>CM066994.1:133045012-134505018 GCA_033977485.1 Hydrangea macrophylla | reverse complement strand
AAGGTACTCTAACTTTGTTTAACTCTCATGTTAAAGTTTTATTCGACACGGGTGCTACACATTCCTTTATATCTGTTAAGATCGTTCAGAAGTTGGGTATCGTACCGCATCGTTTAGAGGAAGCTTTGAGTGCTGTCTCACCCTTAGGGACCACAGTCAAGTTATTACATGTGTGTAAGGATTGTCCTCTACGGTTAGGAGACCGCGAACTTTTGGCAAGATTGGTGGTTCTGTCGATGAAGGAGTTCGATATAATCCTGGGAATGGATTGGCTCGAGAAGAATCATGCGAAGTTGGATTGTGCAAAGAAGAAGATCACATTTGCGGACAAGGGGAATCAACTCTTCGATTTCCAATGTAACCCTCTGGGTGATATGTTCCTCACTAGATGCCTAGCAAACATTGAGGTTGTCAGTGCAGAGGTGACATTATCATCTATACCGGTAATCAAAGAGTTCGAGGAAGTATTCCGAGATATTTCAGGATTACCGCCGGAAAGGGACATAGAATTCTGTGTGGAATTGGTGCCAGGTACTCGACCTATAACCAAGGTTCCCTACAGGATGGCCCCTACAGAGTTGTTGGAGCTGAAGGAACAAGTTCAAGAACTTGAGAAGTTGGGTTTTGTTCGTCCAAGTACTTCACCCTGGGGAGCGCCAGTGTTGTTTGTGAAGAAGAAGGATGGGTCAATGCGGTTGTGTATTGACTACCGAGAACTGAATAAGGTTACTATCAAGAATAAGTATCCTTTACCTCGGATAGACGATCTGTTTGATCAGTTGCAAGGAGCCACGACCTTTTCTAAGATTGATCTACGGTCAGGGTATCACCAGTTGAGGGTGCGGAAGGAAGACATACCTAAGACTGCTTTCAGGACGAGATACGGACACTACGAGTTCTTAGTGATGCCGTTTGGGATGACGAATGCTCCGGCTGTGTTTATGGACTTGATGAACAGAGTATTCAAGCCATACTTAGATCAGTTCGTTATTGTCTTTATTGATGATATTTTGATCTATTCCAAGTCAGAGGAAGAGCATGAACAACACCTGAGGATCGCGTTGCAGACTCTCAAGGATCACCGCCTGTATGCTAAATTCAGCAAGTGTGAATTTTGGCTTCAGGAAGTTAAGTTTCTCGGGCATGTGATCTCTCAACAAGGAATCGCGGTTGACTCATCAAAGACCGATGCAGTGGCAAATTGGACTCGGCCGACCAATGCTACAGAAGTCAGAAGTTTTCTGGGACTAGCTGGTTACTATCGGAGATTTGTAGAAGGTTTCTCAAAGATAGCAGCCCCGTTAACTGGTTTGACTAAGAAAGATTTGAAGTTTGAATGGACTGATAAGCATGAACGCGCTTTTCTGGAATTAAAAGAGAGATTGACAACAGCGCCAGTACTTGCGATACCAAAGGATGGTGAGAAGTTCACTATTTTTAGTGACGCCTCGTATCAAGGATTGGGATGTGTCCTTATGCAAGACGGAAAGGTCATAGCCTATGGTTCACGACAGTTGAAGCCGAATGAATTGAACTACCCAACTCATGATTTAGAGCTGGCAGCAGTAGTGTTTGCGCTCAAGATCTGGAGACACTACCTCTATGGGGAGAAGTTTGATTTGTTCTCGGACCACAAGAGCCTTAAGTATTTGTTTACTCAGAAGGAGTTGAACATGAGGCAACGTAGGTGGATGGAGCTGATTAAGGACTACGACTTCACATTAGAGTACCACCCTGGTAAGGCTAACGTAGTCGCTGACGCCCTAAGCCGGAAACCTCAAGGAATGATTGCTTCATTGATGTTGAGGGAATGGAAAGCCTTGGAGACAATCGCAGAATTTGATATGCAGATTTCTGAAGGAAGTGACGGACATCACTTTGGATGCCTCGTAGTACAACCAACACTTGTGAGTCGAATTATCGAAGCCCAGAAGGGAGATGAAAAGTTTCAAGTATGGTTCGCAAAGATGTTAGAGAAGGACCCGACAGAATGGAAGGTTGGGGCCGATGAAGGATACCGATGTCGAGACAGATTGTGTGTGCCAGATTCAGGAGGTTTGAGAAAAGATATTCTCGAAGAAGCACATAAATCGAGACTGACAGTACACCCAGGAGGAACAAAGATGTATAAGGATTTGAAGAGAAATTTCTGGTGGGAAGGGATGAAGCGAGAAGTAGCCGAGTTTGTGTCTAAATGTTTGACTTGTCAACAAGTGAAAGCCGAACATCAGAGACCCTCAGGATTGTTGCAACCCTTACCTGTTCCAGGTTGGAAGTGGGAACACATAACTAAGGATTTCGTGGTTGGATTACCCCGGTCACAACAGAATCATGACGCGATTTGGGTAATTGTGGATCGTTTGACGAAGTCTGCACACTTTATCGCGTACAATATGACTTACCCAGTAGAAAGGATGAGTCGGATGTACCTACAGCAAGTGGTGCGACTGCACGGTGCGCCTGTGTCGATTGTATCAGACCGCGATGCACGTTTTACCTCGGGATTTTGGGAAAGTTTGCAGAAGGCTATGGGAACTTCGCTCAAGATGAGTACTGCTTTCCATCCTCAGACCGATGGGCAGACCGAGCGTGTTAATCAGATTATGGAAGATATGCTCAGAGCTTGTGCAATTGACTTTGAAGAGTCTTGGGAGACGCACTTACCTTTGGTTGAATTTGCGTATAACAACAGTTATCACTCAAGTATTGGAATGGCGCCGTTCGAAGCTTTGTACGGACGACCTTGTCGATCTCCGTTGTGTTGGGCTGAAGTGGGAGACACAGAACTTTTGGGACCAGATTTGGTGAGAGAGACCAATGAGAAGATTTCACTGGTCAAGGAAAGAATGAAAACTGCACAGAGTAGACACAAGAGTTATGCGGATCGACGACGAAAGGACTTGGAGTTCAGTATTGGTGATCACGTACTCCTAAAGGTTTCACCTGTTCGGGGAGTAGTACGTTTTGGTCAGAAGAGAGGGAAGTTGGCACCTCGTTTTATCGGACCGTTCGAGATTTTGGAGCGTGTTGGAAAAGTGGCTTATCGACTCGCGTTGCCACCAAAGATGTCCGGTATTCATAATGTATTCCATGTCAGTATGTTAAGGAAATACATACGGGATCCTTCACATGTGGTTAATTTTGATGATATTGAGACAAGTCAGAATGTGGTCTACAAGGATAGACCTGTGAGGATTCTTGACCAGAGTATCAAGAGGCTGAGAAGAAGAGACGTTCCTTTGGTTAAGGTTCAGTGGAGGCATCATGACGAAGGAGAGGCGTCGTGGGAGTTAGAGTCAGACATGAGGACTAGATACCCCGAGTTGTTTCAGGATTAGTTAGCTCAGATTTCGGGGCGAAATCTCTGTTAAGGTGGGTAGGGTGTAACGCCCTGTATTTTATTATCATTAATAAATAAATACGGCATTTCATTTCCATGAGCATTTGTTTTAATTTCTTTTTAATATAATTATCTGGGGTCAAACTGTAATTTCCAAAATATTTCTATGGTTTTAAAATCGATATCTATATTTTGTTTAAACCAGGAATTTAATCCCTACATTAATATAATTTTCTGTATTTTTATTTTAACCGTAAAATACCAGTTTCATGTTTCAAATCTGCGTTATACCGCGTTTGGGTGTGGGAGCACGTGAGCTCAACCACACCGGTGGAATTCCTTGTCTTTCTTGGAGCCCAAACATATCAGTTTATATATAGGTATAGCAGTGTCTCTCTCTCACTCACTGTGTCTCTCTCAAATCTCCCTCCATTTCTCTCTTCCTCTCAAGAACTCTCACAATACACACACATACAGAGTATATACATACACATACACACATACATAGTCATATATATATATTGGGTTACCAAAATCAAGAGCGGGGGAAATTCTCAACGACGGATTATTACGGCGGAAGTTCTCGGCTTTTAATTTTCTGTATAATCGTCTCGGTGAGTATTATAAACTCACTCGCCATGTTTATATGTGTATATTTCAGTGTATATATGTGTGTATATGTGTATATATATCAATACACCATGAGAGCTTGAAAATTGAAGTTTTAGAAATCGTAACCAAAATCAATTCTGTAAATTGGGAATGGAAGATATTGATCCCGATAAGCTGTGGTTCGAATCCTACACAGTAATTTATCCGTATCGCGACGAACCGTTGATTTTAAGTTTTGACACCCTCACTTTAATCGCGAATATCTAGTGATATAATCCGTATTAGTTAAAATTGATCGCGTATTCTTAATCTACGCGGAAAACCGAGGAGAACCATATATCACATGTCCTGGTACGAACAGAATCTGAAAATGGGTAATTTCAGTCCAAAACCAGAAACAGGGGAGAAAACGAAGAAGACGACATTCTGCAAGAACTCGCGCGCGCGACCCGCTCGCGCTAGGATCGCTCGCGCGGCCCGCTCGCGCGAACCATTTCCCCCCTTCGCGCGCGCGATCCGCTCGTGCGACCTGTCCAGCTCCCCCGCTCGCGCAACCCGCTCGCGCGATCTGGCCTTCCCCTTCGCTCGCGCGACCCGCGCGCGCGATATCACCTCTCTCCCGCTCGCGCGACCCGCTCGCGCGATCTGGCAGTTTGAGCAGTTTCTATGTTTCCTTAGTAGGGACTGTTTGGAAAATGTTTTAAAAGTTTTTAAAGAACTGTTTGGCAAATATATTGTTTTAAAGGTCTATGTTTAAAGAATTGTACGAAACAGAACAACTTAGGCCAAAATTTATGCTCGTACGATTATCCGGCTTTGTGATTTATTAATGGTGTTATTTTTGAAGCATTGACATACATATTAGGGTCGAGGTTGCGTCAACATGCATGTGTGTGAGAAAGCGTGAAAAGAGTAAAGGGTGGCGGTCTGGTGTGCGACCTCAATATCGATCGGATAGTATTCCTGGTATTGGAGGCGACAGTGTTGTGTACGACTTAGATATCGATCGGATAGTATTCCTGGTATCTAAGGCGCGCGTTTCGGATATTGATCGGATATTATTCCTGGTATCCGAAATGATGGTATTGAGTGTTGTGTACGGCTTAGATATCGATCGGATATTATTCCTGGTATCTAAGGCGCTTGTTTCGGATATTGATCGGATATTATTCCTGGTATCCGAAATGATGGTATTGAGTGTGGCTTAGATATTGATCGGATATTATTCCTGGTATCTGAAGCGATAGTTTTGTGTGCTGTTTTGGATATCGATCGGATAGTATTCCTGGTATCTGAGATAATGGTTTGGTTGTGTTGAGTCTTGTTGAGAGAAAAGAGTCAGAAAGATGAGATATTACATTGCTCATGCATGGTCGCATATTCATTGCTTTCTTTTTCCCCCGTGGCTTATGTTGGAATTGGAACCTTGAATTTATTGCTTTTAAAAGTTAAATTGCACCGTTGTTTATATGCTTATATATACATTGCGAGCACTTGTTTATTTTGCTCACCAGCTTTCATAAGCTGACGGCGTTGATGCGTCCTGGACTGTACGTCCAGATTTTCAGGGTCAGGAGCAGCCAGGGTATTTTGACTATGCTACTTAGAGTCAGGGGACTTTCCAGGAGGCTGCTTTATATTTCCTATGTCTTTTAATTTGGGTTTTGTAATAAACTAGTTTAGACTTTTGAATAAGGCGTTTTGTGCCTAAGACTATGACTGCTGTAATAGTTTAGTAAGTTTTTATTTCGGAGCTTATGTTTTTGTTAGTATCCTTTGCTCTAGAAATGTTTGTTAAGTTATTTGTTGCAGGGACAATTGGTCATACTCACTTGTCACGACCTACGAGTCCATAAAGGAAATTAAATGCTTTCCTGAATTATGCTACGTCGGGGCGTGACATATGTGTATGCGGATAAAAACAAAAAAATGATAAAGTAAGGCTGACTAAAACGCGGCCATTAATAATTTTTCGCGGCTCTCAGTAAGTGCCGCGCGGTAGTTATGTAATGCCGCCGCGGCATTCACGGAGTGCCGTTGCGGCATCCACTGACTGCCACAAGAGATTCTTGACTGCCGCCCTGTGCAGCAGTCTGTCTATTTTCAGGAAGTACGTATTGTACCACCAAATGAGACATTTTACACCTGTCTTTTACTCCGAATTCACTGAAAATACTTGGTAATTTTGTCTATAAAAGAAGGAGGATCTTCCTTGGGACAACAAGAACAACATACAAGAAGAATATACCATTACACTAACACATTTTTGAAGAGAGAAAAGAGAGAGTTTTGGAAAACTAGAGAGGAGAGCTTGGAAGATCTTCAAAGGAGAGAGGCTTTGAGGATAGTTTGGAGGTGATCCTCTAACCACAATTTGTTTTTCTTCACTCTTTTTGAACTTTTGGTCTTTTGATTAACCTTTTTAGAAGTTTTATTAGGAAGCTTTCAAACTTTAGTTGCATTCTTTAGTTCTTTCTTTTCTTTCTTTTGTTTATACTTCTCTCTTGAGATTCTTGGAAGTCTTCCATACTTCACTTGAGTCTCATGAGTTGGATCCTTTGATTCCATGTGAGCTTGTGCTCCCCCATGAGGGTCAAAGTTGATCATCCCTCATATAAGAGTAAGCAAGTGAATCTAAACCTCTACCATGGTTTGGGATTCCCTAACTTAAGGTTTCATGGAATCCCCTTCTATATTCCTTGAAAACCTATAAGTGTTTAGCTATATTTGCTCAAGGCTCATGAGTATTAGTCATATCTTCATCTCCAATGACCATCAAATGGTAGGAGAAAGTAGTTTTGAGTCCAAGCCCATCTCCATGGTTTAGGTTCATTACCTTGAGGTTTCATGAACTCCATTCATACTTCATTTGAAACCTACAAGTATAAAGGTCTTTAGCTTCCAATGACCATCAAATGGTAGGAGAAAATGGTTTAATTTAAGTCCAACTTCATGGATCAATAGTTGGGGTTAACAAATAAAAGTGGAACTTGACAATGAAACAGTGGATTCATAAACCGGTTTTGATCAAAGATTTTTGGTTCGAAATCTAACCGTTGGAATCAAGTGAAACCAACGGGAAAATGTCAATAACACAATGTTTTACCACTGTAATTTTTGTTTTAAGGAGATTTCATGTTTAAAGTGGTTTGGTCATGAGTTTTGTAAAGTCACTACAATCTGTCCAGAAGCTTCAGAACAGTAACACTCTTTTGAAATGAGTAAATCAGAACCTTAATAAAGTATTTGTGACCCAAAACAATTTTTTCTAAGTAGATTAATGTGTTAGGAAGTTACCCTAAAAAGAACAAAGCATTTATGATTTTTTGCTATTTTTAGAAAATCGTGCAAGAACTCTGAGCAGAAGGTTGTAGAATACTGAGTGATGTCTGGTTTTTGTCCAATTTCCCGGAGATCCAACCGTTGGAACTTTGATTTCTTTTTTGGGTTAGAAACTAGACACACAAAGGCATCTTGTGTCCAAAATTCAGCAAGATCAAACCACGGGATCCATGCTTTTTATTTTTTTAAAGTTATGATCTGCTCTCAGCAATTTTCAGAATTCTGCAATAGTTTTAACCATCTTATGAATAATGGCTTAGATGATATTTTCATGAGTTAAGGGTCAAACCATGTTTAATTAAGCTTGAATTCAAAGTTTAAGTGATCTAAATGATTGGGTATTTCATAATTTATTCTTGTTCATGTATATATTCATCCATATGGTTTGACACTTGTAATTAGGATTTAGTTGCTTTAGATCTAATTACATTTGATAGATTTAAGCTAGAAATTTAGGATTGTTATTTCCAACTTCGTATCTTGTATATCATGTGAACTAACCCTTTGTTTTGTAGCGCCATCAGGGTACGACTTCTTGAATTCCTTTCGAATTTATTGTAATTTCTTGATTTTATCGATTTTTCAATCTCATGCGCGACACCGTAGAATTAGGATTTGCCTTATGTGAATACATGTGATTAGAGACTCTTTTAGGACTTTCTTTTGTTTGTATGCATTGCACGTTTAATATCGCTGCTGGATCCCGGGTAAGTTCTCATGTTCCCTATTGCATATCATATTGCTTGCTACTTGGAATATGTGGTTTTTGAATGATATTTTATCAATTGCAATTTTACACCCTTTTAGACATGCTTTTGTAATGTATATCTATACGTATGCATTAGTTGAGGGCACATTTAAATTAACAATTAAATTAAAAGGATGTTGAGTAGAGGCCTATCGCAAGATAGGATGAGAAGGGGTGTTTTAGTCCGATGGGCTCCTTCCCTTCTCATTCCATAATCCCCGGACCTAGTCTAATCTTTGGTTTCGCAAAAGATCAGCTGCTTTAAAATGGTTTCTTAATTTTCCTTAAAAAAATTAAGTGGCGACTCATTTGTTTTGAATTTGATTTTGAGAAAGTATTTTTAAAAGAAAAGCTGTAGGTGAGAAAACCGCGATATCCACAATCACACAAAACAAACCTAGGAAAAATCATCTAATCACATATCAAGTAATAAAGTTTTTCTAATCTAAGGGGACATGAATTGTTCTTGAAACAAATAATCAAAGAAATCAAAATATGCTTAGCAAGCTAGTATGATGCATGTTAATCTTTGGGAAAAGAAGACCTCTCAATCCCCGGGACGGATGAGAAAGAAAGATTGGATCGAGGGGGAGGCTTGGACGTGTGATCAAATTCGTTCCTTATAATCTTCTTAGATTAGGAGCCATGAAAGCCCCAAATCTTGCATGGATGCAATGTATGTATCTAGAATGTGCCAAGGTTGTAGTGTGTTTTATGTTCATGGATTCCTAGAATGACTTAGAAGTCTAGAATGTGTATGAATGAATGAATGAAATCATCATGACATATGTACAAATTTAGTATGAACTACTTCCTAAGACATAAGCTAATTTGGAGTGCATGTAAGCATCAAATCAAAGGATGGAAGTAAAAGTATGCTTGCTGTGAATAGTGGACAGAACAGTAATACGATCTTGTAAAAATGGAAAAGAGGGGTTAGGAATGTTTTCAATACATGATTTTTTATAGAGATCTTCCTTATTGTGTCTAGAACACAACCCAAAAATCCAATATTTAATAACTATTATAGATTGAGAGAAATCATATGAACAATGGAGGTTACTCAGAAACAGATTTTGTACTGTCGACTAAAATGTCAAAAAATCTTAGAAAATGAAAACAAAACATCTAGAGGCCCATGTTATACATCAAGTTCTCTAAGACACTGAAGTTCAAAGAAAAATAAGTTAGGACCACCCCTTTTGGAAAAGTTTTCTGAAAAAACAAGTTGAAAGTCAATCAAGTTGCTGTGACAGCAAAAACAGAATGTCTAGAAGGAATGTTTGGGTCAAAATGGAACCATTCTAAGTATTTTCAAGACAAACCAAAAATCATAGGTGTTCTCTAATGAGTTAGGAAGACTTTCCAAGTGGTCTTGCATCCATACATTGAGTATTGAGTTCTAGAGAAATCTTTGAGCTCAGATCATTCACTGTTTTGACTCACTGTTTTAAAGATTTTTGGGAAAACAAGGTTTATCTCTTGAAATCAAAGTGAGGGTTTTAAGAAAGGGGTTTTGAAATAGAGGTTTTGAAAACATATTTTCAATACTCAATGAAGGTTATAGCCACTTAAAATGTCAACATCAAACTCATCATGAAGAACCTCCAAGATTGTTGGAAAATACTATTTACATTTTAAAGACAACTTCATGAATACATAGGAATGTATTGAAGCTGAAATCATCATTTAGCAAACATGTTTTTGAGGTCAAGAGCTACTATCCATAAGGATTCACTCACCTCAAACTTCATGTCATCATCTAGATGATGATAGACTAGTAAGTAAATAAAAAAAACAAAAAGAAATGAGGTAAGAGAAGATGAACAAACATAAACAAACAAATAGATAGCAATCAATAGATGATATTCATGATATATTGGACTTGTAGTTTGGTGTTTCACTCATATGTGGTGACATTGGACATGGAAGTAGCTCCCTCTCTCTTAAATGATCACTAAAATGGCGGTTGGGTGTATTGAATATGAAGTAAATAGGAGTAATGAAGTAAAAACAAAGTTTAGAACTCACTTTTTTGTTTGAAAATCAAAGAAGAAGGCTTCTTTCTCTCTATTCTAACCTTATCTCTACAACTTCCTCTCTAAAACTTTTCAAGGCTTCTATTTGACACCCCAAAATGAGAAGTCAAGGGGGGTTTATATAGGCCAATTTGGGGGTGATTTCGGGGTTTTAGAAGTACTCCCATTGGTCCCAAACATCTGTGAACATAGAACTACGTCGTTTTGGTTTTTAATAAATCAAAATGAATCCCCAAAAGAAATTACAAAAACATACCATTCTGGAGGAGAGTTCCGCGGCGGCACTGGGCCTGTGCTGCGGTGGTAGTGGACCAGTGCTGTGGCGGCACTGCTCTTCATTCGTCCAGATAATCCTTTTTAGGCCCCCAGAGGTTCCGGTATTCGCGAAAAGACCCTATTTCGTCCGAAATTCACAGAAAATGCATACGAACTCCAAATTGAGGTTGTGATATACCGTTGGAAAGGTAATGGAGTCTATTTTACATAAAAAAATAGTTCGGAGATAGGTCACTTTGAAAAGTTTTGCGGTATTTGCGATAAAAGCCGATTTGATCGCCTTTTTCGCCTTCGAAAATTCATAATAAACTCGTTTTAAATCCGGAAATTATGTGTGATATACCGTTGGAAAACTATTGACCTCTAGTATTCATGAAAAATGTTTGAAAATTGTTACAGTGCTCCGATTTCAAAGTCAAATTTTGGTCAAACTGGTCAAACCTGGGATTCCCGGGAAGTTCTGGAAACCTCTGGGAGCTCCCAAGAGCTGACGTTTTCGTGCGATCTTATTTTAAAACTCATTTTAATACTTTCTACATGATTTAGAATGATCCCGGCAAATTTGGACGATTTTGGTCAAACTTAGTCAAATTTGGTCAAACCTTGGTCAAACCTTGGTCAAACCGGTCAACGGGGACTTTCTGGGAACTTTCGGAACTTCCGAGGGTCTCTGGGAGCTGACGATTTCATCTGTCTTTACTTAAAAACTCATTTTCTTACTTTTCTTATGACATAGCATGTTTTCAGAACTTTTGGTCCAAATCTGGGAGTTTCGGGCTTTCAGGGGCATTTTGGTCATTCTGAGCATCTTGAGAAATAGAACTAGCTTCCAGGAATCCTTTTGAGTCTTTTTTCGATCATTGTGAACCACCAAGCTATGGGTCTCCTAAATCTGATAGCCGACAAAATGGGGTGTCTACAGTCGAGTCTAGAGAGAGAGAGAGAGAGAGAGAGAGAGAGAGAGAGAGAGAGAGAACAATATAAACCCTAGCTTAGCGAGTTGTGTCGAAGTCTTAATACTCACACCCAAACAAAGCTTTACTCGCGAGGACTAAAAAAATAAGAAACTCGGGTACCATTGTAATGGACTAAGGCTCAGCCCACAATAGGCCCATTTATGTTAGTAAGCCTTCAAAGCCCACATCAATTAGTTATCTTTTTCGTTTGGATTGGATGTGACTTTTGGCCACATTTGGATCGCAATGGGTTTTTCATTACTAGGAATGAGTTCTCCAGGTTTTGTATAGCATGATAATTCAATTATGAGAGCATTTTTGCTCACTAAAAAAATGGTTCACCAATGCTCACCCAAGCATTCTATTGGTCAATGCAGTGGGATCCATGATTAAACACTATTAATTTAATCTTGGGCCCCACTGCATTGACCAATGGAATGCTTAGGTGAGTATTGGTGAACCATTTTTGGGGTGAGCAATTAGGTTCGTAATCTATCACTTTTTATCAAAATGTTTTTAAGTCAAAGTGCATTTAATACAAATTTAAAATAAATACTATCTATTTATGTCACACCTATTCCAGAAATTACATGTTTTTAATATGACAATGTGGTAACATGTGAATTATTAATGTTTATTAATAAGTGAGATAAGTGGTTGACTGTGGTCAACGGAAGGTGTCGAGTAAGGACACGGTGATTCGATAATTGTTGAGATATTCATGTGATTAAATGACATTTAGGTGGATTAAATGTTATTTGACTTTACCTGATTCCCATGAATAGTAAATTATACCTGTGTAGTATAATTTCTGATAGTTTTGTTGTCACTGTAGAGCATTTGGAGAACTGTGGTGAGAACGTGAGTGATATGTTATATAAAAGGTAAGTGGTGTAGAGATTTCACAGAATTTAGTTTTCGGACGTAATTTTGGACCCAAACGAGACTTAAACGAAAACTTTTATAAATTTTAGTTTTCGCTCGTGAAGTAATAAAATGGACGTGTACGACGTTTCAGGGAATAATTAGGAGTTTTGAGAACTCGTGGGGAGGTAAACATAATTCCAGAGAGTCGTGCCTATATATAGAAACTCATGAATTGGTTTCATTACTTATAGTTTGGAAATCAAGAGAGGGGAGATTTGGGGATTTGGTTGCTACGAGCTTTCCGACACAAATTGACGACCTTCCGATCGTCAGTTTTTCTCCAAATTCTAGATTTGAACTCCTTAAGATAAGGGCTTCGTTTTGATACTAGTTAGGACTCGTTTGGTTAAGTTTTTTTTTTTTAAAATTTCTAATGTTGAAATTTTGGGAAAACATGTCTAAACTTGTAGGAATCCCTTGTAATCGGAGATCCGACGTTTATTTGGTCTCCTAATTCATCCTTCAAAGTTATAGGGAAATCGCACGAGATATGAATTCTAAGTCTATGAATTATAGGAAAATTCATGTTTTAATTATCGGACTCAATATTTTGGATTCGGGCGAAATTCATGTATTAAATAGGCCTGTTAATTATGCACATAAAAATGCCATGAAAGCACGTTTATGTGATTATATGAGCATGCTATGTGTCTATGTGGGTCGAAGGGGAGTTTGATACAAGTTCATGCCGGGGTACGCCTCTCGATGTTTGAGAGTTACAGTAGCGACAACTACTTGCTTGGTTTGGGAACCGGCCATGCCAGAGTAGTTGGGTGCAATGGTTGATAGACTCTGCACTTGCCATTGGCATCGCGATTGATAGACTTTGGGCTTGCCAATATACCGGATGAATGCGTGTCACTCTCCCTAGAGACTATTTGATGTGATTTAGATGTTTAATGCATGAATTGTCATATAATCATACGTTTAGAATTGTGCACTTAGCATATAGTTGAGCAGTGTAGATTTACTCCATTGCAGGTGAACGAAAGAAAGGAAAGAAGAAGCGTGAGGAGTGAGACCGCAGGAGCGACGAGAATCCTTCTTTTGTATATGTTTTTGTTCCAATTTTCAATGATGTAAAAGTGAAATTTGAGAAGTTAAAACTATTAACTTCAACCTGGAAATCATTGAATGGTTTAGTAATGTTTTAATAAGTTGTAAAACTACTCGTGGTTATGATGTAATGAATCCGAACTCATGGATTCGTGTTTTAAATGTTTAACTTGTCAAACTCGTGTTTTTGGAGGCATGTAATAGAACTTTTATGTTTTAAGTCAAACAAGCCTTAGCTTGTCCCGTTATCATTCCTTTTCGTAAATTAGTATGTCTTAATGATGTTCTTGAAAGTCTTATTATCACTTGTGAAGTTGGTTGGGTGTACTCATGCTTGGAGGAATGAAAAGAGTAAGGTTGAATGGTGCCTTAGGCAAAATACTGTAGCTTTAGGTAGGATTCTGCTAAAGGGTCATTCGAGTGGTCGAAGGGGGTCGTTCGACCCGTCAATATGACCCCTGACAGGATTCTTTTTCTATCCGGAAATATTTTAAATGTTTTGATCGGTTCTTAGGGTACCTTTGGGATCCCTTTTAACATACAATCATCCGATTCGAAATATAATTACGTTTTCAATTTTATACGGATTTTACAACTCGGAGGGAAATGTTTCCTAAAGTTTTATACACTCAAGGTTGTTTTAAAGTTTTTTTCCGTTGCGTATAGTTATTTAATGAATTGGATGAGCCTTGGTGGCGTGCCACGTGTCCTATTTCCACGCGTAGTGGGATGGGTCGTGACAATTTATTATGGTAATCATATCATACCTATGAGGATCCCCAATGTTAGAGTCAAATCCATTGTCAAAGTTAAATTTTGAGAAAGTTGCACAAAGTGTGTGCTCCAAAGCAAGACTATTTGTGTTACCAAAATTTGAGAAAGTCATTTACTTTCTCAAATATAGCAAAGGATTTGGCTTTTGCCAAATTTTGACCATTGTATTTTTTCTTTTTTTCGTTCCTAGTGCATAACAACAATCCAATGTACAACATCAATTGCTTTTGTATAAAAAAAATCATTTTTTATTAGTTGTAGCAAAACTAGTGTACAAAACACACTCCAATGTACTAGATTAATAGCTTTTGTGAAGAAAAAAAAAAGAAGACATTTTGGACAACTTTTTGCATTGGAGCATAATTGTCAAATTATAGATTTTTGACACTGTAGCATTGCTAAAATACAGGTTTGAAAGATGCAAAATAGCTTTTTGCATTGGAGTTGCTCTAATATTGTAATCTTTTCCTTTTTTAGGATAACCAATCCAATGGGAATCATACCACCATAGATTGTGGGAATGAGATGCCCACCATCATTGGGATTTCGTATCCCATGGGTATGTAATAGCCAATCACAAATCTCGCTAAATTGATGTCTCAAACATGGGAATTGTCTAGATAGGAATGAGATACTCATTCCTGATTATAATTACTGCCATTCAAACATGGCCTTTGTGTTTAGGAAAAAGTAGATTTCACTGTTGCCGCCCCTTCTGCGGTCCGATGGTCAAATAGGATAAAAATAAATAAAACATAATCTCTTTAGTGATTGAAATTGCATTTTCTAACACTAATTTTGTGAAAAGCAACCCATCTCAAACTTCTTAAAAATTGCAACGCATCGCATAATTAGAATATGTTTTCCCAAACATGATAGAAGTAGAGGTAGAAGCCAAATAGCACTGTGAGAGTTAAGAAATCAACCAATTTGAGAGAGTATCTGCAGCCCTTACTTTGTGACCCATCTAAATCTCTCGCGTCATTGATTCCTAACAAGTAGAATCATAGAAAAGGGTTGCCACTTCTATAAGCCCCTCTTACTAAATTTGCACGTTGCAAAAAATAAAAAAAGTAAAAAAATAGTAATAGTAATAATAATAATAATAATTTTGAAAAGTGGGGACTAAGATAATTTTATTTAGACCTCTAATCTAAAGGGTGTTTTTCTAAAATTAATCCAAGCATAGTAACTTATGTGTTTTATCCCGTGGTTAGTTATTTCAGGATAACTAACTACACTTTAATAAAATACCCATTTATTCTATCCGACAAACAAACGAGGCCTTTAAATATAAGTATGTTTAGGCCCCAAATCAACTGCAATTGCTGCTGACTTTGTCTTTTGCTTCCTGCATTTGGAAAATGGTTCCAAACGGGTACAAAGTTTAGTCTAAAAAATAAATGCCTTAATCGGCTTACAGCTATACTATACGTCCAATCCCACCATCAGATGTTAGGCCCACTTGGCAAAGGCGTCCATGCTTTCACACCATCCATCAAACAAATGCAAAAAGAGACATGATAGGAAAGGGAAAGAAAAAGATTGTGACAATTTTTATTATCTCAGGGCTCGTTTGGACAAGCTTCTGCTATTGCCATGCTTCTGTCCATCACGGAGGTATGCAATTGCGTCGCAGTTGCATCGATGCCAATCGCCTAGCTTCCGCGATAGCACATTCCAAACCGCATTTCAGTTTCAGGCCTTTAAATGCGACCCCAAACGAGCCTTCACTGTCACTGGTTCCTTAAATCAGCTATGAAGTTAGAAATTACAATAGAAGTTCCAGCATTAACATTTTATTATGCAGCTCAAGCCCACTTCGAACATTGAGTGGGCTTGGACAATAATTTTATGGGCTTTGGACAATTTTAGTTAGAAATAGCAAAAGCTCAACTTATTTTTGGACTAGGTTTCAGCTAAGGCATGTGCAGTGAGCCTATGGCCAAGCCCAAGCCTATCATTGTAATTTGTATATATATACAGTAAAACACTTATTTTCATGCCAAATATATATTTTGACATTGAGCTGGCCAGGACCACACTCCCCAACGGGGAGGTTGTGAGTTCGAGTCTCTATAATAGTAGGTGATCAAGGGAGTCAATTACTTTAAAGTGAGGTATGCACCCCCCCCCCCCCCCCCCCCCCCCCCCACCACACACACACACACCCACCCTCCATGTGCGTGTGTTATTAACTTCTAGGGATACTAATCCCGTTCATGTCACAGAGACGGTTAGATGTCTGAAACACAGACCAAATATATATATATATATATAGAGTTCAAATATTATATATTATATTTTTTTACATCTCTACTCCAATGGTACATTTTTCAAAAGGTGTCAATTTTTTTTTTTTTTGGGTTCACAGTAGCTATTTTTGCTTTGCACTACAGCATAGGCAGTGTTATCTTTTACACATCCATTAACATGGATTCAGGAAAGTCACATTATAGCATGAATGCAAGAAAAATTTTCTTCAATGGACTGCCCTCCTCTACAAAAACGAGCAATGCTATTACAATTTTCACTTTATACACATTTTTCACTTATCTGTATGAATTACAAAATTTCACTTGCAATGAAAACTGTACAAGTTTAATGAAAATGAGGAATGTCAATGTTAATGCATGCAATATCCACCTCATGAGTGAATCGGAAGAATAGGTTGCGGCAATTACAAAGATCGAGTGTAGGAGGCGTTGGTTACTATAAGAACCGGTTTTGTGTACCTATTTTTCAGTTGCGTTGGTGTCCGTTTTTGGTTCAAGAACTCCTCAAGAACCAACTCTTTATCAATCCAACACATTATTGGTTTTTTTTTTTTTTTTTTTTTTAAAAAAAAAAAACTAGATAAAAGTACGACTTGATCTGAATCTGATATTGTTTTCAACATTCCCAAACATTCCCTGAGATCACGATAGACTGCAATTTGTAACTCCAATCGGAAATCTGTCCTCAAAAAGCAGCCTAAGGATGCGTTTGCTTACAACTTTATTTGCATTTGAATAAAGCAGCCAAAGTGTATTTGATTTAAGAGTAATATTTGGGACACAACTTTCACACAACTTTCATACAACCTCCTTAAAACATGTGTCTATCTCTCTCTTGTGATGTCACTGGACCCCACAGTGACACATAAGAGAGATAGACACAAATTTTAAAGAGGTTGTATGAAAGTTGTGTCCTAAGTATTACTCTTGATTTAATTTATTTTGTCTCTACTTTTGTTATGTTGTCCTCAACTACTACAAATGTTTGACCCAAAAAAAAAAATATATATATATATATATACACACACACAAATGTTCTGCTTTTTTCCAGGAGATTTCTTCTTACAATCAAGTGATTTTGGTAAGAAATATTTGATCCCGATAAGAAACATTTATTCCCAGAACGAATATTTCTTATCACGGAACAATTGTTTCTTATCCAAAACCACTATATTGTAGGTACACCCAAACCACAGGCATGTTTGGTACGCAAGAATGATATGACGTGGGAATTAATGAAATGAGTTCAGGAATGTAATGAAACATGAATGGAATAAGAATGATAATTTCATTCATGTATTTGGCTACGTACCTAGAAATGGAATGACATTAAATTTTAATTGATTATTCAAAATATTTAATAAATTTATTTTAGTCAAAGAACATTAAATTTAGAAAAAATTTACGGCCCATTTGGTTGGCGGATTATTTTAGGTAGATTCTGAATACTAGGAATCATAATACCAGTAATCATTTTACCAGGAATCTGAATCACTGCAGAATGTTTGGTTTACCAGTAGAATTATAGCTAGATTTAGAATCCAGTGTTTGGTTGAGTCAAGAAAAATGAAATAGAAATATTGTAAAATACCTAAGCTACCCTTGAAGGCTAAAAGAAAGTATGAGTTAAAATCAAATTGTCAACCCTCTAAAAATGGAGGGTGATTAAAAAAAAAATAATGGTGTAAATCTAAAAATCGATGACACATAAAAAATGAGATAAATAGAGTAATTAAGACATGAGCATGAGTCTAAACTATTACATGGAGCTAAAATATATTTGTATAATAACAAAAGATATATTATATTTTTAAGCATAAAATATGTATAGGTCTAACTTACAAATCACAATATGCGAAATATGTAGTTATTGTAATATCATATAGACTTTTCAGTCATTAACATTTGGCAACCAAAATTTGAATTCAGTCATTAAACTAACATCAAATATAATGTTTCAAGCATAAGAAATCATCATAAACAATCTAATCTACCAATCTCTCCATTTTAGAAAATAATTATAATTATAATCATAAATTTCTTATGATCACATTATTTGTTTGTTTAATAGTCTAATAAAGGCTAGTTTAAGTATTATGAAAATGGTAAATCAAAACCCCAGTAATCCTTAGTAATACCACCTCCAAGCTAGGATTTAGAATCCACCATATTTTCCACCTTTAGGTGGATTCTAAATCCAGTGGGACCCACAATTCATTAAATATTCCATGAACCAAATAACGATATATTTTAAGATTACTAGTAATCTTCGGGTGGAATCAAAATCCACCCTAAGAATCCATGAACCAAAGTGACCGTCAGTGGAAAATCCCTACAACCAACTATTTAGAGTTTAAACTTCACTTTGATTCTTATTTTGTTAAAAGTCCCTCAACTAAATAATTAAAGTGTGATACATCCCTACACTAAAAACTTGAACACTAAATGCCTCTGTTTTTATTCCCAAAATGCCCTAAGCGCCACAATCTCTCTCTCTCTCTCTCTCTCTCTCCTTCTCTCTCTCGGATTAGTCGCACCACCACCACCATGACCACTGACACCGCCACCACCACCACCACCACCACCAAAATCGATCAACCGCCACCGGACCACATCTCTCTCTGTCTCTAAGATCAGTCGCACCACTACCACCATGACCATCGACATCGCCCCCACCACCACCAAAATCGATCCACCGCAGCCGGACCACCATCGATCCAAAGCCACCGCCGTCGGACCAGTGTGTGTGTGTGTAAGATCTAGTCGCACAACCACTGACACCACCACAGCCACGACAACCCCCAAGATCGATCCACCGTCGCTGATCTAGTCTCATTCCTTTTTCTCTCTCTAAAGAAACCCCATGATTGTAAACATAAGATAGAAATTGAAAGATCTAAGACCCTTGTCTCTTGCTTGATGAGATATGACTTCAGGGGAAACTGGATGCAGTTTAGTTAAATCCAACTTGCTCAAGTCCTGCTATTAAAAAACTCGAAAACCGAAAATCGACCGAAACCGATCGGCCAAAAAACCGATTGGTCGATTTATAAAATGTATGTCCAAGCTAAAATTGACCGGAAAACTGACCAAAACCGAAAAACCAACCAAAATCGAACCTATTGGTCAATTTTGAAAAATACAAAAAACCGACTGAAACCAACCGCTTACACCCCTGCCTGCTACAGAGATATTCTACACTCTTAACTCTCAGATTGGGGACTGATTTGGGGGTGGGGGTGTATGGAGGGAAAAGGGGTTTGGGAGTGGGTCCCACAGAAATTTTAAAAATTTTGCTTAGAAGGGCCTGAGGGTGGTTTGGTGGGTGTATGTAGTGTTATTGAAAGAAAAATGAAAGTTGACAATACCATGTTAGGGTTATATAAAGAAAAAATGGAAGTAGAAAAAGTTGACATAAAATGGAATGTGCATTCCTTAGGTTTTGAAAAGGAATGCCTATTCCTACTTGAGCAATGTTATGCTTCCTAAATTTTTATCCTAAAAGTACTTCCTAAATGATATGGCAGTGGGGCCAGGTAAATAATTTTCAATCAAAATTCAAGCAGACCCCCTGTATTGACCTGACCTCACTGCCACATCATTTGTGAAACACTTTTAGGATAAAAAAATTTGAGAAGCATAGCATTACTCTTCCTACTTTATTTTTTTTTTTTTGATTACAGGGGGAGGGAGAAGGTTCGAACATAAAACCTGGATACACAGGAGTGCACTGGCCCTTTGCCACTTGGGCTATGAGTCCTTGCGTATTATGAGTCCTTGCGTATTACTCTTCCTAATTTAGTAGAAATCCCATTCCAAAAAGGAATAACCATTCCATTATATTTGGTCATACTAACATGAAAATAGAATAGACTTATGGATGACCATTCCATTCCGGTCTACCAAACATGCCCTTCGGTTTAAAGGCATTATTCCTTGTACTTGCTTAATAACTGAAACTTGGGTCCCAACAAATGGCCCGTCATGCATGTTAACAATAACAAAATTCTAATTTAAGATAGTTGACAAAAGCATAGTATACTATCAAATATTTAGTTCTGGATTTGCAGGCATGATTAATATAATCAGGGGAAAAGGGAAGAAGAATCAAGTGAGACACAAGAGGGAAGCCAATATATTTTTTTTATTTTTTTATTATTTATTTTTTATTTTTTCCCTTTTCAAATGCATCACACTAAAATTCAACACCTTGGATATAATCTATCTTTCTCTTAAATTGGAAGTCATAAAGATAAAAGGAAAAAGTACCGGTATGATCGGAGAAAATATTTAATGCACATCTAGCCATCTGCATTATATATATTGATACACATAGATATAGTGTAATTGCTTGTAAACACAATTTTTTTTTCCCTATAAAATTAAGGTAGACACTAGTTTAAATAATGAAATTTGATTAGCGGAATATTTTGAGTATAGCATATACACAAAAAGGTTGAGCATAGAAAATTTTGCAACTATAAAGCAAAGGGAACATCACTACGTGCCGGTCATCAGAATATTTTGAGTATATAGCATACACATCAAAGGTTGAGCATAGAAAATTTTGGAACTAAAGCAAAAGGAACATCATTACTTGCCGGTGTCGTATTTGTTTCTGATTGTGTTCCCTCAGCAGCTGCCTTTTCGGCTTGTTCACGGGCAAGCTGTTAGCACATATTATAAAGTGAGACCAAATGTATGTTTATATATATATATATATATATCTACAGGGGACAGTAGGACAGCATTGTGTTCCATTTTAAGTGAACAAGAAGTCTTTTGTAGGTGGCCGGAACTTTCTTGTCCAAAAAAATAATTTTACATTCTTCTGTAAATGTAGTAGGTTAGCATTTTCCTGCACACACACACACACATATATATATATATATATATATATCAGTCAGGCTCTAAAGTGAGAAATAGCAATTTCTCATTTTTTGTGAGAAATTCTCACTTTTTACACGGCAAAAAAAAAGGTCCTCTTGGTATTCTTTTTCTTATAATAAAATCACAAAAAATTGCGAATTGGTATAAGTTGTCCAAGCATGCAATTGCCGAGTCTTTTTTGTTAAATAATTTAGTTTAGCTTTTGGAGTTCATAATTATTGATAAACTCTTAAAGTTGTTGCCAATCATGGCTTGTGTCCGTTAAATTTGACGGATTTACTAACAGTTTCACTTTAGTTCAAAGTACAAGGGTATTAGTGACACGATTTAAAGTATAGGGGATAAAGCGAAAAACGGGTTAAGTACAAGGGCGTATTTGTAATTAACCCTATATGTGTGCGCACGCGCATAGAGACAGATAGTGAGAGAGACGGAAGTGATGATAAAAATAAATAAATAAACCTTTAGATCATCCGGCATTGTCCACTTAGATTGCTTTGTGACCTTATTGTAGTAATACCTACAAAATTCAACCACATTACATTAATAATGTAGCATTTGATCCACCAGAAACATATCCCACTATCAATAATCGAAACAACATTACAAAAAAATATATATGAAACTCACTTTCTGTTTCTACCATCTTTTGTTGTAAATTCCTTCCAATCAGTCGATGCATCAGCTCTCTGTAGGAAAAATTGAAAATTACTAACAGTGGAGGGCCAGGAGGCAAATATTCAAAAAAGTTCATCAATTGGGAAAAGTACAGCATCAAAATACGTACACCAAAATGTAAAACATGTATTAGCTCCGACAGCAAGGTAAATTTAAAATAAAGCCGGTAGAGAAATGCTGATGACCTCAAACAAATAAGAACAAGCGTAAATTTATTCGAGAATAAGAAAAAACAAAATGAGGATCAAAACAACTACGGCAAGAATAGCCACGTCCTGTAGGATACTAGGAAATAATATATAACATACTCTCAGGCTATGGAATCCACTTTTAAAGATACATAAATTAGGCAAGTTAGATACTTTAAACTGCCTTCAAAGATAATTAGGACTAACACACATTTTGAACCATAGTTATAGAGGACAGCAGAAACATTACCTAACGTACCCCTACAGACCATATACTGATATACAAGCCCCTTGCACGAAAAAAAAAAAGGTTCCTATATCTATGTTTGCTTATATGTCTCGCTACGTACTGATCCATAGAGCTTCCATTCAAATGAAATATATTAAAAAAAAAAAAACACCATAGCATAAATAGGAAATAAAAAAAAGGATCTGAAAGAGAAGGTGCATTATGTGAACGGAGAAAAGAAAATACCCAGAGATAAAAGAAGTAGAAAGATAATATCGAGAAAAAACACACAACACTAGTTTTTGTTACAATGTATATCAAGCACCATTCATAGTCATACATCCAAATTCGAGGAGAAGAATGTGCACCTGTATAACCTTTTTACAAACCATAGGTAACAATTAAGCAAGTCATATGCCACAAACAACGCCATGCATATAAATAATATATAAGGATAAATATCACATAGACCCCTTGAGGTTTGCTCCAATCACACTCGCCACTCCTCATGTTAATAATATCACTGACCTCCCTTGTCAGAACTTGTTGGCTAACGGATGTCACAGACATATGAAAGTTAAGAAAATGCCCTTTGTTTCAATACACAGTTTAAGGTTGAAAAGTCAACACTCATCCTCTCTAGTTTCACTTTCTCATCTCCATTCAACACCATTGCATCCCCCAACATCACGGACACCCACCACCACTACCACCACCGAAAGCATCACCACCATAAAGAGAAAACGAACACACCCACCATCGGTCCATCACCACAAATCGAACACCATCACCAATCGTGGCTGAATTCGAATTGATTTAGTGACTTCAATTGCAATGAATTGGGTAGCACTCCGTAGCAGTAGATTTGCTGGACAAATAGAAAGAGTAAGAGAACTAGTAGAGACGGGTTCAGAAAAGGTCCTTCCTCTCCACCCTTTTCTCAGTCATCATCTTGTTTCTTCACTTTCTCTGGTCAACATAATTTCTCTTTGTTTACTCAACTCTTTAGTCTCAATCTCAGATTCTCAATTCAATTTCCTTTCTCCTTCCTAATTTATTTTTCTGTTTTTTTTCCCCCTACCCACCCTACCAATCAACCATTGCCAAGTTGCCAAAACCCACTTTCATATCTATCAGGTGGGGTTTTTTATTTTTTATTTTTTTCATTATGTTTCACGATTACCCTTTTGTCTTGTTACCTGAGAAAAAGTCAGAGCACAAGTCAACCTCCCCTCCCCCCCCCCCCCCCAAAGGGACCAAATCAAAGCTCAAATATTGGAATTCGGAGTGGTATTGTGATGAGTTCGTGAATCTAGACTAGCAACATTGGCAAAAAATTCCTGGATGATACACCATTTTGTTGTTACCTAAAAAATCAGTACCGAACACTGAAATTGGGAGCAATCCCAATTTCAACTAAGATAGCAAAATTAAATACCAAAATTAAAACTTCTGTAAAAATAACAACAAACGTTTTCAAGTTATTGAGTTCCATAATTTTTATGTGTGTAAATATATACGCAAATGTATATGTATCAGTCTATACATTTTGGATTTCTTTGACCAGCCTCTATGTAATGCTTGTAAGAATAGACACATGAAGGAAAAAGTGTGAGGATGGGTGTGAACAACAACAATGGACCAGAGAATGAAGGAAAAACCTTAGATGAGGCGACAATGGCCAAACCATGAAGAAACGGGTCTCTGTAATATTATATACATTAAAGGGGAAGAAGATATAGAGATGGATACAAGGGTAATTTTGGTATTATGGACACTTAAATGGTATTATCCGTCACTTTTTTAACGGTCAATTAACGGAGGGGGGAATTTGATGCCGCATTCTAAACCTGGAGGGAGGTAACTAGGTAAGTGAGATTGTTCAAACGTGAGGGGTAGCGGGTAATATATGAGCAAACCCCAGGGGGTCTAAGTGATATTTACCCAATATATAAATATATATACATGTATAGATAGATAGATAGACAGATATTGATTATACTACAAATTCACATCAATGGATGAAATCACTAAAGATAACAGAAGCAATGAAGTCGAGTTTTGACACCACTGCAACACAACCGACCAGAAATATAAGAATATAAACATAAAACAATGAACTAACAAAAAACAATGAGTTTCCAATTTCTGATACCAACACTTGAGATAATCACATTTTCTGATAACCTGCGGTCAATTTAAGGAAAAAAAGGATACAATACTGGCAAAATAATTGAAACAAAATAGGTCTGTGGGTGCAAAAGGCATGGAGTATAACTGCATTTAGTTAAATTTATTCTAAATTCTTGTGTTGTTCCTTAACTAGCAAGAGTCAGTAGTATGTATCCCAATAACACACGTGTGAGAGGAGAAATAAATGTAGGCTCAAATCCACTGCAATATCTTGTATTTTCTTCAAAGTTTTATTTTAGGCCATCTATTGTCGATTGAATCACTCAAGGCACTCGATTTCTAACACGATTTCAATTGAGGACAATCGTTAACACACATGACGTTTGAGTGCCTTCAACTAATTGTCTGTAATTGTCCTCAATTGAATTAGAGTTAAAATCGAAGGCCTTAAGTGATGCAATTTATAACAGAGGGCAATTTTTTTTCCTATCGTATTTTTTGTTTGATAAATTGATATACCTTGATGCGCTGTACTTTTCCCAAAAATCCATTCTATTACTATAATAAAAGAAACAAGCAGCCGGAACAACCACCCCCAACCAAGAAAATAAAGCTTAATACTAGGTTATTATCCAATAATAGTACCCAATTACCAACTTGCATGAAAAATGTCCCCACATGATAAAATGAAATGCAAATAGCAAATTGTTGCCGGCCTTGCGTGAGTGAAACCCGCCTTCAAAGTGAGCATTTAGAGCAGTCGTTAATTTCTCCTGACTTGCCATGACATCTACAAACCAGTGAGAGAACATGCAAAGAAAAGGAGAATTTGCATAAAACATTTTTGATCAATTTATCTTTTTCTTCTCAAGTAATTTTCATCAATTTAAGTATGGCTTTCAAATGTCAACACAATGACAGGAAAAGAAATATGTATAAATTCCAGAGCCAATACATGCTTCGCGAGCGAAAGTGTACGGATATAAAAGAACAGCTGCTTGTCAGTCACATGACTCACCTCAATGGGCGTCATCAATTCCAAAGGCTTCTCCCAACTAGATTGTCTTGTTTTCTTGTTGTAATAATATCTGAATGGTGTATATGCCAGAAGAAAGTTATTCTCACATACAAATCAAGTAATCAACCATGAATTAGCATGAACACCCCCCCCCCCCCCACCCAAAAAAAAGAGGAAACGAAAACCCGCACTATGAATGGTGGAATCAACTACTGTAAATCAGCATGTACAAGAAAAATAGCAGACAAGCTACGAAAGTACTCAGAAACTGCAACTACAATAAAAACTCACTTCGTGCCATCTTGAGAACAATGCTCTTGCCAATCAGACAAGGACTGTTGAACATTTACTGCCTGAAATTTCAACAGTAGAACATTAAAATAATTTAGAAAATCGGGTGCCATAAAAAAGTTAAAAAAATTTAAAAAAAAAATAAATAAGAAGTCACATTGGAACATTATGTACATATATTACATGTAATGCCGCATTGAAGTATACATATTCAACATAGCCGCATTGGAACATCATTGCACAAATATTACATGTAACACCTTTAGCAACTGAATCTCCGGGAGCTTTTAACCAAAAGTCATGGTCGTATTGGCATGTGACGCCAGGTGTAACGGAGGCATATATTGCACCACATGAAATTTCTTTTGAATTGTACAGCTTCCTCATATAGTCAGAATACGCATATCTCAAGCATGTAATCAATACAAATCAATATTGTAGATATTTTTAGTAGTTAGATTCACTAAAACTACAATGGCCACAAGGAAAACCAACAATACAAACACCAAAAGGGAGTAACTGAACCTTCAGGCTCTGTTTGTAAACCAATATTCTAATAAAAAGTAGCAGTCGAAGTGGTTGTCCCAAGTGCAGCAATAGACATTGTGTAAAATGACGAGATACCGGAGCTGTAAATTTTGTTTTGAATTGTAGTGTCTTGGATAGTTGGGAATTTGGGATACAAATGTTTTATTTATAATCCCACAAATCAACATTCTAGACAATATTTAAGCCCATAAAGATAATTTTGCAATGCTAATTCAATTGTTGCCGCTAGAAATTTTACTTTTATGCCCAAAAAATACCAAATATGTTAAACAAAAAACATTGAAGTCTAATGAAAAAAAAGTTTGGAACAAAACTTTGTTTAGAAGAAAATAGCTGAAAATATTTATAAACCATTTCATGACTAGCAATTTATGTAGAAAGTCATATAGTGAATTCATTTTGCAAATGCTAATCAACTCAAATTTGATTCTTAGAACCATGAATTGTCATTTCCACTGATATATTCTATGCATTGCATCTTCTCCATATCCTATCTTATTACCCTCCCTTCTTTAAAAAATACTTGACCATACATATTTCCATGGTGGTGCAAAGACAAGGACATCTTTATTGTTATAGTCTATTGATCAGCCTTTTTTTTTCTAAAGGACTTCAATAATCAGACAGAGCAATGTTATAAAGTAAATATGTTACTGCCGACTCATCCCAGAGTTCAAATATCATACACATACTTCACTAAAATTCAGTAGAAGACATGGTCCATATTTTCACAATGTCCCCCAACAAATTGAATAGACCTAGAACTCAAGCCAAAGCAAGTCCACATACAACTTTCCAAAACAATTCCATTGAAAAATTAACCATATTTATCACAAATCTGAGCGGGAAAAAAAAAACTCCTAAATTATAGAAATACAGTTCATGTAATTATATCAAAACGATATAGTAACATACAAAACCATTACCTGTGCTCCAGAAGACTGAGGATTATTGGCCATTCCTGCACAATAGAAAGCCTCTGCAAGGTACAAACGGCTGCAGAGCCAACAATTCCCACAATGCATGATGCTATTTTCGAACACTGCCCCATCCAGAACGATAACTTAAAATTACATCAATATCCAAAAAGCAAATGTATAAAATAGTGCGTATTGCTTGTGCATGTTGCACATGAAATTCACCTAACTCAACCCCTGAAAAACCTACTGACTGTCAACAATCGTGTGGAACAACGGGCTTTAATAAAACGGAAAACCCAATACCCAAAATCAAAATGTAACTAACTTACATCAATTTTAATTAGTAAGTAGTACAAATCCCTGATTGTACATTAAATTAGGATTGGAGTCAGAAATTCAAGCTTTACAACTATTACCCATTTAACCCAAGTTCCAATTACCAAAGAATACACCAGTTGTGTGTATTGCTTGTACATGTTGCATATGGAATTCACCTAACTCAACCCTCTGAAAATTCTACTGAATGTGCACAATGGAGTGGAACACGGTTTAATAAAATGGTAAAACCCAATACCCAAACCAAAATATAACTAATTTTCATCAAATTTAAATTAGGGTTTGTTAGTAGATTAAATTAGGATTTGGAATCAGATATTCAAGCTTTACAATACTGTCCTGCCCATTTCACACGCGTGTACTACGCCGAAAACGAGTTTTAATTTAGGGTTTGGTATAAGAAATTCAAGCCTTACAAGTATTGCCCATTTCACATACATGTTCTATTCTATGTCTAAAACACGAGCCAATTTAACCAACTTGGTCCTAGTACACGGTGTATATATATATATATGTATATATATATGCATATATGTGTAGATATATACAATGGATTGAAGGAAGGTTTACCTGAGCGAAGAGTAAGAGAGAGAGCGCTTCTCAGCCAACAATATAAGCCTTTGGCTTAGCGAGTTTTGTATCGAAGGGGCGTTTGATAAAAAGGTACTGAAAATTAAGGTAATTTTGATAAAACTGAAAATTAAATAATATTGAATTTTAAGCACTCAAAATTTTAAGCACTTTAAATTTTATTCCTTAAAATAGTATTTTAATTATTGAAGTAGAATGCATTCAATAATTATTTTCAATAAAAAAAATTTCACTTAAAGTTTTCAGTGATTTTGGAGCTACTTTTTTTAATTAAGTGGTATGTTATCAAACGCACTGAAAAGAATAAGTACTGAATTTTTTCATTTTCAGCACTTAATAGGGTTATTGGATTTTAAGTACTGAAAATTTTAAATGATTGAATTTCTAATAATGAAAACAACGCTTCAACTACTGAATTAGAATACATTCAATAATTATTTTCAGTAAGAATTTTTCACTTAAAGTTTTCAGTGATTTTTTGGCTGCTTTTTTAATTAAGTGGTGATACATCCAAATTTGGTTCTATCATATGACCGAGCGATTCAAATCAGCAGTCAGTCCATGCCCCGGGCAAATCAAGCACAACTCCATAGAAGCATCAGCCCGAGCGGTTCATCTACGACCCGGCCAACAGGTCGGGAAAACTACATAGGCACATCCCACCGCGAGAACAGCCCATCCGGGCCCACAAGCATGATCCCGAGCTTCACAGGCGTGATCCCGAGCATTACGGTCAGTTTCCTACTCAAGCTAGAAGACTAATGAAAAGTGCACACTATTTCCTAATCCAATTAGGAAATCCCCATAATTAATGTCAATCTATATTAATAGGATTATATTTCCTTATCCATGTATGAGTAGGTCTCTTACATCTATAAAAGAGATCTCTCACCCCCATTGAAGGGGCCGCCAATTCTGTAGTCTACACAGCACCTCTATAAAATTCACCATTGTACGCATACACTCGACCGGTATTACTGGTAGTGCCGCCCCTCTTTGTTGGCTCACCAGGCCCGCCGGTGATCTGCTAGTGAACGTGCTCAGATACACCCGTGGACGTAGGTACCTTCATTAACAGGGCCGAACCACATACAAAAAATAGTCTCTCACTCTCTCTTCTCTCTTAAAATTGCTCTACTTTACTCTTACCAATTTCTAGCATCATCAGTTTGGCGCCGTCAGTGGGAACACGACAAGTCTTCTCATCAACAAATCTCTTGACTGATCGTCATGCCACCGAAGAAGGGTACGAAGGCTGATCAGCAGTCCGACCGGGATGTTCCTTCAGCCCCGGCACCGGCTGCGACAGCCATGACATCTGAGCAGATCACCGCGACCCTCACACAACTCTCGGAGGGCCAGCGTCAAATCCAGCGACAGATCGAAGCCCTGCTGGCCCAGCAAAGCCGTCCTCCAGGGGCCGGGAAAAGACCCGGGAACGTTGCGTACGGTCGGGAACCAATCTGGACCAGACAACGTGCCCGAGCCAACCCGTCCCATGTTGAGGATGCCAGAGACATCAACAGTGGGCGTGCTGCCCGAGAGGAAAGGCGGGAGCATATGGCCCGGGAATCAGTCCAGGGTCACTCGGTCAAGAGCCGAGTCGTCCCAGGGGATACGGTTACCCGGAGTCGTAGCCGAGCCCGATCGCAGAGGACAGCACCCCGCCATGAAGAAGCATCTTCCACCAACCCGACTAGTTCCTCAGATACCGGTCGGGAAGGAGTGGAAGCCCGAATCAAGGACTTGTAGAAGCAGATCGACGGAGTGGCCAAAAAGCTTGGTCAAAATCGTGTTCCGAATCAAGCCAATACCGAGACAGGGTCACCATTCTCCAGCCAGATCGCGAGGTTCTCCATCCCGCGCAAATTTTAGCAGCATCGGCTAGATTCATATAACGGCTCGGGAAGCCCGGTCGACCACGTCCGGACCTATAAGGCTCAGATGGCCCTAGCCACCAACTCTGATGAACTACACTGCCTAGCCTTCCCCAGCACTTTGAAAGCCCCGGCCATGCAGTGGTTCTACTCCTTGGAGCCCCGATCGGTCTGCAATTTCAAACAACTCAGCAAGCAGTTCATCAACCAGTTCGTCGGTATGCATGAGCGGCCAAAGCCAGACATGCAGCTACTGACGGTCAGACAACGGAATAATGAGTCCCTCAAGGAGTTCACTGACCGGTTCAACCAACAGAAGCTTCAAATCCGCAATCTGAACGAGACAATCGCCATCATAACCTTCTGGTTGGGAGTTCAACACACCAAGTGCGCCGCGTCGTTCCACCGAAATCGACCGGTAACCTTGGTCGAACTCGCAGAGAGGGTTGGAAAATACATTGACACTGAAGAATTTCTAAAGATCAAAGACCCCGGTCAAGAAAGCAACGAGTCTTCCAGAAGTAAGCGAAAGTGAGATCAGCCCGGGAGTTCCGACAGTTCTTCCAGTTCACAGCGGTCCGGGTCAGGCAGCCCCGACCCGACCTCCAGCTCACAGCAAGCGGAGTCCGGCAGCCCCGACTTGACCTCCAATTCATATCGGTCAGGATCAAGCAGTTCTGACTTTGCCTCCAGCCCAGAGAAATTTGGAGCCCGACGATCCTGATCCGACCTCCTGTCTCCATCAGTCTAGATGAGCCCGACTACAGTGGCATTTACCTGATCACCACATGAGGCTCCGCCGATTGTCAGAGGGCCCTTCCAAAGTCCTCGGGCCTAACCCCGAGGCATACAAAAGACCTCGTGCCTAACCCTGAGGCATACAAAAGACCTCGGGCTCCGAACCCAGGCACTCAAAAGACCTCGGGCTCCGAATCCAAGCACTCAAAAGACCTCGGGCTCCGAACCCAGGCACTAAAGACCTTGGGGTCACGCCCAAGGCACCTGCCTCGCCTAGGTCCAACCGACGATGGGGGCAAACCCCCTAGGTGGCTGATGATGGCAAGCTTCAAAAGACCCTGCAACCACCATGTTCCAGGTCTGTTACCTACAGATCATAGCCTCTGTAAGACCCTCGTCTTAGCGAAAGCTTGGGGGGCAAGACGGCGTAGTGAACTAAATAGGTAATCACACCGGGTATCTACAGGCCTCGGGGATAACCAAGTCAAAATCTTGGACAACCCGAGCACCTACAATACTCAGAGGCATTAACTCCACTTAGGTCCAAACCGACGATAGAGGTGACTAAAATCTCTTAGGTTGGCCGACGATAGAGGAGCAAAAGAACCCTAAAGAAACGTGATTTAGGTCGGCTCCACCAACATGGTCAAGCTCTTCTCCCAACAGTCTTGACGAAGGCTGGCCGGGCGGAAGACAACCATCCTGGGGAGTTAACATAAAAAAGGACCCTAGAGCAATACGCTTTAGGTCGGCTTTTCCAACATGGTAAAATCCTTCTACCCACAACCTTGACGAAGGTTTACGGGCAGAAGATAACCATCTTGGGAGCTAACTCAAGGAAAAAAGACTCCGAAGTAGGCCGAGTCTCAACTCTCGGTCACTTCCCGAGCATTCAAAGACTCCGAATTAGGCCGGGTCTCAACTCTCGGTCAGTTCCCGAGCACCTAAAGGTCCCGAGCTAGGCTGGGTCTCAACTCTCAGTCAGTTCCCGAGGACTCACCAGGCTCAGAAGCCCCGAGGCAGCTTCTCCAAACACTCAGACAGTGGCAAGTAATATCAAACAGATTTCCAAACTTGCCCCGATATAGCATCTGGCCAACCTTGAAAATGGGGGGCAGTTGATACACCCAAATTTGGCTCTATCCTATGACCGAGCGGTTCAAATCAGCAGTCAGCCCATGCCCCGGGCAAATCAAGCACAACTCCATAGAAGCATCAGCCTGAGCGGTTCATCTACGACCCGGCCAACAGGTCGGGAAAACTGCACAAGCACATCCCACCGCGGGAACAGCCCATCCGGGCCCACAAGCATGATCCCGAGCTTCACAGGCGTGATCCCGAGCATTACAGACAGTTTCCTACTCAAGCTAGAAGAATAATGGAAAGTGCACACTATTTCCTAATCCAATTAGGAAATCCCCATAATTAATGCCAATCTATATTAATAGGATTATATTTCTTATCCACGTATGAGTAGGTCTCTTACATCTATAAAAGAGACCTCTCACCCCCCATTGAAGGGGCCGCCAATTCTGTAGTCTACACAGCACCTCTATAAAATTCACTATTGTACGCATACACTCGGCCGGTATTACTGGTAGTGCCGTCCCTCTTTGTTGGCTCACCAGGCCCGCCGGTGATTTGCTAGTGAACGTGCTCAGACACACCCATGGACGTAGGTACCTTCATTAATAGGGCCGAACCACATACAAAAAATAGTCTCTCACTCTCTTTCTCTCCTAAAATTGCTCAACTTTACTCTTACCAATTTCTGGCATCATCAAGTGGTACATTATCAAACTTGAAAAAGAATAAGTGCTGAATCTTTTCATTTTTAGTACTTAATTGAGTTATCAAACATACCCGTAGTCTAATGCTGACAGCCTGTTTGGAGCAACTCGTGATTTGTGATTGCCATAGATTAACTATAGCTTTTGACATTTCTGAGCCTATTTGGCACAACTTATACTTTGTGATTGCGATAGCTTTTATGATAATAGATTATGATTAGAATATATTATGATACTTATATTGTTTGGATAATGCATTATAAAAGTGGCTATATTTGCAGATTAGATCATGTAAGTATTTGATTTTCTTAATGACAAAGTGATTTTGAGTGTCGGAAGACATTAATGCCCTTCTATTAGCATTGGAAACATAATTGGTTTATTTTATTAATATATATATTAATTGTCAAAAATAATTAATTAGTTAAATAATTTATAAAATAAAGTATGTTAATCTATCTTATATTGGGCAATGGTGTGGGTCCCAAAAAAAATTGATCTAAGGGCCAAGAGTTCTCCATTTACTCAACTTTGAATCTTGGCCCTTATCCACACCAAATGCACTGTTCACCCTTGGATCAACTTAATCCAACGGTCCACAATCAACCCACCAACACACCTCACATACCCTATTAGTCCCTCATTACTCCCAGTCTCCCACTCAGCCGAATTTCTCTCCCACATAATTAACTTCCATTTCAAAGAATCTTATTAAAACACAACAACTTTATCTACATTTGAGTGATTTGATTTGATTTTAAATTTTGAATGTAGATATGGGGAGAAAAAATTAGTTGGGTGTAAATACTCCAAATATGCATGTAATTCTCTATATCCTTTCCATATCAAACATTGATTTCATTAGCCAAAACATGGCATATATGATGACATATATACAAAAATCTTATTTACATATAAAATGTGATTGAGCATTTTCCTTTTTAATTTTATAACTTTTAGAATCCATATGAAATATGGAAATCAAACATGGCAAGAGATAGAGTTTGAATTTTAAATACTATTCTCCTCCTACCTTTCTCTCTCTCAAATCAGCCACCTCCAAATTCTCTCTCTCGCCCCTAATCCTCAACTCCAAATATCTCTCTCTCTCTCTCAGTCTTCTCTCTCACCTTTCTTAGCCTCTCTGCCTCCCTTGCTCATCACTTGCGGTATTCTATGGTAATCCCCCCCCCCTCTCTCTCTCTCTCTCTCTCTCTCTCTCTCTCTCTCTCCCATTGAGTCGTTACCCATTTTACATGACTGTGAATGTGTGTGTTTGTGTGCATATAGAGAGAGTGTGCGTGTCTATGTGCATGTGTGTGTTTCTGGACGTGTGTGAGTGTGTGTTTCTGTTTGTGCGTGCATGTGACTGATTCATTTTGTCTTTCTTTTTGTGTATTTTTTGTATAAAAAAAAAATTGTTTCCAAACCTATTTTAATGTTCGGATTAGATATATTGAGTATATGCGTTTGTGTGTGCATGTGTGTGCATGTGTTCATTTTTAATAATTCATAACAACATAAATAGGTTTCATTCTTTTTTGGTAAATTGTTGATCTTAGCATTTTATAAATAAAAAAGAAAAAAATTTGTTGTTTCTACAGCTACCCATTTGCACAAATTCATGGTTTTTTTTTCCAAAAAAGTTTCCTTCTCGAGTAGTCAATTGCATATGTTCTTTTGTGTGATCAGGAAGTTTTTTGCTTTCTCTTTTTTTCTTGAGTTTTCCCAGATCAAGTTTACAACCAAATGACTGGTGACAAACTTAGGCATTGGCTTTGTTTGCACAAAATGGTTATTCTTACACAGCTGAGTATGTGATCTCTCACCTTTTAGCACGAACAAGGGTCTCTCACTTTTGGAAAAAATACTTTAAGTGCAGTCCATGTCAAAGCTCGATAATTAGGCCTTGAATTTAGCATATGGATGAAGTAAAACTGTGGACACTTACCAAATTAATTTAATTAGTGTAAGTTTAATGTTGTACAACATCACGCTCATCATTATATATAATAAATGCACAATTTCCCAAACGTACGAAATTTAACATAAATAAATGGGTAAGTTTATTGTGATAAGCTTATCATATGAGAAGACAGGTTTTAACCGTTGGATGAGAATCTAGCCATAAGATTTTCAATAATCTGAAGATACATTTATTGTTAGATTCTCATCCAACGGTTAAAACCCTCATTCTCATATGAGAAACTGTTCGCTATACACTTGCCCTAAATAAATTACAACCATATTTGGTGATTTTGTTATGGGTTATTGTAAAAATTATAAATATGTGTTGAGCTAGGAGCCACTGGGGACAGTAGAAATTTGACTACAAGAAATGGTTAATCGATCAGCTGAGAGCAATAGAATGATCAGCTATAGAATGATTAGCCATTGAAATGGTTAAAGGTTATATGAATGTGATGATCTAGGAGCTATAGATTGATCATTCATTTGATCTGGCTTTCATTCCTTTTGATAAGTTTGCAAATTTAAATTCCAAATTTTATTCTCAAAAAGCTTAACAGATGCATCACATGATGTGCAGTCGGTATTACCACATGCCATTGCATGTAGTACAGCTGACAAATCATTTGAGAAACAAGGGTTCGGTTTTCTAATTTGGGAAGCACAACATTACTATTTATATATAGATCCAAAGAAGAATACATTACGCATTAAACAACTCATAGTACAATTTCCCTCTTTGATAGATAAATGTGTCCTATGGGTTTGGAATACTGACTACGGGATTATTTCCAGCTCCTAATTTGAGTTCTTAAATAACATGGACAACTCAGTTCAATTTTTTTTTTGTTTGGCCATTTGAAAGACAGGGATTTCTTTATGTAAAAGATTATATAACTTCATTAATTAACTTTTTTTCTTTTATTTTTTTGCGTCGTGCCCCCGGGCACAGGTACGTACTAGTTATTACTTATGTAATGTTGGTTACAGTACTTCAATATATTAATTAACTAGTGTTGACCCGTGTGTTGAAAAAATTGATAGACTTTGAACTACAAATTATACATAAAATCTGTGCATAATAAATTAATAATGAACTTTTGATAGAAACAATTTACCAACAAATGTAACATAAATTAAAGTTTTAGATTTGTGTAAATGAAGGCTGCTTGATCATGAACTCGTGATTCAATTCTCACAGGAATTTTATTGGGATGAACAATTTCTAATATGTTATTATTTCTCCAAATCTTTGTCTATAATTCCAATTTGTCCTCATAAATTTCTTGTTATCTATTTCCCTACCCTATCTACCTACACAATCTCTTTCATTTTGCTTTTATGCTGGTGTAATGGTGTTAGCAATATACTTGTAGATTTTACCAAATTGAAAAAAAAATTATTAAATTACCTTCAAAAAAAAAATTTGCTATACTGGCTGTAAGAAATCCCAATTTATCCTCATCAAATTTCGAACAATTAATTAATTAACCAATTAGCAAAAGTGTTGAAAAAGGTTATATAAAAATGAAATTAGAAAACTTTAACATAAATAAACAAAACAAAAGTTGAAATAAAAGAAAACAGTCAGTAACTATGAGCAAATCAAGACCAACGAAAACCGAAAAATACCAGTTTTTCAAAGCTCAACGAAGGCACCAAGAAATAATAGACGCCTTTATAAACATAAGAACTTCGAAAAATGAGCCACAAAAGCGAAAAATTCTGAAAATACCATACCCATGAACCAGTCAACTCGTATATTTTTGGGTTCGGGTTCGTTTGAATCATCATGAAAAGTTCCGAAAACACCATACCAACAAACTAGATAACTGGTAAATTTTGGGTTCATTTGAATCATCCTGACAATAAAAACAATGATTACAATTAGCAAGAAATTAGACATAAAATTGACTCAAAAGGGTAAGAAAGTGAGAGGCCCAACACCAAGCAAGGGAGAGTAAATTGGGGAGAGGACTGAGAAATTAAAAAGGGAATTAGACAGTAAGTCGGTTATGGTGAAAGGAGTTGGAAAAATAGATTGGTTATTGGGATTTGTCTCAGAATGTTTATTTCAGAGACTTTTTCTTTGTAGTTAAGTTGGGTCATGGGTGGGGAGAGGTCAGACGTGGAGAGAGAGAGAGGAGTTTAGGGAAGTTGGGAATATTTTTTTTGTTTTCTGAATTTCAAATCAGTGGTGCTTGCAAATTTGCAATACGTATACACCACTGTATGTATGTATATATGATCATCAGTAATTATAGATTTAATATAGGTTTAGAACGATGAGGTCAGCTTATGGCAGTTACCCATCATGAGTGGGGTGTGGTAGTTTTTTATTTATTTATTTATTTTTTGAGTGAGAGGTATGAGAGAGAGAGAGAAAGAGACGTGAAGGAGGGGTTCTGGTGTTTTTTTTTTTTGTTATATTAAATCACATGGTATAGTTATATATGTATGATGTATATATGCATATATAAACAAGCATACGTGGCTATCATTATAATGTTGGATATTGTCATTTGGTACCAGTTTTTTTTTTTAATCCGTGCAATACACGGGATAACTACTGTCAGATACAATAATGGTATATACCATAAAGTGCAATAAGTAATTAAAGTTTGACAATTCGATAGATAACACAAAATCTCAATTTTTAAACATTTGAAATTCAATACTCACAATAAAATAGTAGAGTTATTATTAGGAATTGAATACTTAATAAGAAAAGGTGTTTGAAGTAATTTAATGAGCAAAATTACAAAATTTTGCTAGCCTTGTCTCTCCTTGTGCCATGTGGCACTTGAGACTTTCATATTATTATAATATAATAAGATTACAAATGCGTGAATATGAGAAAATGGAGTGACTAGTTTCGTCATTGTAGCGGGCGCAGTCACCTCGGTCAACGAGCGTTGGCCCAGAAGCTGCTCCCTCCCAGCTTCTCCAGATCATGCTCCAATCGTGAATTGGCTCATTCCGCATTTCATTAACATAGCCAAACAGCCCAGCTTCTGCAATTGGGCTTCTATCGTGCGCTTAGGCCAACCCAATCGTGGAGCCGAACAACCTCAATAGATTGTGGTCAGAAGAATTTTTATGGTTGTAGTGTTTGGATAATATATTGTAAAAGTGATTTCAAATGTTCAAAAGACTATTGGACTCTTGTGTTGTATTGCTATTATTTAAGTATCGAAGGCAATTTATTTTGTTAATAGATATTACTGTTATTAACAAAAATTGTTTAATAATTATAAACTAAATCAATAATATAAATTCTATTATTATATTAATTATTAATGATAGTTGTTACTATTATTTATATATTAAGTAATTATTATATAATACAAACTTAAATAAATTACACAAATCTATTATATCTATCTATCTATCTATTGGTATATCTAATAGCGGAGAGCTTAAGTTGAGGATGAGTATTCTGTCGACACGTGTCACAAAAAATTAAAACACTCCCTCTAGAAACTGCAACAAATTAACTAGACCCTCTCTCTCCCTCTTACCTTATGGACAGCCTTTTCATCTCTCTCTCGCAAACCCAATCCTTCAGTTGGTCCCTCTCTCTTTAATATCTCATTCTCTCCATTGTCGCCTTTGTCATTTCGTCTCACTTGCTCTCTCTCTCTCTCTCTCTCTCTCTCTCTCTCTCTCTCTCTCCATTCAATTTGGGCTAATTAATGGCTGACATTGTTGAAACCTCTTCATTGGCATCGAAGAACGAGAAGCCGGTTATTGTAACCAAAAGGCATAGCAGTTGCCGTTCGAAGCTTTTTGTGAATTTTTCAGTTCATTTTTGTTAATTGATAACATCCTATGATGGCTCTTAGGACTTGGTTTAAATGATTTGACCTTTCATGTTTGTGCGTCTCAGCCTCTCAGGGCTTGAAATCAACGAGAGGCCTTTGAAGTGGCCGTTGCTAGACTTTGACAACTCTATCTCTCATGTCATCTGGGAAAGGTGTGTTGTGTAGGGTTTCTACCTCTTCATATATGAGATTACAAGTTTATTTAAAAAATTTTTTACATACGAAAATTCCTGTTGTTTTTATTTTGGATTTGTTTGCTGTAATTATTTATTCGGGCGTGCCAGAGCCTTGTTAGGTAGTCCAAAACTAATAAAGACAAAATTTTCTAAAAGCACTTGGGTGAGTGATACACAAGGTTTCATGAATCTAACTTATAATAGGCGATTGTGCAAATAAGGTAATAAGTAGGAAATTACCTTATTCTAGGTCCCTAGACAGTGTTGAAGCACACAAGTCTAGCAAGTGGTGAAAAACAAGGAAACAGACTTTTATTTAATAATGGAAAAGAAATTACATGAATGTAATTGTAATGCTAAGAAAGCCAAGGAAAATAAAAAGGATGCTAAGAATGCATGTTTGAGTGCTTTGTGATGCTTTTGTCGAAGTGACGCGGAGTGCCTTGACTGCTTGGCCTATCTGCTGATTTATAGCGACAATGACTGATACAGATAAGGCATGTTGATCTTCAAAGAACAATAATCTGGTAAAATTACTAGATTTGTCTCTCAAATCTGCTCTTGACTTCCATAATTATCTGGTATAAAATACCAAATTTCTTCCATATCAGTAGATAACATCTGATAAAAGCTTCCATATATCTTCGAATATATACATATATATATATATGCATATATATCTTGTATCTGGTCCGAATATGGTATAGATTCAGTTGCCTTTACTTGCAAGTAAAAGATAATACTGATAATATGCTGATATTATCTCCCAAATTTGATAATATTTTGATATTATCTTTCCATAACAGATAATACTCCCATATCAGATAATAACATTATCTCCCAAATATTCTACTATAATAATCATAGAGATTTTAGCAATGGTAACCTTCCATAGTGGGTCCATCACTTTCCAAAGATAGCTGAATTAATTCTTGCCAAACAAATGGCCTGAATTAATAGCCAAATGATGGCTTCAGCCCGAATCTCAAGTCATGGAGTTGGGAGGATTGCTGTAAATACGTACCATTATTGAGCATAGCCCACCATGGGTTTGAATGGCCACGTGTTTACTAAATGATGCTCAGTCCGATTTTTAAGAAGTGCCAAACAAAGCTTAAGGCCAAGGTGGCCTAAGATGCTCAGCCCGATTCTTAGAACTTAGAAGGCATATTAAAGTGACTATATTTACAGAATGGTCAACTGGCAGAATTTACACAAAAGGGCAGTGGCCCAAAATGTAAAGTCAAACTAAACTAAAGGTAATGATGTGACCGACCAAAGTGTTGCAAATTCAGTCCGAATTGCACAACCAAAATGAGGCAGCCAAAGATTGTAGAATACCCAAATATTAGGCATGATTGAAGCGTGGCCCACTAAAGCTGTGAAATCAACATGCCTGACTAGATTAGTATGTTGACTGAAATATAATCAAGACCAATGAGGCAATGGAGGAATCAGACTGCCTTGCTGTCACACATTGACTATCCATTCTTTTGGGTCCCACCACCATCAAATATATCATTAAATCCTTGCAATTTTCCCATCGGACTCCATGTAATCCATGTGGCTGAAGAAAGAAACCATCCTATATACCTAAGGCAGCCAAACAATGTGTACAGCCCGAATGAAGAGTGCATGCCAGCCCGAATGTAGTTTGTCCGAACAAAACTCATTCGACCCTACCAACTTTGAATCAGTCAATTGGCTCTTAATTTTAGCAATTGGTCTATATATCCGATTAAAAAGCTACAATCGGCCTCTACCAAAATTTAATTTAAAAAATGTATTTTTTTTAGGTGCAAACAGGATTGAATTTCATATTTGCACCAATTGAACTCCAAATTATTGTTGCTAACATTTTCTGTGTCAGTTGTGGGTTGCAAATAAGTAAGAACATGTGGAGGATTGGTACAGGTAGGGTTTATGTGTGTGTGTGTGTGTGTGTGTGTGTATATATATCTCTGTTGGGGATTTACCTCCAAAACACAAATATTCATTAAATAAATAATAATTAAATAGCAACAGAAAAATATATTTTCTTACCGAATCGCGAATCGCATAATGTTACCTTGAAATGATAAGATATTGCTTGGAATATCGTACCACAAAAAGTCACGTAGTTGGGTTGAGTGCGGACTAAGTCGCTCTCTTTAAGATGATTCGCGCCTCTCACGGTAATCACCGGTGTAGGAGAATAACACGTCGCCTCCAGGATACTACAACCCAGCTCTAGGCTGTGATCATCCCCAATCTACACAATTTGGGGAAGATCGAAGCTTCTCCCAACACCTTTCTTTGCCCAAATATAGAATACAATATGTATATATATACATACACACAATAAAAGAAGTAATATGTTCTACTAGCACTATTCCATCTCTTGAACTTGTAGTCATATTGTGTTGATATGTATGGAGCTTCTAAACAAGATAGAATTTGGAATATCTCTTTTTGAAAAAAGAAAAGCACTGAACCTAAGTATGTGCAATGTGTAGATATGTGTATACACGTGTATATGACATATTATATGTCCTTGTTATAACTGTTAGATCTGAAATCTATAAAACTGTAGAACCCTAGAATAGTAAAAAACCACAGCCCTAGGATCATATCATGTTAGATTATCAAGGATATAATATAGTAGAATACATACCTGTATCCATGGAAGCAGTTAGCAAACCTTAGAAGAACGATGATGACCAGTTATGTCTTCCTCAGTCAAATCTCCTTAGTTCTTTAATGGGTTCCTTCTCCAGATGGGATGGAGGAGGAAGTAGTATAATGATTTGACATATTGGGGACCATAACCTATATGTCTTTATATACTGATATGTTAGGGTTCCCATTATTCCTAACAGGATCAGTATTTGGTATCCACTCATTAAACCCATACCCAGTAGAAGTCCATGGGCTTCCTACAATTAGACCACATAATATAAGCCCATTTAATTAATAGCCTTATAATATAATTGATATTAATATGTTGCCCACTCTTATTAGGAAATATAATTTCCTAACAATCTCCCACTTGGGCTACATATGATTCTTGAAACAATTATATTACATGTTCCTTAGACGCGCACATGTATGCTATTTATCTTTGGACTTCACTTTAGTTTCAATTTGGTCCATTTCCTATATTAATATGGGATCAAGGCGGCTTTCGTCACACATAATCGTAACTAGACCTTCAATGGTCACCATACCAACACATTCAATGACATAGATCAAGTATGGATGAGCAACATGGAAATTACATGCAATGTGATCTCAAACATGCCTATTTCCAACTGGTCCTAATTTAGTCTTTATTGAGATCAATCCAAAACAATGCAAAACCGCATATAGAAAATAGTTAGATTCAGAGATAAACTTTAAACCATCAACTTTATTCTGCAGAAAATAAAACCATAAATGTCAAAAATAGAACATCCAAAGTTAACTCCCACTAAACCAAAGTATCGTTAGACAACCTAACATCCATATGAGCAGTGTGCTCGTGAAAGACCTTAGGAGGTAATCCCTTGGTCAGCGGATCTGCAATCATGGAGTTTGTCCCTATATGTTCTATAGAAATTTGACCACTCTGAACTCTATCCTTAACAACTAGAAACTTGATGTCAATATGCTTCGACTTCATAGAGCTTCTGATGTTGTTGGAATACAGCACCGCAAATTTATTGTCACAGTATATCTTTAATGGCCTTTCAATGCCATCTACTACACGTAGCCCAATGACAAAATTTCGCAACCATATCCCATGATTTGATGCCTCATAACAGGCTATGAACTCCGCAGCCATGGTCGAAGAAGCTATGAGTGTCTGCTTAGCACTCTTCCAGGATATAGCTCCTCCAGCCAGCATGTAAACATAGCCTAATGTGGATCGCTTACTGTCTTGGAATCCAGCAAAATCGAAATAAGAATACCCAATGATCTCCAAAAGATCTGATCTCCGATACGTGAACATGTAGTCCTTTGTTCTCTGTAAATATCGCATAACCCGTTTGACTGCTTTCCAATGATCCATTCCTGGGTTACTCAAATATCTGCCCAATACTCCCACTATGAACGCAATATCTGGACGCGTACATACTTGAGCATACATTAGACTTCCTACTGCTGATGCATAGGGAATCTTTTCCATCTCCTTAGTTTCAAGGTCATTCTTGGGGCACTGTCCGAGACAGAACTTGTCTCCTTTAGCTACGGGCGTATCTCCTGATGAACAACCTTTCATGCCGAATCTACTTAAAACTTTTTCGATATAGCTCTTTTGTGATAACCCAAGGATACCTTGAGAGCGATCTCGCAGTATCTGTATTCCTAATACAAAAGAGGCATCCCCAAGATCTTTCATCTCAAAATTCTTAGTGAGAAAGCTCTTGGTTTCGTGCAATAAGCCTATATCGCTGCAGGCTAGTAGAATGTCATCGACATATAAAATCAGAAAGATATACTTACTCCCATTGAACTTATGATATACACAGTCATCAACCACATTCGCCTCAAAACCATACGAGGTGATTACTTGATGGAACTTGTGATACCATTGACGGGAAGCCTGCTTGAGACCATAGATGGATTTCTTTAATTTGCAGACCATAGACTTTGGATCTCCGGATACAAAGTTTTCTGGATGGACCATATAAATTGTCTCATCAATGTTTCCATTGAGAAACGTTATCTTAACATCCATCTGATGTAGCTCTACATCAAAATGAGCCACGAGTGCCATTATTGTCCTGAAAGAGTCTTTCGATGAAACCGGAGAGAAAGTCTCTTTATAATCAATGCCTCCCCTTTGAGTAAAACCCTTGGCGACTAGACGAGCCTTATATCTCTCGACATTGCCCTTTGAATCCCTCTTGGTTTTAAATATCCATTTGCAACCAATGGGCTTCATTCCTTCAGGCAATTCGACAAGATCCCAAACATCATTGTCTTTCATAGATTTCAACTCATCATTCATGGCATCAATCCACTTTTGAGAGTTAGAACTTTGTTTGGCTTGGTGAAAGTTGATTGGATCATCTTCCACTATCCCTATGTCAAACTCATGTTCTTGGAGGAATACAATGTAATCATCCAGAATCGCATTTCTCCTTTCCCTAGTGGATCTTCTTAATGGCATCTCCTCTTGAGGTTGTTGAGTTTGCACTTCAGGTATAATTTCTTCATTTTGCACAGGGAGCTCTTGTACATTGTCTTGAATATCTAAATTTGCATCTTGAACAATGTCAGGAATAGAAATCTGAACATTGTCAATAGCAATATGACTAGGAATAAATTCCTCTTCAAAGACAATGTCTCTAACCTTATCTTCCCCCACAAACTCAACTTCCTCAAGAAATCTCGCATTTCCTGTCTCAAAAAATGTCCTAGTAGTGGGATCATAAAACTTAAAGCCCCGAGAGCGTTCAACGTATCCAACAAAGTAGCAACTGACTGTTCTTGAGTCTAATTTCTTTTCATGTGGCCTATAAGGCCGTGCCTCAGCTGGACAACCCCAAATATGTTATAACACCCGCTCCCGCGGTTTATATTTAATATTGCTTTAGCATGCATAATCATGAGTTAATGTTAATTAATGTGTTATGTGACACTTATTGGAGGTGGGATTGACCCACTAAGTTCATTATGGGTGTCCAGTTGGGAACCCAGTTATGGCCAGTATGGCAATCCCAAGTGGGATATGTATTGATGGGTCCCACTTGAGATGGGACAGTAATATGTGGAATACCCTATGTGCCTAAATGTTTATTAAGGCTTAAATGATTTATTAGTTGATTGTTAATAATATCATGTTATTAGGTAGTGACCACTTCTGGGGTCAATAAGGGGTACCTTTGTGAGCACGAATTGAACACGTTTTATAATTAGTAGGCTAATTAGCAACTTCATTTAATTATATGGGACCACTAATGGGACCCATGCGAGACATAGACAAATACCCATTTAGGTTTGGGATAGTTTTAATATAGTTTAATAATTAACAGGGGTATAATTGTAAAACTAGTAAAATAGCGTGGAGGCTATATTAAAATTGGAAATCTTTAAAAATAAGATACGTACAAGATGAGTTAACCTCATCTTCATCAATTTCATTTACAACAGTGATATACGAGAGACGTATATCGACGGAAATTTTGACGGCAAACTTCTCGACGCCGATTGACGCGCCTAACGACGTAGGATTTTAAAACAGGCTATATATTCGGACTCTTGGAGGTGAGACTAGCGTTTTGGTACCAATATTATTGAGTTCTGTGACAGTTTTTCCGCGACCCTTTTTGGGGTTTAAGCTCATAACTTGTAGTTTTTGTATAGGATTTGTACCTGGTTCTTAGTAGGGCTTTAATTTCACAATTAGGAGCGAAACCCAAGAGGTGAGTGATGTTAATTTTGATATTTGGATGATTTTCATGTTGGGTTTAATTGTGATGCCAAAGCATGCCTAATTAGCGTAATTTAATTTATTTAGCTTATTATTGGGCAAAAATTCATATGGTTAAATTAGGCCCAATTTGATTGTGATTGCACGGTGTAATGATTAAATGAGCATGTTGAGTTGCCTATTTGGGTCAATGGAAGTTGCTAGTTCTATACCACCATGAGGTAATCTTTGTGGTGACGACCACGGCCGCCAGAGGCCTATGGGACCGCACGTGTGAGGGCGTGGGTCATGACTAGTCACGTGGGCTTGGGGAGTGGAGCCGCGGGCTAGCCGGTAGTGGTGGGAGTGAACTAGTAATTGCCAGAGACTATAGTTATTTGTAATATGTTGAATTAAGCGTGTTTATTATCCATGTTCATGATTGGCATTGCTCACAAGCATATAGCTTATATATTGTAGTGGTTATTGAATAACCATCGTAGGTGATCGCGGCGAGGAATCGGGGAAGTAAGCTGGGACGTGGCTTGGCTAGCTTATGGGTTTTGGGAGTTCTTGTAACCTTGTTAATAGCTACTTGTCCTTTTTAGTCCTAAACTTGCAATATAGTTGTAATTAGTTTTAATCTGGATTGTACGAGTCATACTTTGGTTGGTTTAAGCTTATGTAATATTTCTAGTTAAGCTGTATACTTTAGTTGGATTGTAACTTAACTCCTGTAATATAAGGTTGGACTGTGTTAGTTGGGATTATGTTTTATTGTGGAGTTTCTATAACTAGTGTTATTCAATTGGGATGTTTGAACTTGGAGATTTATTCATTGGGTTGGTTGTAGATGGTTATATTTAGTATTTTTCTTAAATTATTTAAAAACTCTTGCTTGTACTTGGAAGCTCATGTTTGTGACTTTGGTTTTATTCTAAATGGTTTAAAGCACTAGTGTTGATTTTAACTAGTGATCTGGTATTATTATATGAAAATTTACTATTTGTTAAAACAGGGTTATTTGGGCTGATTGCAAAGACATAATTTTGTTTTTTTTTACTTTATTTATTATTGTTGAGCTTCTTTGGTTTAAGTTGATTTAAAATTTATTTTTTGGAACTTTGATCACTTGTGTAAAGCCTTGGTGGCGTGCCACGTGTCCTAGGATCATCTGGGTGGTTCCGGGGCGTGACATATGTAAATGCCTAATGCTAGGCTTCTTTCCAGTCCATAATTCATAAGGGGTTTTGGTTACTACTTTACTTGGAACCCTGTTGAGGATATATGCTGCAGTCTTTAGAGCTTCTCCCCAGAGTGATTCTGGCAAAGAAGAATGACTAATCATACTTCTTACCATGTCCTTAAGCGTTCTGTTTCGTCTCTCAGCTACACCATTCATGCTAGGTTTGCCTGGCATTGTGTATTGAGGGACGATACCGCATTCCTCTAGGAATTTAGCAAAGGGTCCTGGACGTTGTTCACCTGATCCGTCATATCTACCGTAGTATTCACCACCACAGTCAGATTTGACAGCCTTAATTTTCTTGCCAAGTTGAAGTTCAACTTCGGCTTTAAATGACTTGAAAACATCCAGGGACTGTGACTTCTCATGTAATAAATATAGGTACCCATATCTTGAGTAGTCGTCTATGAACGTAATGAAATATTGTTGTCCATTCCAAGAGGCTATAGGGAATGGACCACATATATCAGTGTGAATGAGTTCTAAGACGTCTGTACACCTATTGGCACCTAATTTCCTTATGTTTGTCTGTTTTCCCTTAATGCACTCAATGCAGACTTGAAAGTCTGCCAAATCTAAGGGGTCAAGAATCCCGTCACGCACAAGTCTCTCAATTCTCTGTTTAGAGATATAACCTAATCGCTTATGCCATAAGGTGGCAGAATTCTCACTTAATTTTCACTTTGTACCACGTGAATTAATATACAGAATTTCATTATAGGAAGTAACAGTGTCAAGCATATACAGATTATCAATCAAAGAACCGGTACCAATAAGTTTTGAATCTTGAAATAGACTAACTTTATTATTTCTAAAAGAACAAGCATAACCAGATTTGTCCAAATTAGAAATAGAAATTAAATTCCGTCTAAAAGACGGTGCAACAAAAGTCTCAATCAAATCCAAATAAACACCAGTCTTTAATAATAATCTAAAATTTCCTATAGCTTCTACTGTAACTTTCTTGCCATCGCCCACAAAGATGAATCTTTCAGCATCAGTTGGCGGCCGGCTCCACAGGCAACCCTGCATAGACATACTTATGTGAGTAGTAGCACCGGAATCTACCCACCAAGTATCTTTAGGTACAGAAGTTAAATTAACTTCAGAACAAACCAAAGCGAGAAGCTTACCCTTCTTTGCACGCCAAGTAGCGTATTTGGGACAGTCTCTCTTCATATGACCTATTTTCTTGCAGAAATAGCAAAGGAATTCCTCATTTTGCTTCTTTAGTTTCTTCTGCTGAGGTGTCACATTTGCAGCATCCTTAGCTGTCTTCCTTTTATTATTCTAAGAGGTTGATGCTAAGTGAGCACTTTCAGTGTTGTCTCGCTGAATTCTTTCCTCTTCTTGCACACAGTGAGATATGAGCTCATTAAGAATCCTTTTGTCCTTTTGAGTGTTATAACTCACTTTAAATTGACTGAATTGTGCAGGAAGAGATATGAGAACCAAGTGCACGAGCAAGTCCTCAGACAGCTCTAACTTTAGTGCCTTGAGTTTCCCACAGAGATGAGACATTTCCATAATGTACTCCCTTATGTTCCCCTTTCCTTTATACCTCATGGAAATCAGAGTGGCCAAAACGGTACTCGTTTCTGACTTTTCATTTTTAGCAAAATATAGTTGTAATTCAGAGAGAAACTTCTTAGCATTTGTGCTCTCAGTGATTGAGCCCCGAAACGCTTCCGGAATGGAACGTTTCATAATCATCAAACTCATGCGATTCGAGCGATCCCACTTCTCAATTTTAACCTCATTCGGGTTTCCGTAGTCGAAGTGGGTCGTTCAGTCCTTAGCGCAAGGTCCAAGTCCATACATCCGAGAACGATTTCCACGTTCTCTTTCCAGACCTTAAAGTTTCCCCCATTCAGCATTGGGATAGCACTAATTTGAGCAGAAACATTTGTAGCAGTAGCAGAAACTGAATAGAGAACAAAATAAAATAAAATAACATGCTCACAATTAATAACATGTCATAACATAAACATATTCCAAATTACAAATACTTTATATATATGCATGCATGACACATTAAATAATTTACTTAATGGTGGGCCCATCACATGATACCTAGAACAACATTAATATTTAGTCTTTGGACAGAAATATCAACTGTAAGTGGTACTCCCCGTTTAGTGATCAAATACTGACAATAAGTCCTGTCAGACAGTAGCCTTCCTTTGGGCCGACTCACTGCCCACATGGATATTTGGCATGATAATTGTCACATATTTACCACCACATGTACACCCATCATTCGGCCAATTAAGAATCTTCCTTTGGGCCGATTGTTAATCGCATGAATAATAGATATACCATCTTAATATTTTAAAATAAATAGATTTACACAACAGAGGTTACTTTGGCAACATATTATTTCAATTTATTTATTTAAAATATCAGACATGTATTGGAGCCTAAAATAGACCCCAAAATCTTAAGCTACTATAGAATTTAATTTATGTTATGAATTACCCAATATTCTGTAGCACAATAAAAATATCTTAATTTATGTTCTGAATCAACATGGATTTAAATGTTGTGTCCATAGGCTAAAAAAAAATAAAAATAAATAAACAACTCAATTTAATCGATCACTATATCAAATCTACAATCTTCCGATTCGTGGAGTATTACCCAATCTCTGACCTAGTGATGATTGTTAAATTAATAAAATATGCAAAGCTATTGTAAAGCCCAAGTTCGTGAACCATATATATCACATACTGAGTCATGATAATTAAAGAATGTCATCATTAATTCTTAGTGATACGGCATCGGTACTGATAATGTTCATCCAGCATTAAAATAATATGCACTGTCTGATTGAAAGCGACATGATGACATGATGACAATACTGCATCAGACCAGATAGGTTCTCATCAAGCTGTGTCCATGGCGGATTGTATTCAGTTCTAGAATCATATTATTTTAATATTAAATTCCATGAATCAGCCGAATACAAAAAAAAAAAAAAAAATCAAGTGCCATCCAAAATTAGACCACATAATATAAGCCCATTTAATTAATAGCCTTATAATATAATTGATATTAATATGTTGTCCACTCTTATTAGGAAATATAATTTCCTAACAATAACTTGAGCATTGACTCATGGTTTTAGCTATGCTTGTAATAGTAGAGTAAAACCCATTCAATACATTTGTTTGGGGTTATAGAAATGGTAACCAACCTTTATCATGATTGATATAATTAATGCTCAACATACTAAAAATTCAATGGTAAAAAAAACGTGTATATACATGAATAGCTACATAGGAGTAATGTCTTATAAAGCATTAACTACACAACTAAATTCCCAAAGCAATGTTCATATATGTATTTTATAAAAATATCCAACAATCCCCCACTTATTTGAATAAAAATAAGAAATAATATATTAGGGTAAAGATAGAATATCATGCATCATGAAAGTGGCTCAGCCTTTAAACCTTCACTTAGTGTTTCAGTGTTCCCGTATTAGAGTCAGAGTGGCTTAGCCTTTAAACAATGACTACTTGAGGATACGTAGAAGCACGTTGCACACATGACACTCCAGGTGTTCTCTAAGCTTCATAAGCCAGCACATTATTCGGCCTTGTGCTTTATCCCAGTTTTCACGAGTGCTCTAGAGATTAGCCCAATCTCATAAGAAGCAGCCCCACTTCCACACACATATAGGTGAGTCTATCAAGAATGCTCCTGTAACTGAGACATCCCACCCATAAGGGATATAGAACTCATTAAGAGATAAATCTCAACCTTCCATGAACGTTACAGGATCATATGCACTTACACCATAGGGATGGACAATATGTCATTGAGACTTTAAGAGTGCATATCCACATTCAAACCACTCTATGATTCGTTTGTCCCCTTAAATCTAGTTCTTGGGATCGCCAGTCCCTAGGTAGGGTATCCTCATAGGTAGTTTATTACAATTTTGGGCTTAAGTCTCATCCCCCTCAATATACATCAAACCTTTGCCTCTTAGCTAGCTAGAGCTCTTCATAACTCAATTTATTTCACACGTGTGTATAACACGTAACAAAGGTTTGGATTTCAGCACCATGCCTCAATGGAGGGTGCTACCACATAGATAATTTATTTTCACCCGTAGGTACATTTAATCACCAACATGTTACATGTACAGGTCATATGGTGGGTTTAATAATCATTGTATAATTTCTCAAGATTCCACCATTGGTAGTAAAAATAAGCCAGTTGTTTGAGAATTTAAATTATTTTCTTAATTATGCTTTACCCTCAAGGTAAACCAAAAGATTACTTGAAGTGATTGAATCATTGAGTAATTTTTTCTGTATGAAATATATAGTCACTTTTTTTGTTTTTCACTTCACCACCATAGTTGAAGAACTCACAATTAGGACCCATTAGATAGATATGGGTCATTACCCAAAATATTTGGACGCTAAAATAACGTTCAAGCCTCAACAATTCTCCAAAAGTCCTCACCACCCTTTCAAATAAAATTTCAAATCTCTCCCATATCACAAAAATAATTATCTCCATTTTAAATAAAATTTCAAGTTCCTAAAAAAATATATATATAATATGTGTGCTCATACATGTAATCTCCAAAAAATCATAGTTTTTCATAATATCAAATTCACAATATTGAGATTATTGTGTAAAATAATTTTTCCAATAGTTTTGTATTATGGTAAGCTAGGTTGAAGCTCATCTAATAAAGAGAAACAAACTTGTAACCTATTTTTCAAAAATTCATAAGCTCTTTCTTCTCATAAAGACTCATATCTTCTTTAAAAATTTCTATTGACTAGAAACTTCATATATACTCGTACATAAGTCTCCAAAATTCAGAATCTCAAACTTTCTAATTAAAAAGCTTCTAAAACGCACTTTGCAAAAAACTCAAAATCCCAATTCTCAAGATTTTTCTTTTACAACACACTGCAATTCCTCCTTCACGAAGATATAATTGAGACTTATGAATAATTAGTGGGACTTCGCACAAGTGAGTTTCTCAAAAATAATATGTACTGAATGAACACATTTGTTAAGTAATTTTTCCTTGAGTGTCTCAATTCCAAATAAACATAATATCAAAGTCTAATAAAAAAATTTGGAAGTTTCGGTAACTCAAATCCTCATCTCAAATTACATCTCTTTTAAGTACCAGAACTTATTCTCAAAATAAGAAAGACACTATATCTTTCATTTTCAAGTGACCCATAAACCCACATCCAATAAAGATTACAATTACATAATTAACTCTGCTCCATAAAGCAATGGTTGATACCAAACAAGGATCACCATACACATACACCAAGTCAACATAATTGTATAGAACAAATACTTTTAGATATGTATGCCACATGACTCTAAATCAATTTCGGAATTTCTTTTTCCAAGCACTTGGGGACTAAAATTCATTTTTCTAGTCTGTAACCAACATGTGTGCATTAGTCGTTGCAACTTCTTAAAAGTGTAAAAACACTATATGTTTTCAAAACAACATACTCAATATGTTAATATCAAATGAACAAAAAAGATCATGAATTGAGTTCATTGGAGTGTTGTAATTTGTATGACAAATCACCAAAGCTATAAGTTTGGCAAAACAATCAATAATATACATTGCTAACACATGTCCTTCAGATAAATTAGCTTCATGCAAAATAATTGAACCCCCTAATCTTTTATGTACTTGATCACGAATTTTGTTTTCTTATCAAGCTATAGTTCAATTTTCTTCTTTTCACAAGACTAAAACTTCGTAAAAAATAATCAAACTTTAAAACCCCCACTATTCAAATTACATATATCTCAAGAAGCAAATTTAGAAACATACCACTGATATGGAGATAGATTAACCAAGAAAGTTAAAACCATACCATCGATCTACCATCCATATAAAAGGAAGTAATCAATCACCATGTTTCACTTTTTCCCAATGCTTAAATTTGTCTCTTCACACATCTCAACAAACTCATCAAATCCAATTGGAGACAAATAAAAATACGAGAGATAAATCGTCTTAAAATTGTTGGGGAATTACCTCCAAAACACAAATATTCATTAAATAAATAATAATTAAATAGCAACAGAAAAATATATTTTCTTACCGAATCGTGAATCGCATAATGTTACCTCGAAATGATAAGATTTTGGTTGGAATATCGTACCACAAAAAGTCACGTAGTTGGGTTGAGTGCGGACTAGGTCGCTCTCTTTAAGACGATTTGCGCCTCTCACGGTAATCACCGGTGTAGGAGAATAACACGTCGCCTCCAGGATACTACAACCCAGCTCTAGGTTGTGATCATCCCCAATCTACACAATTTGGGGAAGATCGAAGCTTCTCCCAACACCTTTCTTTGCCCAAATATAGAATACAATATGTATATATATATATACACACAATAAAAGAAGTAATATGTTCTACTAGCACTATTCCATCTCTTGAACTTGTAGTCATATTGTGTTGATATGTATGGAGCTTCTAAACAAGATAGAATTTGGAATATCTCTTTTTGAAAAAAGAAAAGCACTGAACCTAAGTATGTGCAATGTGTAGATATGTGTATACACGTGTATATGACATATTATATGTCCTTGTTATAACTTGAGCATTGACTCATGGTTTTAGCTATGCTTGTAACAGTAGAGTAAAACCCATTCAATACATTTGTTTGGGGTTATTGAAATGGTAACCAACCTTTATCATGATATTAATGCTCAACATACTAAAAATTCAATGGTAAAAAAAAACGTGTATGTACATGAATAGCTACATAGGAGTAATGTCTTATAAAGCATTAACTACACAACTAAATTCCAAAAGCAATGTTCATATATGTATTTTATTAAAATATCCAACAATCTCTCCTTATAGCTTTTTAATTAGAGAGAGATTCTTTGATGGTAAATTGAATCTCAACAATACTTTCCCAATTTACTTAAATCAGACACAACAAATGAAAGCAAGGGAACAACATCATATCCAGCTCTTCTTGATGCCAATACGATGGCAATTGTTAATCAGCAACAAATCATCAAGGGTTTAGTCATACTCCTTTATCTATGTACTTGATCTCAAAGGCTCTTTACTCCCATTTTAGCTAGGCTTTGCTTTGGCTAGTGCTAATGCCAAAGCACAAAGTGTCACTAAAAGCTTTACTGACACTTAGATATGTGTCACTAAAGCTTTTAGTGACACTTTGTGCTTTGGCAAGTGTCAGTAAAGCTTTTAGTGACATTTTGTGCTTTGGCATTAGGATCACCCAAGCTTTAGTTACACTTTGTGCTTTGGCATTAGCACATTGTGCTTTGACATTAGCATCACCCTTTGCTTTAAGCAAATGCAGGGATAAACTCAACTGACCAGTATAACTACTTGGATTATACATTCTTACATTTCGTTTCATGTATTTGCCTCTGTATGTTTACTCTTTCACATAAATTAATCATTCTCATCTACTTTAATCCTTTTGGAAGGTGAAGTAAACTTGGGCGCTACCCAAAAAAATCTTTGCTTAGGGACCCTTAATCAATTTATGAACAAGCAGTTTTGTGGTCGAAAGTTATATTGGGTTGTCCAAGTAATTGAAGCCCTGCTTTCATGGATTGGTTCGTTCTTTTCTTTTCTTTTCTTTTTTTTTTTCTTCGTGAGCTGTGATGTGATCTTACATTTACTGAATTCAAAATCTGAACCATCCTTGGCTAACTTTATTGTTTTTTTTTGTAAGAAAATATGGAATGTTATTCCTATCTTTGGAATACTCACATTAAACACATTAACACATTTATTTGGTTTTGCATTGAAGTTCAAGAAACTTTGTTTGTCTACAGGGAACAATGATGCAAAAAAGGTTTACCAGGGAATAAACATTCAATTTTTTTTTCCTAATTAGTATCTAAGTGAATGAGAGGACTTCAGATTATTGTATAAGATAGTATTATCGGGTTGATTTGCGAAATTGTTTTAGAAACTAAAAAACTTCAACTATTATGAGTAGATTACTTCTCTATGTTTTAGCAAATTTAATCGCAAAAAATGAGAAAAAAAAGCATTTTATGCCCACAATTGTGTTATTCCCCAGTTTAGGACTATTGTGTTTTTGTCTTTCTTGGTCGCAGTTGGACAATTCATTGTGTTTCATTGCTAAAGTCCTACCCGGCGTTTGGGTTTTAGCGTCATGGCATAGATATGTGGTTCATATAGAAATGTTGCTTCAGTCGGTTTAGGTTTTTGTATCACATTCGTTAGAATCTTTGAAGGTTGATAGTAATTTATTCTAGATGGATTTTTTTTTGGGTAGTTGGTGTTTTCAAAATGCTTCGGTTTTTTTAAGCGTGGTAGCTGTTTGTGATTATGCCAAAGAGAGGTGGTGGTTAGCTTCTTTGTTTGGCTCTTTGGGTTTGAAGCGGTTTTCATTTATTTTTTTGGTTTGCGACTGGCTGCATATGAACAAAATCATTTTCAGCTGTTAAATGTCTTTAACAGTTGGAAAATAAAATTTGTAATCTTTCAAAAGGTTGTAATTGAAAAACTCATTACTTGGAAGTTTGAGTGAATTGCTTTGTTTGGTGTGTATGCTAAGATACAAAGGGATATTTATTTATTTTTATTTCTTATTTTTTGATAATGAAAGAAAGTAAAATGAAACTTAGGGGCAATTTGTGTAACACAAGAACTATTTTTGTGGTTGAAAGAATAACTGGTTTTAAATAATTAAATGCTTGAGTAATGTGTAGTTTTTTTAAGTACATGAGGGAGTGTGTTTAGCTTAAAAATGACCCAAGAATTGGTTCTTTGTTGTACCAACATATCACTTATTTTATAAGAACTACTAAAAGTGAGACTTGGTTTGAATCTGTAGCTATTTTCAACACCCCCAAACATGGTCTTAAATCCATTCTAAATGTACCTGGACCAAGGTCTTAATAATTTCTTCCTATTTGGGGCTAAATTGCTTCCAATTTACTTGCTGGGTGAATATGGATAGGTGCTAATGACATGGGTGCCTTGCATGTGTGAACCATATTTTAGTGCCGTTTGTGAACCATATATTTTATTAAGATGAAATCTTCAAGTTCATTTCACATAACAATTAGAAAATGGTTGCTCTTACAGATGATCCATGGCATGAAAGACTAGAAAATATTTAGAAGCTTAAATTTGTTCTGAGATATTATTTAATATTGTGGTGTTTTTGAAGTTTTATTTCTTGAAGTTACTGATTTGAAAATACAATTAACCTCATTGAACCTTGAGAATGATGCATGTGTATATGACTGTTTAAACAATTAAAACAATTTCTGTAAATCTCTCTCTCTCTCTCTCTCTCTCTCTCTCTCTCTCTCTCTCTCCCCCCCCCCCCCCCTCTCTCTCTCTCTCTCTCTCTCTCTCTCTCTCTCTCTCTCTCTCTCTCTCTCTATTTTCAGGTTTTTTAAATCTCCAGAAAATGAGTTACACTAGTGTATATATAGAATTAAAATTCAAATCCTTGGGGACAAGTATAACCTTTCTCACTCAACAAATCCTTTGATTTTAATTTACATGTATACATAATTATACATAACACATATACGTATAAGATATTTATACAGATTACATACTACATATACAATCTAAATGGTTTATGGGAGTTGCTAGACTAAGCTAGGGGCCAAATAAGGATGTTTGGGTATTTAGCTTATGGCCCTAGTTTAACACACACATATAGCATTCCCAAACAAGCTTAACCAATGATTGCTTGAGCTAAATGTAAGTAAAACAAGTGTCACATCCTGATTGATGGAGATTTCGGCCCAAACTGTGGGAGTCCATACGCGGGGCGGACAATTTTTGAACATAAATTGGTATTTTCTCGGCGTGGTGATCATTATAAAAATACAAAAAATTTATATTAACGTAAGAAATAATTTTCTAATTTAATAAAAATACAGTTTGAATCAAAGGCAAATATTTTCACCGTTTTGAAAAAATAGATTTGAGATCGTCTCAGGTATCTCTGGTCTTAAGAAATTCAATTATGAAAACATAACACAGGTATAGTTCAATTATAAAAGAATTTCAGTTTGACCCCAATTAAAGAATTGCTAATAAAATAACACCAGGAATGCAATTTAAAATATGGAAATTAAAATTAGAAATTAATTGAAATTACAGGTTGTTGCAGGATGTGTGCTGACACAGGATGAGAAGGTGATAGCATATGCTTCGAGGTAGCCAAGACCTCACAAAAAGAACTATCTGACACATGACTTGGAATTAGCGGCGATAATATTCGCTTTGAAGATTTGGAGGCATTATTTATATGAGGACACGTGTGAAATCTTCACCGACCATAAAAGCTTGAAGTACTTATTCATTCAGAGGGAGCTTAATATGAGACAAAGAAGATGGTTGGAATTAATGAAAGACTATGACTTGAAGATTCAATATCACCCAGGAAAGGCAAATGTAGTCACCGATGCCTCAAGTCGGAAGTCGTCGAAAAATTTAGCTTATACCTTGACGGGACGAGAAAAGTTGGTAAAATAATTTGAACAAATGACCTTGAAGTGATTCCTAGAATTGAAGGTGGGTTAATGGCTGCAATTGTGGCCCAGCTGAGTTTAATTGGTGAAATAAAGTCCAATCAATTTCTGGATCCAGCTTTCAAGAAGATAGTAGATGAATTACCTGAGGGTAGAAGGCCGGAGTTCAGTTTTCAAGACGGAGTTCTAAAATATATCAATCGATTCTGTGTTCCCAAGGTTAAAAATTTGGAGATAGAGTTATGGAGGAATCTCATAATACTAGATACTCAGTGCATCCGGGTAGACCAAAAATGTACAGAGATTTACGAGAGGTCTATTGGTGGAGTAATATGAAGCGAGAAGTAGCAGAATTCTTTACTAAGTGTATGACATGTCAAAAAAGTGAAAATGGAACATCAACGACCTGGAGGAGAACTACACCCTCTAGAGATACCGGAGTAGAAGTGGTTGTATATCATGATGGATTTTGTCTCGGGATTTCCAAAGTTTCTAAAGTTGAATGATAGTATATGGGTTATTGTTGACCGGATGACTAAGTCAGCCTATTTCTTACCAATCAGAACCAAGAATCTATCAAAGCTTGTAGAGATTTATATCAGACAAGTTGTTAGACTTCACAAGGCACCAGCTGTGATAATTGTATATATATAAAAAAATGGTAATAATAGTTAATAAAAAAAAAGAAAGGAAAAAAATAGATATAAATACATATAGACATACATACGTATAAGATAAGTCACATATGGTAAATGGTTTAAAAAAACAAACTTCATCTTTATCCTAGCAAGTAGGAGGTGGTATTATTTTGGTTAATCCAATCTTGTAAGGATTGAGGTGGCACTTGTGCCAACATGACAACTACTATCCCAAGAGGTGCACTTCACATGGAGAGAGAGAGAGAGAGAGAGAGAGATGAGCTTTTTAGCCAAGCCAACAGTAGCCTATATAAACACACTATGTTGAAAATACACACCACACCAAAAACAAAAATATGAGAGAAAAAGATGAGAGGTGGGAAAGAAAAGAATAAAGAAAAATAACAAGCCAAGGAGTGCTGGTGGGTCTTTCATTGGTGAGTAAAATATTTCTCCACTATTTTTATACAAAGGATGCCATGAAAGTTTTTTAAAGTCATGACTGCAATTCATAAAACAATCCCATTTTATTCTATTCTTGATTACTTTGACTTCATATTTGGATTCTGCTTGAAAAATTTAGTGACATGGGCACTTAAATTACTCACAAAGATTAGCAAATGAGCTAGCGGTGCCAAGTTATAGTTGAATCCACTATATACGAAATAGGCAAAAGGACTGGTCTGGGGAACCTTCCTTTTCAGTAACACCATAGTGTCTTACCCAGAAAAAAAAAAAAAAAAAAAAAAACAGCATATGGTCTTGTTTGGTTAGGTTGCTGATAGAAAGTTTTGTTTAAATAAGCTACAACTTAAATGTACAAACCTCTAATTCGGACTCTGTTTTTGACTATTGGACTCTTGGTAATATGAGCTATGCTTATGGCATATAATCTAAACTTTTGAAATATTACATTTGGGCCCCTATATTTTCCAAAAATTATAATAAAACCCCTAAATGTTTACAATTACCATTCTAATTGTTGAACAAATTTACTCCATGCTCAGAGTATGTATATATGAAACCTTGTTAACATTTTATCTACTTATATAAACATGGACGTATGCATAGAATTATGTTATATTATAACTAATTCTAACTACTTAGATTATATTGTGCCTAAGTCTAATATTTTTAATTATGCAAGTGGCTCTAACCTTTCTATGGTTACTAAATTGTTAACTACTACAATGTTTTATTTGTTCTCATTAGTCGGTTCCAATTCATAATAATTAACTCATTATTATGAGCATGCATATTTTTGGCCAAAGCTTATGTGGAATATGGGATTGAGATAATCAAGGTTGAAATGGCAAGGATTGAGGTAGTCCTACAGTTAGTGCACTAATATATTATCATTTCGAGCTAAGCTAGTGGATAATATACACCTTTCAAGATGGGCTGGGGTGCTGTGCTGTGACCATATAACTACACACATTTCGAGCTAGTCTGGTGTGTGTAGTCGTGATGAGAACTTGCTATGATTCCACTAATACTGCATTTAACATGTAGTTTATGCATTACAAGTAGCAACTATGAATGTTTGTGAAAATTTTACTGAGAATATTCTAAAAAAAAAACAAAATCAAAATAATAATTACTTCCTTTTTATGATTTATCCAGTTATCTTCTAAAATAAAAATATAAGATACGCAGTTTACTCACTAGGCTTGTAGCTCACCTTTTTCTTTTTTATAAATTAATAAAAAATTTAGGTGCAGAGTAGCAGTAGAAGGTTGAGCACTAGAGGTTGGACTTCCGCAGTAGTAGCTGGAATAAAGCCCTGTTTCCAATAAATTAGGAATAAAAGTCTCTGTGTAATAGCTTTATTAGTTATCAAATAATGGAATAATGTATAAGTGTTATTGTAATATTCTGTACTTTATTCTGACACCATTCTCACACACATGCCTCAGCCCCTAATAAATAAGAATACCTTCGTTTAATTTGGTATTTTTAGTTATTGGGGGAGTGACAGGTAAAGTGGTATTAGAACTAGGTTAGTTAGAGTGTTAGGTTTAAGTATAGAATTGGACTAATCTTAAGTTCTTGGAAGATTCATATGGAAAGTTTTAATAGTCTTGATAGTTGGGGTGGTTACCACTATTCACATATCGGTAGATTTACACCGCTAAATATGTATTGGTATGATGAAACTATTTTGACTGGAGCACAAAAAGTGGCATATGATGAAATCGGGTGTAACCGGCTCCGACTAGTGTACACCCGAGAAATGCACAGGGAACTGACTATTTATAAACTCCGGAACCAAATATATGTCTCTCAGTTGGCACTTGATATGGCAGAAAGCAATGTGCTTTGTTATGAGATAGAAGCACAAGTTATATATGATGAACTAGAAATGTGGCCATTAGAATGGATTGTCAATCCTGCACCAGTAGTAGTATTTCTACAAGCCCCAACAGCTTCAGAGCAGTCTGTTAATGGTCCTATGCTAAACTTCGTAGGGGGTGTTATACCAGATGAACGACCTTCCACCTGGTTTTGAGTAACTAACCAAGTGAAAAAGTTTTTGCCATGTACATAGAGTGATCATGACCTATTTTGTTGGAGCTTAATTTTTGTACTAACATGATCTTATGATGTATAATAAATAATGAAGAAATGAAGTGAATGAAAAAATGGTCTATTGGCTGAATAGTTTATTGCTCTTATTGTTGTTGTTGTTATTATTATTATTATTATTATTATTATTATTATTATTATTATTATTATTATTATTATTATTATTATTATTATTGCATTTGTTGAAAAAAAAAACAATAATAGTTTGAAAGGGACTTATTGTTCATGTTCTCTTTTTTAGATAAGAAAGGATGGCGGAAAACGCAAGAAGCACATGTAGCTAGAGTGAACAAACCAAGACAATAATTCCACAGAACTTTTTGGAGCTTTTGTGAAACAACTGGAGCAAATGAACACAAAATGAGCTGATAATCTAATAAGTAGATTTAGGGCATTAAACCCTAAAAAGTTTGCTGGGACGGCGGAACCAAGTAAATCTGAGCAATGGATTCAACAAATGGAGGATATTTTTGAAGTACTCGAATGTACTGAAATTGAAAAGAAAAAAAATGGAAGTTTTCCAATTAACAGCTGAAGTAAGAAATTGGTGGGAGTCAAAAGTACTTCTGGAAATGAAATTGCCCAGCAAATGCCATGGAGAGCATTTAAGGAATTTTTTTTAGACAAGTATTTCCTTGACACTGAACGAGAGAAGAGAAAAAGAATTTATAGAATTGACACAGGGAACCATGTCAGTCAGTGAGTATCAAAACAAGTTTGAGGCACTGTCTTGATTTGCAACGCACCTAATTTAAAACTCCAAAACGACATGCTTGTAAATTTTCTAGTGGCTTAAATATTCCTCCAATTCGTAGGATAATAGTTGGAAACATGCACAAGACGTACGAGGACATTGTAGAAGCAACACTGAGTTTGGAAGAAGACAACTGAGTATTCAAGAAGGAGATGGAAACCAAGAACTAGGGAAAAGATGCACCATCACAGAATCAAAGTTGGAGGAATGCATAGACTTTCAAAAAGCATAGAACAAATACTGGGAAAGCTTATCCAATATCTCCATTTTCGATTGGAATTGTAGCTCCACATAGAAATCCTATTTTAACTGTAGGGAAATGGGTCACCGAGCACAAGAATGCACTAAACCCAAGGCATCCAATGTAACTTGTTATAATTGTGGAGAAAAAGGTCACTAAAGCAGGGACTGTAAGAGGCCAAAAAAGAACACCAATCACTCACAACCACAGCAAGGACAAAATCAAGCTAAGTTGTATGCAATGGTACTGGAGCAAGCATGACTAGAAGGTACTTTAACCCTTTTTAACAGTCATGTTAAGGTTTTACTATAGGCTGCCCCTATTGCCAGAGCAGAAACCTTTAATGCCAGAGCAAAAAGTGTCGCTAAAAGGTTTAGTAACCAAAAAAAAGTGTCGCTAAAACTTTTAGCGACACTTTTTGCTCTGGCATTAAAGGTTTCTTTGCTGTATACTGGTGCTACGCACTCATTTGTCTCATTTAAGTTGGTAAGAGAGTTGGGACTAGTTCCTGAGCGACGAAGTATGCCTCTAGTCATTACTTCACCACTTGGAACCACTATGACCCTTGATCGTGTATATAAAAAATAGCATAATAAATTTAGAAATGAAAATTTTGCCAGCTGAACTAGTTGTGTTGGCAATGAGTCAATTTGATATTGTACTTGGAATAGATTGGCTCACCACTTATCATGCTAATATGAACTACTACGAAAAGATAAATACTTTCTCAATTCCCGGTCAACAACAGTTCATGTTCCACTATGACAAATCTAGTGATGTATTCATTACTGGCTTCCTGGCCCATCTTGAAGGAACAAGTAAAGAGCCTTCAATTGCAAATATACCTGTGGTCTGTGAATTTGAGGATATATTTGGGGATATTTGTGGATTACCTCTAAAAAGGAAAATTAATTTTTGTATTGAATTAATTCCTAATATATCCCCTACATCAAAAACACCATATCGTATGGCCCCACTTGAAATGAAGGAAGTAAAGAAGCAAATCCAAGAGTTAGAAGACCTCAATTTTATTCGACCTAGCTCATCACCGTAGGGAGCACTTGTGTCATTCGTAAAGAAGAAAGATGGAACTCTTCGACTATGCATTGATTATTGAGAACTTAATAAGGTGACAATAAAAAACAAGTGCCCACTACCACAGATCGATGATCTATTTGACCAATTACAAGGAGCAACCATGTTTTCAAAAATTGACTTGAGATCAGGATACCACCAGGTTTTGGTTAGAAAAGAGGACATTCCAAAGACATCATTTAGAACACGATATGGACACTACGAATTTCTTGTAATGCCCTTTGGATTAACCAATGCACCCGCTGTCTTTATGGACTTGATGAACCATATTTTTCATCCTTATCTAGATCAATTTATCATTGTATTCATTGACGATATTTTGGTCTATTCCCGACAAAGGAAGAGCATGAGCAACACTTACAACATGCACTTCAGATTTTGAGGAAATAATAATTGTACGCAAAGTTTAGAAAGTGTGAGTTTTGGCTAGAACATGTCAAGTTTATTGGTCGTGTAGTGTCTAAGGATGGAATCTCAGTAGATCCTTCTAAAACAGACACAATTTTAAAATGGAATCAGCCTACCACACCGATAGATGCTAGGAATTTTCTTGGTCTATTAGACTATTACTGAAGATTTGTTGAAGGATTTTCACGGATAGCTGCACCAATAACTCATTTAATAAGAAAAGATGTGAAGTTTATTTGTAATGATAATTGCGAGAAAGCCTTCCAAAAGTTGAAAGAAAGGTTGACATCATCACTAGTCCTAACTATTCCCTAAGGTGGTGCTATGTTCATCATCTTCACTGATGCTTCACATCAAGGGTTAGGTTGTATATTAATGCTAGATGATAAGGTAGTTGCCTACGGATCCCGACAGCTAAAACCTCATGAGCTAAACTATCCAACCCATTATCTGGAACTTGCAGCTGTGGTTTTTGCCCTAAAAATATAGAGACACTACCTATATGGTGAAAGATTTGATCTCTTTTCTGATCACAAAAGTTTAAAATATCTATTTTCATAACAAGAGCTTAATATGAGACAAAGAAGGTGGATGAAATTTCTCAAAGATTATGATTTTACCCTTCAATACCACCCAGGAAAAGCAAATGTAGTGGCAGACGCCGTGAGTTGCAAGCCACGAGGGATTGTTGCACTCCTAATGCAACAAGAATGGCAGATGCTAGAAACAATGGTGGAATTTAATATGCAGCCATTTGAACCAAAAGAGGGAATGAACAACTACAGTTTAATAGCTCAACCCTCACTAGTTAGCCAAGTATTGGAAGCACAGACTAAGAATGAAGAATTCCAAATTTGGTTTAAAAAGAAAGTAGAGAAGGAACCGTCTAATTGGAATATTGGGAAAGATGGTGGAATCAGATTTCAAGGAAGACTTTGTGTGCCAGATATGACTAACCTAAGACAAGAAATTCTTAAAGAGGCACATCGCTCAAGATTAACCATACATCCGTGAGGAACAAAAAATGTACAAGGATCTTAGAAGAAACTTCTGGTGGGAAGATATGTTTAAGAAAATTGTGGGTCATTGATGCACCCACGTCCATTGGACCGGATCCAATGGGCTTTGGCCTTTTGGAGCCCTAGGGTTTCCAAAGTTATGTATGCCTATATACATGTATATTACACACACAACTTGGGAGTTACACAATTTACACCCAAAAAGCCAGTCACCTCTCTCTCTCTCTCTCCCCCCCTCTCTCTCTCTCTCACGTTTTCTCTCACTAGGCCGTCACCATTGGAGCCTTGGGATTTAGCAAGTGAATACAATGGAGATTGATCTAGAAGTGTCTTCCTCGATCAACACGAAGCACAAGAGAGTACACGGAAGTGAGAAAGGTGCAGCAGTTCGTGAGGTTTCTTGTCGGGCTCATAACAACGCCGAACAACGATCCGTTGGGTTATTCTGCTAGCTAGGTAAGTGACCTAAACTTAACTTGTATGCATGTGTGCGTATATTTTCTACATTGGTATCAGAGCCATTAGATTGTTGACTTCCCGTATACAACCCCAAAATGAATTTGCCATTGTTGAAAATTCAAGGTTGTTACAAAAACATGAAATTTTGAATTTCTAGTGGGTCTTACATATACTCCAATAGAAGTCCAATTTTTTTATATGATTGTGTCGCGTATGGCCCTAGAGTCTCCACATGAAATTTCATGGGCTGATTATCTCCGTAGAGGGAGAAAATCAAAACTCCAATTTGGGCTTGGAAAAATGAGTTTTTTTCAAAGACTTTGAGCAATTTTTTTGGGACAATCAACACTTCCTAAGAAGCTGTTTTTTTTTTTTTTTAATAATCTCCATCTACACTCCACGTGGGCTCTCCAATTATGTATTAAACATTTGTTTTGGATCAATACTGTGTGAGAGCTAGATCCGCAGAGTTGGTGTTGCGCACTGTTGGAGTGCTGCGTTTTAGGGTAAACATGGAGAAGATGAACATTGTGTCATCTTTTGGGGCCCACTCACGTGATATATGTGGGTAAGTGGCAGAGCAGGTCCAATGTGACCATTAAGACCTTATTTGGCTACAATGGCACAATTTTTTTTTTCATTGGATTAATGACTTGTCAAACAGTCCTTACAAAGTGCCACAAGATTAACTGACCTGTTCATGTTGCATATATATATATATATATATACGGAAATGATTTGTTTACCGAAACAGTGCACCGAAAGTGTGCACCGAATTGATCCAGACCACTTATTTCAGTGGTCCCCACACAAAAACGTGTGGGGACCACTGAAATGAGTGGTCCGGATCAATTCGGTGCACACTTTCGGTGCACTGTTTCGGTAGATGTAGCATTACTCATATATATATATATACTAGAATAGGGCCACGCACTCCGTGTGTGTGCTAGTTTGTTTTTTAGACTTTTTTTTTTGGTAACAAGCTGTTTTAGGCATTTTTTTTTCCATTTGTTGAAGTAGTTTTTTTTTTTTTTTTAATTGATTGGACATTTTAATACTTTTCTAATATTTTTTAAGAATATAAAATATAATGATTTAACTGTGATTATAGAGAACTTAGAAAATAATGTTGGTACCCCTCCGTTTCCCTTTATAATAGTATAGATTTTTTCATATTATGGATTTTTCCTATAAGTTTTAATTCTTACAAAACAACCCCTGTTTTTAATTATTTATTTTAAGCCCAAAGTTTAATAAAAACATAGGTTTTAATTAGTTTATTTAAAATCCAGAAAATAATATTTTTGTAACATTAATTTTTTTTAGTGTTATGTACACTGCGTGAGACTCTAAGATAATTTTGTTTGGTAAATTATCATGTATTTATGGTATTTTAGAGCATGTGATTTATGTTTATGGATGTTTATTTAATTGTTTAAATAGCCATAATGCATTATTAATTTTTTTAATTAATAAGGGAAATCAGGGACACTGTTTTGACACAATGAAAATTTTTGTGGGACCAATAGATAATATTTGGTAAATTATCTAAATCATATTAATATTTAAGAGCATATAATTATGTATTTTTGTACACGTATTAAATTGCTTAAAATATTTTTATTGATTATTAGTTTATAGAATTAACACAATGTGTTTAGCATACTAGTGGTAGCTTGAGGAAATTCTTTAGTAAATTTTCTCGCTTTTTGGGATATATTTTAGAGCATGTATTGTGTTAAGTACGCAATATTAATTGCTTAAAATATTACAATTAAAGTTGTTAATTCTTGAATTTAATGAATAGTATTTTTGCACACTGATTGGAGACTTGAAATTTTTTTTTATGAATTATCTCATTTTTGTTTTAGTATTTTAGAGCATAAAATTTATCCTTATATGCATTTTTTGGATTGCTTAAAATAGCTAAAATAGACTACTAATTTTTTAAATTAATATGGGATGTTTAGAACATCATATTAGACCACTAAAAACCTTGGAGAATAAATTCCTCAATTTTTTTTTTTTGTATTTTTGGGAATTTAGTTGCTCATAGTTAATTTTGTTTAACTAGATCAATTTATTTTGTTAAATTTATTCAAAATATTTTTGGGTCTTGATAAAATTCTGGAAATTTTTTTTATATTTAATGAAAAATCAGTTTTTCAGTTATTTAAATTTTTTCCATGAGGTTTTACATTAATTTCTTAATTCAAAAGCCCTTGACTAATTGATTTTAAAATGAGTTTTAAAACTAAAAATATTTCTAAAATTAGTGAAAGATCAAGGATTTTTCATTGAATTTTTCCCTTAGCTTATGGGAGTTATCCGGGCTTAGCAATGAATTAGTTCATTGAATTTTATTATTTTTAGAGGCTCATTGAATTGTTGGTCATGTTTAAATTATTATTGTTTGTGATTAGATAACCTGAGACCTGTAATCCTCCTCCTTAAATAGAGTAATGGATTAGTCCATTCATTTTTAAATAGACCGCATAAGTGCTTGGTGTATGTGATTAATGCATTAATCTAGATAAAATGAATAGACAATTAATTGACAATTTGTGGAGCTTGTGTCTTCACGATGTATGTTTAAGGTTGTTTTATATATATGAACAAAGCATCCCTATTTTTTAATGGCTATAAATGTGATGTGAGGGTGAGCGTTTATATTTATTGTATTGGAAAAGCCTATTTATAAAGGAATGATTTTATTTGTTCATACATCATACACTTGAATTACCTTAGCATGAGTTCTAAGTTGTCAATTTGGACCCACATAGTGGTCCTTGTGCACTTTTGTTGTATGGCGCACTCTATATCATTGTGGATGATCTAAAATAGGTTTTTGTACCAACTAATTGATGTTCGTTTAGAGAAATCAATTATAAAACATTTTTCTCGATTTACAAACTTAAGATTTGATTAATGAGCAATAGCAATTTTTTTGGTTTTTAATTGTAAAAATGGGAAAATGATTTGTTATTGGATTTTAAAACAAACTTTATGAAATATACAAATAATCAACCCTTGCACATGTTCTCAAATATTTTTCAAACCACATTTCGTTGATCTTTACACAGATAACAAGTTTAAAAGGGACGAATTATTTATTTTTTTTAATATGGCACTACAAAGTAACACACCTACAGAATGAGTAAGAGCTTATGGGCTTTAGACTTATTCTATGGTCCAACCTATTCAATCGAATAATGAACCTCCGGTTCAACATAGTTACACCTTGAAAGCCTATAACACTTGGCTTGAGAAGGATCATAACATGCGCTTTGTGATAAGCATCATGTATCATGATCTTGGTGGGAAGTATAAGTACTACCCAACAACCAAAGAATTGTGGGGTTAGCCTGAATTTGTTTTTCGGTGGCACATGCACTACTAGTTTGAGTATCTAGTTATGAAGTTTGGGAAAGTAGTGGAAACGTTCGAAGTACACGATGATTGAACATCTAAGGTCGATGTCAGGATTCATGATTTCAGATTACTGGGAACATCTTTACTGCCGAAATTGAAGTTTCAGGCTATGAGTAGTTCTTTGCCTAATTTGCAGGTCCACAAAAAACAAATCATGATCCATAATGGAAATTTTGAATTTTGGTTTTTGACATTTCCCGATATATTGAGTTAAATATGGAGCGCTAAAAGGTAAGGTGAACCGTATAGCTACACTCTTGACCACAATTTCCATAAGTGGCAGTATGCACAAGGCTAGTGGGCCTAAACGCAATGGTAAGGGTAAACCCGCCAAGAGGCAGGGTGGGGCTAGCAAGTTTGCGCCTAAGGCTAACAAGGTGGAATAGCACAGTTGAAGGCGTTTTCAATTCGGTGTTAATAGGATGGATACTTTTTGGCGGTAGTGTTACTTGTACATGCTTATCTAGGGATAGCTACTTAAGAATTGTTTTAAGAAATTCTAGTTTTCTCTGTTATTCATTTATTTTGAGACATGGCATGTTGGACTTAAACGCATAGGATGTGATTGGATGACTTGATTAGCTCGAGAAGGCCTTGTTGGGCCCACTTGCTGAGGTTGACCTACTTATGTGTGAGTCTTGCTTAGTTGGAAAAGCATACCGAAAGCCTTTTAGAGAGGCTATTAGAGCTACTCAAGCATTAGAACTATTTCACTCAGATATCTATGGACCTATGGTTGTAGAGGCACGTTATGGTGCCTCTTATTTTCTCACTTTTATAGATGATTTCGCGCGATGTGAGGATCGTGAGCACTTATCTAATCAGTTTAGGGAACTGTGTGAGGAAAAGAGGATACGCAAACAACTTCTTATTCCCGAAACTCCGCAATATTATGGTGTTGTAGAGAGAAGGAATACGACACACCTAGATATGGCTAGGACTATGATGGTGCAAGTCAACCTCCCAATATTGTTTTTTTGGGGGATGTATTCTTGATTGCTGCCTACATACTAGAGTGCTTTTCACAGTCAGTTCCTTCAACCCCCTATGAGCTATGGAAAGGCAAAAAGCTTATTTTAGAGCATTTACGCCCATGGGGCTCAAGAGGTTATGTTCATTACACCTCGCTAAGTGTGAGAAACTACGCTCAAGAGCTAGAAAGCATATCTTTATAAGGTATTCTAATAACTTGAAAGGCTATGTTACGTATAATGAATAACCGGGTATAGGAATGACAAAAATGGTATCACATGATATTGAGAATGACTTCCCCAGGATTGGTAATACTAAGAGATATCTTGTCAAAACCCGAATTTTCATTATTTAAATTCATAAAATATTATCATATTTTTATGATCTAACCAATCAACCTTAGACATGCGTTAAAAAAAAACTTCATTGATATTTCACCTAACTAATCAACCTATATGTGACCCTAGTAAATGACCTCATTGGGAGAATTTTTGTGACGCCCCGCAAAAATAAGCGTATTTCCATTGAAAAATTAAATAAATCACACTTGATTCTTTAAAATAAAAATACAAAATTTCTTTAAAACTCCCAGCAGGTCCATATTCTCCACGGATCTCCTATATCATCCTTAACCTTATCTCCCTTCTAGGCTTCGGTTACCGGCACTGCCTGCATCTAAAAACCATACCGGGAAGTATACAATATGACATGAATAATAAAGGCTCAAAAGGATAATGACAATCAAATACATAGAACGACATCAAATCAATTGACCAGTCTCACAACCCAACTGCTCACACTAGCCAAACGCTCATACCAATAGCATCATACCAGGTTCCTCTTGATCACATAGCAAGAGACACCTCACCTCACCTCACCCGTCTCCAGTACGTCGGTCCCTGAGGCCTGTTGGACTGTTGGTAGGTGCTCTTTGCTCATGACCCTTTAGTCCCATAGCACTTAGCAATAAACACATACTCATTGATTCCAAATGAAAACACAACATAACTGCAAAAAGAGTACAAGTAGAGATAACAAAGAAATACTCCGGAGAATTTAGAAAGCATATTGTACACAACCCGGTACCTATAAATGATGTTGAGCAACTCCCAAACACTTCTCTTCTTCTTCTTCTTCTTCTAACTCGAGGTGTATGTATATCTATAATTGTGTATATATATATAAATCTCTCTCTATGTGACTCTCTCAAGCTCTCTATGCTAGAAGTGTAGAATGTGTGTTTTTGAGAGAGTATTTGAGTGTATAAATAGCCAAGCTTCCACTTGGAGACAATGACCTAACAATCCACTTATTAACCACTAACTTCTAATTAATGGGTAGTTTATAAGGAATATGCAAGATGATGTAAACATACACTAATGCACCTATAACTCCACTAATATTAGTGTATAAATAACCAAGCATAATGGCCTAACAATCTAATTATTAACCACTAACTTCTAATTAATTGGTAGTTTATAAGGAATATGCAAGATGATGTAAACATACACTAATGCACCTATAACTCCACTAATATTATAAATAATCAAACATAATGGCCTAACAATCTAATTATTAACCACCAACTTCTAATTAATTGGTAGTTTAAAATGAATATGCAAGATGATGTAAACATACACTAAAACTGCTACTGTAATCCTCGTTTTCTGCCCAAACGGTGCAGAATCTGAGAAAATTGCATTAGACGAAAAGTGTGCAGAATCGAGTTTTGCTTGGGACAACGCGGGCAGAACCTTAAATTTCATTCGTTTTCCTAACAAAAATCTGAAAACAAAATTCTGCTACTGTTAAAATTAAAAGAGAAAATATTAGATTTAATTTTAAATATGACTCGAAAAATCTTAACTTCCAACATGAATACCAAATCATTTAATCTCACGCAACTTTTCCCAAAAAAAATATATTTTTAGTTCATGACTTATAAAATTGAAAAATGACCAAAATACCCCTGTGACCAATTTTCTCTAAAATCGCACACGAAGTCTAAATCGTCAATTTAAACATGAAAACACGGGTTACTACAATCTACCCTCCTTAATAGAGATTTCGTCCCGAAATCTAGAGATAAAAGCATTTGGTAAATAACTTCATAAATTTCTTAAAATAATGTTTAAAACTAATATAGCATATTTTGTTTTAAAAAAATAACAAATTTTTTTTTTTTTTTTTTTTTTTCAACTTTCTCTGACTCCTCCCAGGCGATGTAGACTATCTAACCTTGACTTAGTCCTACATTTCCGGCTGGGGACAGGCTCTGATACCATTTGTGACGCCCCGCAAAAATAAGCGTATTTCCATTGAAAAATTAAATAAATCACACTTGATTCTTTAAAATAAAAATACAAAATTTCTTTAAAACTCCCAGCAGGTCCATATTCTCCACGGATCTCCTATATCATCCTTAACCTTATCTCCCTTCTAGGCTTCGGTTACCGGCACTGCCTGCATCTAAAAACCATACCGGGAAGTATACAATATGACATGAATAATAAAGGCTCAAAAGGATAATGACAATCAAATACATAGAACGACATCAAATCAATTGACCAGTCTCACAACCCAACTGCTCACACTAGCCAAACGCTCATACCAATAGCATCATACCAGGTTCCTCTTGATCACATAGCAAGAGACACCTCACCTCACCTCACCCGTCTCCAGTACGTCGGTCCCTGAGGCCTGTTGGACTGTTGGTAGGTGCTCTTTGCTCATGACCCTTTAGTCCCATAGCACTTAGCAATAAACACATACTCATTGATTCCAAATGAAAACACAACATAACTGCAAAAAGAGTACAAGTAGAGATAACAAAGAAATACTCCGGAGAATTTAGAAAGCATATTGTACACAACCCGGTACCTATAAATGATGTTGAGCAACTCCCAAACACTTCTCTTCTTCTTCTTCTTCTTCTAACTCGAGGTGTATGTATATCTATAATTGTGTATATATATATAAATCTCTCTCTATGTGACTCTCTCAAGCTCTCTATGCTAGAAGTGTAGAATGTGTGTTTTTGAGAGAGTATTTGAGTGTATAAATAGCCAAGCTTCCACTTGGAGACAATGACCTAACAATCCACTTATTAACCACTAACTTCTAATTAATGGGTAGTTTATAAGGAATATGCAAGATGATGTAAACATACACTAATGCACCTATAACTCCACTAATATTAGTGTATAAATAACCAAGCATAATGGCCTAACAATCTAATTATTAACCACTAACTTCTAATTAATTGGTAGTTTATAAGGAATATGCAAGATGATGTAAACATACACTAATGCACCTATAACTCCACTAATATTATAAATAATCAAACATAATGGCCTAACAATCTAATTATTAACCACCAACTTCTAATTAATTGGTAGTTTAAAATGAATATGCAAGATGATGTAAACATACACTAAAACTGCTACTGTAATCCTCGTTTTCTGCCCAAACGGTGCAGAATCTGAGAAAATTGCATTAGACGAAAAGTGTGCAGAATCGAGTTTTGCTTGGGACAACGCGGGCAGAACCTTAAATTTCATTCGTTTTCCTAACAAAAATCTGAAAACAAAATTCTGCTACTGTTAAAATTAAAAGAGAAAATATTAGATTTAATTTTAAATATGACTCGAAAAATCTTAACTTCCAACATGAATACCAAATCATTTAATCTCACGCAACTTTTCCCAAAAAAAATATATTTTTAGTTCATGACTTATAAAATTGAAAAATGACCAAAATACCCCTGTGACCAATTTTCTCTAAAATCGCACACGAAGTCTAAATCGTCAATTTAAACATGAAAACACGGGTTACTACAATTTTATCCAACACAAATGTACCCCATTTATTACTAAACTACTGAACTTGAACCTTACACCCATTTTACATTTAGTTAACACACATGCAAATGAAATGAAATAGTAAAGTACACAACTAAATCCAAGTTAACATACACATTTGGTACACAACATATTAACTTTTTTTGCTATAAAAGTTATGGAGCACATGTGAATATGCTAAGAGAGTTATGAGAATTCCTTGTAGAACCGTCATAAGGTTACAATGTAACTAATGATACAATTAATGAAGAGAGTTAGAGAGATACGGGGAGAAAAATCTAGAGATACATATTCTTTATTAAAACTTATAACTTGTTAGATTAATTGAACTAAACTAAAGCTGTAGCATTCATGTCTCATAAATTAAAGTCTCATTAATGCTTAGGAAACTCTCCCACTTAGTTTCTAAAAACCAAAGGTATATTTAAATACACCATCCCAAATCACTTTCTATACTACATTCACACATCTCACGACAATTAAAACGACACAGAAGAAGAATTAGTAGAGTCTGTTGGAAGAGAGAATTCTAGCACGTTCAAGTGCTTCAATAAAGAGGTGTTAAATAACTAAGGTAAGTAAATTATGTCACTACGATATTTTACAAAACTTCTTTATACTTCTAGTTACTGATTAACATCACCAAGAGTACTTTGGTCATTTCAAATTTTGTCAACTTTATTACAAACTATTTATATTATTCCCCAAAATTTGGTGAGTTTCAGACACTGTTTTGTATTTATTTCAATTTTGAGTTAAATATATATATATATATATATATGTTATATGAGATTTTAGCTTTAAAATTACTTTTAACATTTTGTACCAACTTTGAAAATTAAACTGTTAGAACCATAGGGATCAAAGTAATATTTAGAATATTATAATGTACTCCGAATCAACCTTATTAAATGGCAGTAGTTTTGTAAAAATGCAAGGATCATTTTAGTAAGAGAAAAAATCTATTTTGGTCAAATTACTAAAATACCCCTAAGAAGCTATAATTACCATTTTGCCCTTATGCCCTAAACGTAAACTAAATTACTTTTTTTTATCACATGTATTATGTAGGACTTGAAGGTTAATTTCAAAAGAAATTCTTTAACCCCCTAAACTACCAAGGTGAGTGATCGTATTTCCTTTTTACAGATTCAACTCCTCACGGGTGAATCTTGTCCTATTACTTGAACAAGTTTTATTTTAATTATGAAATCGATATTGTTCTTACATTTGTTCTGGAACACTTCGATTCGTTCCACTGAAAGAGGTTATCGTATTTGAAATTATTGCAAGTTCCATATTTATTTGATTCCAGTGTCAATTACCACCATTCTACATGATTATATATTGATTCTATTAAGAATCTACGAGCCCCTATGTGGGATGATCCATATTGGATCTACGAGTGGCCCAAAATTGGCTGACCCTCCTTATTGGGTCTACAAGTGCTTCTGATCAGTTAGCTATTGCAATATATGTATATGTATGAGTACGTGAATGGGTGGTTGGTAATCTGACCTTCTAAAAATGTATTCGCTATACTTGTCCTGATGATATTCTACTCTCTTGATATATCGATTGTTATGTTTATCTTATTTACCGTTGATAAACAGATTTCTCTTTATGTTCATCATCCAGGATTACGATTATTTCACTGAGTCTTCTACTCACACTCTCCAAATATTTCTAACCCCTTTCAGGTGATGAAAAGTATAAGAAGGTGGGAGATAACCTGGTTGAGGAAGACATATAGAAGAAGAAGAACTTAAAATACTAGTTACCTAGTTAAATAATATGAGTAATTCCAATGGAATTCTCAAAGTCAATATTCAAAGGCTCAAGTTAGCCAATCATAATATTATGTACTAAATTTGGAATGACTTGTAATATTATGGTCTTCATGACCTATATTTGTAATAAAATTTAATTATGTTGCTTCCGCTAGTCTCTGAACAAGTTTGTGGCCTTGTTGGCCGGTCACGCACCTTAAATCCACCAATTGGGTTTTGGGGCGTGACAAGCTTGGTATCAGAGCAATAGTTCTAGGGCCATTAGAAAGCCTCAACTATTTAATAGGACCGTACGCTAGATACCTACACTTAGGTATGATAAATTTTATTTGGATATAAATGTAAGGTAAGAAATACTGCTAATTACATTATTATTATGTAGTCAGAGAAGTATTAACAAGGAGAAGCTCAACCAACATGGATGAAGCAGCGAATGCTAGATTTGAACGCGTCAAACAAATCATCGAAGGACTGGCTTACGCTGCCCAAGATAGAGTAGCTAATTCTGAGGATAGTGGTAATGGAAGTAAAAATAATGGACAACGGGGAATGCAGATAACGGTGGAACAATTTCAGAAACTACGACCACTAACTTTTGATGGCAGTGCAGACCCTACTACGGCTGAAGCATGGGTCCGTCGGATGGAAAAGATTTTCAAAGTTTTTCCATGTCCCGAGGAAGAGAAAGTGAAATATGCCACCTTTACCTTTGTAGGGGAGGCAGATCATTGGTGGATTACAATGGAGGAAAGCGAGCCTGAGATGAGCTGGCAGCGATTCTTGGAGGTATTCTATGGCATGTACTTCCCAGACTCTATGAAGTAACAGAAGGCTAAGGATTTCATGAACCTAAAGTAGGGGAACATGACGGTGCTCCAATATGCTACGGAGTTTTTTTACCTTATCCCGTTTTGCCATGTATTTAATCCCTACAGAGGAGAAGAAGGTGAAGAAATTTGAAGATGGTCTGCAAATCCACATGCGCAGCAAGGTGGAAATGTTCAAACTCAAGTTATACAATGAGCTGTTGGACAGTGCTCTTGTGGCTGAAAAAAACAAGCTTAGAACTTCAGAAAAATTGAGACAATTTTAAAAGACAATCAAGCAACCAGGGAAGAGGGCAAGGAAATACCAAGAGACAGTTCACATGAACGTCTAGTGTAGGTTCTAACTTTCAGAACAAAAGTAGACCATAGGGTGGAACAATGTCTCCATGCAAAACATATGGGAAGATGCATTGGGGTATCTGTCGACTGAGTACAGGAGCATGCTACAAGTGTTGGGAAATGGGTCATATGATTCGAGAATGCCCTATGTGGAAGACTGGCAAGGAAGTTGTTCCAGTTGCCACCCCAACCAACCAACGTCCGGCTTAAAATCAGGGGAATCAAGGGAAGAATCAACAACGTCAGGGACGTGTATTTGCCTTAATCCCAAGTGGCGAGGCTACAACTAATGCTGTAGTGGCAGGTACCATTTCTATTTGTGGTATTGATGCTCATATGCTTATGGACTCAGGATCTACTCATTCATTTATATCACCATATTTTGCCTCAAAATTCAATAAAACACCAGAGCCTTTAGGTTATGACCTATCCGTCGTTACTCCCTCTGGAAATTCTATGATTGGTACCTTAGTGTATCGATCTTGCAACATCATAATAGATAATGTGCCATTACTTATAGATCTGATACCTTTAGAGATTCAAGGTTTTGATGTCATCTTAGGTATGGATTGGTTATCTTCGGTATATGCTACTATCGATTGCGTTACAAAGAGAGTCATTTTCCAAATTCCTGATCAACTCGACTTCTCTTTTGAAGGAAATGGTACAATGTTACCTCTTACGTGTTTTATCTCTTCCATGAAAGCCAATAAATTACTTAGGAAAGGATGTCAAAGTTATCTCTGTACCATTATAGAAGATTCGCCTATAGAAGTAACTCTGGAAGATATCCAAGTGGTAAGGGAATTTCCAGACGTCTTTCCAGATGACTTGCCTAACATTCTGATTGATAAAGAGATTGAATTCACTATTGATCTCGTTCCAAATACTCAACCAATATCGAAGACCACTTATCGTATGGCTCCAATGGAACTGACAGAGTTAAAGACGCAATTGCAAGAATTGTTGGATAAAGGTTTTATTAGACCTAGCACTTCTCCCTAGGGTGCACCTATTCTATTTGTGAAGAAGAAAGATGGGACTATGAGGTTATGTGTCGATTACCGTGAGTTGAACAAGGTGATGATAAAGAATCGATATCCTCTTCCAAGGATTAACGATTTATTCGATCAATTACAAGAAGCACAAGTGTTCTCAAAGATTGATCTGAGATCAGGTTACCATCAATTGACGATTAAAGCAGAAGATGTAGAAAAGATGGCTTTTCGAACTTGATATGGTCATTACGAATTCCTAGTAATGCCTTTTGGTGTTACTAATGCTCCTGATGCATTCATGGATTTGATGAATCGAGTTTTCAATCCCTATCTTGATGATTTTGTAATAGTATTCATTGACGATATCCTTATCTATTCAAAGAGTCTTGAGGAGCATGAACATCATTTGAGGACGGTACTACAGACATTGAGAGATCGCCAACTATTTGCTAAATTCAAGAAATGTGAGTTCTGGCTTCCAAAGATTTCTTTCTTGGGGCATGTAATCCCAAAAGAAGGCGTATCAGTTGACCCACAAAAGGTGGTGGCGATCATGTCTTGGCCGAGACCAACAACTGTGACAGAAGTACGTAGCTTCCTAGGATTGGTGGGATATTACCAGAGATTTGTCAAAGACTTCTCCAAGATAGCTGGGCCAATGACTCAATTAACGCAGAAGGGCGTACCTTTTGAATGGACTGATGATCGTGAGCAATGTTTCCAAGAGTTGAAGAACATATTGATTTCTGCACCAATTTTAAGCATACCTACTGGACAAGGTGGGTTTGTGATCTATAGTGATGCTTTCCATCGAGGTTGGGATGTGTTCTAATGCAACATGGTAAAGTTATTGCATATGCATCCAGACAACTCAAAATTCATCAAAAGAACTACCCTACTCACGACTTGGAACTAGCCGCAGTAGTGTTCGCCTTAAAGATTTGGCGTCATTACCTATATGGTGAAAGATGTGAGATTTTTACCGATCATAAAAGTTTAAAGTATCTATTCTCTCAGAAGGAACTGAATATGAGGCAGCGAAGATGGCTTGAGTTGATGAAAGACTACGATCTTGATATCCAATATCATCCCGGTAAGGCTAATGTTGTAGCTGATGCTTTAAGTAAAAAATCTTCAGGAAATCTGGCTTACTTGCTCACTACACAATAATAATTGATCGAAGACTTTGAAAGATTTGAAATAAAAGTTACCTCTCATCATTACAATGGTATATTAGCAGCTCTTGTTGCACAACCAATAGTCATCGATGAGTTAAAAGAAGCTCAAATGCAAGACGACTACCTAAACAAGATTTCTAAGGAGATACCAGAAGGGAAGATACCTGAATTTACATCACGAGACGGTATTCTACTGTATCGAGGTCGTATCTGTGTACCAAGCCTTCATGAGATTAAGCGAAAAGTAATGGAAGAAACACATTCTTCTAGATTTGTAGTACACCCAGGTAGTACTAAAATGTACCAAGATATGAAAAAAAATACTTATGGTGGCCCAACATGAAAAGAAAGATCGCTGACTTTGTATCACATTGTCTGCATTGTCAACAAGTTAAGGCATAGCATCAACGACCGGGTGGAGTTCTTTAATCACTTCCTATCCCAGAATGGAAATGAGAGCATATCACCATGGATTTTGTAGTTGGATTACCACGATCTTCGAAGCAAAATGACGCTATTTGGGTAATTGTTGATAGATTGACAAAATCAACACATTTTCTACCAGTCAAAGTCACTCATTCACTAGAGAAGTTAGCAACATTGTATATTGATGAGATTATCAGGCTTCATGGTACACCGATTACTATAGTTTCTGATAAAGATCCAAGATTCGTATCACGATTTTGGAAGAGCTTACAAAGAGCTTTGGGAACTACTCTTAATTTCAACACTGCTTTTCACCCTCAAACAGATGGACAATTTGAGCGAGTAATTCAAATTTTGGAGGATATGCTTCGACTTAGTGTTCTAGATTTCAGAGGTAGCTGGGAAGAACACCTAACTTTAGTAGAATTTGCATATAATAACAGTTTTCAGGCAAGCATTGGCATGGCACCGTATGAAGTACTTTATGGAAGGAAGTGTCGATCTCCTTTATGTTGGACCGAGGTTGGTGAAAGGAAAATTTTGGGACCAGAGATTGTTCAGCTAACGACAGAAAAGATTCAACTCATTCGTCAACGACTTTAGACAGCACAAAGCAGGCACAAGAGTTATGCAGATACACATAGAAGAAATCTAGAGTTTGAGAAAGGTGATCATGTGTTTCTCAAAGTTTCACCTTCAAAGGGTATAGTTCGTTTTGACAGGAAGGGTAAACTCAATCCTCGTTATATTGGACCGTTCGAGATCTTAGATCGAGTTGGAGCTGTAGCTTATCGTTTGGCGTTACCTCCGAATCTGTCTAACGTCCATAACGTATTTCATGTGTCTATGCTTCGTCGTTATATATCAGATCCCAGTCATGTATTATCCTACGAACCTTTGGATGTGCGAGAAGATCTTACCTACGTGGAACAACCGGTTCAAATTATGGATCATCGTGACCAAGTTCTGAGAACTAAGGTCATTCCATTAGTTAAGGTCCTTTGGCAAAATCACGCAGTAGAAGAAGCTACGTGGGAAAGAGAAGATGAAATGCGAACCAAATACCCACAACTTTTCAATTAATAAGGTAAGTTAAGTTTGGGGACCAAACTTTCTTAAGTAGGGGAGAATGTCAAGACCCGAATTTTCATTATTTAAATTCATAAAATATTATCATATTTTTATGATCTAACCAATCAACCTTAGACATGCGTTAAAAAAAAACTTCATTGATATTTCACCTAACTAATCAACCTATATGTGACCCTAGTAAATGACCTCATTGGGAGAATTTTATCCAACACAAATGTACCCCAATGTCACAGTCCGGTCCCACAATAGCGGAACCGGAGCCCATGGCATGCCACCGAGGCTAAACCAAATCATTAACGTTCCCAAAAATTAGTTTGAAGAACACACGCAGCGGAATAAACAAGTCATTTTTGAAAACTATTCGTCCAGTCGACTGATCCTCGGATCCAGTCGACTGATCCAGGTCCAGCAGAAAGTTGGGTTTTAAAACACCATCCAGTCGACTGCTTTCTACACCCAGTCGACTGGGGCTTCAAATTTTCAGTCGACTGATACGGTCCGGTCGACTGAAGTCTGGCCTGAACAAAAAAACTAATTGAAAACATGATCCAGTCGACTGTGTCGGGGACCCAGTCGACTGATCCTCTATGAAACAATGCAGAGAGTTACTGAAAACAGAGGCTCCAGTCGACTGTTTTCTCAACCAGTCGACTGATTTATGGCAGCAGCACATTCTGCAGAGTTTTCTAAGTTTAAAAGCTTTTGAATTCGAACGGCGATCAAACACACACTTCCAAAAGTAATCCAAAGCAATCCTAACTGTATTAACATATTACCAAAGCACAGTTACAACATGTTACTAACTATTACAACGTTTTAGATTCGTTCTAACATACCAAGTTAAACATAACTAAAACCATAAGAATTCTTATTACAACATTTCCTATTGTCTCAAAACTACAAGATTAACGTTCAAGTTGCCTTCTATAAGAACTCCCAACCCACGTGCTCACTTCTGCGATTCCTCGCCAGCATTTACACCTGAAATGGTTATTTGAATAACCACACATATTCGATTTGTTTAAGCTAAAGCTTAGTGAATAAAACAACATATGCACATGAATGATAAACATGTCCGCATTCACATCTCTACATTTCATACTAGTCGCCGGAGACTCACGTGCCCATCCATACTCCCAATCCGCGACTCCTCGCCAATAAGTCCACGCGAAAGGGTAAGACCCACGATTCTATAAACAATCGTGCGACCTTAATGCCTATATCGGCTCCACAAAATGGCACGGTGACCACGTGCTCCTTCTGACCCAAATAAGCAACTTAACATGCTCAAATACATATCACCATGCTCGCGGTAATTAAAACATATCACCGTGCTATTGAGCCTACTTATCAATATAAATGCCCAATATGAACTACACAATATATATCTCTAGGAATTAATACATGCTATTCAAACATAACATGAATACATGCCAAGAAATCATTCCAAAACATAGTTGAATCACTCACCTCCGAATAATGCTCCTATAATTCAATCTAAAGAAAACCCGTGCACAAAGAACGTGCAGAAGTCCGTCTAGCAAAATTCCTATGGATCAGAATTCCATTTATCAACTTTTATGAAAAATTCTAGAAAATAACTTTTCGGAAAACTTAGCCAAACAGGCCCTAATAGGTATCAAAACGAAGCTATTACCTCGAGGAACTCGAATATGAAATCTAGGAGAAAACAGACTGACGGAAGGTCGTCGTTTGGCGTCGCAAAGCTCTAAGCTCCCAAAATCTCCCTATGGCCTCCTTCTTGAACTTAGGTTAGAAGTTAATGAAATATCTAAGTTCATCTCTATCTATATATAGGCAACATTCTCGGGGAATTACGTTTACCTCCCCACGAGTTTTCCAAACTCCTAATTAGTCTCTGAAACTTTCTATACAGCTTATTCATAGCCTTACGAGTGAAACTTCAAAATTATAAAAGTTTCTGACTAAGATTCGTTTGGTCGCTAAAACGCGAATTTCTATATGATGTTTCCGAAGTTGCTAATTAGCCTACCAAATTAATAGCGTGTTCATTCGTCCTCACCAGGATACTAAATCTAACAACATAAATAAATTCTAAAACAGAAAATAATACAGATATTGAAATACACAGGTAAACATTTATTTTCAGATAAACATTTAAAGTGTTCCACAGTGACCGTCTCACACTCGGAGAGATGTCACAACAACAAATTCTAAATCACCATAGTCTCAGAGGGTTCTCTAATACAGACACCCAAATCAACTCGTGAGTCAAAACTCACCCAAACATGTGTCATAAGACACGCCACATCACATTATCATGCATGACAATGTAATGCAAATGCAATAACACAAATGTGGGTGTTATACCCATTAATTACTAAACTACTGAACTTGAACCTTATACCCATTTTACATTTAGTTAACACACATGCAAATGAAATGAAACAGTAAAGTACACAACTAAATCCACGTTAACATACACATTTGGTACACAACATATTAACTTTTTTTGCTATAAAAGTTATGGAGCACATGTGAATATGCTAAGAGAGTTATGAGAATTCCTTGTAGAACCGTCATAAGGTTATAATGTAACTAATGATACAATTAATGAAGAGAGTTAGAGAGATACGGGGAGAAAAATCTAGAGATACATATTCTTCATTAAAACTTATAACTTGTTAGATTAATTGAACTAAACTAAAGCTGTAGCATTCATGTCTCATAAATTAAAGTCTCATTAATGCTTAGGAAACTCTCCCACTTAGTTTCTAAAAACCAAAGGTTTATTTAAATACACCATCCCAAATCACTTTCTATACTACATTCACACATCTCACGACAATTAAAACGACACAGAAGAAGAATTAGTAGAGTCTGTTGGAAGAGAGAATTCTAGCACGTTCAAGTGCTTCAATAAAGAGGTGTTAAATAACTAAGGTAAGTAAATTATGTCACTACGATATTTTACAAAACTTCTTTATACTTCTAGTTACTGATTAACATCACCAAGAGTACTTTGGTCATTTCAAATTTTGTCAACTTTATTACAAACTATTTATATTATTCCCCAAAATTTGGTGAGTTTCAGACACTGTTTTGTATTTATTTCAATTTTGAGTTAAATATATATATATATATGTTATATGAGATTTTAGCTTTAAAATTACTTTTAACATTTTGTACCAACTTTGAAAATTAAACTGTTAGAACCATAGGGATCAAAGTAATATTTAGAATATTATAATGTACTCCGAATCAACCTTATTAAATGGCAGTAGTTTTGTAAAAATGCAAGGATCATTTTAGTAGGAGAAAAAGTCTATTTTGGTCAAATTACTAAAATACCCCTAAGAAGCTATAATTACCATTTTGCCCTTATGCCCTAAAAGTAAATTAAATTACTTTTTTTTTATCACATGTATTATGTAGGACTTGAAGGTTAATTTCAAAAGAAATTCTTTAACCCCCTAAACTACCAAGGTGAGTGATCGTATTTCCTTTTTACAGATTCAACTCCTCACGGGTGAATCTTGTCCTATTACTTGAACAAGTTTTATTTTAATTATGAAATCGATGTTCTTACATTTGTTCTGGAACACTTCGATTCGTTCCACTGAAAGAGGTTATCGTATTTGAAATTATTGTAAGTTCCATATTTATTTGATTCCAGTGTCAATTACCACCATTCTACATGATTATATATTGATTCTATTAAGAATCTACGAGCCCCTATGTGGGATGATCCATATTGGATCTACGAGTGGCCCAAAATTGGCTGACCCTCCTTATTGGGTCTACAAGTGCTTCTGATCAGTTAGCTATTGCAGTATATGTATATGTATGAGTACGTGAATGGGTGGTTGTAATCTGACCTTCTAAAAATGTATTCGCTATACTTGTCCTGATGATATTCTACTCTCTTGATATATCGATTGTTATGTTTATCTTATTTACCGTTGATATACAGATTTCTCTTTATGTTCATCATCCAGGATTACGATTATTTCACTGAGTCTTCTACTCACACTCTCCAAATCTTTCTAACCCCTTTCAGGTGATGAAAAGTATAAGAAGGTGGGAGATAACCTGGTTGAGGAAGACATATAGAAGAAGAACTTAAAATACTAGTTACCTAGTTAAATAATATGAGTAATTCCAATGGAATTCTCAAAGTCAATATTCAAAGGCTCAAGTTTGCCAATCATAATATTATGTACTAAATTTGGAATGACTTGTAATATTATGGTCTTCATGACCTATATTTGTAATAAAATTTAATTATGTTGCTTCCGCTAGTCTCTGAACAAGTTTGTGGCCTTGTTGGCCGGTCACGCACCTTAAATCCACCAATTGGGTTTTGGGGCGTGACATATCTTGACCTCTATGATTTGGAGGATGTTGAAGACATCATACCATCTTTAAGCGTGGGTGGGGTAATTAAGATTCCATATCCAGTAATCGCTAAAAAATGGTACTAGTCTCCTACCGAGTGGGAGTACACCGCTAGATGCTAGTGGGACTATACCAGATAGTGGAAGTGTACACCACTAGGCACTTAAGATGCTCAGGTAGTATACACTCAAGATTCTCAGGTTGTATACCATAAGTGATGAGAAAAAAGTTCCTTGTCACCATTTTTAAATTGAGGGAGACATTTTCATGTGTGCAAATGTGTGTGCAAGTGGATGAGAATGAGCCTGCTTCTTTTGATGAAGTATTTTTCCTCATTTGCTTAAGCTGAGTGGATAGTTTCTATACCAGAGGAGACGAGCTCTATGGACGCGCATAAAGTCTGGGAGTTAGTTGATATTCCACTTGTGCGTAAGGCTATTGGAGACAAGTGTGTTTTCAACATCTAACGCAAGGTAATGGTTCAATTGATAAGAGCCTTATGGCGATAGTTTGTACCCAGAGAGGGTATAGATCATGGAAACATGTTCTCCCAAAGGGTGAGATCTGACTCCATTCGCCTAATCCTAGCAATTGTCGCACGCTTAGTTTTAGAACATTTTTAGTAGGATGTTTGAACTATTTTTCTCAATGGAGAACTAAACGAAGAGATCAATATGGATCAGTCCACTGGTTTTATGACCAAAGGGAGTGAGCACAAAAGTATGCCGTCTCAAACGTTCCATTTATTATCTTAAGCTAGCAATTGTCTAGCCAGTGGTACAATGTGTGTACATTAAACGATCCAAGAAAAGTGTTCTAATTCTTTATATGTGACATCCTTCTAGCTGGGAATGAGATGAGTTCCATTATCGCCACTTGAGAGTGGTTGTCCTCTCAGTTTGAGATTGAGGACATGGGTGATGCCAACTTTCTGTTGGGAGTTTAGATTGGGAGAGATTGTTCTAAGAAGCTTCTCTATTTATCTCAGGGGTGTACTTGAACGTTTTCACATGAAAAGTTGAAAACCCATTGACAACCCATTTTTTAAGAGACTCACCTTGACCTTAGATCAATGTCTTAAGAATAATGAAAAGAGGAAACAAATGTCCAATTTGCTATATGCGTCCGCGTTAGGAAATTTGAAGTATGCTATGCTATGCAGTCGGTCAAATGTCTACTATGTGGTTGGTTTAAGTAGTCATTGCGTAAGCAGCCCTGGTCCTATTACTAGAGAGTAGTGAAGATGATCTTACGAGATGTTCGCAGGACTATGGACCTTGCCTTATGCTGTCCGCAATGGAAACATAATTTGTGGTGTGCTTACCAACTATTCGAGAAGCTATTTTGGTTGAAGAGTTTTTGTAGTGGCTAGGCTCTTCAAATCATAGTGATGAGGTTGTACTCATCTACGATGACAATACGTAAGCCTGAGCATATGCAAAAGATCTCAAAAACCATTCTTGCATGTGGACAATCATTTTTGACACATTTAAGATGTAGTTTGCGCAAAGGGAAGTTGTCTTGAGGCACATTTCAACTGGGGGGTCTGATGTGCTTAGACATTGATATTGTGGTATTGACATTATTATTCAAGTTTATATTATCAGTTAATAATAAACTAGTGGGTTTCCATATATATATATATTTGTTATATAAATAGAATGAATGCATATTTCTAATATGTCACCGGGCTTGAATCGACATGCTCACACGGGTGATTCACCTTGGTGTCGAGATAACAAACTTGGACATGTGTGTCCATGACACTTAGATGGCGAGCAAGATGAGACATTTGTGTTCATGGTGCTTAGATAGCTAGCTAGGACATGTGTGTCCGTAGCGCTTAGAAAGCAAGCAAGAACACTTATATCCGCGCAGTGTAAGAACAACGAACTAGAAATAAACCCTTATTTTTCTATATGTTGCCTTACATGGAGCTAACATGAAACCTTTATATTTGGTCGAACATAGAGAGATCCCAAGACTCTATGTAGCGTGTTGATAGCCGAATGTGAGCTTTCAGAGGGGCACCAGGAGGGGTGATTGTGCTCGAAAACTCAGGTTAGATGTTTTGTGTAGCGTCTAAACTAAGATTTGTATAGCATTACTTATTTTTTCAAACATAGAGTGACATGCCCATTTTTATGGAAGAACGCTATAACATATATTTCATACTATATGTGCTTTTGCGATCGACTATGGAACAGTGAATGGATTCCTTTTCATTGCTGTGTGAGTCACATAGCATAACCAAGACATTGGTTATCCTACAAACTGGTTGCCTTCACGACTTGAGATAATGTCATGAAGAGGACACTTGATGACAACTACTTTAGCATGCTATCCTAGGATGCAGAGTAGATTCCATTCTATGGGTCGTGTCTGGGCAAACGGTCAAGTTAGTCGGATTGACATGTGGGCTCAGGGAAGACCATTCAATAACACACCATGTTTTATGACTCATTAGCAGGCCTACGACAATTGTATTTTGTTACTGATATGTCATGGGTACATTACAATGAGGTGGTACAACACTTCTTGTCACCAAGGGATTGAGAAAGCTGAGTCTGATGTGGTTGAACCATCTAAGGCACACACAAGAAGCTTTTAAGTGATGTGTCTTGCTGGTTATGGTGATGACTTGGTATTACATTCCTATCGCTGTACTTTCTTTTCGTAAGGTCACACGCTCTATTTCCATGTATGAAGAGTTGAGAAGTTATATTTTGAGAGATTATTTTTAGTAACAAGCCCTATGTAGGTGAGTGGGAGATATAAGAAAATTGTGGGTCATTGATGCACCCACATACATTGGACCGGGTCCAATAGGCTTTGGCCTTTTGGAGACCTAGGGTTTCCAAAGATGTGTATGCCTATACACATATATATTGCACACACAACTTGGGAGTTACACACTTTACACCCCAAAATCTGGTCACCTCTCTCTCTCTCTCTCACGTTTTCTCTCTCTAGGCCGTCACCATTGGAGCCTTGGAATTTAGCATGTGAATACAATGGAGATTGGTTTAGTAGTGTCTTCTATGATCAACATGAAGCATAAGAGAGTACACATAAGTGAGAAAGGAGTAGCAATTCGTGGGGTTTCTTGTCGGGCTCGTAACAACGCTGAACAACGATCTATTGGGTTATTTCGCTAGCTAGATAAGTGACCTAAACCCGACTCATATGCATGTATGCATATATTTTCTACAGTATGACAAGTGACATTGCAAAATTTGTGGCCAAGTGGTTAATATGTCAACATATAAAGGCTGAACATTTAAAACCCCCCAAACTTCTACAACCTTTGCCTATACCCGAATGGAAGCGGGAAAATATTACAATGGACTTTGTCATAGAGCTGCCATGAACAAAACAAGGTCATGATTCAATCTAGGTTTTTGTAGATCGATTGACTAAGTCAGTAAACTTTATTCCCTATTATATGGGTGATTCTATAGAAAAGGTGGGTAGATTGTATATCCAACAGATAGTTCATTTGCATGGTGTTCCAGTGTTTATAGTGTCAGATCGTGATGCTAGATTTACCTCCAGATTTTGGGCCAGTTTTCAAAAGGCACTGGGGACATCACTAAATTTGAGTACCGCTTTCCACCCATAGACAGATGGACAGACAGAGCGTGTGAATCAGGTAATGGAAGATATGTTACGAGCTTGTGTCATGGAATTTGAGAATTCCTGGAAATTTCATTAATTTGCCTCAAATTGAATTCGCTTATAACAATAGTTACCACAGTAGTATCAGAATGGCACACTTTGAAACTCTTTATGGTAGACTATGTCGATCACCAATCTGTTGGACGGAAGTTGGGGATAGCAAATTACTTGGACCAGATATGTTACATGAAACTTTAAAAAAAAAATAGTAATAATTCGAGATCGACTACAGATCGGCGACGAATAGTTCCCGTTTATAGTCCTAAAGTTACGCTTTGTAAGCCCATTGCATTTAGTTATTAGTTGTTTTTTTAGAAGTATTCTATATTTTGTAGGTTTTAGAGCTTGAACTTGAAAATGCACAAAAATCCAATGATTAGTGGCTTTGGAAGTCATTCTGGGCTCAAAAGTTGATTCCAGTGAAAGCTGAATGCAGTAGCAGCATCGAAAAATGGCATTTTTGACCATGAAAACTTTGGATTTGAAAATTTTCTCTAGAGATATAAAATGTAGGTCTTCGAGTTACAGACGCGTGGCCACAAACGATGAGTTAATACAAGGTCCGAGTCACAAGTTATCACAATTCTACGATCGGTGCGCGAAGCTGAAAAATTTTGAAAAAAGCTGGAGAAAGGCCATCTCAATGGAGCAACCCGTTGAAAAAGTCAAAAATGCGTATTTCGAGGTATTGAAGAGCCCTGTGCGATCCAAATTGGCTGAATTCGTCCAGAAATGTAAGAATAACGATTTTTGTGCGATTAGGTTTAGAAAAAGCCTCCTAACCTTTCCAAAATCTATATAAATCCTATTCTAAATCAACTTTGAGGTTACACATCATATACACAACATTATACACATTCTTTAAGAGCAAAAACTTCAGTCATTTGAGAGAGGAAAGCAAGGAGAAGAAGAAGAAGACCAAGGATTCCCATGGGCTCCTCCATCAACCTCTTGCCAATCTTCGTTTCTATGGTCGCTTAGATCGATATCTAGGGTTTCAATGAAACCCTAGCCAAGTAATAGCGTGTATTTTATGCTTTCTTTTAGTTTTATTATGTATGGATGATGATTACATGTTTCGAGGATTTTGGATAATAAAATCATACTTCTATTGATTAAATCATTGCTTTCAAAGTTTATTCTTGTCTTAGATCTATTTTGAATGTGATGTGCTCAATGATCTATATTTGTTGTGCTTGTATGAATTATTTACATGTAATGGTGCTTATTTGAATTGTGATATCGAGTTGTCGAATAGTTTATGCCTAGGGAAGACGGAGTGTGCCACAACCCTAGTTTAGTGTGAGACACTCCGTGCCAACCGAAGATGAATTATGTTGATGCTTGAATCGTAGTTATCTTCTTGGGCTTGTAGCTGCAATTCTCCATTATCATTCAACGTAATAAGCTAATTGAATGCATAAATACCCTTGTTATAAAGCTAGTGGTGGATTTGCAATCCTAGGTTCACTACACATATTGTTTAAAACTCTTTTTAATAGCTTTCATGGTTTAGATTTACTTTTATTGCTCTCTTAGTTTAATAAAATCAACCAACTTCTGTTTTTCATAATTAACAAGCTTTAGGGTTTTAGAATTAAAGTGTTTCAGTATTTCAATCTCTGTGGGTTCGGCCTTTACTTCCACACTACAAATCCTTAGAAAGTAAATCATACTTTTATATCTTGATTTTGACAAGATCAACTACGTATGACCCAGAGTCGACAGAAAAGTTATGCCGACCAAAAAAGAAGAAATGTAGAATTTGAAATTGGTGACCATGTACTCCTTAAGGTAATTACCTGTTCATGGAGCTATGCGATTTGGAAAGAAAAGGGAGAAGTTGTCACCAAGGTTTATTGGTCCATTTGAAATCCTAGAAAGAGTTGGAAAGGTAGCTTATCGGTTGACACTACCACCAAGATTATCTGGAGAACGTAATGTCTTTCACGTATCCATGTTAAGAAAATATGTGTACGACAAATCACACGTCATTAATTTTGATGACATCATGCTGAAAGAGAGTGCTACCTATGAAGAACAACTGATACGGGTACTTGAACGAATGACAAAGCACATGAGAGCAAAAGAAGTTGCCTTAGTCAAAGTTCAATGGAATCACCATGACAAAAATGAAGCCTCATGGGAACTAGAGTCGAAAATGCAGAAAAAATACCCACAGATCGTCCATGCATAGGTATGTCGATTTGGAGGCCGAAATCTTCTTTAAGGAGGGTAGAATGTGATAATTGTATATATAAAAAATGGTAATAATAGTTAATAAAAAAATGAAAAAAGTAAGGAAAACAAATGACATATACATATAAACATATATACGTAAAAGATAAGTCATATAAAGTAAATAGTTAAAAAAAACTTCAACTTCATCCTAACAAGTAGGAGGTGGCATTATTTTGGTTTATCCTATCTTGTAAGAATTTAGGTGGCACTTGTGCCAACATGACAACTACTATCCCAGAGAGAGAGAGAGAGAGAGAGAGAGAGAGAGAGGAACTTGTTGGCCAAGCCAACAGTAGTCTATATAAACACATATGTTTTATGTTGAAAATACACACCACACCAAAAACAAAAATATGAGAGAAAAAGATGAGAGGTGGGAAATAAAAGAATAAAGAAAAAAAACAAGCCAAGGAGTGCTGGTGAGTCTTTCATTGGTGAGTAAAATATTTCTCCACTATTATTATACAAAGGATGCCATGAAAGCTTTCTAAAGTCATGACTGCAATTCACAAAACAGTCCCTTTTATTCTGTTCTTGATTATTTTGACTTCATGTTTGGATTTTGCTTGAAAAATTAAGTGACAGGGGCACTTAAATTACTCACAAATATTAGCAAAGGAGGTAGTGGTGCCAAGTTCTAGTTGAATCCACAATATCTAAAATAGGCAAACGAACTAGTCTGGGGAACCTTCATTTTTAGTAACACCATAAGGTCTTACCCATCAAAAGAAAAAAAAAAAAGAAAAAGAAAACAACATAAGGTCTTGTTTGGTTAGGTTGCTTATAGAAAGTTTTGTTTAAAATATAATGAAAATAATAATTACTTTCCTTTTATGATTTAACCAGCTATCTTCTAAAATAAAAATATAAGATACACAGTTTACTCACTGGGCTTGTAGTTCACCTTTCTCTTTTTTATAAATTAATAAAAATTTTAGGTGCAGAGTAGCAGTAGAAGGTTGAGCGCTAGAGGTTGGACTTCCGCAGTAGTAGCAAGAATAAAGCTCTATTTCCAATAAATTAGGAATAAAAGTCTCTATGTAATAGCTTTGTTAGTTATCAAAAAATGGAATGATGTATAAGTGTTATTGTAATTATTCGGTACTTTATTCTGACACCATTCTCACACACATGCCTCAGCCCGAAATAAATAAGAATACCTTCGTTTAATTTTGAATTTTTAGTTATTGGAGGCATGACATGTGAAGTGGTATCAGAGCCTAGGTTAGTTAGAGTGTCAGGTTTAAGTATAGAATTGGACTAATCTTAAGTTCTTGGATTTACACTGCTAAATATGTATTGGTATGATGAAAATATTTTGACTAGAGCTCGAAAAGTGGTATATGATGAGATCAGGCGTAACCAGCTCCGACCAATGTACACCCGAGAAACACACAGGGAACTGACTATTTATAAACTCCGAAACCAAATATATGTCTCTCAGTTGGCACTTGATATGGCAGAAAGCAATATGCTTTATTATGAGATAGAAGCACAAGTGATATATGATGAACCAGAAATGTGGCCATTAGAATGGATTGTCAATCCTGCACCAGTAGTAGTATTTCCACAAGCCCTAGCAGCTTCATAGCAGTCTATTAATGGTCCTATGCTAAACTTCATAGGGGGTGTTATACCAGATGAAGGACCTTCCACCTGGTTTTGAGTAACTAACCAAGTGAAAAAGATTTTGCCATGTACATAGAGTGATCATGACCTATTTTGTTGGAGCTTAATGTTTGTACTAACAGGATCTTATGATGTACAATAAATAATGAAGGAGTGAAGTGAATGGAAAAAAGTGGTATGTTGGTTGTATAGTTTACTGCTCTTATTATTATTATTATTATTATTATTATTATTATTATTATTATTATTATTATCATCATCATTATTATTATTATTATTGCATTTGTTGAAAAAAAAAACAATAATTGTTTGAAAGGGACTTATTGTCAATATTATTATTATTATTATTGCATTTGTTGAAAAAAGATCAATAATTGTTTGAAAGGGACTTATTGTCAATATTCTTCTTTATAGATAAGAAAGGATGGCAGAAAATGCAAGAAGTACATGTAGCCTGAGTGAAACACACCAAGACAATAATTCCACAAAACTTTTTGGAGCTTTTGTGAGACAACTGGAGCAAATGAACATAAAACGAGCTGATAATCTAATCACTAGATTTAGGGCATTAAATCCTAAAAAGTTCGTTGGGACGGCAGAACCAAGTAAAGCTAAGCAATGGATTCAACAAATGGAGGATGTTTTTGAAGTACTCGAATGTACTGAAATAGAAAAGAAAAAAATGGCAATTTTCCAGTTAACAGCTAAAGCTAGAAATTGGCGGGAGCTAGTCAAAAGTACATTTGGAAATGAAATTGCCCACCTATGGGGGTAATTTTACATTTCAGTACTGCGTTTCATCCCCAAACCGATGGTCAATCTGAGAGGATAATCCAAAATTTGGAAGATATGTTGAGAGTATGTGTTATGGATTTTAAAGCTAACTGGGAAACTCATTTGTCATTGATTGAATTTTCCTACAATAATAGCTTCCAAACTAGTATTGGAATGGCACCTTATGAAACATTACATAGGAAAAAGTGTAGATCACCAGTTCCTTAGACAGAAGTTGGTGAGAAACAACTTTTGGGGCCAGAGATAGTACAAATTACTACCGACAAGATTAGATTGATTAAACAGCAGTTACAAATAGCTCAAAGTAGTTATAAAAGTTATGCAAGTATAGGTAGAAGACCGTTGGAGTTTGAGGTAGGTGAGTATGTCTTTCTGAAAGAATTGCCTTCAAAAGGCATATCACGGTTTGGTAAGCGAGAAAAAGCTCAGTCCGAGGTACGTGGGACCTTACTTGATTCTTAATTGGGTAGGACCATTAGCTTATCGGTTGGAATTGCCACAAGAGTTGGCAAATGTTCACGATGTATTCCACGAGTTGATGCTTCGACGTTGTGTGTCAGATTCGAAACATATCATCCCTCCAGAACCATTGGAAATTCAAGAAGATATGACTTATGTGGCGCATCCGGTGAAATCTTTGACAGAAAGGATCAGGTGTTGAGAACCAAAGCGATTCCTCTTGTAGTGGTACAATGGCATAGCCATTCAGTCGAAGAAGCTACTTGGGAGCGGGAGGATGAAATTCGAGCAAAGTACCCGCACTTATTCGATACTTAAAGTAAGAGTAAGTTTGAGGATCAAACTACATGGGAAAAGGTTAAGTTAATATTTTAATATGCATTAATTGTCCTAATTAGTGTATAAAATGAATAAGGGGAGGCTTAGGACTCACCCAAGGAAAAGTGTTCAGTGAAGAACACAGTTGAAAAGTCCCCAGTGAGTTGGGACATGTATTGAGGTGGGATCCAGTGACGGGCCCGAATAAAATCAATTTGTATTTAAATGATTAGATGCATTTATATGGTTAATTGGAGATATGTTTAAATATTTCATGTCATATTGCTTAATATGTGAGCGTTTAATATTAGTTTGGATACCCAGATTGGGGCATTATTGCAAAAGGTTCATAATTAGTAGGTACGATAGTAACTTCACAAAATATTTGGGACCACATGTAGAACCCAAGAGGGACTTAAACAAACACCTATTTAGATAATTGGATAGTTAATGGAATGTTTGGAGGATTTCATAATAATAACTTAGGAAATACCGGGGGTGTAAATGAAAAGAGGTAAAATGAGGGTGATGACACAACATGCATGTTGCATGTGTGTCAAGGGTTAGGAAATCTCAGAATTAAAACAGAAAAAGAAAAACGAGAGAAAGGTGCCGAGAGTGAGAAGAGAAAGAACACATCTCCGACGTCGTCAATTCGCCATTTCGTCACCGTTTGTCGTCCAATTTGTGAACTGAAGCCGTATTCGGACTCGTGGAGGTGAGACGATCATTTTGATACCCTTCTTTTACCTTTAATCGTTGTAATTTTGTGACCCTTTCTAATCGGTAACACGCGATTTGCCGAAAACATGTAGGAATTATTCTAGAGTGAATTTTGAGATGGGTTTTTGGTGAAATTCAGCATCTATAGGCTTAATTTTGGGTAAAATCTGAAAAAGGTAAGTTTTCTAACTTAAGATTGAATGTGATACATGTCATATGCTTCAATTGTCAGCTAGGAGATAATAATTTTGGACTTGGTAGTTGAAATCATGTTAAAGTTGCAATTTTATGTTAATTTAGTGAGAAATTATCATGTTTATGTGGTTATGTGTTTATGTGTTAAGTGGTCAATGAATGATTGGGAGTTATGGTTTATTATGGTGAAATAAGGGAGGAGAAGAGAAACAAATCCATTATAAGAATGGATGTCCAAGGAATAGAAGGGACCGCAGGGCCATGGGAAAGGTTTTCAGGTCTAAGTGAACCATTAACCTAACTATTCTGCGATTACGTATGCTTATGTGCTTAAATTATAGCATTATACATGTTCATGTCATATTAAGCACATTAATTCACTAAACATAATGCTTAAGAAAACCGTTTTCCTTTTCTGTTATGGTACATAACAACCACTGCAAGTTCAGAGCAAGGCTTAGAGAGGAGGTGACATGTGCAATGTGAAATGGAAGAGATTGGTTTTGTTGACATGTTTATAACTAGTAATGTGATATAACTTATACACTTGGAATCTTGAGACTTATGTTCTAGGAAACTTTGTAATATTAGTGGTTAATGAATTTGGGGATTAGATTTGTAAACCTCATGCATTTCCTTATGTTGTAGCTATGGACAATGTGTGTGTTTGTTAAGTTGGGTCATTCTGGCATGTCCGGATATGCGCCATAACCACTTTAGACAAGTCTTGTTTGTAACCAAGTTCTAAATAAGGTTTTGGATTACTTCTTGGAAACTTTTCAATGATAAGGCTTGTTTTAGCAAGAACTTGGGTTGATCACTTGTTTTTGATTAAATTGTGTTTGTTACAAGTTGGTTATGTGGGAGAATGATTAAATATGTTTATATACTTGTGTATGAATGTTTGGAAGGTGTTTCAAGTGTTGTAGTGATGGTTGGTTTCAAACAAAAAATTGGTTCATAGCAGGTTGAAGGTTACTGTAGTAAAAGAGTTGCTACAGAGGGGCTTTCGACTGGTTGAAGGGACCCGTTCGACCGGTCGAACACCCCTCTGTCAAAGAGATATATTTTGATATAAAATTTAATAATATTTTCTAAATGACCATTCTGCCCTTGGGCTGTTTTGTCTCAGTAAAGTTCTTTTATGATGTCTAATCTATGCTTTCCTTGCTAATTAGTGTAGTTTGGGTACTTGTAGCCTTGTTGCACGTGTCCTAATTTGCCCAAGGCGGGTTGGGGTGTGACACTGAATATATGTTTTGTTTTGAAAATGAACGTTGAACGGCACATCAATCGACGGCGACAAAACCCTCGACCCTCTTTTCCCCTTGTTCGACCGTATAGTGCATGTAGTGAAAGAGGCAAGTAGGCAACCTTGATATTTATTTCTGGAGAATCCCAACATTCACCAACTTTTAATGAATCAAATTAAGAGTTTTAATTGATCTACTTTCAAGGCATGCACTTATGCATACTTAACAGTTCACATACATTTTTCCATGTATGAAATAGATATTTATTACTTCAATTATATAATTATATTCATAAAACTTGTAAACAAGAAAATAAAAATAAAAAGGAAAGAAGATAGAGAGACTTTGGGTCTTTATCTATCAATTATATCTATTATATATATATATAAAGACCAAAGCCAAAAATCATCCCCATATTGTGCCAAGTGGCTTTTCCTAGGTTTTTCTTTTGTTCACAGGACATTTCATACTTTTTTTTCCATTTCTTTTCATTTTCCCTCCACTTTCTCTCTCCTAATAAATCTCTCTCCACCCATATTTTCTATTTGTGTTTGATATAATAATGTGTATGATAAATACTTTGATGATTAATACTTTGTATTGAATCCTAATGACTTTTGAGTAACCAAATACTTTGAGTTACACAAAAAATACAAATAGTTTTTTGATTCTGTATCACTACTTTTGATTGATTGTTACAACTAAGAAAGCCCTTAGAATATATATATATGGAATCTAGGTTTTTTTTTTTTTTTTAATATGACATTAGAAAAAAAAATAAAAAAATTCTATAGTCTCTAATTTACAACCCGTGCAATGCGCGGATATGCTTACTCCTCATTATAATACACTACACTACACTACACTGACACAACATGGAAAATCTTGAAGAAATATATATATATATATATTATAATTGAACACGAACAAACAACCTTCTTTGATGTCTCTCAATCTCGGTAGAATTGGAAAAGGCATAGTAGAAAAGGAAAAGGGGGAAGCAATCTAGAGTAGACAACAAATTATCATCAATAACGTTCCCACACATTGCGCGGGTTACATGCTAGTATTTATATAAAAGTCAAGGCCAAATCTCTTCATTTAGAGTGCCACTTAGCAATTTAGTTATTTTTCTTTTTGCCACATAGGAATCCCAATATTTTTCATTTTTTTTTTAAATTTATTTTCTTTTTTCCTCATTAATTTTTGCAATTGATTTTCTTAATCATCAATTGAATGTGACCCCCTCTTTTCCCAACCTATTTCTAATGTTTCTCCATCCACCCCCCATGTGTCACACATTTATAATACACTCTCATCAACATTTTATACATATAATGTACAAATAAACTTACTGATTTCGTATTTGAATTCAATTTGCATCACCCCAATATAACTGTTCATTGAATATACATTTAGGTAAAGTTATGTTCATAACTTTGTGTTCATGGTTTCTATTAGGTTCTGTTTGGTTTTTTTTTTTTTTGGTTCTCCAAAAATAAAATTGTGAGCCCTTCTATATATGTGGTAATCATCTATAGATTATGAGTTATATTTCACTAAGCTAAACAGGGTAGTTGGGACTCAGTCATGCTTGCTTTGTTACTTTGACAAAATTTACTCTTATTCAACAGAATCCACATGGCAATTCCTAAATTTCTCATTTTCTATTTCTTTCTTTCTTATTTTTTTTCAAATATTTTCCAAATTCAATGGATCATTTAAGCATTTATTTAATGAGTCATCGCATTCCAATGGCATATACATTCTCTCCCTCTTTCTATGTTCATCCCCCTGATTCGTGGCCAATTTTGCATTCTTAACTCCATAATTTTTCTCTTTTGGGATGCAAATTATCACACCACCCGGGGATTTAATAGATAAATTGTGCTTTTGTTAATCTTGGTTATTGTTCACTTGTTGCTAATAAAAATCTTTTTCTTGTAGATTTTGGGAGCTTAGTACAAGTTAGAACTAAGCATTTTGGTTCTTACCTCAAAAAAGGGCAAGGAACACAATTCTACAGAGCCGGATCAATCCGGGTCTAAAGGGCGGATCGATCCGCTATTGGAGAGGAGTTTTCGGTTAGTCGGTTCAATCCGGCTTTTACACGGGGATCGATCCACGATTTTGGACACAGATTATGCTGGCCTTTTTGAATATCGGATTGATCTAGCGTTTAACTTGGGATCGATCCGCCCTTGCTGTGTTTTCCCCTATTTTATTTACAAGTTTGCCATTTTTGTGGTCTTTGTATAAATAGATAGAGATGGAGTTTTTTTAGGGAACTCCTGGTTTTTCTTTTCTCCCAACCTTTTTCTTCTTCTCTCATTTTTGGGAAGCCCCTTTGGGTTCCCTTCCATTTGCTGTCCATTGTTGTAAACTTGAAGATTCTATTGAATATTTAATGGCTTGATATATTTTCTATTTCTTCTCATTTGATGATATTGCTATGCTTTCCATTACTAGTTAGATTTACAAAGGTTGTGTGGATCATGAACTCTTGAATTTAATGTTGTAGCATCTTTAGGGTTCATTTGTATAGGATTCAAAACTAGGGGATTCATCTTATTTGTTATGCATCTTTGATTATCAAATCTTAGATTTTAAATCCTACCACGTGTATTTTATATGGAATATTATGTAAGCTTGTGGTTTGCACTTTATGTGTTTGATAATTGATGTGTGTGAGATTTAAAACTTGGAGTCTTTATCTCTGACGTCAAGCATCATCGGTTGTCCAAACTCTTGGGTTTTAAATACTACCTTTTGAAGGCTTCATAGGTGAGTTGTCTACCAAGTAGATTAGTTAGTGTAGGGAGAACAAATCATTCGGATTAGAAGCCTTGGATGCTTCATCTTGTATGTCATGCAAGCACTTTATGTGTTTGATAATTGATGTGTGTGAGATTTAAAACTTGGAGTCTTTATCTCTGACGTCAAGCATCATTGGTTGTCCAAACTCTTGGGTTTTAAATACTACCTTTTGAAGGCTTCATAGGTGAGTTGTCTACCAAGTAGATTAGTTAGTGTAGGGAGAACAAATCATTCGGATTAGAAGCCTTGGATGCTTCATCTTGTATGTCATGCATCCTTGATAGTCAAACGTTAGCTTCAAATCCGTTTCTATGGAAATCTCAAAACTCCTTTCATCTTACACATAGATGCACTCCTTGTGTTTGTTAATATGCCATAATGAGATGTTACCTTAGAGTGTGCTTGAAACATTAGTCCATTTCATCTTGTTGTGACCCAAGATGGGGGGAATGATCCCATCCTATTGCTTTTTAGATTAGTTTTCCCTTTTATCCTCTAAAAATCCCTAAAGACACAAAGTCATTTTTTCCGTTTTTTTTTATCATCTTTTTTTTTTTTTAATTTCTTTCTTTTAAGCATTATAATTAGTTTCTAAACTTTCCAAACATTGTTCTTGTATCAATCCCCGTGGACTCGACACCCTACTTCCAACATACTACGTTCTAAAAAGGTTAATAAAAATACTTGATTTTGACATAATCACCCCCTCTCTCTAAGTGTATATGATGAATTTTTCATTTTCAAAATAGTAAATTTTTTTTTGGTTTGTTATTTTATCATAGACCCTTTGCCACTAACATGGAAGAAACATTTAGTATTCTTTTTTATAACTTGAAATTCAACTATAGTGTCTTGAAAAAACAAAGCTACTTATTACGTGCCTTTTCATGTGTTGAAGTTGCAAATAGTTGTCATCAGTTGGATCCCCATAGAGATTTCAAAATCAACAGTCCTTGAAGACAGTGTTGATGATGTTGCTTTGATTTCCTAATTACCTCTCTCTCTCTCTCTCCCCCTCTCCCTCTCCCTCTCTTGACATTAAAAAAATGTATCCCTCATTCATTTCATCTCTAATTGTTAACCATAACCCTTGGGATGAATAGCTCATTGGTTGCCACGCTACAAACTTGAATGAAATGCAATTTACTATCACTATTAATACTCTGCACACACGGTACATATACTTTCAATTATCCACTCTCATTCAGAAATTGCCAACATCTAACATTTTGTACCTTGTCAGTAGCCACCGAATTGCCCAAACTCTGCCTCTATTTTTTGGCTATTTAATTAGAAGTCTCTCGATATTCAAAGTTTTAAACAGTGACAACAAAATTGCTACGAAGGTGAATCACTGTATCTATGGTGATTCTTCGACATGTTTCCTTATATAGAGATCTCTCAATCACCTGCTGATCTAATGTCACGCCCCGAAACAACAAAAATAGAAAAAAATGAATTTTCTTTATGGGTCCATAGGGAATGACTAGTGAAGTCACAAATCGTCCACAACACGTAGTACTAAGCAACAACAAGGATAACAAGATACAATAATCTAGGTTCTAGATAACAGCATAACTTAAAGTCAAAAGAAAGTTACTAACTATTACAATCAGAGTTTCGAATCAAATAAAACATAAACAAAAAACATTGTTGAGGCAACATATGCCTGATCACAAAAGGTCTAGAAAGCTGTAAGGATAATTAAACTACCATCTAGCCTAGTTTTCAGTTGACATAGGTGTAGTTCTTGGCGTAGTAGTCTTCCTCCGCCTGATTACCCTCACGGCCCGTTTGGTTCATGGATTCTTAGGGTGGATTTTGATTCCACCCTAAGATTACTAGTAATCCTAAAATTTATCCTTGTTCGGTTAATAGATTATTCATTAAATTGTGGGTCCCATTGGATTTGGAATCCACCCAAAGGTGGAAAATAGGGTGGATTCTAATTCCTAGCATGGAGGTGGTTTTCGTAAATATTACTGGGGTTTTGGTTTTCTAATTTCATACTACCTAAATTAGCCCTTATATTTGTGGAAGGTATAAGTTAATGTCATTTCTATTATGGATAGCCTTCAAGGGTAGTTTATGTATTTAACATCATTCCAATTTCATTTTCCTTGACCCAACCAAGCATTGGATTCTAAATCCACCTAAGATTCCGCTCATGAACCAAGCACTTTGCAAGGATTCAGATTCCTAGTAAATTGATTACTAGTATTGTGATTCCTAGTAATTAGAATCCACCTAAAATAATCTATGAACCAAACGGACCATCAGGAAAATCCTCCTCATGGACGTCATTACCAGCATAGTAGTCCTTGCCTGCAGGTCCTTCACCTATATTGTCATAGATAGGGTACGCTAGAAAGCAGAAATGTCCAGTGGCATAAACACCGTCAGCTTAATGAAAGCTGAGTGAATTAGATGCTAACAGGGTATCAACTATTGAAGTTATTACAAGTTATGAACGATAAACAATTAGATTCCATTGTATGTATTTTCTCTCTATTCAAATCGAATAGCTAATTACTAATGTCTTACTAATTCAAGACCGACAACACTAAACTAAATGAAGAACAGACTCGACAATAGTTCAACTCTATAGATACTCTATTGCTACATCCACCGCTTTTAATAACATATGCACACACCACCGCATGTCATGGACACCACGTCAGTCCATCCCCAGCTTTTAAGAACATATGCCCAGTTCACCACACTTCAGGGATATAACGCTATAAGCAATAGTACATCATTCTAATGTCATGACTTAATTTCATCTACTAGTGATCCCAGTTCACCGCTTTTAAGAACATATGCACAATTCATCACTTTTAAGAATATATCATTGGATCAGCAAGCTATTTAGGGCTATTTGGTCCAGCCCATCACTTTTAAGAACATATGTATAGTTCATCGCTTTTAAAAACATATCATGACTAAGGTCCGTCCACGTAAGATTCCCGATTCTTAACAAACCTACTTAAGTTCAACTCTAACATCGATATATGACAATCCCATGTGGCTTGATTACATTGAACGAAATGCATGGTAACTCCAAAAGGATTTACGACTACTATGTTATCCAACGTTATAAACAGCATCCGTTTTTCTTAACGTCACTACGATGCTACGTCATATCATCTCATTATCATGTCTGTATTACATGTAAGGCATTCAAAATAGTATACAAACAACTAAACAGTTATAATATAAACTAAACATGAATATTAGCATTCTGTAACTGCCAATCGATTGGGACAGAGGGCCAATCGATTAGTTTAAAACAATAACAATCAATTAGAAAAAGTCCAATCGATTGGTTCACAATCCATACCAATCGATTATTAACTTTGGCAATCGATTGGGATATCTACAATGGCAATCGATTGCATAAAATAACAATCGATTGGGATACAAATGATGGCAATCGATTGGGAAAAGTCTCAATCGATTGGGACTTCATCTTCTTTATAGAGATTGTCAGTCCAGCATGTAAAAATGGGAAGAATATGGTTCATGCTCCTTTTCTTCATTTAAACAAGTCCTAACATCAATACTATGTTACCAAGTGAGTTTAAACTCACCTTAGAAGTCTAGGGTGTGTTTAGGAATGAGATTGAAGTTTGGAGCTTCAATGGAGATTCTGTCTCTCCCTCTCTCTCTCTTTTCTCTCTTACTTTTCTATTTTTCTTTTTCTTTTTCTTTTTGTCCTTCTTCTTCTAGTCTTCTTTTTCTCTTCTTCTATCCATGTATGTATGTGTGTATAGGTATATATATATATATATGTGTATATATTTGTAAAATATACACCAGACACACACTCTTTCTCAATGATTTCTGTAACCAGAAATATGCCTAAAATGGTCACATATATATAGAGAAATAAGAGTTCACATGGCCAAATCGTAGCCAAAACAAAAGAATCTGTTCAGTTGCTATCAATCGATTGGCAAGGGTGGCAAACGATTAGGGTAGGTAGTTAATGCTCCAATCGATTGGCGTTTGGTATTAATGACTCCAATCAATGGCGATGAAGTCCAATGGATTGGGTCTAGATAGTAGGTACAAAGGTAGCAATCAATTGGGAATGATACCAATCGATTGATGTCCAAGGTAAGACAATCGATTGGGAAATGGTGCCAATCGATTGGGACACAGAATACACCAAAGGCAAGGTTAAATCATACAAGTATTTAAAGAAGAAATACATGGTGTTATTCATTATAAATACACTACAAAATATAGGGTATTACATCATGCACCACTTATCAAAAGATTTCGTCCCCAAAATCTGAAGTAAGTAGGGTCAAAACAAAAATGAAAACTTCTCTCGCATCTCTGACTCCAGTTCCCATGAAGCTTCTCCTACATCATGGTACTTCCACTGAATCTTCACTGGTAGGATCTCGTTGTTTTTGAGCTTCTTGATTCCATGGTCTAGGATACGCATTGGTCCTTCATTGAATGTCACATTCTTGTTCACCTCGATATCTTCAAAATTGATTTCGTGTGCTGGGTTGTGGGGCACACTTTCTCAACATGCTAGTGTGGAAAACATTGTGCACTCCTGACATCTTCAGTGGTAATGCAAGTCAGTAGGCTACTCTCCCAACATGTTCTAGGATCTTAAGCGGTCTAATGAATTGCGGCGATAGCTTGCCTCTGTTCTATCCGAATCTGACGAAACCTTGAACTGGCAAAACTTTTAGTACATGATCTCCAACTATGAACTCTAGGTCTTTGTGTCGCTTATCGGCATAGCACTTGTGTCTGGACTGAGGAGTCTTTATCTTTTCTCGCACAACTTGGATCTTCTCACTAGTTTCTCATACCATTTCTGGCCCAAGAAGTTGGTTATCTTTGACTTCGGCCCAATATAGCAGCAATTGGCAAAGTCTTCCATATAAAGCTACGAATGGTGCTATCCCTATACTCGAATGGTAACTCTTGTTATAGGCAAACTCTATCAACGACATGTGTGTCTCCCAAGAATTCTCAAAATCAATAACACAAGCTCGCAACATATCCTCCATCACTTTATTGACTCGTTCTATCTGACCGTCTGTCTATGGATGAAAGGTTGAACTCAAGTTTAGTTAAGTCCCCATTATTGTCTGAAGACTCTTCCAAAATTCTGTAGTGAAGCACGAATCTCTATCTGATACTATTGAGATAGGTACACCATATAGTCGTATAACTTGTTGTAGATACATCTGACTCAATCATTCGACTGGGTACATCATGCTGTAAACAATGAAATGCACCATCTTGGTGAGTTAATCCGCTGTTACCCAAATACCATCGTGGTTTTGTTGTGACTTTGAAATCTATGGTGACGTGTTCCCATTTTTATTAGGGAATTAGTAGTGGCTGTAGAAGTCCAGGTGGTTTATGATGTTTTAACTTTACTTCTTTGTAAACAAAACATTGCGATATATACTCGGCCACTTCTTGCTTCATTCCTTTCCACCAGAAGTTCCTCTTCAAGTCCTTATACATCTTGTTTCGTCTGAGGTGGATATTCATTCTTGACTTGTGCGCTTCATCCAAAGTATCCTTTCTGAGACTGTCGGCATTTAGCATACAGAGTTTTCATTGCATCTCAATGCTTCGTCCATACTGATACTCCATACTTCTGGTTCTTTTGTGGACATCTTAGCAAAACACAACTTTAAATCTTCATTTAACTGTTGAGCTTCCAAGATACGGCTGATGAGAGTCGGTTGTGCGACAAGATATCCAAAGTGTTATCCTTCTCCTAATCCCACTGGTCGAAGGTCAAATCTAGCTAACGTCTCCAATGCTTGCCATTCTCTAATCAAGACAGATGCGATCAAAAGGCGAGTCATTCAGCACAATGCGTTAGCTATAACATTTGCTTTACTCGGATGGTATTGTAAAGAGAAATCGTAGTCCTTGAGTAGTTCCATCCATCTTCATTATCGCATGTTCAACTCCTTTTAAGAGATAGGTACCTTAAACTCTTGTGATTCGAGAACAGATTGAACCTCTCTCCATATAAGTAGTGTTTCTAAATCTTCAGGGAAAACACAATTATAGCTAGTTCTAAGTCATGCGTTGGATAATTTTTCTCATGACTTTCAATTGTCTCGATCTGTATGCAATAACATTCCCATCTTGCATTAGCATACAACTACGTCCTTGGTGCGATGCGTCACTGTAGATTATGAATCGTTCACCACTCTTGGTATCGCAAGTACTGGTACTAAGGTTAGTCTCTCTTTCAATTCTCAAAATGCATCCTCATTCTTGTCAATCCATTTATACTTCATCTCTTTCATTATCAGGCTTGTCAATGGTCCTGTGATCTTGGAAAATCCTTCCATGAATCTCCAATAATATCCAGCCAATCCAAGAAAAATTCTAACTTCGATCGCGTTGGTCGGTCTATTCCATCGCAAGACTGCATCGATCTTAGATGAGTCTATAGAAATTCCATCTTGCGATATCACATATCCTAAGATTTGACTGCCTGAAGCCATAATTCACAGTTTCTGAACTTCGCATACAGATTGTTGTCTCAGAGAGTCTGCATGGTAATTTATAGATGTTTCTTATGCTCTTCTTTCGTCTTCGAGTAAACCAGATTGTCTTTGATGAATACTATAATGAATTGATCTAAATAGGATCTTAATACTCTATTTATTAGGTCCATAATTAAATAATGTCGGGGCATTGGTCAATCCAAAAGACATCACTAAAAACTCGTAGTGCCCATACCTTGTCCTAAAAGCAGTCTTCGATATATCTTCTGGTCGAACTAGAAATTGATGATAACCTGAACCCAAATCAATCTTCGAGCACATCCTTGATCCTTGTAATTGATCGAGCATGTCGTTTATCTAGGGAAGTGGATATCTATTCTTGACCATGACTATATTCAGTTCCCTGTAGTTGATACAGAGTCATAGCTCTCTGTCCTTCTTCTTCACAAATAGAACTTGTGCTCCCCAAGGTGACGTACTCAGGTGAATGAAACCTAAGTCTTTAAGTTCTTGAACTTGTTTTTTTTAATTCTTGTATCTCTGTTGGCTCCATCTGATGTAGAGTTTTGGAAATCGACAACGTTTCGGGTACTAACTCAATGCAAAAGTTCATCTCTCTTTTCAGCAAAAGTCCTGAGATATCTCAAAATACATCTTCAAAGTCTTGGATAACGGGGATTTAGTTGACCGTAAGCTTTGTGCTTGAACTCTCAATCATGGCAAAATAGCTCGTAAGAAACATGTCGCTCGACGGATGGCACTAAAATCTGATCTGCAGACAATCAGGTGTTGAAAAGACAATGGTTCGACTAACACAATCTAGGCTGGCACCATACTTGGTAAGCCAATCCATTCCTAGGATCACGTCGAACTCAAACATTAACAAGACTATCAAGTCTTCCAAGAGATTCTTATCTTCCAGGGTTAAGGGACAATCCTTGCACACCTTACTTAACTTAACATTTGCTTCCAAGGGCAAAAGGACACTAAGGGTTGGCTCAAGTGCTAGGGGTACCAAACCCAATCACGCACGATCTTAATAGCTATAAAAGAATGGGCAGCATCGGTATCAAACAAAGCTCTAACTTGACTGTGAAATAAAATGAGTGTACCTTCTAAGTTCTGCTGTTCCTCAGCATAGTATCCTACATTGTCAGGGATGATAGCATTCACCCTAATATGTCCTTGCTATCACTGAGCGAGCGCTCTATAGTAGCCTCCACAAGGTGCTCGGCAATCCTTGCTCATGTGACCAGGCTTATTACAGTTATGACAGACGAGATCATTATGGAAGTTGGTCTTGGGAGCTGTACAATACCTTGTAATGTGTCCGAGCACTCCACAGTTGAAGCATCCTTCAGTGTTCTATCGTTGGGCGGCGGGCTGTGCCTAAGGTGGTCCTTGTTGTTGATTTTGTTGTCGAGGAAAGTTGGCTTGGGGCTTCCTTGTCCCGTCCTAAGTGCACTTGTTTCCCTGGTAGTTGTTAGTTTGGGGTTTCTATCCTTGATTATTCTGTGATGGTGGAGCGGGAAAATTCCTCTGTTGGAAGGTCCTAGGTGGAAGTTGATTCACTTGCAACCCTTGTATAGGATAAGCATCCTTTCCTAAACTTGAAGTAAGACGGACTATTCCTTCAAATGTCTGGCCTAGATGGCCTATCATCATGTGTCGGAGGTGTAGGTTGAGTCCTTGGTGGAATCTCTTAACCTTCTTGGCGGGGGGTATCTATCATGTGCGGAGTAAAGCGACAAAGTTGCTCGAATTGTGTGGTATGTTCCCTGACTGTGCAGTTCCCTTGAGCTAGGCTCAGGAAATTCCTTTCTTACTGATCTTTTTCATCCTCAGGGAAATACTTCTCGAGAAATCGAGTCTTGAATGCTTTCTAAGGCATTTTCCTTGCAGCATCGATCCCAATTATGGCTCTCTTGGCCTCCCACTAGTCTACGGCGGTGTAAGGTAGTTAAAATGCGGCTAGACGTCTCTTGTCAAGCTTGCTGCATTCTAGGGCTTTGAAGATTAACTCCATCTCCCGAATCCATTATTCGGCTTTCCATGATTCTGTCATGCCGTTGAACTTCTCGGGTCGCAGACCACACAATTGTTCCAATAGATTGTTGTCTGTCTGCCTTGGAGGATCAACATGGTTGTTTCCGTTATTACCATTGTTGGCTCGATGGGTGGCATTGTTGTAAGTGTCGCCAACATGTTCCATTCGTTGTATGTACGCTTCGAAGACTCCGATTGGGTCCATACCCTCAGGAATGGGCGTTCCTAGTCGTGCTTGATATCTCGTGTTCCCAGCCATAGTGTTCCGTGTGAAGTGTACCTATGAAAGATCTAACGATTAGCTAGCAATTTACTTAAGGAAACAACCATAAAATAAAACAACAGAAGGCTAAATCACAAACATGACATAAATAAGGAGATGATAATAGAGATAATCACAAGATGTGATATGCCACACACACACACATATATATATATATCCAAAAGATGTACCGCAAAGTATACTAGGGATCACATGTGTATCGCGTAATACATGATCCTATACAAGATCTAGCAAAAATATAAACAAGACCACCACTGGTGCCTACCTATACAAACAGGTTATGGTCAATAGTTGTCTATGTAATCGTTAAAAGTAAGTGAACAACATGTCCTAAAGTCAAGGCAAAAAGTCTAAGTCCTAAGGGTTCTGGACTCAAAAGTTGTCCACGTCAGATCTATAGAGAGAAGCCTCATCCTCCGAGGCAATCTCGGATAAGTCATCATCCTCATCCATGTCATCATCATCCATTATATCCTCATCCTCCATCAAATCCTCCTCAGCTAGCTCGGGTCCATCATGCTCCACAATAACTCCTAAATCTCCCACATCGGCCTGGGCTGCATCGAATGCAACTGCAAGTGCCTCGACCTCTGCTATATCCTGGGCTAACTCTGCTGCTCCTATCTCAAATCCATGGGGATCTGCAGCTATTTTTGCAGCCTACTCTATGGCCAGCTATACTATCACATCGCCTGGCAAGACTGGTACCATAACGTCATCACCCACCTCGTCTTCTTCTCCCATTGAGTAACCCTCTGCTACTACAATATCTATGCCAACTGGCACATTCATACCAGTTGGGTACTCGGGGTCCTCTGGGTCCTTCTTTGGATCATACATTGGCTCCTCATTGTTGGTGTCCTCATCATCCTCATCCTCCATCTCCTCGTCATCATCCTCCGGCTCATCATCATCATCATCATCATCATCATCGTCTGGATCTTCCTCCTCTAGGTCCTCATCTGCTAGAGGTGCATTATCCATTTCCTCCTCTAGTGGGGGTGGAGGTGTCTGTGGTGGTGGCTCTGTCAGGGGAGGTGGGAGCACTGCTCTAACCTCTGCAAGTAAAGCCTGATATGACCCACGGACTTGTAGCATCTGTAGGGAATCCTCATCAATGTGTCAAAAGGTGTCCTTATGGTAGATCATCTCTTGACGTATCACCTCTGGATCCTGGGTCCCAAATTTGTGCCTCTCAATCCTCATATCTCACTTTATCTCTATGATGGCTCTCTGCTTAACCTTTCAGGCATAGTATTGTGGATCTGCTGGCTCAATATTACCCTCATACACGCAGTGTCTTCCAAACTCGTCTAGAATAAATAACGGTGGTGTCATGCTACCTAAAAAGAGACTACCTTAAGTTAGAACTAATCTTAATACTCCTCTATAGGGGTCTCAAGGTTCTAGAGTTGGATTTATGGCAGCAGGTCCATGTAGTGGGTTTGGTTGATTTACCTCGAGTTTGCCTTGAGCTCTTATATTTCATAGAGGCTCAGCGATTAGTTCTGATAGAGATTGTTCGATTAGTGAGCAGCGATGCTATTCAGATTGTGCATGCTCACCTTGCACAGTTAGATTTACCCCCACCAGTTATTCCAGTAGAGGATCTGGTAGTTCCCATAGCTGAGGATGTTGATGGTGGAGTCATTAATTTGGCTCCTTTTGTTATGGATGACGATGATGATGAGAGGAGGGTATGGGTTTAGACGACTTTGCTTCTAATCTTGAGGAGGAGCTGGCACTCATGCCAGGTCTGCCCAAGGAGATGCTAGTTGAGGTGGATGTTTCAGAGCATGTTCCATTACCTGCCTCTCAGATCAGTGGTCTCTATGAGGCAGAGCCATTCCAGGTTCAGTGGTTTCGTCCCGTTGATTCTCTGGATTTGTTGATGGCTACCTATGGAGATATTTGATGACCTAGACATCATCTTGCATATATTAGCCATTTTAACGCACGACCCTATCTCGTTTTATAAATTGTAATTACATGTATCTAGTTATAGGGTGATGACCCCATACTTTTGGTACTAACTCATGTTTGGATGATGTACGTCCTAACCCATACAAATAGGGTATGCATTGGACTGATCATATATTTTTGTATCTACTTGACGAGAAGTTACATATATATAAATGCTCTTTTGGATGTTGTTGTTGCCTAAATTGTTTATTGCATTATTGCAATTATTCGTGATTCTCTTTCTGTTATCGTTATGATGTGTATAGAATGACTTGAAGACCAAGGAGGAATAGAAATCTGATTAAGGAGGCACCTTTGACTGCCGACCCTACGGGAATGTTTGAAGCTTTTGTCAAATGCCTCGAGAGGATTGGCAAATGAAAATCAACGTGAGCGCCAAACAGGGGACAAACTGCTGGAAAGATTTTGTGCATTGAGGCCTGAACAGTTTGCGGGTACTGTAGAACCCTAGAAGGTTGAACAGTGGTTGAGACAGATGGACCGAGTGTTCGAAGCAGTTTAGTGTAATGAATTGGAAAAGATTAGGTTAGCTACATTTTAACTAACCGATGCCGCGGCAGACTGGTGGGACTCAGTGGTAGCCACCATTGGGAATAAAACTGCTATAGGGATGGCTTGGACTGTGTTCAAAGGAATTTTTGGAGAAGTACTTCCCATCTACTGAGAGGCACAGAAGGGAGAAAGAATTTATAGATTTGACTGAGGGGAATAAATCTGTGCAGGAATACACTACTCAATTTGAACGGCTATCTCGGTTTGCTCCTCATATGGTTGATACGGAAGAGAAGAAAATACATAAGTATAATCAAGGACTGACAGGGCAGATTCGTCACCTGACTCTTGGCCACATGGATAAATCGTTTGAAGGGCTAGTTGGCTTGGCCACCGATCTAGAAGAGGATGCTCGTGTGAACCGCAAACAATTTGACTTCCAGCTGCCTCAGAGAGGTAATTTTGGGAATAAACCATCTATGTATCGACAAGGGCAGAAGAGGAATTTCAATGGAAGCAAGAAACCCTAAGCTAGGACCTATTCGACTCAGCCCCGAGCAGGAGAGGGAGGTAGTGTTAGGAAATGCTTTAATTATGGCAACCCCGGTCATTTGGCTCGAGATTGCAAGGCACCTAAGCGCATCACTCATCAGAATATAGTCTATTATAACTGTGGTGAACCTGGTCACATTAGCAAGTACTGTACTTCTCCTAAACAAGTGACGTATGGTCAGTAGAGTCAGACTCGCTTGAATGCTATTATTCCCGATGCCGCTGGATATGAGAAACTATTTATGAAGAGGGAAACTATGAAGAAGAACAGCCTGAACAACAAGCGGTGGAAGGTAAATTAACTTTGTTTAACTCCCATTTTAAAGTTTTATTTGATACGGGTGTTGCACTTTCATTTATATCTGGTAAGACTATTCGGAGATTGGGTATTCTACCTCACCGTTTGAAGGATACCTCACCACTAGGAGCCATAGTCAAGTTAGGACATGTGTGTAAGGATTGTCCCCTACGACTAGGAGATCGTGAGATCCCTACAAGGTTGATTGTTCTATCGATGAAGGAGTTTGACATAATCCTAGGAATGGATTGGCTCGCTCGGAATCAAGCAAAGTTGGATTATGCGAGGAAGAGAATTACATTCTCCAATAATGGGAATCAATCTTTTAATTTCTAGTGTAATCCCTTAGGAGATATGTTCCCCACAAGATGTTTAGCAAACATTGAAGTCGTCAGTACAGAAAGGACAGTGTCGTCTATACCTATCGTTAAGGACTTCGAGGAAGTATTTCAAGATATTTCTGGTTTACCACCCGAGAGGATTTTAGAATTCTGTATTGAACTTATAATAGGCACTGCACCGATCACTAAGGTTTCCTATAGGATGGCCTCCTCCGAACTTTCGGAATTAAAGGAACAAGTTCAGGAACTCGAGAATTTGGGTTTTGTGCATCCAAGTACATCACCTTGGGGATCACCAGTATTATTTGAGAAGAAGAAGGACAAAACACTTCGGCTGTGTATTGACTACAGAGAATTGAACCGAATGACTATCAAGAATAAGTATCCCTTACCCCGGATTGACGATTTGTTTGATCAACTATAGGGAGCTACAACATTCTCCAAGATAGACCTACGGTCGGGATATCATCAATTGAGGGTACAAAAGGAAGACATACCTAAAACTGCCTTCAAAACCAGATATGGTGACAATGAGTTTTAGGTAATGTCGTTTGGAATGACGAATGCCCCTACTGTGTTAATGGATTTGATGAACAGAGTGCTCAAGCCTTATTTGGATCAGTTTGTCATCATCTTCATAGATGACATTTTGATCAATTCTAAGTCAGAGGAAGAGCACGAGCAACATCTATGAATTACAATATAGACGCTCAAGGATCACCGCTTGTATGCCAAGTTCAGTAAGTGTGAGTTCTGGATGCAAGAAGTAAAATTTTTGGGACACAAAGTATCATCCCAAGGAATTTCTGTGGATTCATCCAAGACAGATGTTGTATCAAACTGGATTAGGCCGACCAACCCTACGAAAGTTAGCAGTTTCCTTGGACTCGCGGGTAATTACCGGAGGTTTGTTGAGGGATTCTCCAAAATAGCAGCACCATTGACCGGACTGACTAAGAAAGCTCAAAAATTTGAGTGGATAGAGAAGCATGAGCGTGCCTTTCTAGAATTAAAAGAGAGACTCACAATAGCACAGGTACTAGCTATACCCAAGCCTGATGAGAAGTTCACTATCTTCAATGACGCGTCATAGCAAGGATTGGGGTGTGTACTTATGCAAGATGGTAGAGTTATCGCCTATGGATCTAGACAACTAAAGCCGAATGATTTGAACTACCCCACTCATGATTTGGAATTGGCTATAGTGGTATTTGCACTCAAGATTTGGAGACACTATCTCTATGGTGAGAAGTTTGATTTGTTCTCCGATCATAAGAGTCTGAAATATTTGTTCACACAGTAAGAGCTGAACATGAGGCAATGCAGATGGATGGAGCTGATTAAAGATTTTGACTTTACGTTATAATACCACCCTGGTAAAGCTAATGTGGTCACTGATGCCTTAAGTCGGCAAACTCATGGAACAATTGCCTCTTTAATGGTTAGAGAATGGCGGGTATTGGAGACATTGTCTGAGTTTGATGTGCAGAGTACTGAGAAGGGAGAAGGATAAGTTTTTGGGTGTCTTATCCTACAGCCTATTCTTATTGACCGCATCATCGAAGCACAGAAGAAGATGAAAAGTTTCGGGCATGGTTTTTTACGATGTCAGAGAAGGATAGAATGGAAAGTGGGGATCGATGGAGGATACAGATGCAGAGACAGATTGTGTGCACTAGATTGTGGAGATTTAAGAAAGGATATTCTAGAAGAAGCACATAAGTCAAGGTTTACAGTTCACCCGAGAGGACAAAAAATGTATAAGGATTTGAAGAGAAATTTATGGTATGAAGGTATGAAGAAGGACTTAGCCGAATTCGTATCCAAGTGTTTGACGTGCCAACAAGTCAAAGCCGAACATCAGATGCCCTTTGGATTATTACAACCCCTACCTGTTTTGGATTGGAAGTGGGAGCACATAACCATGGATTTTGTAGTTGGATTGCCCCGATCACAGTAGCATCATGATGCCATTTGGGTAATTGTAGACCGATTGACTAAGTCAACTCATTTCATTGCCTATAGTATGATATATCTAGTGGAAAAGATGAGTCGAATAAAGTTGTGCGACTTCACGGTGCACCTGTGTCAATTGTGTCAGATCGCGATGCACGCTTCACTTCTAGATTCTAGGAAAGTCTGCAGGAAGATGTGGAAACCTCGATAAAGATGAGTACTGCTTTTCACCTTCAAACAGATGGGCAAACTGAGCATGTTAATCAGATCATGTAGGATATGCTTAGGGCTTGTGTTATCAATTTTGAAGATTCATGAGAGGTACACTTGCCTTTGGTTGAGTTCGCTTATAATAATAGCTACCACATGAGTATTGGGATGACTCTGTTTGAAGCATTGTATGGATGACCATGTCATTCTTCGTTGTGTTGGGAAGAGGTCGGAGACACAGAGTTGTTAGGACCAAACTTGGTTAGAGAAACCAACGAGAAGATTTCTATGGTCAAGGAAATAATGAGAACCGCACAAAGCAGGTACAAAAGTTATGTCGATCGACGACGAATGGATTTGGAATTCAGTGTCGGAGATCATGTACTTCTTAAGGTTTTACTAACTCGAGGAGTGGTGCATTTTGGTCTCAAGAGAGGGAAGCTAGCCCCACGTTTCATCGGACCGTTCGAGATTTTAGATCGTTTCGGGAAAGTGGCTTATTGACTTGCACTACCACCAAAGATATCTGGGGTTCACAATGTATTCCATGTTAGCATGCTGAGAAAATACATACGAGATCCCTCACATGTGGCTAGTTTCGATGATATTGAAACGAGTCATAACGTTTCTTAGAAGGAAAGGCCCATGATAATTATGGATCAAAGTATCAAGAAGTTGAGGAATAAAGACATTTCGTTGGTGAAGGTTAAGTGGAATCACCATGACGAGAATGAAGCCTTGTGAGAAGTTGAAGCTGATATGAGGAAGAAGTACCCGGAGTTGTTTCATGACTAGTTAGTCTAGATTTCGAGGGCGAAATCCTGTTTAAGGGGGAAAGGATGTAACAACCTATATTTTCTTTTAATTGCTAAATGTAATTTTCGCAGTATGAATTGTATTACTTGCTTTTATTTTATAGAAATTCTTTATTTGGGGTCAAACTATAATTTTTATAAATTCAAGAATACCTGTGTTATGATTTCACAATTGTAATTTCATAAGGTTAGAAATACCTGTGGTGAATTTCAAAACTGCATTTTCAAAACGGTGAAAATATTTGCTTTTGACTCAAACTGTATTTTTATATAACCGGGAAATTATTTCTTACGTTAATATAATTTTTTTGTATTTTGTGATGATCACCGAGCCACAAAAATACCAGTATATGTAACGAAAACTGTTCGCGCCGTGTTGGGATTCCCAGTCCAATCATAGGTGACCATTGCTTTATGCACATTTAAAGCAACTAATGGTTGGTTGGGCTCGTTTGGCAATGCATATTATGTATGTGTATGTTACTGCCAACTTGTATGTGCCTTGTTTGGCAATGTGTACTTTGTATGTGTTAAATTAGTGCTATAAGCTATTTTACCCAAACACCCTCTACTTGACCCCTAACAACCTATATGACTCCTACATCTTTTCACTCAGATCATATACGTATTGTATATGTATATCAGTATATGTGAGTGGTATAACTTATGTATTTTGAAAATCAATTCAATTTGTAGAATGAGTGAGGTTGAACTTGTGCTTCAAGTTCTTGATTTTGGTTATATAACTCCCTCACATACACTCTCACACATTCTGCTCATTTGAAAGCTGAGAATACAGAGAGATAGGAGTGATACACAGAGAGTTTACAAAAAATTTGTAGAGGGAGAAAGCTCAAGATTACATTAGCCAAAGCTTGAAGTTGGGTTTTTATTTCTTATTTCTTTCTCAACAAACTTCTAACTTATATCTCAGTGAGTATTATTAACTCACTTTGAAATGTAATTCATGCTTATTTGTATAGCTAGTATTGAGAATCACCATTGTTGATTTCATCCATGGAAGTTCACATAGCTTGAAATCATGATTTTTCAAACCTAACTAAAATGGGTTTTGATAGATAATAATGAAAGATTTCAGTATATATATGCCATGTTTAAAGTTATAGAGCTTAATTGATTCATATGAGAAAGTATATTAAGATTGAAGTTTTGTCACCCCTCGTTTTTTCGTAAAATCCGAGAGCTACGTTTCGATTCGTCTTAAATTGATTTCATATTCGTAATCTTTGCGGAAAAATGATGAGAGCCATATGCTACATGGCATGATTGCATTCAGAATTGAAATGGGTCAAAAACAGACCATAAAACTGAAACAGGGGAGAAAAACAAAGAAGATGAAGACTCTGTGACAACTCACGTGAGCAACCCACGCGAGCGCCCCGTGCGATCGATTTGTGTATTCTTGAATAAATTGGAATTTTTTTTAAAGAAAATCGAAAAAGAGGCATATCGCACGAGCAGCCCGCTCGAGCGACCAGACATTTTTTTGGTTTTTGTCTGTTTTCTTATAAAGGATTGTTTGGAAAGTTTTGAGAGTTTTTAACGTACAGTTTGGGAGATATGCTAAAACAGGACTATGTTTGTAGTATTATGCTAAAAAGGATTGATTAAAGACTTGATTATTCTCGCACATATGTTATCATTGTTTTCCCAATAATTGACATTTTGTATAAAGTCATATGACATACATTTGGAGTCAAGTTTACATGCCTGATAGGTGATGGTCAGTGTAAAAAGAGTAAATGGACGATGTTGTGTTTTGGACACTCCCTGGTACTTGTGTACTATAGTGTGATGCTATGAGGATATGATTTAGAGTATCTGTGAAATGCGACGGTGACAAATTGGACACTCCTTGGCACCCATGGTAGTGCTAAAGTGTATGACGCCGATTTGGACACTCCCTGGCACCATGGTAGTGCTAAAGTGTGTGACCTACTGAACACTCCCTGGCATCTGTAGTATGGCTAAAGTGTGTGGCAAACTGGACACTCCCTGGTAATCGTGTACAATAGTGTGAGGTAAACTGGATACTCCCTGTTACCCCTGTACTATAGTGTGGTCACCTTAGTATTTCAAGGTACTGGAATGTGAGAGTCAGATGAGATGGTTGCATTGTTCAATGCACGGTTACATGTTTTATTGATTAAAGATTTTGACATTATCTTTACTATTTTACAATCTGAATTCATTATTATATTTCTAACATATTGAATAAGTAAATCTGTGAAACGAAAATAGTAAGAAAGTACGTGGTACATTACAAGCACATGTTTTTAATGCTAGCCAACTTATTAAAGCTGACGGTATTGATGCGTCCTGGACATTCGTGTCTAGGCTTTTCAGGTTATAACCAAGGTGGACAGTACGAATATGCTAATTGAATACAACTACCTGCGAAGAGGAAATTGTTATTGCTGCTTTATATTATGAACTGAACTTGTAATAAGGATTAATGTAATAGATATTATTATTCTTTTGCAAGGCGATTTGTGCCTTTAGATGACTACGTGTTGTAATAACTTTTATGTTTTAAAAATTTTATAAGCCTTGATTGTTCTTACTTTGATTTAAATTAAGGGCAATGCTAGGGGCACTAACAACTTCCACTAACACTTACTAACACACTCTATCTCTCTCCTAGTGGTACTGCGGGACCCACTGCGGACCCCATAGTACTACTAGGAGAGAGATAGAGTGTGTTAGTAAGTGTTAGTGGAAGTTGTTAGTGTCGCATATATTACTCTTAAATTAATTTACTATTCGATGTTTGGGACAAAATCGATCCCTCAAACTGTCGCGACCTACGGGTCCATAAACAAAATTAAATACTTTCCCTATTTATGCTACGTTGGGGTGTGACAATTCAAGCGGGGTAAAATATGTGTTTTAAGTAGAAACACGTACGTTTGAGCCTAAAGTTCGTTTGAAAAATGGTTCCAAGCAGGTCTATATATATATATATATATATGTGTGTGTATATTTGCCATAACAATTGATCACGGCCAGTCTTGAGATTTCTAAGCCCTAAATCGAACTCCTAAAATGGAGCCCTTACACATCCAAACAAATTTTTTTTCTTTGCTGAAGTACTTATTTTGCTGGAACTTACATTAATATTACCAAATTAACTACAAAAGTTTTGTTACATATATTAATTAAGAAAGAAAAAAAAATCATTACACTAGCTAACAAAATTTTCCTCTTGTTGCTTCTTAATTCAACAAAATTTAGTATACAACAAGAAAAAAGAACTACTGAACAAAATTAAAAATTTAGAAATCCAATTGATCAGAGCTTGGTAGATGCTGCTTGCCGACGATGTTGATTATTGCAGATCTTGCGTTCTGAAGGAAACCAAATCAGATTGTTCGAGACAGCGAGATGGAGGGAGGGAGGTAGACAAGAATTGATTGATGAATTTGTGGTGCTTTCACATAAGCTAGTGTGGTGTTTTCACTTTCACATTCACAGTAGTTAAGGGAGAAATCGGTTCGGTTCAGTGGGTTTTGGAGAAGTTCTTCAACTGACTGAATGGTTCGGATCGGTTTATTTTTTCTGCTTTCGTGTAATTTTTCGGTGCGGTTCAATTTTTACACAGTATATATTTTATGAAAACCGATCCAACCGATTGGTTTGGTTCGGTTCGATTGTTCAATTTTTTGATTTAAACTTTCACACCTGATCGATTCGATTTGGTTGTTCGATTTTTCAATTTAAACTTTTACCCCTAACAGTAGTTTGGTGTCGTGACAATGAAGATTGGTGGTTTAAAAAGGAAAATAGATAGATGCTGAACTTTGAAATTCTAAATCGAATGTTATAATTATGTTTTCTTTCTTTTTTCTTTTTTTCTTTTTTTTGTCATTTTTTTACAAATGCTACCAAACTTTCTATGTTTTTTTTTTCCTCTCTATTTTTGTTGTGGGTAATATTTGGGACACACCCAAATACATAACTTTTGGGACACAACTTAATTAATGTGTCTATCTCTCTCTTGTGTCACTGTGGGGTCCAATAATATCACAGGAGAGAGATAGACACATCATTTAAACTATGTCCCAAAAGTTATGTGTTTAAGTGTGTCCCAGTCTTTCCTCTTTTGTTATTTTGTCCTCAACAACTACAAGTTTACAAATGTGCTTTTTTTCTTCGGTTTTGACGCATTCTTTCCTGTACTTATTTTAATAACTGAAAGGGTCCCTACCAATGGACCGTCATGCATGTTAGTGCAATAGCAAAATTTTAATTTAAGATAGTTGACAAAGTCTAGTATATATACCATGAAATATTTAGTTTTGGATTTGCAGGCATGATTAATATAACCAGAAAAAAAAAAGAAGGGAGGAAGAATAGAGAGAGACAGAGGGAACCAATTTTCTTTTCAACTATACCACACTAAAATCCAGCACCTCGGAGATCTCTCTCTCTCTAAAGGAAAAGTTTGGTATGATTGGAGAAAAATATCCAATGCAACTGCGATACCATGCTATCTGCGATATATATTTGATACACGTAGACATAGTGTCTTCACTAAAATTAGTGTGGACATTAGCACAAATAGTAAAATTTGATTGTCTTGTCATATCATGTCATTAGAATAACTTTTGTAACAAATATTCTCTCGTTTCAATGCAAAATCTTTGGAAGGTTAAAATCAATGGTTGCCCTAATTGAGATTATGAGCACTATCTTATAAAATTTTGTTTAGTTCATTATTTGGTGTTAATTTTTGTGTTGGACTAAAGGCTTTGTAATACTTGCAATTTCATACATATTGTATAAATATAAATATGCCCTTTTTTTTTTTTTTTCTGGGCAGTAACTCACTTGGAATGGAACTTAATCGGGACGAACCGTAAATCCAGCTGACATCGTGTATTTTGATCAAATATCAATAATCGTACAAGATAAACAATGAAATACCTTATGTTCGATAACCAATATTGGTAATTCTAGATTCGCACAATTACAATTAGGATACATAATATCATCAAATGCTTAACATTGCTAATTACTCAAGTGGATTTCAAATGAAATGAACTAAACTAAACTTTAAAAAAAAAATGTAGAGTATTTGTAGATAATGAAATCATTGTATTTGCCACCATAAATATTTGCCACAATCCCAAGGTCATGCTACAACCAATAAAAGTGTAAAATGCAATTAAAACACAAACAAACAATATGATATTGGTTTCACCAATCTAAAATCAATGGTTTAAACTATTTCATTGTCAAACTTATGATTTTTCAGTTTCTCTCTCTAGATCTCTCTCTCCAATTTTGGACTAGGAAGATGAGATATCCTAATCATACCATCATCTACCACACTACATGAGTGCTTACATGAAAACATTGAAATATTTTTCTTCCCTAATCCAAACCAAACTTCATCCCTACTAACACCATTCAACTTACCTTTTCTAGTGCTCTTTGTGCACTCCTTGTATGCATTCAAAAAGGGGTCATGATCTTTTTTCTTAAGGCGCCGTTTGGGAAACCCTTGCGAAGGAGGTTGAAATGCGCATGGAGGAAGAGGAATTTGAAAATCATGCAAACAAGCCTTTGCGGTACTCTCCGGCGGGGGACACGGTGGAGGTGGAAGCTTTGGCTTGAAGTGCCCTATATTTTTAGGGCAATCTTGATTTGTGTCCTTGCATACCCCAGGCTTGTTTTCCCATGAAAAGGGCACATTCCCTTGTGAGTGCACCTTTTTGCTACTCATCTTGATCATATGGTGGTGGAAATGGAGATATATAGAGAATATGTACAATTACATATGTAGAGGTCTTGTATGTAATGTGTATACGAAATAATAATATAATCCTCAAAAGGGGGCAAATGGAGGAGTAGAAGACAATAAAATTGTTGAGGTCTACGCCATGAGAGAGAAATGTAAAGTATGTGCAAAGAAGCTAAATAACTATGTGACAAAAGTGGAATATGGTTGACCAAGTTCATGATATATATGATTCTTTGCATACCTACTAATCTCCACATGATTGTGCAATATACATTTTAATTGTTGCATATAAAGGTAGATTTGTGTATAGATACATGTAGACATATATGGATAATTTTTTATTTTTTTTTCATGGACAATATTAATGAATTGTATTTATTATATACAATTTAATTTCGGAGCTAGTGGATGACTTCAGTTCATGGTATATAGGTGAAAATTTTAGTGAGGTATAAATATGGAGTGGCACCTAATTTATTGTGCTATTAATGTGATAGTGAGGTTCTTTGTATTCTTGACTAAAAAAAAAAAAAAAAATTTCTTTGTATTCTTGGTGAGATATATATATATATATATATATATATGTATGCACATGCACTCACATAGAGATATGATCAGCCGCCCATATGATGCTAAGACATTGCATATCTTTGAAACAAAAATAACTATACTTGGACCAAATCTTAACCACCCATCTCTCTCTCTCTCTCTTCATTATTTTTAGAGATTGAAAGGTATAAGAGATGTTAAATCTTAACCACCCATCTCCCAATCTCTCTCTCTCTCACTTCATTGTTTTTAGATCTTGAAAGGGAATAAAAGATTTTGTGTCCGCCTTGCATATTTTATGTGGTAAATCACAAATAATCAATTATCCGTAATCAAATCTATATGAATGTTCATTTTGATACTTAACACATTGTTAGATTTTATTTTTACTTTTCATATGGAAAAAGGGATTTCATTGATTTTCCCGCAAATTACATAATGAGCTAGTAAAGATTTGGGCACGGAAAAAACTGGGAATATTCTCTTTTGGGAATTTTTTAGACCTAATTTGTTATTTATGTCAAGAAAAACAGTTTTTAATACAACTGCATTAAAAACTGTTTTTCTAGCCATAAATGGCAAATGAGGTCCACAAGGAGTCCCAAAAGAGAGTCGCCTTAGAACTTCTCTTAGGGCACAAACAAATTACATAACATTAGTGAGATACTGCCATGTGACAGAGACTAACACTACTAACATTAGTGAGAGACTGCCATGTAGCAAAATTGGTTGTCACAAAGGGGACAAATGTATCGACTTTGCCACATAGCAGTCTTCCAGTGGTGTTAGTGTAATTTGTTTGTGGAGTATTTGTGCCCAAATCTTTACACTTACATAATAGAGAGTACATCATAAGTAGCTTGTTGATAATATTCCAAGCGGGAAAACTATCAAACTAAAAATATTTTCTTGTAAACCAATAACAAATCTAGCAATAATATGTGTTAAACCATTCACTTAATTAGAGCTCAATACTAAGTGAATGAGAGTGAAAGCTGCTAGATAGACCCACTAAATAGTGGCCTCAAAACTCTCCAGATCTGCATACAAATTTCTCGAAAACACCAGATCTAATGGAGATAATGCCAGATCTACCTAAGGAGATCACCAGATTTGAAAATGCAACGCCGCTATTACGATGAGGAATTGTTGAATCTAACAGCAGGGAGAAAAAAAAGCAAGGAGATCACGAGTAAAACCAGACCAAAAATATATATATATATATATATATATTAAAAAAAAAAAACCTTCAAAGAGAGGGACAAAAAAAAAAACCCTCATGAAGGGGGACAAAATCTCCTAAAGAGGGATGCTATGGTTCTTAAATGTATATCTCGAATTTGGGATTTTTCATCATTCAGAACAACTTCAAATGAAAATTGGGGTAAACCCTACTCCAAGTGGAGATGACCTAGTTGCCTCGTCACTTGGAATATAAGTCCCAAATTTGGGAAATAACATATTATTTTCTTTTCCTTCACAATATTCATAAATCAAATAGAGCCTTAATTTAATTCAATTCTCTTACATGATTTTCATAGTTCACACGTGACACCTTTAGCATTAAACGTGGTTGTTATCAAGATTTTTTTTCCCTTTTTTTTTTTAAGGTTTTTTTTAAGAATCTTATAATTTAATTTGGAGCAGAATTTCCACCGACTTCCTTGTGAACGATCGTCATAGCTGCTCGAGACTATGTTTACATGTTCCAACCTTCACAATGTGAAGGTCATTTTATTTTGTTATTTACAAAATAAACGACACGCTGTTACATTTATTTATTTATTTTAGTTTTTCCTTTAGTCAAAGAAATATGTAACATGTATTTTCAAAGTTGTGATTAGCACAATTTTCGTTTTTTTTTTTTTTTGCTAAACGTGATTAACACATTCATTTGTAACCAAATTTAGTTAACTGAATTAGGTGCTCGGCATTTCCAGCGTAATGGAAATTAATGTCCTAAAATCATTTCGAGAAATTTGTGATTTCAACAACCAATTAATTGCTTCAAATGGCATGTTGAAGTACTCAAAGGGGAGATCACTTTGATATTCAAGCATTTGAGAGGCAATAAGTTAATTTGTATTTTAGAGAAGAACAAGTTTCAGATAGTTCGTTCTTTGTGTAACTACTTGTCAGTTATATAGAGGCCTGTTTGGGAGAGCACACACTAGGACCAGCTTTGGTCCCAGTACTCCCACTTTTATCCAGTTTTTTTTAAAACCATAAACATGTTGGTTTGTAATTTTAGGTTTGATTTCTGTTGAGATTGTTTGTCCCACATCGGGGACTTATAACCTAGCTACTCAATATATAAGTTCAAGGGGCTACTCCACCCATTGCCAATTGATTTTGGGTTGGATGCTCCAATTCAACATGGTATCAGAGCTAAGTTATTGCTGGGCCCAATTTGTCCACGTGTGCTCCACGTAACCCTATCTCAGTAATCCACGTGTTTGACTCTCAGTCATGCCACACGTGCGGGGGCGCGTTGAGATTATTTGTCCCACATCGGGGACTTATAACCTTGCTGCTCAATATATAAGTTCAAGGGGCCAATTGGCAAAAGGTGGAGTAGCCCGTTGAATATTAAGTAGCTAGATTATAAGTCTCTGATGTGGGACAAACAATCTCAACACACCCGGCACGTGTAGCATAACTGAGAGCTAAACACGTGAATTACTGAGATAGGGTGACGTGGAGCACACGTTGACAAATTGGCCCAACAATAACCTGCTTTGATACCATGTTAAATTGGAGCATCCAACCCAAAACCAATTGGCCATGGGTGGAGTGGCCCCTTGAACTTATATATTGAGTAGCTAGGCTATAAGCCTTCGATGTGGGACAAATAATCTCAACACGCTCCCGCACATGTGGCATGACTGAGAACCAAACACGTGGATTACTGAGATAGGGTGACGTGAAACACACGGGGGTGGGAAGATGTTGTATACTGTTCGAGCCTTGAAGCGGAGCTTGAAGGGATCGGGGCAAGCACCGAGTTTAGCTTTGGCTAAAGGTTTCCTAGAACGACTCGGAGTTGGCTTGCAAAATGTTGAAGAAGTAAGACAGACTTCCCACACGGGCATTCTTGGAGGATTGCCAGTTTCTACTTGGTAGATGCAAGGGCTTTATATCCCAGGGAGGGGAACCATTGTGCTGATTTTATGGAAACAACACGGGGGAACCAAGAGGAAATCTTTTGTAGTTAGCGGATATTCCAACGGGTCTCTCCTTGGCCCTATTGGCGGACCAAACTGGTGTCAATTTTCCTAAGGCTTTGTTTGGTTCATAGATTTTGTGAAGAAAAAGAGAGGAGAAAGGAAGACAAGATGAAAAACTAGTCCCATCCGTAAGGTAAAATGAATTAATTTTTCATCTTATTTTCCTTTCCCCTCACGAAATTCATGCACCAAAACAAAGCCTAAAGGAGTTTAGTGTCTGTTAAAACTCTTTTGCACCCAAACAAAAAAAACACAAGAAAAAAAATTGTAAATAATGGGCTTTACAAAATTAGATTTTATAACTCTTAAGACTTGTGAAATTATTGAAAAGAATAGTACCTTAATGAGTGTTAGAGTGATAATTTTATGTGAACTGTCAAAGGGTCTAAATAAAATGGCCCCTGGGCAGTACTGGAAGTTCACAGAATCCAGATCTAAAGTAAAACTGGGGATCAGCAGAGCGTGTGTGTGTGTGTGTGTGTGTGTGTGTGTGTGTGTGTGTGTGTGTGTGAGAGAGAGAGAGAGAGATGGAAACTGAGTCTGGTATAATATGGAGTTCTTTGAATTTCTGTTGGAAACACCCTTTTTATTTTTTTTGGCTGTGTTGGAAGAGGAGGGGGGTAACCAGCGTAGCAACCCGCTTGGGCATGACTATAGGAATCTCCACACGCTATGGAATATCCGCTTCCTGAACAGGTGAGCGCGTCACCACAGCACCACGAACGTACAAGTACGAAGGAGCCGGGGGAATCAAGCACGATAGTGGGCAAACCGTCCCACTACCAACACTCAAACCCTGAGACCTCCGATTAAGGAAGCCCCACTCCTTGCCAACTTGGCTACCACGTCCGTGGTTGTTGGAAACACCCTCTGATTTGCCTAGTTTGTTTAGAAGTTCACTCGACATTCTGGTTTTCAATGGGTACACAATAAAAGAACACCAACAAAAACACCAGCCTGTAATGAACTAAACAACTAAAAAAAATCTACAGAACACGAGCACACAGAAGTAAAACCCCAAATCTAAAATCTCCACCCACGTCAGAAAGAGAAACAAAACAGCTAAAATTATCTTATGCAACAAGTCAAAAAGTCTTGCATAAATAAACAGATCAAAATCTAAAGAAAATTTGACAATTTTGAACTCCAAACACCGATGAAACTCTTTCATCACCCGATTTCTTTGCATTGCAGTGCCAAATGGGCGTTACAACAAGCGCGCGCGTGAGAGAGAGAGAGAGAGAGAGAGAGAGAGAGAGAGAGAGGAACTCACAGGAGTTGTTCTGCTCTCGGGCTGCTTCCGGCACTGCTGTTAGAGAGAGAACCAAATATCATCTTCTGCAAGACCCCATTTGGAGATGAAGCCAAACAAGAACTACTGTCCCACCCTTTAGTCATCAAATTAAGACCCGACGAGTACTTGAATTCACCGGCATTGCTATTATTACTATGCAAAACTTCCCCAAGAGGTCCACCCATAGAACTTTCCCAAGAAGTTGGAACTACCCAATTTACTTTTCTTGTGTTCGTTTCCCTCGATAACCTCAGTGGTGAAAGAGTCGGGTTTTCATTGCCAGGACAGGAATTGGAAGCCACTGGAATGGAAATTGAGAGGTTGGTTTGGGTTCTGTCTGACTGAAGATCCATTTCAGACTGGTTTTTAGGCCATTGATCATCCATGAATTGGTGAAGCGAGTTTCGTGATTCGTTCCCTTCATTGTTGAGGCCTTGGGAAGAACCGTAGATCTTGCCGTTAGTAAGTGATGAGCTTTTGTGTAATGGGTTGAGTAAGGAGTCAGAGGAGACGAGCCCGAATTGGGTTTGAGAGGATTCTTGATATGAGTTCTGCTGTTTGGGAACAGAAAACTGGTTTTCTTTTAGGCCAATAGTTGGAGATAGAATTGAGAGGCCTGTTGAATCTAGTGTTCTTTCACCCAAATTTTCCTTGTTCAGAAAAGTCCTGTTGAGTCGGCAAAAACCAGGGAATAAACTATCAGTTAGTCAATTAGTAGATAAAAATAAAAAATAAAAAAACGTGTTTGGAATGACATCTTTGAAATGCATATTTACTTAATGTGAGTACATTTTACTCTTCAAATTCAACTTTTCATAAATCTTCATTTTCATTGATTTGGTTTTATTTTCTATAAAAGACTTTTGAGTTGGGAGCTGACCGAACTCTATGTTCCTCAATGTCTATTGCAAATAACCCGCAATTTGTTATGTTTCTATCTCCATCTTCACCACTCTTTCTTACTTTATTTTCTTTCGCTATATCTAAATATATCAGAATTGTCACATGTACCACACACACAAAAAAAAAAAAAAAAAAAACATTTCACACCAAGCGCAGCATAAATACCACATTGGATATGAAGTTACTATCTCAGTTAAGACCCACTTATTCTTTGCATGTGCATATGTTGAATTTTGTCTTCAAGTTCTACTCACTAAGGGCTCGCACAGTAACGTTGCAGTTTTTGGTTTTCGATTGTTGTTTTCATTTTCTGTATTCATGATTCCATCTAATATTGAGAGAATTCACTCCAAAATTGAAAAATGAAAACTATAAAACACAAATGTTAGTGTGCGATTCAGTAAGACCTAAAAAGTGATTACAATCTACATGTCAAAATGATAAGAAACAGATAGTAGATACATAAACGGCTGCGTTTTATTCACCTGTTAATATGGGAAGATGCACAAGGATTAGGTGCATCAGTCTCCATGCTCTCAAGTTGGTGCGATAAGTTGAGGCCGTTGTATGTACCACTGCCGGGCCCCACCAATGATGATGTGGTGGAAGGCATTGGCATTAGATTAGCAGAGGTAGTGGTGGTGGTTCCGGTGACGGAATGGCCAGTTTGACCTTCCACAGGCTTTCTTGAACGGTGGCGGCCTCTGTTTAAGTGCCGCTCACAATACTTCTGATTGGCAACAGCGTCTCTAGAGCACCGCCATTTCTTCCCATCTGTCCGGCGACACCTCCCCGGCTCGGGATCCGTGTTGTGCGAGAATCCCAGATGGAAACCACCCCATCCCACTATTAAGAGAGATAATAAATTGAAGTAACAAAATCAACAAACACAACGGATAAAAAAGTGAACATTTATTCAAAAGTGCTTCTATGGAAATTAAACGTATTCAACAATTAATAACATCTCCCACCCTTACTCTAAAAACCCCTCTATCCCTTTACTCATACTCATAAATCCTGTTCATATACTCCAACTGGATATAGATTTGGACATCGGCTTGGTGGTTCTTTTTTTCTTAAAGACATTTACTTCAATTTAAATTTGGTATGAGTTTGATTTTAAGGTTGGAATGCTCATTAAATCAAATTCGATACGCAGAAGGGAATGAGAATTTTATAAGAAGAATTGAGTACAAATTCAAGTAACCATTTCGAGAGCTTCATATCAAATGAAGCTTGTACTAATTTTTCAACTCAAATTTGAGAAAAAAAATTTGAGTAAGGGTTGGAGATGGCCTTGGTAGCTAGAAATGTTCACCTATATCAGGCACACAGTGATATCTCGAGAAGACCTTAATCCTAATAATTCAGAACCATCTAATGGGGAAAAAAAGATAACATAGCTAAGGAATGATAGAACCACCAAAAGTTTAGTAAGAATTAACTTCACCAACTTCCACAGTTACATTGATGTGTTATTCTCCCAGCCACTCCCAAACGCACGCGTATGTAAAAGTATAAAACACGGAAAAGAAGATGTGAATATTAAGAGCATATTTGGATTGGTTGCGACTTTTGCATTAGGCAGGAGTGGTTGCCCTACCTATAAGGGCACAGTGGAAATTAGGACAAAATCCATTAAAACCGCTAATTTGCTTCCTTCGTCACTCACTCCCCCACGCACGCGTGTGAATAGGTATAATATACACAGAGAAGAAGATGTAAATATCAAGGGCCCGTTTGGATTGGCTATCTATGACTTTTGCAGAAGACCTACACATAAGGGCACAATGGAAATTAAGAAAAACTCATTAACACCCAAACTTGCTTCCCGTTTGGTATGGAATCAGCTCTTAATCTCTCGGGCAATCAAGTGCTTCCGAAAATTAATCCAACATACTAACACATGCTTTTTGGGTACCAGAAGAAGCATGTTTGGGCCCCAAATGCGCGTTTGAAAGTGATTTCATACAAGCCCTAAGAATCCTTGTAAATGCAAGTATGCAACTACACAATCTAGAGATGGATAAAGATTACTAAATCTATTTTGAGAGGGGAAAGAACAGAAACTTACAAGTATTGGGTCTGAGAGCTCCACCTGAAAAGCTAAAGAATCGAACAGAATCGAAGGCTTTTCTAATGGGGATGAGGAGATTAGAAGGAATAGGTACATTTGAAGTGATGTACTTGTAGATCAATGCCTGGTGTTCTAACTCCATCCACTGTGATGGAGTAAATACCCCTCTCTCTCCTGTCAACACCCCATTCAATCCTCCATAGCCATATGCTGAAGCTGAAATATCATAAGATCATCTGAAATTTTGATGGATACCCATAGAATGATACAAAAGCCAAATCTAAAAAACGGTAAAAACCATTCAAGTGCCAACAAAAAAGTGGAAAAAAGAAGAGCTATCTGGCTATTTAAGAGTCCCTTTGTTATTATTGTGGGAGTAAGAGATTCTTTCTTTACAAGAATTTTGAAAAGCAGCAAATTGCTGCTTCTGATATAAGGAGTTTTTAACTTTCATCAAAAAAAAAAAAATGAGGAATGCAAATTTTTCAGAGCATTTTTGCTCACCCTTGCTCACCCCAGTCCTCTATTGGGTGACCTGTCTCATTCCATCCGGTAATTATGTTGATGATATAGGGGCACAATGATAATAGAATGGGAGGCTACAAACGGAGATTTCGCCAAACCGACTCAAATCTCTCCATATTCCTCATTTTCTTTTCATTTCAAATCTCTCCATATTCCTAAATAAATTATTGTTGGTCGCAATTAAGCTAATCCTTTCGGGCTCTAAGCAATATATTAGATAAGGCAATAGAGGAACCACAAACAATTTAATTTTGGTCTGTAACATTTATGGAGGCTACAACAAACACACAGTTCTTGTCATTGGCAGAATAGGAAACAAAGCAAGAGAGAGAGAGAGAGAGAGAGAGAGAGAGAGAGAGAGAGAGAGAGAGAGAGAGAGAGAGAGAGAGAGAGAGAGAGAACAATCACAGGAAAGATGGGTCTAAAATGTAGCTTTCTATTTACCAAACCAATCTCCTCAAAGCAGGAAGACAAAAATTTCGGAAGAGCAAATACTCTTTCTTTTTTTGTCCTGACAAGACTCAAAAACAAAAACTACCAATACATTTTACTTGAAAAGACTTCCTCACCAGTACTGGGAATCAAAACCCAACTACCTATTTACAGACCCTTTTTGTAAGAAATTAAACAGAACACACCTACCTCACAAAACACAATATCCATTCAAATACCCATATATTCATCCACTCTCAGAATGAGAAACCTCAAGAAATATCACTTTCCATGACTCAAATCCCTTCTGTAATGAAATTTTACCAAACCCATCTCCTCAAAACTGGGAGACTAAGATTTGTCATTTCAAGGAGAAAATACTCTTTTTTTTTTCTTTGACAAGACATAGAAACAGACACTAGTAAAGCATTTTTACTTTGAAAACTGAAAAGACCTCCTCACTATCAAAACCCAACAAAAAAAACAATCACAGCCCTTCTTCTCCCGCTGCACAACATGCCTAATATATACGGAGTACTGCAATAAGCAAATAAATAAAATAAAATAAAATAAAATAAAAACAAACACCCATCTCAAAAAACACTATTACCCCTCAAATAGCCATAAATCCAATCACTCCCAAATCAGAAACAACAAGACAAATCACTTTCACTCCTTTAAAAAATACTAGTAGCTTATATACCTGTACTTCTATTTAGTGGGTATTGATGATAAGGCAATGTCTCAGAGTTTGGTGAAGAGAAGCTCAGAAACTGCTGACCATCATCAGATCTCAATAAAGGACTCCTCAGCATTTCCTTGGAGGCAAAGAAATCATCAGATTTACCAACTTTTAAGCTCCTCCAGTTATCTTCAGAACCAGTCACTGACCTGTCTAGCTTGAGAAACCCAGATCCGTACAACTTTTGCTTTGTATCAAGATCTGAAATTGAACCCAATACTTCAAAATCCATTCAGAGACTCAGCTAACAAAGCTTCAAAATCACCAGATTCATGAAATGGAGCATTGGGTCATTATAGAGAGAGACAGAAGGTTGGGATGTTGGAGGGAGGAGGACCATTTTAAAAGGTGGGTTGTGTATGTAGGTGCTAAGTGCTATATATGTATGGTTTGAGTAGAGCTGAAAAATGGAAACTAGTCTGGTTTTGCTTAGGAGTTATGTTTTTGTGAAAAAGAAAAATTATTGGAGAGGAGAGAGAACAGTGAGAGACAAGTTCAGTACATATATACATCAATGAGATGATGAATAATGTTATTCACAAAAATATACTACATTATAGGATTGTTATTCAAAAATTTGCTTACCTTGTATCACATGCAATGCAGTGGTATACGGCATAATAATTGTATTGTCACACTATTTGAGACAACTGATTAGATATTTAAAAATTAAATTTAAGATTTAAATTTGAGAAATATAGTACTCTCTATTCTATTTGATGTCTCTATTTTAGAGAATCAAATATTTAAGGAGACAAAAAAAATTTATACTTACTTTCCACAATTATCCATAACAGAAGTGCTAGGCACATATTTCAAACCACACCCTAAACCACACTCCATGCTTTAAATGCATGTACTCTGTGCTGTTTGAATTTTTCACACTTTTCTGTGCACCACTTACACAGCACAAGGTACATGCATTTAAAGCAAGGGTGTGGTTTGGAGTGTGTGCCTAGCATTATTGTTACCCATAATCATTACATTTTCTTTTTTTGTTTTGTTTAGTGTTGATTGCAAGTAAGGGTAGTTTGAGAAACTAAGTAAAATTTGTATACTAATTTAGGAAAGTGGACAACAATTTTGGGACATCCTAAAAATGAAAGATGGATACATAAAATGGGACGGAAGGAGTATTACTTTATACTCATTTGCTAACAAGAACAAATAAGTTATGCCCGCTATTAGTATCACCCTCACTTATTATCGGGACAGGTGGGGGTTTGATCTTCTTAAGGGGAGAGTTAGGCTTAGTTTGGCTTTCACGTGGCTTTTTAAAAGGAGCTTATGAAATTTATTACTAAGTTCTTTGATAATTTTATACAAGTGACACACTATTCTTCAAAAAGACATCATAAAACCAAAAAGCAACCTTGAGCTTGTAAAAGCTCCATTCTAGAGCTTTTAAAAGCTCCCTCCAAAAAAGCCCCAAGTTCAATTTTTGCAAAGCTCATAAACTAGTTACCAAATGAATTAACATAAAATTGGACTTTAAAAAAGAAGAAGCACCACATGGGGGCCAAACTAAGCCTTAGTATGATGGGCATAAAGGTTTAAGTAAGAGTTATACTTGGGGCACAACCAAAACCATAACCTTTTGCCCACAACCTCTATTTTGTGTCTATCTCTATCTTGATGGGTCCCACAGTACTAGTGACCCCACAGTGCCCACTAGGAGAGAGATAGACACAAAATGGAGATTGTGGGCAAAAGGTTGTGACTTTGATTGTGCCCCAAGTATTACTCTTTAAGTAATAGAGAGTATTTGGCATTTTCCTAATCATGTCCCGCTTTACGACAGTGTGGGTTTCATTTATGTGTGTATTAGCGCCGATGTGTGCCTAGCCCAAAACAAAAAAAATAAAATAAAAATTATGCTTGCTATTCTAAGATGAGTAAGCTATTAGTTCCACAGTTAAGAAAAAAAGTAGGAGTATTCATTATCACGGTTATTTGGATGACATGGTATTCTAAATCAATCCAAATTTTTTATATATAGACTGTACATATGTCACCCCATTTTTCCAGAGAAAATCATTCCCATGTCAGCAAAACTTATTATTAACACCCTCTCCCCCCCCCCCCCACACCTGAGACTCAAAGTCGCAACTACCAGCAAATGGTAGGGGTGAACAAAAAACTGGTGGGCCGAACCAATCGACCGAATCGAGTAATTCGATTAATTTTCTTAAATAACTCACAGCTAAAAATCGATCTGAAACAACCGAAACTGACCACCTCGGTCGATTTTTTAAAGGTTAAAAAATCGAAAAAAAAAATTAACAAATAAAAGAAAAAAAAAATCGACCAAACCAAGCCATGTACAACCGTAACAGATGAGATAAAATACCTTGCCATCGAATCACCCTTTTCGGTGAATCCATCTCTTTCTACATACCTAAAAGAAAAGTTGACTGAAAGAGTCTATAAACAATTGGCTTAAATAATGTTATGATACTATCATCTCTAAGTTATTATACAACCACCTAAATTTTATTACAATGCTTTTAAGTTCTTCAATTATCAAATTTCACATTAAAATTTGAAATCCGCAGCATTAATCGGATAACAGGACCCTTGGTCTAAAGACAATTCAATTGGAAATGAATTTTTTTTTTTTACCTGAAAGAACATTTGGGTAAGATAATAAACATTTTTGCTTTGGGTAATACTTGGGGCACAACTAAAGTCACAACCTTTTGCTCACAACCTCCATTTTGTGTCTATCTCTCTCTTGATGGGTCCCACAGTACCAGTGACCCTACAGTGCCCACTAGGAGAGAGATAGACACAAAATGGAGGTTGTGGGCAAAAGGTTGTGGCTTTGATTGTGCCCCAAACATTACTCTTTTTGGTTTAACGGACAAGTGGAAAAAATAACTTTTTTTTCTTTTTTTGTTTTTGGTAAAACTAAATATAAATTGTGCAACAGCTAATTAATAAAAATGACTCTCTATGCCACGCTCATTCAGGCTTCCAACCTTACTCCATCTCTCCGGCCCCTAGCACTTTGTGTCCTCGGACGAGATCACCACACTAAATGATATAAAAAAAGGGCAAATTACACTGACCTCCCCTGAGGTATCTGAAAATTACAGGGACCTCTCCTGTGTTTTCAAAAATTACTCACTTCTCTTTTATTTTAAAAATAACTATTATACCCTTGGACAAATTATCAATTATCCACTACTTTTTAAAAATGAAAAAAAAAAAAAAAAACATTAACACTTATGAAAAAAAAATTTAAAAATCATCGACAGAATTTCAGTATATACCAAATCAAGCTTTCTCTATTTTTTTTTTCAAATGTAAACAGTAAATTTAAAAAACATAAAAATCATCAACAAAATTATTTACTACCACTTTAAAATGAAAAGAATAATAACAATAGTGAAAAAAAACACAAATTTTTTTTGTAAAAAAAATAAATAGTTATATTGTATTTTTGTCTGCTTTATATTTTTAAAATTGTGAACTTGCTCCCAACATTGTGAATGAGCTGCTCCAATGAAACTTAATTAGTACACACCTTGCACGGGCATTGCCTTTAGTGTGTGTGTGTGTGTGTGTGTGTGTGTGTGTGTGTGTGTGTGTGTGTGTGTGTGTGTGTGTGTATAAGACTCCGTATTTTTAAAAAAAAAATTGTTGATGTTTTTTTTTTCATTATTGTTATTATTCTTTCATTTTAAAGTGATAGTAGATAATTTTGTTAATGATTTTTTATATTTTTAAATTATTATTGATATTTATAAATAAAAAAGTAATGCTACGCTTCCCAAATTTCTTTCCCAAAAGTGTTTCTCAACACATATGGCAGTGGACCCAAATGACTTTGATTGGTTGTAATGTTAATGTGGTTCAACTGTGGTCCCACTTCAACATCATTTGGGATAATATTTTGGGAAGGATAATATTACTCTAAATAAATATTCTAATATCTTTCATTTACTACTTGAACGTAACGTTAAATGACTTAATATTAAAAAACTAAATCTGCAAACTTTTATAAATTTTCATAATCTTTAGTTAGGCTAAAGATTATAAAATCTAAATTTGAAATTTTTATAAAGAAATTTTTTTGAGCTGCAAATTTTTATAAAGTTAAGGTTAATACTATAAATCTAAATTTTAAAATTTGCTAATGTATATATAATTCTATCTAATGCGCGCGCACACACACTCACACAAATATACACACACATGTACATACAAATATATATATATATATATAAAGAGATAAGGGGTAAATTGGTAATATTACCCTCAAAAAGTAGGTAGAGAAGAGGTAAGTGTTATTTTCTAAACTAAAAAAGAAGTCTCTGTAATTGTCATATACCTCAAAGAATGTCGGTGTAATATGCCCTAAAAAAAAATTAAATAAATTTATTGAGAAAGTTACCCTACATTACATATTAATTTGACTAGGGTACCAATCTCTTTATCGTCATTTTTCTTTTCTTTTATGGTTGGTTCAAGGGTTGTTACGTGTGCTTTTCAGCTTTTTTATACTTCACTTTTAAGATTGTACTACTACTTCATTCAAAAAACAAAGACAAAAAACAATGACAAAAAACAAATTTGTACTACTATTTATCCAACCCCTCCACGTACTTACAAATTAATCAAAGAACTACATGGAGGACAAAGTCTAAACGCAATTTTAATGGGCTAGTGCTAATGCCAAAGCACAATGTGCTAATGCCAAAGCACAAAGTGTCACTAAAAGCTTTAGTGACACATATCTAAGTGTCACTAAAGCTTTTAGTGACACTTTGTGCTTTGGCATTAGCACATTGTGCTTTGGCATTAGCATCACCCTTTTAATGCCATTAAAGAAAGAGATTTATATGAGATTCTATAATATACCATGTATATATATATATATATATATTGTTGGTTTGTGTGTGTATAATCTTTTGGGAGGTGGAACAAGATTAATGGTTTTTTTGGTAATGATGAAATAAAAACAAAAGAGTTAGCTTCCACAGGGGAAGCTAATACCACAGGCATCCGCCAATAGAAGCATACAAAGATCCCTAGGAGGTGCATCTAACAAAACAAGCTAATTCGGTTGATTCACCCCCAAATTAGCAAATTAAAGTATCCGCACATCTATTACCTTCATGTAAAATATGGGTAATATTACCCTTACAGGCATTAAAAAGAAATCTACAGTCATCAATAATAGCACTAAGGGGGTGGTTTGCTTCATGATTGTTTATCAAATTACAGGCCGTCATAGAGTCTGTTTCCACTATGATGTTCATCCAGCCGTTTTGAAGCGCTATGGACAGCCCCTTTCGGGTACTTTCCATTTCTGCAAACAAGCTAGTGCAGTGGTCGATACTCCCAAGATATCCTGCTTTCCATCTTCCTTGCTCGTCTCTGAAAAGTCCTCCGATTCCTCCCTTTCCTGGATTTCCTCTACAGCTCCCATCTGTGTTGAGTTTAAGGGAACCTGCAAATGGAGGAAGTCACCTAATAAGTTTCTGTTGGTTATGATTCCTCATATTCTTATCTCTTTTGAAAGCTTTTAGGATATCAAATCCCAAATCTTTCGTCAGTTTGGCAAGCTGCCTTTCATGAGTATCTTTTTCTTTAAAGACAAAATTATTTCTGTCTTTCCAAAGTTGCCAACATCCAGCAATAAAGATAATATCATTAGGAAGGTTGAAATAAACATTATGATCCTGATCAGTCGTGGATCCAGTGAGAGATATTCAAGTGAGAGTTTAGATTATTTATAGCTCGAGGTAAAACAAGGTTCCACAAGCTACGAGCTTTAGTACAGTCCCTTAGAATGTGTAAGGAGTCTTCCTTCTAGTAAGAACATCGTGGACATGTGGACTCCTGAGTAATGTTTCTCACTAAGAGAAGATTTTTTGATGGGAGTCTATCATGAATGCATTTCTAGATAAAGAATTTCAGTCTATTTGGGACCTTCCACTTCCACAATTCTTTCCAAATGGTATCAGTAAGGTGCAAAGAGTTCCCACTAACAATAGCATAAGCACTTGACAAATTATAATTGCCATTTCTAGAAAAAATCCAAGTAGGAAAATCAGCAGTAGTGCTGAAAGTAGCAAGAGGCGTATTAAGGATATCTCTTTTCCTACTCTCTGAAATCCAGTTTAGAATGTTCTCCAGATTCCAAGAGCCATTTTCAGATACAATATCTTGAACCCTAGTATTAGGGAACTCAATGTTAGGATGATCTTGAGAGATGGGGGATTGGCCGCATCACCAATCCTTCCAAACATCAATATTTCTGCCATTCCCAATTATCCACTTTAAACCTTGCTTCAACAGACTTTTGGTACATAGAATCTCTTTCCAAGTGTTCGAATTCCTTCTCTTGGACTTCCACTCATCATGAGGGTTGCCATTGAGATATTTCATCATGATAACTTTCGTCCAAAGATTGTCTTTAGAATTAATGATATTCCAGCTAAGGTTACCAAGCATAGCTATATTGTTCTCGTGACTTTTTCTGAGGCCCAAACCACCTTGCCTCTTCTCGAGACAAACTTTATCCCAGCCAACAAGATGAATTTTCCTTTTTATGGAGGCTTGGTCACCCCGTGAAAAATTTCTATTCAATCTATCAAGTTGGTTGCACACATTAATAGGGAGGAGCATAGTATGCATAAGACGGTTGGGAATAGCTTCTATAGTGGATTTAATAAGTGTAGCTCTCCCAGCAAAAGAAAGCATCTGGGAATTCCAATTAGAGAGCTTCCTTTGGATTTTTAAAAGAGTAGAATTAAGAATATTTTTAGAGATCCTTCCATGAAGTAAAGGGATTCCCAGATATTTACCAAGTTCTTCTGTCTTGGAGATACCACTCTTACAAATTATAGAGTTAATAACACTCCTAGTATTCTTTGAGAAAAAAAAAATGAGATTTTGGTAATATTAACCTTTTGACCAGATACGACACAAAAATTATCCAGAGTATTCATGAGAGTATCAAAATTCTTATCAGTAGCCTCTGCAAAGAGAATAATATCATCAGCAAAGAAGAGATGTGAGATAACAGGTCCCCTTTGGGAGGCTTTCAGACCTCTCCATTTTTTTGAAATAACCTGCTTCTCAATCATAGAGGCCAGGATTTCCATACAAAGAACCAAAAGGTAAGGGGAGATAGGATCCCCTTGTCTTAGACCCTTCTTAGGTTTGAATCCTTCCAGAGGGGCACCATTGAAAAGAATTTGAAGCTTAGCAGAGGTAGTACACTGCATGATAATCTCAATCCAGGGAGGGGGAAAATTAAAGGCAACCATGATTTCTTTCAAAAAATCCCATCTAACTCTATCATAGGCTTTCTCAAAGTCAATTTTTAAAATCATACCACCTTTGTTACTCTTTCTACCTCTCAGAGTATGAAGAATTTCCTGAGTGATAATTATATTGTCTTTCGTGTTTCTTCCAGGTACAAAACTACTCTGGGAGGGACTAATTAGCTTATTAAGGAGGGGTCTTAATCTTCTAGTTAGAATCTTCGTGTCAGGCCCTGCCCAGCTCTCCATGTGAGGGGGGTGGAAGTTTGGCGTCCCACATCGCCTGGGGACGGTGAGGTGATGTGCTGTATATATGTGTGAGTCGTACCTTACATTGCATGACGCGTTTTGGGCCGGGGGTTTACCCTACCCAGGAGCAAAGCCGTGAGTGGACTGGGCCGGGGGTGTAACCCTACTCAGTCTGCAAAGCGGACAATATCGTGTAGTGTTGGGCCGGGCTGTGACATTTAGTGGTATCAGAGCAATAGGTAACAAAAATTTGGGAACGTTCGACGTCGAGTGGAGTGTTGAGTGAATTGTCACATATTCTAGAATGCATCTACATATTGTAGAGATGTTTGATGCATATGGTATATTGCTATACATACATGATTATGCTATTGGCATACATGCATAGTATTTATGCACTCGTGAATCGGTGGAATCATGCGGACGTGGAACCGTGTGGTGAGATGAAGTTTTCTGTGGGTTATCATAGACCTTGTGGGGTGATACGAGGGAGAGATGATATCTCGATCGTGGCGAACAGTTGAATTTTCAAATGAAAATGAAATGATTTTTTTGGATCGGATCGGTAATTATTCAAAGTGATAGTAATAAGTGCTCTTTGAGGGCTTTAACTGAGAACGGAGGTTGAGTAGTGAATGTCAGGGGAGATTTCCTTATAGTTCACGTAGAGAATGAAAGGTGATTGTTCGTAGTCGAGTTTTGGAATTGAGATTGATTGAAAAGAGTTCTGTCTTGAATATGGACTAAACGTTGTGACGTGAGAGAATAGAGACGGACAGTTGGGGTTTATGACAGAAAGGTAATTCAGCAACATGTATTGCTCGGGTATGGGGTAGGTGAAGAATCTCTCACCTTATCTTATGGTGTAAACCTCCGGTGTGATCGTATGGGTTATCTTACGATTTTCTCTTACAGTGTATCATGGATAGTTATAGAATCTTTCAACTGATTTTACGGTATTGAGATGATTGGATGGTTGAGGAATCTCTCAACCTATCTTACGGTATGTATTGGATGGTTGAGGAATCTCTCAACCTATCTTATAGTATGTATTGGGGGTTGAGGAATATCTCAACGGATTGTGAGTATCATGGTTGTTGAGTAATCTCTCAACTGAACCTGGTTTCGAGTGGTCGTGGGATCATAGCGGATTCAGATATAGTATAAGGATTGGTAATGAAAGGTATCGGATTGATTGTGTAAGTGGGAAGTGGTGTTTAAGGATTAACCTATGACGAGGGGTTGAGAATGGAAATGATAGAGTACGCTTAGATAGTTGAAAACAATTAGTGAAAGCTTAGTCGAGGATGGACCTCTGAAGCAGTTGCTTAGATTTGACGATCAAGTGCGTGTGAATTTAACGATAAGGACGGCATAGGTCAGAGGATAAATGGTAGAACTTCTTGGTGGAGATTAAAGGAATGGAAATGATTATGAATAAGAGTTTCTTAGTGTTTTGAGGTGTGGTTTGTCAAAGGAAGTAGAACAAAGGATGTAGGAATATAGGACTTGATGTGAAAGATACGTGTAATTGATTAAACGTGATAAGAGATTCGGAGAAATCAATTTGATATTAGATATCATAAAGATAAGGGGATCTTGGTAAGGAATCCTATAGAAAATTCTTTATTACAGTGAGTTGTAATGAGGATAAACCTAAACCTGAGTTTAACGGTTGTGTGATTCGATGAGTTTTGATGTTTTCGAGCACTTGCGGGTGGTTTTAAAATGGTTGAGAATTAGCCCCAAATGCCTTGAAAGTTTGGAGACTTTTAAGGATGTTAAATGGAGGAAAAAATATGGTCCAGGGGGTACTGGACCGGTCGAAAGGGGCGGTTCGACCGGTCGAACACCCCTCTGGTCCAAACAGTGTTTTCGGAAACATTTTTCGTCGACTTTTACAAAAACAGGCATAACTCTTTGTAGAGAATTCGGATTCGCGCGCCGTTTCTTGCGTTGGAACCGAGACTCAAAGAGATATCTTTTGGTGTAAAATTTTACCATACTTCATAAATGACCATTTTGCCCTTGGTCTGTTTTGTCACAAAAAAGTCTTTTTAAGAGGTCGAATTCATGCCTTCTTTGCTAATTATCGTATTTCAAATAAAGTGAAGAATCTTTTAATGATTGTAAAACCTCGTTAAGTATTTGTAATGAGTGGTTGTCAACGGGAGGTTGGAGTATGACAAGTAGTACGATATTGAACAAGAGCAACTGTGGAAATGGATAGAGTAAAGAGATTTTGGGTAAGTCAGATCACAATAGCGAAAGTGTAGATTGGGAAAATGAATCTCTTATGAGAAAGTGAACAAGAACAGTAGAAGTAGGATGAAGACTTGGGAGTACGTTGAGTACATTATCAGATATGATAGAAAGAATGTAAAATGGGCAGAGGATAATGGTAAATGTAGTGGAATGCTATCTCGGTCGTCCTGGATTCCAACAAGGTTGGAGAATTTTCAGAATGTCAGATTCCATCCTAAGGAAATTTTAAAGTGTTTAAAATGTTTTAAAAATCAAACTTTTGTTTGAGTAAGAAAATTTTGTTAAACACTTGCAATAAGGTATCAAGTAGACTTTGGAGGACGAGTATCGTGGAAGTATATGGTATGCTTAGTGCTTGGGACACAACAGTGTTGGTCAAATGAATGAGTTCTACGTGAGTAGGTCATAAAGTTGGAAATTCTAAAGTAATGGATTAGTAAAATGTTGTACACTTGGACTTAGTAAGCTGGAGGTAGTACCACTAAACGAGTTGACTTGGGTATTTTCTAAAGGGAAATTGATCTTGGTTTAAGTATTTGAATAACCCGAGGTTATGAATGATTTGAAGTTTGGAACGTTTATGAACTTGATGAGATTCGTAAAGTGTGAAGCACTTAAAAACAATAGTTATGAATGTGTGATCTTGAGTATGGACACGAAAGGTATGTGAATTGGGAGTTGATAGGGAATTTATTGAACATAGTGAGACTATAGTACTTCATTGGGAAGATTAAATTACTGAGTTGTCTTCAGATGGTTACAAGAATAGTATGAATACTTGAACAACAGGTTCTTCGAGAATAATGAATTTGGGATCAGAATAGCAAATATAAAGGATTAGAGAAATCTGAATTGGAGTTAAGTCAGGTTGACTGGAGTTATGAAATATTAAATCGTTAAATGAGGTATGAAGCCTTGAGATGTTATACAAGGAATATATGTTCAGTGTAAAGGGCTGTCAGAAATTCAGTAAGAGTTGAGATATATGAGTACGATTGGTATGGCTTGTGTAAAGGTGAAAGTGATATATCATAAACTTATGGGGTTGTGATCTTCAACAGAAAAGTAATTGACACAGGGTGTGTGTACACTATATGAATAGAATAGATTGTGAAGGGTCAAAGATTTGGGACAGGAACAAAGTATGGTCTGATTATGGGAATGCGTCATGATGGACGTTGTGGTACATGTATGATTGACTAAGTCAATTTGGGTTAACCACGTTATTGGTTACGATGAACATTGGGGTTATTATGTTGGGAAAGTATTATGCAAAATTTTAAAACGATTTGTTTTAAAAACAAAAAGGAAGAATATGTATTTGACTTTGTTAAAAGTTTTAAATTGAAGGTGTAAAGTGAAATCTTCTACGTTAGTCGACGACAGTTCGAGTACAGAAGTGGGAGATAAATGACAAGTGTGTTGACCTCACCGAGAGTGGTTCGGGATAGTAGGTAACCTCGGACAAGTAAAATGATGTAAAATTTTCAATTGAGAATCTGAATGGTGTCTTACAAATCATGTACGATTGGACTTAAAATACGAGATTGGATTAAACCGAACTGGAATTTGATAAGGAATGAGAGTTGTTTGAAAACGTGTTATCGTTCTACGGGTATTCCACGATTAACAGGATAAGAGATAGAATTCATGGTATATGAAATAGTTGATTGAGGTATTGACTTACCGACAGTCTATGAATGTATGATAGTACTCAGTTTTGATTACTTCGAGATGAAGAATTGTGTATGGTTGTTAACCAGTTGAGACATGTTGGAAACGACAGTTAGTCGAAAAGAAAGATGGGTGAAAATGAGGTGAGTTATTGATTTTGTTTTGGCTATTGGGATGAACTTTAAAGTTTGAAAAAGATGTGACAAGTACAATGAAGGTATGTATGGGTTGACGTGTGACATCGTGATATGATTTAATGTCAAGATTGACTATTGATTATGTTTTACTCAGGCATTGATGTTCTTATTTATCGAGATGTTTCTGTGTTGTTAGTATTCGAAGAGAATCTTCAATCGGGTTGAGACGAGGACTTCAAGGATTTATTTTCCTTAAGAGCCTGAGGATTTATTTTCCTCGTGAGATTGTAATATCTTGGAAGAGATGTATAGGTTGTAATGAGACCAACGTTGGAAGTACTTGTGAGAAGTCTTGTAGCTTGATGAGATGGTATTGAAAGTTTGGGGACAAACTTCTTTTAAGGGGGAGAGGATGTCATACCCGCTCCTGCGGTATTTATTTATATCATTTTAGCATGCATATCATGCTTACGGTTGTGTTAATTAACGTGTGTGAAGTGAGTGATGACTCACTAGTTATTGGAGGGTGTCTTTTGAGAACCCAGTATTTGGCCTTAAAGGCAGTTTGGAAGGTGTCAAGAGAGGACACGGGAACATGAAAATTCATGTTGTATTGGCATAGCTAAATGACATTTATGTGATTTAAATGTTATTTGACTTATTTGGTATTTTCATGAATAGTAATTATACCTGTGTAGTATAATTTCTGATAGTTTTGATCTAGTTTTAGATCGTTTGAACACTGTGGTGAGAACGTGAGTGATACGTTGCTTAAAAGGTAGGTTGTGTAGAGATTTCACGGAAAATAGTTTTCGGAACGTAATTACGGCGGCAAACGGGACTTAATCAAAAACTTCTGAAATTTATAGTTTTCACTCATAAAGTTATAAAATGGACGTGTAAGACGTTTCGAGGAATAATTAGAAGTTTTGAGAACTCGCGGGAAGGTAAACGTAAATTCTGGAAAGTTTGTCTATAAATAGCAAGGGTGAGAATTTCATTAGTTGTAAACTTCTAAATATCTTGAAAGAAGAGAGACAAAGGGAGATTTAGTTCTCCGGGCTTTGCGACGACGGTCGGCGACCTTTCGTCCGCCTGAACTTCACCAAATTTCACATTTGAACTCCCCAAGGTAAGGGCTACGTTTTGATAGTCTTTAGGCCATGTTTGGCTAAGTTTTTATAAATTTCTAAATCTAGGAATTTGGGGAAAACACGTGTAAACTTGTAGGTTTCGCGTAGGATCAGAGATTTGGCGTTTAATCGGGCTTCTAGTCGTCCCCTCAAAGTTATACGACGATAGCTCGAGGTATGAATTTCTAGCCTATGTTATATAGGTGAAATACATGTTTTATATTTCGATGACGAAATTGTGATCCGGGCAAAATCCATGTGTTAATCTTAGGCCCGTTAATTATGCACGCGCTTAAATGTGAAAAGTATGTCTAATTTTACGCGAGCACGTATATGTGTTAAATGAGCATGTTTATGTGCCTATGTGGGTTAAAGGGGGATTTGTGTTAATTCACCGTGAGACGTCCTCTCGAGAATGGGGAGGATTAGTAGTGATGACGATCACTTGCCGAGAAAGGCATTAACGTGACATGTCGAAGGGGCATGGGTCATGGTTGAGTCTTAAGACTTTGGATCGGTGAATGTGCACTTATTCCCTGGAGACCAATAGTTATGTGTTATGATGAGATTAAAGCATGATTGTCATATATGCATATGTTAGAAATTGTGCACTCAGCATATAGCTGAGCAATGGAGATTTACTCCATTGCAGGTTTGAAGAAAGTAAGGAGAAGCGTGAAGGGTGAGGCCGGGGGAATGCAGGGGATCGCCTTTTGTTTATGTTTTGGTTTCCTTCCCAATGTTGTAATAATGGAATTGGAGGTAGGGTCATGTTTTGTTTAAATTGAGTACCTTGGAAGGATTTTGGGAAATGTTGTATTATGTAAGAAAACTTCTTATAGTTAGTTTTGAATTCGTCCGAACTCTTAAGTTCGTGTTTTGTAAACTTAACTTGTCAAATTCGAATTTTGAAGGATTGTGGTTAGAGTTTTGTGAATCGAGCCAAACAAGGCTTAGCTTGTTCCCTTATTATTTCTATTCATGGATTGGTGAGATTAAACTTGGTTTTTGAAAGCTTGTTATAGCTTGTGACGTTTGGACTAATTTAAGTGTGTTTGGAGTATTGGTATTGGTGGTGGTTGTTTGATGCCTTAAGCAAATTCTGCAGTTTTGGGCAGGATTCTGCTAAAGGGTCATTCGACCGGTCGAAGGGGGTCGTTCGACCGGTCGAAATACCCTCTGCCAGAAATCTTTTACTACCCCTTCCGGAAATTTTAAAAGGGTTTTGATTGGTTCTTAGGGTGCCTTTGGGATTCCTTTCAACATTAAATAATTCGTTTTGAAATATAATTACGTTTTCAATTTTATACGGATTTTACAACTCGGAGGGTAATGTTTTCAAAGTTTTATAGACTCAAGATTGTTTTAAAGTTCTTTTCCGTTGGGTATAGTTGTTGTTGAGCCTTGGTGGCGTGTCACGTGTCCTGTTTCCGCACATTAGCGGGATGGGTCGTGACACTTCGTAATAATTTTATAAGAGACATTACAGAGGCTGATGGGTCTAAAATTAGAGATGGATTCTGGGTTGTCCACTTTAGGGATAAGGGCCACAAAAGTTTTGTTCACAGACGGAGGGAGCACTCCACTATACAAAACACTCTTAGTGAATTTAATAATAGAAGGGGAGGTAAATCGCCACAATTTTGGGTAGAATCCAGCATTTAGACCATCAAGACCAGGAGATTTAGAAGGTCCCAGATCAAAAAGGGCACTTTTAATTTCCAAGTCAGTAATAGGGCGACAAAAAATCCTTTTTTCATCATCACTAATCCTTCTAACAGTCTGGGGAACATTCAGCACTTCCACCACATTAGGATCCAAGTCAAATAGATTAACAAAATAATTCCTCACAAGGTTTTTGAGAAGATCCGGGCAATCAATCCAATTACCATTACAATCCTTGAGAGTTATAATTTTGTTACGTTTGCGCTTAATCAATCCAATTACGTTTGCGCTTAATGATAATAGATTAACAAAATAATTCTGTATGTTTTTAGCTACCTTTTGTTCTGACCAAAAATAAACTGAATTCTTTTTTGTGTCTTTTATTAGGGGTGTATACGAGTCGAGCCGAGCCTGCTCGCAAGCTTTCTCGTGAGCTTAAACAAGCCGAGCTTTTAAGTGTTCGCAAGCTTTCTCGCAAGCTTTTTAACGATCTTTTTTGCGTGCACTTTTAAACTATATAGTTTAATAATATATAAAGCAATCCTTTATCAAGTCTATTTATGAAATGTGTCATATTTTCTCTAAAATTATATAATTTTATAATAAACAAATTTATAAAAGTCACTATACAAGCTCTTTATCAAACCTATAAACGAGCTTTTTCACGAACCTTAATTGATCGTGTTCACGAGCTCAAATGAGCAAGTCGAGCCTAGTCTTTATCAAACTGAACTTCAAACCCGTATTGAGCGTCTCATCCGTTTACACCCCTATCGACTGCCATTGTGGGCAATCATTTCTAGCACCACCTTATACTTGTAAAGTTGGTGTGCTATCAACCCTAATGGATGCTGCTGGAAATAGCTACCCATAATGACACCCGAGAATCTGCTCCCTCTTAGACCATCTCCAAAGGCAAACCATCAATTGATAAGGCAATTTGGTACTTTGATGGGTCTTAGGCAAAGTTGTTGTGTTAGTTTTGATGAGTCACTCCAACCCTTACATCAAACTTTTGTTATTTTAATATACTTTTATTCTTTTATCTATTATTTGTATTTTACCCATATTATTGTACTTTGTGATTTTATAGTATTGTTTATTGGAAATATGTGACATTTTCTAATTAAAAAACTATAATATTATTTAAAATATTTTACAATTTAAAATATTATTTTGAATTTTTTACAATTTTAGTTTTCGAATAAATTTCAAACTTAAATTTCCCCCCTACAAAGGAATTTTAAAATTTACTTTCGCTTAAATTCAAATATAAATTATTCAAGAATTGTGCTATCTTTCATTAAAATATTGCAAAATAAGATTTGATGGCATGGGTTTATCGCAGCATTGTTGCTGCCATTTGGGCAACCCAGCAACTTTGCTGCAACAGTTGCTGTGCCTGTTGGAGCAAGGTTTTATCACATTTTGCAGCAACTTTGCTTTTGCTGCAATAGTTGCCACAGGGTTGGAGATGGTCTTATACTTCACATTTAAAAATGTACTACCTACTGTTTATCCAAAACCTTCACCGGCAAAATTAATCAAGGACCAACTTGGATGATAAAGTCTAAATGCAATGTTATTGTCACTGTAAAAGGGTGTAGGGTAGAGATTGCTATCATAGACCATATCTTATCTTATTACATTATTATAATATGAAATGCTCAGAATACCTCGCGTCAAATTAACGGACAATTAAGGAAAATCATGTTCTTTTTCCTATTCATTAATACAATGGGGCTCTTAATATATCTTATTTTTACTTTGCTCAAAAAATATATATCTTATTTTAATTATAATATATTTTATTAAATTCAATACATAAACGAATATGCATTAAATTTAGTCTCATATTCATATATTCTGATCACTCGCTCATAAGGTTGGTCATTTCACTCTTTTTACAATTCTCTATTTATATTTTAAAAATTATTAGTACCTTTTTAATCGACTTCATCTTATTAATAATATTCTCCCGTGCATTGCCGGGGTTTTAAAACTAGCATGTATAAAATGATTTAATTTGGGGGATTAGATGATTCATTTGTCAAATATTAAGGTCTATAACTGAATTTTAAATTGAAGGTCTCATGTTTTGCAGCCAGTGGTCAAACAATTCAAAGTTGTGATGTATTAAAGATCCATAAGCCTATTTGTTTGGGTGTTTCTTGCCTTGACAGAAGATGCTGATGATATTTATCCTTCTTGATAAAACTGAAAAAAAAAAAAAAAAACAATTTATTTGAAGGAAGATAAAACTGAAATTTTGGGTTGTTGAATTTTGTAGTACTGAAATATTGTTCCTGAGAATTGAAATATACCAAAGTTCAACAATTTTTTTCAGCAAACTATTTAACATAAAAAAATAAAAATAAAAAGAAAAAAAAGAAAGAAAGAAAAAAAAGAAGATGTTATTTTTGACTGTTTCTTCAATACTATATGAGTAATAGTGTAATATTTAAGCACTATATGAGTGAAAACGATGACAGGGTGTGAAGGTAAAGGTATGATTTTTTAAATTTGATTTTTAAATGTTTTGTTATTTGTAACACACCATTGTCACTTAGATATACAGAGTACTTCTTTTCTCCCATTTTATTTGTTCATTTTTAAGAGTTTAACATTTTTAGGAGACATAATGATTGTCATTCATATGGTATGAAATTAGTGCAAAATTTCCAAAATAATCTTTGTTTTTTCTTTCTTTTTACTTTTTGTTGAGTAATTTCAAAATCAATAAGAGTTATTTTGAAAAATAGTGAAAAATTTATCATGAAATATTCTTTGTGCACAATAATTTTGGGATGGCTGTAAAATGAAAAATACATAAAATAGGACAGAGAGAGTAGGAGCACAACTTTATTTGGAACCAAATTTAAAATTTGAATTTGAGAATTATTTAGGGAATTATTATGTACACCGTAAGGTTTGCTTATATACCGTTCAATCAATTTTATAAAAATGAAAATTTTTAGAAAAAAAAAAATTAAAATAAAAGAATGTAAGTCTACATAAAAAGTACACGGTTAAACATAGTAATTTCCATTATTTATTGGAGAATTTGAATATGAAATAAATGGATTGTACAGAACGCAAGGGTGCTTCTTTTGGACCATTTTTGATTTGGAGAGGACAATTCGATGGATTGCAATAAAAGAGGTGAGAGAAAAGTAAAAGCCAGCTGGCAACGAATATATAGTAATATATATGGGATATTTATATTCCAATCAATTTATTGTAAAAAATTTAAAAGTCAATTTATTACTTTTTTTAAATTAAAAAATAATCAACAATAATTAAAAAAAATTCAAAATTTATCAATAAAATTAAAAAATATATTAACTTTCAAATAGTTATTTTGTGGTTTAGTGAACAGGTTCACATAGTTAGTGTGCGTTTGATAAAATTAAAAATTAAGTGTTGAAAATTAAGTACTAAATTTTAAGTATTAAAAATTTTAAGTGATTTTTTGACTACTTTTTCAATTAAGTGGTATGTTATCAAACGCACTAAAAAAGAATAAGTGCTGAATCTTTTCATTTTTAGTCTTAATTAGGTTATCAAATATATCCTTAGTGATTTTTTTTTTTTTGCCTGAAAAACCCGTGGGCTGCCCCAGCTGACCCGCACGCGCCCCAGTGACTAGCGGATTTTTTCAGGTAAAAAAAAAATATTCACTGGATATGTTCACTCTACCCTTTTCACTCTAGAGCTAGACCGATTATACTTTATGTTTTCAACGTTTAAGCTTGTATCAAAATATTGTAATGATTGCTCTCAACCTTGTGAGACTTATTCCCAATTTTGTGAAGAGTTACACCCGACTTTGAAACGAGTTGCTTCCCCTGTATTCTGAATAGTGGTTTCCAACATTTCAAAGAGTTGCTCCAAAACTTCATATAAATTTAGTGACTTTTTGTTTTTTACAAAAAAAAAAAAAAAAAAAAAAAAGTTGATATTTTTTAATTGTGAAAAAATAATAAATTAACTTTTAAATTCTATACAAAAATTTGATTGAAACTTAGGCTTAGTTTGGCTCCTACATGGCTTTTTAAAAATTATTTATACATTTATTATTAAGTTGTTTGATAGTTTTGTACAAGTGACACAATAGTCTTAAAAAAATATCATAAAATTAAAAAACAACCTTGAGTTTTTGAAAACTCCATCTCTAAAAAAGTCTTAAGTTCAAAATTTATAAATTACTTATCAAATAAATTAATATAAAATTGTATTTAAAAAAAAAAAAAGAACGAAAACGAGGGCAAACTAAGCCTTAATTATACCTTTATATTCATAGGCTTACATTGATACACACACTATACAAAAGTATGTATATCATCATATCATCTCGGAATCCTTGCTTACTAGCTGGTTAGATATAGACTAGTAGAGAGAGGAAAAGGGTGGGATTTGTGACTTTGTGTGCTGTGATGTAGACGTGTCAACGGTGTGTGTGGTGTAATTTTTACCACTAGGGCCCAGTAAGACATGGTCCAATAAATAAGGAGATACAGACGACAAAAATGACACACACAAACACTGATAGTATGTGTGTTTTATGTACATTTATGTATTATTACCTTCGTTTCCTCATTGCCGACATTATGAGTTGGGCCCACTTATTGTTTGGTTTTTTTTTTTTTTTACTTTTCTGTTGTATGGGACTGTTACATTGTGTGATAATAACTGTGATATCTTATTATAAAAATTACGTACAATTTTTTTTTTTTTAAATTGTGTTAACTGTGAGACACAATTTATAGGACCTAATAAACAACTGTAATTTGATGTCCCACAATGATATCCTCAAGGCAGGGTAATTAGATTGAGTAATCAAAATACCTAAATAATCATTTTCAAAATTAAGACGAGAGTTCTAAAAAGTAATTATTTAGAGTTTAACGTCTAATTTAATTTTTAATTTGTTAAAAGATCCCTCAAAGGTAGGGGTGACAATTTTTGACATGGCATGAACCCGACACGAAATAAATGGGTTTGAGTTTATCTTATACATGCTTGGATCATAAACGGGTCAATCCGTTTAGCACGATTATCAACGGAATAATAATACATACATTTATATGTTCGGAGTACAACATATTAACATAATGTCTAACTGGAATAAATAATAATAATAATAGTGATAATATAACACGGACATTAATTTGGTACAATATATTAAACATGAGTTTAGTCGGGAGACTAAATAATTATAATAATAATAGTAACAACAATAATAATAATAACCAATGGGGGAATCAGAATTAAGAATCAGAGTAGCAAAGACTGAAGAAGAAAGACACAGATAAATAAAGAAGAAAATAAATAACTGAAACTTACAGATTGGATTACTGGGAATGGTTCACTGAATTGCTCAGTGTATACATCAAGTATTACAAACTATGAACTTAATAAATACAGAAATTCTTTATGAGAGAAGTAGATGAGAATTATTCTAGACGATCTCTCAAAATTCTATCAAAAGACTCTGCTTGAAAACTCTGCCTAAAACTGAATGCAGAACTGGTTACTTATAGCCTTCAAAATTGTCCTGTGCATCTCATGAATGAACCATGAGCTGTAAAGAACTTTTGAAAGGCTGGAACTTCACATGGGGTTACTATGGATGAACAGTGTCTTGTCTGTTACTGTTCAATCACGCGGAATCTAAAAAAGCATGTCGGTTACTGTGGTCGAAAGGTTGATTTGACTTATCCTTTTTACTGTAGTTTTAACCAGTGTTAATGGGTGTTTCACCGAGAAACTTTTGCATTAACCATGGTTAACACTGTCCTTTTTACCAAAAGAGCATTGGATGCTCAGTTATTCCTGACTCTCTTCATAGGGGTCTTGAGCATCTTGGAATGCTGCACTGAAATAGGGATCATAAGGCTATGCAATAGAGCATGATCCTTCAGAACTGTGACTGTTGTTATCTTGATCATTTTGACTAACTTGAGCAATTAACTGTTGAGCCATAGCCATTAATTGTGCATTTGATGGCTTGGAACTTGACTTGCCTTTGGAGCTTGACTTGTTTTTAGGACCAGTAATTGTACATTTGGTCATGGGGCCTGTGATTGGAGTAGAGGGGGTGTTTACTGGTGGGAATTCAAGGTTTACTTGTTTAATAATCTGATGATGACCAAATTTGTCCCACCATTTAACTGAATACTGTCTCTGAACAGTATTACTCTGAATTTGATATTGCCATCTCAAAATCCATAGCACTTTGTATTTACTGATGAACATGAGTAGAATGGGAAATTAGGTATGGTGATCATTTACTTTATACTTGGTGGAGAAATATTTGACTGTTTCCTGGGGATCACTGGGGAATAAATCATGCATGGGATCATGACGGGACCACCGTTGGAGTAACCATGTGGGGATCTGACTTTTGAACTTGGTGTCAAAATTAACATACCATGAATAGGAAAATGTATCAGTCTGGTAGAGGAAAACATAGAACCAAGCATCAATATAATCAAAATAATTATACTGAGTTTGGTTGGGTAGTGACTTAAGGATGCATGGGTGGGAACTCTAATCTTTACTGGAAATAATTCTTTTGATATACAACTGGTGATACAGAATTTTTTTTTCTGATTCAGGAATTGACTTATCACTGGCATTTTTAGTAATGAGTTTGATATAAATTGACTCAGTAGAGAATAAAATATCTCTATAATAACTAAGGGATTTTTCTGGACTTTTGGGAATGAAATGTCATCCAGTGGGAAGGGTGAGTTTAACTAAATCAACTAGGTTTTTATAGTGACTCTGATGTGGCTCAATCCAGAATAGGTGGACTGGGTTGGGTTTTACTACATAATCTGTTCTAGGTGTTTGGATGGGTCTGTTAACTATTGTTTGTATGGGTTTGGTAGCAAATGGGTCATTGACTAGGTATTGATTGCTGGTTGGCCTGGCTAAGGCTGACTGGTAACTGGGCCTGGATATTGATCCAAGTACTTGATACCTATTAACTAATCCAATTGGAGGGATAACTGCTAATTTGTTATCCTTCTCCTTCTTCTTGTCCTCCATTTTTACACTGTAAAAATTCACGAGTAAGAAAATCAGTGATTGAATTGTTACTGCCTTTGATATATTCTATATGAAAATCAAATACAGATAAAAATAGATTGCCATCTGGCAAATATTTGCTTTGATGCCAAAATTTTGACATCTTTTTCTAAAATAAATTTAGCACTTTTGCAGTCAATCTTGACTAGAAAATTTTGATTTAAAATATCATCTTCAAATTTACTTATACATAATACTAGAGAAAGAATTTCTTTCTTTATAGTACTGTAATTGTTTTGTGCTTTGTTCCAAATTCCAGAGTGGAATCGCACAATTTGTTCATTGGATGAACCATTGACTTTTTGGAGGAGGATTCCTCCATAACCATGCTCAGAAGCATCTGTCTGAATAATTTTAAATGAATTAACTGAAGGAATGCCAAGACATGACAAAGACTTGACATATTTTTTGACTTCTTGAACAATGAAAGTATGAACGGATGACCGGGGGGGGGGATTGGATTTCAATATATCAAAAAGGGGTTTACATTTGGGAACAAAGACTAGGATAAAAATCAGATATATAATTTAAAGATCCTAAAAATCTTTGTAACTGAGTTTTGTCTAGAATTTCAACTAGGAATTTATCAGCAAATTGAATTGCTCTATCAATAGGAGTGACTTTCCCACGATGAATATTGTGACCAAGAAATCTGAATTTGGACTGAAATAGACTGATTTTTGAAGCTGAGACAACAAGACCATTGGCTTTGGTGGTATTGAAAAATGAATTTAAATGTTTCCAATGTTCATCAATTGACTTTGAGAAAATAAGAACATCATCAATGTAGACAATTGAAAAATGACTGAATGGGTTAAATATTTCATTCATAATATTTTGAAATTCACTAGGGGTATTCTCAAGACTAAAGGGCATTACATTCCATTCATAATGTCCAAATGGAGTAGTAAAGGAAGTCTTATATCTATCACTTTCATGGAGTTGGATTTGCCAAAATGCACTCTTCATATCAAATTTACTAAAAACAACTGCTTGGTTTAATCTATTGACCAAATCTCTTTTATTGGGGATAGGATATCTAATCCACTCTAAAACTTTATTGAGGGGTTTGTAATTGATAACTAACCTAGGTGTTCCTCTTTCTAACTTAGCATTTTTTCTAACATAGAAAGCAGGGCAAGACCAGGGTGACTTACTTTTACGAATTATATTTTTATTAAATAACTCACTAATTTCTTGTTACATAACTCCATCTCTTCTTGACTCATTTGAATAGGTCTAGCTTTAGTAGGGATATTAGACTCATTAAAATCCTTGACATAAGGAAGGGTAACTATATGTTTCTTTCTATACCAAAAGGCATTAGGTAAGTCTAAACACAAATTACTAATGATTCTAGACTTAATGTTTTCTATCTTGATTTGTAGAGATTTATTAGTTAATTGATTATCGATTTTCACGTACCTAAACTCTTCTTATAAAGACTTTAGATGTAAAGTTTTACAATAGAGAATACTTTTATTTCTAGAAACGGATTGGTCTTTTAACTGTTTTAAATCTCTAAGTAATGGTTCAGTAAGAAACTTAAACTGAACTTTTTGTCCACAATAGGGGTGGGCATACTTCGGGCCAACCCGAAAAATCGAACCGAAATCGAAAATTTTCAAATTTTGGTTCGGATAATAACCGAACTGAAATTATATCATTATATCAGTTCGAAACCGAACTATTTTAATTAGTATGGTTCGGTTTTTGAAAGTAAAAAAAATTTCGGTTCGAAACCGAATAACCGAAATTTTAAAAATATATAAAGACTTGTTAGATAAATTAGGTTCATATGATTCATATTGGTAATGAAAAATAACAAATAAAAAACAGAATCTCAAAGTGGTGAATCTTTACTAATTTACTATACTTAATTTTACCCAAACAAAAAAAATAAAAATAAAAAAATAAAAAACAAAAAAATAATTTCGGTTGCGTTTCAACCCGAATTTTCGAACCGAAACCGAAGTTAAATTTCGAAACCGAACCATTTTTTCGAAGTTTATTTCAGTTCGGTTTTCGGTACCAAAATTTCCAACCCGAACCAAACAACCCGAACCGAAATTTTCGATTCGAAACCGAACCGACCGAATGCCCACCCCTAGTCCACAAGCATGAGTGGTTAATCGATCATTATTAGCGGTGAATTGGTAAAGTAAGCATAGAAATGGTATTCCTAAAATAACTTTGTCAGTCATGTTTTTAATTAAAACAAATGGTGTTTTAAAACAAACATTGTTTTGACAAACATGCGCACTAGGTAATTTAGATTCAATCTGCATTTGGCTACCATTAGCAGAACTAAGACGTTCACTGGTTTTTATATAATATTTAGTTGGGATTAATCCTTCTTGAATGCAATTAAGATTAGCACCTGAATCTATAAGTGCTATAGTCTCTATTTCTAATTCTTTATTTATTACTATTTTAACATTGCAATGCCATTTTTGTAAATGTATTTTATTCATAACTTGAAGTAAACTGGGTTGTTCCATTTCTTTATTAGAATTCTGGTAATTAGGGGAAGTATTTTCACTGCTAGAATCTTCACTAGCGGAAGTATCTTTGCTACTACTATAACACCCATAGTTGTGTTATTGCTTTTGCATTACATTGTCATGCATGATAATGTGATGTGGCGTGTCTTATGACACATGTTTGAGTGAGTTTTGACTCACGAGTTGATTTGGGTGTCTGTATTAGAGAACCCATTGAAACTATGGTGATTAAAGATTTGTTGTTGTGAAGTCTCTCCGAGTATGAGACGGTCACTGTGGAACATTTAAATGTTTATATGAAAATAAATGTTTATCTGTGTATTTCAATATCTGTATTATTTTCTGTTTTAGAATTTATTTCTGTTGTTAGTTTTAGTATCCTGGTGAGAACGAATTAACACGCTATTAATTTGGTAGGCTAATTAGCAACTTCGGAAACGTCATGTAGAAATTCGCGTTTTAGCGACCAAACGAAACTTAGTCGAAAACTTTTATAATTTTGAGGTTTCACTCGTAGAGCTATGAATAAGCTGTATAGAAAGTTTCAGAGACTGATTAGGAGTTTGGAAAACTCGTGGGGAAGTAAACGTAATTCCCCGAGAATGTTGCCTATATATAGATAGAGATGACTTAGATTTTTCTATAACATTCTAACCTAATTCCAAAGAGGAGGCCAAAAGGGAGGCTAGAGGGAGATTTGATTGCTTAGAGCTTTGCGACACCAAACGACGACCTTCCGTCAGTCTGGTTTCTCCCAGTTTTCATATTCGAGCTCCTCGAGGTAAGAGCTTCGTTTTGATATATGTTAGGGCCTGTTTGGCTAAGTTTTTCGAAAAGTCTTTTTCTAGAATTTTTCATAAAAGTTGATAAATGGAATTCTGATCCATAGGAATTTTACTAGACGGACTTCTGCACGTTCTTTGTGCACGGGTTTTCTTTGGATCGTATTTTAAGCGCGTAAATCGGAGGTGAGTGATTCAACTATGTTTTGGAATGATTTCTTGACATGTATTCATGTTTTGTATGAATAGCATGTATTAATTTTTAGAGATATATTGTGTAGTTCATATTGGGCATTTATATTGATAAGTAGGCTCAATAGCACGGTGATATGTTTTAATTACCGCGAGTATGGTGATATGTATTTGAGCATGTTAAGTTGCTTATTTGGGTCAGAAGGAGCACGTGGTCACCGTACCATTTTGTGGAGCCGATAGAGTGGCATTAAGGTCGCACGATTGTTTGTAGAATCGTGGGTCTTACCCTTTCGCGTGGACTTATTGGCGAGGAGTCGCGGATTGGGAATATGGACGGGCACGTGAGTCTCCGGCGACTAGTATGAATTGTAGAGATGTGAATGCGGACATGTTTATCATTTATGTGCATATGTTGTTTTATTCACTAAGCTTTAGCTTAAACAAATCGAAATATGTGTGGTTATTCAAATAACCATTTCAGGTGTCAATGCTGGCGAGGAATCGCAGAAGTGAGTACGTGGGTTGGGAGTTCGCTTGAGAGGCAACTTGTAATGTAAATCTTGTAGTTTTGGGATAATAGGAATGTTGTAATAAGAATTCTTATGGTTTTAGTTATGTTTAACTTGGTATGTTAGAATGGATTTTAAATCGTTGTATTAGACTATAACATGTTGTAATTATGTTTGGTAATACTTTAATACAGCTAGAATTACTTTGGACTGAGTTTGATTGAGTGGTTGATCATTGAATGGAAATTAGAAAGCTTTAAAACTTGTTTTCTGCAGATTGGGCTGCTGCCAGGGGAGCAGTCGACTGAGCAGTCGACTGAACCCCTGAGCCTGATAGCAACTGCTTCATTTTTAGCAAAAGCAGTCGACTGGACCCCTCAGCAGTCGACTGAACTCCTCAGCAGTCGACTGGACCCCCAATTTCAGTCGACTGGAATTTGTTGTTAAAATCCCTGCCCGCCTCCGTCGACTGAGCAGTCGACTGAGCAGTCGACTGAACCTCTGGTTTTAAAATGTGTTTTGTTTTCCGCTGCGTGTGTTCTTCAAACCTAATTTTTGGGAACGTTAATGAATTGGTTTAGCCTCGGTGGCGTGCCACGGGCTCCGGTTCCGCTATTGTGGGACCGGGCTGTGACATTTAGTGGTATCAGAGCATAAGTTTAGAGCCTTGGGAACGAGTGACGTTATATATGCTGAGTGACGTCGAGTGGAGTGTGTAATTGTGAAGATAATTGTTATCATTGTAGAAATGCTTCATGTGTTAGCATTTGTTGATTGTGATGAACTGTGCACATATATCTATATTGTGGCATAGCATGCATGGTCATTATGCATTGAACTCAACAGGGGAAATATTTGAAACATTATGGCGGAGCAGCCGAGAGAATTGTCACCGCATTCGAGGATGGACCAAATAGTGAATATGGTGGGAAGTTTCATACAAGCGGTAAGTGAAAGGGAACAGATGAACGTTCAGCCTCCACAAGTGGAAATTCGTTACGTCAATGCACCACCGGCACCGCGACCTCAACACACAATCGTGGAGCAGTTTCATAAGCAAAAACCCACGTTGTATCATGGACAAGTTGACATAGATTTGGCCGATCATTGGATGATGGACATGGAAAGACATTTCCGTCAGGTAATATGTACCGACGAGGAAAAAATTTTGTGCGCATCCGATACATTGATGGGTGAAGCCTTGGACTGGTGGAACAACGTACTTGAACAAGGGAAGCCGACCACGTGGGAAGCATTTAAAGAAGAATTCAACAAACGTTTCTTTCCGCAATCTGCTTATACTCAGAAACGTCAAGAATTTGCGAGTTTGATTCAGGGAGATATGACCGTGGGTGAGTATGTTTCTCGTTTCAATGCCTTGTTACGATTTGGGAAAACTACTGTTCCGACTGATAGGGATAAAGCTCGTAAGTTTGAGGAAGGGCTTAGAGAGAATATCCGTGGCCGTGTGGACATGTTGCAACACCCGACCGTTTCTCTCGTTGAGGAAGCTGCCCGTATTGCTGAGAAAAGTGTCGACAAATATCGACAGGGACAACAAGGAAAGAGACCCAATGACAATAGGGGCAAGAGTCAAGGGAATGCGAAGAAACCGTTTACGCAAGGTTCGGGATCATATATGAGTAGCCAAGGAGGGAGTACGTTCATGGGGGACCTGAGACCGTTGTGTCCAACATGTAACCTGCGACACAGAGGAACCTGCTATCAATTGACCACTTGCTATATTTGTAAACAATTGGGGCATGTGTCTAGAAACTGTCCTTTGAACGTAAATTCGACTACACCAAACACAACCTCGAACACCAAGAGCTACAACCCAGAGACGAGAGGAAAATGTTTTGAGTGTGGACAACCAGGACACATAGCAAAGAACTGTCCAAGTAAGAGACAACCGGGGATGAGTACCGGGGCATCGAGTGTGCCAAGCGGATCAAGGGTAGAACCTCGAATAGATAAAGGGAAAGGAGTCGCGCAACAACAAGGACGATACTTCCAGCTCAGGCCGGGGAATACGGATGATACCGTCGTATCAGGTATTCTTCCTATTTGTTCGTATCCTGCACGTATACTTATGGATTCTGGTTCAACGCATTCATTTGTATCACGTGATTTTGTTAAGCATTTAACTGTTAAGTCAGAACCGCTAGGATATGATTTGTGTGTATCATTGCCTAGTAGTGAACCGTTAGTTACTTCGTCAATGTTCAAGTCATGTGAGATCAAGATAGGTGATAAAGTCTTGAGCGTTGATTTGATTCCGTTGACGGTGAATTACTTTGATGTTATCTTGGGTATGGATTGGTTGTCGGTTAATCAAGCCAGAATCGATTGTGAACAGAAACGGGTTAGTTTCTATCCGTCAGGGCGAGAAGAGTTTACTTTTCAGGGTAAGGGAGTGATCGTACCGCCGTACTTGATATCGGCGATTCAAGCAAGTAAGATGTTGAAGAAGGGTTGTTCGGGTTTCTTATGTTCAATTATCGACACGAGAGTTCTTGGACCACTAATAGAAGACATTTCAGTAGTTCGAGAATTTCCAGATGTTTTTCCCGATGGGTTACCCGATGTATTGATTGAAAGAGAGCTTGAGTTCACAATAGAAGTAGTACCAGGGTCACAATCGATATCCAAAGCACCGTACTGAATGGCACCGATAGAGTTGAAAGAATTGAAAGTTCAGTTAGAAGAACTGTTGGAGAAGGGTTTTATTCGACCGAGTGTTTCGCCGTGGGGAGCACCAGTCTTGTTTGTGAAGAAGAAAGATGGAACAATGCGTATGTGCATCGACTACCGAGAGTTGAATAAATTGACCATCAAGAACAAGTATCTGTTGCCACGAATAGATGACTTGTTTGATCAGTTACAAGGGGCTCAGGTATTTTCGAAGATCGACTTGAGATCCGGTTATCATCAGTTAAAAGTCAAAGAGGAAGATGTTGAGAAGACAGCTTTCAGGACTCGATATGGTCACTTTGAATTTTTGGTCATGCCGTTTGGAGTGACTAATGCACCAGCTGCTTTCATGGACTTGATGAACCGTGTTTTCAAAGATTATTTAGATGAGTTCGTTATCGTGTTCATAGATGACATCCTAATCTACTCCAAAAGCGTTGAAGATCACGAGCATCATTTGCGATTAGCTTTACAACGATTGCGTGAAAAGAGATTATTCGGCAAATTGAAGAAGTGTGAGTTTTGGTTGACCGAGATAGCTTTTCTTGGACATATAGTGTCGGCAAAGGGAATTTCTGTAGACCCTCAGAAGATAGAAGCAGTTACCAATTGGGCGAGACCAACGAATGTGACAGACATCAGAAGTTTCCTAGGATTAGCTGGGTATTATCGGAGATTTGTGAAAGACTTTTCGCGTATAGCAATGCCGATGACACAGTTAATGAGGAAAGATATTGCTTTTGTTTGGAGTCCAGAATGTGAAGAAAGTTTTCAAGAGTTGAAAGGTCGACTAGTGAAAGCACCAATTTTAGCCGTTCCATCAGGGACTGAAGGGTTTATCATTTACAGTGATGCTTCAGATAGAGGTTTAGGTTGCGTTCTTATGCAAGGTGATAAAGTCATTGCGTATGCGTCGAGACAACTTAGACCGCACGAGAAGAATTATCCAACACATGATCTAGAATTGGCCGCCGTGATTTTTGCACTGAAGATTTGGCGTCATTACCTATACGGGGAGAAATGTGAGATCTATACGGATCACAAGAGTTTGAAGTACTTGTTTACACAACGAGATTTGAATATGAGGCAAAGGAGATGGTTAGAGTTGATAAAGGACTATGACTTGTCAATTCTGTATCATCCGGGCAAAGCGAATGTCGTCGCCGATGCTCTTAGTCGCAAAGTACCAACCAACACCGCATCAGATCTGACTTCTCAAAAAGAATTGATACGAGATATGGAGAATATGGAGCTTGAGGTGATTCCGAGGATTGAAGGTGGATTGATGTCGACAATAGTGGCACAACCACTCTTGATTCACGAGATTACAGAGAAACAACTTCAAGACGTGGCTTTGAAGAAGATTTGTGATGAGATTCCAATGGGCAAACAACTGGGATTCACGTTTGAGAACAATGTGTTGAGATTGAGGGGTAGAATTTGTGTACCTAGTGAGAAAGAGTTGAAAAAGAACATCCTAGAGGAAGCACACAACACGAAGTATACCGTTCATCCGGGAAGCACCAAGATGTATAGAGATTTGAGACATGTTTATTGGTGGCCGGGAATGAAGAGGGAAATAGCACGATATGTCTCGCGTTGTACTAGTTGTCAACAAGTAAAGGCCGAACGCCAAGTACCTTCAGGATTGCTACAACCGTTACCAATAGTCGAGTGGAAATGGGAGCACATAACAATGGATTTTGTTAGTGGGTTTCCGAAGTCGAAAAGATCAAATACTATTATTTGGGTGATTGTTGATCGTTTGACGAAGTCGTCGCACTTCCTACCGCTTCGAACGACTAAGCCGATGACGTTAGCTAAGTTGTATATTCGCGAGATTGTGAGACTACATGGTATCCCAGTTTCTATCGTTTCAGATAGGGATAGTAGTTTTACATCGAAGTTTTGGAGAGTCTTGCAAGAAACAATGGGTACCAAATTGCACTTTAGTACAGCTTTTCATCCTCAGACCGATGGTCAATCAGAGAGAGTAATCCAGATTTTGGAAGACATGCTTAGGCTATGTATACTTGATTTTCAGGGTGATTGGGAAGACCATTTGCCGCTGATTGAGTTTGCATATAACAACAGTTTTCAGTCGAGTATTGGGATGGCTCCTTATGAAGCTTTATATGGTCGTGTATGTCGTTCACCGATTAGTTGGACAGAGGTGGGAGAAAGAAAGATTGAAGGACCGAAAATTGTACAAGAGACGACGGATAAGATAAAGGTAATTAGACAACGGTTACTGACAGCCCAGAGTAGGTATAAGAGTTATGCCGACAAGCGCAGACGACCGTTGGAATTTGATGCGGGAGACTTAGTGTATTTGAAGGTGTCGCCTTCAAAGGGAATAATCAGATTTGGTAGATACGGAAAACTCAATCCGAGATTTGTAGGACCTTTTGAAATCATTGGAAAGGTTGGACCCGTAGCTTATCGTTTGAACTTGCCGAGCGAGTATGCTCAAGTTCATAACGTGTTTCATGTATCGTTGTTACGCAAACAGTTAGTGGAAGAGAGAGATCAAGTGATGGCTCCGACGCCGGATGAGATTCAGAATGATTTAACGTATGTTGCGTATCCGGTAGAGATCTTAGATCGGAAGGATCAAGTCTTACGAAATAAAGTAATATCGAAAGTGAAAGTGTTATGGCGTAGCCAAACTACGGAAGAGATGACGTGGGAGATAGAAGATGAGATGCGTACTCAGTATCCACACCTTTTCGAGACATGAGGTATAAGTTTGGGGACAAACTTCTTTTAAGGGGGAGAGTATTATAACACCCATAGTTGTGTTATTGCTTTTGCATTACATTGTCATGCATGATAATGTGATGTGGCGTGTCTTATGACACATGTTTGAGTGAGTTTTGACTCACGAGTTGATTTGGGTGTCTGTATTAGAGAACCCATTGAAACTATGGTGATTAAAGATTTGTTGTTGTGAAGTCTCTCCGAGTATGAGACGGTCACTGTGGAACATTTAAATGTTTATATGAAAATAAATGTTTATCTGTGTATTTCAATATCTGTATTATTTTCTGTTTTAGAATTTATTTCTGTTGTTAGTTTTAGTATCCTGGTGAGAACGAATTAACACGCTATTAATTTGGTAGGCTAATTAGCAACTTCGGAAACGTCATGTAGAAATTCGCGTTTTAGCGACCAAACGAAACTTAGTCGAAAACTTTTATAATTTTGAGGTTTCACTCGTAGAGCTATGAATAAGTTGTATAGAAAGTTTCAGAGACTGATTAGGAGTTTGGAAAACTCGTGGGGAGGTAAACGTAATTCCCCGAGAATGTTGCCTATATATAGATAGAGATGACTTAGATTTTTCTATAACATTCTAACCTAATTCCAAAGAGGAGGCCAAAAGGGAGGCTAGAGGGAGATTTGATTGCTTAGAGCTTTGCGACACCAAACGACGACCTTCCGTCAGTCTGGCTTCTCCCAGTTTTCATATTCGAGCTCCTCGAGGTAAGAGCTTCGTTTTGATATATGTTAGGGCCTGTTTGGCTAAGTTTTTCGAAAAGTCTTTTTCTAGAATTTTTCATAAAAGTTGATAAATGGAATTCTGATCCATAGGAATTTTACTAGACGGACTTCTGCACGTTCTTTGTGCACGGGTTTTCTTTGGATCGTATTTTAAGCGCGTAAATCGGAGGTGAGTGATTCAACTATGTTTTGGAATGATTTCTTGACATGTATTCATGTTTTGTATGAATAGCATGTATTAATTTTTAGAGATATATTGTGTAGTTCATATTGGGCATTTATATTGATAAGTAGGCTCAATAGCATGGTGATATGTTTTAATTACCGCGAGTATGGTGATATGTATTTGAGCATGTTAAGTTGCTTATTTGGGTCAGAAGGAGCACGTGGTCACCGTACCATTTTGTGGAGCCGATAGAGTGGCATTAAGGTCGCACGATTGTTTGTAGAATCGTGGGTCTTACCCTTTCGCATGGACTTATTGGCGAGGAGTCGCGGATTGGGAATATGGACGGGCACGTGAGTCTCCGGCGACTAGTATGAATTGTAGAGATGTGAATGCGGACATGTTTATCATTTATGTGCATATGTTGTTTTATTCACTAAGCTTTAGCTTAAACAAATTGAAATATGTGTGGTTATTCAAATAACCATTTCAGGTGTCAATGCTGGCGAGGAATCGCAGAAGTGAGTACGTGGGTTGGGAGTTCGCTTGAGAGGCAACTTGTAATGTAAATCTTGTAGTTTTGGGATAATAGGAATGTTGTAATAAGAATTCTTATGGTTTTAGTTATGTTTAACTTGGTATGTTAGAATGGATTTTAAATCGTTGTATTAGACTATAACATGTTGTAATTATGTTTGGTAATACTTTAATACAGCTAGAATTACTTTGGACTGAGTTTGATTGAGTGGTTGATCATTGAATGGAAGTTAGAAAGCTTTAAAACTTGTTTTCTGCAGATTGGGCTGCTGCCAGGGGAGCAGTCGACTGAACCCCTGAGCCTGATAGCAACTGCTTCATTTTTAGCAAAAGCAGTCGACTGGACCCCTCAGCAGTCGACTGAACCCCTCAGCAGTCGACTGGACCCCCAATTTCAGTCGACTGGAATTTGTTGTTAAAATCCCTGCCCGCCTCCGTCGACTGAGCAGTCGACTGAACCTCTGGTTTTAAAATGTGTTTTGTTTTCCGCTGCGTGTGTTCTTCAAACCTAATTTTTGGGAACGTTAATGAATTGGTTTAGCCTCGGTGGCGTGCCACGGGCTCCGGTTCCGCTATTGTGGGACCGGGCTGTGACAACTACGGTCTTGGTCAAACTTGGCAACTTGATCTTGTAAGTTTTTTATATCAACTTTAACTTGTTTGATTTCAATTTGTAGATCTTGAACTGTAACTTCCTTTTTGGGTTTATTAAATCTTTCAAGCATTTTATCAAGACCAATAGTGGGATGATTGGTTTTACTAGCTTCTTCTTGTTTGGCTAATAATATTCTAAGCTTATTTAAATATGTCGATTTTAAGTCTCCATCATCTATTTTACTAATTAAATCTAACAATAAGTTTTCTTGTTCACTTTTTTTAGTCAAAACATTAATTATCTTATTAGATTGTTCACTATTGTTTTCGTTGGGATGAGTAGTTATTATCTAACTGTAGATTTATATCACTATTGTTTTCATGGGGTAATTTTAGACTAGATTCTTCTATATCTCTAGGGGGTAATTCTTGGTTCTTAGTCTGATTGGATTCTTTTGTATCTCTGGGGGGCAATTCTAGGCTCTTTGTCTTACAATGACTATGTTTTTTACTTTTGCTTTCCTCTTTTAGCTTTTTAGGCCCATGAGGTTTACTACGAGACTTAAAATGGTTACTTTTGTCTTTTTTTGATTCGTCTTTTCTTAACAGTAAGATCTATAGTATCATGATAATGTTCCAAATATTTAAAGAAATTTATATTTCTTTTAACTAACTTCATGTAGTTTTTCCAGGCTTTTAAATTGGATTTTTCTCTTCTAAAATATAAATAACCCTATAATTGGCTCTGTAAATATCATTAATGGGTGCATTAAATTCTTCTTCTAACATTGTCATATCAATTTTTACTTATAGTAAATAAATCTTTACTAGGACCTTCAAAATCTGTTTGAGTGGGAGAAGTAGGATAACTACCTTCACTTGGCACATTGTAACAGGGATTACTAACTTGGGCTGTGGTCTTAATTCCTTTTAACTTAATATCAATTTCACTGAGAAGATCTTTATCTTTTCTAACTGTTGTAGTCTTATCAGGAATACAAGATGTACTAGATCTGGAAGACTTAGAATCAAAATCCTTAATTTTTAAAGAAGATGATCTAACGTGTTGTTCATCAAAACTAATTCTAACTTTTCCATTATTAAATTGTTGTACATTATCTAAATTGACTATGTTATCTCTTTGGAATTACTAGAGTGATTTTCATTTTCTAAAATCCAATGATAAGGTAACTCTATATCCTTCCGTAAGATTGTCTTATGGATCTGGATATTAGCATGTTCAGAACTACTTTGCATAAGTAAAGTTTGATTCTTGGCACTTTTAATTAAAGCATGAACATTAAGATTACTTCTAATACATTTATAATAAACTCTGTAAATTAAGGCAAGACACTGTGAACCATTAGGCATATTAGTGATTTCACTAGCAGTTTTGACATTTAATGTTAAAGCTTTTAATAAATAAGGGTCGCTAAGACTTAAGGTAAAATCAGGGAAACAATTACAATGAACTGGTCCATCATGAAGACTGGACTCCATAACTCCCATCATACTAGCACTAAAATTTAGAAATCTAGCATCTCTAAGACATAATAAAATTGAAGAATTAATTCCTTTAATATTAAGGGGTTTGACTGCAACTTGTATTAATCCTATATGAATGAAGTTATAACCATCAGATCTATGTTTTCTAATTGACTCTTTACTAAGGAGTTGACACTTTTCATGTTCTTTGTCAATACTATAGGTTTTTTCTACAATTTTAACATTGTAATCAGTATTACTAGTAAAAATCTTTCTACAATGTTTAAACTGTAGAAAAAACTTATAGTATCAACAAAGAACATGAAAAGTGTCAACTCCTTAGTAACTAGTCAATTAGAAAACATAGATCTGATGGTTACAACTTCATTCATATAGGATTAATACAAGTTGCAGTTAAACCCCCTTAAAGGAATAAATTCTTCAATTTTATTATGTCTTAGAGATGCTAGATTTCTAAACTTTAGTGCCAGTATGATGGGAGTTATGGAGTCCAGTCTTCATGATGGACCAGTTCATTTTAATTGTTTCCCTGATTTTACCTTAAGTCTTAGTGACCCCCACTTGTTAAAAGCCTTAACATTAAATAATAAAACTGCTGGTGAAATCACTAATATGCATAATGGTTCACAAGTTCTTGCTTTAATTTACAGAGTTTATAATAAATATATTAGAAGTAATCTTAATGTTCATGCTTTAATTAAAAGTCCCAAGAATCAAACTTTACTTATGCAAAGTAGTTCTGAACATGCTAATATCCAGATCCATAAGACAATCTTATGGAAGGAAATAGAGTTACCTGATCATTGGATTTTAGAAAATGAAAATTACTCTAGTAATTTCCAAAGAGATAACTTAGTCAATTTAGATCATGTACAACAATTTAATAATGGAAAAGTTAGAATTAGTTCTGATGAACAACACGTTAGATCATCTTCTTTAAAAATTAAGGATTTTGATTTTAAGTCTTCTAGATCTAGTACATCTTGTATTCCTGACAAGACTACAATAGTTAGAAAAGATAACGATCTTCTCAATGAAATTGATACTAAGTTAAAGGGAATTAAGACCACAGCCCAAGTTAGTAATCCGTGTTACAAGGTGCCAAGAGAAGATAGTTATCCTACTTCTCCCACCCAAACAGATTTTGAAGGTCCTAGTAAAGATTTATTTACTATGAGTAAAGATTTTAAAATTGATATGTATATGTTAACTAAAGAATTTAATTCATCCATTAATGATATTTACAGAACCAATTATCGAGCTATGTATAATTTAGATGAGAAAAAATCTATTTTAAAAGCTTAGAAAAAAATACATGAATCTAGTTAAAAGGAATATTTAATTCTTTGTTTATTTAGAAAATTTTCATGATATAGTAGATATCACCACCAAAAGAACATGGATTAAAAAAGAGAAAAATAATGGTGACTACACAAATCTCATAGTAAGTCCAAATCTAGTAAGTATATAAACCTATCTCATAGTGAATCCCATAAGTCATCTCGTAGTAGACGACACAAATCTAAAAAGCCGAAAGATAATAGTAACATAACATGTGAAGGACACAATCAGAAAAGTAAAAATAGTAGGCCTAAAGAACTAACCCCTATAAACATAGGAAAGCCTAGCAAAAATACAAAACCAGAACATTCTAAAGTTAGTGTAATCACTAAAACCATATGGACTAAAAAGGAAGACAACAGTAAAATTTCTACAGTAAATCTACCTTTAGAATCGATAGTCATCAATCATAAAGGAACATATATAGTTGCCTCACCCTTTAAGTTACTTACTGATACCAAAAATTAAAAAAGTAGTAGAACAGAATAATTATACTAATCAATGTTTAAGTGTTTTAGGAAAACAACTAAAAAACATAGAAACAAAACTAGGAAATCCTAAATTTGTCAAGATAGAAGAACCCTTAATAAAATTACCAGAGGTTAAACCCATTAGTACATCCCTTAAGTCAGATACTAGTAAAACTGTTGATAAAATAGAGAAAATGCTAAAAGATATGAAAAAATCTCTAGGAAAAAGACCTGAAATAACAGAAGTTGTTGAGGACAGTTTATCTCAAAACCTCAGTACCATTAGTAAAACTGGTATTTCCATAGAAGAAGATTCTATTGATAATATAAGTTTAATAGAAGCACAATTTGCTAATTTAGAATTAAAAAGAATAAACCAATCCAATAGATCACAACTCACACCTACTACCCTTACTAAAAATTAGTACTCAAGACCTACACCTCCTGACCTTCAATTTGAAGAAGGAAATATTCAAAACCAGTTTTCAGTGTCTGCTGATAAGTTATATGAATTGAATATTGATGGATTATCTGGACATGAAATTCTCAATAAGTTAACCCATGTGACTATGGTGGCCAACAGTTACATAACCAATCATGATATAAGTCAAATTGAGATAGTTGATTTATTTTTCACAGGATTCAGTGGAATGCTTAAATCTTGTTGGGAAAGGCATCTCACTGAAGAATCTAGAGAGAAAATCAGATATGTTGTTCAACAAGATGATGATGGAAATCCTATCTTTGATGAAAAAGTAGGACGTGGTGTACTTGATGGAGTTAATACATTAATATATGTTATAGTCAAACATTTTTTTGGAACCCCTAGTAATATAACTGCTAGAATCCATGACCAGTTAAGTAATTTAACTTGCCCCACACTAAGTGATTTTAAAAGTATAAAGATGTTTTCATATCCAAAGTCATGCTCAGAAATGATAGTAGCGAACCATTTTGGAAAGAAAAATTCATAAATGGTTTACCAAGTTTATTTGCACTTAAAATTAGATAAGTGCTTAGTAATGATAAAGGAATCATAGATTATAATAATTTAACTTATGGTGAAATAATTAGTACAATCCAAAGAGAAGGATTAAGAATGTGTATAAATATGAAAATCAGTAATCAAGCTAAAAATGATAAACAAAAGGCTAAATATGAGTTAGGTAATTTTTGTTAACAACATGGTTTGCCACCAATAGCCCCTTCTAGACAAAATAGGATCAATTATAGGAAGCACATAAAATGAAAAGACTCAAAAGATCCATTTTACTCTAGGCCTAGTAATACTAGTGACACCAATAATTCAAATAAATGTAAAAAAAAAATCTATAGCATAATAATTCATAATAATAATAATAATAATGATAATAATAATAAAAAAAAACAGAAATCATAATATGGACTTAGGTTAGGGGTACCACATGTTAAAGCACAAGATTTAAACGACTAACTTAATAAGCTATTAATAATAAATAAATAATAATAACAATAATAATATTAATATCGGACATCATAATATGGACATTAGGTTCTTGGTACAACTAGCTTAAGCATGGTATCAACCAGAAAACAATAACAAGATAATGATAATAAAAACAGATTAATAATACGGGTCTAGATTAGGGACACCACATGTTAAGCACAAGATTCTCCAAAATAATAATAAATGGAAGGTGATACGGATATTAATCTTAGTATACCAAGTGAGTTAGGAACTCACCGTAGGTTCGGGATCACGGTGTGGCTCAGGGGTGTGCTTACTTTCTCCTTCTCTAACGCTCTTGGCTAGCTAACTCTCTCTTTCTCACTCTTTTCTTTCTTCTTTGTCTGTGGGTAACAAACTAAATGATGGAGAGGGGGAGGACTTGTATTTATAGAGGGAGGGGTGGTTACTCTCGCAATATATATTATATACACACACATATGATATACATACACATATATACACAACCACCTAATACGCAACACACCACACCGCTACTGTCACCCACAAAACACATACACATACACACACACATACACGACACATTCACACACATACATGCTTCCACACACATGCACCACTCAACACTTAACAACACATGCACTCACATACATACCTTATATGTATATAAGTAAACACAACACAATACCACATTCATGCACACACTCATTACCACCACTGTCACACGCCACACATAAACACACACTGCACATTCGCAGCACACACTCACTCACATATACTCACACCTCACACCTCACACATGTATACAATATGGTATGTAAGGGGTTGGTTGAGGAGGTATGGTGATGTGAGGGGTGGAGTGTTGGAGGGTTTTAGTGGTTAAAAAAGTGAGCTTGTGTAAGGGAATGGGTAGGGTACAAGCATGGGAGTGAGGGGGGGGGGGGGTGGTTGGGCAACTCTTTCAAATCATGGGATATGATCGATTGACGCGACTCATCTTCATAAGCGCGTGTGCACAGTATTTTGTGCAAACATAGGTATTGTTCTGGGTTTACGTGTTAACCCAGTCCGAGTTCTAAATACAGTCCGGGTTTAGAATTAACTGTGTGCCGACATAAAATTTATAAATATTATTAATAAAGTCAAACGTCACCAAGAATATAAAATACGTATTAATATAATGTTGCGACTTAAAAATAGAATTTACTGGTACAATTATAGTCCGGTAAATTAGAAGTTCATTAATAGAATAAAATGAAAAAAATACAGGTATTACAATATTCACCTCCTATTAAAGATTTCGTTCCCGAAATCTGAAGTCGGTAGTTCTTAAGATAAAAGGTTCTATTCACATATGATGAACTCTAAGATAATCTATCGGTCAAGTGCTATAGGCTTGCCCTAATCGTGATAGTGTGTCATTGTTTCTCTTATCTTCAACGACGCTCCGTCCTTATTGTGGGGTCTCCACTGGATCTTTATTAGAGTGATCTCTCTATCTTTCAACCTTCTTGACATAATGTTGAGAATTCTCGTTGGCCTCTCATTTTATGCGATGGACTTGTTGATGTTTTTATTGTCGTTGTTTGTTGGGTTCGCATTGTTCTTGTTAACGAAATTCTAGCAGACTCGTGTGTTATTGTCATCCATAACTCGTAGGGGCCATGAACATATCTCTCAGCGCGTTGGCATGAAGAACATTGTGGATTAGCGTATCCACTCAAAAAAGTGTCATGATCTTCTAGCATCGTTGGTGGTAATGCAATTTGATGGGCGATTTGATCATAGGAATTCTAAGGCATCGTGGTGATAACTTCCTTCCTTTGGGTCCAACAGCACGTTACCTCTAGCGGTCGATACTTACAATACCAGTTTATCTTCGTCTTTGAACTACAATTTCATCCTTTGATCTGCATACTTTTTGTGTCAACTCTAGGTTGCTTGCTAACTCTCTTCATTTTTGATCTATGTGATGTGATGATGATTGACATAGCCTTCCGTATAGGGCCTCGAATGATGTCATGACTATACTTGACTTTGTCGTAGTTAGCAAACATTGATCAGCATCAAGTGAATTTTCACGTGTTTTCGTTTCTGCTATGTCACGAGTTTTCATAGTTGATGGTGTAAACTCTTCCATGTGCTTCCGTTGTTGTTGATGATAAGTTGATGCCATAAGCTTGTAAGATATCTTTAGGTTAGTGCGTCTGGTTTGACCGTCGGTCTAAAGGTGGAATGTGATGCTTGTTGTGTACTTATAGGTATTATCTATCTATAGGTCATACATCTACTAATATATATATATATATAAATATATCATATATCTTGACAATAATCATTGCAATAATATGTAAAAGTAGTTTCATTGACAAGTCAAAATATTACATAGTCGATTACCTAAATTGTATCAATTTCTACTAACATACATAAAACAAAAAAGAAACGGGACTTCTAGTCCGGTAAAACATATAAGATTAGTGCAAAAAGTCTTCTAAGTCTGAGTCATAAGGGAAAACCTCCTCCGAAGCTGTGGTTCTTCATCTTGTCATATGTTGAATTTATCGTCTGACACAATCTCGTCCTCTAGGCATTTGTGACGGTTATCCTTCCCTTTCCCTTCCAAGTTCATTAGCGGAACTTGATTGATGTTCCTCAATGTCTCGCAATCCTTGTGGATGTGGCCATCCGTAGTGGTAGCATTGTGCTGCTTGTCCTTCATTTTGTCTCGGTGCTGGGTATTCATCGAAGTGATGTCCGCGCTTTCCATAGTTGAAACAACGTTGGCGTGTTTTGCATCGAACTGATGCTTTTATTGTGTCAGACTTCTTCTTGTTCTTAATGTGTTCTTCCAGTTTCTATTGCTCCTCTTGGCCGAATCCAACTTTATTCGGGATGATGGTATTAAGTTGGGCTCGTCTGGGTTGTCCTTCAGCATGTACTCTGTAATATTCATCTCGAGGTTCTTTGCAATCCTTGTTAAAATGGCCTCTCTTGCGACAGTTGTTACTGATAACGTTTGGTTGGTTAGGGTCCTGGGGGCTTGACAATCCTTGGCCAGATGTCTAGGGTTTCTGTAGTTGGAATAGACACCGCGATCGTTGTTCGTTGTTCCGAGTTGTCCTTGTGGTAGTGTTGTCCTTGGCGGTGTAGCTGGTTGCGGCTTGAGTGATTTCAAAAGCGATTCTAAATGGGTGTTATGAGTTGCCTGAATAGCTTGTTGATGTAGTCACCTGCACTGGTACTGTCACTGGTCTTCCATGAGTCTTGTATTAGTCTTCCAAATACACCGGTGGGATTGATCTTCTTAGGTATAATGTTGTTGAGTCTTATTGACTGGTTCTTAGTTGCTTGAGAAGATTGAGTCATTGTAGAGTTTGAGGAGATTCTTATGTTCCTACACAAGAGTTTGTATCTATAAGGTTTCTAACACGTCTTATGCAAAGCAATCAAAACCTATTACATTTCTTGATAGTTTACAATGTAATCATAGTAATTAGAATACGATGATTGAAACGGTTGAACGGATTTATCCAAAATGAAGTTAATTCCAGAAAGGCATACGAATTCTCATAAACAGAAGTATAATAGTAGAAAGGATGTGATCCATTCAAGAGTAGAATGTAAGTCACAAAAAAATGGTTGAATAATTGATTACTATAGAAGTAATCGTAGTATCTCAAGATTTGTGGGTAATGAAAGTAATTGATAACATACCGCCTTCAATGTATGAAATAAGAACTAAGTATTTCATAAGTGAAATACTACAACTGAAACCTTACTGATAAATAATAAGGTAGCAAATGAGAGAAAACAATAAGGGGTCAAGATGTACAGAGAGTACAATGTTTTTGAGTTTGTAGCATAAACAAAGACAAAGAACTCGTTTAGAATTATTTCAAAAATAATGAACTTGCAAGAATTAGTTCAAAGAATAATAAGTCAAAAAGAATGACTTTTCAGTACTAGCAACCAAACTCATTTAGAATTATTTCAAAGATAATGAACTTGTAAGAATTAGTTCAAAGAATAATAAGTCAAAAGAATGACTTTACAGTACTATTAATCAACTCATTCCCAAAGGGATTTATCAATAATCGGATGGTCAAGGTACGTACTCAAGAATTGATGATTGGGGAATTTCCCAAAATTCAAGGAAAATGAATTATTCACCAAGGAGTGTATCACAATAATTATTGATAGTAATCGGAGCCACTTTTTAAAAGACATGGATACATTCTTCAGAAGAAATGGAAGAAAAGGCACAAATTTACTCACAAGGAGTTGGATGAGTAGAAGGGATATGATTACTTATGTCACGCCCCGATTAAAACTACCAAAAATAAAAGAAATATTTATATTAAAATTGCAAATAGTCAAGTGTATTTTAAAACAACAAAAATAATTATACTTGAGTACCCAAAATTACATTTAAATTCATTTACACGGCTAGGACCCAAATAACTTGAACCCACACAGTACTCTAAGGTGCTCCAATTTGACTGCTACCAGTGGTACTTTCATCTAAAATAACATACGGGGAAGTATACAATATGACAAAAATAATAAAGGCTTATAAGTATAATGAACAACCATGACGACATAAGCAATTGCTAGGATAAAATAAAATAGACCAATCACTCAACCCACCTGTTCACACAATTTACCCGCTCACCTCAGGAGCATCATACCAGGTTCCCCTTGGTAACATAGCAAAAAGAGTCACCAACCTCACCTCACCTATCACCATTCCTCGGTCCCTGAGGCCTGTTAGATCTTGGTAGGTGCTCATTGCTCATGTACCCTTTAGTTCCATAGCATTTAGTCAAAATAATATTTTAATAATATTTAACCAAAAAGACATAAATTCCAATAAAAAGACAACATAAATAAAAGAGAGTACAAATAGGGATGACAAGGAAAATACTCCGGAGATTTAAGAGCATATTGTATACAATCCCGTACCTTAAAAATAATGTTGAGCAATTTCCAAACTCTCTGAATATGTATGGTTGTGTGAATATATGTAACTATATGTGTGTGTGTAAAATGAATATATATATATATATATGTAAGCCGAGAGAGAGACAGTAGAGAGGCAATTGAGAGAGCTGAGAGCTGTTGAGAGTGTGAGTTGAGATGAGAGGTGAGGTAGTATATATATAACATGATTGCTTGCTTACCACAACATACACAACACACAAAACACACACTGCACACACGCACAACTCACACACTGTGCACAAATTCCTTTGGCTCCAAGTTCTAGTGGGAATTACTTGTGTGTGTTGAGCTCACGCGATGACACACACAGAGGTAAAAAATAATACAGTTTAAATTCTAAAACTGATATATTTTCAATTAAAAAATGCAAAAATAAAATACGAGGTATTACATCCTGCGCTCCTTAGAAAGAATTTCGTCTGCGAAATTAAAGTATAAATATTTTGACAAACAACTTGAAAATTTAAAATATTCTTTTTATTTTTTTTGTAGAGGCAAAAATCCAAGTAATAAAAATATATTGTACTACCCTCATCGATTCCCCCAGGCGATGTGGAACTAAGTCCTACATTTCCGGCTGGATACAGGCTCTGATACCAAATTGTCACGCCCCGATTTTCACTATCAAAAATAAAAGAAATATTTACATTAAAATTGCAAATAGTCAAGTGTATTTTAAAACAACAAAAATAATTACACTTGAGTACCCAAAATTACATTTAAATTCATTTACACGGCTATGACCCAAATAACTTGAACCCACACAGTACTCTAAGGTGCTCCAATTTGACTGCTACCAGTGGTACCTGCATCTAAAAGAACACACGGGGAAGTATGCAATATGACAGGAATAATAAATGCTTAAAAGTATAATGAACAACCATGACGACATAAGCAATTGCTAAGATAAAATAAAATAGACCAATCACTCAACCCACCCATTCACACAATTTACCCGCTCACCCCAGGAGCATCATACTAGGTTCCTCTTGGTAACATAGCAAAAAGAGTCACTAACCTTACCTCACCCGTCACCATTCCTCGGTCCCTGAGGCTTGTTGGATCTTGGTAGGTGCTCATTGCTCATGTACCCTTTAGTTCCATAGCATTTAGCCAAAATAATATTTTAATAATATTTAACCAAAAAGACATGAATTCCAATAAAAAGACAACATAAATCAAAGAGAGTACAAATAGGGATGACAAGGAAAATACTCCAGAGATTTAAGAGCATATTGTACACAACCCATACCTTAAAAATAATGTTGAACAATTTCCAAACTCTTTGAATATATATGGTTGTATGAATATATGTAACTATATGTGTGAGTGTGTAAAATGAATATATATATATATGTAAGCCGAGAGAGAGAGACAACTGAGAGAGTAGAGAGATGTTAAGAGTGTGAGTTGAGATGAGAGGTGAGGTAGTATATATATAACATGATTGCTTGCTTACCACAACATGCACAACACACAAAACACATACTGCACACACGCATAGCTCACACACTGTGCACAAATTCCTTTGGCTCCAAGTTCTAGTGGGAATTACTTGTGTGTGTTGAGCTCACACGATGACACACACACATAGGTAAAAAATAATACAGTTTAAATTCTAAAACTGATATATTTTTAATTAAAAAATGCAGAAATAAAATACGGGGTATTACAACTTACTATGGTACTCATCCACAATTACTACGATAAAGTTTGTCTCTAATCCTTAGCTAGACCTTTCTTATCATCTATAGTAGGTCCTTGCGAACTCGTCACTACTCCTGATGGATCTATCTGAGGTGTTAGATAATTTTTATATGGTTTTCCTGTGTAATCGAATATTCGTACTAACTTGATTGAATTGGTTATCTTACATTAGTACTAATTCATGAGTTTGTTGAGTGTTCCAAGTCTCGGTGTATCCTAAAAAGGCTATTGATTCTAGGGTGCTATGACTTCGGCATATCTACCCACACAAATCAGGCTTTGGTGTACAGATTTGGAGATATATCGCCAGTGTTACTGCTTTTCCATCTATGATTGCTATGAAATCTACCCATCTAGCTTCCTAAGTTTGCACAAAACTATTTTAATCGATCATCATTATCGATTCTTTGTTATTTCTATTCTCGAGTATGGTCGACTAGGTATACGTAGTAACTATCACACTTCTTATCTATTTAACAAGATATCCATGTTAACCTACTCAGCGGAGACCATCTTAGTATCGATTCTAGTCAGAGATATCCTAACACTTATAACTTAATATGTAGGACAATCAGCGAGCACGTGTAAACCTAGTGCACTTATACCAAAAATCTTGTCGTGCCCCGGAGCAGCATAAATTAGGAGGAAGTAAAATTTTCCTTTCTGGGTCCGTAAGCTATGACTAGTTACATTAATTGATTATCCACAACGTACTAGATAATAAAGGAATAACTTAAGCGGAAATGTAAACTAAATATATACATCAAAAGGTTACTATCTATTACATCAGAGATTGTAGTTCCAAAAGATAAAATAATAAACGGGATTAAGGCATTGGACGCCATTTACATCTTTACATGTAAGGACAAAAGAAAGTCTAAGGTCGATGAAGTAAGGGGTGTGACACCAATTTACAACTTAGTATAACTGGACAAAAAATCTTTAAAGGACAACTAAGTCTTCTTTCTTGAAGCCGCGTCTCTTACTAGCGTAGCCGTAACCTTCATTGTTGTAGCCTTCCCCTTTGAAGGCTTCCTCTTCATAGGCTCCTTCTGAATAGTGCTCCTCCGGGTAGTCATATCCTATGAAGCCTAGACGTGAGAATGTCCAGGGCGTAGTATGCTGTTAGCTGTAATAAAAGCTAAGTGAGTGTCCTAATCGAACACTCCTAATATAAAATACGTATCCGAAAGTACATATCGACTAGTTATGACTGTTGAATGAATGATAATGAGACCGTACGTGAACAATGCTTCATCGATATATTTGACTTCACTCGACTTAATATCCGACTTACTTGACTTAGTTACATTACCAGTGTAACGCCGTTGGCTTAGAGTGACTCGCCTAGTGGGTTGAGCTATGGTTACTTTACTATCATTGTTTTCCTTCTCCGTGGCCATAGTAGGAATCTCGCTTTACAAGCTAACCAAATACTCTAGGTCCCCAATACCTTGCCTTATGAATATCGTCACCGATTTGCGAAACGGTTACTTTACTATCATTGGTTGTCGCGACCGCAGTAGTAATCTCGCCTTACAGGCTAACCGTGTTTATTCATTTTATCAACATAGTTACTTTGCTATCGTATTTGCCTTCTCCGTGGCCATAGTAGCAATTGTCGTCGATATGCGATCCTGTAATTCCATTTGACAGTATCGACTCACTACATCTCAACTTTTGGACCTTTGCGGTCAACTACACGTATTTCCAAATGCATACGGACTTTGTCTCCGCGATCATCTGACTCTATACCCGTACACGTTGACTTGACGTTACGGCATCGACTCCTACGTGAGGTGTATCATATGTCATGCACGAGGTACAAGTTAATTAAATATTGACTATTCTCGAATATAGTACGAGCCCTAAGCTCATAGTACTACACGTTAAAGCATGAGATTAATCAAACTGATAATAATAAACAATAATAATAATAATAACGAAATAATATATTCGGGGTACAACATATTAACATGAAGTCTAACTGGAATAAGTAATAATAATAATATTAATAATAGCAACATTATCACCAGAATAATAATACGGACATTAATATGTTCGGGGTACAACATATTAACATGAGGTTTAACCGGAATAAATAATAATAATAATAATAATAATAATAATAATAATAATAATAATAATAATAATAATAATAATAAAAATAATGTTAATAATAACAACATTATTAACGGAATAATAATACGGATATTAATATGTTCGGGATACAACATATTAACATAAGGTCTAACTGGATTAAATAATAATAATAATAATAATAATAATAATAATATAACACCGACATTAATTTAGTACAACATAATAAACATGAGTTTAATCAGGAGACTAAATAATTATAAAAATAATAACAATAATAATAATAACAATAAAAAAAATAAAAAAAATAGAAATCATAATATGGACTTAGGTTAGAGGTACCACATTTTAAAGCACATGATTTAACTGCTAACTTAATAAGATATTAATAACAATAAATAATAAGAACAAAAATAAAATTAATGACGGACATCATGATATGGACATTAGGTTCTTGGTACAACTGGTTTAAGCATGGTATCAACAAGAAAATTATAACAAGATAATGATAATAAATATGAACTAATAATACGGACCTAGGTTAGGGACACCACATGTTAAGCACAAGATTATCCAAAATAATAATAAATGGTAGGTAATACGGATATTAATCTTAGTATACCAAGTGAGTTAGGAACTCACCGTAGATTGGGGGTCGTGGTGTGGCTCGGGGGTGGGCTTGCTTTCTCCTTCTCTAACTCTCTCGGCTAACTCTCTATTTTCTTTCTTCTTTGTCTTTGGGTAACAAACTAAATGAGAGGGAGGGGGAGGGGGAGGACTTGTATTTATAGAGGGGAGGGGTAGTTACTCTCTCAATATATATTATATACACACACATATCATATACATATATATATATATACACAGCCACCTAATACACAACACACTACACCACTACTGTCACACACACACACACACATACACGGCACATTCAAACACATACATGCTGCCACACACATGCACCACTCTGTTAGAAATAATGATGAATAGACACTGCTGTGAACGAGAATACTTATCAGTAGGGTTGAAGAGTCTGACTGAGTCGTGTATTAGACACTGTCCTTAAGAGTAATTTCCGCCCCTCAGAGTTCTTGCCTCGGTACAGAAAGGTCTCAGCGGTTTACCCTCCAGGATTAAGCAGCCTCGTCTTTGTTATCGTGCACTCGATGAACAAAGGGCACAGAACAGCCTTATTGTATGTATTTCAGTGATCGAACCAGAGAAGACCAGAGAAGAAACAGAGAGGAGAAGCAGATTGTGTTTCTGTGTATTCTCAAAAGAAAATGACCCACGATTTTATAGCCATATTGACCCGACAGAAAATCCCTTGATTTGTAAAAACGTGTTAATAAGAAAGGATGTAAATCATTTAAACGGCTAATTGATTTGCACAGTTTAGGAAGGCGTAAATCTGTGAGGGAAAGAATTTAATCAGTCAAAGCAAAATTAAAAAGGAAAGTTTTTGGAAAAAATAATTTGCAAAAGGATGGTCCAACCGTGTGAGCCCGCGAGGCTTGGAGGCCGGGATTTGCACCCCCCCCCCCTGCGCGCGAGTAAGACGTGACGCGCCCGGTTAAACGATTTCCGGATCGAAACCCAAATTTCTATTGGATTTGGGTTGAGCTTGGGCTTGGCTCATGTGCGCGTGAGAGCCCACATGTTCCAACTTATTTCTAAGCCCATAATGACAAAGTATATATTAAACCTTTCAACTCCCTCTTCATAAGCAATGTGGGACAAGAGTCTTCACCACTCTTTTACCCAACACCACACCAACAAGAGAGATGTAGAGAGAGAAAAAGTTTGACTTTGAAAAACACCCACTTTGGACCACAAATTACAACAAAATTACAACAATCCCCCACATTTTTCAAAGACAAATTTTGAGAAGTAACGATCGATCACTTTAGTATATTGCATCAGTGATGGTGTCTTATGGACTATGAACCAACACTTAGGGAAATAAGAATTGATTCACAGAAATTTGGTGAAATTAGAATTTCTATGAACCTTATTTCTTTGTGTGAATCAAAGTACTTATCACCCACAATACACTCGGATAAACAAGGCTATTAACGCGGTTTGGCACGTTTCGGCCATGCGCCGTACCTGGATTTCATGAGTGCTCTAGAGAACCTGCCTAAGTTCTCATAGGAAGCGGCCCCACCTCCACACTCATATAGGTGAATTCATCAAGTATGTATTGCAACTATACATACCACCCAATAAGGACTATGAATTCATTAAGAGTTAAGACTCAACCTCACACGTTGCAGTCTACACTATCTACACCATAGGGATGAACTATAATTATGTATAATTGATAGTGTCTCACCAAGTCAACCAGTAGTTTGTTATTACCCATATGAACCTAGTTTGTGGGATCTCCACTCATATAGGTTGGGTTACCACTACTATTGACCTCTGTTATGGGCACAAGTCCCATCCCCCTCGATGTATTGGCCACTAGCTTCCTTGCTAATGGTTTGGTCAGAGGATCCGCTAAATTCATCTCTGACCTCACAAAGTCTAGGGATATAATCCCATCTTTTAACAGCTGTTTCACAATGTTATGTCTTAGGCGAATATGCCTGCTTTTTCCATTATAGGCCTTATTTCTTGCTCGGGCTATTGCAGCCTGGCAATCACAATGTAACGACACAGATGGAACTGGTCTCATCCATAAAGGGATATCTGCCAAGAGGTTTCTAAGCCACTCAGCCTCAGAACCTGCCTTTTCTAAGGCGATAAACTCGGATTCCATAGTGGACCGAGCAGTGCATGTCTGTTTGGATGATTTCCAAGAGACTGCACCTCCTCCAAGGGTAAATATATACCCACTTGTGGATTTTGTCTCATCTGAATCAGAGATCCAGTTAGCATCACTGTACCCTTCTAGTACAGCGGGAAAACCACAGTATGTTAAACCAAAATCAATAGTACCTCTGAGATATTTTAGTACTCTACATATAGCGGTCCAATGTTCCTTATTAGGATTATGAGTGTATCTGCTCAACCTATTAACTGCATAAGCAATGTCAGGTCTGGTACAATTCATAAGATAAGTAAGACTACCAATTATTTGAGCATATTCAGACTGTGATACACTAGTTTCATTATTTTTCTTCAATTGTATGCTCATATCATAAGGAGTACTAACTGGTTTGGTGTCAAAGTGACCAAACTTTTTAAGGATCTTTTCTACAAAGTGTTCTTGAGACATCATAAAACCCTCATTGGTTTTTGTCAATTTTATCCCAAGTATAACATTGGCTTCACCTAGGTCTTTCATATCAAAACTAGATGATAACAAATGTTTTGTTTCATTTATCACAATCATATCAGTGCCTAAAATAAGCATATCATCCACATATAGGCAAATGATTACACCAACATTATTATCAAATTTATGATACACACATTTATCGGCTTCATTCACAATATATCCATTAGAGGTCATTACACTATCGAATTTCTCGTGCCATTGTTTTGGTGCTTGTTTTAAACCATACAGAGATTTCACTAATTTGCAAACTCTATTTTTGTTTCCAGGAGATACAAAACCTTCAGGTTGTTCCATGTAAATTTCCTCTTCTAGTTCTCCATTAAGAAACGCAGTTTTAACATCCATTTGATGAATTATGAGTTTATGCAAAGAAGCAAGAGCTACTAGAATTCTAATAGATGATATTCTAGTCACAGGAGAATAAGTATCAAAATAATCAACATCTTTCTTTTGGGTGTATCCCTTAGCTACAAGCCTAGCTTTAAACTTATCGATAGATCCATCAGGTTTTAACTTCTTTTTGAATATCCATTTACATCCTATAGGTTTTGTACCAGGAGGTAAGTCAACCAATTCCCAAGTATGATTAGCCATGATAGATTCTATCTCACTATTAATCGCTTCTCTCCAAAAGGGAGCATCGGGAGAGGAAATAGCTTCATTATAAGTCATTGGATCATTATCCATTAAAAATGTGAAAAACCCATCTCCTAGGTTTGTTTCTCTCCTATCTCGTTTACTTCTTCTTAATTCGATTTCTACAGACTCATTTGAGTCAACGTTAGGCTCAACTGTAGGTTCCAGTCTTGGTCTCTCAATGGTTGTTTTCAAGGGAAATATGTTTTCAAAGAAGTCTGCATTTTTCGATTCAATTATTGTGTTTTTCTCTAACACGTCACTTTTAAGAACTAAGAATCTATATGCAACACTATACTCAGCATATCCTATAAATAAACAATCTGCAGTTTTTGAACCTATTTTCCTTTTCTTAGGTTCTGGAAGTAGAACCTTGGCTAGGCACCCCCACACTTTAAGGTATTTCAAGTTAGGTCTATGATTTTCCCATAACTCATAAGGGGTATTTCCTGTTTTCTTAAAAATAATTCTATTTTGAAGGTGACACGCAGAGAGGATAGCTTCCCCCCACAAATTATTAGGTGCTCCTGAACTAATTAACATAGCATTCATCATTTCCTTTAAAGTTCTATTTTTCCGTTCAGCTACTCCATTAGATTCTGGTGAATAGGGTGGAGTTACCTCGTGTACTATACCGTGTTGTTCACAGAATTGGCCTAAAGGGCCAGATTCATATTCACCTCCCCTATCAGACCTAAGTCTTTTAATCTTTTTATCTAACTTGTTTTCAACCTCAGCTTTGTATTGTATGAATTTTCCTTCTGTCTCATCTTTATTTCTAAGTAGGAATACTCTAGTATATCTTGAGTGATCATCTATGAATGTCACATAATATCTCTTTCCTCCTCTAGATTCAGTAGATTTCATGTCGCCTAAATCTGAGTGAATTAAGGTGAGCAATTCAGTTTCTCTTTGTACTACTTGTTTGCAAGGTTTCTTAGTACCTTTAGCTTCACTACAAATTTGGCATTTTTCATTATTAGTGATACTAACATTTTCAAGAATGCCTAATTCTTTCATTTTCTTTATATAAGAAAAGTTCACATGTCCTAATCTAGCATGCCATAAATCATGAGAATCAATCAAGTAAGCAGAAGAAGTAGTAGCATTTCCATTCAAATTATCAAGAACATTCAAAACAAATAAGCCATTATTGTAGTACCCTTTCCCCACAAACACCCCATTTTTAGTCATTACAACTTTGTCAGAATCAAAAATAACTTTCACCCCCACTTTCCCAAGCAGCGACACAGACACAAGGTTCCAACGAATATCAGGCACGTGGAGAACGTCAGTAAGTGAGAGGATCTTTCCAGAGGTTAGCTTGAGAACTACCTTCCCTTTCCCGATCACAGGTGAGGGCCTTGAGTCCCCCATGTACACTTGTTCCTCTCCTTCCCCTACTGGTGTGTAGGAGGTAAAAGCACTTCTGTTGCCACAGATGTGCCTGGTAGCCCCAGAGTCTACCACCCAATTTTTCTCCTCTGCCACTAAGTTGACCTCAGAAACGACAGCCACTATAACATCTGCATCAACTAGATTAGCTCTAGGGGCAGGTTTGTCATTTTTCTTCCTGTGTCTGCATTGAGCAGCATGGTGACCCGGTTTGCCACATACAAAACATTCCCCTTTCTTTTTAGCAAACTGGTTTTGGGGTTTGAGATTTTTGTTGAAATTGGTTTTATTGAAATGGGATTTGTTATTTTGTCTTTGAAAATTCCCTTGGGTGCGATTAGGCTTTTCGTCAACGAGGTTAGCCTTGGAAGCCATAGCTTTGGCTTTCTCATTTCGATCAAGTGAACGGTTCTTTTCCTCAATGCGAACATGAACCACAACTTCCTCCAGAGTCATTTCCTTCCTCTTATGTTTCATCATGTTCTTATAATTTTTCCAAGACTCCGGAAGTTTTTCAATAAGCGAACCAGTTACAAATGGTTCGGGCAGTTTCATTCCTTCATTACTAAGTTCAGAAACCATAAGGTGAAAATTGTGAATTTGGGTAGAAACATCTATGTCATCGGTCATTTGAAAATTGAGAAAATTTCCGATGGCATATTTTTTAATTCCGGCATCCTCGATAATATATTTGGTGACCAAAGCATCCCAAATTTCAGTTGCCGATTTGAAGGTACAGTAAATATCAAAAAGTTCATTTGATAAAGCGTTTAGAATAATACTTTTGCAAATCTTGTTTGCATTTTCCCAAAGAGGCAATTCGGTTTCATAATTTTCAGAATCTTGAATGGGTTTTGGTTTAGTCAAAACGAAATCAACCTTTGCAATGTCAAGAATAAGTAGCAGTTTGGTTTGCCAGCGCTTAAAGTTATTCCCGTTAAATGATTCAATTCTTGTGACATCGGGAATAGCTTTAGTTGCGGTTAGCATAGCAGTATCCATGAAATTTACTCTTAAGATTGTTAGAAATAATGATGAATAGACACTGCTGTGAACGAGAATACTTATCAGTAGGGTTGAAGAGTCTGACTGAGTCGTGTATTAGACACTGTCCTTAAGAGTAATTTCTGCCCCTCAGAGTTCTTGCCTCGGTACAGAAAGGTCTCAGCGGTTTACCCTCCAGGATTAAGCAGCCTCGTCTTTGTTATCGTGCACTCGATGAACAAAGGGCACAGAACAGCCTTATTGTATGTATTTCAGTGATCGAACCAGAGAAGACCAGAGAAGAAACAGAGAGGAGAAGCAGATTGTGTTTCTGTGTATTCTCAAAAGAAAATGACCCACGATTTTATAGCCATATTGACCCGACAGAAAATCCCTTGATTTGTAAAAACGTGTTAATAAGAAAGGATGTAAATCATTTAAACGGCTAATTGATTTGCACAGTTTAGGAAGGCGTAAATCTGTGAGGGAAAGAATTTAATCAGTCAAAGCAAAATTAAAAAGGAAAGTTTTTGGAAAAAATAATTTGCAAAAGGATGGTCCAACCGTGTGAGCCCGCGAGGCTTGGAGGCCGGGATTTGCACCCCCCCCTGCGCGCGAGTAAGACGTGACGCGCCCGGTTAAACGATTTCCGGATCGAAACCCAAATTTCTATTGGATTTGGGTTGAGCTTGGGCTTGGCTCATGTGCGCGTGAGAGCCCACATGTTCCAACTTATTTCTAAGCCCATAATGACAAAGTATATATTAAACCTTTCAACTCCCTCTTCATAAGCAATGTGGGACAAGAGTCTTCACCACTCTTTTACCCAACACCACACCAACAAGAGAGATGTAGAGAGAGAAAAAGTTTGACTTTGAAAAACACCCACTTTGGACCACAAATTACAACAAAATTACAACACACTCAACACTTAACAACACATGCACTTACATACATACCTTATATGTATATAAGTAAACACAACACAACACCGCATTCATGCACACACTCATTACCACCACTGTCACATGCCACACATAAACACACACTGCACATTCACCGCACACACTCACTCACATACACTTACACTTCACACATGTATACAATATGGTGTGTAAGCGGTTGGTTGAGGAGGTATGGTGGTGGTATGGTGATATGAGGGGTGGAGTGTTGGAGGGTTTTAGTGGTTAGAGAAGTGTGGTTGTGTAAAGGAGTGGGTAGGTTACAAGCATGGGAGTGGAGGGGGGGGGGGGTTGATTTGGCAACCCCCTCAAATCATGGGATATGATCGATTGATGCGACTCATCTTGATAAGCGAAATTTTGTATAAACACAGGTATTGTTATGGGTTTGCGTGTTAACCCAGTCCGAGTTCTAAATATAGTCCGGGTCTAGAAATAATTGTGCACCGACATAAAATTTATAAACATTATTAATAAAGTCAAATGTCACCGAAAATATAAAATACGTATTAATACAAGGTCGCAACTTAAAAATAGAATTTATTGTTACAACTACAGTTCGATAAATTAGAAGTATTACTAGAATAAAACGAAAAATTATTGGTATTACAGTACCCAAATAATTTATTTGTAAAGAGTGAGGGTTAGCAACCCTTGTGTGCAAAGAAGAGGAGTTCTTCTTTGGAAGAGATTGAAGGCTCTTGTAATGGTTTGGTGCATACCCGTGAAGTGTATCAAGGTGGTTTGATCTACACCCGTAAGTAGGTTGATAAAGGAATCCTCAAGAGGTGTTTTTGAGGAGTGGACGTAGGCCTTAGTGTGCAGATTGTCGAACCACTTGAAAACTCAGTTTGCAAGTGTCTCTTCCCTTCTCTCTTTACTTTATTATTTGTGATTGTGTTTAATTTTGTATTAAGTTTTGAAAAGGTTAATTTTCTGTTAAAACCTTATTCACCCCCCTCTAAGGTTTCCATTTCGGGCCAACAATTGGTATCAGAACTTCGGCTCTTCTATTTTCAAAAGATTTTACTATCTAGAGTTAAGATCCAAATGGAAACCAACACTTCTTGCATTTCTTACAGTGAGGATCAGTCGACACATAGACCACCTTATTTTAATGTATCAAATTATGCTTATGGAAAGAATAGAGTGAGAATCTATATGATTTTTCAAGATTTTGATTTATGGCAAATTATAGTAAATGGACCTCATCTTCCTACAAAAATTGAAAACGGTATTTCAATTCCAAAAGAAATAAATGAATTTAGTAATGCCGATAAACAACTTATAAAATTCAATGCCATGGCAATGAATTTATTATGTTACGGTTTAGACCCAAATAAATACAATAAAATTTCATCTTGCGAATCCGCAAAAGAAATTTGGGATACACTTGAAGTGATTCATGAGGGAACAAGCCAAGTCAAAAAGTAAAAAAATTATTTGTTTGTTCAATCCTATGAAATGTTTAAAATGTTGCATTTTGAGTCTATTGGTGATATGTCTACCCGGTTTACAATTATCATCAATAGCTTGAAAAATCTTAGTAAAGTTTTTGCTAATGAAGAAATTATTGAGAAAATCCTTAGGGCTTTACCAAAGTAATGGCAATCGAAGGTCACGGCTATCCGGGAAGCAAAGGACTTGACAAAGTTTTCAATTGAACAACTCATGAGATCACTCATTACCCATGAAATGGAGTTAAACGTGCTTGTCGAACAAGACAAAAAAAGGAAGTGAAAGAGATCAAAAGAGGAGACATGGCCTTAAAGTTCTCAAGCTCAAAGAAAAAGGGTAAAGACCATAAGAGTGATGAGGATAAGGATATGGCATTGATCACCCAAAAATTCGTAAAGTTTCTTAAAAAATAAAAATTAGGAAAGAAGCTTCGTAAAGATGAAAAATGCAAGAAGAAAGCAATGAAGGCCACTCAAAGTAGCTCCGAGAGTGAATCATCAGACGACATCTCAAATGAAGATGAGATCGTTAACCTTTGCCTCATGGCAATAGAAAATGGGGTAACCTCTACTTCTTGCTCCTTCAATAACTCTAATGATTTTATTGAATTTCAAATTGTTGAGTCAAGTTCTATGGAAACAATAGTTCAAGAAGGTTATTGTATTACCACTCATCCATTGTTGAGTGATCATAAGTATGATCATTAGAAGAGGAGATTAGAAATTTATTTTATATCACTTGACATAAATCTTTGCAAAATGGTCAAAAATGGTTTTTCTCTTAAACTAAAGATTGAATGGAATGAAAGTGATCAAAATAACTTTCTATTGAATCTTAGAGCTATAAAAATTCTATAGAATTCTTTAGATGATATTTCATATAATAGAATTCGTTCATGCTCTAGTGCAAGTGAAATTTGGTTATGTGTATAAATTTTTTATATTACTACTAACCAAATTTGTGAAGACGAAAGAGTGTACCTATTTACAAATGAAGATGATGAGAATGAGAAAATGGCAAAAGGGCCACTTGGGATGATGATGACTCATCTGATCATGACTCATGTTGTAACAACCTGCATTTCATTTAAATTTTAATCTGCATTTTCATATTTGATCTATATTCCCGGTGTCAATTATTATTTCAATTCTCATATTTTGAACCTTATTACTTGTTTGATTTCTTATCCTAAATTCTTGTTGGGGTCAAATTGGAATTTTTGTAAACTTAATAATACCGGTGTTGGATTTCAAAATCGGTATTTCAAAATGGTGGAAATATTTTTCTTTTGACTCAAACTGTATTTTTATAAAACCGAAAAATCATTCATTACATTAAAATAAATTTTCTATATTTTGTGGTAAGCATCGCGCCGCGAAAATACCAATTTATGTTCAAAAACTGTCTGCGCTGCGTTGGGATTCCACAGATTTTGGAATCGACGTAAATCATGACATGACATTTGCTTTACTTTCTATTTATGGCAAGTGATCATTGGATATGTTTTATTTGGCTATGTCTAATTTGTCTGTGTTAATGTTGGGCCTTAAGCTCCATTTCCCAAACATCTCTAATTGACCCCTATTAGTCTAACTTGCCTCTTCAAATTTTGTGGAGTGTATATATGTATGTATATCAACACACACATACCTGTGATTTGTAATGCACTTAGAAATTAAGAAAAGAATTGAATTAGAAGAGTATATGAGAAAGAACTTGGAGGCCAAGTTGTTAATTTTTAATCTTCTATATATACTCCCATACACTCACACAATCTGCACTTTGCTGTTGCAACTAAAACAGAGAGTTAAGAGTGAGTTCAGAGAGAGAATTCTTACAGAATTTCTAGAGAGATGAAGCTCAAGACCTCCATAGCAATAGCTTGTATTGGGTGTTTTTAATTTTTATCCTTTCTCAATAAATTCTCCACCCTCTTATTGCAGTGAGTATTACTAACTCACTCAGAATGTAATTCACCCTTTATTTACTGTTTTGTGTAGTTGATATGGGATCACCATGGATGATTTTTATGTTGTAATTCTTAGCTTGAAAAATCATGGTTTTTCAAACTTAACCAAAATCTATTTTCAGAGATGATTATGAAAGATTATGGTTCATAGATGATATGTTTAAAGTTTTAGAGTCTAATTCATTCACATGAAAAGTATATTAGAAATTTAGTTTTGACATCCTTTGGTTTTTCATAAAATTCGAAAGCTATGGATCGATTCGTGTTAAATTGATTTCATATTCTTAATCCTTGCGGAAAAATAAAGAAATCCATATATTACATGCCATGTTTGCTGCTGTTTTGCAAAATGGGTTAAAAGACCCCCTTAAACTGAAAACAGGGGAGTTTCAGCGAAGAAGATGAAACCACTGCATGAACTCGCGCGCGCGATCGCGCGAGCAGCTCGCATGCGCGATCTCCTTATTTTCTGATAGTTAGAAAAGTTTAATAAGAAATTTGAAAAATGGGCATATCGCGCGAGCGACCCCTCGTGCAAGCGGCCCACGCGCACGATCTTCGTGTTTTCTAAAAGTTAGAAATGTTTTATAAGAAATTCAAAAAATGGGCATATTGCGCGAGCGGCCCGTGCGCGAGAGACCCCTCGCGCGAGCGGCCTGCGCGCACGACCTGGCAGTTTCTAGTTTTTGTCTTTTTTCTGTTAAGGGACTGTTTGGATTAACTTTAAAGGCTGTTAAGGTTCTGTTTGGGAATTTTACTAAATCAGAACCCTGTTCATTATGTTTGGATTATAATGGCGATGAATTACGACTTATCTATTCTCGTACGCACATTGTGATTATATTTTGGTGAATTATATTTCTGTATAAAGTTTCATAACATGCATGTGGAGTCAGGTGTACATGCATGATGAGTGATGGTCAGTGTGGAAAAGAGCATGTGGTTGAGATTGTGTTGTGGACACTCCCTGGTAATTGTGTACCAAACTGTGACGTTATGAGATTGCGGCTAGAGTGTCTTTGAAATGCGACTGTGACAAAACTAGACACTCCCTAGCGCCCATGGTAGCGCTAAAGTGTGTGACGCTGACTTTGGACATTCCTTAGCATACATGGTAGTGCTAAAGTGTGGCCTACGGACACTCCCTGGTACCTGAGTCTGGATACTGCATGAGATTTCCTCCGGTATTTGCGAGGAGGATTAGGAACTAAAGTGTGAGGCATTGGACACTCCCTGGTATCCCGTACTAAAGTGTGAGGCAAACTAGACACTCCATGGTACCCCTGTGCTAAAGTGTGGTCACCTTAGTGTTTCAAAGTTACTAGAGTGAGAGAGTTGGGTATTGTGTTGTCGAGAGAAAAGAGTTGGTAAGATGGGAATGGTTGTATTGGTCTCATACATGGTCACATGTTTTTTGAATTAAAGGTTATAATGTTATCCTTATGGTGTTATCAATTGAACTCATTTCTACGGTTAACTTGTTGATTTATGAAATTGTAAAATGAAAAATGGTAAATGAGTATGTTTTACATTCGAGCATATGTTTTTAATACTCACCAGCTTATTGAAGTTGACGACGTTAATGCGTCCTGGACATTCGTGTCTAGGCTTTTTCAGGTTATAATCAGGAGGGACTTTATGACTATGCTAATTGAGAATGGCTGCTTATGAAGAGAAACTGTTTATCATTATCTTATGTTTTAAGTTATGAACTGGATTTTGTAATAAGGATGACTGTAATAGATGATAAGTTATTATTTTGTTTCAAGGCGGTCTGTGCCTTTAGGTGATCCCGTGCTGTAATGTTTATTAAGTTAGAAAAGATTTGTAAGCCTTGATTGCTCTACTCTGATTTATGTTTTTTTGTTGTTCGATGTTTGGGACGGATTCGATCCTTCAGACTCTCGCGACCTACGGGTCCATAAAGGAAATTAAATGCTTTCCATACTTATGCTATGTCGGGGTGTGACACATGTGACCAAGAAGGTGTACAAGAGAATTTGGTAAACTCTAATCCTACCTCTATTGTTGAATCTCCTAAGTATAATGAGCTTCAATGTGCTTTTGAGGAGTTACATGAGAAGTTAGAGAATTTGGGATCTAAATATATAACTCTTAAAAACAAAATTTTCAAGCTTTCAAATGAGTTACTTTCAAATGAGTTAAGTATTTTGAAATCCCAAAATGAAAATTTGAAGATTGACAATGAAAAACATGTTTCAAGAGCACAATCTTCAGATGAGCTTAAAAAAGAAAATTTGGAGTTCAGAAAGAAATTGGAAGATTTAAAATCTCAAAATGATATTTTGAGATAAGAAAAACTTATCTCAACCGATCAACCTTCAAATGAGTTCATTGAAAAAGAAAATGTTAAATTGAAAAAGGAAGTTGATGATTTGACAAAAACTTTGGCCAAATTTACCCAAGGTGAACAAAATTTGAATATGCTTTTGGGAAAACAAAAATGTGTTATTGATAAGGCCGGTTTGGGATTCCATCCCACAAACAAAGAAATGAAGTATAAAAATTTCTTTGAGAAACCTTTAATCTCTCAAAATTCTCACAATAATTTCCTTATAAGGCATCAATCTCAAATGAGACCCTTCCCCATGTTACTTGTCATTATTGCATGAAAAATGGGCATGTTAATTACAAATGTTCATTTCGTAAGAAAATTAACATGGTTTGGGTTGTGAAAAGATCTACCTCCTTGGAAAATGTTGATCCAAGAGGCGTTTGGACAATGGTTAAATCTTTTACTTTAAGCCTTTTACGAGTAGGTTAGCTTATTATTTTGTTTTGATATTCATAGTTATTCCATCCTCCTAAGGAGATAATGCATAATTTTGATCTTATAAATGATATTTATTTTTATATGCATATGTTAAGAGGGGGAACATATTATTATGTTTACTTTAGTTGATTTGGTGTTTTGTTGTCTCCATGACATGTTTGCTTATCTTGAGGGGGAACTTTTAGTCCAACCCCCCATTTTTTGCTGTTGTCAAAGAGGGGAAAAATGCTAGAGAATGAAAATGATAGAGATCTTCAAAATGGAGGAAAATGATAATAGAGATTTTTAGAAAGTTCTCATTCTTGGATTCATACTTTGCATATCTTGGTACTTTGAATGACAACATGAAAATGACTCTTATTGTGCTTTAATTGCTATATCTCTATTGCATGTTTTGACATCACTAAAAAGGGAAAAATTGTCAACCTTGAATTCTTTAAGGCGTTATTTATATTTGTTTTGATGATGACAAATCTATTGATAATAACATGTTCTTATTTGTTATATTCTAATATATTATCAAGTCATTTTTATTGTGCTAATCTCTTGAATTATTTACTAAAATGTTCTAACTTTGTTTGAGTTCATGAGATAGCATTAGGTGAAGCCCAAGAGTGATTAAGCTCAACAAGGATCAAGCTTGAAGACTTAAAGATCTTTCATCCTTGGTTGGAATACTAGGTTTTTATTGTAAAGCATTTTGATCATCACTCACAAGGGCTTGAAGGCTGAAAACTTTGTGTAATACCCGTAAAATTCCTATGGTAATAAAATATACTTCCGTGTTTTAATCTGTGTTTCCGGGACCCTGTCTAGATACATATGCGTATTACTAAATTACTAACTTAGATTGTAGGTTACGAACCCGAACTGACTTATCACGTGAACCCGTAATTTCTGTGTCAAATTTAGACTGTATGGCACGTAATTTCAAACGATGACTAACTATACAATTTTAGTAATGCAAGTACTACCCTAAAATGTCCATTGTACTACCCAACCACCCTAAAGCTATTGTGTAAAAATCCTACCCAAACATTCCCCCCTTAACCCGTTGGATCCTCACCTCCACCACCCATCGCCGGCCTCCCCTCTTGTACACTTTTTCCTCAATCAGGTTCAAGGAGATATGCAAATCTGCATATATATATATATGTGTAGATATATGTGAATATGTATGCTATGTAAGTTGGTGTATATATATAGGAAGCTAGAGAGTGTGAGATAGTCACCGAGACAGAGAGAAAGAGAGAACAAACCACAAACACACAACCACACCACTGCCTCAACACACACACCGAAGGAGAAGAAGAAAAGCAGTCGTAGAGGAGAGAGAGAGAGAGATTGATCAGAGAAAGGGGAGAAGGAGAGAGAGAGAGAGAGAGACTACACTAAGGTATAACCCCCACACTCCCTCTCATTGTATTTTTTGTATTTTAATACCTCACACACATGCAGAGAGACCCCCATGCATGAACCAAACAGAGCCTTAGACTCTGGACTAGTCCAGACTGCCATTAAAGCAACTTTCAAATATCACTAGACCCCTTAAAAATTATACCAAATAGACCCCCATTGGACCCCTATAGATCCCCTAGGAACAATATTTGAATTGGGCGACGTTTGATAGGTCATGCAGACCATTATCCAAACCTTTGGCTGAAACAATAATCCTTTAGTTCGAATGGTAAACGAATAAACCCAGTCCTAAGCTCGTACTATGTGATAGAGGGCTCCTTTCCCGTCATTTTAGCTTTGGAATGGGCAATTTACATGGAGAGGTTGGGAAGATATAGTCCTTGGACGATTTTCCGGCGAGCTCTGACTTTCCGGCGACCTTGTCTCGTCGGAGAAGAAATATAATTTTTGGGTTATAACAATTAATCCGGGTCGGGTTGGGTCGAGTTTTTATGTGTGTATATATGGGTAGGGTTATAAGAACGGGCCGGGTTATTTCAAATAAATGGGTTTTCTAACTTAAACGAAATGCCGTCGTTTCAAGTAGGGCCGGATTTGGCTCGCATTTGGGTCGGTCTGCTTTGTGAGTGTATATAGGTAACCCGTTTATATTCGGGTCGGATCAGGTTGACCCGCGAGTATTTATTTTGTTCTTATTTTGTCCTTTTTGCTGGCGCTTTTTAAATGATTTAAAAAACAGTCGACTGGATCGCGACATCAATCGACTGGATTACTGCGCAGAACAGCTGTAATGGCTAGTTTGAAAGGCCATTTATTTACCATTTTGCCACTAACGGCTATAATCTTTCAAGGCCTATAAATACATGTTTTTCCAAACCTTTTAAAGTAGATCATTGAATTGGAAAATATCATTTGAATCACACAACTTGTTGATCTTTAATCATTCACATTTGAGCCCTAGTTGTGTGAGTTAATCAATTTGCTCTAATTCTTCATTTGTATATCTTTGTGAGAGTAAATTGTAGTAAGCTTTCATTTGTATTATCCACTCACTAAGGAGTTGTTGTATGAGCTATAATTGTATCCATCCACTTTATATATATATATAGAGAGAGAGAGAGAGTTCAATTTTTACCCAAATCATTTATTTATAAAGAGTGAGGGTTAGTAACCCTTGTGTGCAAAGAAGACAAGTTCTTCTTTGGAAAAGATTGAAGACTCTTGTAACGGTTTGGTGCACACCCGTGAAGTGTATCAACATGGTTTGATCTACACCCGTAAGTAGGTTGATAAAGGAATACTTAAGAGGTATTCTTAAGGGGTGGACATAGGCTGCGATGTGTGGATTTCCAAACCACTTGAAAACTCGGTTTGCAAGTGTCTCTTCCCTTCTCTATTTACTTTATTATTTATGATTGTGTTTAATTTTGTATTAAGTTTTAAAAAGTTTATTTTCCGCTAAAACCTTATTCACCCCTACTCTAAGGTTTCCATTTCGGCCCAATAATTTCATTGTTATCAATATTGTTAGTATTTCAATTTTTAACTAATTAAGCCTTGATGAGAAAAGGCCAAATATCAAATTCCAACAAGCAAGTATAAGAGCATTTTCAATGGTTTTTTTGTCAGATCGATTTATGGATGGGCTCTGTTCGCAATCATAGTGTTTTTGAAGTGATCTTTGCTGAAAATTATTGACAACTTTCTCCTGTAGTCTTGGCTTCTTGTTGAGTTACACCACAGTTCGAGGTATCTTTGAATTTGGTGATTGCAGTACATCTTAGGAGATTGTTGTGCTTTACTTTATAATTTTTCTTTCTTTTGTTTTGTACTTGTTTTTTTTTAAACTAGCCTTTGTTCTGGTTGTATGAAATTTTCTAATATTGTTATTAAAAAAAAGACCCAATATTTAATTTGTAAATTAATAAGTTGGAGTTTATACTTTATCATGGCAATCAACCTTCAACACAAATCTATAAGAGAATACTTTTGTTCACCTAAATTTGGTACAATATTGCTCACTCATGCCTTCATTGTCTTACATGTGTCCTATTTTATTCTCATTGTGCCCTTGTATGAGACACATATCAGGCAGTGAAGACATGAGTAAATAATGGTGAACCAAATTTGAGTGAGCAAAAGTGTTCTCAATCTATAAATTATTCCTTTGCCACTTTTGTTAATTTCAGAGGACTAAAGAATACTAGACTATTTCAATTAAAATGTCGGAAGTTCATGATCATTAAAAATCACTACTAGATCTGTACTCATCTGTGTCCTTTTATCCGTCAGAAGTCAAGAAATATACTGTTCGATCATTATCAAAATCTTAAGTTCAATTTCACCTAACTGGTAAAACACATTTAGCAGATTTAACAAAATAACATTCTCTTTAGTACTATTAATTAAAAACAACATTCTCTTTACTAATATTGTCAAACTCATGATTTTAGGGATTTTCAGAATTGCATGTCATATGAATGTGTATCAAAGAAATATTTACTAATACTAGGAAGGCGGTCCGTACAAGGCACGGACATTAGATTTGGTAGAAAAAAATATAATGTATTTTATTTTATTTTATTTTATTTATGTGTACAAGAAAGAAAAGTAAGTTATATTAATTATTAAGATGGTGCTAGAAAAAAATATGCTTGAACAACTATATTAATTGATGTTCAACCTATAATCTAAAGTTATTTTTTTTATGTATCGATAATATCTAAATATATATGTATATAAATAGTAATGAAGGTGTCATGTGGCACTCTTTATGTGGTTGGGTTGCCATGGCATTGCTACACAATACTATAGTACAGATATACAATTGTTATATAGATTTGAAATAAAATAATATTCAAAAAAAAAAAAAAACATGCTTCCTATGCTCCTACTTTTTTTGCAGTAATTTCCCTCACACTTACTGTAACTGCCTCTCTCTCACTATATATCATATTTTTTCACGTTCTTTAATTTTTAATTTTAGTTTTGCAGACTTCTTGGGTAGATATATATACTTATATAAAGATTTTCAAAAACAAAAAAAATTCAATGATACCCGTGCATAGCATGGGCCAACGCTAGTACACACATATATATATATATGCATATATACAAAAAGGATAATTTACAAAATACAAAATGGCAATTTGATAATTCAACTTAACAAAAGGGTAATTTGTAAAAAGCATAAGGGTAAGTTTCTAGTCCGGCTTTTATGCGCTGGGCTTTTGTCGGGTTGGCCCTCAAGCCGTGATTGGGCTTCAAGAGATAGGCCTAGACCCTACCCAGGATGCTAGGGCCTAGGGTCGGGCTGGCCCTACCTTTGGCTTGGACCAGGCATAAGGTCCATTTTTTTGGGCTAAGCTTCGAGCCGAACTTTTTTTAAACCCCTAAATTGTAAGGGATTTGTAACATTCAGATAAAAACAATATATATTTGTAATAACTTACAGCATGGTGTCCTTCTAGCGAAGAAAAAATGCTTTTGGCGACGAAATTTTTAGTCGCTAAAAGTTCATCTTTAGTGGCGAATTTTTTTTTTTTTTTTGTCGCTGAAAGTAATTTTTTGTCTCTAAAAGCTAATGTATGCGCTAGGTTAGTAGCCCCATATATATATATATATATATATAGATATGGATTTTCGTATCTACGTAATCCAAATTCTACCTTAGTTTCTTAGCAAAGAGTATTGAGAATAACCACGACCACTTGGCTTAGTGGAAACGAGTCTCAACAGGAGGTGTTATGCCCATTTGGTTGAGGGTTTGAAACTCCATAACAACATAGTGAATGTGGCCAGAATTTCTTGGCCTCCTAATTCAGATCAAGGGTTCGAAGTCCCCATGGGTTGTGTGAGTGGGTTGGAAGGACAAATCTCAAGTATCTTGACAACTCGTATCCAGAGCTCGGTGCGTGGGCTTGAATCCTACCGCCCACTCACCTTCCTGATTTACCTGGTGCGTGTGTTGTGGGGTCAGTGTATGTGCCTAGGATTTACCCCATGTTCTACTATGATAAAACGACAATAGATAATGATCCCGAAGTCGCGGAGGACAAGCTGGAAAATTTGTCCTCTTGCTAAATATATTCAAAACTTGCCTTCTAATTTTCTCAATGATTTCAACTTCATCGCTGGTTCCGTTGTAGCCCAAGTTTGCCTAAATTGTAATATTCAGTTAAATTATGATTCACATGTTGTAGTAACCCGTATTTTCATGTTTAAATTGACGATTTAGACTTCGTGTGCGATTTTAGAGAAAATTGATCACAGGGGTATTTTGGTCTTTTTTCCAATTTCGTAACTCATGAATCGAAAATATAATTTTTTGGAAAAAGTTGCGCAAGGTTAAATGATCTGCTATTCGTATTGGAAGTTAGAGTTTTCTATATTTATTTAGAAGACATCTCGATTTTAGTCATTTTGAGAAAATATCTGTTTTCGTATTTATACGACCTTTTTTGTATTTATACGAATTTTTAATTATATTATTTAATAATATAATTTCAAGAATAATAATTATAATGAAAGATAATATTTTTCTAACTAGATTTCCTAAACTATACTACCCAACCCATATGTATTTGTAAGGTGTCTTGTGTGCTTGAGTGCTTGTGAAGTGTCTTGTGTGCTTGAGTGCTTGTGAGGTGTCTTATGAGGTGTTGTATATAATATACATACATATATATATATATATATATATATTGGTAGCCCTCCCCCTTTCCCTACAAAACCCCCTCACTCTCATTCTTTGGCAAGAAAGAAAATAGAGAAGAAGAGAGTTAGGCTGACAGAGAAAAGAAAGAAAAGAAAGAAGAGAAATGTTTGGGAGTTTCTCAACATCATATATAGGTACCGGGTTGTGTACAATATGCTTTCTTGTGTACAATATGCTTTCTAATTCTCCGGAGTATTTCTTGTTATCTCTATTTGTACTTTTTTGCAGTTTTGTTGTGCTTTCATTTGGAATCCATGAATATGTGTTGTTATTGGTCTAAAGGGTCCATAAACAACGAGCACCCACCAACAGGCTTCAGGGACCGATGTATTGGAGATGGGTGAGGTGAGGTGAGGTGAGGTGAGGTGGCTCTTTGCTGTGTGACTTCTTTGGTAAGAGCGGTTGTGTAAGCGGTTGAGTAAGTGCTATGGAACTGAATGGTTCATGAGCAGGGGGCACCTACCAACAATCCAACAGGCCAACAAGCCCTAGGAACCGACGTGCTGGAGATGGGTGAGGTGAGGTGAGGTTGGTGGCCTTTGCTGTGTGGCCAAGAAGAACCTGGTATGATGCTCTTGGTATGGGTGGTTGGCTAGTGTGAGCAGTTGGGTTGTGAGACTGGTCAATTGATTTGATGTCGTTCTATTTATTTGATTGTCATTATCCTTTTGAGCCTTTATTATTCTGTCATATTGTATACTTTCTGGTGTGATTTTAGATGCAGGTAGTGCCGGTAACCGAAGCCTGAAAGTAAGATAAGGCTAAGGATGATGTAGGAGATCCGTGGAGAATATGGGCCTGTTGGGAGTTTTAAAGAAATATTGTACTTTTATTTTAAAGAATCAAAGTGTAATTATTTTCATTTTTCAATAAAAATACGCTTTATTTTTTGCAGGGCGTCACACATGTTCAGAAAATCCATGAAATAATAATTTAGATACATCACACAGTCATCGAATATTCGAACCCACATATGATTATATAATTTATACTGATAAATCCCTTCTTGCTTTAGCATTGGCATATGAGGAGATCTTGGGGATTGACCCGACATTTTTTTTATTGCTATGCTTCTCAAATTTTGTATCCTAAATTCCCTCTAAGATCCCCAGCCGCACGGCTTGAGACAGGACCTTGGCAACGCCTGCATAGAACTGGCAGGACCACACAATGATTTTTTTTTTTTTTTTTTTACAATTTTTAATGTTAGTACCACGTAGGCACAGTTGGGAATTTAACACGCGGAACCAAATTCCCTCAAATAAACACACACACACACACACATGAGCAGTAATTAAACATACACACCAAAGAAAAAACACACAGATTTTTACGTGGTTCGGCCAAACACCTGCCTACGTCCACACCCGAGAGATCCATTCTATCACTATTGAGTAAAACATGGTACAAGTTATATAGTTTAAATCCCATAACCCAAATACAAGGCCCTTGTACACTCCTCACTCAACACCCCAAAGAACTTGACATAATCACTATAATACATAGAAAAATCATAGAGACAAAAAAATACCCTCTCTACCTCACATTCCTATAAAGCTGTGAACACCCCTCATAAAAAAAACCAATGATTAATGTCTGATGCCCCAAAGGGGCACCCTCTCTCGTCACCATTCTCTAGCTGATTGATTCAATTCTTCTACAATGTATGGCATATTATACACATATGTATCACCACCTAGCACATCCCAAACCTAGCACGTCCCAACCATGTGAACAAGTGAGGAAATTCACTTCAATTTGAACGCCATTGATTTGTTAGACCAATCAAGTCTTGCCAACCACAACTTCTAGAAGTTCTAAGGCTACACATTTCAATACTCCCATTTTGTTTCAACTACTAAATGGCTCACGACTTAGTCATGATTATCCTTGTAAAATATATATGATACATATGTATTTTCCCAACAGGCACTGACTACAGGCCGTGCGGCTGAGGATCCCCAACCCCTAAATATATATGACAGTGGGATCACTTTCAATAACGGTGGAACTACTTTAACATCTTTGAATCAAAATCAATCTAGTGGGCCCACATCCATATAAATATTTGAGAAGCATCTGGGATACAAAATTTGGGAAGCATAGCATTACTATTTTTCTTCCTTAATCTAGGGTTTTTTTTTTTTGGGTGGGATGTATTGGGGTATATCACATGTGGGATAATCCCATTAATTTAGGGTTGTGATTTGGCTAGATTCCTATAGTGATTTGATTTCCTTTGTGATAGAGTTGTATTACTTGTCCAATAAGTAATGGGTTGCTAACTCTATATAAGGGGATGTTGTATAGAAATTTAGGTAAGCCCTTGGTGTACCAAGTTGGGGGGTCTCCCCTCATGGGGTGCATGGTCTAGGATGAGAGATTGAAGGTTCTTTGGAGTATTGAGTGGGGAGTGTACAAGGGTCTTGTATTTGGGTTATGAGATTTAATCCATGTATCTTGTATTATGTCTTACTCAATAGTGAAGAATGGATCTCTCGGGTGTGGATGTAGGCAGGTGTTTGGCCGAACCACGTAGAAATCTGTGTGTCTTTTCTTGGTGTGCATGTTTAATTACTGCTCATGTGTGTGTTTATTAGGGGGAATTTGGTTCTGCTTTTTAAATTCCCAACAAGTGGTATCAGAGCTATGGTGATAAGATCATGGTGGACAGAGCACATGGTGGCAGTGGAATAGCAGCACGGTGGTAAAGAGAAGCAGAAGAAAAAAAAAACTGATGATGCAGCGATGACGTTGACATAATGTGGCCAAGGGTGGTCTGGCGTATGTGTTGAAGATGATGACGTGCAGATTGGTTGGAATTTCAAGTAGTTAATGTGAATAGCTATGTTACTTGAAATTCGGGCAGAGATGCTTCTTAAGGTTTTTCAGGCGCTGCGGATCATTGGTTGGTGCAGATTTGTGAGATTCTGTACTGATTGGAATTTATTTTTCTTGGTGATCCTATATGTATTACAGCAAGTTGGGATCTATGGCCGAAAAATTATTTCAGTGCTACTGTGATTGTATCAAGTTGCGTATAGTGGAGAGGTTCTCACATTCCACTCATACGGGCACTTCTCTTGGGCTGTTAGATTCCGGGTACGATAAGTATGTGCTACTGGAGAAAATAATTTGATTAGTTCCGAGAAGACGGGGGTAGACACATGCGCAATTATCCGACAGAGGTAATTGTTAGGATGCTGCACGTAGCAACGTTGATTAAATATTTTTGGAGCAGGTTCACTATTTGGGTGGTATGATATTGATCCCAAAGTTGCGGAGGAATCTAATATTGTTGCTGAAATCACACACGGCGGTTGAAAGAAGTGTGGATGGCTTGTATCTTCTGGTTGGTAGAGGTGTACTCCCAAGTCCTCGATGAAAATTTCTTATATAAGTGAGTGCGTGGATGGTTTGTTCACGGTTCAGATGATGGTGGGGAAAAATCTTGCTTTGGTAGAAGTAGAGGTCGAGATTCTTCTCTGGTGAAGTTAATGCGTATAATTAACTCGGGGCAGCTGCACTTGTATTGGCCGCGGTTTGACGAATCGGAGATGTTGAGACCATATTGATTTGGGGTGTGCACACTGGTACGCAAGATGGTCAATGGCAGACGGTTACAAAGTCGTCAGCTTTGTAAGTGCTCCGGTTGAGGGGGTGCTAGTCATGTGTGATAGAATGGTTGGATAGTTTCCCCACAAGTGATAGAGGGGGTGATTATTGGGGTTATATCACATGTGGGATAATCCCATTAATTTAGGGATTGTAATTTGGCTAGATTCTTATAGTGATTTGATTTCCTTTGTGATAGAGTTGTATTTCTTGTCCAATAAGTAATGGGTTGCAAACTTTATATAAGGGGATGTTGTATAGGAATTTAGGTAAGCCCTTGGTGTACCAAGTTGGGGGGTCTCCCCTCATGGGGGTGCATGGTCTAGGGTGAGAGATTGAAGGTTCTTTGGAGTATTGAGTGGGGAGTGTACAAGGGTCCTGTATTTGGGTTATGAAATTTAATCCATGTATCTTGTATCATGTTTTACTCAATAGTGAAGAATGGATCTCTTGGGTGTGGACGTAAGCAGGTGTTTGGCCGAACCACGTACGTAGAAATCTGTGTGTCTTTTCTTTAGTGTGCATGTTTAATTACTGCTTGCTCATGTGTGTGTTTATTTTTGGAGATTTGGTTCCGCATTTTAAATTCCCAACAAGATCCAATCTTATTTAATTATAATTATTTGTTATTTGTTTATTTGTTTAATTTTTTTTAAGTAAAGATTAGAAGTTATTTCGTATATAATCAAGGTTTTTACGAGATAAATGTTTTTCTTTTATTCTATTGCTCTCGTTTGGATGTTATTTGCCGAACAATGTCTATACAAGAATCAGGACCAAAATGATAGAAAAAGTGAAAGAAAGAAAAATTGCATGGCTGTAAGACTGCAAAGTTAATGTAGTACTACCTTCGTCCCATTTTATGTGTTCATCTTGGGAAATCCAACTATTTAAGGGGACAAAAAAAATCTACATCTACTTGCCCAAAAAGGAAAGATGGACACATAAAATGGGACGGATGGAGTACTAATTAAGAAAACACTAGGACAAACAATGGAAAGCAGTTTTCAAAAAATAAAAATAAAATTTTCATTTATACTCGGTTAGTTGGTTTGAAATTCAGGAAATGAAGAGAAGAGAAGAGAAGAGAAAGTGGAGCACTTTAATTCTCTCCATTTCACTTGTTTGGTATGTTAAAAGGGGAGAGAATGGAAGTGAAATGATGAGAAGATGAGGGAAAAAATGGAGAGAAAAGAGCTCACTTTTATTACTCTCTAAATCAGAAAGATTGATCTGGAGTGAAATAAGAGAATCAAATAAAATACTATCTAAAAGACCAATACGTCCTAAAATATTCTTGTTTATTCCTACACATGGGCAGATCTACAAGAAGGCCACTCCAAAATTTGTGAAAATTTTTGTATACATATGTAATTTCAAAATTTTGAAATTAATTTAGAAATTGCCCCACAATTTTTTTTAAGGTTTACAAAATAAACCTTCCATTGAAAAGTAAGTTAGCGAATCAAAAGCCTTAAGGCCACGTTTGTTTTGCAGGACTAATTTAAGGACACAAAAATCTGCACTATGAAATCCAGGGATATAAGATAAAAGTCCATTTCAATTCAATATTTCATTGTTTGGGTATGCGGCGTATGCCAAATTAATATTGCATGACTAATTGATAATATGAACTTAATAGTCCCACTTATGGAGGACTATTTAATCTAGGGGATGTGGAATTAATAGTCCCCTTATCTTTATCTTTATTTTTATAGATATCTAATACCGGAGAGTGTAAGCATGGTGATACTTAGAGAGAGACAAGTGGCATCGGATGTCCTAATTGAATGGTTTAACTTCCTGCAATCGGCGCATTAAATGACCCACTTTTTTTTTTTTTTTTTTTTGTTTTTTTGGGCATTGTCTCAGAACTCTAACCGACTCTATGATATGGCCGGGGTTAGTAGCCTAGATCTTAGTAACACACGCACACGCAAGGCGGGGCCAGACCCTACTTTAAAGAAATTGTCTACCTTGATCACTTCCTGCTAAGAAAGCTCGAACCCACAATCTCTCCATAGAGGAGTATGGGTCCTGGCCAACTCGGCTAACCGAGCTGGCTAAATGACCCACTTGAAACATTTCAATTTCATTATCCAGAGTAATTACTAATTAGTCATTACACAGAGGAAAGGGAAGAGACTGAGGGCCTATTTGATTGTCCTAAAATGAAATAATTCTATTCATGTTTTCGTAGACAATTTTATATAAATAGATGAAAAGCATGAATGGTTTCATTTAGAAAACGGATGCTCATCTCCAAAATGATGCTTGCAATCATAGATTTTGGCATTCTAGAAAAATGAACAAATTGCCTCATAAGAAGAAATATGGTGAAATCTCCCATATTTGTAAATGAATTCATTCATGGTAATGAATTTTGCCTTTAACTTCAATACAAAATTTAAATAGAGTCATTCAATTTGAAGAAACAACCAAACAGGCCATGAATGATTTAATTTCATTTCCACATTAGTATCAATGGCTTAATTTGAATCTACTAAAGGACACCAATCGAGTTGCTGGACACCTTAGCCTGGCCAGCCAATTGACCGGTGACAGCAACACAAAGGCATTTACGGGCGGAACCTTCTTCTTCTTTGTCACAGTCCTTTTTGCCTTCGGTTTCCTTGTTGTAGCAAGAGTCTCGCTATAGTTCTCTCTTTGTCTCTATTTATACCACATAACCTTACATCATACACATATCTAGAACTGATTTGATAGTTTCATTGAGTGCTTTCAGGTTCGGTTGTGGAGGGAGCTACAAAGGGTTGTTCCCATTACACTTGACCAGTTGAAGTTTGTGGATATTAAAATTGGTTTTTAGACGGCAATTGAAAACCGGGCACCAAAAATTGGAACCTCAAATATATAGAGTAGAGTACAGGTATGATGTTAAAACCGGATCTGGATTCTGAAAGTAATGGACTCAAATAAAGGGGGAACTACAATGGATATGAGTACCATATATATTATATACATAATATACGATCTAGACAATGAGTGTGTGTGGTTTAGGTATATAATTTGAAAAAATGGTTATCTTTTAATCATTTAGAATTAAATATGTTTCTATCCGTTATGATTTTGATGTATTTGCACAAACTAGCTAGAATGTCCCTTTGTTTTTTGGTGCGGTCAAATGCAACTATATCAAATATCAATGAACATTTTGGGTAATACTTGGAGACAACCAAAGACAATTTTTGAGACACAACTCAAAAGATGTATCTCTCTCTCTCCTGTGTCATTGTGGAGTCCAGTGATATCACATGACAGATATAGACACATCTCTTAGGTTGTGTCCCAAAATTTGTATCTGTGGGTATGTCCCAATCTTTACTCAACATAAAAAGAGAGAGTACAAACTAGCCAATCCCAATAGGGTAAAGTCGGAAAGAGCAATAGAGTATCAACAATGATAGGGATACACACCAAACGACATACTGTGCTTTAAATGCATGTACCTTGTGCTATTTAAATTTTTCATATTTTTTTGTGCATCACTTACACAACACAAGGTACATGTATTTAAAGCTGGTGTGTCCTTTGGTGTGTATCCCTATCATATTTCATAGTGTATAGTGAAGTAGTAGGGACTAGAGCAATCCAATTTTATATGCAAGTTTCCCAACTTTGGTAGCCCTTGCAATCCAGTCAGCACCTCTGTTGATTTGACTGTTTACAAACATATGCAAGTTTCCCAACTTTGGTAGCCCTTGCAATCCAGTCAGCAGCTCTGTTGATTTGACTGTTTACAAACAAGCTAGAATGAGTTATCCAAATAACTTTGAAGATGGGCCAATACATAGAAGTATATCATTTTATTATTTTTTTTTTGGGTTAATATCATTTACTATATCCCTGAGGTTTGACCTAAGAACACTTACCCCTCAAGTTTGAAGAACAACACTTTCCTTGAGCTTTTATTAGTCATAACAATTACCCCATTCTGTTTATTGAACAGTGTTTGGTTTATTAAAATATATCTAAACTACCCTTACCCAATTTTAATGAGAATTTGAGTCAAAAGTTATTTAAAATAGACTTTTGTAACCCGGTGTATTTATTTTATTTTATTTTATTGAAAAATCCACATGTTATAAAAATTATGTGATATTTCACATAATTTGTAAAAGCATGAACTAGTTATTTGAAATTTCAAATAATTTTTAAAATATAGAGATTTGATCCGTAGTAGTCATAGAGTTTTGACCAAAATAATAAAAAAAAATTAAATTGTCCTTTAAACTTAATAAGTCTAAAATGAGGGACTTTTTATTTTACCAAATTTCTAATGTCTGAAAGTTAAATGACCTTGGGGTTAGCATATAAATCCGTTTCTTCCTCTTCGAATTGAAAATGACACAAATTTTAAAACTATTTATACGAGAAGACTTGAAAAAAAAAATCATGATTTTGGAAAAAATGTTGATGTGTTTCAAAGGATCTGTCAAAACGCTGAAAGTAGATTTCACAATAGTGAAAAATCATAAAAATTTCAAAAAATTTAAAAGAATTATGAAAATTGTTCAAACAATTTCAGAATTTTTTTTTTTTAAATCGTGAAAATTATAAAATTTGAAAATACCTAACAGATGGGCTCATTAGATATTTTATAACTACTTTCAATTATTTTTTAAAATTTATTTTGAGGGTTAGATTGTAATTTTACCACAGTAGGGGGAAAGTGTTATTCTTCAAACGTGAGAGGGTAATTATTCTCTAGTCAAACCTCAGGGGTGGTAGGTGATATTAACCCTTATTTTTTATGCTTGAATGGATGGTTGTTTAATCATGGTCTTTAATTAGAAAACTGCAAAACAGATTTTTAATAAAGAAAAAGAAAAAAAAAACTCTTTAATTTGTTTAGTGAACTTTCTACTATATATATATATATATACAAAGATTCTCTAAAGAGGGTGCCCTTTTTTTTTTAATTAAAGAGAGGGCAGGGTCTCTGTTTTGACCGTCGGATCATGTTTAAAAATTGTGAAATGACAAAACTGTCCTTAATGAAAACACGATCCGACGGCCAAAACAGAGACCCTCTCTTTAATAAAAAGAGGACGCCCTCTTTAGAACCTGACTGTATATATATATATATATATACAGACACTGAAAAGATAAATCCAATCCAGTGAATTCCACTTGCCACATAATTTTGCTTAGGAAAGCAGATTTCCCTCCTCTAAAATATTTGCATGTAGATGTATGGTTAATTTGGTTGACATTTAGTACCAAAACAGGCATAGTTTGGCTGGTGTATTCGTTTCCCTAGGCTTTTGGTACTTCAGGTTGTCAACTATGTTTGTTTCATATTAATGAATAAAAGTTGAACATCATAACTAAGACACATACCAATGCAGTGCCCAAGCACTTTTTATACCTCGTATTGTTGGGTCTTAGCTACTTGGGGGTAAATTAAAAACAAAATGATGCAATGGTGGTTTAGTAGATTTTTGCTCACCCCATATTGATTCATCCTTGTTCACCGCCCACTACTACACTCACATGTGTCTTATTTAATTCCCAATTTACACTATTTTAATTATACAAGTGCTGAATGGGATATTAATGAGACACATGTCAGCTTGGTGGTAGTGGGTGAGCAAAGAGAGAAAAATGCACCTTTGATTAGTGATTGTTTTTCACCTCTAGAGTTGCCAAATTTCAAAATGAGAGTGAGTTTAGATTTGAAGCAAGGTGCATGGAAGAACTAATTTTGGCAACTTTTGGAAGAACGAAGAACAACGGTGGTCCCTGTGATGGAGACGTGCTTACAGACAGCAAACGACACCAAATTACTATGTTGGAGAGAAAGTTTGATTTGAAATCTTCGAGTCTCTTGCATTACGTGATAAAACCAGATGTTTTAATGATATTTTTGTTGCGAAAGATATTATGAAATATGCAACATGATCTACGGATCACAAATAACGTATCCGCGCGTTGCGCGGGATACACACTAGTATTAGTAAAGGGAAGGAGTATTACCCTTACCCAGCCCATGAGATATATAAAGCCTAAATATAATGATGACACAACACTACTCTTTGGACTCCCTGTCTCCTTCCGAAAGTACGTTCAAATAGGCCCAAATATTTTTGCCTCAAGGGAACCTTGACATGGAATTTGCCAATCAGCAAACCCAAATCTAATAAACTTGCCCCCCCTCCCAAAAAAAAAACACTTTCTTGGATCTGCCACTGTTCCCACATGTATCCCTAATGGATGATAAAAAAGTAAATTAGTTCTAAATATATACTTAACCGAACAAGAGAAGTATGTGTTTCTCCGATCACTTTTCTATTACTTAGCCAAATATGGTAGAGAGAACTCAACTTTCTCGTTTCTCCACTTCTCTCTATCCAAATCTAATATAAAAACCAAACAAAGGCATAATTAGATTTCCTATTATTGTCACTCAATCAAATGAAAAATGTTGTTTTCAAGACCATGTGTTGTCTGTCTAATTGCTAGAAATGGATTAAGTCTCCAGTCAAGAGTAATTGGGAAAAAATCATACTACAGTACTCATAATATTAAACAGTGATTACCACCACATATGCAAGACACTTTGTTTCAATGTTTCATCTATGCACAGTTTTTCATTCACTGAGTTGGCAAGTTTCAATGGAGAATCTGTAATACTGTCTATTCACTGAGGCTGACCTTTTCTAAAAGTCAATACAAACACGGGCCGCCCCGCAAAATAAAAAAGCAAAAAAAAAAAAATACAAAAAGAAAAGAAAGCTTTAAAATTAGTTACAAGAAGAAAAACAAGGAAGCAAGGGAATAAAATAATGAGAATTTATATAATTGTGGGCCTTTAGTTCCTCTAGGAGTATGTGAATAGTTCTTGTGTATGTGTGTAATTGCCTATATCACTAAAAAATAAATAAATAAATAAACAACCTTCTAGTGGAGAAGGGTGACAGAACCGAACTATTTATTTTTATTTTTTTGTTGATCAAACAACACTGAACAGTTCAAAGTAGATATTAACGTTATAATTCTCAAATTTTGTATTCCGGCCAACTGCTACCTAAATACGTGTGACAGTGGACTAATCATATGACAGTGAGACACTTTCTAAACAGTATATGTAAATTACCATGCAACAAAATAATCTCCTTGACTAGGAAATTTTTTGTGGTGCGAGCGCTTGGGAGAGAGTAAAATGTGAGGTTGTAATGCTGTCATGTGTCACTTTGATGAGAAAAAGTATGCCTTGATGAGAAAAATTATAACTTGAGGACAACAAATTATAACCATCTTGAGAAAAAATTGCAACCGATGAAATAAATTGTAACCACTACGAAAAAAAAAAATCGTAACAAAGGAATTCTTGTAACCGCCATGAAAAAAAAACGCAACTACAATGACCAAAAAAATAACTTCTGACGAAAAAATATAATCACGAAAACAAAAAAAAATTGTAACTAACAAAACTATTATGCAAAACCACAGTTATTTTTCCCAAACTATATGTGTCATTCTCTCTCCTACACGCGTGGTACACAAAACCCACCATGCCCGCATTGGAGAAGTTCCTCAATTAAAGCTGACCTTTGTTAAATTAAGGCAAAGGACATTGAAGCTTACCCACCTTAACAGAAGTAACATAGTTGATGGACAAAGCTAACATATAAATTAAAAAAACTGATATTTAATGTATAAAGATGATGTTGTGAGACACTTAAGAAAAGAAATGACAAATATCATATAGAAACATGGAAGGAGCAAAGGGAGAAATGAGAGGATTAATTAAATATATAAAAATAGAAAATTGCTTACACTTTCACACGTCTTTATAAAAGTTGCCCAATAACCACATTATAAATACTCTAATATGATCACTCTTTTTTGTTCATCCCACACTCCATAACCATCATAGATCTGATCATTTGGCTCAATTAAGAAAGCTACCTCTTTTTCTCTTTCCAAAAAAAATGAATTCCAACTTCTCCACACTAATTTTTTGTATTATTTTCTCTCTTTCATGTGCCTCCTCTTCAATGGCCCATCCACCACTTTATGTGGGCTTCTATGAGCCAAGGTGTCCATCTGCAGAGGCCATTGTGACTAAAGTTGTAAACAAAGCTCTCTCTCAAAACCCAGGCTTGGGTGCTGGCCTCATCAGATTACATTTCCATGATTGCTTTGTGAGGGTATGCCACTTATATTTCTTTATTCTTAAATTATACTTTGCACCTCTATAGTTTACACCTTGTGACACTTTACTCCTTCCTGTTTAAAAGCTGACACGTTTAACCCTGTAGTTTTAATTTCGTATCAATTAAGTACAATTACACACTTTCATCAGTTTTCTTAATAGAAATAGGCATGCTAGACTCTCGTGCCGTTAGTGGAGGGCAAAACTGATGGAAGTGTGGTCCTCCCACTAAAGTCCACATGAGTCATGCATGTTCATTTTTGCTATTAAAAATAAAAAAAATTCAACAGAAGTGTGTAATTGGACTTAATTGACACCAAATTGAATCTACAGGGTAAGAAGTGTCATTATTTAAACATACAATAGGGGGGCCAAAGTGCCACAAGTGTAAACTACAGGGGTACAAAGTATAATTTATCCTAATGTGAATTATTTGACCAATTTTCTTCCAAAGTTCTCTTGTTCCCTTATATATTGTGACATTGTATTTAGGGTTGCGATGCTTCTGTGCTATTGGATCCGATACCCGGAATTCTATCCGAGAGAGATCATATAGCCAACAACGGAAGCCTAAGAGGCTTTGAGGTGATAGATGAGGCAAAACGCCAGATTGAGGCTCAATGTCCTAAAACTGTGTCGTGCGCAGACATCCTGGCATTCGCAGCCCGTGATAGTTCCTACAAGTTGGGAAAGATATACTATGATGTCCCAGCTGGACGTCGCGATGGGCGTGTGTCACTCTTCAGTGAGGTCACGGCGAACCTGCCCCCTCCATTCTTCAATGCCAAGCAATTGGCAGATAACTTTGGAAGAAAAGGGTTCTCAGTCGATGAGATGGTCACACTTTCCGGGGCTCACTCTATCGGCATTGCTCACTGCACTTCCTTCTCAAACCGACTATATCCCCAAGATCCTACCATGGATCCTATTTATGCAGCTTACTTAAAAACCATTTGTCCATCGCCACAAAACATGACTAGCGCGAATGGAGTCACCGTGCCTAATCCAACCGTGCATCTTGATGTCCGAACTCCTAACCGCTTGGACAACAAGTTTTATGTGGATTTGAAGGAGCACCGTGGTTTGTTAACTTCGGACCAAACATTATTGAGCAGCCCATTAACGGCCAAGATGGTGATGAACAATGCTAAATATGGTTCAGTCTGGGCTGCCAAGTTTGGGGCCGCAATGGTGCGTATGGGTAAACTGGATGTCCTTACATACCCAAGAGGTGAAATTAGAAGGAATTGCCATGTTGTCAACTCTTGATAAAAAAAAATTTTAAAACTGCCTTCGCCTTGAAAATTTTCTTTTATTTGTTGTTTGGTGATTCATTTCTTAATTGTTTAAGCTGTTTAATGAGGCCATGCCTGATGTTTTCTTCAATGTAATGCAATTGAATTGTGCTTTCAAACTCATATTCTGATTTTATTTTTTTCTCCATGAACACTACAACTTTCTTTAACATAATTCCATTGCCCTGAATTGAGAATTGGAATAGAGTTGAATGAATATAGACTATGAGCTAATTAAGTTTACACATAGCAATTATCCAATTGAATCGTGAGCTCCATAAAGAAAGTGCCACAATAAGTCTTTAAGTTTGAGCTATTCAACATTATCCAAGTTTAGTCAAACCTATAATTAATTATCAAAGATTAGAAGACCCAAGTTTCACTCATGTTTACTTCAATAATTGGCAAAATCTAACATCCTCAAAATTGATCTACCAAGGCATGAATTGCCTTTGTGTCACTTAAAATTAATGTATAAAACCGAATTACTAGAACATTTTATTTATGTATATTGGCTTAATAAGTGTGATATGGTGTATTACACTTGTATTTTAAAGTACGTTTTCTTATCTTCTGAATCTCTCTAATCTGAAGCGAAACAAAAATGAGAGCATTTTTGCTCACCCATTGCTCATCCAAGCCTCCACTAGGTGACATTTATTCAATTTCAGTAATTATGTTGATAATACATGAATAAAATGAGAATGATATGAGACATATGTCACCTAGTGGAGGCGTGAGTGAGCAAAAATGCTCTCAACAAAAATTGTCTTCTTTCCCCTTACTTTCTTTCTACTTCTTTCAAGAAAATTTTTTTTTCCCTCTTTCCAGCTTAGCTTACCAAACAAGATAGCAAGAGAGAGAGAGAGGCTTTTGTTTGTCTTCTCTTCTTTCTACTTCTCTCAATCCAAAAATAAAGTGTAAAAAAAAATACTATACAATATATGTTATACAAATAAAGATAGGAAATAATTATTACATATATTTTGTATATGGATACGACAGAGCCTTTTATGTATACTAACTTGATCAATGTAGCTCGAATACACGCATAAAACATAGATACGACACGATAGAGACACGCATGACAAATAAAAAAAAATCACATATTTTAAATTATGTATATAATATACTTGTCGGTGTCTACTTAGGTTTCCTAAATTCTCGAAGTAACCAATTACCTATCTCCTATTTTATAGTACTAAAATTATTATCTTTAAATTTCAAAAAAACATCTATATAATCATGGTGGGTGAACCATTGGATTGGTACATCTTTGTTGGGAAATTAACATGCGGAACCAAATTACCCCAAATAAACACATACACATGAGCAGTAATTAAACATGCACACCAAGAAAAGACACACAGATTTCTACGTGGTTCGGCCAAACACCTGCCTACGTCCACACCTGAGAGATACATTCTTCACTATTGAGTAAAACATGGTACAAGTTACATGAATTAAATCCCATAACCCAAATACAAAACCCTTGTACTCTCCCCACTCAATACCCCAAAGAACCTGACACAATTAATCACTGTAACATAGAGAAATCACAGAGATAAAGAAACACCCATCCCTACCTCACATCCTTATAACGCTGTGAACACCCCCTCACAGAAAACCCCAATGATTAATCTCTCTCACCCTAGACCATGCACCCCCATGAGGAGAGACCCCCAACTTGGTACACCAAGGGCTTACATAAATTCCTATACAACATCCCTATATATAGAGCTTACAACTCATTACTTATTGGACAAGTAATACAACTCTATCATAAAGGAAACCAAATCACAATAGGAATCTAGCCAAATCACAATCCCTAAATTAATGGGATTATCCCACATGTGATATAACCCCAACAATCACCCCCTCTATCACTTGTGGGAAAACTGTCCAATCAATTTATCACACATGATCAGCACCCCCTCAACTGGAGCACCCACAAAGTCGACCACTTTGCAACCATTTACCATTGACCGTCTTCCGTACCAGCATGCACACCCCGAATCAATATGGTCTCAACACCTTCGATTCGTCAAACCGCGGCCAATACATGTGTAATTAATTATAAGCATTAACTCCACTAGAGAAGAGCCTCGATCCCTCTTTCTCCCCAACAGGATTTCCCCTCACCATCGTCTGAACCGTGAACAAACCATCCACGCACTCACTTATATAAGAATTTTTCATCGAAGAATTGGGAGTACAACTCTACCAACCAGACGACACAAACTATCCACATTTCTCTCAACCGCTGTGTGTGATTTCAGCAACAATATTAGATTCCTCCGCAACTTTGGGATCAATATCACACCACCCAAATAGCGAACATGCTCCAAAAATATTTGATCAACGTTCCTACGTGCAGTATCCTAACAATTGCCTCTGTCGGATAATTGCGCCTGTGTCTGCCCCCGTCTTCTTGGAAACCATCAAATTATTTTCTCCAGAAGCACATACTTACCGTATCCGAAATCCAACAACCCAAGAGAAATGCCCGTATGAGTGGAATGTGAGAACCTCTCCACTATACGCAACCTGGTACAATCACAGTAACATCAAAATTATTATTCGGCCCTAGATCCCAACCTGCTGCAATATATATAGAATCTATCACCAAGAAAAATAATCTCATTTCATGCAAAATATCGCAAATCTGCACCCACCGGTGAATCCGCAACGCCCGAAAACCTTAGGAACCATCTCCGACCCGAATTCCAAGTAACATAGCTTATCCCCACAAGCTCCTTGAAATTCCAACCAATCATGATTCAAGTTTCGCTACACCATGCCACATGGAATAATTTACCATGACAAACTTCAAAAACCAAATCCGAAGCCTATCATTCACGAGACCATGACCATGACCACCGTCACCACGTTACTAACATGTTCACCTGTTTTTTTTCTTCATCCTGTGTTATCTTTTAATCACCGTGCTGCTAATCTCCACTGTCACTGTGCGCCTCTGTTACCATGATCTGACAACCATAGCTCTGATACCACTTGTTGGGAAATTAACATGTAGAACCAAATCACCCCAAATAAACACATACACATGAGCAGTAATTAAACATGCACACCAAAGAAAAGACACAGATTTCTACGTGGTTCGGCCAAACACCTGCCTACGTCCATACCTGAGAGATACATTCTTCACTATTGAGTAAAACATGGTACAAGTTACATGAATTAAATCCCATAACCCAAATACAAAACCCTTGTACTCTCCCCACTCAATACCCCAAAGAACTTGACATAATTAATCATTGTAACATAGAGAAATCACAGAGATAAAGAAACACCCATCCCTACCTCACACCCCTATAACGCTGTGAACACCCCCTCACAGAAAACCCCAATGATTAATCTCTCTCACCCTAGACCATGCACCCCCATGAGGAGAGACCCACAACTTGGTACACCAAGGGCTTACATAAATTCCTATACAACATCCCTATATATAGAGCTTACAACTCATTACTTATTGGACAAGTAATACAACTCTATCATAAAGGAAACCAAATCACAATAGGAATCTAGCCAAATCACAATCCCTAAATTAATGGGATTATCCCACATGTGATATAACCCCAACAATCTTAAAGGTCCAAAATGTCTTTACATTTTGGATGGCAAAAACGCATAGTACTTCAAAAATAATAATCATGGAGGATGGGCCATTGGATTGGTACATCAACTCTTACCTTTGCAAAATGTCGAGGTGATCAACATTCACTACTCTATTTCTTTTAAATTCCTTGGTGTATCATTGGAAGAAAAGGGTCCGTGCATAGCGGGGCTATGTATTCGTCAGTGGATTCAACTAAACCCCAATGAAGGATTTGTCCCCACAAGAAAAAAAAAATTATAGTTTTTTTGCCGATCTGGGCTCTCTCATGGTATTCCACCATGAGAGAGTCAAGTTTTTTTTTCTTTTGATCTTTCTCTCTCTCTTTCTTGGGGAGAGTTTGTCCCCCCTTTGTGAGAGGTTTTGTCCCTCTATGTAAGGGTTTGACCCTTATTGTAAGGGTTTTGTCCCCTCTCTGTAGGAGTTTGTTTTTTTGTATTATTGTGACTTTTCGTTGTTCTCTTGTGGATCCTTTGATTTCACTATTTCTGTGGCTTTCTTTCTTCCAGATCTATAAATTTTTTTTTGTCAGATCTAGAGTTTGAGTAGGCTCTTGTTGCAACTGCAGTGCTTTTGAGGTGATCTTTTGTGTAGTGTTGTATGGAAGCTTCTCCTCAGTCCCAACTTTCTAGCAGTGCCACAGTTCGAGATATCTTTGGAGATGTGAGATTGCAGTGCGGCTTCAGATGCTTTTCTGTGTTTGTTTTGTTTGGGTTTTGTTTTTGTTATTTTCTCATGTATTTTTATTTTCTCTGATGCTTGTACTGGTTCCACTTGGGATCTGCTTTGTTCTAATAATTTGAAATGCTATTTGTGATTAAAAAAAAAAAAAAACTCAACCCACTAAATATTGGCGAGAACACGATATATACATATTTTAATGTTTGAAAATTTATTATTTACTAAGTTGATACTACTAAATAAAGAAAAAAAAATTAGAAAGGGGTACCAAATTTGTAATTTCATTAGGTTCAAACGGACACATTCTATTTCACAATTGATTCATGTGTTCAAGCAAATAGGTAAGTGTAGTACACCCATATTTTGTAGTGTCATTTTATTACAAAAAAAAAAAACCATATTTTTGTGATGCTTGAATCTAATCAAATTGCATCCTACTTTAATCATATATTTGATATGGTTTTAGGTAATAGAATGTCGCAGTTGAAAAAAAAATTCCAGCCATGCCACTACTTGCAAGAAGTTAGTTTTGCGGATTTTTTAGGCTTAAAAAAACCATGTGCCGTTCTATTCCTTTATTCTTTTATTTTTCCTTTTTTTTATTTTTTGTTTGAATTGAAGAGCCTTTTGAAGAGCTTGAATCACCTTAGAAGCCTTAGTTTTGTTCGGACATTGTCATCGTCGAACTTGGACGTAACACTCCCTTTAATTCGACATTTGGTCAAAATTGGGGTGTCTACAGTGGTGAATCTGCCAAATTGGAGACTGATAGAATTAGCACAATTGTTGCTAACCCAAGTGATGATCTAGTGATTCTTGATATCCCAATCCTCAAGTCGATATGCAAATTTGATTGTACCCTCTCCTTCAACCTGAGTAGGTTCAGTAATGTCACCAGTGACAATACGCCAGAGCTTACGTCCTCACAGAAAACTAGACATGGCTTGGGCCCAAACGATAGAGTTTGTTCCATCTAAACTGATCGAAATGGGTTAGGAAGTTTCTGTGCACTCTATAAGGAATAGGGAAGGTAAACAATGAGGTAGTGTCGGTCGAGTCGGGTTTGGGTTTTGTTCGCAGGTCGGGTTGGGTATTGTATTTGGGTCGGATATTTAAGGCAAATTGGGTAGGGTATATGATTTGGGCGTGACTGATCTATATATGATTTGGTGTCTAGTGAGGTCTGGGTGGTGGTGGTGTGGTGATTGGTGATGGCGGCAATGAGATTTGGTGGTAATAGCGCTGGTATGGTGGTTTGATTCGGTGGGGGTAGCGATGTGGCAGAATGGTATATGGTCAGATGTTGAGGTAGGTCAGATTGAGGGACAAACTGGAATGTAATATATATATATATATATATATAGATTGGAATGTAATATATATGAATATATAGAATACTAATCTATATATGGGAATATATAGAAACATATTGGAATACCAATCTGTCAGATTGCAGGACGGATTGGTATTGTGATGCCAACTCTTAGATTGGTATGTGGTTGATTGGTGATAAAGATGTTAGATAATGATGAGGGTAAAGATGAGGAGAGGTGGGTTGGTGATGATGAGGGAATGGCTGATCGGTGATGATGATGGCCGGTGTCAGTGGTTTGGTAATGATGAAATAGCGATGGTAGTGATTAATTTGTGGTAATGATGAGCAGCGGATTAGAGTGGTGGAGGCAAGAGAGGATCACTAAAAGAAACCATGCTTTGATACCATGATAGAATAGTTGAGAGGAAAAAAAGAAGATTGTATTATTGTGTTGTGTTTATCATTGTAATGGGGAGCCCTTTATATAGCCTAACAGAGAAAACAAAAGAAGGAAGAAGAGTACAAAAGAGATAGTACAATTGCAGTACAACTGTGGAATACAATGTATGTGGACATAGTTTAGGGTAATTTACAAATACAAATGAATCTAGACTATAATTCTCTAACATTTAAGAGGGTATTGTTCCTCTTTTTAGGGGTTTCGTCCCTCCCTATGAGGGTTTTCTGTGTTTATTTATTTATTTTTTGGTACAGGTTTCCACTATCGATCTCCTTGCTCTCCTTATTCCGTGGTCAGATTTGGCTACTCCTCTTCATAGATACAACACTGTCCTTTCAGATCTGCTGATTTACGCACGCTAGATCGGTATTGTCTCTATCAGATCTGGCATTCTTTGTCAGATCTGACATTTTGGTGGGATCTTGTCACAGTTTTGGCGATTTTTTGGCAATCTCTACTGTGGGTCTCGTTGGCAGCTTTCTCCCTCAGTCAGTTCAGTCTCGAGCTATGACACAAACAGTTTTATTTGGAATCAGAGAGTTTGCAGTGCGGCTAAAGGAATTTGCATTTTTTTTTATTAATTTATATATATATATATATATATACATTTTTACTTCTGTATGTTTGAACTGGTTCCTTTTGAGATTTGCTTAAAAAAAAATTGAAGCAATGTACTCAATATGGTGGGTTTTTTTTTTTTTTTTTGTGGTGCAAAGGAAAAACAACAAACTAGCTTCCCTTGGGAATCTAAAACCAGCAGAATTAGCTATAAGAGCTGAACTAAGCTCCACAGGAGGAGTATCTAATGAAACCAAGGAACATTGTTGATTAGCTCCTAAGTTAGCTAAGCTATCTGCACATCGGTTTCCTTTCCATCTAACATGGGAAATGAAACGATTACATCTAGAAATTAAAAGTTTATAATCTTCGATGAGAGATTTCAAAGGGTGATTATCTTCAACTTTGTTAACAAGATGTCAAGCGTCCATGGAGGGAGGACATATAGTGATACAGTGCCTATGAAACCTACAACACTTTCCAATCGTTCAAATCAGTTCAACTTGTATTATCCAAATAGATTAACACTTGGCATTAAGAGTTCCAATACCCAAGATTATAGTTTGCCCAAATAACAAGTTCATGAGGTTCTTGCATGTATTGTGTGTTTAACCTAGGCACTTTTTTTTTCCTCCTCCCTTCTTTTCCTCTCAAAATACTTGAATGCTAATGGTGTGAGTTGGGGTGCAGTTTGGCAAATTCTTGATTGTTTAGCCATTGTCTCTAATTCAAGGTCTTTTACACGGAATTTTTTTAAAGTTGTCTCACTATTATTGAAGGTGGTCTCACTGTCACATATATTTGAGAATCATTTGGGATAAAATATTCAGGAAGCATAAGATTACTCTTTAGTAAAAGAGAGCATTTTTGCTCATCCCAAAAATGGGTCACCAATGCTCACCCAAACATCCCATTGGTCAATACAGTGAGACTCAGGATTAAACACCATTAATTTAATATTGGGTCCTACTGCATTGACCAATGGGATGCTTGGGTGAGCATTGATGAACTATTTTTGGGATGAGCAAAACTATTTTCTTAGTAAAATGTGTGCATGAACTGCAGTAATCACACTTGTAATTTTTGATTTGTAGCACTAACAATTATTCATATTTTGAAGGGGGTGCATTTTGCTCACTCAAGCACCACCTAGGGTGAGCATATAAGGCCTGTCATTTTATATCTTTCCTTTATTTCCATTTTATTCTTAAAAAGTAGTGGATCCCGCATGGAGATTGCTTGGGTGAGAATATTTGGGGAGCAAAAATGCACTCTTTTGAGGGGGAGACACCTGAAAAATAAAAGAATGGTTGAAGCCATTAGACTAAACTATTAAGGCCCAAGTTTTAGCCTATAAGCAGAATGAGTAGCCCAAAGTCTGGCCCATTTCTATCAGATGGGCCTGTAAGTGTGAGCGTTGTTAAAATTAGGGGAATAAGGGCCTGTTTGGTTGTCCTTGAATGAAATAATTTCATTCATGTTTCCGTACACAATTTTATATAAAAAGATGAAGAGCTTGAATGGTTTCATTTAGAAAATGGATACTCGTCTAAAAAATGAGGCTTGCAATCATGAATTTTGGCATTCTAGAAAAATGAACAAATTGCCTCATAAGAAGAAATATGGTGAAATCTCCCATATTTGTAAATGGATTCATTCATGGTGATGAATTATGCCTTTACCTTCTATACAAAATTTGAATGAAACCATTCAATTTGAAGGGACAACCAAACCGGCCCTAAATCCTCAGCAGCAAGGAGCCGGCGTCCGGGGGAAGCAGTCGCAGCCGACGATCCAAAACCTACAATTAGTTGTCTACAACTAAAATAGATTATTAGCATTTTTATGCTTTCCTAAAATTTATGGCAAATATGGTTTTTAAATGGTTCAACGGTTGTACCTACCACAAACACTGCAACCAATCTCAATATTTGATACAACATATCACTGCATCTGCATGTGGATGCATTATTCATAGTTTATGAAGAAATTGTTTCTTTCCAAAAATTGTTTACGTTTCCTCACTTTGAAATATATATATATATATATATATATTATTATTTTTTTGCTGAAACATTTCCTCACTTTGAAGTTGAATAATGTCAATTTAAAATTTAAAAAAATAAAACAAATTCTTTAAATAAACTTTTTTTGTCTTCCCCCTCTCTCTAAAACATGACAATCATTTATTTTCTGTGATGTAGGAGTAAATTGTTTATTTTAACAATCACATTTAATAAAGGAAAAATAAATATGTTGTCACATCACATGTTTATGTCGTTGAATGTTTTGTTCAGTGTTATATTTTCAAATATACGAGGGATGCGCCTGTATTCTTGAAATACCTAACGAAAGATTGGTGTAATTTATCTTCATTATTCTTTTTCTATTTCCGTTTCAACATTTCTCTTCAAATTTTATCTCTAAAATGTAATTCTATTTATATTTAGGGATGAGTTTTGCTTACCTATTTAGCCTTACCCATATCCATTGTTCACTCATACCTTCACGTGTGTCATATTTTAGTAACTATATTGATAATAAATCGGCAAAATATAAATAAAATAAGACACATGTCAACAAGCAGAGGCTTGAGTGAGCAATGGATGAGTAAAAATATTTTTTAAAAAATACATATTTATTATTATTATTATTAAAATAAAAAGCGAAAGAAATAAAGAAGAGTACTACTAAATACACATGTCCAATTTCTTTCCCCACACATGTAGTGCAATGAAGAGGAATATATGCATTATCTACTAGTATTATGCATATGGGTGCAATGAAATATTAGAAGTTGTTTCGATAATATAAGAATCGATTTTGTAGCTCAAGAACAACCTTTTTTTTTCGTTAAAACATCAATTCATTAACATTAAAACAAACAAAAGTACAGGAAACAAAAAAGAATTATCCTACAAACACATGGATGACCGTTGACCAGTAAATAGAAAAGCAAGTGAGGGACAATATCCCTCCTCATGCGGAAAATAAAAAAAGTAAAACACAGGAACACATCCCCGTATACCTAAGAGAGGCAACCAAGGAGCGTTTATACCCACATGCTTGAAAGCTATGGGAGCCCTTATCCACCGGAATACCAGAGTACCACCATGGACGGGTAGGAGGTCGCGGTTGCCCACGTTCTTTGAGGAGAGAACTTAGATGTGTCAGAACTGGCTTGAGAACGCCAACTCGTAACATGACAACACCGGATCCGCAAGAAAATATCTTTTGATTTGGAGAAAGCATACACGAACAACCGTCACAAAGGAAGGGCAAGAGATTCAAAAAATGAAGGGGGAGAAACCAAACAATGCCTTATTGAGATTTAGGACAAAGAAAGGGGGAAAGGGAATGGAGGAGGGAGGACCGGCCAAGGAGGGGAGGAGATGAGGTGGGGTGGACTGTGGAGGAAGGGATGGGCTGCTGCTTGTTGCTTAGGGTTGGAGAAAACAATCGCTTCTCTCTCTCTAGGAAATGCCTAGAGAGAAAGAAAGAAGAGTTTTTTTTTTTTTTTTTTTTTTATCGTCTACTCAAGAGAACAACCACTTCTAAATAGTTCCATCTCTTTGTAACTGTTTTTTTCGTTATATAAGAGTTCTTATCTGGGTATCTATTTTTATCAAAACCAGTAAATGTAGAGTAATGCTATGATTCTCAAATTTTCTATCTCTAATGTTTCCCAAATACGATTGCTAGTGAGATCACTTTTAATAATAACCACTTCAATATCATTCCATTAAAATCTGGTGAGCCCACTTGCCACTTGTATTTAAAAAGCTTTTAGGATGGCAAATTTGGGAAGCCTTAAACCATCTCTAAAGGAGAAGGCAAAGTTTACACATCAAATGACTCATTTGATGCAAGAATTTACATTTGCTACTTGAATCAAACTCATGCATGCACTCCAAAGGATATACCAAATGTTGTATTTTTAGTTTTCCATCTTTTTGTATTCAAACTTTTTTTTATCACTTTTTATCATCCAATCACATCCTCTCTCTCTCCCCCACAATTTTTATTCTAAAAAAATTCATTTGATGCAACAAGTAAATGTAACAAAGTTGCTGCATATGACAAGGGCAGCAAAGTTGTTGCTGCTGTTTGATGCTCCCTTTGGAGTCCATTTTGCTGATGTGGAGTAGCAAAGTTGCATTTTTTAGTTTGATGTCATTGTTAGAGATGGTCTTAGCAATATTCATAAAAGTATGGGAAAATCTAGCATACAGCCCCTCTAAAAGGGGTTGATATCAACCCCACAACTTATGACTCATAATCAATCACATAACCAAAATTATTAAAATATATATATATATATATATATAATTTAGTTATGAGAAATATGACTCTGTTGTGATAAATATGTCTTTTGCTATGCGGGATTGACATCCACCCCCTTTATAAGGGGTACTGTATTGTAGTCTCACCCAAAAGTATAACTTGGTTGGACCTCTTTTCAATCATCCCAAACGCTAACAGGCCCCTACTCTTTATTCTAGAAAATTGTTTCTCATGAAGAAAATGCATTCTGAGCAACCAAACAGACCCTCAGTAAAAGTCATTTTGTCTACTAGCTAGTAGGATTTGTACATTGTGATGCACCTACCTAAAGCAAAAGCCAATAGGTCTGCGCACAGAAGCCATAACAGAGGGCCAGTCTATAAATATGCTGAATTTTTGTGTCACATAACCGTCACAGTCCAGAGGTTTTAAAACGTGGGTCCCACATGATTTAATACGTCAGCGAAGGCCTCTAGATGCTTTCAATGCCAAGTATATGCAATTTTTTATATACTATGCTTTAAATGCATGTAATTTATACTATTTGAATTTTTTTACACTTTTTTGTGTACCACTCACTCAACACAGTATACATGTATTTAAAGATGAATATCAAAAAATATGTAAAAAAGTATGTGAGTGTAGTAGTGCTCTTTAGTTAATATCACGCCAATATATGGCTTACAAATATAGAAGAAAACATTCATTATAACGGTTATTTTGTTTACGTGGTATAATAATTAAATTTGAACCATTTATTTATCTATCTACACCCCATATTTCCATGTCTCCCATTTCATTAAATATTTACTCTCTATATAGATATTTGATTGATCCAACTGCTCGTAACATCTTATCACATCATCATATAATCTTTTAAGAGCTATATGTACATATTTTGAGTAATACTGCACATACAATCTATTTCACAACATATTTCACAACTACACATCATAGCTATTGATTTCGATGGATCCCATGAGGATTCCACATGAGTCTTACACAGAACGCATCAAAATCAATAGTCCACGAGCGCTCTAGCTCAAGTAGTACCGCCCCCTTATTCCCAATGGGAAGTTGGGGGTTCGAATCCCCCTGTGGAGATTCCACTACTTGTCCTCCATGTGATCGTCAGTCAGAACGAGTAGCCTTTGTTTGGTTTTGTAGTGGGCTAATGTGGGACTTGGAATTGAGTTTGGGCTGAGTTGTGTGTGTGTGTTGTGGTGTGTGTGTTCAATCTAGATCAGGTAAGTGATAAATATATATATATATATATATTTTTATTATAAAATAAATTATGAAATAAATTGTATCTGTAATATTTTTAATTTATTTTTTCCAACATGATTTCTGGTAATCCTCAAAGATTTCTGGTAATCCTCAAAGTTCATTAAATGATGTGATGTGAAGGGGGGGGTCATACCTTAACAAGATTGGACTAGTAATAGTCTAAATATATACAAACATTGTGGCTGAGAAAGATATTACTCCGTAAAAGATAAAATCATAGGACACACATTAGAGTCATTAAAGTCAACCCCAAGCTTAATTATCTGTGTACAAGAAGATATATATATATATATATATATAACAATACTTACAACATCTACAGTGATGTGGACCATGTGATAGAATATAGAGTAAACTTATGATAAGTTAGTGCACAATAATTTGAAGCTTTATAGTGGTGTAGTAGCCTTTACGGCGAAGAGAATACTGCGGCTATGGTTCAAACGGCATAGGGCTGGTGTTTCCTCCCAAAGTTCTCAAACGGCAGACAAATTGTCGTTTGGCAATTAAACAGCAAAGTTATTGTGGCTAACCCTAAGACAGTATTCTCTTTGTCCTTTTGTTTTTTTGTTTTTGGTAACTGTGGGTGTCCGGGCCAATTTACACGCACCTCGACTAATCCCACGAGGTCAAGGCGTCCAGGTGAATCACCTGTAACCACCCTCTTAAAATTCGAACTTGAATCACCTGTCGCTTTGTTGTATGGTAAAAGAAATTAGTGGAATAATAAATTTAAGTTCTACACACAAACACCTATACATAAAGGTAACAACAGATACACCCCTATATTTAGCATGTTTTTCAGTTTACTCTCTATATTTCAAATGTGTCACCAATATCTTTGTAGTGTGGACAAATGTGCCAACATGAGTTAATCTGTTAATTTTAATGGAAGAAAACTCTTGCATAGCCATTTTTATTGTTGGGTTAATTACAAATAAACTCCATATGGTTTGCATTTTTGCAAATACACCCCAAGTATAGGCTCTAGCCCATTAAATTTAATAGATCTACTAGCGGTTTTGGCATTAGTCTAAACTACAAGTGATTTAGTAATACGTTTGAACTATAGGGGAGAAAATAAAAATAAATAAATAAAGAGCAAACTATAAAGGGTGTATATGTAATTCACCCAATATAATTGTTTCTCATATCATTGCTTCTCTCTCACATGATTTGCTTGTAAATTGCATATTTTAGGGTTAATTACACGGACTTCCCCTGAGATTTGACGAAATTACATGGATCTCCCCTCTATATTGCAAAATTGCACAAACCTCCATTGAGGTTTGGATTTGCACTACACTCACCTCCCTTCTAGATTGCAAATTTATAGAGACCTCCCTTCTTAATTTGTTAATGCCAAAAATACCCTAAGTTATATAAAAAAAAAACCTCTCTCTTTACTGTATATACATATATACATACATACACACTATATATACGGACCATGCATATATACATACATACATACATACCATATATACAAACATTTTTGTAGACATATAGTCATTGAATAGTTGTAGGTTAGCAACATAGAATAGCATTTTTAGTGACGAAATACAGGTTTTTAGTGATGAAATTTTTGTCACTAAAGGTTTGTGTTAGCCTTGAATTTATTTAAGGCAGTATTTTTGTTTTGTTTTGATGATGACAAATCTAGTGATAATTGCATACTTTCATTGGTTCTATTTCAATCAATTATCATGTCATTTTTATTATGTTAATCTCTTGATTCATGTACTTAAATGTTCTAACTTTGTTTGATTAATTGAGATAGTCTATGGTGAAGCCTAAGAGTGATAGAGAATGATCAAGCTTGATGATTTGAAGATCTTTCATCCTTAGTTGAAGACTAAGTTCTTTTTGTAAAGCTTTTTGATTATCACTCATAAAGGGCTTAAAGGCTTAAAACTTGGCTAAACCTTTCAAAACAAGAAAACTGTTTTCTGATGAAAAACAGTCGACTGAACATCTCTTCAGTCGACTGGACCCTTTCAGATTTCAGTCGACCGGACCACCCTACAGTCAACTGGTTTCTGTTCTGAAAACATACATTCTGCTTCTCAAGTTTCAGTCGACCATGCCACTTTTCAGTCGACTGAAAAAGGCATCAGTCGACTGGGTCGCGACTTCAGTTGACTGGATTAGGCAGTTTGTGCATAACGGCTAGTTTTCTTTCAAGGCCAAATATTTACCATTTTGCCACTAACGACTATAATATTTCTTGGCCTATAAATACATGTTTTTCCAAACCTTTTAATGTTGATCAATCCATTGGAAAATATCTATTTAAATCACACACTTGTTGATTTTTAATCATTCACATTTAAGCCCTAATTATGTGAGTTTATGAATTTGCTCTAGTTCTTGATTTGTATTTCTTTGATAGTAAATTGTAGTGAGCTTTCTTTTGTATCATCCACTCACTAAGGAGTTGCTATGTGAGCTTTAATTGTAGTATCCACTCTAGAGAGAGAGAGAGAGAGAGAAAGAGAGAGAGAGTTATCATTTGTACCCAAATCATTTATAAAGAGTGAGGGTTAATAACCCTTGTGTGCAAAGAAGAGGTCTTCTTCTTTGGGAGAGATTGGAGGCGCTTGTAACGGTTTAGTCTACACCCGTGAAGTAGATCGGAGTAAAGGATTCCTCAAAAGGTGGGTGGACGTAGGCCGCGGTGTGCGATTGCCGAACCACTTAAAAACTCGGTTTGCAAGTGTCTCTTCCCTTCTCTCTTTACTTTATTGTTTGTGGTTGTGTGAATTTGCTATTAAGTTTTTAAAAGGTTAATTTCCCCTAAAACCTTATTCATCCCCCTCTAAGGTTTCCATATTTGGGCCAACAGTTTAAACGTTTAGCGACGAAAAACTTCGTCATTAAAAGCCTCATGTGTTGTACGTTAGCAAATCCCATATGTCTGTCCATATATTATGTATGTACTTGTATATCTATATCTATATATATACACACACGGGAAACAGAGAGAGAGAGAGAGAGAGAGAGAGAGGTGTAATTTAATTTGGAGAGAAATAAAGTTGTACAGAGTAGTTAAAGCTCTAAAGTAGTTGTTTAAAAAAAATTAGAATTTGGTATTAAATACCAAATTTGGAGAATTATTTTACTAGAAAACACTAGGGAAATTTTTTTGGGAACAATGACATGTTTGGTGGAAGTTGTTCGGGATAAACTCAACCACTTATAGTTGTGACCAATATACCCCTTTCATTCATTTCCAGTTAGAGAGAGAAAACACAATCTTAGAGAGAGAGAGAGAGAGGGAGAGAGAATATATACGATCAGAGACGATCATCATCGCCATCGGCCGGCCAACACCACCATCATCATCGATCACTATCACCACCATCGCTGTCGTCGCCACCACCACCACCAATTTTGCCATCGCGTCTCCACCACAACCATCATCGTGGATCGCCACCACTACCATCGCCATTGACTTCTCCACCACCACCATCACCGATGATCATCATCGCCGTCACCATCATGACCACCACCGCGAGATTTGAGATCTAGATCTAGATTCGAACTCTACGATGCCTTCTTCTTCTTCTTCTGCACTTCTCCCCCCCCCCCCCCCCCCCCCCCCCCCCCCCCCCTTCTCCTCTCTCTCTCTCTCTCTCTCTCTCTCTCTCTCTCTCTCTCTTAGTGAGTCTCTGTCTCTTGGTCTCTTAGTTTTTTTTAAGGCCAGCCTTGAGAAATTGTAACACAAAAAAGTCTGATAAATTTCTCAAAATTAGTTTGAGAAATTCATCAAACTTTTTTTTTTACAGAGGTAACTGAGATGCTGTGGGTATTGCCCCTAATCTGAATGTTTGTTGCTTGGTTGTGAAGAGATTAATCAGGTGAGGTCATGGTTCTTCTTCTTCTGCACTCCTCTCTCTCTCTCTCTCTCTCTCTCTCTCTCTCTCGTAGTTTTTTTTTCAAGACCATACTTGAGAAATTTAGTACAAAAAAGTTTGATAAATTTCTCAAAAAAAGTTCGATAAATTTCTCAAATTTTTTTTAAGAAATTTATCGAACTTTTGGGATAAAGGTGATGGAGATGCAATGGTGTTGCACCCAATCTGGATGTTTGTAGGTTGGTTGTGAAGAAATTAATCAGGTGAGGTCGTAGTGGAGGTCGTCGGAGGCCAGATGCATTTGTGGTGGTGATCGTAGGAGGTCAGGAGGGGTAGTGGTTATATCATTGGAGAGATCAAACAAAGTGTTCGTGATCGTCGAAGGTCAGGCGAGGTCGTCGGAGGTTAGGCGAGGTCAGCCAAGGTCATGGTGGTGGTTGCCAGAGGTCAGGCGAGGTCGTGGTGGCGGTTGCCAGAGGTGATGGTGGTGTTGCTTATGTTTTTGTCACTGTTGTGCAAAATCTTAGGGGTATTTGTGTCAAAGTAGCAAGGTATAGACGTAATACTACAACCTTTTTCTAACTGGACTAAAACCATAATATTTCCCTTAATTTGGATTAACTCCTAATTGTCCCCCCCAAAAAAAATTCTTCTTACTTAAAGTCACAAGGATAATTTTATATATGAATTCTCTGATTGTTTTTCATGAAAAAAATTCATAGAATTCTCTGACTCATAATATTAACATTATGTTTGTACCATGCATTTTAAATTTTGGTTAAAAAATGTATAAAACACAATAGGTGATCATATTTTTTTCTCTAAAAGATTTTCAAGTGCCTATTTTTGAACCAAATAAAGTACATAAATAGGGGGGGGGGGGGTATATAAATAGATATTGAGCTGAGAAGATCAAGGCCCGCATGTTGTCTCTCTTTGTTATAAAGTGTAATACTTGACACAATCTTTTGTGCTTAATCCACAAAAGTGTATCTATCTCTCTCATATGTCATTGTGTGGTTCACTGATATCACAGGATGACACAGGAGAGAGATAGACACATTTCTATGGGTTGTGCACAAAAGGTTGTGTGAAAGTTGTGTGTGTAAAGTTTTATCCTTGTTATAAACTCCAAATAGAGTAATTCAATGTTTCATGGACAACGCTATCAAAAACAAAAAAAAATCAAAATTTTATCGTCATCATATCAATATATATATATATTTTTTTTTTGGGGAGGGGGGTAATGATATAATAAGTAAGTTTCATATGGGAAAACGACTTTTAACCGTTGGATGAAGATTTGATTTGAAGATAAGAACTAAATATATTATTAAATAATTACTAAATCTTCATCTAACGGTTAAAAGATGTTTTCTTATATGAGAAATTGCTTACTATATCATTATCCTTTTTATGTACTTCTTATCCTATTATAAGATACTATTGTTCCACTGTGGGCTACCTAGTTACATATTGATGATACAATTTTTGGGCATGATAAATTAAAGTAGATTAAGGAGAGAGAAGCAATAAAGGGAGATAAGTGAGACGGGCTTGTATGTGGTTCGGTCCTGTTAATGAAGGAATCTACGTCCACGCGTGTGTCTGAGCACGTTCACTATACTGTAAAAAAAAAAAAAAAAAAAGCCGGAGACCTTTGGTGAACCAACAACAGTTTGGAATTATCAGAGGTCGGCCAGGCACAATTATGATTGCTATAGGGGTGCTATGTAGACTAAAAAGTCAATCTCTTTTCTATAAGGGTGAGTGGTCTCTTTTATAGATGCAAGAGACCTACTCATACAAGAAAATTAGATAGATTAGGTAATATAATTTGAATTAGGCTTGATTGGCATTAATCATGGAGGTTTCCTAATTGGATTAGGAAACAATTTGCACTTTCTATTAGTCTTCTAACTTGTATAGGAAACTGTCTGAAACATTCTGGATCACGTCTTGGGATTGGGCCGTGTTGTACCCTTAATGGGCCGGGCCAGCGTTACAATTCCGACTTGTTTGGTCGGTCCTCGGGACGCCCGGTCTACCTCTCGGGATGAGTCTGCTGACCTGTCCTGGACTGTCTTATGACTGGCCAATGCTACGCCGATCCAAGGGTCGAGCTTTTCCTCTAGCAGAGCCCTGCGCTATAAGACCAGGAGGCCCAGGGAGCCCGCAACCGCTTGGGAAATCGAGACAGGGGCTGGTTGCTGAGTAGAACTGCTCGATCATAGAGTAGAGCCAATTTTGGGCGTATTAGCTACCCCTCAATTTCCAAGGTTGGCTTGATGCTATATTGAGTCAAGTTTGGAAATCTATTGATTGCTCGGGAAAGTTGTCTTGGAGTTTTTGAGCTTGGTGAATTCTCAGGAACTGGCTAAGAGTTGAGACTTAGTCTAGTTTGGAATCTTTAAGTGCTCAGGAATTGGCTACGAGTGGAGACTCAACCTAATTCGGAGTCTTTAGCTTGAGTTAGCTCCCAAGATGGTTATCTTCTGCCCGTAAATCTTCGTCAAGTTTGTGGGCAGAAGAATTTGACCATGTTGGAAAAGCCGACCTAAAGCATGTTGTTTTAGGGTCCTTTTTATGTTAGCTCCCCAGGATGGTTATCTTCCACCCAGCAAGCCTTCGTTAAGACTGTTAGGAGAAGAGTTTGACTATATTGGAAAAGCCGACCTAAAGCATGTTGCTTTAGGGTCCTTTTTACTCCTCTATCGTGGGCAAACCTAAGAGGTTTTAGTTACCTATATTGTTGGTTTGGGCCTAAGTGGAGCTAGCGCCTCTGGGTATTGTAGGCACCCGAGTTATCTAAGAGTTTTACTTAGTTAATCCCAAGGCCTGTAAATAGTCGGTGTAACTTCCTGTTAGTTTTTTATTCCGTCTTACCTCCCAAGCTTTTATTGAGGTAGGTGTTGCGGGAATAATTATTGTAGGTAGCCGACCTAGAACGTTGGTAGTTCCAAGGTCTTTTAATGCCCCGGGTGTGATCCCTGAGTTCTTTTGGATACCTCGGGTGTGATCCCGAGGTCGTTTGTACGCCTCGGGTGTGATCCCAAGGTTTTTTCATGAGCTCTCTGACAGTCTGTGGAGCCTCGTACTATGATCGGGCAAAAGTACCACTATAGTTGGTCTCGTCTAGACTATTGGACAGGAGGTCAGGTCGGGATCACCGGGCTCCTGGTTACTCTGAGCTAGAGGCAAGCTCGAGATTACTGGACCCAGACTGCTGTGAACTGGAGGTCGGATCGTGGCTGCCAGACTCAGACCGCTGTGAGCTTGAGGTCGGGCCGAGGCTGCCGGACTCAGACCGTTGTTGGAGACTGAAGGAACTGCCAGAACCATTAGGCTTCTTTACGTTATTCTTCTCGGGATGATTCTGATTCCGCTTACTTCTTACAGGCTCGTTGCTTTCTTGCCCGGGGTCTTTGGTCTTTAGAAATTCTTCAGTGTCAATGTATTTTCCAACCCTCTCTGCAAGTTCAACCAAGGTTGCTGGTCGGTTTTGGTGAAACGACGTGGCACACTTGGTGTGTTGAAATCCCGAGCAGAAGGCTGTAATGGCAACTGTCTCGTTCAGGTTAGGGACTTGAAGCTTCTGCTGGTTGAACTGATCGGTGTAATCCTTCAATGACTCTCCCCTCAGCTATCTGACAGTGAGTAGCTGGGTGTCAGGTTGCGGCCAGTTAAGCATACCTATGAACTGGCTAATAAACTGTTTGCTGAGCTCCTTGAAATCTTTGACTAATCGGGGTTTTAGGGAGTGGAACCATTACGCAACTAGGCCATTCCAAGTGCCCGGGAAGGCCGGGCAGTACAGTTCGTCGTCGTTAGTGGCCAGGGCCATTTGTGCCTTATAGGTTCGGACGTGGTCGACCGGGCTTCCCAAGCTGTTATAAGAATCTAAACGAGGCTGTTTAAATTTGCGCGGGATGGCAAACCTCGTGATTTGGCTGAAAAACGGTGGACTCGCCCCTGGTGTTGGCGTGATTCTGATTAGGGTTTTAGCCCAGCTTTTTAGCCATTCCGTCGATCTGTTTCTCTAAATCCTTGATGCGGGCCACCGCATCTTCTCGATCGGTATCCGGGACGTAGGTCGGGTCAGTGAAAGAGGCTTCCTCCTCTTGGTGTATTGTCTCCTGGGATTGGGCTCGGCTATAACTCCGGTTGATCGTATGCCTAGGATCACTTTGGCTCTTGATCGAGCGATCCTGGACCGATTCCTGGGTCATATGCTTCTGCCTTTTCGCTAGAATAGCACACCTTTCGTTAACGATTTCTCTTGTACCTCCAACACAGTTAGGGTTCTTCCGGGCATGCTATCGGGTTAAGAGGGGCTCCCGACCACGCACTGCGGGCTCCTCCCGGGCTATGACCCGGCCGGTGGTGGATTATTCTGTTGGGCCAGCAAGACTTCGATCTGCTGCTGGGTTTGGCACTGGCTCTCCAGGAGCTGTACTAGAGTTGCGGTGATCTACCTAGGTGTCAGGACTGGTATGGCCGGTGCCAAGGCCTGCGGAACATCTCGGTTAGCCTACTATGCAGCCTTCTTACCCTTCTTCGGAGGCATGACTATCAGCCAAGAGATTTGCGTTTTGATTAATTTGTTATTTCCCATAGACGGCACCAAGCTGATGATACAATTTTTGGGCAAGATGAATTAAAGCAAATCAAGGAGAGAGAAGCAGTAAGGGAGATAAAGTGAGACTGGGTTTGTATGTGGTTCGGCTCTGTTAATGAAGGAACATACGTCCACGTTTGTGTCTGAGCACGTTCACTATACTGTAAAAAAAGCCGGGGACCTTTGCTAAACCAACAATAGTTTGGAGCTACCAGAGGTCGGCCGGGCACGATTATGATTGCTATAGGGGTGCTATGCAGACTGAAAAGTCGATCCCTTTCTATGGGGGTGAGTGGTCTCTTTTATAGATGTAAGAGACATACTCGTATAAGGAAATTAGACAGATTAGGTAATACAATCTGATTTAGGATTGATTGGCATCAATCATAGGGATTTCCTAATTGGATTAGGAAACAATTTGTACTTTCTATTAGTCTTCTAACTTGTATAGGAAACTATCTGGAATATTCTGGATCACGTCTTGGGGTTAGGCCGTGTTGTACCCTTGACAGGCCCGGCCAGCGTTACAATCCCGACTTGTTTGGTCGGGTCTCGGGACGCCAGGTCTACTGTTCGTGATGAGTCTGCTAACCTGTCCTGGACTGTCTGATGACTGGCTGATGCTACCCCGATCTAGGGGTTGGGCTTCCCCTTTGGCAGAGCCCTGAGCTATAGGATCAGGAGGCCCAAAGAGCCCACAACCGCTCGAAAAATTAGGATAAGAGCTGGTTGCTGAGCAGAATATAGGGTAGAGCCAATTTTAAGCGTATCACATATATTACACATAAATTTGCTTTAGGCTATGTAAGTTTTTTATTCTAGAAAATGAGGTGGGACTATAGCCCACCCTAACTCTCTCTCACCTGCGCCCTTGTTTATGTGGATGTAACATGATATACTAGAACAACATGACAACATGCAAATAAAAACTATACAAAAATCGCGTCCCTGTATTAATCTCTTAGTGTTTTTTTATAACTGTTGCTTCAAAATTTGCTGCAGCCTAACCAAAATGGTCATTGTTTAATAGACAAAAATGCTTTTATTAATGAGTAATGCTATGGTTTCTCAAATTTAGATTCAAATGCTTTTGAGAATTATACCACATGCTATATCAGAGGTCTTATTCTCATAGACCACGTATCAATTCCAAAGCATTTGAGATATCTCAAATTTAAGAACCGACACATTACTCTTTATTTGCAGTGCATAGTAAAATATTTTATTTTTATTTTTATATTTTTGTCTCACCATATTTTACTTAGGAGAAATTAATGGTTGAGAGAAACCTATCCAATATGTGATGGAAGGTTTAAATTGTTGAAGGGTAATCCTTTCTTTTCATAACATTCCAGGCAAAAACATCCTTAGCATAAAAAAACATTCCAGGCAAGTTGAAACATGTTTGGTCTTTAAAAAAAAACCTAGTCCACAAATGTAGAAAACTACCCTTATACCCTTTTTGTCCATTTATAGTGACATGAAAAGTGGAAAATGGAAGCAATTGAATAGCATTTTGAAGTCATCATGTAACAGCAAACATTGAAGGCAAACGTTTTATCTAACTGCATTTTAATTTGAATGGCGTAACGCACAACTGTTAGAGAATAGTCTCATACCCACCACTTTGAATTCTCTGGGTCAGATTTTTTTCAAGAAAGGGGGAAAAAAAAAAATTTGTGGTTCGGTCCCACTTGAGAGAACCAATTTGCTTACCCAATGAATATCTTGAGTGAGTAATGGGTGAGCAAAATTTGGATGAGCAAATTTGTTCACCGTAGAGAAATAGGTGAGAGACACATAATCTAACTTGAGTAATGCTATACATTCCAAAATTTAATTTTAAATTTGATTCTTAAATGTTTTTGTTGGATTGAAACAATCACACGCAAACAATATATGAGAAAAACATAAAGATTAAAGAGACACAGAGAATTATCACGTTGTTCGGTAATGTGTCTACGTCCACACCGTGGTTTGACAATGTGCCTACGTCTACACCGGAGAGCCACACCCAACAGTTTTAACAGTTGTAGCATTTACTATGGCACTCCATATGTTACAAATGTAAAAGTATTTATGAACCAAATTTGGGATTCACATTTGGGAGTCACACCTTTATTTTTATAACTTTTATATTTGGGAATGTATAAAATATGATCATTATAGGGTTTATAATTACTAAGCAGTCGATTATTTAAAAACAGGTTCTAAATCGTCCAAAACATATGCACATATGTTTCGTTTCTAAAAATTTCACTGTAGCTAACGTAAAACAATATATAATTGTAAAGCAATACATAACTATATATTAGATCCGTTGTTTTAAAAAATCGGATTGATCTGACCGGTTCAAGAAATGGTCTGATTTGACCCAATAAACTAGAAAATTCCAAAAAATGTTCTGTTTAATAATTAAAAAAAAAAAAAACCAGTGGTTGAATAGGAAAAAACCGATAATTGAATCGGAAATCTGAAGAATTTTGAATTTTGAATTTTTATTTTTTAAATTTTAAATTATTATTAATATTTATTACATAATTATAATATTACGATTCAATTCCAGTTGACCAACCGGTTGAACTAATAACAGTGACCTGGTCAATTTAACAATTCCACGAATGACCTGATTTTTAAAAATTGCAACTAACTATGTAAACTGGAAGGAAATACACAAGTTAAACAAAAGTCATTATAATCCAATAAACCCAAAACCTGTAGTACTATCTATCTGGTCCAGTCCGGCTTTCAACTGTCCAATCTGTTCTCTTTAACCTGAGGCCCAGTCCACTCCGGTCCAGGAGAGAGAGAGAGAGAGAGAGAGAGAGAATGTGGAAAGATTTAATTGAGGAGGTTCACGTGAAAAGAGAGAGAGAGAATCCAAAACAAAATCTAACAAGATCACAGCAATAGGGGCCAATAAAGAGGAAAGTGGATTATGTGATCAACAAGAAGGATCTGGCTGAACCAAATCCGCTCTGCCCCAGTGGTAGGCAGAGCAAGAGATGATAGGCGGATTAAGGCTTAGTTTGGTCCCCACGTGACTTTTTAAAAGGAGTTTATGAAATTTATTATTAAGTTCTTTGATAATTTTATACAAGTGACACACTACTCTTCAAAAAGACATCATGAAACCAAAAAGCAACCTTGAGCTTTTAAAAGCTCCATTCTAAAGCTTTTAAAAGCTCCCTCCAAAAAAGCCCTAAGTTCAATTTTTACAAAGCTCATAAACTAGTTACCAAATGAATTAATATAAAATTGGGTTTTAAAAAAGGAGAAGCACCACGTGGAGGCCAAACTAAGCCTAAGATAGGAGTGTCATTGGTCTTGGGTTCTAGATTTCAAATGAATAAACACAAGAGATTTCGTCAGTCTTTGGCCTGCCTAATGGAAATCAGGGGTTCGAAAGCGCTCAAGGGTCGTGTAAACTAATTAGAGGGATGAATTTAAAGATGGACAATGTCCAACTTAATGTGAGTTCAGATTCTACTATTAACTTGCTTCCCTGATTTACTTGTTATATGTGTTTATGGGGTCTTCTGCTCCAATAAAAACGATAATATGTACTAATTCCGAAGTCGCGAATAATAGATTAGAGATTTGTCCACGTATTCAAAAAAGAAGTATCGGGTTGCACCTTAACTAAGAATGACAATAATTGTTCAAAGCATATACTTCCCCCGTACTAATCCCGAAGTCGCGAATAATAGATTAGAGATTTGTCCACGTATTCAAAAAAGAAGTGTCGGGTTGCACCTTAACTAAGAATGACAATAATTGTTCAAAGCCTATACTTCCCCCCATAAATTGGTTTCCCATAAATGCAACAATGGGCCTACTTAATTTTTTTATTAGAGAACGTTTATGTGGTTCCACGGGTATTGAAAGTGGTCTCACGTGTGTTGAGAAATAAACATGGGATGTGAAATTTGGGAAACATAAATTCCTCTGTACGGTTGTATCACATATTATGATAGTAATCTATGATATCCCATCTCATTGATGTGGTACAACCATACACCAGGTAAAATGTTAAGGATTTAAACTTGGGAAGCACATGTGTGTATAGAGAGAGAAGAGTAATCGCCTAGCAAAAAAAAGTTAAGTCTTCTCTCCAAACTGATTAAAAATTTAAAATTGGCTATGAATATGAACACTTAACCCCATTTGTAAGGTTAATTTTGGGTGTAATCCCTCATGTGGAGATAATGCAGCCATTTAACCCACTTATATGAAGTTAATTTTTAATACTTAACCCTTTTGGGAGCCAATTTTGGGATTAACTTTCGATGTGACATTAATTTTCATACTTTAACTATCCTACGTGGAGTTAATTTTAACAGTTATTCCCTACATGGAGCTATTATGAGAGAAATTTTAACAGTTTTACTTTAGTCCAAAACTACAAGTGATTTGAGTGTCCACTTTTAAATTATATGGAATAAAGTAAAAATGAGTCTAAGTACAGAAAAGTAAAGTATAATAAACAAAAAAAAAAAAAAAATAGAGAGAGAGAGGAGTATAATCCCTTACGTCCCAATGTTGATTTTCAAACTTCTTAATCGTAACATAAACAAAAGTAGTGATATGAAATATTATCGACAACTATCATTTACAATTATTTGAATGTTTGAAAACTAAGCTCGAATTTTAGCAAAAAAAAAAAAAGAAAACTAAGCTCAAAAGTCAAATTTGATAACCATAACAAAACTGTTTCACATTAGTGACAACTGACAAGCATGAAGCAGCAAATGGAAAGACAGGAGAAGGCAATGGAATTTAAAGGGAGCCTTATTAAAGAAGGCACTTCAAATGACCAGTGGGAAGTAGAAGTCTCTCTCTCTCTCTCTCTTTTATTTTCTTTTTCTGAAATCTCTAGCTCTGTGTGAACTAGAGATGATATGTCACACTCTAAGCCTAATTGTCTGGTCACAATCACCTTATTAGAGTACACCCTCTTCTTTTGCCAAAAGAAAAGTGTGGGAACGGCAACGAACATAGCAAATCCTGGGCGCGCGTGACAAAGGAGTCGTTCCCACTGGCTGGGGGATTAGGAATTTATACTTGAGTAGTGTGATACACATTTTTTTTTTACATTCAGTTTTAAATCAGTTTTAAATTTATGGATCCTGTGTTTCATGAGTAGTAAAGTGTGAAAAATTCAAACAACATAAGGTACATGTGATTAAAGCATAATGTCTCAAAAAATGTGTACCAAACATTTTTCCCTTTATACTTAGTGTCAAACAGGCCAGGCCGGGCTCGGCAAAAGCGGGTTTGACCAGACTTCGGGGCAGGCCAGACAGATTATGAGCAAAGAGGTGTCCACCCCGGCCCTATTGATCAGATGGTAGACGGGCGGGCTAGGGGCGGGCCGAGCTGGGTTAGGGGTGCAGGTTAGGGGTGGGCCGGTCCGAGCAGGATGTTTGAATTTGGTTGGGGGAGTTTTTTAAAAAGTTAAGTTATTTGAATTTAAAGGAGAGTTTTTGAATTACTTATTACTATATGTTACTTATTACCCCGTAGTTTCTATCTCTCTTCTCATTGGTCCATCTCAGGATATGGATGTCTTTTGAATGTGTAAGAGTGTGCCACAATTATAAATAAATGATAAGTTCTTTTAACTAACTAGTTATTTGAATTTATAATTTCCATATGTTATTATGTTAACTTATAATACTTATAATTTGTGACTAACTACCGGGTTGGACATGGGCTAGAGGGCTGAGCTACCGGGTCGGACTCAGACGCGGGTTGGACGTGTGCTTGGGATCGGGTCGGGCCGAGGAAACATTATTCCGTGTCCACCCATGCCCTACAACATGTGGAGGGTTGGACATGGATGGGCCCTAAAGCGGGCTGGGTCGGGCTTTTGGCCCTCTAAAACTGGGTCAGGCAGGGACGGATGCGGACCACCCACCCCAATTGACGCCTCTACATATTTTTTAGTATGATTTTTATATCAGTTTACGATTAATACTCCATAGTACCACATCCAGTGGATATAGTACCATGCAGTTAATGCACTGTATAGAGTGCCATTAGTAATCCATGGAGTGCCAATAGGCACGTTATTAGTGTTGTAATTGTATATAGGAATGAAGCATTATGCAAAAGTAAAAAATTCGAGAGAGCCAATATGTAATTAACATGTGACAATCGGAGCATTTTAACATCCTCTAATGAAAATCAGGTGATTTCTTGACATATGTGTCAAAATCACATTTGAGTTACAAATTTTGGAAACATAACATTACTCTTAAAAAATAAAAATAATAAAAAATTGACTTCCACTAGCTGTGTTGGTGGGGCCAAATCTAAAAATTTATAAAAAGTGGTAAGAGAGAATAGCAGATTTTTTAATTTGTGGGTGCCAGAAGCAGACAAAAAAAATGTGCATATTTTTTTAAGATAACAACTTGTTTATTAGTTATTAGGGTAAATTACACAAACCTCCCCTGAGGTTGCCTTAATTACACGGACCACCCCTGAGGTTTCAAAAATTACACAGACTTCCCTCGAAGTTTGTGATTAGGTAACAAAACACCCTCTCCCCTAACGGTCCGTTAGTTTAGTCGAGTTTAGTGGCAAAAAAGAGGTTTAGTATTAAAAATTAGCCTCACATAGGTGGATTAAATGACATCTTTTTCTAATTGTCTTTTTTTATTATTTTTTTTTGGGTTTACCTTATACTCCCTTGTGAATAGTACATTTTTGTTCACCCCAAAATTGCTCACTATTTGCTCACATATCTTTAATATTGATTAACGCAGTAGGGTTCAATATTAAATGAGAATTAATTAATGGTATAAATGCAGTTGGGCCCCAGTACTTTACACCATTAATTAATTCTCATTGGTTAATGCAGTGGAGTCCAGTACTTTACACCATCAATTAATTCTCATTGGTTAATGTAGTGGGACCCAATACTTTACACCATTAATTAATTCTCATTGGTTAATGTAGTAGGACTCAGTACTTTACACCATTAATTAATTCTCATTGGTTAATTTACCCTAGTTATTATTAGTCTTTTAACATATAAGATATGTCTCTAGCAGATTTTACATTACAAGGATAAAGCAACATAATGTCCAGAGAGTCTTACCTGTCTAAACAAACTTCCATCTGGAACCTCCAAATACAACAATTCTATATACATGCTACCAGTAACATGCATACTAGTATATACTTTTTAGCACAAGTGAATGGTGTCATGGCACTCTATTCTATAGCATTAGTTCCGCCACTGGCTTTAAGCCATAGTTACTGTCTGGAAGGATGAGCTCGTCATTGCAGCACAACCAAAATACAAATAGGAAGGTGCTAGGGGACCCAAGCATGGACAATGGGTAGTAATATCCCACGGCCAACAATCAAACCCGAGACCCCAATTAAGAAAGCCCAACTCTTTACCACTTGGCTGCCACCTCGTTGGTTCCTTAGTACCCTATCTCTCGCGCGAAAAGTAGAAGAATCTAGTAGCACCCATAACAACTAGATGATTGTAATCCAGATTTTGGCGTGGTTTTAAATCCTATTATTTACTTGCCTTTCTTACTTACATTGTGTTGCGGGGTATATGTGTATTGTAATCAATGTTTTGAAAACCGAACCATTCGTTAAACTGTAAAAATGATCGGGTCATGGGTCACTATTTCAACTAGTGGGTCAATGGGAATTGAACCGTGATGTCATAATTATGTAATAAATATTATTAATTGTTTAAATAAACAAATTTGAAAAAAAAATGCAAAATTCAAAATTTTCTGGGTTTTCGGTTCAATTACCGATTTTTCCTGTTCAACCGTAACGTTTTTCGATTTAAAAAAAGTAAAGCAGTTTTTGGAATTTTCTGGTTTACTTCTGGTTTACTGGGTCAAACTGGACCGTTTCTTGAACAGGTCAACGGTTCAACTGATTGAATAGGCTAGTTCAGTCCAATTTTTAAAACAATGGTTAGTTGTACCATCTATTAGTCTATTACTAGGGGTGTAAATAGTTCGGTTTAGTTCGGTTCATTTTTACACTAAAAGGAAAATCAGAAACCGACCGAACCGATTGCAAATTGTTGTATAACTGTATAATTAACCATTTGAGAAGCGAATTTGAGATTCAAATTTAAAATTAATAGCATTATTCTTAGATAAAAAAAAAAAAACTGAAGGGTTCTTGGTAGTATTGGGTATCACTTTTATATTTGGACAGAAACAATAGTAGACTCAGACTAAAAGCATAAACACTAATTACAAAGACAGAATGGGAAATTTTTTTCCTGCATCACGATTAGACTGAAGTACTTGTAGACCAGGTTAAGCCAGAGTATACTTTTGGGGCTCTAAAACACTTAAATTTTATCGAACAGACTAATTTATGTGTTTCGAATTTCGGAAGGCAGAAGCACATTTGGGTCCTGTAATGTTTCAAAATTTATAATAAAGGGTAATGGGGTAATTTTGCCTTTCCTGTTGTGGACCCTTATTTTATTTGACTGTATTCTTAATTCCAGAGCATGACTAAAATTATTTTATTTTACTTTTCATGTGCTTTAAAATTTATTTTCTGAGCCTGTGGATGTGTTTATTTAATTTTGGGGTTACACTGTTGGGTCAGACTGTCCATTGGAACACCAAACAGTTCATTTTTGGAACAAACTGGAGAGTGGGCTCCACCCCACTCCCTATATTCGGCCAACTCACCCTCTCCCCTCATTACTCACGTTACATTCTCTTCCTCCTATCCTCTTCTTCTCTTTAAAGCTTCAAGAGGCCAAAACCTCCAAAGATCTTCACCCCTCTTCCATCTCTAACTTCAAGATTGCTAAGGAAGGTCAAGCTCTTCATCTTCAAGCTCTCCATCTTCAAGCTCTCCTAACAATCCTAGGGCTTGACATCCTTCCATTGGTAAGTTTCCTAGAAACCCCCAAATTCTAGGGTTTCATTAGTTTTTCTAAATTTTGAGTTATTCATGGACTTCTTTCACTTTGTATAGCTTCCTTGGAGTATATAGAGCTTCTCTTTCATATCCTAACCATTTCTATGGAGAATTTCTTATGTGGGTAAGTTTTCCCAATCTCTAACAACCTAGGGTTTGCTAGTTACATGATTTCTATCCTAACTTTGGGTTGTTCTTGATTAGTGGTGCATACTTGAAGCATCCTTCAAGATTCTAGCACAAGCATTGAAGCTATTTTGGATTTACTTGGCTCTCTTGAGTTGCCATTGATTTTTGGAAGCTAAGCTTTGAGGTAGATTTACATTGTGCAATTATATATGTTATACTTGTCTAAGATGCCATTTTGTTCACATTTATGCTAGGAGAGAACTTAGACATATATATTAGGACATTCTCACAAAGTTATAATGTTAGGGATTTTTTTTTGCCTAAGTGTGAATTATATGCTTTGGTTGTACTAGTTGAAAATTTGGAGTGTTAAATGTAATTAAAATGATGTTATGAGAATAATTTAAACACATGCATTAAGTTTTTCCCAAAGTTGTAAATTTAAGGTTATATGCCTAATTGTGAATTTACATGTTTTGGTTGTTCTATAGTTGATTATGTGATGCTAGATGCGCCTAGGATGCTCCATTTATGTGTAAAAGCATGCTAGGACGTTAGTATAGAAATCCTTGTTAGGAACGTTAAATTATGAAATTTAATTACTTTCTTTGAAGTTCTTGATATCATGTCTAATGGACTAAATTATTGCTTAGTCTATTGTAGTGGATCATCTTTAATGCCATTGTTAACATCATATGTATTGAGGCCTAATCGGCAAGCATTCATGTATCACGACATAAATGTTTTATTTGGAAAAGAGAGAAAAACCCCATGTGTGGGAATTTGATTTAAGAAATCCGGACATGGGTTGTGATGTGAGACAGGGAGAATGACCCTTAGAAACATTCAAACTCCAAACTATATTCGGGTAGCTCCCGAAAGTTGGTATGCTACACTCCATGCGTGGGTGGCTCATTGTCCGGTAACGAGAAAGATGTGCATTTGTCACGCATAGCCTTGCGGCTTTAAACATTTCATTGTAGCCATGGTGGCGATTCATTGCACCTCATTTCATTTTAGTCATGGATAGCATATAGACTTGTTACAATGTTTTCTACGAGCCGTCGTTCTCATAAAAACGACAAAACATTTTTCAGGTAAGCTTGATAAGGACAAAGGGCATATGTGACCTGACGCGTGAACTATGAGGCATTTTGTTCTATTTTGAAGACTCATGCTTAGTTATGTATATGAATAGCTCTCTTGTTGATTCAGTCACTTTGGGAGATTGTAAATGTTTAATGCTTTGAAACTTAGAGTATTAAGGTTTTACAAAAACTTCGTGAGCTTAGGCTCTTATCTCTTGTATTTGAGAAGCTTCTTTGATTTTAATGGGACAAGTGTTAGCCCTCACTTTCATGGTTATTCCTTTCAATTGTTAAACTCACTTTATGATGATGTATTTACTTTCCGAGGTCGTTGAACCTCTTTAAGTTCTTGTCGTTTTGATTTACATGTCAATTGTTTGTTTTTCTCTTTTGTTTGAATCCTTGCCGGATTGGTTTGGGTAGTTGCTTTTATGAGAGTTCATTTGTTGTAGTTTAGTTCGTTTTATAGTTGGGTCCTTGCCGGATCAAACCCCTCTTTTAATTCCAACAAGGTTTCAAACATTTAAACGTTCTAAATCTCTTCCATTCTCTTTCTTCCCTCTCCCCTCTTTGATCTCTTTCCCTTTCTCAAATATTCTTTCCTTTTACTTATGTTGGAATTATGTATATATATGTTTTTAAAATGTTTCCGAATGTGAAAATACACATCTGTGTGTGTTTAGAATACATTCCCTATATCTCTCTCCCTATCTCTCCCTATATCTCTCTCCCAATCTCTCCCTCTCCCCTTTTTCCTCTCTTTATCTCTTTCACTTCTCGTCTTTAATAAATTTCGAGTACATGAAGTTTCGTTTGGTCTAGGCACGTGTTATATGTCATTTAGGACTTGTTTAGTCATACATTGATGTTTAAACTCGAGAATTTAGAAATGCTGGGAATGTTTCGAAAAACTGTTAAAGCTGCTGTCAAACAAAAACTACTACTGATATTTCAATTTTCTGCCCAAATGGTGCAGAATTGGAAAAAATGTCATTAGACAACAGTTGTGCATAATCGAATTTTACATGGACTAACGTGAACAGAATGTGAAAATTTCAAAGATATAGTTACTTACGGATGTTTTAAAATTCAGCAATTATCCAAAAATGGTCATGCTGTCAAATAAAAAACTGCTACTGTTATTTCAATTTTCTGCCCAAATGGTGTAGAATTGGAAAATATGTCATTAGACAAAAGTTGTGCAGAATCGAATTTTACATGGACTATTGTGGACAGAATGTGAAAATTTCAAAGATACAGTTACTTACGGGTGTTTTAAAATTCAGCAACTGTCAAAAATGACCTTTTATCAAATTCATTATAATTTTTCCTTTTCTCCTTGATGTAGTTGCTTGCCCGGAAAGTCTTTTAATGTGATTTTCAAATGCTTTCATCTTTGATGGACTCGTTAACATGTAAGTCCATTTGGATTTACGTATTAGTAAGTCATCCTTGTAGGAACCCCCGTGGTTTCCAAAGTCGCTTCCGCATTGTGATTGGATTTTAATTCTTTTCTCTCTATCTTTTTCTCTTTCCTCGTGCTTCGGTTTCCGGAGCGTGACAGATTGGTATCAAAGCTAACCGGGTTTGAATACCTAGGGGCTTTGGGTGTTTTCTTTTGGGTTTATCGCATTTCCGTTTGTGTTTACTCCGTGCCTACTCCTTATTGCATTCTTCGTTTATGTTGAACATGTTGAGGCATTGCGATGCCGTGTGGGTATGCGTATGCGTTGAGTGCCTTCGGGACTTACGTGCTTACAAGTTAAAAGAGCTTACATGTTTGATGTGCTATTTATGCTAAGTGCTTACATGATAAATGTTTACATGTTCAAGTGTTATGTGTTTCCATCTATGAACCTTTTGCATTGTGTCTTGGTGTGGATGTCTGATGATATTTAACTATTGACCATGAAAGGTTTAAAAGTATATATATATATATATGAGGGTTTCCTTGTTTGGATTATTCACTCGACGTACTATGCCTGGTAAGGTTGGTGGTTAGGTGTCGATCAGTGCTTCACACTGAGCTGTATGATTAAGGCCCTCTGTTGTGTTTATAAAATTTACGTTACTTGTTATTTCTGTTTACGTTGTCGAGATAGCATGTTTAGGTGTTGCACGCCTACGTGATTATATGTTCACATGCTTACATGCTCATGTGGTATACATGCTTATAGTAGAGTATATTGAGATCATCTATTGTATTATAGATGGAGAAATTTTATTTATAAAAAAAAAAAAAAAAAACCTCAGAGATATAAATTTTTCAACTTTTTGGAAAACCAACATGGTGTATATGTTGCGAGTATATGAAGAGATGCTTTATATGCTTTTATAGTATATATTGATAGAGCGGTTATGTTGTTGATCACAAGTTGGTATGAGTAGCTTGTTGGGTAATGTTTTGTTAAGTTGTATCTTCGAATCCTTGTGGTTATGCCTTAGCACATATTATTTCTTTCTTTTGAGATGCATACCATCAAGTAGTAGCAGAGTTGTTTAACACTCAGTGCTATTTTTCTTTTGTACCTTGGGTACATTTTCCTCATTTGTGGGTTCCACATCGTGTTCGAATAGTCCTCTCTTTTGTCGGACTATAGTATTCCCTTTCCGTGAGAGACTCTGTGATAAGTTATTTGTTGTATCTTGAAATTATCCTTTCAAGCAAATTGCACTCCTCTCTATGGCATGAACTATTTTGTAGGGTTGTAAGTACCTACCTTTTTCAACGTTTGGTTACGTAATTGGTTGATTGATGTTGGAGTGGATTTTTCCCATTCTTCAGGATGAACTGTGGTTCCTCTCTCTTCGTGAGGACTTTTATGTTTAAATGTCTGTTAGACATTGCTTTTACAACCTCAAGTAGATTTATTCTTTGAGATGGGTTGTTGCTTGTTGGATCCCAATCCATTGTATTCATGTTGGACTTTGCAGTGAACTATCAGTTACCCTCCTATATGATTTATTGCATATAAGGAAATTCTGTCGTATGAGTTATTGTTGGATCTTGACTTAAGCTTCTTGTTCTAAGCTTAGACTTGTATCGGTTCATTTGTATCGCTCCTTTGCATGGTGGGTGTTGTTTGTGAGTATTCTCCGCGACTCTGATATTTGTATATTATGAGACCATGTTATTGTTAATTGCAGAAGTTTTCCTTGTTTCATAGTGAAACTATACATCTTGCGAGTTAGTGAAAATTTTCTTCACTAAGCTCTTTATCATATTTACATAATCTTGCTAAGAAAGTTTTTCCTCAAGGTGGTCAAAATTCTTTTATGTGGTTATAGTTATCGATATTTACCGAGTCCTATTTGAACTTCGTTAACATTGGATGGTTAACACTTTGATTATTGTTTAGAAACACAAGTTATTTTAATGTCTCCTCCTTGTGAACAAGTTTGGCTCTTCATTTAGTAATACTTGTTTGAAGTAAATCTATTTTCTTGTTTGGTCCTAATGACCTTTGGCCCTTTTAAGAGTATTGTTTTATGTTCGTTCCTAGCTTGTTTGGAAAAGCTGTTTTTCATGTGCTTTTGATTTCAAAACCTTTCGTTGAACGAGAACTCGTACCTTGTCGGCTTGATATTTTCTTTTGGGATGAGGCATGATGATTTTCAATTTCGCCGCCCATGATTTTCGAACTTGAGTGTATCATGGTGTTGTATTAAGATGTCCTTTTCCTTTGGACTTCTTGACTATTGGATTAATATTCTTCAGCGGTCTTGCCTTTTTGAGTTCATCAATTTTGATTGTATCGGACTCGAGTATGAAAAAAAAATTAATAACTTCAAATATTTCCCTACTTATTGAGAGATAGATTGATTTGGACGATTTAGTTACCAAGTTCTTCGAGTTGACGGTTTTGTGAACTTGTCATTATTAGATTCCTTGGGAGTATGACCTTGTATCATGATTTGATTTCTTGTTATTGGTTGCCTTGGCTGTTGTTTACTAAGGCTAGATCCCAGTATCGTTGTTCATGAAATAAAAGTTCTTATTTCATTCTTGGAGACCTTCCATTGTCCCTTACAGGAAAAATTACTTATACCTTGACTTACTATGATAGTGTCCATAGTAACTTTTGTTGGATTGGTGTAGTTGTTAGCAAGGTGGAATAATTTATTTCTATTTCATGACTTCGAAGTTTTATGAATCCTTCGAACCTGTGGGCAATGCCTATTGTCTCAAACGTTATTGTTCCATAAATCCTATGACTGGTCCATAGGGATTCTTTTGCTAATTATCGAGTGGTGTATATTCGACCATAGTGAGTTTCATTATTTGATCCCATCGTTTTAACTCTTTCTCCATTGTTGTGACAAAGAGTGCTTCGTTGGACTCATTTTCTCTTGATTCCGTGTTAGTGCAAGAAAAGCACATGATTGTATATCGTTTTATACTGGTGTTCTTTTACCAGTATGTCGATCATTCTATGTTGGAGAGTTAGACCATTTTGGTTCTACATTTATTGTTGATGATCTTAACGGATCGAGTGTATCATGGTTATGAGCTTTTGAGAGATGATCAAACCCTTTTCTATTTGAATTCCTACCTTTCAATGGTTTGAATTTTGATGTCATTCAAGACAAATTTGCGTTGAGCACTTGGTGCGATCCTGCTAATTTTATCAGTGAGACTTGTTTTACTTCCCCATCGTGGGATTACCGTGGCTTGTGTTTGTGTTAGATCGTTTCGATCTTTCGACTTTGTCCTTGCCTTATGCGAAGGAAAAGTCTTGGTGTTCGCTTGTTGTGCGATTGGTTGTGGTGGTTGAGGCAACTTTTGTATATGTTCCCTCCTCCTTGTCGTAAGTTTTCGGATGTTTTTTTTTAAAAAAAAAAAACTTACTTTGGTTATTGCTTACTGGTGACATAGTTTCACAATAGTTTTTGGCTTGAGGAATGATGTCGGATATTGTTCCCTCTCTTCGAGTGATGTCTCGGTATCACAAAATTTGGAGTTTCAGTTTTGGGATTTGATTCTTGTATATCTCCATCCTTGAAGTAAATTGTTTAATTGTTTCAACTTTTGCATCGATTTCTTTGAGTTGTAATGAGTCGCGTATGCCACAATTTTATTCATGATTCGGTCAAGGCACATATCCTTTGGTATCTTTTGATTTGTTGCGAGTAGCAATGGTTGTTGTGAACTTGTCTGGTTATATCCGTGCGTTCACTTATTTGGTTTATCATTGCTTTGTTGATGATACCCTTGTCCTTGTTCGAAACATATGTATGTGCTGAAGTTTCTTGGTAATTATGGCTTTGGGCATTGCGGTCCTTTGCCTTGATGTTTCGAGAGCGAGATTTGAGTTTGTTGATAGAGAGACCGTTTTTGATTTATCGCCAGGGGCTTGTTCTTTGGAATTTAGTATTCCTTGGTTTTATTGGCTTACCACCAATATTTATTTCGATAGACGGTGTTCAGGTCCATCTTTGTTGTTTCTTTTAAGGATTGGAGTTTTCCGTTTATTCTTGTGGACGAGATGTAATGTCGATTCATTACAATCTTTTGTATTAGCATTCATTTGTTACTTTGTGAGATCTTTTCTTTGGCATTATTTAATTCAAACTTGGATCACTCCTTGGGAGTCGATCACATAGTTTAGTTCAGTTCCGAACTCTTGTAAAGGAATCAGGTTACCTAACTTTTGTGACAATTCGTTTAACTTTTATCAGTCGATTCATTTCTTTGAGGTCCTTGGATTTAGTTGATTGAAATTCAATCTCTTTGTAGAATTTACCTTGAGGCGAATTCGTTGGTTTTCTCGAGTCTTCAAAGTTTTGTTGAAACCCTTGCATTTGGCTATTCAAATGTTTTTCCCCGTGATGTTACTGCACAACAATGAGAATACTTTTCTTGATCCTCACTAGTATTGTTTGAAGCTTAGTAAGGGTTCTTAGAACCAGATTCGATGTTCTATTGGAAATTGTCTTGTTCAGTCTTTGGACTTATTGACCTTGGGTCCTGTCCACTTTGGATAACAACTTTCGGTGAGTTGATGCCTTGTACCCTAATGGCGCTTGGCAATTTTGTGCATTTGGTACATTCAATTTGGTTCCTAACATTTTGTGATTTATTCCTTACTCTAGTTAGTTAGTATTGGAAGGACATAGGAACGCCTTGTGAAAACAGCACACTTGGTGCTACAACGTTGATTCTTCGGAACTTGAAATTATTTCTTGCAGTGATGAAATTTTATTCCATGTCATTGGTTACCCTTCTTCTCGGGTTGGATTTTCAGTTGAGTTTTGGATTCTATCCATTCATTGTCGCTTGTGTTGTGTGTTACATATTGGTCAGTTATTTGACACCTTGGGGTGAGTTACAACTGCATGTTGTATTCTTTTGATTATGTGGTCCTTTTGTGAGGATCATTTCGGTATTCAATTGTGGTATGAAATTCATTTGTATTCTTGACTTAGTTCATTCGACAACTAAGAAGATCAAGTTGTCATTGATGCTTAATATTTGGTCATGTCAGTTGATGTTGGAACCGTGTATGTTCCTTGAGATTGTTCCTTGTGAGCCTTGGTGACTCTTGGTGTCTACGTATTAGTATGGATTGTTACCTCTCCAGTTGTTTCCCTTTGAGCTACATTCGAATTCCGGGACGGAATTCTTTTAAGGGGGGTAGATTGTAATGTTTAAAAATTTATAATAAAGGGTAATGGGGTAATTTTGCCTTTCCTGTTGTGGACCCTTATTTTATTTGACTGTATTCTTAATTCCAGAGCATGACTAAATTATTTTATTTTACTTTTCATGTGCTTTAAAATTTATTTTCTGAGCCTGTGGATGTGTTTATTTAATTTTGGGGTTACACTGTTGGGTCAGACTGTCCATTGGAACACCAAACAGTTCATTTTTGGAACAAACTGGAGAGTGGGCTCCACCCCACTCCCTATATTCGGCCAACTCACCCTCTCCCCTCATTACTCACGTTACATTCTCTTCCTCCTATCCTCTTCTTCTCTTTAAAGCTTCAAGAGGCCAAAACCTCCAAAGATCTTCACCCCTCTTCCATCTCTAACTTCAAGATTGCTAAGGAAGGTCAAGCTCTTCATCTTCAAGCTCTCCATCTTCAAGCTCTCCTAACAATCCTAGGGCTTGACATCCTTCCATTGGTAAGTTTCCTAGAAACCCCCAAATTCTAGGGTTTCATTAGTTTTTCTAAATTTTGAGTTATTCATGGACTTCTTTCACTTTGTATAGCTTCCTTGGAGTATATAGAGCTTCTCTTTCATATCCTAACCATTTCTATGGAGAATTTCTTATGTGGGTAAGTTTTCCCAATCTCTAACAACCTAGGGTTTGCTAGTTACATGATTTCTATCCTAATTTTGGGTTGTTCTTGATTAGACTTGTTACAATGTTTTCTACGAGCCGTCGTTCTCATAAAAATGACAAAACATTTTTCAGGTAAGCTTGATAAGGACAAAGGGCATATGTGACCCGACGCGTGAACTATGAGGCATTTTGTTCTATTTTGAAGACTCATGCTTAGTTATGTATATGAATAGCTCTCTTGTTGATTCAGTCACTTCGGGAGATTGTAAATGTTTAATGCTTTGAAACTTAGAGTATTAAGGTCTTACAAAAACTTCGTGAGCTTAGGCTCTTATCTCTTGTATTTGAGAAGCTTCTTTGATTTTAATGGGACAAGTGTTAGCCCTTACTTTCATGGTTATTCCTTTCAATTGTTAAACTCACTTTATGATGATGTATTTACTTTCCGAGGTCGTTGAACCTCTTTAAGTTCTTGTCTTTTTGATTTACATGTCAATTGTTTGTTTTTCTCTTTTGTTTGAATCCTTGCCGGATTGGTTTGGGTAGTTGCTTTTATGAGAGTTCATTTGTTGTAGTTTAGTTCGTTTTATAGTTGGGTCCTTGCCGGATCAAACCCCTCTTTTAATTCCAACAAGGTTTCAAACATTTAAACGTTCTAAATCTCTTCCATTCTCTTTCTTCCCTCTCCCCTCTTTGATCTCTTTCCCTTTCTCAAATATTCTTTCCTTTTACTTATGTTGGAATTATGTATATAAATGTTTTTAAAATGTTTCCGAATGTGAAAATACACATCTGTGTGTGTTTAGAATACATTCCCTATATCTCTCTCCCTATCTCTCCCTATATCTCTCTCCCAATCTCTCCCTCTCCCCTTTTTCCTCTCTTTATCTCTTTCACTTCTCGTCTTTAATAAATTTTGAGTACGTGAAGTTTCGTTTGGTCTAGGCACGTGTTATATGTCATTTAGGACTTGTTTAGTCATACATTGATGTTTAAACTCGAGAATTTAGAAATGCTGAGAATGTTTCGAAAAACTGTCAAAGCTGCTGTCAAACAAAAACTACTACTGATATTTCAATTTTCTGCCCAAATGGTGCAGAATTGGAAAAAATGTCATTAGACAACAGTTGTGCAGAATCGAATTTTACATGGACTAACGTGAACAGAATGTGAAAATTTCAAAGATATAGTTACTTACAGATGTTTTAAAATTCAGCAATTATCCAAAAATGGTCATGCTGTCAAATAAAAAACTGCTACTGTTATTTCAATTTTCTGCCCAAATGGTATAGAATTGGAAAATATGTCATTAGACAAAAGTTGTGCAGAATCGAATTTTACATGGACTATTGCGGACAGAATGTGAAAATTTCAAAGATATAATTACTTACGGGTGTTTTAAAATTCAGGAACTGTCAAAAATGACCTTTTATCAAATTCATTATAATTTTTCCTTTTCTCCTTGATGTAGTTGCTTGCCCGGAAAGTCTTTTAATGTGATTTTCAAATGCTTTCATCTTTGATGGACTCATTAACATGTAAGTCCATTTGGATTTACGTATTAGTAAGTCATCCTTGTAGGAACCCCCGTGGGTTTCCAAAGTCGCTTCCGCATTGTGATTGGATTTTAATTCTTTTCTCTCTATCTTTTTCTCTTTCCTCGTGCTTCGGTTTCCGGGGCATGACAGGTCCAGACTAATTATATAATACCCATAAAATTTCTAATTTTAATAAATGGGCTCTCGTATTTTTTGTTCGTAATTCCAGTGTTAGAAGTTATTTGTTTTTTTATTTTTATTCCTCTTACTCTTATGTATTAGTCATAGGGGTACTATTGTAATTATTACTTTTCCTCTTCATATAATAAAATACAGGAGACTCATTTGTCTCCTAATCTTGCCCTAATTCAATTCTACTTGGTATCAGAGCTACCCTAAGAGAGTTCTCCACCACTACCCACCATCTCAACCACCACAAACCACCCCTCTCAGCCTTGCGCCACTACCCATACCTTCGCAGCAGTCAATAAAGGCTGTTGAATGTCCTCTTTGAGTAAGGGCGGAATTAGGAATTTATACTTGAGTAGTGATACACACACATATTTTTTGACACATTTTTTGATACCCAGCTTTAAATGCATGTACCCTGTGCTGCGTGAGTGGTACACAAAAAGTGTGAAAAATTCAAACAGCAAAGTACATGTGTTTAAAGCATAATGTGTCAAAAATGTGTGTGCCAAACATTTCCCTTTATACTTAGTGTCAAACAGGCCGGGCAGGGCTCGGCAAAAACGGGTTTGACCGGACTTCGGGGCAGGCCAGGCCGATTATGAGCAAAGAGGTATCCACCCCGGCCCTATGGACCGGATGGTAGAGGGGCGGGCTAGGGGCGGCCCGAGCCGGGCTAGGGGGTCGGGTTAGTGACGGGTTAGGGGTACTGGTTAGGGGTGGGCTAGTCCGAGCCGGATGTTTGAATTTGGTTGTGGGGAGTTTTTTAAAAGTTAAGTTATTTAAACTTAAACGAGAGTTTTTTTGAATTACTTATTACTATATGTTAACTTATATGTTATACTTATAATATAATTATATATGCTATTAAGTTATTTGAATTTAGGGGGAGTAAAGTAATAAATTACTTTTTTTTTTGTTGATAAAGTAGTACTAATAAAGAACTTACGGAGTATCATTGACTTATAATACTTATAATTTATAATTAACTAAAGGAGAGTTAGAGTAATGTTTGGGGCACACTCCTACACACCCAAAAGATATCCATACCCTGAGGTGGACCAATGAGAAGAGAGATAGAAACTGCGGGGTCCACTGTCAGTCTCTTTTCACTAGTCCACCTTAGGGTGTGGATGTGTTTTGGATGTGTAAGGATGTACCCCTAGCACAGGGCCGGCCCTGAGATGACTAAAATTGGCGGAGGCCTCAAGCGAATTTTCAAAAGGGTAGAAAAAATTAGGCCTCTATACTAAGTTTCATTGAAATTATAAAAAAAATAGGCCTAAAAATGATAAGTTTCATAGAAATTAGAAAGAAAATAGGCCTACAAATGATAAGTTTCATAGAAATTTCATATAAATTAGAAGAAAATAAGCCAAAAAATGATAAATTTCATAAAAATTAGGAAGAAATTAAGAAAAAAATAGGCCTAAAAATGAGGCCTAAAGTCGAGGCCCCATGCGATTGCTTTGAAAAATTGGCCCAGGGCCGGCCCTGCCCTAGCATTATTGTAATACTTATAACTAAAACTAACTAACTAGTTGAATTTATAATTTCCATATGTTATTATGTTAACTTATAATACTTACAATTTATAACTAACTACCGGGTTGGGCGTGGGCTAGGGGGTCAAGCTACCGAGTCGGACGCAGACGCGGGTTGGACGCGGACTTGGGATCGGGTCGGGCCGAGGACACATTATTCCGTGTCCACCCATGTCCTACAACATGTGGAGGGTTGGACATGGATAGGCCCTAAAGCGGGCTTTTGGCCCTCTAAACCCAGGTCAGGCAGGGCCGGATGCGGGCCAACCCACCCCAATTGACACCTCTACATATTTTTGAGTATGATTGTTCATATCAGTTTACGATGTGAACCTTGCACGTTTTGAGAATACTAATTAAGGTTTGATGTTTGTAATCTCTATTGTATATTGTTATTCTTTGTCTAGTATTTTATGATAATTAGTGGAGAATTGTTATTAACACTCCAAAAGTTACCATTGATACTCCATAGTACCACATCCAGTGCATGTAGTACCATGCAGTTAATGCCCAATATAGAGTGCCATTAGTAATCCATAATTGTATATAGGAATGAAGCATTATGTAAAAGTAAAAAATTCGAGAGAGCCAATATGTAATTAACATGTGACAATCAGACCACTTTAACATCCTCTAATGAAAATCAGGTGATTTCTTGCCATGTGTCAAAATCACATTTGAGTTACAAATTTTGGAAACATAACATACTCTTAAAAAAAATTGACTTTCACTAGCTACGTTGGCGGGACCAAATCTAAAAATTTATAAAAAGTGCTAAGAGAGAATAGCAGATTTTTTTTTATTTGTGGGTGCTAGAAGAAGACAAAAAAAATGTGCATATTTTTTTAAGATAACAACTTGTTTATTAGTTATTATTAGTCTTTTAACATATAAGATATGTCTTTAGCAGATTTTACATTACAAGGATAAAGCAACATAATGTCCAGAGAGTCTTACTAGTCTAAACAAACTTCCATCTGGGACCTCCAAATGGAACAGTTCTATATACATGCTAACAGTAACATGCATACTAGTGTATAATTTTCAGCACAAGTGAAGGGTGCCATGGCACCCTATACTATAGCTTTAGTTCCGCCACTGGCTTTGAGTTATAGTTACTGTCTGGAAGGATGAGCGCGTCACTGCAGCACAACCAAAATACAAATAGGAAGGTGCTAGAGGACCCAAGCATGGACAATGGGTAGTAATATCCCACTGCCAACACCCAAACCCGAGACCCCAATTAAGGAAGCCTAGCTCTTTCCCACTTGGCTACCACCTCGTTGGTTCCTTAGTACCCTCTCCCTCGCGCAGAAAGTAGAAGAATCTAGTAGCACCCATAACAACTAGAAGAATTGTAATCCAGATTTTGGCATGCTTTTAAATCCTATTATTTACTTGCCTTTCTTACTTACATTGTGTTGCGGGGTATATGTGTATTGTAATCAATGTTTTGAAAACCGGACCATTCGTCAAACTGTAAAAATGACCGGGGTCACGGGTCACTACTTCAATCGGTGGGTCAATGGGAATTGATTTGTGATGTCATAATTATGTAATAAATATTGATAATTGTTTAAATAAACAAATTTGAAAAAAAAAATGCAAAAATCAAAATTTTCTGGGTTTTCGGTTCAATTACCGATTTTTCCTGTTCAACCGTTACATTTTTCAATTTAAAAAAAGTAAAGCAGTTTTTGGAATTTTCTAGTTTACTGGGTCAAACTGGACCGTTTCTACAACAGGTCAACGATTCAACTAATTGAATAGGCCAGTTTGGTCCAATTTTTAAAACAATGGTTAGTTGTATCATCTATTAGTCTATTACTAGGGGTGAAAATAGTTCGGTTTAGTTTAGTTCATTTTTACACTCAAAGGAAAATCTGAAACCGACCGAACCGATTACAAATTGTTGTATAACTATATAATTAACCATTTGGGAAGCGAATTTGAGATTCAATTTTAAAATTAATAGCATTATTCTTAGATTAAAAAAAAATTCTGAAGGGCTCTCGGTAGTATTGGGTATCACTCTTATATTTGGACAGAAACAATAGCAGACTCAGACTAAAAGCATAAAAACTAATTACAAAGGCAAAATGGGAAATTTGTTTCCTGCATCACGATTAGACTGAAGTACTTGTAGATCCGGTTAAGCCAGAGTATACTTTTGGGGCTCTAAAACACTTAAATTTTATCGAACAGACTAATTTATGTGTTTCGAATTCCAGAAGGCAGAAGCACATTTGGGTCCAGACTAATTGTAATATCCATAAAATTTTTAAGTTTAATAAATGGGCTCCCGTATTTTTTGTTCGTAATTCCAGTGTTAGAAGTTATTTGATTTTTATTTTTATTCCTCTTACTCTTATGTATTAGTCATAGGGGGTACTATTGTAATTATTACTTTTCCTCTTCATATAATAAAATACAGGAGACTTATTTGTCTCCTAATCTTGCCCTAATTCAATTCTACATGGTATCAGAGCTACCCTAAGAGGGTTCTCCACCACCACAAACCAACCCTTTCAGCCTTGCGCCACTACCCATACCTTCGCAGCAGTCAATAAAGGCCACCTGGCCTGCACCACAAGCCACCAAGGTCACCTGGCCTGCACTGCAGCAACCTAGCTAAGCCAAGACCTTCACAAGCGTCCTAGCCTCCTGACCCAGCCTTTCGACATCACCCATGGCCATTTTGGCCTAACCGACATTGTTACAAGCCCCTTTTTCACCCAGTCGAAAGCTATATACACCTTCTTCTCTCCTAGCCAAAAGTCACATGCAAGCCTAAGCTGATCAGCGGCTTCCCGAAAGCTCTCTGTACCTTTTCAGCTTCTTTTCTTCTTTGCTGATACATTAAGATTACTTCATTCCCTTTTTTGTGATTGTTGCGGGTAATTTTTGCGTGTTGATTCAAGATGTCAGATGGAGATAAATCCACTATGAATACACAGCATCCTAGGAGTGAGACTATTGTCGTTGCTCCTTCTGATAGCCTGAATGTCAAGCTTACTACTTCTCTCTTCAATGGACAAAACTACCTAGCTAGGTCTGGGTATGTGATCATGTCTCTTAAAGGCAAAGGAAAGATGGGGTATATCAACGGACGAATCAAGGCTCCTAGCACTGAGGATGCTACGTATGACAAGTGGGAGATGGAAAACTCTACAGTCATGACATGGCTTTGTCATTCTATGATTTCGGAGATTATTGAGGTTTTTTGGACATGGCGACTGCCCAAGACATTTGGGAGACCATGGCTAACACCTACTCCCGGAAGGGTAATTCTACACAGAAATTTGAGTTAAGGCAGATGATTGGTCGCTCGGAACAGGGAGAGATGAGTGTTCTACAATATTTTACATCTCTGACCGCTAGCTGGAAACGCCTTGATCACCTCTTGGACTACAAGCCAGTTTGTCCAACCAATTCTGTTACCTATAATAAACTTGTTGCTGAAGAGCAGATCTTTAAGTTTTTGGAGGGACTTAATGCTGAGTATGATCCTGTTCGCAGCCATGTACTGGGGATGGATCATTTGCCTTCTCTCCAGGAGGCCTTTGCATATATACAGAATGAGGAGAGTCAACATTCTACTATGCTTTCACCCACTTCTACCGAGAGATCTGCTCTCGTCTCAGTTCCCCAGAGAGATGGGAACAAACAATCCCGAGGTCGTACTTCTTCTAATGAGTCTGGGTCATCTGAGAAAGCCAAGCAGTTCTGTGATTATTGTAATCGACCCTATCATACCAGGGAGACATGTTGGAGACTACACGGCCGCCCACCTGGATAGACTAGGGGTCGTGGTAGTCGTTCAGGACAGTCTAGGGGTCGTGGGGGGCATTCGCAGGGAGGTAACTATCGTGCCCATCATACTACATCTTTAGATCCTATAGCACCGACTCTTGTTGAGCAGACCCCATCTACGTTCGACCCAGCTCTATTTACTGTCTCAGAGGTAGAGGAGGCTCTTCGTTCCTTGATGGATCACGTACGTCTGCTTCTACTACATCTACATGTGCCTCCTCTTCATTTGCTCATTCAGGTAACTTAGTCACATCTACAAGGGCACACTAGCTTGTCTCATTCTTCTTCTCCCTGGATTATTGATTCTGGTGCGTCTGATCACATATCTAGATGTTCTGATATTTTCTCTGTGTACAAGTCTTATTCAGGTAAAGACAAGGTTTGTATTGCTGATGGTAACTTTTCTTTTATTTTTGAAAAGGGTACTATTCATGCCACTCCATCCTTGCCTTTGTTGTCTGTACTACACATTCCCAATTTCTCTCATAATTTGTTATCCATTAGTCGTATCACTTAAGACTTACACTGCAGTGTAACCTTTTTTTCCTACTCATTATGTTTTGTAGGACCTTACCACGAGGAGGATGATTGGTAATGGTAGAGAAGAGAGTGGACTCTATCTCTTGGATGTTGGAGGGCCGTTAGCACATCATATAGTGGTTTCTGAGAATAAAGGTGAAGACATACATCTTTGGCATCGACGTTTAGGACATCCTTCCTTGTATTTACTGAAGCATTTGTTTCCTTCATTAGTCTCGAATAAAAATGTTTCAGATTTCCTTTGTGAAAATTGTGAATTGAGTAAACATCATAGAGCTTCTTTTGCTCCCAGTTTTAATAAAAGTTCAGCTCCATTTGCCTTAGTTCATTCGGATGTTTGGGGTCCTTCTCGTTTTAATTCTTTGAAAGGTCATAGATGGTTTGTTACATTTATTGATGATTTTTCTCATACCACTTGGGTTTATATGATGAAAGAAAAGAGGGAAGTTTTCTCAATTTTTAAAGCATTCCATAAAATGGTGTGCACTCAGTTTGGAACTAGCTTAAAAATTTTATGATCAGATCAGGGGGATGAGTATATTGATTCAGGTCTTGCTGCGTATTTTTGCTCCCAAGGGATCATTCACCAGACTTCTTGCACTGATACCAGCAAAATGGGGTAGCGGAGCGCAAGAATCGCCATCTCCTTGATATTGCTCGATCCTTAATGTTTTCTATCCATGCTTCCAAGTCCTATTGGGGTGATGATGTTTTAACATTAGCATACCTTATTAATCGCCTTCCAACTTGAGCTTTGAACAAAAGGGCACCTGTTGAAGTATTGTCAGACACTTCACCTTTGTTTCCTATAACTCCGTGTATTTTTGGTTGCGTGTGCTTTTTTTCACAATCATTCCCCTACTCGTGGGAAGTTAGACCCTCAAGCAATTAAGTGTGTTTTTTTGGGTTATTCTCCAACCCAGAAAGGTTATAAGAGCTGCCATCCTTCTTCGAGGAAATGGTATGTCTCCATGGATGTCACTTTCCATGAATCCAAATAGCATTTTCAGTCTACTTCTGATTCACCTCTTCAGGGGGAGCAATGGTATGAAGAGGTGCCTTTGTCTGTTCCTTTGTCTTCAAGGGGAGTAGTTATGTATATTACCACTGACGACGTAGAGGAAAAAGAAAAAAATGAGGAAGAAAATGAGGTTGGGAAGGATATGGAGAAAGAAGATGCTTATACTCCATTAAAAGAGAAGGAATTGGTGGTTTATTTAAGAGGCACATGGAGTAAGTCCAAGAATAAAGAGATCACTCCTTCTACTCTTCCACTGACATATCCTTCAAGTGTTGAGGACCAAGGTAACTCTGATTCTGACATTAATATTTCTAGTAAGTCTTATATACCTGTACCTATGGAGTCTGACTCTGATCTTGATGTCCCTATTGCTGTACATAAGGGTGTTAGGGCTTGTACCCAACATCCTATCTCGAATTTTGTATCATATTCTCACTTGTCACCCTCCTAAAATGCTTTCCTTTCGAAAGTTGCTTCTGTGGTTGTTCCTAATAATGTCCAAGATGCTCTTGCGGATCCCAAGTGGAAGCATGCTATGATCGAAGATATTAAAGCTCTTCGTAAGAATGGCACTTGGGAATTGACGAGGTTACCTGTGGGCAAAAGAACTATGGGGTACAAGTACCCATACACTATGAAGCATAGGGCTGATGGCTCCATTGAAAGGTACAAAGCCCGCTTAGTTGTTAAGGGCTTCACACAAACCTATTGGATTGATTATTAGGAGACATTTGCTCCTATTGCAAAGATGAACTCAATTAGGGTTCTTCTGTCACTGGCAGCTAACTTTGGGTGGCCACTTCATCAGTTTAACATCAAGAATGCATTTCTCCACGGTGATCTCGACGAGGAGGTGTATATGGATGTTCTTCCTGGCTTTAAAGATTCTAAAACAAAAAGAAACGTGTGCAGACTTAAAAAATCATTGTACGGCTTGAAACAATCTCTTAGGGCATGGTTCGAGAGATTCACTCAAGTTATACTCAAGTATGGTTTTAGACAGAGTCAAGCTAATCACACTTTGTTCATTAACCATTCATCACAAGGTAAGACTATTGCATTAATTATATATGTGGATGACATCGTCTTGACTGGGGATGATTTAGAGGAAATGCAAAGACTGAAAGAGTACTTGTCCAAGGAGTTTGAAATAAAAGACTTGGGGAGTCTAAAGTATTTTTTGGAGATTGAGGTTGAGAGATCTAGGCATGGAATCTTTATTTCCCAAAGAAAATATGTGCTTAACTTATTGGAGGAGACTGGAATGCTCGGAAGTCGAGCAGGTGACACTCTGATTGAGTCAAATTAGAAACTTGGTGATGATTCAGGTAGAGCACGGGTAGATAAAGGTAGATATCAGAGGTTAGTAGGAAGACTCATTTATCTTTCTCATACTCGACCTGATATTGCCTTTGCTATAAGTGTTGTTAGTCAGTTCATGCACGCTCCTTGTGAATCTCATATAGAGGCTATCTTCAGGATTGTGAGATATTTGAAATCAGCTCCTGGAAAGGGTTTGTTTTTTGCTAGACATGATCACCTTTGAATGGAAGCATATACAGACTCTGATTGGGCTGGATTTGTGACAGATAGGAGATCTACTTCAGGCTATTGTACCTTTGTCGGAGGTAATCTGGTTACATGGCAGAGTAAGAAGCAAAACGTGGTGGCTAGGTCCAGTGTAGAGGCTGAGTTCAGAACCATGGCTCAAGGTGTATGCGAACTTCTGTGGATTAAGTTGTTGTTAAAAGACTTAGGTCTTAATCCTAGTGACTCTATGAGGTTGTATTGTGACAACAAGTCTGCAATCAACATTGCTCACAATCCAGTGCAACATGATTGAACTAAACACGTGGAGATTGACAGACACTTTTTCAAGGAGAATATCAGTAGTGGTGTGATCTGTACCCCATTTGTGAAGACTGGGGATCAACTTGCAGATATTCTTATAAAGGGGGTTGGAAGTAGACCGTTTCATTTTGCTCTTAGCAAGCTAGGAATGAGATATATTTTTATACCAGCTTGAGGGGGAATGTTAGAAGTTATTTGTTTTTTTATTTTTATTCCTCTTACTCTTATGTATTAGTCATAGGGGTACTATTGTAATTATTACTTTTTCTCTTCATATAATAAAATACAGGAGACTCATTTGTCTCCTAATCTTGCCCTAATTCAATTCTACATATTCTACATATATTATACGTGTTTAGAAACTTGTAAGGTTAAACCACAGTTTCTAAACCCGAACTAATCTTGTCACGTAGACCCGTAAAATCTAAGTAAACATGGATTGTATGGTTTTCAAACAAGGACAAATCATACAAATATGGAAATACAAGTACACCTTAGGGTGCCTGTAGACACCCCGATTTTGACCAAACGTTAGATTAAGGAGAGTGTTACCTCTAGATCCGATGATGACGATGTCCGATTAATCGAGGACTTCCAAAGGTTATTCAAACTCTTCAAAAGACCCTGCAATTTAAACAAAAGGAAAGAAAGTAGAAGAATAGAGTAAAAAAGAGAGAATGGAGAAAACGGCACATGGCTTATATTTGCGGCATTCTCGGGTTGCCGGTGCGGCACTCCCTGATTGCCGCATGTCAGTTGTTAAGTGCCATAATGGCAGTCAGTAAGAGCCACAAATATACATCAAATGCCGCAAAAATCAGAATTCCAGAAAAGATGGCAGTCCGCGGAGTTGTCCGCGGCATTCAGTGAATGCCGCTTCCATCTCCGTTGAGCGCCGCATCTTTGTGGTTGCTAGCTTTGAAATAGTACGTTTGTACCTTCAAAAGGACATCCAAAATTAGGGTTTTTACTATGAAAATACCATAATAACCCTCTAGAATTTGCCTATATAAAGGGGATGAATATCCCATTACTAGGGATCTTCATCTTTTTTTGTACTTGGGATTTTTGAATCTTAGAATCTTATCTTAAATCTCTTTGTTTTAAACTCCTCAAAATTTTCTAAACACAATTAGAAGCAAGTTTTTTAGAAGGAGGAGCTAGAAGAAGAGCTTGATTAACCTTGGAAGAATCCTAAAACAACCAAGAAGTTGAAGATACTTGGAGGTAACCTCTAAGTAATTAGTTTCTAATTCAAGTTCAATCACAATATATAGGACTCTCTAGGGTCCTTTTCTCATACTAATGTTGTGATTGAACTTCTAATCCATTGGTTTGGATCAAAGTGATCTTAGGTTTAAGGTTAAACAAATCATGAAGCTAACTTAGATATTACTTGAGTCTTGGTTTCCTTTTCTTTTTCTTTTTCATAATCATCTCTTAGAATTCATAAGACTTTCAATGTCTTACTTGAATCTATTGACTTGAAATCCCTTAGTTTCCTTGTAAGCTCATGCTCTACAAGGGGATTAAGGTTGATATTAGTATGTTTGGTCAATGAATCTAAACCTACCTAAACGGTTTAGGTTCATTATTTTGGGATTTCATGAAGTTCCTTCATACTTCATTGAGGTCCATAAGTATGGGTGTCCTTAGTCTCCAATGACCATCAAATGAAAGGAGAAGTAATGTGGGTTAAGCCAAACCTAATGGCTTGGAAGTTTGAAGTTAACCAATAAAAGATATATTTGACAAATGGTGCAGTGAGTTCCCCAACCACTTTTGATCAAATATTTTTAGTTAAATAACAAACCGTTAGAATTGAATGAAACCAATTGGAGAACGTCAATAACACAAAGTTTTACCACTGTGATTTTTTTTTTAATAAGATTTCATGTTTAAAGTGGTTTGGTATTGAGTTTTGTGAAACAACAATAATATGTCCAGAATTTCAGAACAATAACACCCTTTTGAAATGAATAAGTCACAATCCTAATCAAGCATTCTTGGCTCCAAATACTTTTTTTCTATAAAGTTTAATGTGTCAATAAGATCTCCTAAAAAGATTAGAGTCTTTCTAATTTGTTTACTATTTTTAAAAAATCGTACAAAATCTCTAGACAGGGAGTTGTAAATTTCTTAGTGATGTTTAGTTTTTGTCCAATTCCCAGAGATTGAACCGTTGATCTTTGATTTTTCTTTTTGGGTTAGAAACTAAACTCATAGAGGCATATTGTGTCTAAAAATCACCAAGATCAAACCATGGGATCTATGCTTTTCCCATTTTTTAATTTCAAGTCCCTTCTCTGTAATTTCTGAAATTCTGTTGTCGATTTGGAAAATTTTGCAAATAATGGTTTCAATGATATTTCCATGATCTAAGACTCAAACCATGCTTCCATAATGATTAATTAAACTTAAAACCAGAGGTTAAATGGTCCAAACCAATGGATAAGTTCATAGCTTACTCTTGTTCACATCCACGTATTCATATACATTCATCCATGTAGATCGATACTTGTAATTAGAATTTATTTTATACTAGGAATAAACATAATCGTGAGTTCCTTGTGATCATGTTGGGACTATACCATTTCTATATGGACATTACATTAGCTCCTAGTTGAGACTTGCATATCTATAGGAGTGATGTGATCTCAACTAGTTACAAAGAATTTATAAATTGTGTCATTTCTTCTACTTGATAGATTTAAGCTAGAAGCTTAGGAATTTCATTTAGAATTCAATGTTATATCTTATCTAAAGAATGTGGACTAACCCTATGTTTTGTAGCACTATTGAGGTATGATTTCTCAAACTCCTATTTAGTCTATTTAATTTCTTGATTTTATCGATTTTTCAACTCCATGCGCGATACTTTAGAATTAGGATTTTGCCTAATATGTATATATGTGAAAAGAGACCTTTTCTTTAGGATTTATATTTTGTATGCATTACACGTTTAATATTCACGGCAGGACCCCGGGTAAGTTCTCTTGTTCCTTTGTGCATATCATGTGCTTGCTAATTGAACTATATGATTTTGGATGTCATTTTATTGTTAGCAATTTTACGCCCTTTTCAACATGCTTGCGTAATGTATATTTATATGTATGTATTAGTTGAGGGCATGCTTAGATTAATAATTCGATCAAAAGGATGTTGAGTAGAGGCCTATCGCGAGATAGGATGAGAGTGGGTGTTTTAGTCTGCCTGGCTCCTTCCCCTCTCATTCCATAATCCTCGGACTCAGTTTATCTTTGGTTTCGCAAAAGATCGACTTGCTTTTAAAATGGTTTCTTAGTTTTCCTCTAAAAAATTAAGTGGCGACTCTTTGTATTTGAAATTCGAAAAAATGTTTTAAACAAATGTGGGCCCAAATTCCGGTATCCACAATCTGGCAACTCTACTAAGGATTAACCCAGAATCTATGCTTTCACAGACCAGAATTCTGATTTAGGGTTCACTCGAGGATTAGACTTGAAAGCATCCTTTTAATCGAATTAATTAATCTTTGTATGCCTGTTGCATTTCACTTGCATGTTCAGCCAGTCAACTACATAGAACTATGACCTTGGAGGCTCGAGGCAACCCGATCGGTCAAGCCATCACGGAACTGTGTGATCACCCTTGATCTCGTACCATGTATTGGTATATGAAGCATCCTATCGGGTGTGTGTCAAGGGTCCCATATTTGACCAAAACCAGGGCTTTGCATAATAGCTTCTATAGAACCTTTCAAATCTTAGGAAATCAATTCTTGATTAGGATTATGTGCTAAGGAGTTTTGTATACCCGGAAGGGATTACTTGAGATGATGACGATACTTGCTTGATGAAAGATGCGTAACCTCTTAATCACTTTTGAGCAATCCCTCTTCATGTCCCATGACATTTGGGGAACATGTTGAATCTTGATTATAAGATTACATCTCTTATATCATGTTAGCTAAGCATCATTGACCTTGTATGCATCCGAATTCATGAAAAGTGCGATAATTATCCCATCATGTGATACTCCTATCCAAGAATTGAAAGTTTTTTAAATCATTTAAAATTCTTATGTAGGGCAAAAATAACATCAAGTTCAGGCACGATCTGGTTTAGAAGTCCCACAATAAGGTTAGTAAGAAGGGAAGATAACATCGAAATGGCAGACGAAAGGAACGACAGGGAAGTACCGGAATTGAGGGTATTGGTAGAGCAACAAGCAGAGCAGATGAGGAGGCAGGTCGAAAACATGAACCGTATGATGGTTATGATGGAAACAATAGCACGCCCACCACTAGTAGCAAATCCACCAAACGTCGATCCGCCTGTTATAAGGCAAGAAGGTTGGTATGATGACCCAGAGATGCCGAGGGTCGAGGTTCCCAGAGCAGAAAGAGAAAGGGTAGAGAAAGAAAAGACTGAAAAAGACAGAACAATGGCTGAGAATATAGAGAAACTGGAAAGGGTAATGCACAAAGCTCATGGGGTCGATACTTATCTGATGAAGTTAGAAGGTCTGTACGATGGGGTCTGCGAGATGCTACCTGTCGGTTTCAAAATGTCAGTTTTTAACAAGTTCGATGGAACAGGGAATCCTCGTAGCCATGTGAGGATGAGTATTGGGGCCTTCCAGCCTAGTGGATTGAGCACTTCTATGATGGTCGTCTTATTTTAGCAAACTCTGACCATGGTCGTTTTGGCCTGGTATCTTACTCTTGAACCAAGCAAAACTAGAGTTGGGAGGAAGTGATCAAAGCATTCATAGCATAATACGAGTACAACCAGGACTTGGACGTCACAGTTAGAGACTTGGAAACCACCAGGCAAGGGAACAAGGAATTGCTCACAGAATACTTGAGCAGATGGAAGGGAAAGGCAACTAAGATGGTACAGAGGCCGTCCGAGAAAGATCAAATTCGAATGTTGATGAAGAGCCTACAGCCGGTGTATCAGGAAAAATGAGGTTTCAATCGATCAACACCTTCGCTGAAGTCTTTGATGTGGGAACAAGGATAAAGGATGCAATTCAAGAAGGGGTAATCAAGAAGGAAGAACGACTGAATCGGTTAGAAGGCCAAGCTATGGGTCAAATGGAGGACATTCGGGAGGTCACTCTGGCCCCACCGATGTCAACGCGTTGAGCGGACTAGAGAGACAGTTCGATATAACACCGAGGAAAGGAGGGGACAAACAACCGAGAAAGTTTTCAGATTAGGGGTATCACTATCAACCGCCCTTGATAGGCTGATGGCAAAAGGCATCTTCGCCCGTTTGAATCTCAACCTTTACCAAGTCGACTTTTGCCAAGTTTCCGAGAAGATCTCTATTGCAAATTTCACCAACAAAAGGGTCACTCTACGAATTAGTGCACAAGTCTGAGGCATGAAATCCAGGACCTCATTGATAACAAGGTGATATCCAAGCCGCCTGTCAAAACTCCTAATGTTCCTAGGAATCCGTTTCCAAATCACCATGTTGTACTGCTGTCGCAAGGCCTTTACTTCTTGGGGATAGAAGAGACAATCTTTGATCCGTTTAGGCTAGTCACTAAAGCCAGGACACCAAGGAAGTCGTATCAGCTGCCAGGGGATTCGATAATCTGTACTCTGGGAAGTCGATCAGGAATATGTGAAGAGGGGATGACAAAGCAATTGGATTGGTGGGTCCAAGAAGCTAACGATACCAATGTGGATCAGGTAGAAGATGACTTGTGGTATATAAGTGACGAAGAGATGGGAACAGCAAAAGAGAATCTGAAGTTCGTTTTAGAGGTCGACAATTTATGGGCAAAGGAAGAAGTCAGTCACTTAGCCCGATCAGGGAAGCACTTCAAACCACATGAGCTAGAAGAGGATCACCCGGGGAGAGAATTAGACAAAGGGAAAGGAAAGGTGAATGAGGAAGAAGAAGAAGACAGGGTTTTGAGGCAAATGAAGAAAACGCAGGCCAACATCACCATATGGGGTTTGCTGATCGCTTCTAAATGCCACAGGCAGGCAGTCCTTGATGCTCTAAATCAGTCTGACGTTTCCATCGACATAGCACCAGAGGACCTTGTAGGAATGATCAGCAAAAGTCCAACTCTGGCCATTACCTTTTCCTCAAACGACTTATCGCCAGGAGGGCCTATTCACAATAAACCGATGTATGTCACAGTAGAATTCTTGGGGAATACCATACCCGCCTGTCTATTTAACAACGGATCTGCTCTAAACGTGTGTCCATTTCGAACAGCTAAGCGAATGGGTCTAGATGAATGGACCTTCATACCGTCTGAGCAGAAGGTAAGAGCGTATGACAACACTCAGAGAACAGTCATGGGTATAATTCTTCTCCGCCTCGTTGTCGGGCCTTTGGAAGAAGAAGCTGAATTTCAGGTCATTGACATACCTACTTCTTTTAACATGTTGTTGGGAAGGGCGTGATTGGACAGTCTGGGTGCCATACCATCGACAATCCATTAGAAGGTCAAGTACGTCTGGAAGAACAAAGTCTGTGATATCCTTGGGGACAGTTGGGTCCGTTTATCTGAAGCTTCATCAAGCACACCAGTTCTAGATGTACATCTACAAGAAGAAGAGACGGGTCTGGGAAGGTTTGAGTTTATCAACATGTTGGAAGAAGCCAAGCCAAGGGAGTTCCTTCACTCTATTTTGATCAGTATACGAGCCCATTGGTCGTAGGGATTATGAAGAAGATGGGTTTCTTTCTGGGCATGTGACTAGAAAAGAATCTTCAAGGTCTACCAGAGTTTCCAAAGATCCCCACGTAAACTCACACTCATGGTCTGGGTTATCAACCATCAACGAGAGCTAAGACAAAAGAAGAAGGCAGCCGACACACCGTTGGTCCCGTACCAGAAAATGCTCAACGGGTACTTTATGAAGGATGGTGAAGATTTCCCCTTTTGTGGCTTCCCAGAACCATGGGTTGATCAGAAGGATAATCGCTTAAAGCCAGGGTTTGAGATTTTCTTCCCCCATGAATTCTCCGAGTATGAAGATCCGTAACTGCAGGTCCTCGCGAAGTCTGCCAACATCAAAGATTGGATCGGTGTGCTAGAAGGACCGGCTATATAAAACCTATTGGGGTGAAAGAAGCGTGGAAGCCGAGAAAAAAAGGCCAAGAAGGGGTTATGGGAACCAAGGCCGAGGAAGAATATGCTAAGGGTATGGTGGAAGAGGTACAAGAAGAAGACCAAGGGTGTGAAAAAGAATCAGAGGAAGCAGTGCCAGAAGGAAGGGTTGAAAAAGGAAAGTTGCCAGGCTGTGACACCGTTGAGCTTACGTAGGGAGTCAACAAGGAATGGGTCTTCGAGTCTAGTGATAGGTATCCTCCCTCCCCAGAGTCTGTAATGGCCCATATGAGGCGACTTACTATTGCAATGTCTGTTGTAATCACTCCCAAGAACAAAGTCAATGAAAGTGTGACTAATTCTGCCCTACTCGAATGCGCTTAATGAATGTGATGATCATGAAATACCAATTGAATTGCAAAAATTAATTGAAAAAGAAAAAAGAATCTACATGTAAAATCATTGAGGACACTCTAATGATTAATCTAGGAAATGAAGATAATCCTCAAATGTTTTTATTGGCTCTACAAAGAAAGCAGAGAATTGATCAAACTATTAAATGAATTCAAAGATGTTTTTGCATGGTCTTACAGCAATATGCTAGGTATCGATTCAGAAATAGTTCAACATCATATCCCCCTCTTCCCTAATTCAAAACCAATAAAACAAAAATTGAGGCGAATGAGACCTGAATGGTCACTTAAAGTTAAAGAGGAAGTTGAAAAGCAGTTAAAAGCTGGATTCTTGATGATCACTGAGTATCCTAAATGGATCGCCAATATTATGCCAGTTCCAAAAAAGGATGGTCATGTTAGGGTGTGCGTTGATTTTCAAGACTTGAACAAAGCAAGCCCTAAAGACGATTTCCCTTTACCGCACATCGACGTGCTGGGCGATAACACCGCGGGGCATAAACTCCTATCTTTCATGGATGGATTCTCAGGCTATAACCAGATTCTCATGGCGCCCAAAGATATAGAGAAAACCACTTTCATCATACCATGGGGAACATATTGTTATAGAGTAATGCCATTTGGGCTCAAGAACACGGGGGCAACGTACCAACGGGCCGCTACTACATTGTTGCACGACATGATTCACAAAGAAGTAGAGGTGTATGTGGATGATATGATTGTGAAATCCAAGGAGAGGAGAGGACACTTAGAGGCATTCAGAAAATTCTTCGGGAGATTAAGAGAATTTAGAATGAGGCTAAACCTGCAGAAATGCACCTTCGGAGTCACTACCGGAAAGCTATTGGGATTCCTTATCACTCAAAGGGGAATAGAGGTGGACCCGGCCAAAATAAAAGCCATAATTGAAATGCAGCCACCGAAAAATGAGAAGGAATTGAGGGGATTTTTGGGTAGAATATAGTTCATTAGCCGCTTCATCTCAAAACTCATCCTGTCATGAGACCCGCTGTTTACGCTGCTTAGAAAAGGAGAGAAGTTCGAATGGGATGCCCTATGCCAACAAGCCTTCGATAAGATCAAAACCTATCTCCAAAATCCACCTATCCCTATCACCGCCCTTACCCGGAAGACCGTTATTGCTATACCTTTCTGTGTCTGAAGATTTGATGGGGTGTATGTTCGCCGAAGAAGGAGAAGAGGGGCATGTGGAAAAGGCCATTCATTATCTAAGCAAAAGGATGATCGGATATGAGCTAAAATATTCGCCCTTGGAGAAAGCCTGTTAGGCCTTGGTCTGGTGTACCTGTCACCTTAGGCACTACTTGTTTGTCACGACCCATCCCACTATGCGTGAAAATAGGACACGTGGCACGCCATCAAGGCTTATCCAGTTCCTGTAAAGTAATTTAGCAGCAAAAAATAATAAGTGAAATCCATTAAAAATCAGAGTTATAAAAAGTTTTGGTTAATTGGAACGCGTCCAAAAGAATTCATTTTGAAATACTGGGATCCAGTCGACTATATCGGGGGTCCAGTTGACTGAAGTCCTAAGCAGAAAGGTTTTGTAAAGTTCACCAGCCTGTCTAGTCGACTGTGTCGGGGACTCAATCGACTGGGGCCCAAAATTTTCAGTCAACTGACTCCGTCCAGTCGACTATGCCTTAAGCATAATCAAAATCAACATTTTTGTCCAAAGTCCAGTCGACTGAAACATGGTCCAGTCGACTGGTTTTGCCACAATTAAGAAGCAGAACCCAAAATGGTACAGTAGTCCAGTCGACTGAAAAGTGACCAGTCTACTGATCTAGCACTATTCACTTTTAGTGTCTAAATCCACACATGATCCAGTCGACTGATATAGGGTCCAGTAGATTGGTCCCCTGCTGGGCAGCCCTATTGTGAAATATTACCACTCATGCTTCCCAAAACAAACACCAAATATAACCATAATTATACATTAGTGATTTAAAACATCATTATGGGTATTCGAATACAAAATACAGCACTACTAACTAACTCCCAAGGTTATATTATAACATTTTACAATTTCCCAAATCCTTATACAAGTTTAGGGAAAATGAACAAAAATATAAACAAGGTGTTTCCCTGGCGTTCCTCAACGTCCTTACTCTTCACGCTTATTCTTGTCTTTCTTCTTACCTGCAATGGAGTAAATCTCCACTACTCAGCTATATGTTGAGTGCACAAGTTCTAACATATGCAATATATGATAAAAACATGCCTTAATCTCACAATTCATAACAAAAAGTCTCTAGGGAGAAAGATCTGCATTCATCCAGTAGCGGCAAGTCCAAGTCTTAAACTGCGATGCCAATGGCAAGTCCAAGTCTATCAACCATTGCATCCCCAAGTGCCATGGCAAGTCCAAGTCTATCAACCATACACAGTAGCCGTCGCTACTAAATTCTCAAACATCAAGAAGCTTATTCCAGCATGAATTTGTATAAGACTCCCCCTTGACCCACATAGATAACTCAATGTGCTCGCGTAAAAGTAAACATGCTTTTCACATTTAATCACGTGCATAATTAACTGGCCTAAGATTAACACATGGATTTTACCTGGATCACAATTTCGTCGTCAAAATTTAAAATATGTATTTCCCTATATTTCACAAGTTAGAACTTTATACCTCGTGCGATTTCCTCCAAACTTTGATAGATCGACTAGAGGGCCGATTAATCGTCGGATCTCGAATTTGAGGTGATTCTTACAAGTTTTACTGGGTTTTTCCCAAAAGTCTAGAAATTAGATTGTTATAAAAGTTTTCCAAACATGGCCTAAGTGGTATCAAAATGTAGATCTTACCTCCACGAGTTCAAATCTCAATCCTGGAAAAAATCTAACGGACGAAAGGTCGCCGATCGTCGTCGCAAAGCCCATAGGATCAAATCCTCTTTTCTCTCTCCTCTCTCAAAATATTATATGAGTTTTGTGAGAAATGACAACTCACCCTCATCTATTTATAGGCAAACTCTTCGGGAATCACGTTTGCCTCTCCGCGAGTTTCTCAAACTTTTAATTAATCCATGAAACGTCGCACACATCGATTTTATGTCTTTACAAGTGAAAATTATAAATTACAAAAGTTTTCGACCAATTCTTGTTTCGGTCCAAAATTACGTCCGAAAACTAAATTCTGTGGAATCTCTACACAATCTACCTTTTATTTAATGTGTCACTCACGTTCTCACCACGATTCTCAAAATGCTATACAACAATACCAAAATTACCAGAAATTATACTACATAGGTATAATTCACTAATCATGAAAATACCATAAAGTCAAATAACATTTAAATCACATAAATGCCATTTAACTGTGTCAATGCAACCTTGCTTACCAAATTCTTGTATCCTTACTAACACCTTACCGCTGACCCACAGTTAACTCATCTCAATTATTAATAACATTTATAATTTCAATTTCATAAAATCTCAAGCTATGTAATTTAAACCATGAAATTTTTTGGAACAGGTGTGACAATGTTAGCCATTTCTGTAACCTTAATATCCCAAATGGACCCACACAAATACCTGTTTGAAAAACCCGTTCTGACCAGTAGGATTTCCCGATGGACCATGGTGCTGGCTGAGTTTGATATCAAATAGATCACTGCCAAATCCGTGAAAGGAAGAGTTGTCGCTAAATACTTGGCCGATCTTGCAATAGAATCTGAGGATAAGGGTGAGTTTCAATTTCCAGATGAGGGAGTGATGGGGATAGAGGAAAATTTATGAAAAATATATTTCGATGGAGCGGCTAACCAACTAGGGTATGGGGTTGGGATCATCCTTGTAGCACCCGACGGAACCCCTACCCCTTTAGCCGTCAAGCTTAAATACAACTCAACCAATAGCACGGAAGAGTATGAAGCATGCATAGTTGGGATGGAAGCAGCTCTGGCCTTAAAAGTGGAGAGGATCGATGTTTTTGGAGACTCCAACTTGATCATATCCCAAGTACGGGGTGACTGGAGGGTAAAACATGAGAAGTTGAGACCCTACCATGACTATCTGGAGAGCCCAAAAGTACAGTTCAAGAAGATCTCATTATATTACCTCCCCCGTTAAGAGAACCAGCTGGTTGATTCCCTAGCAACCTTAGCCTCAATGATACAAATCCCTTTAGGAGTCACCATGATCCCGCTATCCATTGAGTTAAGGAACCAACCTTCATTTGAGATGATCGCATCCCTAGAAAATGAAGGTGAAGTGCCTTAGTACGAGGATGTTTGGAATTTCATTAAGGAAGGAGAGTACCCCGAAGGAACTTCAAAGAAAGATAGCAAGGCGATTCGAAGATTCTCTGCCCAATTTGTGATCTATGCGGATAAGCTATGGAAGAAGTCATACACCGGATATAATTTGGAGTGTTTATATGGAATGAAGGCCAAGATAATGATGGAGGAAATTAATACACGAAGGAGTTTGTGGACCCCACATGAATGGGCATATGTTGGCAAAGAAGATAATTCGGCAAGAGTATTACTGGATGACCCTAGATAGAGACTGTTGTGAGTACGTCAGAAGGTGTCACAAGTGCCAGACCTATGCAAATCTGATACATACCCCGCCTTCCCAACTCAATAGTATGACCACGCCTTGGCCATTTTCTGTGTGGGGTACTGACATTATCGGTGAAATAGTTCCAAAAGCCTCCAATGGACATCGGTACATAATTATGGTAATCTATTATTTTACTAAGTGGGTGGAAGCTGCATCATATGCAACTCTGAAGGCTAAAGATGTGGTGAGCTTTATAGAAAAGAACATAATTTGCAAATATGTGTTCCCAAATGAGTTTATTTCAGATCATGGTAGTCATTTCCAAAGAGAAGTCATCCTACTCTTAGAGAAATACAAGATAACATGTCATCAGTCATCCCCGTACAGACCATAAACGAATGGGGCAGTAGAAGCAGCAAACAAGAATGTCAAAACAATCTTGGGAAAAATGACAGACACATACAAGGATTAGCATAAGAAACTGCCGTTCATACTATGGGGAGACCGAACCTCCGTGAGAACCTCTACAGGGGCTACACCGTATTCTTTGGTTTATAAGATGGAGGTTGTCCTTCCAGATGAGGTGGAAACCGTCTTTACGGGTTTTAGCAAAGTGTGAAGTAACCGAACTAGAATGGATCCGGGGAAGGTATGAGGAGTTAATGTTGCTCAATGAGAAAAGGTTGGCAACAATAAACCATACTCGGGGATATCAGAAGAGGATAGCTCATGCTTTCAATAAAAAGGTTCGCCCAAGGAAGCTCGCTGAGGGTGACCTGGCCCTCAAAGAACTGAAAGTGTCTATTTATGACCCCAGAGGAAAATTCAAACCCAACTGGGTCAGACCATACATCATCAAGACCCTCATTTCTGGAGGAGTTGCCTATCTTATGGACCTGGACGGGGTTGAATTCAAATAGCCTATTAACCTCGATCACCTCAAGAAGTATTTTGCTTGAAACCATTCCTTTTAAAACCTCCTACCTTGATGAACTACGCTTGACCTGATTCCCACTCTAGGATACGTAGGCAACCTGCTCGGTTCGGTCATTAATAATTCCCCAAGTGGCGCCTTCCGTCAAACCTTAAACCGAACTACTGCGGACCTGATACCCACTCGAGGATAAGTAGGTGGGCTCTCAAAAGCCTTCGGTCCATGAAAAACCCAAAGAAAATCCCTATTCTAAACTAGGGGCAAACTCACGTTTGCCCGGAACCACTTCAAAACCTCTTAACCAGGGGCAAACTTCATTTGCTAAACTGAAGAACCTAGATAATACCCTAAACCCATCTCTGGATCCCCTGGCTATCAAAATAAGTACTATAAGGAACGAATGAGAATTCATGATATAGAAAGATTAAAACTCTAAGGAAAACTCAAAGCAAGGTAATAAAGAGCCAAGAAAAGACATTAAGAGGAAAAATTTTCATAACCTAAAAGATTAATCGGAAAAGCGAATACTTTCGATTAAACATGTTGGAACATTTCCTGAGATAAAAACATTCTTTGGAAAGAAATAGAAAAATCACATTCAAAGGCGCAGGAAAGTAGATAAGACTTGTCAAATTTTTTGGTAAAATAAAGCTTCGTCCTATTTTCTTTTCATCTATGTATGTCTACGGAGCGGCCACCTTGTTATGCCAGGTCTTAGCAAAAACTTTCACAGTAGAAGAACGCATGACCGAACTCCTCATAATATCTGCAATAATGTCCTCAGTAACATCTTGGAGAAGTCTGTACTGACGAACCACTCGACCGGGAACATAGAAGGTGGTAACATACAAGTCATGTAACCAGATACCAGGTCGCCTCAGAAGTCGTACAGCAACAGAACGGTAACCCCACTGCGGGCAGATCCAGCAGATGTCACCAAGAGAAAGGCCTCAGAGCCAATCAAGCCAAACATCGGCAGAGTGGAACAAATGGTGAGTTTCCATACGATCGTAGGGAAGTGGCCCTCGAAGGTGTGAAGGGTGTATGAATAGATCAAGGCATTCCATGAGCCAAACCTGTAAGACAAAAGGTGCTCCCGAGGATAACATGACCCCAATGGCATGGGCACAATCCAGGCCCATCAAGGTCTCACCAAGGACCAACATGACGACGCTTTTCATCTCTCGCGGACCACAAGTAATGGGTATGAGAACATCAAAAAGGACTGAAAGAGGAAATAAGAGAGTATGGCTATCGATAGTGCACTACGCCGAATGATCTGATACCCGCCATCATGGGGTCCCCCATGGAGCATAGGCAGAGGAAAGACGCTCAAAGTCGATCTGTCGGTCATGAATAAAAGAGCCGGCCACATTTCGAGATGTATGAAAAAGAGCAGCAAGATCCTGAACATACTCGGCCTGCACCGGAGGAACCGTCAAATCTGTGGAAGGATCAGTGTGGAGAAGAGCGCTAAACTTCTCAAATAAAGGACAAACCACCTAAAAGTCGAAGCGGAAAACATGGAGAGAAGGGTCCCAACACTGAATAATGGCTCAAAGTAAGCCTTCATTTAGAGACATCCGCCGAAAAGAGAAGAGGTCATTTAATCTAGAAGACTCGAAGTTGAGCCTGTCAATGCCGGAGAGGATATCCATCCATGGGAAGAAGATTTGAGAGCTAATGGGGGCCATTTGAAGGGGAAGAGAAAGGAAGATAAGAGTGTTCTGTGGAGTTTTGAGGAGAAGAAGGTATAAGTAGAATTAGATATGCCCAAGCTTGCGAGCTGCACTTGAAAAAGCAAATAGCACTCCAGAAAGTGCCGCGCGGCAGTCCGTAAATGACGCACGGCATTCTCTGACTACCGTTGGGGCATTCATTGAGTGCCACATAAGCCTAATCGAGTGCTGTGCAAGGCTATTTTTGGCTAGGGCCCATTTACAATGTTTTTAGCCCACCTACAAACAAAAACTGAATACATAATAAAACGTGTGCATCATGCATCATGCACAACAGGCCAAGCCATGGCTACATTCATTATTTTTTTAAATAAAAGGGCATGACCATAATTACAAGCATTCACCAATCCTGGAAGATAAAGTGTAGGACCAAGCCATGGTCACAATCAGAAAGAGAAAAAGTAACAAGCAATAAAATGCAAAAACAAGCTATGATCGCGATCATCGAGATAGAAGCATGCAGAGAAAAAAAAAAAGATAATCGTGAGTAATGTAGATGCCAGCCCTATCACAGCTATCCAGGAGCTGTCACCAAAATAAATATGTATATATATACAGTCATCCATATAAGTGTGTGGCCTCTCTAAAAATACTCAAAAATAAAAGGAATAGAAGAAAAGCAAGATCAGTCGCAGCCCCGGCCTCGAGTCTGGTGAGTAACACGTCTGAGAGGCTCATCCTCTGACTCTGTGCCACTCCCGCTGCCTCCACCTCTGACTCTACTCCCTATGCCCCAATCTCTGCCACCCCTGCTACCCCCGCCTCGCCCGGCACCTCCGTGAGCTCCGCTGGAACCAATGCCGAACTGCTAAAGCTACTACTGAAGCTCTCTTACCTGCAGAACCAAGGCCCTATTCTCTTCCTCCTGAGCGAAGAAAGAGATTGCATCACCAAGCTTTATCTAAAAAATGAAAAAATGCTGAAATAAGTGTAAAAGGTTAGTGGTAGTTTTATCATGGCTCTCGCATGAGCCTCAGTAAATGCCCGCGCCCCATCGGCCTGAATCAGAAAACTAATAAAAATGAGGTTAGAACATCAAAGTAAGAAATGCAAAATATCAAAGGAAGGTTTTAGAAGATTACCTTCCACTCCCGACCGTAGACCCATTCTCTCACGCTATGGGCGTAGAGTAAGCCCTTCTTGACATAATCCCGCGAGAGATGGTCATACTGGAGCGGGATGGTAAGAGCGCCCGCATGATATCGAGGAACCGTAGTTGTGACCTGCTCACCGTAGGAGACTGTCTGAAGACTCCAATCCCAAGGCGGTAGAGCTAGGGTTCAAGATGCAGCAGGAACGAGCTACAAAGCAAAAAAATGTATTCAGTGAGTAAATATATGTGTGATTAAAAGGCTAAAAGAAAGATTGAAAAGTTAAGAGAAAACTCACCCGAGTCACTTCCATTAAGGGGAAGTTCTGCATCAGCTTAGCAGTATAGAAGGCCTCATACCCATTGGCATCAAGGGACTTCACAAAGTCCTGAATAGAGAGCCCAGCTAGGGTAACCGTGAATGCGGAACCCTGGAGTGTCTCTGCAGCTCTCATAGAAGTAAGTGGGGGATGCGGCATGAAATACACAGGAGCCATCAATGACTGCCTAGTCACCCTCTCCCCCAAGTACCATTCTCAAGCGTCCAGGCCCTCCAGTAGTATCCTTTGTGGGTTATGCCCCCTGATCCCTGCAGCCCTAGAGGAGCAATAGGAATAACATTGTGATAACCTGCATTTTCATTTAATTATTTGTAATTGCATTTGTCATTTTTAAATTCAAAACTTGTAAATGTCTGCTTTTATTAATTTTCCTGAGTAATTTTGTGGTTAGTCTTATTTCATAATAAAATTACTTTTGGGGATTCAACTGCAATTTTATGAATTTAAGAAATACCTGTGTTGAATTTCAAAACTGTATTTCAAAACGGTGGAAATATTTTCTTTTAACTCAAATGGTATTTTTATAAAATCGAAGAAGTACTTCCTACGTTAAAATGAATTTTCTGTATTTTTGGGGTGACCACCGCGCCGCGAAAATACTAGTTTATGTTCATAACTGTCCGTGCCATGTTAAACTTCCACAGATTTTGGAAGTGATGTAAAGCGAGATTTGACACTTGCTTTACTTTCCATATATGGTAACTCATCATTGGATAAGGCCTTGTTTGGCTAAGCATAATTGGTGTGTGTTAACTAATGCTAGAAGCCTCATTTCCCAAACAACCCAACTTGGTCCCTATGTACCTAGACTTAACTCTTGGGGCATCTGTGGAGTTATACACATATCAGTGTATATACGTATAATTATATGCTGCTAATTGTGAGAAGTTAGAGAAGTTGTTAAAACTAATCTTGATTAGAAGAGAAATCTTTAATATACTTGGGCTCCAAGTTTTCCAAATTGGAGTTCTATATAACTCACACCCCCTTGCTTCATTATTCATTCTGCACTCCTAAATACAGAGAGAAAAGAGAGAGAGCTTGAGAGTTTAGTTGTAGAGGAAGAACAACCTCCATAGATTAAAGCTTGCTACTTGGATTCCTAATTCCTAATTCTTTCTCAACATCTATTTGAATCTCCAATCTCAGTGAGTATATTAAACTCACTCTAAATGTAATTTTATGCTTAGTTACTGATTGAGTGTCTGTATTAATAAACCACCATTGCTAATTTTGTCCATGGAAGCTTGAGCTTCAAAATCATAATTTTTCAAACCTTAATCAAAACTTGTTTTAGAGTTGATTATGAAAGATGTTACTGATCGGAAGAGAACAAATCCTATTTATACGCCTTAACGAGCATCTGTTAGCTCCTTTTTATCCTGTTTTTGTATATTTTTACTTTATTTTCTATTTTCTGACAGAATTTGGAAGAAATCACCTAAACCAGGCTAAACAGGGTGAAAAAGCAAAAGAGAAGAAGCTGAAAAATCAATATCGCGCGCGCGATCCGCTTGCGCAAAAATCCAGATATCGCTCGCGTGACCCGCTCGCGCGGAAGTCCAGAAATCGCTCGCGCGAGGTACCAAATGTCGCGCTCGCGCGGATCGCTCGCGCGATATGTGTAAAAACCAATTATGCGTATTTCAGTATACTGAAGACTCCTGTGCAAACGAAACTGCTGAATGACGTCTAGACTGTAAATTACATCAGTTTCAGTCCGTTTCGGGTTAGGAAGGCTTCCAAAACTTGTTGTAAATCTATATATACCCTATTTTATTACAATTAAAGGGTTAGACATTGTTGGCAATTAATATACACACATTCTACAACCATACTTCCAGCCATTGAAGGGAGGGAAGCAAGGAGAAGAAGAAGAAGACCAAGGGTTTCCATAGCCTCCTCCATCAACTACTTGCCATCCATCACTTCCATGGACAGCTAGATCATAGATCTAGGGTTTCAATGAAGCCCTAGACGAGTAATAGGGTTTTATTTATGTTTTTATTTTAGTTTTATTATGTATGGATGACAGTCACATGTTTAGAGGATTTTTATAAATAAATCGTACTTCTAGTGATTAAATCATTACTTTTAGAATTTATTCTTGTCTTACATCTATTTTGACTGTGATGTGCTCAACGATCTATGCTTGCTGTGCTTGTTTAGATTGTTTACATGTGATGGTGCTTTATTTATTTGTGCTATCAAGTATCCGAATAGTCCATGCCTAGGTTAGACGAATTAGATCGCAACCCTAGTTTAGTGCAGGATAATTCGTGCTAACCGAAGATGGATTATGTTGGTGCTTGAACCATGATTATCTTCTTGTCGGAGGAATTGGGCTTGTAGCTACAATTCCCCATTATCATCCAACATAATAAGCTAAAGTAATTCATAAATATTCCTATTATGAAGCTAGTGGTGGATTTGCAATCCTAGGTTCCCTTAAACATTATTTAAAACACTTTTAATTGCTTTCATAGTTTAGATTTAGTTTTATTGTTATTAGTTTAATTAAAATCAAATCAAAATCCGTTTTCATAATTAACTGAAGTTAGGTTTTAAAATTAAGTCGCTGTAGTTAACCAATCCCTGTGGGTTCGACCTTTGCTTTCACACTACAAATCTTTTGAAAAGTAAAGAACACTTTTTATATCTTGATTCTGACAAGATCAATTTTTGGCGCCGTTACCGGGGATTGCATTACTACCTTTAGTTTTATAATCTTAGTTTAGTTAATTCGTAAATATTAGATTAGTTTTTATTATTTTTCTTATTTTCCGTTTTGTTTTTAGTTACTAACTTGTTCTTTTATTTTGTAGTCAACGTTTCCGAGTGGAGCAGCTAATTACATCACAGGAGCTTACGCAAATAAAAATATAAATAAAATAAAATAAATTGCTTCTTGTGAAACTCGCTTTAAACCACTGTAAGTCAGGGCGCTGTGACGCACTATTTGCATTAGTTTAGGGTTAATTGCACTGCATTAGCTAGGAAACCCGGGGCGCTGGGCTTGACGCGGTCATTGCATTACAGGATAATATTCATGCATCACAGTAGTTGAGTGCTTGTTATCTTAGTTGCGTGATTGCTATTTGTTTTTTTTGTTGAGTCAGTTTTTGTTTTTAGTTTACTTTCTTTTAGTTTATGTTAGGTACACGTTCAAATAAACCAGAATTAAAACCTTTTGACTCTGAACTTGAACGTACATTAAGACTTAACAAGTCTTCCAACTTAACTTCTAGAACACGGTTTTTAATAGACGACGATTTGACACCGAAACCAACGTCTTTATTTGAGTCCGAAATACGTAGTACTCTTACAAGACTAAAGAAACCACGCTGTAATAACATAGAACCAATTAAAATGGCAGACATTGGAAATAATAACGAAAACAACCAAAATAATAACAGAGCTAATATGAATAATCTTAATATACCGCCTCCTCCTCCACTTATAAACTATTTTATTCCTATGACGTACACGCCACAAGCTGGTATCGAATTACCGGAGGCGACAGCATCTCACTTTGAGATAAAGTCGTCTACCATCTCGCTACTTCCATCATTCCATGGCCGTCTAAATGAAGACCCTTACCAACACTTAGGGGATTTTCAGGGTATATGCTCTACTTTGAAAATACAAAACCTAAATAATGATGAATTAAAATTGTGGCTCTTCCCATTCTCCTTAAGAGACAAAGCAAAGTATTGGCTTCAATCACTTGAGCCAAACACAATAAAAACATGGGAAGCCTTACACACCGCCTTTTTACAAAAGCTTTTCCCTATTATGCGTACAAATAAGATAAGAAAAGATATAACTAATTTTGTGATGCAAAATGGGGAGACTCTTTATGACATGTGGGAAAAATTTAAAGAATTATTACGTTCGTGCCCACACCATCAGGTTCCCAAGTGGCAATTGGTTCAAGTCTTCTACGAGGGGCTTATTCCCTCTATTAGGAATACCGTCGATGCCGTTTGTGCGGGAACTTTCCTACACAAAAGCGCCGACGAGGCCTGGAAAATTTTTGAAACTTTGAGCGAGAATTCGATGCACCAAGCGGTGTCTGTCCGTTCTGAGGGATATCATTCACAACCTAAGAGGGAGGTAAAGTTCGAGTCAAGTCAATCAATTGAAATAAAAGAACTATCTAACAAACTTGACCAACTTTTAACAATGAACCAAACGACAGCCCCACCCGCTCATGAAATTTGTGCATTATGTTCTGATCCTTCACATTCGATACTTGCATGTCCATCGGCGAGTCAATTTTTGGAATTCGTGGAGCAACACATTAACTCTATTCAACAATACCCACGAAATAATTATAATTCGACTACTAATAATCCGGATGCGCCATGGAGAAACCATCTTAATTTCTCGTGGAAAAATAATAATAATAATCCTAATGAGGCGACTAATTTTCCTAATGCATATCGACCTCAGTTTCAACCTAATCAATACCAACAACCGCATCCTAATCTGAACCCTCCAAGGGGTAACATTTTTTAGGAAAAGGTGTTGGCATCCCTTAATAAAATTGAAACGCAAGTACAGGCACAAGCACAAATAGTGCACTCTCATACACAATCCATTGCGAAGCTTGAATCCCAAATGGGACAACTAGCTATTGTAGTGATCGTAGAAACGAGGGGACGTTGCCTAGTCAAACAATTCAAAACCCTAAGGGACAATATGAGGTTAAGGGGTCGAATGAGCAAGTAAACGCCGTCTCAACTAGGATGACTACACGAGAGGAGGTGATAGAAACCCCTAATGAGAATGTGATAGATATGAACATCAACTCTAATAAAGAGAGGGGTGAGGACGTGAATCAAAGTAGAAAAGAAAATGAACCGGTCCCAACTAATTACATTCCAAAGTTACCATATCCACCTAATGTTGAGGGACCGTCACATTTGCCCAAGAAAGGGTCAAAATGGAAGATATACTCGAGGTATTTAAACAAGTTAAAATAAATATTCCATTCCTCGATGCTATAAAACAAATTCCCGCTTATGCTAAATGTTTAAAAGACCTTTATACACAAAAGCGCAAATTGCGGAGTCATACTCCTAAAAAGGTCTTCCTCACGGAAAAAGTAAGTTCTATTTTTCAACACTCACCTCCAAAATATAAGGATCCTGGTACGCCAACGATTTCATGTGTCATAGGTGACACTATCATCCATAGGGCTCTCCTTGACTTAGGTGCTAGTGTTAATCTCATACCTTATCACGTCTATAAACAATTAGGTCTAGGAGAACTTAAACCTACGGCCGCTACTATTCAATTAGCGGATCGTTCCGTCAAAATACCTAGAGGAATCGTCGAGGACGTCTTGGTTAAAGTTGATAAATGCTATTATCCTGTCGACTTCATGGTCCTTAACACTGAACCCGTGCTAGATGCTAGGAAACACACTCCTGTCATTCTAGGCCGTCCATTCTTAGCAACTGCTAATGCTCGTGTCAACTGTCGAACGGGGGTAATGAAGGTGTACTTTGGGAACATGAACTTAAAATTGAATGTTTTCAACGCTATTGATCAACCTCCTAAAGACGACGATTACCTATGTGAGGCGGAGAGTGAGGTACGACGGAATATTGAACCTAATATAGGAATAAATACGTGTGAGAAAAATATTTTGGTGAGTAGTGAGCGGAAGAATTCGACTAATCTGGACCCTAATGCAGAATCTACTCGGAAGGTAAGAAATCGATTTGAACATACTGACAAACCGTCAATCGAATTAATTCAAAGCGACGTGATTTCTGCTTACCATCGAGCTCTACCTGATATTCTTAGGGGTACAAAGTCTGATTTTCAACCTCCGTAAGTCTTGAGCTAGAACGGTCTAGCTGAAGACGTAAAAGTTAGCGCTTCTTGGGAGGCAACCCAAGCTTGATTTCGTCTGTTTCTTTGATTTTTGGATGTTTTTGGGTCATTTTGGTCTATTTTTGAGGTGCTGGACAGGTTTGGGGTCAGAGTAAAGTTATTTTTAATTTCTATACATAAAATAAGTGAACCGAGAGAAAACATCAAACTCGCGCGCGCGATCCGCCCGCGCGAGACGTCGCTCGCGCGATTTTTCCCCTTAGACGTTTTTCTTTGTTTTTCTTTATTTGAGCTCTCAGGTTCTCTTCGCGCCTAGCCTCGCGGGCGCGAGGTAGCTCGCGGGCGCGAGCATTAAAAAAAAATTTGGAAATTCGCGCGCGCGACGGCCGCTCGCGCGATTCCCAATTTTTTTTTATATTTCCTTTTATCTTCTATATCTTTCCTCCACACCTGTCACATAGTTTTTATTTTGTCTGTTTTTGTTTCTTAGGTCCTTTTCGATTGAGTCGTTTGTTGTTTTCATCATTATAGTTATGTTTTACTGTTTTTTCTAGTTTATTATTATTATTTTTTTTTGTACTTTCTTTAAGTTTTATAGTTTCTTTAGTTTAGTTATAATTCTTTTAGCTGCTTTTATTATTTTGTTTGTTTGTTTTCTTTTATCAAAAGGTAACAGGTATATTTGAACTTTATCGCTATATTCTTATACCTTCACCTGTTCTAGGCTTGTCGAGATCGAGGTATTATCGTTCCTTTCTTACCTACTCTCCGTTCTTTCATTTTATTGTTTCATTGGGGACAATGAAAAGTTTAGGTTTGGGGGTATGCACTCACACGTGTTCATTAGTTTATGCAAAATTTTAAAATTTTTCAATAAGTGTGTTTAAGTAAACGATGTTACCGACGTTTTTGCAATATCAATTTGATACTCTTTGGTAGAGAATTATGATTGTTATAAAATGATAAACAAGGAAAGATGTGATTAAACATTTGCTGAAGTTATGATGTAACGTTTTAAGTTACGTATTGTTCGAATCGTAGTTTTATATCATAGATTTGCACACAAACCTATGCACTGCACGTAGTCATTGGAATACATGTTTGATGTGAATTATAATATGATTCGGATTTCTAGATAACACATGGTGGAGACTAGACCCAGTAAGCTTTTGAGCCTATCTTTTCTTTTTAGAGGGTTATAAATACGTTTTGTGTTTGTCGAATTTCATTGAAATAGCGCATCTACTTGTTGTTTAGTCTCATTATTCTTGTTTTGGTTGATAAGTCAAGTTAAAATATTTGCTACCATGCTAAATAATCTTCCATTGTAAATGTTGAAGAACCATATAACCATAGGACATGATTTTAGGCCTTCTTTGTTTACTGACCGATAAATGATAAAAATTTCCTTAATTCACCCTTGAGCCGTTAAAATGCCTCTTTTTCTTTGTTCACCATTATCCTCTTTAAAAGCTCCAACTTGATCAACTTGGAGTATACCACTGGAAGAGTGATCAACTTTTAGTAGTATTAAGGCGATGTGTTGATTGAGAAGAAGAAGAAAATAAGATGCTATTGGGGTAGTTGCTTGGTATTCAATGCATAGTCATTTGAGAAGAAAGAAAAGAAAAAGGAAAAGAAAACAAAATAAAAAGAAGAAGGTTGAAAAAAAATGAATGAGAAAAGAGAATGAAAGAAGAGAAAGTTGGTAGAGAAGAAGAATGAAAGAAATCGAACATGCCTTACAATGCCATTCTGAGATTACCTACCTAGTATATCCTTTTTCATTACCTGAGCCACAATACAACCTTTGAAAAGTCCTAGTTGATCCTAGAAAAGATGGTTTAGATATGTAAACGATGGGAGGGGATTAAAACATGGTAATGATTAATTTTTCTTGATTGTTGGCATCCTATCCATGAGACTACTGTTCTTTCGTGTCATGCGTCTTTTTCGAGTCATATGTGAGCATTTCTCGTTTTGAAAACATATTTCCTTTACTCGCATATACTAGATAAATTACACCTGTTTTTGAGTGTTTTATTTGAGAGTGTAATTAATTTCGAGATTCGTAGTCGAAGCATAGTTGAATGGTTATCCGAGTTATATTCCATGTTCATGACATACGCGTGTTCATTTGACTACCACATCACACACGTGCAATTGTATGAGGAACTCTATTGATTTATATGATGCATGTGCTCGAGATTGTTTTTCATGATATAGGTGAACGTTTGATTCTGTTTCTTCTTGTTCGTTATTCTATTTCGAATCGTTGTTTATAATAAGGAGTATTGAATGTTATGTTTTTCTTTTTAATAAAACTTTTTAAGTTTTTAAGTTAATAAAGATGGTTGTGGGTAACTTGTTGATGAGAACCCTCACGAGACTTCACTCGTCTGACTAGGGACACCTAGAGGTTTAAAAGGCTTGTTGCATATGCTAAAAGCAATCGTGATCCATGCGAAAATGGAGTAGTATTTTTTTTAGTAGTAGTTTTTATTTTAGTTTTGCTCGAGGACTAGCAAAATGTAGGTTTGGGGGTGTGATCGGAAGAAAACAAATCCTATTTATACGCCTTAATGAGCATCTGTTAGCTCCTTTTTATCCTGTTTTTGTATATTTTTACTTTATTTTCTATTTTCTGACAGGATTTGGAAGAAATCACCTAAACCAGGCTAAACAGGGTGAAAAAGCAGAAGAGAAGAAGCTGAAAAATCAACATCGCGCGCGCGATCCGCTCGCGCGAAAATCCAGATATCGCTCGCGCGACCTGCTCGCGCGGAAGTCCAGAAATCGCTCACGCGATTCGCTCGCGCGAGGTACCAAATGTCGCGCTTTCGCGGACTGCTCGCGCGATATGTGTAAAAACCAATTATGCGTATTTCAGTATACTGAAGACTCCTGTGCAAACGAAACTGCTGAATGACGTCTAGACTGTAAATTACATCAGTTTCAGTCCGTTTCGGGTTAGGAAGGCTTCCAAAACTTGTTGTAAATCTATATATACCCTATTTTATTACAATTAAAGGGTTAGACATTGTTGGCAATTAATATACATACATTCTACAACCATACTTCCAGCCATTGAAGGGAGGGAAGCAAGGAGAAGAAGAAGAAGACCAAGGGTTTCCATGGCCTCCTCCATCAACTACTTGCCATCCATCACTTCCATGGACGGCTAGATCATAGATCTAGGGTTTCAATGAAGCCCTAGACGAGTAATAGGGTTTTATTTATGTTTTTATTTTAGTTTTATTATGTGTGGATGACAGTCACATGTTTAGAGGATTTTTATAAATAAATCGTACTTCTAGTGATTAAATCATTACTTTCAGAATTTATTCTTGTCTTACATCTATTTTGACTGTGATGTGCTCAACGATCTATGCTTGCTGTGCTTGTTTAGATTGTTTACATGTGATGGTGCTTTATTTATTTGTGCTATCAAGTATCCGAATAGTCCATGCCTAGGTTAGACGGATTAGATCGCAACCCTAGTTTAGTGCGGGATAATTCGTACTAACCGAAGATGGATTATGTTGGTGCTTGAACCATGATTATCTTCTTGTCGGAGGAATTGGGCTTGTAGCTACAATTTCCCATTATCATCCAACATAATAAGCTAAAGTAATTCATAAATATTCCTATTATGAAGCTAGTGGTGGATTTGCAATCCTAGGTTCCCTTAAACATTATTTAAAACACTTTTAATTGCTTTCATAGTTTAGATTTAGTTTTATTGTTATTAGTTTAATTAAAATCAAATCAAAATCCGTTTTCATAATTAACTGAAGTTAGGTTTTAAAATTAAGTCACTGTAGTTAACCAATCCCTGTGGGTTCGACCTTTGCTTTCACACTACAAATCTTTTGAAAAGTAAAGAACACTTTTTATATCTTGATTCTGACAAGATCAGTTACATCATAGATGATATGTTTAAAGTGTTAGAACATAATTAGTTCATATGAAATAGTTTTATAAGAAATTAAGTTTTTCTTGTCATCTCTTAGTCTTTCATAGAATTGGAGAGCTACGGATAAAATCTTGTTAAATTGATCATGGATTCATAATCCTTGTGAGAAACCAAAGAGATCCATATATTAATTGTCATGTTTAAATCAGAATTACAAAATGGGTCAAAAAGACCCCTTAAGACTGAAACAGGGGAATTCTGGGGAAGAAGACGAAGCTTCTGCATGAACTCGCACGCGTGATCGCGCGAGTGAGGGTTGCGCGAACGGCCTGCGTGAGCGACCCCTCGCGCCAGCTGTGTGTTTTCTGGCAGAAAGAAAAGTTTTTATAATAAAACGAAAAATGAGCATATCACGCAAGCGACCCCTCGCACGAGCGGCCCGCGCGCGCTACTTTGAGCAGTTTCTAGTTTTTGCTTATTTTATGTTAAGGAACTGTTTGGGTGATGTTTCATGGACTTTTAAAGCTCTGTATGGGAAATTTACTAAAACAGAGTCCTATTTGGTTATGTTTGGACGATTAAAACGTTGTATTACAACTTATCAATCCCCGTACGTACGCCGTTTATATAATTCAGTGATTTACCTCATGTTTAAAGTTTCATGACTTACATGTGAAGTCAGTTGTACATGCATGGTGAGTGTGAATGTTTGTCATGCCCCGGAGTAGCATAAATAGAGAAAAAAATAAATTTCCTTTATGGGTCCATAGGGAATGACGGGTGAAGTCACATGATTTGTCCACACCACGCAGTACTAAGCAATAAGAAGTAATAGTGTAACAAGAATGAAGTCTAGGTTCTAATCACAAAGCAACATAAAGTCAATCAGAAGTTACTAACTATTACATATCAGAGTCTCGAATCAAATATAAGGCAGCGGAAGTACAAATGCCAAGGCAACATATGCCTGACTACAAAAGATTCTAAAACGGTAAAGACAACTAGCTACAATTCTAGTCTAGTCTTCAGTTGGCATATGGGTAGTCCTCGGCGTAGTAGTCTTCTTCGGTCTGACCTCCGTCAGGGAAATTCTCCACAGGAACTCCGTCGCTGGCATAGTAGTCTTCTTCTGCAGGCCCTTCACCTGTATAGTCATAACCAGGGTGCGCTGGAACGTAGAAATGTCCAGCGGCATAAACGCCGTCAGCTTAATGAAAGCCGAGTGAGTTAGATACTAACAGGGTATCGACTATTGAAGTTATTACAAGTTATAAACCGTAACCAAATTTGAACTCTGTAAGGGTAACTCCTTTAATCGACCAATGATCCGATTACTGACGTTTTACTCATTATAAGACCGATAACACGTCTAGGTAGGGGAACAGACTCGACAGTAGTTCAACTCTATAACGCACCATTGCTCATCCACCGCTTTTAAGAACATATGCACAGTTCACCGCATGTCATGGATACCACGTTAGTCCATCCCCCGCTTTTAAGAACATATGCACAGTCCACCGCATGTCAGGGATATAACGCTTTAAACAACAGTACATCATTCTATGCCACGACTTAGCGACGTCTACCAGTGATCACGGTCCACCGCATGTCATAGACACCTTCGTCTGTCTACCTCTTTTAAGAACATATGATTAGATCATCTGGCTATCTTAGGGCAAATGGTCCGGTTCACCGCAAGTCATAGACACCTTCGTCTGTCTACCGCTTTTAAGAACATATGATCGACCAAAGCCCGCCCACGCAAGATTCCCGAATCTTAGCAAACCTACTTAAGTTCAACTCTATTACCGATACATGACAATCCCAATGTGGCCCGACTACTCTGAATGAAATGAATGTTAACTCCAAAGGATTCACGACTATTCCGTTATCTAACATTATAAACATTATCCGTTAATCTTGTTGTTACTACGACCCTACGCTGCATTAATTCATTATCATGTCTGTATTACAATAATAAAGCATGCTGGGAAGTACTGAACAGTAAATAAACAACTAAACAGTTATTACATTAACTAAACAAGTAAAACAGTAAACTGTAACATCCAATCGATTGGTATAGAAGTCAATCGATTGGTATAAAAGTAGTGTCAATCGATTGGAATAAAGTTCAATCGATTGGATCACAATCCATGTCAATCGATTGCATAAAATGTCAATCGATTGAGACATGAAAGATGTCAATCGATTGATATAGTGTCAATCGATTGGAACATGAAAGATGTCAATCGATTGATAAGGTGTCAATCGATTGACACTTCGTCTTCTTCACAGAGAAGACTGCCCAGCACATATAAACGGGAATACATGATTTCTTCTTCATTTCTTCATTCAAAACATGTCATAACATCAATGTAAGGCTACCAAGTGAGTTTAGAACTCACCTAGACGTTAGGGGCGTGTTTGGGAATGTGAAATGAAGCTTGGAGCTTCAATGGTGGCTCCTCCCTCTCTTTCCTCTGCTCTCTGTCTCCTCTCTTCTTTTTCTCCTTCTTCTCTTCTTCTTTCTGGTCTTCTTCTTCTTCTTCTCAGTCCATCTGTGTGGGTGTGTGTAAATACATGTATATATATGAGTATATATATATATATGAGTGTATATATATATATAAACACACACAAAACTCTCCCTCTCACTCTCTCTGATTTCTGTAAACAGAAATACGCCCAAAATGGGCTGGTATATATAGAGAGGGAGTGTTCACGTGGCCTCTCCCCAGCCAGAGCAAAAGAATCTGCCCAGCTGCCTCCAATCGATTGACATAAGTGTCAATCGATTGATACAATCAATCGATTGAGATAAGTTCAATCGATTGGTACCAAAAGCAAGTCAATCGATTGGAAAACTTGTCAATCGATTGGTATCCAAAATATACCAAGGGTAAGGCCAAGCTCATACAAGTATTAAAGAAACATACAAGGTCTTAGTTATATAATATATTACAAAATACAGGGTATTACAATGTTGGTCAGTGTGGTAAAGAGAGTATGGTTGAGATTGTGTTGTGGACACTCCCTGGTAAGTGAGTACCAAAGTGTGTTGTGGTTGAGATTGCGGCGAGAGTGTCTTTGAAATGCGATGGTGGCAAAACTGGACATTCCCTGACGACCATGGTAGCGTCAAAGTGTGTGAAACCGAACTTGGACATTCTCTGGCACCCATGGAAGTGCTAAAGTGTGGTCTACAGACACTCCCTGGTACCCGAGTCTGGATACTGTGTGATGCATTTGCGAGGCGGATTAGGTACTAAAGTGTGAGGCACTGGGCATTCCCTGGCACCCCATGCTAAAGTGTGAGGCACTGGACATTCCCTGGCACCCCTGTGCTAAAGTATGGCTATCGGAGTATTTCAAAGATACTGATGTAAGATAGTGGGTTGTTGTGTTTGTCGAGAGAAAAGAGTCGGTAAGATGAGATGGTGCATTGTTTTCATACACGGTCACATATATGTGAATTATAGCTTTCAAATGATATTGTGGTTGTTTTATAAAAATGAACTCTTTACTTTAATATAAACTTGTTGAATTAAATGGGAATTGGAAAATGGTAAATGAGTATGTGTTACATTCAAAGTTATGTTTTTAATACTCACCAGTTTCTTGAAGCTGACGACGTTGATGCGTCCTGGACATCCGTGTTCAGGCTTTTCAGGTTATGATATTGCTGGGCCGTACGACTACGCAAATTGAGAAACACTGCTAGATAGAGAATTTACTTTTATATGTTTTAAGTTATAAACTGAATTCTGTAATAAGGATGACTATAATAGACAAAAGATATTGTTTTGTTTTAAGGCGGCTTGTGCCTTAGCTGACCCATAGTGGTAATATGTAATAAGTTAGAAAAATATTTGTAAGTCTTGATTTCTCTACTCTGATTTTTTATGTTTTTGTTGTTGATGTTTGGGACGGAATCGATCCTTCAAACTATCGCGACCTACGGGTCCATAAAGGAAATTAAACGCTTTCCTTATTTATGCTACGTCGGGGCGTGACAAACATCGAGCCAAGGCTGCCAGCGGACATGCGGCTCTGTCAAATTCATCAGAAAATTCTTGAACGATATGAAATCGTCAGCCCCAGTCTTTCGCCCGACCCGCTCCTTCTGCCATTTCAGCCCCTGGGGTATGATGAGGGCGTCCGCTCATAACATCTCGGGCGACATCATCTGCATGTACTCATGGGACCAAATCCGCAAGAAAGAAAAAGAAAGGAAAAGGGTGTGAGGTTCTAGACTCTAGAATTGTGAAATAATTCAAAGATCATTTGAAATAATAAGATAGAGTAATTAGAGGTGTACCTCCCATGCCCTCCAGAAGCCGTCGGTGGAGCACGGCTGATCCCAAGAAATATCTCCCATATGCTTGTACAGGATGGCTAATCCTGCACCAGTTCAATCATACTGATAAATCTGGTCCATGCACTCCAGGGACCCCACCAGTGCTACAGAAATCCTATCACCCCTGTTGCTCAGCAGAAAGCATCCAAGCATATATATAATGAAGCCTCGGGCCATCTTCTCATCTATAAAACCTTCCTGGCCTCTGAAGGTGTCGAGAAACCACTTGGCCATAACCAAAGGCTCCTCAGGAACAACTCCCAGCAGCGGCAGCACCCAGTCCCACTCTGTCATGGTATCCAAGTACAACAGGTACTCTCCCCCCCCCCCCCCGAAAGGGATCCCAATGATCACAGAGAAATCGAGCGGGGTCATCGTCATCTCCCCAAACTCGAAATGGAATGTGTTGGTGGTGTCCCACCAACGCTTGGCCAAGGTATGTATCTGTCGAAAATCGTTGGAGCTCTTCGTCAAGAGTTTGACGAAGTCCCCAAAGCCTGTCGCATCGATGAAGCCCCGTACAATATCATTCAGAGACTTGTACCACGCGAAACCATGTGCCAAGTTGCCATGCCCCTTAAACACATCAGGCTGGAGCTGTAGAAATTACGAGATTCGGTGTCAGTGAATAAGTAGGTGGAAGAAAGAAATAATAATAATAATAATAATGAAAAAATAAAAATAATAAATTAATATATAAATAAGTATAAATAAATAAAAGAGAAGCAATAATAAAGAATACATGAATAAAAGAGTAAAAGAGCAGTCGGAACGCTCGAAAAAAAATTCGCAAGCATCGCGTTCATATCCATGAAAATTTTGTCGTCATACATCCGTAAAGTTCTTTTTAAAGAAAGTCAAAAGTAAATGAATGAACGATGAGTAATAGTAAGTAATAATGAAATCAAATAGTGAATGAATAAGCGGGCAATTGGGAACACTCGGAAAATTCCATAAGTATAACATTCGTGATCATACAAAGTTTTGTTGTCACACACACACATAAGGTTTAATAAGGAATGGAATAAAGAACACAGAAAGTGAAAAAGAATGAGAAAAGCAATCAAAGCACTTAGCAGATCGAAAAACAAGGTACATGCAATAAACAGTACATTCGAAATACACCGAGAGGAGACGCATGCCATGATACTTGATGATTCATTGAAATTTCAAGAAGAGAATGGAAAAGAAAAGATAAGAGACGTATATACCTCTCCTCTGAACGCTCGGGCGTGTCGGGATCCCGGAGGAAGAATGTGGGGTCGGGGTGAGGAGTGGGCCTATACCTGGCCTTCTTCCTGCTACCCGAGCCGTTAGCCATAACCTGTCAAAAGGGAAAGAACTGAATATCAAACCTTTGAAAGAAATCAAGAAAAACAACAAAAATAAAGAGAATAATGAGATTTTGATCAAGAGTAACTAACATGCTAATCCTGGTAGATAAATGCAAGAAAAAGAGAAAAATCTCCAGAGGGATTTCAGTTAAGAGGATTTGAGAAGAATGAGAGAAAATGGAATGAAAATGGGCATCTAAGCAATCTGCCCAGCCTGAGCGACACTTGAAAACTATGCACGACAGTTGATGAAGTGTCGTGCGGCACTCGCTGCCGCTGCGATGTTTTGCGAGTGCCGCACAGCAATCGCGGACTGCCGCGTCTTGAAGCATGTACTGCGAGTAAGGTGGTTAAGAAGCCTTTGGTTCCCCCCAAAATTCAAATTGGATCCTAAAATCTGAATCTGAACCCCCGCAGTCTGCCCACCTTATGCACTTTTGTCCCTGAAAATAACTTTTTAAGTCCACATGGCTTCAAATTTTGAAAACTAGGTTTGAATGACTTTCGATTTTCAAAATTAGGTGGATTTTAGACTCCTAATTTTGAATATCGAAAAGAATTTGAGTCTATTTGACTCCTGATTGTTGAAATTGAAAAGAATATGAAACTGATTGACTCCTGATTTTTGAATTGAAAAGAATTTGAGTCTGATTGACTCCTGATTTTTTGAATTTTGATAAAATTTGAGTCTGATTGACTCCCGATTTTTACGAATTTTTTGAGCAAACATATTCGACGGGGCCGAGCAGCTGCAGATTTTTAGAGAAAACATATTCGACGGGGCCGAGCGACTGCGGATTTTTAGAGCAAACATATCCGACGGGGCCGAGCGGCTACAAATTTTTATGAGCAAACATATCCGACGGGGCCGAGCGGCAGCGGATTTTTATGAGCAAACATATTCGACAGGGCCGAGCGGTTATGGATTTTTATGAGCAAACATATCCGATGGGACTGAACGGCTGTGGATTTTTATGAGCAAACCCGCATTAACACTGGGGCCTAAGTCACGAAGCGCCGCCCAGTCAATTGAGTTCGTCCTTTTGGCCAAGAGACGGCCATGTATCTTGAAGAGAATTAACCCAATGATTATAGAAATTCTGAATTCTAAAGATTAATTCCTCGTTAAGTTTGAGTAAACACGAGCATTCAGTAGCATAAGGCATTGGATCGCATCTAGATGCGTCAAGATTGCACGTTTTAGAATCACATCATTTTTAGAGCACGAAGTTACATTAACGGTCATCATTGCATGAACACGTGCATCACGACAAGATAGGTGCATTCATTCGTATGACTATTTGTGTAGTGACCCGAAAATTTAAAACATATTATTTTATTTTTCGTCAAAGAAAAATACCAGTTTTGAAAATTTTAGCAGTATAATTTTTATCTGTGTGTATGGTTAAGCTTGTGAGCTCAACACACACTAGAATATCTCATGAGAAACTTGGAGCCCAATTTTTGTTTTGTGCAGTGTGTGTGTGTGCCGAGTGTGTGTTGATGAGTGAACTTGGTGGGCAAGTGTATTAAATCTATATATACACCCCTCATTCACTCAAACTCCCAACATCAACTCTCTGTCTCTCAACTCTCTTCTACCACTCCCTCTCTCGAAATATATATGTATTCATATGTACATACACAAGTTAATACAGAGGCAATTTGAAACTCAAAGCTTGGGTCATCAAAATATTGTTGGGATCATTTATATATCTCTATCATCTGAAAATGGGTAAGGTTATACACCAATCTTTTAGTTGAATTTCAGTCTATATATTCACACACACATAGAAATATATATTCAGTGAGTAATTGAAATCAAACTTGATTTCTTATTTGGGAATTCTCTGTAAAATCAATTTGGTAAAACTTTCTTTTGTAACCTTGTTAATAACTCAGTTTGTAATTCAATATTTTTTATAAACTGATGATATAGATATAGATATACTTATATATATATATGTGTGATTCATATATATATCGTTAAGGGTCAGAAAATAGCGAGCAAAAAAACTGTGACAGAAATTTGATTTCTTTATATCAATTGAAAGGTCTCGATCCCACGAGGCTCCATTTCGAATTTTAGAAGCTAATTCGCAACGGTTGCGACGAACGAGCAAAGTAAAGTTTTGTCACCGTTCGGTTTTTCAATAAAATCAAGAGCTGTGTTTTGATTCTTGAAAATTTGATTTCGTATTTGAAATCTATGCGGAAAAAGGAAGAGATTCATATATTGGAAGTCCTGTTTTGGTTACGTTTTGAAAATGGGTAAAAACTAATCCTTAATTTCAAAACAGGGGAAAAAGAAAGAAGAAGACGACACTGTGACATCTCGCGCGCGCGACCCGCGCGAGCGAGGGGTCGCGCGAGCGGCCCGCGCGCGTGACCAGGCATAATTTTGAAAATTGTTTTTATATAACCCAGTGACCCTTCTGAACACTTTCCGCGCGAGCGACCCGCACGAGCGAGGCCTCGCGCGAGCGGTCCGCGCGAGCGAGGTCCCGCGCGCGACCTCGGGCAGTTTGTTGAAAGCTCCTGTTTTCTTATACTTGAGCCAGTTTTAAGCTAAGGGACCTTGTACCCTAAGCTTTAAGAGTTGTACCTTACTGTAATAGTAGTTATACTTGTGCTTAGAGGTGTTGTACCTCACTGATATACGCGCATTATTGTATATCAAGATTTGTAACAGATTGAGCAGTTCCGGTTTCTGTTCTGATTAATTATTCAGTCTCTCCTCGGTGAACGGTAGTTCCATATAACCCTCAATAAAGTTGTATAACATGTTTAATAGTGTACTTACATGTTTACTTGATCTGTGATGCTTTAAGTGTTTACTTGAGCTGCTATGCCTTAAGTGGTTACTTGAGTTGCTATGTGTTTACCTGAGTGATTTCAGCATGTTTATTGTGTTGCTTTAAATTAAAAGCATGGATTGATAATCTGCCTTATGAAATATTGAATATGTCTGGATGCTTAGAGCTCGCATATGTCATAACATTTCATAAGCATGCATGATCACGAAAATCACGAAAATGATTTTGGGATGAAAGACCTTAAAGGCTTTCGATTTTGAAAAAAAAAAAAAAAGGGGGGGGGGGGGGAGGTCTTAGAGACTTCCAGGTTTTGAAAAGGGAAGACCTTAGAGGCTTCCATGCATAAAACCCTCTAGGAGGGATTTTGTTTTGAAAAGATAGAAATCCCGGATTTGTGGGTAGGCATGTGAGATGGGTACCACTAGGAACTCGAATTGCGGGATGTGCTGCAAGAAACCCCCGTAAAGGTAAAGGCTTGGCCTCCGTGTAATTCGTAAGGCCCAAAGTCCCGCACGTTTGAGGCTAGGCCTACGTGGACGGGAAGCCCATAGTCCGGGTAATGATATTGACGATTGAGGGTGAGTGTTTGAAAATGCACGAAAGTGATTTTCATACATGACATTGGCATTCATTGCACTCACGCATGTTATATAACAGATGTTATTGTGCGGTTATATGACTATACGAGCCTTTTGGCTTATGGACTATCAAACCTTTCCTTTTCAGGTGATATAGACAAGGGTAAGGCTCCCTGAGATTTGATGAACTTCCGCTTTGTTTGAAGGTCAAGTTTATGGGATTTTAATTTACATGTTGATTCAAAGAGCACGTTATGATTTAATTGGACAAGTGTTAGTCCACCCACTTTTAAATAGCATGATAGCTTAACTCTGATTTTTCGTTGCTTATCTTGAAAATGATTTGTTTCAAGAAAGGATAGTTTTCAAACGAAAACCCGATTTCTGTGTTATTAATGTTTCCCAAATGATGAATATATTTTTCAAGCCCGGAGTAGAGTTTACTCATGAAGATCCCGTTTAGGGAAGAAATTGTGAGATCATGATACTTTGTATTAATAAAAATCTTGGGTTTTTATTGTAAGATTTTATGAAGTTTGAGAAAAAGACAGTAAGTCATTGTATTACTTTTTGATATGTGAAACCAAGTTTGAGTTTCTATTTCAAAGTTATTTTATAAAGCTGGTGAAGAAGTCTGATAAATGTTTACCAGATCTGTATGTTTTCTGCTGCACTGTTGTTCATTTGATGAACCGATAAAGATTTTCTGTTAATGTCTTTTAAATCGACATTCAAAGCTTTTCAAAAGACTAGTTTAATGCTTCCGTTATAGTTTTACTCAGATCCGTGAATCGTTAAAGATTTTGTTTTTCCACCAAAGATTTAAAAGGCTATTCTATGCTTCCGCAGTAACTCTCGGAGTCTAGGACTCGAGGCGTTGTAAAATGGTATCAAAGTTTTGAGGTTTCAAAGTTTAAATGTTTCAGAGCTTTGGACTTTAAATGATTTTAAAGTTTAAACGTTTGTTTTTCTAAAAGATAATTTTTTTTTTGGTAAGTTTCGGGTCTAGGACTCGGAGCATTACGATTATGTTCAGTCCTTCCGCTCCCTCTTGGTTATATATTATTTTATTTTATTCTTATTTAGCACCCCCCTCGCCCGCGGGACCCGTGTCGGAGCGGGGCGGGGCGCTACAACTTGTGCTTGTGTGTGTTTGTCCTTGCCCGAACTACGTCTTGGTCTGATTCTTGAATGGATACGTAGGCAGCTCATCATTGAGCACGACCAACATGAACCTCGCGGCATGCCTGTTTTCTTTTGCAACGCAATTTGTTTTTAACTGAATCTGACAGTTTGGTCAAAGGCTTGTCTTCACACAGGCTTCGACATTCACTTGTGACACGTTGCTCCACAAGCTCTGTCGAAGAGGGGCAAACTATAGACATCCCAATTTTGACCAAACGTCGGATTAAGGGAAGTGTTGCCTTTAGATCTGATGATGACGATGTCCGATTAATCTAGGACTTCCAAAGATGATTCAAGCTCTTCAAAAGACCCTGCAATTTAAACAAAAGGAAAAAAAAAAGTAAAAGAAGAGAGATGAAAAGAGAAAATGGAGAAAACGGCACATGGCTTATATTTACGGCATTCTCGGGTTGCCGGTGCGGCACTCCCTGATTGCCGCACGACAGTTGTTAAGTGCCATAACGACAGTCTGTGAGAGCCGCAAATATACATCAAATGCCGCAACGGCACTCCGCGGAGTTGTCCGCGGCATTCATTGAGTGCCGCACCGGCATTCAGTGAGTGCCACACCGGCATTTAGTGAATGCCGCTTCCATCTCCCTTGAGTGCCGTATCTTTGTGGCTGCTAGCTTTGAAATAGTATGTTTGTACCGTCAAAAGGACATCCGAAATTAGGGTTTTTACTATGAAATTACCAGAATAACCCTCTAAAATTTGTCTATATAAAGGGGATGAATATCCCATTACAAGGGATCTTCATCTTTTTTTTTTTACTTGAGATTTTTGAATCGTAGAATCTGATCTTAAATCTCTTTGTTTTAAACTCCTCAAAATTTTCTAAACACAATTAGAATCAAGTTTTTTAGAAGGAGGAGCTAGAAAAAGAGCTTGATTAACCTTGGAAAAATCCTAAAACAACCAAGAAGTTGAGGATACTTGGAGGTAACCTCTAAGTAATTAGTTTCTAATTCAAGTTCAATCATAATATATAGGACTCTCTAGGGTCCTTTGCACATACTAATGTTGTGATTGAACTTCTAATCCATTGGTTTGGATCAAAATGATCTTAGGTTTAAGGTTAAACAAATCATGAAGCTAACTTAGATATTACTTGAGTCTTGGTTTCCTTTTTTTTTTCTTTTTCTTTTTCATAATCATCTCTTATAAGTCATAAGACTTTCAACGTCTTACTTGAATCTATTGACTTGAAATTCCTTAGTTTCCTTGTAAGCTCATGAAATTAGTATGTTTGGTCAATGAATCTAAACCTACCTCCATGGTTTAGGTTCATTATTTTGGGATTTCATGAAGTTCCTTCATACTTCATTGAGGTCCATAAGTATGAGTGTCCTTAGTCCCCAATGACCATCAAATGGTAGGAGAAGTAATGTGGGTTAAGCCAAACCTAATGGCTTGGAAGTTTGAAGTTAACAAATAAAAGATGTATTTGACAAATGGTACAGTGAGTTCCCCGACCACTTTTGATCAAATATTTTTAGTTAAATAACGAACCGTTGGAATTGAATGAAACCAATTGGAGAACATAAATAACACAAAGTTTTACTACTGTAATTTTGTTTTTTATTAAGATTTCATGTTTAAAGTGGTTTGGTCATGAGTTTTGTGAAACAACAATAATCTGTCCAGAGTTTTAGAACAGCAACACCCTTTTGAAATGAATAAGTTAGAATCCTAATAAAGCATTCTTGGCTCCAAATACTTTTTTCTATAAAGTTTAATGTGTCAATAAGATCTCCTAAAAAGATTAGAGTCTTTCTTATTTGTTTACTATTTTTAAAAAATCGTACAAAATCTCTGGATAGAGAGTTGTAAATTTCTGAGTGATGTCTAGTTTTTGTCCAATTCCCAGAGATTGAACCGTTGATCTTTGATTTTCTTTTTGGGTTAGAAACTAGACTTACAGAGGCATCTTGTGTACAAAAATCACCAAGATTAAACTATGGGATCTATGCTTTTCCCATTTTTTAATTTTAGGTCATTTCTCTGTAATTTCTGAAATTCTGTTGTAGATTTGGAAAATTTTGCAAATAATGGTTTCAATGATATTTCCATTATCTAAGACTCAAACCATGCTTCCATAATGATTAATTAAACTTAAAACCTGAGGTTAAATGGTCCAAACCAATGGATAAATTCATAGCTTACTCTTGTTCACATCCATGTATTCATATACATTCATCCATGTAGATCGATACTTTTAATTAGAATTTATTTTGTACTAGGAATAAACATAATCGTGAGTTCCTTGTGACATGTTGGGACTATACCATTTCTATATGGACATTGCATTAGCTCCTAGTTGAGACTTGCATATCTATAGGAGTGATGTGATCTCAACTAGTTACACAGAATTTATAAATTGTGTCAAGGTTAGGAATTTCATTTAGAATTCAATGTTATATCTTATATAAAGAATGTGGACTAACCCTATGATTTGTAGCGCTATTGAGGTATGATTTATCAAACTCCTCTTTAGTCTATTTAATTTCTTGATTTTATCTATTTTTCAACTCCATGCGCGACACCTTAGAATTAGGATTTTGCCTTATATGTATACATGTGAATAGAGACCTTTTCTTTAGGATTTCTATTTTGTATGCATTACACGTTGAATATTCACACCAGGATCCCGGATAAGTTCTCTAGTTCCTTTTGTGCATATCATGTGCTTGCTAATTGAACTATATGGTTTTGGATGTCATTTTATCGTTAGTAATTTTACACCCTTTTCAACATGCTTGCGTAATGTATATTTATATATATGTATTAGTTGAGGGCATGCTTAAATTAATAATTCGATCAAAAGGATGTTGAGTAGAGGCCTATCGTGAGATACGATGAGAGGGGGTGTTTTAGTCCGCCGGGCTCCTTCCCCTCTCATTCCATAATCCCCGAACTCAGTTTATTTTTGGTTTCGCAAAAGATCGATTTGCTTTTAAAACGGTTTCTTAATTTTTCTCTAAAAAATTAAGTGGCGACTCTTTGTATTTGAAATTCAAAAAAATGTTTTAAACAAAAGTGGGCCCAAATGCCGGTATCCACAGTGCCTATTGTACAACCTAAACTACCTCATACCTATAGTATAATTCCCCTCCCCAAAACACCCCCTCAACCCTCCGGATACTCATACACACCCGTAACCGCCAGCCCTTTTTCCCCTCAAATCAATCCCTCCCCATCTCCCTCAAATGCACTATGTCTAGTCAATGCAGATATTCATATCTGTATATATATATATATGTGTGTGCATGTATACCTTGTATTTGTATATATATATATATATGAGACCTTTGAGAGAGAGAAGAAGAAGCATAGCAACACCCCACACACCCCTCTGCCTCCCTTCACTGGCACTCAGACACACATACAGAGACCCAGAAGGAGAAGGAGAAGAAGCAATAAGGAAAGAGAAGAAGGAAAGCGAGAAGAAGATAAAGAGAGAAAGAGACCCGAGATTGGGGTATAAACCCCTACACCCCCTTTGTTTTATTTTCTGTATGTATTAAGACATCTTACACACAATCAGACACCCCCCCCCCCCCCCCTTCCCCCCCCCTCCCCTCCTCTCCTCTCCCTCCCAACCCAACAGAACCTTGGACGCTAAGACCAGTCCGACCGCCATTAAAGCTGGTTGAGAACTCAAAATCTCAAACTCGTCCAAAGCTTATGAAAGCTATACCAAACAGACTCTACTGACCCCCATTAGACCCCCCTTGAACAGCCTAGAGGTTTGAGCACGTTTGGATGGTCATGCAGACCATTATTGTTTAAAACCCTAAAAGGATAATCTATTGGTTCGAACACCAAATAGGATATTCACGTCCTAGGCTTCTAGTATGTGATAGAGGGACCCAAACCAAACCTATTGGCGTTGGAATCACTCATTTATCCATAGAAATGAATAAGATATGCGCATTATTGCAATTCTGACGACTTCACGCCTCGCCGGCGACGGGCCATATGTTAAAGATGATGGCCGAAGATTCTAAGAGCTTTAAACCATTGTACCCCGTGCTTAAATGCTTGTACAAACCCATTTTGAAATGGGTTATATCGTTTACCCATATTCAAGCATTCGGGTTGAGTCGTTTTGAAAAATAACCCATGACCGACTAAATGAAAACAACGTCGTTTCAATTTAGACCCTATTAGATTTGTCTGGGTTTGGTACGGGTCAGGGTATGGTAGAGGGTTCAGGTAGAACCGTAGGGTTTGGGCCGGATTAATTTGTTAGTATAAATGGGACCCATTTATATTTGGGTCAGGTTATACTTAACCCGATGGGTCAGTGAGTTAGACTCTTCTGAGTCTTTATATGAACTATCCATTTTGCTAATGGGTCGAGTCGGTTTGACCCGCGAGTTAATGGTTTGGACTCTCTTGAGTCTTTAAAGGGTTAACCCATTTGGGTCGGGTCGGGTCGGGTCGGGTGACCCGCGAGATTAATTTTATTATTATTATTATTATTATGATTAGTATTACTATTATTATTTAGGTAATAATACTTATTTAAGGTTTAAAATAATTTTTAATAATAATTAAATATATGTTCACTGTGTTTTAAATTCTGAAATATTATTGACTAATATCTTTTATATTCTGAAATTTAATATTACATATTTTTATATGATACTTATTATTGATTTAGTAGTAAATAAATAATAAAGGTAAGTTTAAAATACAATAAAATAGAAACTAGTAAATTGTTAAATGTTTTAAATGGTTTTAAAACATTATAAAATAGTGCTAAATATTCTGAAATATTATTTTATCATACAACGCTTAGGCTTAGTACCCCAAATGATGGACGTAGCCCTGAACGCTGCATCACCCCTGGGAGTGAGCATTAAGTTGGGAAAAATATGCAAGGACTGCCCTCTAAACTTAAAAGATCAGAATCTCCCCGCTGTTTTGATAGTTTTGTCAATGAAGGAATTTGATATGATCTTAGGAATCGACAGGCTTGCGAAATACCATGCCAAATAGATTGCACTAGCAAATGAATATCTTTCTCAGTACCCGAAAGCAAACCTTTTAATTTCGAATGCAATCCCTCGTGTGATGTTTTCCTCACCAACTGCTTGGCTACCCTTGGAACCACGAGTGATGAAATCCCTATTTTACAAATCCCCGTAGTCTAAGATTTCGAAGATGTTTTCCAAGAAGTTAAAGGACTACTACCCGAGAGAGACATCGACTTCTACTTTGTGTTGACACTTGGAACCTCGCCGATATCAAAAATACCATACCGAATGGCCCCAATGGAAATGTAAGAGCTAAAGACGCAAGTGCAAGAACTTGAGGACCTCGGATTCATTCATCCGAGCAATTCACAATAGGGCGCACCGGTTCTGTTTGTCAAGAAGACGGACGGAACTCTTCGACTCTATATCGACTATAGAGAATTGAACAAGGTTACAATCAAGAACCGGTACCCACTATAGAGGATTGACGATCTATTCGATCAGCTACAACGAGCTACAACCTTTTCAAAGATAGATCTATGACCGGATACCATCAACTGGTTGTTCAACATAAGGATGCACCCAAAATGGCCTTCTAAACCATATATGGACAAAATGAATTCCTGGTTATGCCGTTCAGACTGACCAAGCAGTATTCATGGATCTAATGAACCGAACCTTCAGGCCTTACCTAGATCAGTTCATTATCGTGTTCATAGATGACAGCTTTATCTGCTCTAAGACAGAGGCAGAACACGAAGGACATGTGAAGACCGCACTTCAGACTCTATGACACAACCACTTGTATGCGAAGTTCAGGAAGTGCGGGTTCTGGGTAAAGAAAGTCAAAGTTTTAGGACCTGTTGTTTCACAAGAAGGAATAGCAATGGATTCATCAAAGACTGATGTTATTCTAAATTGGAATAGACCAACACCGCAACGGAAGTCAGAAGTTTCCTTGGTCTAGCTGGATACTACCAAAGATTCGTGGAAGAATTCTCTAAAATCACAGCCCCTTTTACAGGATTAACCAAAAAGGACATGAAGTATGAATGGAACGACAAGCATGAATGCGCATTCCAAGAGTTAAAGAAGAGATTAACCATGACGCCAATCCTTGCAATACCGAAGAGCGGTGAGCAGTTCACCATATACAGCGATGCATCACACCAAGGACTTGGATGCGTGCTTATGTAGGACAGAAGAGTGATAGCATATGGATCACGACAACTAAAACCACATGAGCTTAACTATCCTACGCATGATCTCGAACTAGCTATAATCATCTTTGCACTCAAGATTTGGAGACACTACCTCTACGGAGAGAAGTCACAAGAGCCTGAGATACTTGTTCTCTCAGAAAGAGGTGAACATGAGACAACGATGTTGGATGGAATTGTTAAAAGACTACGATTTCACTTTATAGTACCACTCTAATAAAGAAAACGTTGTTACTGACACACTAAGCCGAAAACCCCGCAAGCTCATCGTATCCTCTCTCATGGTCAAATAGTGAAAAGCATTGGAGACTTTAGCAGAATTTGATCTTCAGACTACCGAGTCAAGTGATGGGTGACTCTTTGGATGTCTCGTAGTACAGCCAATGCTTATAAATCGTATCCTCGAAGCTCAAGAAAAGGACGAAGGACTTCGTCAATAGTTTGAGAAAGTATCGGCAAAGGACCCCACTGAATGGAATATAGGAGCAGATGGAGGATTCAGATGTCGTAATCAACTTTGTGTATCCGATGAGGACAACATGAGTAAAGATATATTGAATGAAGTACACAAGTCAAGGTTGACTGTTCATCCTAGAGGAATAAAAATGTATAAGGATTTGAAGAGAAACTTCTGGTGGGATGGAATGAAAAGATGAGTAGTGAATTATGAATCTAAGTGTATGACCTGCAAACAAGTCAAAGCCGAACACCAGAAACCAGAAGAACTGTTACAACCACTACCAGTTCTCGAATGGAAATGGGAACACATCACGATGGATTTTGTTGTAGGAATGCCAAGATCACAACATAATCACGACGTTATTTAGGTGATCGTAGATCAATTCACCAAATTGTCTCATTTTATTGCTTATAGCATGACATACCTGGTCGAGAAATTGAGTAGAATGTACATATAAGTTGTCCGATTACATGGAGTGCCTGTATCAATTGTGTCAGACCGCGATTCACGTTTCACGTCAGGATTTGGGAAAGCTTACAAACAACACTGGGAACTTCATTGAAGTTAAGTTCAACATTTCACCCCCAAACCGACGGATAGACTGAGAGAGTCAATCAAGTAATGGAGGACATGCTCTAAGCCTGTGCAATAGATTTCGAAAGTTCATGGGAAGAAAATCTACCACTGATAGAGTTCGCATACAACAACATCTACTATTCAAGCATAAGAATGGCACAGTTTGAAGCTTTATATGGAAGACTGTGTCGATCGCCTTTGTGCTGGGCAGAAGTTGGAGATGACAAACTGCTAGGATATGAGATGGTTTGAGAGACAAATGAGAAGATCAATATCGTCAAAGAAAAGATAAAAGCAGCACAGAACAGACAGCAAAGCTACGCAGATTAGCATAGAAAGGACTTGGAATTTAGTGTTGGAGATTATGTATTCCTAAAAGTATCCCCGGTACGAGGTGTTGTCAGATTTGGACAAAAGAGAGGAAAGCTTTCGCCACGTTACGACCGTTTGAAATTTTGGAACGCATGGGAAAAGTTGCCTATAGACTTGTACCGCCACCCAAGATGTCAGGAGTGCATAACATTTTTCATATTAGCATGTTGAGGAGAGTCGTGCATGATCCGTCTCACGAGATCAACTTCACAGATATCGAAGTGAACGACAATGTGACTTTCAATGAAGGACCAGTGAAGATTGTGGAACAAGGAGTTAAGAAGCTGATGACTAAGGAGATTCCTCTAGTAAAGTCCAGTGGAAGCATCATAATGAGCATCCTCTAGGGAACTAGAATCAGAAATGCGCGAGAAATTTCCTTACCTGTTCAATGTATAGTTAGTTCTGATTTCGGGGATTGAATCTTTAATAGGATGTGGATGATGTAATACCCGTAAAATTTCTAAGTTTAATAAATGCGCTCCCGTATTTTTTGTTCGTAATTCTAGTATTCTATACATATTATACGTGTTTAGAAACTTATAAAGTTAAACCATAGTTTACAATCCCGGACTGATCTTGTCACGTAGACCTGTAAAATCTGCGTAAACCTGGACTACGGCACGTGATTTCAAACAAGGACAAATCATACAAATATGGAAATACAAGTACAACTTAAGGTACTTACCGAATGGCCCCAATGGAAATGCAAGAACTAAAGACGCAAGTGCAAGAACTTGAGGACATCGGATTCGTTCGTCCGAGCACTTTACCATGGGGCACATCGGTATTGTTTGTCAAGAAGAAAGACGAAACGCTTCGACTCTGTATCGACTATATAGAATTGAACAATGTTCCTCTTCTACCATTCCGCGATGTCGGTTGCGTCCTATAAATTCAAGCCGAGCTTTGTACTCACTTATTTGGTTTGGTAAGCTCCCGTATTTTCGTGATCCAAAGATTTAATTCCCTGGAAGTGCTTCTTAGTTTCTTCACCACTCCACTAAGTTTACCATTGCCTGCAGAAGAACACCATCCCATATCTACAATATTATTACATTCGTCTTCCTTGGCCTAGAAAGCCTCAAACTTGAAGGGTTTAGGCCTTTTCTAACGTTGATTGTGGTGCATCAAAAAGAATAAAAATAGGGCAGTGATCCAAATAAGATGCCGTCAAATGATGGACACTATTTGAAGGAAACATATCAAGCCACTTTTGGTTTGCCGTGCCCCGATCTAGTCTTTCGGCAACATACTCATCGTCGTTTCACCATTATTCCAAGTATTAGTACTCCCGAAAAAACCCAAATCTTGAAGTTGGTAGTCCTCAAGAGTGTCACGAAAGGCCTTTAATTGGCTAAAAGGCTTTATTCTCCCTCCTTCTTTCTCCCAACAATAGATGATTTCATTCTTATCCCCAAAGACTCATGAAAGCCAGAATAGATTGCACCAAAGATTTCAATCGAAAAAAGAAGCAGTAGATGAAAGCATAGAAAACAGACCTTGAAAAAACAACAGGGCACAGATTGAAAAGAAACAACAGCATCAAAAGGGGAGGCTGAATAAACAACCTTGGGGGACCGAGAGGGAAGGAGAAACCACAAAGGATCAACAAAGTCTTCTTTCAATATCTGATGTCCATGCAAGAGAAGAACAGACAGCAACCAAAGAGGGAAAACCCCCAAAATCAAATCCCACCTGAGAGAGACAGAGAGCAAAAGTCTGATTCGCAATCACCAACCTGCTTAAGTCAAAAACCATGAAGCCCTAGCCGAACCAGCAAACCAGAGAAACGGATATGGAGGCTCAAACACTTGGATGAAGAGGAGATCTAACTAAGAAGACAGAGGAGGTGAATAAAAAAGGAGAAAGAGCTGGGATAGGACCAGATCGAGTTCGCACTAAGGCGATGGTGGAGATCGCACAGCGGCAATGGGGTCCTATTTTGATTTATACATTCACTTCTTAGCACATTACTGGAGTATTCTACCACCTAAACAAGTAGGACTCACTTTTTTTTTTTGCTATTCTTGTCCTCTTCGAATTTCAAAATTCCTGTGTCACATAAGACAAAAGAGAAAAAGAAAAAGTGGAAGATTTTTATATGATTTGGGTAACTTGAAAAATATGTTGTTAAACTACCTTGACTTTCCAAAGAGCATTTTAAAACGAGACATCCAAAATTATAATAAACGACTCTTAATTTGAGATAAAATGACACTTTTTTTAATTAATAGATCCCGACATATCAATCTAATTAATCTTTTCATTGATAAACTCTTCGACTCCCCAAGTCTTTCATCAGACATATTTGTGGAATAACACGAATTGATAAAATTATGTTAATAAGGAAAGAAACCAAAAAAAAAAAAAAAAGGAAGTTGTCAAAATGGAATAGGGTATGTGATTATACGTAGTTATTTTTTCAAAACCACGAACTACAAGGTTTTCATTGTTTTGCTAGCAAGTTATGATCCTATTTCAGTGATATCTTGCATTTGATCAAACTAGAATATTGGTGCACTGGTTATGGTTTAGGCATATGCAAACATATATTCACGCAGGCAATAGTTAAAGTTTTACATATTTGTGGGAATAGTGAAAGTGAGAGATTTTATGATAAAAATAAAAAATAAAAAAAATAAAAAAGAAAAAAAATAAAGAAAAAGTGAGAGATTTAATGGCCAGTTTGGGATCTGCAGTGGAAATCACATATTTTAAGGAAAATTTGTTTTCGTTATTGAAAATCCTTTCAATCACACACCAAGATTCAGTTCCAAAGCCAATCCTGCAATTGACTCTCTAAGAAGTTTCCCAAAAACGATCACTAACCGTGACGCATATTAAGTTTCTCATATGGTTAAGGGAATCCCAAACGGGGCATAAGCGGCAGAACCTCAGAAGTCAGAACCAAAGATTGCATTATTATTATTATTATTATTATTATTATTATTATTATTATTATTATCTGATAGATAGAAAGTAAAAGGTAAGTGATGTTCACTTCTTGTTGTGGGTGGAATCACTCATCATTACCATATAATAAAAAAGAATATCAACTTATTTTACAAATGTACATTCTCTACCTTACCCATTCCTTTCCCTCCTACAATCTAAAGGATTTGCTTTCAACCTTTCAATTCAAAGGAAATCATTTCCAATGGAAAATCTGTCTCCATGAAAACCCTTCATGCATATTTGCATGCACAAACATGCACTTTCACAGCAAAAAGAAAATATGAAAGCATATAAAGTGGAGAGGACCCAAAGACACCTTTAATTATACAACGGGTAAATTACATTTCACACCCTTGTAGTTTGGGTGTGATTTTATTTTGGTTCATGTAATTTTAATTTTGTCGTTTTAGTCCTTACAGTTTCGTTTTAGGTTCAATATAGTATTATAGTCCATTCATCAAATTTTCTTACAATTTTTGACAGATTTAGGTTTAATATAGGTATGTATTGTGTAATTTTTCTAAGTAAATTTAAGACTATGCCCCTAATGATATCTTATGTATGCATCATATGACACATTTCAGTAAAAAAAAATTGTATAGGAAATTTAATGAGTGGACTACATTGAATCGAAACTCAAACTGTAAGGACTAAAGTGATTAAATTGAAATTATAAGGACCAAAGTGGCATCATACGTAAATTATAGGGGTGTAAAATGTAGTTTACCCTTATATAACCCTACAACAATTTAGAGTGAGCAACAAAGATTCCATGAGAAGGGTTTGCTATGTTTGGGAATACTTAAAACATGATGAGGTTAGACAAAGTCTTACTTTTATTTCATTTTTAGATTGGAGTATTTTTAAACCAGACACGAATTTCTATGTAACAAAAAAAATAGTTGCACAAACACCGAATTGTTTAGATCCAATTCTTTTTCTAACAGAACTAGTGATTGTCTTATCCAAACAGGCTCATAGAATGTCAAGTAACACATCTTACCTATATCAGTGAGTTGCAGTTGGTCTCCAGTATTAATGGGATCTCTTCAAATTTCATGAGAATTGGTGGTAGATTGGCTCCCTTGCGCATAATTTAGAATCTAAACTTCAGAGAGATATTTGTGTTCCAAATCATTATTCCAATAAATAATTGTCTTAAGTGGTACTTCAAGTTTGGTCAGTTCATAGATTTATTGAGGAATGAGAAAAGAGAATAAAAAAAAAACTAGTTTTTTCGTATTTTTTCTCATATTTAAATAGCATTTAAATTTTAAATTTGTAAAGTATAATTGTAATACAAGACAGAGGGGAAAAAAAAAAACTCACAACATTTAAAATATTTATATATTTCTCTAACTTAATTACTCTTTTATTTCTTACTTGCCTTGTTATTTTGTTATTAACCAAACAAAGTCAGAGATTTTCCTCTATGATTTCTGTTCTTTTCTTTACACTCTCACCAAATCTAATATTATATTCACACTTCATTGCTACACGTGACGTTGCCATATCTAAGCATGGAAGCATTTGTTGAACATGACCTCAACATGTGAACTTGGATAAGCATCTGCACTAACATGTACTCCCTTCGTTCTATTTTATGTGTTCTTTTTTGGGAATTCAATTATTTAAGGAGATAAAAAAAATCTACACCTATTTTCCACAATTATCCATAATCATTGCACTTTTTTTTTTGTTTTGTTTTGTTTTGGTGTTGATTGCAAAGAAGGGTGGTTTGGAAAACTAGATAAAATTTTTATACTAATTTAGGAAAGTGGACAATAATTTTGGGACATCCCAACAAAAAAAAAGACACATAAAATGAGACGGAGAGAGTATTAAATTTCCAATAAACACCTCATAATATTCTTAGTAGTATTGATGAGATCATGCAGGGTTTTAGTACAATATTTATGTAGGTGCAAAACATTCTCTAGTGACCACTAGGCAAAAATTAAAATTACTAAGACATTGTGTCACAAAACATGTGGAAAAACAGCATCTTTGTCTTGAAGTTTTGTGTACAAACAAAGGGCATATTTGATATAAATCTTATCTAAGATTCTAAATACAATAATAATAAAAAATTTTAAAAAAAAAAGTTTGTGAGACAGTGGGAAATAAGATAACTTTTTTTTTTCCTCACAAAAAGATTGTTTTTGGGGGACCCTTTTCTCATCATTTCTGGAATATTTGAAGCACATCACAAACCCACTTCTCACTTTTTGTCTGGAAGCAGGTGTTGACTATGCACACTCTTTGCCTTTGAAAAGCCTAATTAACTGTGCATTAGTTTTTTTTTCGTCCATATAATCTCCTTTAATTAGCTAAATCTAATGAAACAATAAAAAGAAATTCCTAAGAATAATACTGAAGTACAATTAAAATCTAAATAATCTCCTTTAACTAGCTTCAGTAATTTTAAATATTTAATAAAATATTGACAATTTGTTTAATTTTAGGAAAGTATTGTGATATCATTTTCAGAAGTTTTTGTACAATTTTATGTATATTCATTATTTTTCTAAACATCTAAAGAAAATATTTTTTTTTTTGTGCTTTAAACTTAAAAAAATGTAAAGAGTTTAAAACTTAAATTTTGAAAGAGTAAAACACAACATTCCTTTTTTTTTTTCCCTTCTCTCCTTGATTAACCAAATGTTTGTTTAGGAACGAATAAAACAAGACTAAGATTTGATACACTCTCATTTTATAATAAGTTTTGATGAAATATAAGTATTATTAGTAATTAAAAGGTGTACAAAACTTCTATATCCAAACAGAAATTTATTAGATACTTGAATATAACAAATTACATGACTAGTTATTAGCCTTTTCCAAACATTATAAAGTAGAGGTGGGCAAATAGTTCAGTTAACCGAAATTCGAATCGAACCGAACTATATTTTTTTTCAGTTCGGTTTTCAATTGCACTGTCCCAAACCGAACCGAACCAAACCAAAAAATCGATTTTTTTTTTAGTTTATATATTATTATATACATCTATATATATTATGTTGGAAATTGAAGGATGAAACTATGATTTTTTTTTTTTTGTTGAGGCGTGCAATGTATTGCACTGTCCTTAAGAACAATTCCACCCCTCAGAGTCAGTGACTCGATGCACAAGGTCACAACGCGAGTATACAATTCGAGGAGCATTCGTATCCGCAGGACGTGCACGCGCAAGTCATGATTTTCAAGCCAAATCGGATGGTCCGAATCCAAGATTTGCACCCCCCCTGCGCGTACGTGAGAGAGCATTTCCCCAATACAAGCTTACTAGCTTATGGAAGGAAAGTATATAACAGGAGTAGAAAACTCTTATAAAATTTCAATGTGGGATAGTTGTCAAAATCAAACTTTAGCTTGGGTTTGGGTTTTTGAAATAAAAGAGGTCCATGGCCCACTTGTTTCATTTTAACAAATGTTATAACCCAAACAAATAAATAACCCACAAATATATAAAACCCAACAAACTAACCCAACAATCCCCCTCTATTTCAAAAATTCAAACAAATAATAAAGAATGGAGCATGAGACCTCAATGCATCAAAACTGGTGCCTTTAGGGCGAAGAACTGCGCTAGGAATATAAGAAGTGATATTACAGGAATTTGGTGAAATAACATTTCTATGAACCATAATCCCTTTATCGTAAATCAATCGTCTTACACCCACATTGATCTCTCAGAAATCTGAGCAACTCTAATCGGTGTAGCGCCTCTAGGCCCTGCGCCTGTCCTGGTTTTTCATAAGTGCTCTAGAAAACTTGCCTAAGTTTTCATAGAAAGTGACACACTTTTACACTTATATAGGTGAATCCATCAAGTATGTATTGCAATTAAACACACCATCCAAATAATATGGACTATGGAATTCATTAAGAGTTTAACTCAACCTTACACATTGCAATTGCACTATACACCATTGGAATAAATAAAAGATAATTAAATTATAGTGCCTCTCAAATCAACCAATGACTTGTTATTACCCATATGAACCTATTTCTTGGGTTCTCCAATTACATAGGTTGGGTTACTATCATTGTTGATTTTTGTTATAGTCATAAGCCCCATTCCCTTCGATGTTTTATACACTAGTTTTCTCCCTAGTATTTTTGTTAAAAGGTCAGCCAAATTTACTTCTGACCTTACAAAATTAAGAGATATAACTCCATCATCAAGCAACTACCTCACAATATTGTGTCTTAGGCATATATGCATACTGTTGCCATTATAGGACTTATTCATAGCTCGACCAATAGCGGCCTGGCTATCACAGTGTAAAGATACCGATGGAACTGGCTTATTCCAAATAGGAACATCTGCTAAGAAGTTTCTTAACCACTCAGCCTCGGTACCAGCTTTCTCAAGAACCACAAACTCCGATTCCATCGTTGACTTAGTTGTGCAAGTTTGCTTGGACGACTTCCAAGAAACTGCACCTCCATTAAGCGTAAAGATAAACCCACTAGTTGATTTTGTCTCATCTGAATCTGAAATCCAGTTAGTATCGCTATATCCTTCTAAAACTGCAGGCAAACCAGAATACATTAATCCATAATTATTTGTTCTTTTCAAATATTTAAGTATTCTGTTTAAAGATGTCCAATGCTCTCTATTTGGACTTTGAGTATAACGACTTAACTTACTAACAGAATATGCAATGTCAGGACGAGTACAATTCATTAAGTACATTAAACTACCAATGACTTGTGCGTACTCGTTCTGTGAAACTCTAGCTTCTTTATTCTTCTTTAATTTAGAATTAGCATCATATGGAGTAGAAACAGATTTACAATCAAAATGGTTAAATTTCTTTAAAATTTTCTCCACATAATACTCTTGTGAGAGCATAATCCCTCTATTGGATTTTCTGATTTTAATGCCAAGTATAAAATCTGCCTCACCCATATCTTTCATATCAAATCTAGAAGAAAGAAACTTTTTAGTTTCAATCACAGCATCTAAACAAGTACCCATAATAAGCATGTCATCAACATATAGGCAGATAATAACACCAACATAGCCATCAAATTTACTACAAACACATTTATCTGCCTCATTGATCAAAAAACCATTAGATAATAAAACTTGATCAAATTTTTCATGCCATTGTTTTGGTGCTTGTTTAAGACCATACAAAGATTTCACAAGTTTACAAACTTTATCTTCATTACCAGAAACAACATATCCTTCCGGTTGATCCATATAAATTTCTTCATTCAAATCACCATTTAGAAAAGCTGTCTTAACATCCATTTGATGAATAACTAAGTTATGAATAGCAGCTAAAGCGATTAAAATTCGAATAGAAGAAATTCGAGTTACAGGAGCAAAAGTATCAAAATAATCAATATCTTTCTTTTGTGAATATCCTTTAGCTACTAATCTAGCTTTATACTTATCAATGGACCCATCTGGTTTAAGCTTCTTTTTAAAAATACATTTATAACCAATAGCTTTAGAACCAGGAGGTAGGTCCACTAACTCCCAAGTATGATTAGATAAAATAGACTCTAATTCATTGTTAATATATTCCTTCCAAAATGTTGAATCATGAGAAGTAATAGCTTGTGTGTAAGTAAGAGGATCATCTTCAACAAGAAAAGTATAAAGATCATCTCCTAGATTTGTTTCTTTTCTAACACTTTTACTCCTTCTCAATTCAACTTCAACATTCTCATTATCAACAAACTTATCTAAAGAAGCAATTTCAAGTACATGAGCAATTTTATCTACACGAGTTTTTAAAGGGAAAACATGCTAAAAAAAAGTCGGCATTCTTAGATTCAACAATTGTATTAGGATCCATAACATCACTTTTAACAACTAAGAATCTATAAGCAGCACTATTATAAGCATAACCAATAAACATACAATCAAAAGTTTTAGGACCAATTTTCCTCTTTTTAGGTTCAGGTAATAAAACCTTAGCTAAACAACCCCAAACTTTTAAATATTTTAAATTTGGTGCATAACATTTCCACAACTTATAAGGTGTTGTACCAGTTTTCTTATAATGTACTCTATTTTGAATAAAGCATGCAGATAAAATAGTTTTTCCCCATAAATTAGAAGGAGCTCCAGAACTAATCAACAAAGTATTCATCATTTCTTTTAAAGTTCTGTTTTTCCTTTCGGCTACCCCATTAGAGGTAGGAGAATAAGGAGGTGTATTCTCATGAATAATACCATGTTTCTGACAAAATTCACTAAGAAGTCCGTCTTCATATTCTCCTCCTCTATCAGACCTAAGTCTTTTTATCTTTTTATTCAACTGATTCTCAACTTCTAATTTATATTTAATAACCATATCACATGCTTCATCTTTAGATCTAAGCAAATATAAAACAGTATATCTAGAGTAGTCATCTACAAAAATAATATAATATTTTTTACCACCTCTAGTCATAGTATTTTTTAAGTCACCTAAATCAGAATGAATTAATCCTAACAGTTCAAATTCTCTTTCCATAGATTTGCAAGACTTCTTTGTTGATTTGGATTCAACACATACTGTCACGCCCCGGATCCACACATGTGAACCCAAGACACGTGGCACGCCACCAAGGCCTTCAAACAACAATTTACAAATGAAAAGGAGGGAAAACAAGTACGTTTACACCATTATGTTAGACAAATTAAGCCCAAAGGTAAAATGGTAATTAATAAGGTATAGCAAATTTTATACCAAAAGATAGTTTTTGAGTCCCGGTTCCAACGCAAAAAACGGTGCGCGAATCCAAGTTTTCTAGAGAGAGTTATGTCCTTTTCCGTAAAAGTCGACAGTGCAGCAAAATGACCTGCAGATCGATCCGCCCCAAAACCGGATCGATCCGGTTTTGACAGAACCTCATTTTTGGCCCTCCAGAAGTGCCGGATCGATCCGCTCAAGACCCGGATCGATCCAGATTCTGCAGTACACGTTTTGACAGTAAAAACTCCTATTCTGCAGCATCCTAACACCCCCAAATCCCATCCAAACTTCATGAAACTTTGCAAAACCATTTTAAAACCAATCTCAAATAATTCCAAACCATTTCTAAGATATGTTAACATGGTTTTTAAACATTAATCAAGATCCACCAATGCTACAATTGTCACGCCCCGGAGTAAGCCAAAAATAGGGAAAATAAAAATTTTTCCTTTATGGGTCCGTAGACACGTGACTAGTTTGTTAACCGTTCTGTCCTTCTAACTCCGCACCATAAAAATCATAAGGAAATGCTAGAACATAAGCATAATCTAAACTTATCAGAGTGTAAGTATAGCAGTGGAAATTAAACAGGGATTACAATAACTTCAATCTTAATACAAGAGGCCATGCTAAACAATTTATCAGGTCCTGGGCAAGGCTTTATCCTCCTTGGCTCCACGGTACAGCATCCTGAACTCTTCTATCTATCTCCAAACCTGCAACACTCTGGGCATACGAATGCCCAGGGCGTAACATGCCGTCAGCCTTGGAACAAGGCTGAGTGAGAATCTCAACCGCACAATAATCAGTAAATACATAACATCTCTCAACTCACGTCATAGTTTAATACTTTAAAGTCTGGTTATTCTCTTATCAAAAGACGCATTCTCACCACGGGCATAGCAGAGGTCACAACAATAAAGGTAAATAGATAATCATAACATCATAGAATACATTTTTCCTTATTATAAACTCGTGCGTGCAAATGCATGATCACTAAGACTCACTCCCAACTCTTTTCAAAGACACTTGCTTTTAAAACAGATATTTTCAAAACCATTTTAGTTTAAAACCAAAACTTTCCAAAACCAAATCATTTGAACCAGTTCATCAACTCAATCTCATCATTCGCTTTCTCTTTCTCATCCACTTGACAACACGCGGTATATCAAGGATGATAACATACTATCACAGCCAATTCATACTCATTCCCTTGATAGGCCACCGGACGTCTTCACGGTGCACACTATCTGTAAACAATGAAACTGGCACATGGGACGTCTTCAACCATGTGTATACTCTCACCGGTCGTCTACACGGCTGAGAAATATATTAGGGCACTAGCCGGATGTATTCAACGATACATGGGACGTCTTCAACCACGTATGCGCATCACCGGACGTCTTCAACGGCGAGAGGCGCGCTAGGAACCCCAACCGTTCATGTCCACCCGGCTCGTCAGCCGTTGATCCATAGGATCCAGAAATCACATCACATCTCATCAAACATTTCTCTTTCTCATACATGACGCATGCTGACACATGTCATGAAATGCACGTGTGTCCATCATCGATACTCATGTGCAATTCTACTTTTATTCCTCTTTATTAATAACATAGCATGCGTTATCTATTCAGTCAACAACATCGTAAAACGTGCATTTAACACATAGCAGCAGAAACGTAACATATAGAGCATGGATCATATAACATGGATTTGATACCGATAAACATATAGATAAAACCCTTGACATGCTCACGTATGCGATAGCACTACCATAACATGCTTTTAAACATCTTATAATTAACGGCAATACACTTGACATCATAAATCAGCTCATCACTTATACAGAATATCATACATGTGACTTTAATCATCTTATATTAGTCATAATAGGATTAGAGTGAGGTTAGGAAACTCACCTCGAGTCGCCGCTCCTCGAAACGCAGATAAACGTCAAGTTCTACAACAATAAACGGAATAAACAGAAGTAATGTATGAGTACAACTATAGGGGCAAAATGGTAATTTTACCAAATGAGGTCATAAACCTCAAGGTAGTGATCTACGTGTCATTCTAAGTCCAACGCCATTGACTAGACTCAAATCGGAGTCCGTCGCGTTTTTCGAGGTAATATGCGAGGCTTACTACACTAATGCAGACCCTAAAAGACAGGCTGTATTTTTGACCGAGTCGAAAAGTCACCAAACTTTACGAGAATGTTCTAGACATTATTCTAAGACTCTGGGAACTGACCGCGTAATTTTCGGAGTCCTAGATTATTTATTATGAATTTTTAAAGATAATATATACCAGAAAATACCCGAAACGGGATTTAAATACATAAGTATAATTATACAGAGAAATCAGTGCTTAGAAGTATTTTTATTAAATACTAGATATTAAAATACACCACTAGTATTTATTTCATAATTTTCGGAGCTCGTTTGGTATTTTTAATAATTAATATACTTATAAAATAGCTCCTTTTTAATTATTAAAAATACTGGACTATAATATTATGGCTTTATAACTTACACTATATAATAAAATAGTCACAGGGTCATTACCCTAATTTTCTAGAATTTATAAATACACGTAAGTATTTATAAACTAATTAAAACCATTTAAAACTAATATTTATTATTTATATTAATCATATAAATAATAAATATACAATATTTATAATATAATAATGATATATAGAATATTAAAATAATATTCTATAATATTAAAACCTTAATGGTATAATTATAAATTAATTATAATTATTAAAACCATTTAAAACCTTCTTAAACTAATTATTACTAATAATAATAATAATAATAATAATAATAATTATCATAATAATAATAATAATAATAATAATAAAATCTTCAGACCCGACGGGTCGACCCGAACCGACCCGACCCCTACGGGTAACCCGGATACACTCTCAAAGAAACCCAAAGGTGCGACCCAATGGGTCAGACCCGACCCGACCAGATTCTAAATGGGTTACCCATTTATACTCACAAAGAAACCTACCCTATAACCCATTCGGGTTGGACCTAAACCCGAACCGAAACCCATCTTCTACACACAAGCCTATCCTACCCATTAACCCGAACCCTAAACCAAACCCGAACCCAATTACAGACACAAACTAACCCGCCCTAGCAACCCAACCGGGTCAAACCTAACCCCGAACCCGAAACCTAACTCCTCTCACTAACTAACCCAACCCGCTAGCCCAAATCCTACCCATACCCGGACTCAAACCCTAACCATACACAGACACAAGACGACCCGGACTAAAACCCGAAACCCAACCCGACGTCAAAACGACGTCGTCCCACTAAAGGGGACCCGTGGGTTATCTAAATCCAACCCGGCCCGCTAACCTAACCCATTTACACACACAACCTAAACCTACCCAAACCCGACCCGAGTCCGGGTGTTATAACCCGAAACCCATCCGGGTCATCACCTTCTTCTCCGGCGAGACCAGGCCGCCGGAAAGTCGGGCTTCGCCGGAGTTTCTCTCTCTCCTCATATCTCTCTCATCTCTTAACCAAAATCGATGCGGTCAACGGCAAAATGACCGGGAATGATCCCTCTTTCACATACTAGAAGCTGGATCAAAGTTTCATTCGTTTGATCCTCCTACTAGTCGATTATTCTTTCGGCCCTTTGAAAGAATAATGGCCTGCATGGCCATTCAATCGACTCCCAAACCCAGACCTGCTACAAGGGGGTCTACCTGGGACCAATTGGGTCTGATTAGTATAGATTTTAGGGGCCTGGCTTGTGATTTGCAAATCAAGCTCAAAGATTGAGCTTTAATGGTCGCCGGAAAGTGCAGAGAGCCTTAGGCTCTGTTTGGGCTCTTGCATGTAGGTCTGGGGGTGTCTAAGGGACATGCAGAGGTTGCAGAATGAAATGGGGGGGTGGGTTTACCTTAATGTACCTCTGATCTCTCCTTCTCTCCCTTCGGTTTCTTCTTTCTCTCTCCTCTGATCCTCTTCCTTCTCTGGGTGTCTCTGTGTGTGTGTGTACAGTGAGAGGTAGGGAGAGCACAGGGGAAGGGTGTAGTGAGGATGGGTGTGCAGTGTACACAATGTAGGGAGGGGTGTCTGTGTATACACCGAGGGTGGTGGGGGGAAGAAGAGTGTGGTTATCTCTCAAGCTCTCTCTCTCTCTCTCGGTTCTGCTGGGCAGATGTGTGTGTGTGCAGGAGAATGTGCATGTGTATGCCTATGTGTGTGTGCTTGTAGTATATATGGATATGAGTGAGGTTGACAAATGTCAAGCATGTAAAGCATGCATGGTGACACATGGTGAGGGAGATTGAGCATGGCTGCCACGTGGATGGGGTGGTGGCCATGTGGTTGCCACGTGGCCATGTATGGGGCTCACGTCTCGATTTGCGTGCAATACTGCAAAGTGGGTGCGAGACTAATAGTGTGCACAATGTGTAATCACATGTGTAAGTGGGTGTGTGTGTGTCCAAGGGTAGATAAGTGGGGTCCATATGACCGTCAAGGGATGGTGTGGGTCCCATTTCAGGTTGTGCATATGGATGTGCTCCTGAGTCCCAAAGTACGTGCATGCGTATGCTGTGTGTGTCTAAGGGTAGATTATCAGGGTGGGGTCCACCTAGGGAGGTAGTGTGGGTCCCACATAACTCCTAAATACATTGTGGTCCTACTCACTGGTAAGTGCACTGGGAGGTGTGCCAAAGTTCTAGTGTAAGTACAATGATGTGAGAGTGAACACAATATCAAAACATTAGAGTACAGGGCTGTGTACGGATCTAAGTTTAAATCTGTCTAAGGATTCCACTATTGAGGTTATAAACGTCGAGACTACGACTATCTAATCTTAGTACTGGCTTAAGAATCCTATCGTCGTCGTTAGGATGCTAATTAAAGGATTTTTAATAAGGGTTTCTAGCTAAGGCCATCCTAATGGACCTTCTGTAACTGCACTACGGTGATGTCACCAATCTGATATTCCTACGTGGAATTTGTAGAAAATTCTGGGTGCTACATCTCTACCCATCTTATTTGAGGATTTCGTCCTCGAAATCTAGAGTTTGCTAGATCTTAAATGTGCCAAGTCTTACTCATATGGTTAGTTGTTCTATACTAACTCGGGCGCTCTTATCAATCTAAATGGTCTTCCTGACCATAAGTTGTTGTCCACTGTTCCTGGGTCTGATTTCTATGGAATACATCAGCTCCTTCTCACAATTTCTCTTGAATGTCTCCAATCATCTTGTAATATCACTCCCATATAAGATTCAAAGTTCTAGCAGTGGGCATGGTACCTTCAGTCTTCCATTTTATTCAGTGCTAAGATTGACTCCCTGATCTGCGTGCTCTCTTTCTGGATCTCTGTGGTGGTGGAGCATTGTTCTGAACTTCTTGTTCGGGACAAACTTTGCGTACATGCCCAGTCTTTCCACAATTGAAACACCGTACTTGTTTCCCGGTGAGTTGTCTCGGTGCTGTGCATTCTTTGGAGTGGTGTCCAAGTATTCCGCAATTGTAACAGATATCACGTTGCTTTACATGTGTCTGAACGGCTGTCTGGCTAACTCTTCTGTCACTGATTTGCTGTCTCTTGTTATGGTTCTGATTGCGCTCAGAGTTTCCTCTGGTGATTACAGACTGCATTCGAGTGGTTGCTCGTGACACTTGATTGCTTCTTCGACTTCCTCCTGGGTTGGTTGCCTGGAACCAGTTGTCTTTTCTTCTTTGTTGGTGGCTCTCTAGTTTCTTGCTGTTCAGAGCTATGTTCTCTAGTTGCGTGGCTAATTCGACCATTTCTTCGAACGGTTGGTCAAGGTATACTGCTGCTGTCTTTTGAATATCTGGATTTAGTCCTCCGTAATATTGTAGTGTCTTATTTTGCTGAGTATCTACCATGAATGGAGCAAATCGTGATAGTCTCTCAAATTTCGACGTGTATTCTTGCACCGTCATGTCGCCTTGAACTAACTCTATAAATTCCTTTTTCTTCTTGTTTCTTTCTGTTCTTGGGAAGTACTTTGCTAGGAATTTTGTTTTGAATGCTTCCCACGTCATTCTCCTTGTCACATCTTCGCCCACTGTAGCTTCGACAGATTCCCACCAGTCGGCTGCCGAATATGTCAATTGGAAAACAGCCAAGCGTCTTTTCTCCGTTTCGTTGCATTCAAGGGCTTGAAACATTCGTTCCATATCACGAAGCCATTGTTCAGCTTCCCATGCTTCCGTCATTCCAGTGAACGTTCCTGGTTTAAGTGCACGAAATCTCTCAAGCAGTTTATCTCTTGTCTGACAAGTATCCTGGCCGTTGATGATGCGGTCCAAATGATCACTTGCTTGTTCCACGCGTCGGACAAGAGCTCCTATCAATCCTGTTGGATCCACTGCTGGGGGTATCACATTTGTTGTTCCGTGGGATGAATTCTGAGTATTCCATTTTCTCTTAACCATGGTGTATGCTAGCAAGGGTTATACCTACGAGTTAACACCTATTTGGTCAATACCTTATCTTATCTCGTCTGATCATATAACAAGTAACAGTATTGAGTTAACAGGGATTTCTAGCATATAATGATCATCATAACTACTACTAGGATTAAGGGTAAGGCATCCTTATCCTTGGCCTTTCTAGACTCTAGGTTGAACTGACTGTTCTGAGATCCATCTCAGGAAGTTCGTCAGTGCCTAAAACATCTATCGACTAATGGTCACACCTATATTCTTATTAGCAATAACATATAAAAGGTAAGAGTAGCAATTAGTTAAAAGTAAGAATCATCTCATCCATACCATTATAGCTAAGTCAAGTCAGAAACAACTACTACTGATCAGAAAATAAAAGGGTACATCAACAGTACGAATATTAATTCTACGAATCTGGAATACATCAAAAGAAGTGGAACAATTAAAATATAAGATGAATCTAGCTAAGAATCCATCCTCCATCTCTCTCAACATCAGAGTCAGAGGTCACTTCTCCTAAGTCACTGGATGGTGGAAAGTCAATCGGAGGGATACCAACAAATGCATCCCAGGCTGGCTCTAGGGGCCAATCAGGGTCCTCTATCATCTCTGGCTCCGCTAGTGGGTCTTCATCTGGATCATCATCTGAGTCATCGTCAGAACCTGCAGGGGTAACATAGTGTACTATGTCCTCTGGTGGCTCGTCCTGGTCATAGATCGCAAGGTTTCCAAGGGCATGGGGAATCTCTTCCATCTCCGTAGATGGCAAGCGCGGTGCTATCACTCTATGATAGGCTAACTCTGGAACAGGTCTCTCACGGAGGAAGCAACGTGTCCACTTCCTTATACTCTGGCGAACTCTATGCTTGATGGTGTTGCTAACATGGCCAAATCCTCGAGGGGCAAATTGTCTCTCTAAGGTAACTCTGTACTGTCCATCCTCAGCATCGTGCTCTATCTCGTACTCCATGCTAGCCTGCCCAACACAGAAAACTAACTTAGTACTGGTGCTAATTAAAGGAATATCTTAATATTTTATAGTAATAAGGGGGGGGGGGGGATACCTTTCTTAATTCTTTCTAAACCTTGAGTTACTGTTAATTGTTCCAAATCTGACTCTCTGATCCTATAATAGTTCTTGCTTCTACATTTATTACACTAGTGACTTCTATGGTTCAACTTATTGCGGGGATTTATTAGTCATTCTTATAGGCTAAGAGTATACAAGTTTAAATATATTACTAATGACAGCAAGCAATACATCCACGTGAGAATATATATATCCAGTTAGAGATAATATCCATAGATAGATTTAAACATAGTGCAACATAGTTACAAAAACATTTACATCAGAGAGTGCGTACGCTAAGTACGTACATAGTAGGGAATAGTGCCAACAACATATACATGAAAGGCGTACACGTTACTACTACTACGTGTTACATGCCTAAGTACAGCTATATACACAAAAGATGGACTAACAGTCCTATTACATAATCCTTCGATCATCCAGGTCCTAGATCTTCGACTTTCCCTTCCCAGCTATGTCTTTCTTGGGTGGCTTCTTGCTCGCATTCTTAGTTGGGTCAGCATTGACTGAGGAATCAGCATCCTCCACAGAATTGGTCTCCTTTGCTGAAACTTCTTCATCATCATCCTTCTCCTTATCAGTCCCCATAACTGACTCAACAGTCAAAGGTGTATCAGCTATGGACTCCTCTGGTACTGGGGGTGGCATAGCAGAAGATGGTCCTACGCGTCCTGGTGGGGGTGTCAGCTTAACTCGAAAAGTCATGACTCGAAGGGTATAGCTGTCATGAGTCATCTCAGCAGCTTCCTGATGAACAAGTCTAAGGGTGTTTTCTCGATAATATGCCTCTCTCTGCAGAATCTCTGGGTCCTCAATCCCCAACACATGTACATCATGCCACATATTTTCCTCTAAATGTAGCTGGGCACTCCGTATGATCCTTTGCCGGTACAACACTGGGTCCGCAGGCTCTATACGATCTGGGTAAACCCAATGTCCTCCAAACCCGTCGTGGACATAGAATGGTTCCATGCTAACCTGTCCAATGTAAACTATCATAGGGTTAGTATCTTCATAATTGGGGAAAAGATCTAATGGTTTATAACTTAAAGTGCATAGGACAAACGGTAAATGCCTAACCTAGGCTCTGATACCACTAAAACCCTGTCACGCCCCGGAGTAAGCCAAAAATAGGGAAAATAAAATTTTTTCCTTTATGGGTCCGTAGACACGTGACTAGTTTGTTAACCGTTCTGTCCTTCTAACTCCGCACCATAAAAATCATAAGGAAATGCTAGAACATAAGCATAATCTAAACTTATCAGAGTGTAAGTATAGCAGTGGAAATTAAACAGGGATTACAATAACTTCAATCTTAATACAAGAGGCCATGCTAAACAATTTATCAGGTCCTGGGCAAGGCTTTATCCTCCTTGGCTCCACGGTACAGCATCCTGAACTCTTCTATCTATCTCCAAACCTGCAACACTCTGGGCATACGAATGCCCAGGGCGTAACATGCCGTCAGCCTTGGAACAAGGCTGAGTGAGAATCTCAACCGCACAATAATCAGTAAATACATAACATCTCTCAACTCACGTCATAGTTTAGTACTTTAAAGTCTGGTTATTCTCTTATCAAAAGACGCATTCTCACCACGGGCATAGCAGAGGTCACAACAATAAAGGTAAATAGATAATCATAACATCATAGAATACATTTTTCCTTATTATAAACTCGTGCGTGCAAATGCATGATCACTAAGACTCACTCCCAACTCTTTTCAAAGACACTTGCTTTTAAAACAGATATTTTCAAAACCATTTTAGTTTAAAACCAAAACTTTCCAAAACCAAATCATTTGAACCAGTTCATCAACTCAATCTCATCATTCGCTTTCTCTTTCTCATCCACTTGACAACACGCGGTATATCAAGGATGATAACATACTATCACAGCCAATTCATACTCATTCCCTTGATAGGCCACCGGACGTCTTCACGGTGCACACTATCTGTAAACAATGAAACTGGCACATGGGACGTCTTCAACCATGTGTATACTCTCACCGGTCGTCTACACGGCTGAGAAATATATTAGGGCACTAGCCGGATGTATTCAACGATACATGGGACGTCTTCAACCACGTATGCGCATCACCGGACGTCTTCAACGGCGAGAGGCGCGCTAGGAACCCCAACCGTTCATGTCCACCCGGCTCGTCAGCCGTTGATCCATAGGATCCAGAAATCACATCACATCTCATTCACATTCTCATCAAACATTTCTCTTTCTCATACATGACGCATGCTGACACATGTCATGAAATGCACGTGTGTCCATCATCGATACTCATGTGCAATTCTACTTTTATTCCTCTTTATTAATAACATAGCATGCGTTATCTATTCAGTCAACAACATCGTAAAACGTGCATTTAACACATAGCAGCAGAAACGTAACATATAGAGCATGGATCATATAACATGGATTTGATACCGATAAACATATAGATAAAACCCTTGACATGCTCACGTATGCGATAGCACTACCATAACATGCTTTTAAACATCTTATAATTAACGGCAATACACTTGACATCATAAATCAGCTCATCACTTATACAGAATATCATACATGTGACTTTAATCATCTTATATTAGTCATAATAGGATTAGAGTGAGGTTAGGAAACTCACCTCGAGTCGCCGCTCCTCGAAACGCAGATAAACGTCAAGTTCTACAACAATAAACGGAATAAACAGAAGTAATGTATGAGTACAACTATAGGGGCAAAATGGTAATTTTACCAAATGAGGTCATAAACCTCAAGGTAGTGATCTACGTGTCATTCTAAGTCCAACGCTATTGACTAGACTCAAATCGGAGTCCGTCGCGTTTTTCGAGGTAATATGCGGGGCTTACTACACTAATGCAGACCCTAAAAGACAGGCTGTATTTTTGACCGAGTCGAAAAGTCACCAAACTTTACGAGAATGTTCTAGACATTATTCTAAGACTCTGGGAACTGACCGCGTAATTTTCGGAGTCCTAGATTATTTATTATGAATTTTTAAAGATAATATATACCAGAAAATACCCGAAATGGGATTTAAATACATAAGTATAATTATACAGAGAAATCAGTGCTTAGAAGTATTTTTATTAAATACTAGATATTAAAATACACCACTAGTATTTATTTCATAATTTTCGGAGCTCGTTTGGTATTTTTAATAATTAATATACTTATAAAATAGCTCCTTTTTAATTATTAAAAATACTGGACTATAATATTATGGCTTTATAACTTACACTATATAATAAAATAGTCACAGGGTCATTACCCTAATTTTCTAGAATTTATAAATACACGTAAGTATTTATAAACTAATTAAAACCATTTAAAACTAATATTTATTATTTATATTAATCATATAAATAATAAATATACAATATTTATAATATAATAATGATATATAGAATATTAAAATAATATTCTATAATATTAAAACCTTAATGGTATAATTATAAATTAATTATAATTATTAAAACCATTTAAAACCTTCTTAAACTAATTATTACTAATAATAATAATAATAATAATAATAATTATCATAATAATAATAATAATAATAATAATAATAAAATCTTCAGACCCGACGGGTCGACCCGAACCGACCCGACCCCTACGGGTAACCCGGATACACTCTCAAAGAAACCCAAAGGTGCGACCCAATGGGTCAGACCCGACCCGACCAGATTCTAAATGGGTTACCCATTTATACTCACAAAGAAACCTACCCTATAACCCATTCGGGTTGGACCTAAACCCGAACCGAAACCCATCTTCTACACACAAGCCTATCCTACCCATTAACCCGAACCCTAAACCAAACCCGAACCCAATTACAGACACAAACTAACCCGCCCTAGCAACCCAACCGGGTCAAACCTAACCCCGAACCCGAAACCTAACTCCTCTCACTAACTAACCCAACCCGCTAGCCCAAATCCTACCCATACCCGGACTCAAACCCTAACCATACACAGACACAAGACGACCCGGACTAAAACCCGAAACCCAACCCGACGTCAAAACGACGTCGTCCCACTAAAGGGGACCCGTGGGTTATCTAAATCCAACCCGGCCCGCTAACCTAACCCATTTACACACACAACCTAAACCTACCCAAACCCGACCCGAGTCCGGGTGTTATAACCCGAAACCCATCCGGGTCATCACCTTCTTCTCCGGCGAGACCAGGCCGCCGGAAAGTCGGGCTTCGCCGGAGTTTCTCTCTCTCCTCATATCTCTCTCATCTCTTAACCAAAATCGATGCGGTCAACGGCAAAATGACCGGGAATGATCCCTCTTTCACATACTAGAAGCTGGATCAAAGTTTCATTCGTTTGATCCTCCTACTAGTCGATTATTCTTTCGGCCCTTTGAAAGAATAATGGCCTGCATGGCCATTCAATCGACTCCCAAACCCAGACCTGCTACAAGGGGGTCTACCTGGGACCAATTGGGTCTGATTAGTATAGATTTTAGGGGCCTGGCTTGTGATTTGCAAATCAAGCTCAAAGATTGAGCTTTAATGGTCGCCGGAAAGTGCAGAGAGCCTTAGGCTCTGTTTGGGCTCTTGCATGTAGGTCTGGGGGTGTCTAAGGGACATGCAGAGGTTGCAGAATGAAATGGGGGGGTGGGTTTACCTTAATGTACCTCTGATCTCTCCTTCTCTCCCTTCGGTTTCTTCTTTCTCTCTCCTCTGATCCTCTTCCTTCTCTGGGTGTCTCTGTGTGTGTGTGTACAGTGAGAGGTAGGGAGAGCACAGGGGAAGGGTGTAGTGAGGATGGGTGTGCAGTGTACACAATGTAGGGAGGGGTGTCTGTGTATACACCGAGGGTGGTGGGGGGAAGAAGAGTGTGGTTATCTCTCAAGCTCTCTCTCTCTCTCTCGGTTCTGCTGGGCAGATGTGTGTGTGTGCAGGAGAATGTGCATGTGTATGCCTATGTGTGTGTGCTTGTAGTATATATGGATATGAGTGAGGTTGACAAATGTCAAGCATGTAAAGCATGCATGGTGACACATGGTGAGGGAGATTGAGCATGGCTGCCACGTGGATGGGGTGGTGGCCATGTGGTTGCCACGTGGCCATGTATGGGGCCCACGTCTCGATTTGCGTGCAATACTGCAAAGTGGGTGCGAGACTAATAGTGTGCACAATGTGTAATCACATGTGTAAGTGGGTGTGTGTGTGTCCAAGGGTAGATAAGTGGGGTCCATATGACCGTCAAGGGATGGTGTGGGTCCCATTTCAGGTTGTGCATATGGATGTGCTCCTGAGTCCCAAAGTACGTGCATGCGTATGCTGTGTGTGTCTAAGGGTAGATTATCAGGGTGGGGTCCACCTAGGGAGGTAGTGTGGGTCCCACATAACTCCTAAATACATTGTGGTCCTACTCACTGGTAAGTGCACTGGGAGGTGTGCCAAAGTTCTAGTGTAAGTACAATGATGTGAGAGTGAACACAATATCAAAACATTAGAGTACAGGGCTGTGTACGGATCTAAGTTTAAATCTGTCTAAGGATTCCACTATTGAGGTTATAAACGTCGAGACTACGACTATCTAATCTTAGTACTGGCTTAAGAATCCTATCGTCGTCGTTAGGATGCTAATTAAAGGATTTTTAATAAGGGTTTCTAGCTAAGGCCATCCTAATGGACCTTCTGTAACTGCACTACGGTGATGTCACCAATCTGATATTCCTACGTGGAATTTGTAGAAAATTCTGGGTGCTACAACAATACTCAAACACTTCTAATTTTCACCAAAAACAAACAAAACATATGAGTTTTGATCCAAACTCACAACTAACATATCCAAATCATAAAAACAAGAGTTTGAAATTTACCAACATGATTTAAAACCATGAACAAGATGTGCAATGCAATCTCTCCCATATCTCTCCCAAATACTCTCCCAAATCTCTCCTAAATATTCCCAATTCCCTCAAGATCAACCAAAACATGCTTCTCAAGCCAAACTTCCATTCAAACATATTCCAACTACATTATCAAGGCAAGAAAGATACCAACAACATTTTAAGCTCCGGTTAGATGATTTACACAAGACTTGGAGCGATTAAGCTAAAACTAACATAATCTACTAAGTTTTAGTACAAATCCAAGTTAGCTATTACAAACTACTAGTTTTACTCAAAAACAACTATATACATGAAGCTACTACTATTACAAGCTTCCTTGTCACCACAAATTCCACGTTCATCTCCCCGGATTCTCGCCGCCGTGCTCACCTACAATGGTTATTCAATAACCACTACAATATATAAGCTATATGCTTAGTGAGAGATATCAATCAAGCACACGGATGACATATCAATGTTCATATTCAACTCAACAAATATAATGATCTCCGGATAAGCAAGTATTTCTTCCGCCACTACCCGCAAGTCCGCGACTCCCCCAATAGTCCACGGCACAAGCCAATTACCCACGCCACACACGTGCGGTCTAATGCCGTTGTCGGTAACAAGTGGTCGTCACCACAGAACAATCTCATGGCGGATTCATACAAGCTTTCCTTTGACCCACATAGACAACTAAACATGCTCACATAAACATATCGCCATGCTTTTCACAAAATCATAGCTAAACTTGAGTAATTTAAGCTAAATAGGCATGTTAATAACACCCAAAGAACATAACTATGAATCTCATCTATAGGCAAGATTGAAACCACTCACCTCGTCGCAATTCACTCCTAGTTGAGAAATTAAAGCCCAAATCTACTCCGGATTCAAATCCTACATGAATTCGGCAAATTACGGATTATCGCTCCGAATTGGTCGTGAGAAATACGACGATTAAGCTCAGTAAAATCAGTACCAAAACGTAGAACTCACCTCTACGAGTTCGAATCCGGTCTCAGAATTGAAATTGAGTATCGAACGGTGTGCCGATTGACGTCGTAGAGCTCCGTCGAATTCCATCGTCAATTCTCGTTCTAACATTTCCTCTATAAAATTTGGTGTATTGCTTTAGGAAGAAGGAGACTCCTTGTGAGTCATAGGACACATGTCCTCACACATGTAATTCATAAAAGGTTTTAGTTTCATAGTTTACCTCCCCACATTTTATAAGTTTTGCAATTATACCCCTACTAGCTTTAGAATTATCCCAAACTTAAATAGGTGTTTGTCTATGCCTCGTGTGGGTCCCATAAGTGGTCCCACATAATTATATGAAGTTGCTAATTAGCCTACTAATTATATAACGTGTTCATTTCGTCCTCACCAAGGTATCTCAAATAACCACATAAATGGTCTCTAACAATAAACAATAAATTATAAACAACATATAAATATTTCACATATGCCTTAATAAACATTTAAGCACATAAGGGTGATTCCACAACTTTGTCCCATCATAAAGGAACTTCATCAACTCATGTCCCAATTTGGAACTGCCACGTTGGCCAACATTGGGTTCCCAATTTGGACACCCAAAATCAACTAGTGAGTTAAAACTCACTTAAACATGTGTTAATAAACACCAATTAATTATGCTAATGCATGCCTAAATCATGATTAACAATTAATCGCGAAAGCGGGTGTTACACATTCTTCACATTTCATATTACTAGAATGTGTCATGTTATGAATTAATCATAATTCTTTCATTTTTTTTAATATAAGACATATTCACATGTCCTAGTCCAGCATGCCACAAATCACTAGAGTCCACTATATAAGCAGAAGAAGATGCATTCTCATTACCAACATTAAGGACATTCAAAATAAATAGTCCTTGGTTACAGTACCCCTTACCAATAAACATGCAATTCTTAGTCATAAGTATTTTATCGGACTCAAAAGTAAGCTTAATTCCAACCTTACCAAGTAAAGCAACTGACACCAAATTAGCACGAATATTAGGACATGCAACACATCACTAAGAGAGAGGGTTTTTCCTGAAGTGAGTTTAAGAAGAATTTTCCCTTTACCAACCAACGGTGCAGCAGAAGAATCTCCCATAAAAACTTGTTCTTCACCATTTTTAAGAGGAGTATATGAGTTGAAGGCATTTCTGTCTCCACAAATGTGTCGTGTTGCTCCAGAATCAATAACCCAATCCTTGGAAGTTGCTGCCATTAGGACTTGTGAAACAACGGCAGCAATTACATCTCCATCATCCGCTTCCACCAAATTTGCCTTAGGAGGAGGAAGAGGCCCCTTTCTGAACTTGTATTTGGATGCATAGTGACTTGGGTTTTCACAAACAAAGCAATTTCTTTTCTTCTTGAAAGAAGGAGGAGTAGAAGCATGGAAGCTCCGATTAGTCTTATTTTTATTAAATTTAGAAAAATTATTTTTTCCTTTGAAATTTTGTTGAGAACGAAATTGAGATTTGCTTGAACCACCCTCTATCAAATTAGCCTTGGAAGCAATTTTCTTAGCAAGATTAGCCTTGTCCCTAAGCCTATTCTTACGAATGTGGACAATAACATCTTCAAGTGTCATGTGCTTTCTCTTGTGTTTAAGATTATTTTTATAATCTTTCCATGACTCTGATAACCTCTCAATAAGAAATCCGGCAATAAAAGTTTCGGGCAAAGTGATTTCTTCGATTTTGAGATCATTGACAAGAACGTGAAAATCATGTATTTGGGATGAAACATCTTTTTCTTCATTCATTTGGAAATTCGAAAAATTGCCTATGGCATACTTTTAATTTCCAGCATTTCTACTATATATTTTTTATGTAAAAAATACCAAATTTCTTCGGCATATTTATAATTGCAATATATGCCAAACAATTCATTAGAGAGGGTGCTAAGAATTGTATGACGACATATTTTGTTACCTTTCTCCCAAGTCGGAAAATTCTGCTCATATTCTTCGGATCCAAGGATCGGTTGCTTTTCTGTCAGAATATGCGCCAAGTTGTGCACGTCCAAGGTGGAACGCACCTTTTGTTGCCAATGCTCAAAACATGTACCATTAAAGCGATCAATCTTGGAAACATCAGGCAGTGACTTCTCAGCAATCATAGCAGCATCCATATTGTTCTTAAGATTATTGGAAATTGAAAGATGAAACTATGATTTTTTGGTTGAGGCGTGCAATGTATTGCACTGTCCTTAAGAACAATTCCGCCCGTCAAAGTCAGTGACTCGATGCACAAGGTCACAACACTATGTTCTTCAGGATTCAACAACCAACTCTTCCAAACATGCACTTGAATTGAAAGCGTAAATTGAGTACTCAAAAATTGCTCCAGAAAAAACAGTGAAGAAAGAAAAGGAGAATAGAAAATTGATAGGAGGAAGACTATGTTTTTTTGTTGCGTAAAAAACTGGATGAGTGGGATCATATATATAGTAAATAGATTAAGATTCTAATGACTCTCCAACAGTCATATTATTTAACACAGAAAATAAATGATGACTCCAACAGTCATATTTGGATTAAAAACAATCATGTAGATTTTAGCATGTGCAGAATACTCCAATAGTTCAAAAAATTTAATACCAGTTGCAAAAACGTGACAGTACCACCCCTATGCACGATTGTACAATTCGAGGAGCATTCGTTTTCGCAGGATGTGCACGCGCAAGTCACGAATTTCAAGCCAAATAGGATGGTCCGAATCTAAGATTTGCACCCCTCTTACGCGCACGTGAGAGAGCATTTCCCCAATACAAGCTTACTAGATTATGGAAGGAAAGTATATAAAAGGAGTATAAAACTCTTGTAAAATTTCAATGTGGGATAGTTGTCAAAATCAAACTTTAGCTTGGGTTTGAGTTTTTGAAATAAAAGAGGCACATGACCTAATTGCTTGGTTTTAACAAATGTTATAACCCAAACAAATAAATAACTACAAATATATAAAACCCAACAAACAAATCCAACATATTACAAAAATATAAGTATATTATATATAAGTAAATATAGATATATGTTTTCTTTGTAATATGAAAGAAAAATGGGAAAAAATATAGAAAAATAAGTTATGAAAATGAAAAAAAAAAAAAAAAAAAAGAGAGAAAAAAAGTATAGTTTTTTTAAAATTTGGTTAACCGAGTTTCCAAACCGAACCGAACCAAAATATTATTCAGTTCAGTTTCAGTTTTCATTTCTCCAAATCGAACCGAATTTGTCCAAATCGAACCGAGCCAACCGAATGTCTACCCCTACTATAAAGGTCCTGTTTAGGAATGGTAAAAACAAGATCAATATTAGACCAACAATATGTTGGATTAATAAAGTACCTGTATTTGTGAACCAGACACAAACTCTCATATAATTCTAAAAAAGGAAATTCATAGAAAAAATAATATAGACCCGATCATTTTATGGACTACATAAAATTTTTATGTCGTATATTTGGGCACCAAACACAGTTCGCAGCCGTTTAATTGTTGAAATCGCGCTGGATGAAATCTGTTTTGGGAAGGCTAAACATGCGCTCGTGTTATGAGGGGGTAGGGGTGGGGTGGAGTGTTGTTTATTTTCACAATTCTTTCTATATATATTGATCAGTTGAACAATATATCAACCAAACACCCACACTACAACAAGCAGTTTTACTTTTAAGTAACGATCACAATCAAAATCACATAAGCATTAAATATAAGCATATAACGTTAGGGTTATTGTGGTTTTGGAAATGAGTAAATATTTCATATAACAGTGATATCACATTATCGGTATCTGCACTATAATACATATAATTATAGTGCTTACTTACAAGTGTGGATCTAGAAAATCAATCCAGGGGGGCTTTGATGTATAGGGGTTTGGTGGCAACGCCCTTGATTTTTTTTTTTTTAGATATGTTTATACATATTTTGTGTATATTTTGGATATATATATATATATATTGTGTACATAGTTTATAATTATCACAAAAACATAAGAGAGATGGGGTTTAGTATGACAATTTCATATTATCAGGAGGGGGGGGCTTAACTGTAATTTTTTTTTTATTTTTTTTAGTGTAAATGTATAATTTTTCAAAACTTGGGGGTTTAGGGGTTTGGTGGCAACGCCCTTTTGTATGTCTGTCAATGCTTACATAAACACTTACAAAGTACTCCATCTGTCCTTTTATTTGAGTCTATCTTTGGGAACTCAACTTTTTAAGGGGATAAAAAGAATCTATACATACTTTCCACAATTACTCATAATCATTACAATAGTTTTTTTAGTTTTGTCTTGGTATAGATTTCAAGGAAGGGTAATTTTGAAAAGTAACTAAAAATTGTATTCCAATTTAGAAAAGTGGACATTAATTTTCAGACATCCCAAAATAGTACTCCGTATATAGAACTCAAATAAAATGACAAAAAAAATACTAATATTTTTTTAAAAAAATTAGGACTAACATATACTCGAATCATGATCTCTACTCTATTGGTTTTTGAAATCACCTCAAATATAAAACATTTGAGTAATGATCCACTCACACATAATTTCACATCGAAACAATACTGTTTTTTTTTTTATAATTTTAGTGGATCTTAGGTAGATTTACATGAATCTCATACGAGTACAATACTTATTTAAATTAAAAATCTGAATCTATTGGGTGTGAAATTGTTTGGTTTTTTCATCTGTATTTTGAATTTGAAGTTGGAACCAAGCTGGAAGAGGGTGTATTTTAAGTTGAAACTGGACCTCTTTAATGAGCTGCAGGCTATGATGGTACAGAAAGCTGTACTATATATGAAATGACTGGATGGGCAGTTGTCCTGCCCGTCAAATCTATCTAATGCACTGTTTGTGGACTGTGAAAAAATTAAAGCAAACTTGTTTTGGTTTTTACTCTCTCTGACCATCCTCTCCCCCAATTGGCCTTTACATTCCCACTAGATTTTTACACCTATAGAGATAGAAAATAAATGTATATATATGCAAAGAGGGTGGAAATTGCTTTCACATCATGACCTCCTTTGGTTGAATTGAAGCTTGTGGATATACTAGCATTTCGAATGCAACTTTTATTTTTTATACTATAGTTAGTATTACCCAAAAGCCATTTTTATGCCCCATCTCTCCAATATATTTCTATTCTTCCTCTAAAAAAATAGTAGTATTATTTTTTCTCTCAAAATATAAAATTTAAAAGTAAGAATAACATTGTTATAATTTGAGAAGAGTGATAGAAAGTGCATTGGAGAAGTTTTCTTTTGGATTAATGCTAGTATAATTTAAGTTTTGAACTCATTCCAACAAAAGGGTATACAAAACACACAACTTAAAGTACAATAATAAAAGCTAATGTGTTACAAAAATACTTGACATTTATTTTAGAATGCAACTTTGGCGCAGAAATGTCAAAATATAAGAGTAGTATTTAAGCCCTGTAACAATGCTAAAATATGAATTTGACATGAACAAAATGACATCTTGCATTAAAAATGCTCTAACACTTGATTGTATGACTCAAAAAGTTTTAAGAAATCATCTAATTTGATTAAGTTACAAGAAAATATGAGTCAATTGCGGATATGAAAAAAAGCTATTGTGGACAGCTTTTGCAACTAAGCCAGACTGGGCCAAAATGTGAGAGCATTTTGTTCACCTATTGCTCATTCAAGCATGACATGTGTCTCATTGTATTCCCATTTTATCTATGTACTATGAACATAATTATTAGAATTAAATAAATATCACCCAGTAAAAAACCTGTGTAAATAATAAGTGACGAAAATTACTCTCCTAAGTTATTTTAGAACTTCAAAAGTTAAAAATAAATATATTAGATAACTTAAAAATAAATACTACTCCGTACTCCGTAACAGTCAAATAGCAAAAATGTTAGTATTACCCAAAACTATCTTGAGCAAATTTTCACCCAAAAGCCATTTTTATGCCAGTAACAGAAATTATGCTAGATGGGTCCTACATGGGATGGTTTTGGGTTTTGTTTGTTTAATTCTGGGTTTTAGACTTAATATAAGGCAGATGGGGGGAGGAGAGGACTGAGGACTGAAAGAGAAAAGCAACAGACGTGGTCTTTTTCTTTCTCAGTGATATATAGATATACTGTTATACATATTTGTTTATATATAGAGTACTATAATTATATATACACATACACAGATCCCTATGGAATGCAGGGGTGCAACCCAGCATTTCTTGATGGAATTCATTCTTTCTGTTTAGTTTAAAACTTTAAAGGCACCAGCCTTGTTCTTGCTGAGAGAGAGTGTGAGACAGAGAGAGAGAGAGTGAGAGAACAGTGTATGCATAGATTGAAGAGTTTGGTGAGAGAGAGAGAGAGACAGATATTTCTTGGCTTCACTACATTTTTTTTGAAATGATTAGTTTATTTGCTACCAATGATTGAGTTGGCTTGAATCACAGTAGATACTGCTAGGAACCCTTCTAAGAGAGAGAGAGAGAGAGAGATGAAGTCTTTGAATGATGATAACAATGGCAGCAGCAGCAGCCCTAATAATAACAACTGGTTGGGTTTCTCTCTCCTACCCAACATGAAAATGGAATCATCCACACCAGACCCTAAACATCATCATCATCACTATAATCATCAAACCCAGTACTATCTCTCTCCTCCCTCATCATATCACCACCATACCAGTTCTTCAATCTGTTATGGTGTTCAAGAAAATGGTGGGTTTCACTCACCTTTGTCTGTAATGCCACTCAAATCAGATGGGTCCCTCTGTATCATTGAAGCTCTCACTAGATCTCAATCTCAAGGTTTTTTTCAATTTTTTTTTTTTTAGGGTCAAAAAATTCAAAATCTGAAAATTCTCATTTTCTCTCACTAAGTGTTTGTTTATTTGTCTCTGTGAAGGTATGGTTCCAAACTCTTCCCCAAAACTTGAGGACTTCTTAGGAGGTCCAACAATGGCTGCCCCTCAGTACATTAGCCATGAGAGAGAAACAATGGGTCTGAGCTTAGACAGCATCTACTACCACCAAAATACTGAACCAGAAATTGAAAATCAAAACCACCATTTTTACTCTCAACTTTCTTTCCTAGGGGAAGAAGATAACAGAGAAACCCAAATCGGGGACTGGATTTCTGGGCCCTACTCAGACACCCATGGCTATGATCAGCAGTTACAGACCACTATGGTTGATGATACAGGGGTTGTTGGTTCAGTGGGTTGTGGTGATTTACAGTCTTTGAGCTTGTCTATGAGCCCTGGTTCACAGTCAAGTTGTGTCACAGCTCAAAGACAGATCTCAGATTCTTCACCCAGTGGGACTCAATGTGTGGCTGTTGAAACTAAGAAGAGAGGGTCTTCAAAAGTGGGTCAGAAACAAACTGTTCATAGGAAGTCCATTGATACATTTGGGCAGCGAACTTCACAGTTTAGAGGTGTTACAAGGTCAGCTCAGTTCTATTTTCTCATCCCCTTTTTTCATCATCTTTACTACTGTATTCTCTATGGTGTTTATTTTAATTTTAAATTATTATAATTATTATTATATTTTTAGGGAGGATTTCCATTCTCTTTTATATATTTAACTTATCCGGGCTCATTTGTTATTCTTGTTCTTGGGTTACAAGGTCTGTTAAGTTCTATTTTCTCTACTCTTTTCATCATTTGTACTATCTTCTATGGTGTTTATTAATTTTAATTTATTATATTTTTTTTTGGGGCTTCTCATTTTCTTTTATTTTAAACTTCTTTTTACTTCTGTGGGAAAAAAAAATTACTGAGCAAAACAGCTCTATTTTAGAAAGTAGTGTGATTTTCTTGAGTTTTTGTAATATTTTGGAAAATTTTAAATTTTTTTTTTTAATTATGTTGGAAAATATGGAAAACAGTAATGAAATAGTTTACTTTGACCTTTTCTTCTCTGAATATGCAAATTCAAAATAAATGTATGATTTGCAATATATATATATATATATATTTTCCTTTCTTTTTTACACTTCTATATGTTTGTTTTTATTCAAAATCTGAAAAAAAAAAAAAAAAACAAACAAACAAACAACAAAAAAAAACTAAGGTTAAAATAATATCAACAGGCATAGGTGGACTGGTAGATATGAAGCTCATTTGTGGGACAATACTTGCAAGAAGGAAGGGCAGACCAGGAAAGGGAGGCAAGGTTAGTCAAGAATAAAGAATTACCTTTTTTCCACCCTGTTTGGATTAGTAATTTTTAGTACTGCCTTGTTTGCTTCTTTGTGCTTATCTAACTTTTTTTTTACTATCAATTTTCTTACTTGTCATGTTCATGCTTGTTGGGGATGATGCTTATTCCAATCAAATGAATACATATGATTAGTTTATCTTGGTAAGCCTTTTAACTAAGAATGTTGATTTAGTAGTTCTAAATAACCATATTTATAGCATCAATCAATTCAATATATGGATATAGGGGGTTATGATATGGAAGAGAAGGCTGCAAGAGCCTATGATCTTGCTGCTCTTAAGTACTGGGGACCTTCGACGCATATCAATTTCCCGGTATGATTAGGGTTAATCTCAGATTTTTCTATTAGTTTGGGTATTCATTGATGTAATAATTGCATTCATACTTTTACATCATTTTTTTTCCTCACTAAAAATGTATTAATGAGCTTGAATGGTTTCATTTAGGTGGAATGATTTAAAAAAAAAAAAAAGAATTGAGACGCTTAAAATTATTAATTTCAATATATTCCAAAAAAACATAGAAATGGCCATAAAACTTGGAATATGGATTTTATTTGAAAACGCTGTATGAATTGGAATTAGACAATTCGAATCCAAGTAACAACCAAACATGCTTTTAGTACATCGAATCTTGTCATCACTTGAATTAAAATGCAATCTGTTTCGATTTTTTATGACAGTTGGAAAATTACATGCAAGAGATTGAGGAAATGAAGAACATGAGCCGTCAAGAATTTGTTGCTCACCTAAGAAGGTAAAATATAGAGTAAACCCCCTCTATAAATAGTTTCAATACATCAAAGTCGTTTTACGCTTAATTTTCATGATATTCAATTCAATCTCGTGTGCTTTGCAGAAGAAGTAGTGGGTTTTCGAGAGGGGCTTCGATGTATCGCGGAGTGACAAGGTTCTTTTAATATTCTTTAATCGAGAACTCCAGAACTCCATTTTCATTGGTATCAAGAGTTCAAACCAACTGAAATTGAAATTTGTGTTTTTTTTTTTCCCCCAATATTTTAGGCATCATCAGCATGGAAGATGGCAAGCTCGGATTGGCCGTGTTGCAGGAAACAAGGACCTTTATCTTGGCACATTCAGTAAGCTCCTCTCAGTCTTTAATATCTTTGAATATACTTCCTGCATGAGTTTTGATTGTGTTTCGGCTCTGTTATGTCGGTAGATTTAGATAAGGAAAAGTAAAAGAAAACGAGGACGAAAACTATTTCTCTAGTGTTCACTCAAACAAAATTAGAAATTTTGATATACATATATAATAGTGAACGGGCGTGACATGTAAAATTCTGAATTTTTAATTTATTTCAACCCTTTTTCTATTATTTGTATTCTTCCCAGTGTTTTACCCTGTGTTCTTTTTTCCTTTCCATCACTAAATTCACTTACCAAACAGACGGTTGATATTTAGCCTTCTCTGCCATGGCCCATGATAATCTGATAAAGCTCTATAATCGGAAAGTTAATCATGTTTCTTTTAATACTATCTAGCTATATATATATAGTCATATATTCTCTTATATTTCAAGAATATGTACAAGGTTGATGATCAGTTACTTTGGGACTATGCTACCAATTTTTTTTTTCCCCTACATTAAACTTTTCTGAGACTGTTTTCAGATCTCAAATCACAAAGAGAAACAAAAGAGTTTCTTTGCCAACTTTATTGGTTAAAGACTATGTATTTAATTACAACTATAACTTTCTTGCAATGCTGTAAATTATATAATCTTGAAAAAAGTTTCTCATTGCACCTAAAATTTCAGGCACCCAAGAGGAAGCGGCCGAAGCTTATGACGTTGCAGCGATAAAGTTTCGTGGGGTCAATGCCGTCACAAACTTCGACATGATACGATACGATGTTGAAAGAATTACAGCAAGTAGTACTCTACTTTCCGGAGAGCTAGCTCGGAGGAACAAAGAGAGAGAACCAATCAAGGCCTTAGAGTACAACTCATCAACAGCTCAAACTACCGATCAACATGTTCAACCCGAGAATAACAATGGGAATGGTTGGAATATGATTCTGCATCAACAACAGAATTCAAGTGGTGTTGATTCACCCAACGAGAAAGAAACGAGCATTGGAGGGCATTTTCGTAATTCGACTTCTTTCTCGGCAACCTTACAAGATTTGATTGGGATTGATTCGGTGAACGGAAGTGAGACTATTGTGGATAACAGAGCAAAGAGTGGGGGGACTCAGTTTTCAAATACATCTTCTTTAGTGACAAGTTTGAGTACCTCGAGAGAGGCCAGCCCAGAAAATGCGGGACCCACATCGATCTTTGCAAAGAATCGGAATTCTTGGATGGCATCAGCAGCCCAGCTGAGGGCTGATTCCATAACTATGTCTCACTTGCCAGTCTTTGCTGCTTGGAATGATACCTAAATTACTGTATCTGTGTTTTGTTTGTAACATGTGAAATTTTGCATGAAGAAGGGGAAAAAAGAAAGGAAATGGTGATGTTGGGAAGGAAAAAGGAAGTTGTAGGATTTTACCAAGTTTACTTTTTAGGTGTTAGTGGATGAAATTAGGGAGTAAATGAAGGACATGGGTAGGTCCAATTATATGTAATGTAACCAAATGTTTGGAAGCTTTTGTCAAAGCTACTTTTGGCTCAATATTGGGCTAAAGATTTTGCAAAATGGAGGGAACGGTTTAGACTTTAGAGTGGCCTAATGATAAAAGTTATGTGGAATGATTTTGTCAATATATAGGGTGATCAAATACACACAAATATATGTATATACATATTTATCATTAGAGCATCTAGGTCTCATTCTATTTTGGTCACACATTACTCGTTCAGGCCTTATTAGGTGATGTGTGTCCAATTTTAGTAATTATGTCGACAATATAGGGGTAAAATGGAAATTAATTGAGACACATGTTACTAAGCTGAGGCCTTGAGTGAGATCAATAGAGGGCAAAAATGCTCTCTATTTATCATATATATATAGAGTTGGGCTCTAGTGTGCACCGAGTGAATGTACTGTGTTTTTAAGTCTAAGAAAATCGTGGAGTGCCCTATTGACTCACGTCCTGCCTTGTTGACCTGCAGTTTCTTTAGGTTTAAAAATTCAGTGTGCACTGGAGCCAGACTCGTACTAGAGCCGGACTCCATGTATATATATATATATATATATATTACTTTAGTGACTTGTTATCCTATTATGCAAAAGTAGTATGATATCATAGATGTTCAATTTTTTATGAGTAATGCTATATTTTTTAATTTTTTTTTTAAAGTGTTTTTCAACACATGTGGCAGTGGACTCAGTTGATTTTAATTGATTGATGTTGAAGTGGTCCAATCATTATTGAAGAGGATCCCACTGTCACAAACGTTTAGAACAATTTTTGAGAAATTTTTAAAAAACATAACAGTACACATTGTTTAAATAGGCAAGAATAAAACATATTTGTGATATGTGCAATCCTTCTCAAGGGAAGTAATAGGATAACATTGTCTTTAGTTTTTTTAAATAAACAAGAAAAGAAGATGCAAAAGTAATTAGTAGACTTTATAATGAAGGTGCAAAAATAAATTTACACATACAACACTGCTGAGAATCCAAGACCACTTTCTAGATGAGTAATATTTGGGACACAACTTTCATACAATTTTCATACAATTTCTCTAAAAGATGTGTCTATCTCTCTCCTGTGATGTCACTGGACCCCACAGTGACACAAGAAAGAGATATACACATCTTTTGGGGAGGTTGTATGAAAGTTGTATGAAAATTGTGCCCCAAATATTACCCTTTCTAGATATAGGAGATGATAACGTACTCAACTTAATAAATAGTCATTGGGCGGACAAATGAACGTGGGCACTAAATCAAATTTTTTAAGGGTTGAGAGTAATTTATTAATCAACTTGGTTTGTCTAAGTTAACCAGAGCTCTTTATCTTTCTATTGGAGGTCAATAGCTCAAAATTTTCAGGGTCCATATAAATGGGTTAGAAGGACACATGTCAAATAGTTATAGTTACGTCATATTCAGAGTTTGACATGGATTAGAATATGTCCACTTGCCATGGCCGGCCCAAAGGGAGGCAAAAGGGGTGGGCAACCGTCCCAGGTCACCAAAGCTTACAAAATTTTGAGAGCCTCCATGAAATTTTCATAATTACATTTTTATCGCGAGATTTTTAGTGTTTAAAATTTAGGCCTCTCCTAAGGCCCAATTTAGTGTCATCAACTATATATATATATATATATATTGATATACATGTATATGAAACTCAAAAGCAAAGGCCTTAGAATTTTGAAAATTACACTTTTAGTATAACAATATTTTGAGTTTTAGAAATAGGCCCCTCTAGAATTTTCAAAGATACCATACAATGTTTAAGTTTTACAAATAGACTCATGTTATAAGTGGACCTCGAAAAAATCACCAATTATTTATAAGTAAACCCTGAAGAAATTGCCATCTAAAGAAACTGCCAATTATGTATAAGTAGACCCAAAAAAATTTCCTCGAGAGCGCTGCCCCCGGCCAAACCTCCGTATAACGGCCTCCTTTTTAGTAGTTCATCCCGTACCTCCAAATACTTGAAACCGGCCCTACCACTTGCATCCCTGTCTTAAATGACACGTATGTTGTGAGATCGATGCACATATCAATATTTGTTCTCTATCCTATTTCAATATTAAAACGATGTGGTTATTACCGTCCGAAAATAACGGTGAATCTGGACCGTGTAAGACATGTGGATTGAATTATCCTCTCGTCTCACTAAAAAAAGTAAAAATTCATTGCCCTGAAATAACCATAATCCATTTTTAACTGTATGTAAATATAATATGTCAATATATATTTGTTTCAGGGTGACCCTGTAAATGATGGAATCTGTTTTTCTTCTTTTGTGGGTCCTGAAAAGTACAAAACCAGCTCAATGTTTTCCCTATAATGCAAAAGGGGCATTGCTTTGACCACATTATCTCATATCATCACCACATTTTGTTCCTCAATCTACATTACACCATCATTACCATCTCTCTTTTTCTTATCTCAGCTCTCCAAAGGCAACAGACATCCCTCTCATTATTCAAAAGAAGGGATTGAGACTTGAGGGAGAGAGAGAGATTCCTAATATGGGCACTTTAGTTGGTTTATTTTAGGATTTAATGTTCATAATTTGGTGGGACATTTTTCTCTTTTTGTGATTAATGCTTTGGTTTTATTTTAATCACCAACAAACATTCTGCATTTTATTGCAACAGGCAAATAGATTCCAAGTGGAACCAGTACAACATCAGAAGAACGGAAAAAAAAAAAAAAAAAAACAACCATCAATGGAACAACAATAACGGACAACAAAGATCAGAAAAAAAAAAAACACAGAAAAATTTTCTGAAGTCGTACTGCAGTCTTCCATCCAAAAATATCTCGAACTGTGGCACTGTTAACAAGCTGGGGCTGAGAGAAAAATGCCAAACAAACACCCACCAACGCAAATCTCCCCCAAGAGCATCGAGTCTGCAACAAGAACCCCCTCAAGTTCTAGATCTAACAAAAAGACGGTAGATCTAGAAAAAAGAAAGGTAGATCTAGGCACAGAAACCATGAAATCGACGGGTCTCACCGGTAACTCAAGGAAAAAAAACACACACACACACACACTAAACAAACCCCCACAAAGAGGGGACAAAACCGCTCAAAAGGGGACAAACTCTCCTAAGGAGAGACAAAAAATCACAAAAATGGGAAAAACTAGGCTCTCCCATGGAAAAAACCCATAAGAGAGCCCAGAGGGGCTGCGGTGAAAAGGGCGGAGCTCTTGAAGCTATTTAGATAGAGGAAGAGAAAGGTTTTAGAGTAATGCTACAGTTTTTAAATGTATTAACAGTTGTATCATAGGCAGTGACATCGATTATTGTCACATCATCATTTGGTACAACTATTAAACCGATTGAGAATCAAATATCAAATTAAAATTTGGGAAGCATATTGATTGTGTCAAATATAAGTATTTTTATTAACCCTATTACCAAATAAAAGAACGGAAAAAAATGAAGATGAAATGATTCGGATATGATGCGGATGAATTTGAAAATTAGAATGTTGAATCTACCACTAGCCCAACATGCAAAAGAGAAATAACATTCATTTTAAAAGAGGTGTTCTAGAAAGTTTGGCAAAATTATCAACCTTTGCATTACTATACTATAACTTTACTTTGATTAACATGATTTGCCCAGCCCTACAACTAAATTATATTAACTAAACTAAGTTAACTAAACTACATGGTGGAGCACATCATATTCTCTTGGTATGAGTCAAGCATCTTAACTTAAAGCATAATTATCATAATAACAAATAAGTGGTAAATTACTACACTATGTAACACCTTTGATTAGAAAGACACATCCACCCTACATTAACTAAGCTACATGGTAGACACTCTTATAATGACTCATGTGCAATAATACACCACTTCTATTAAGCACAACCTTGTAAGAAATCACGAAAAATCAATTACATATGCCAAAATTTTAAAGAACAACAACCAAAGGATATACTATTACCTTCACCATGAAGGACCAATGTGTCATCAACATCCTAAATGGAGATTTAGCTCTTTAAGAGTAGCTAATCCTTCAAAACAAAGACAAAACAAAAATATCAAATGCAAAAGTGCATATAATTAGAAACTAAACAACTTAATATTGTAGTATAGTGGTAAGTATTTCTGCCTGTCAAACGGGTGACCCGGGTTTGATCCCCGACAACGGCGCCATTTTGATTATGTCAAAATCAAGTATTTTTATTAACCATATTAAAAATGTAGTTTTGGAAAGTAGGGTGTCGAGTTCACATGGATTGATACAAGAACAATGTTTGAAAATTTTAGAGACTAATTATAATGCTTAAAAGAAAGAAATAGGAAAAGATGATAAAAAAGGAATAAAATGACTTTGCGTCTTTTGGGGTGTTTGTTTGATTTTTGGAGGATAAAAGTGTCACGCCCCGGAACGGCATAAATAGAGAAAAATAAATTTCCTTTATGGGTCCATAGGGAATGACGGGTGAAGTCACATGATTGTCCACACCACGCAGTACTCAGCAACAAAAGTAATAGTGTAACAAGAATGAAGTCTAGGTTCTGATCGTAACATAACATAAAGTCAACGGAAGTTACTAACTATTACATATCAGAGTCTCGAATCAAATATAAAGCAGCGGAAGTACAAATGCCAAGGCAACATATGCCTGACTACAAAAAGGTTCTGAAACGGTAAAGATAATCAGTTACAATTCTAGTCTAGTCTTCAGTTGGCATAAGGGTAGTCCTCGGCGTAGTAGTCTTCTTCAGTCTGTCCTCCGTCGGGGAAATTCTCCACAGGAACTCCGTCACCGGCATAGTAGTCTTCTTCTGCAGGCCTTTCACCTGTATAGTCATAACCAGGGTGCGCTGGAACGTAGAAATGTCCAGCGGCATAAACGCCGTCAGCTTAATGAAAGCCGAGTGAGTTAGATACTAACAGGGTATCGACTATTGAAGTTATTACAAGTTATAAGCCGTAACCAAATTAGAATTCAGTGAGGGTAACTCCTTTAATCAAACCAATTATCCGATTACTAATGTTCTACTCATTATAAGACCGATAACACGTCTAGATAAGGGAGACAGACTCGACAGTAGTTCAACTCTATAACATACCATTGCTCATCCACCGCTTTTAAGAACATATGCACAGTCCACCGCATGTCATGGATACCACGTTAGTCCATCCCCCGCTTTTAAGAACATATGCACAGTCCACCGCATGTCAGGGATATAACGCTTTAAACAACAGTACATCATTCTATGCCACGACTTAGCGACGTCTACCAGTGATCACGGTCCACCGCATGTCATAGACACCTTCGTCTGTCTACCGCTTTTAAGAACATATGATTAGATCATCTGGCTATCTTAGGGCAATTGGTCCGGTCCACCGCAAGTCATAGACACCTTCGTCTGTCTACCGCTTTTAAGAACATATGATCGACCAAGGCCCGCCCACGCAAGGTTCCCGAATCTTAGCAAACCTACTTAAGTTCAACTCTATAACCGATACATGACAATCCCAATGTGGCCCGACTACTCTGAATGAAATGAACGTTAACTCCAAAGGATTCACGACTATTCCGTTATCTAACATTATAAACGTTATCTGTTAATCTTGTTGTTACTACGACCCTACGCTGCGTTAATTCATTATCATGTCTGTATTACAATAATAGAGCATGCTGGGAAGTACTGAACAATAAATAAACAACTAAACAGTTATTACATTAACTAAACAAGTAAAACAGTAAACTGTAACTTCCAATCGATTGATATAGATGTCAATCGATTGGTATAAAAGTAGTGTCAATCGATTGGAAGAAAGTTCAATCGATTGGACCACAATCCATGTCAATCGATTGCATAAAATGTCAATCGATTGAGACATGAAAGATGTCAATCGATTGATATAGTGTCAATCGATTGACACTTCGTCTTCTTCACAGAGAAGACTGCCCAGCAACATATAAACGAAACTACATGGTTTCTTTCTATTTCTTCATTCAAAACATGTCCTAACATCAATATCAAGTTACCAAGTGAGTTTAAAACTCACCTTAAGTGTCTAGGGTGTGTTTGGGAATGTGTGTTTGAGCTTTGGAAGCTCTAATGGTGGTCCTCCTCTCTTCCTCTGCTCTCTGTCTTCTCCCTTCTCTTTCTCCTTCTTTCTGGTCTCCTTCTCTTCTCTCCTTTTCTTTTCTTTCAGTCCATCTGTGTGTGTGTGAATAAATATATGTATATATATATATGTGTATATATATATATGAGTGTATATATATATATGAACACACACAAAACACTCTCTCTCACTCTCTCTGATTTTTCTAAAGAGAAAAACGCAGAAAAATGGCTGGTATATATAAGGAGAGAGTGTTCACGTGGCTTCTCCCCAGCCAGAGCAAAAGAATCTGCCCAGCTGCCTCCAATCGATTGACATAAGTGTCAATCGATTGATACAATCAATCGATTGGTATAAAGTTCAATCGATTGGAACAATCAATCGATTGAGATAAAGTTCAATCGATTGGTATGTAAAATATACCAAGGGTAAGGCCAAGCTCATACAAGTATTAAAAGAAACATACAATGTCTTAGTTATATAATATATTACAAAAAAATACAGGGTATTACATCATCCACCACTCACAAAAGATTTCGTCCCCGAAATCCGACATAAACTGGGTTAAAACAAAAATGAAAACTTCTCTCGCATCTCCGACTCCAGCTCCCATGAAGCTTCTCCTTCGTCGTGGTGCTTCCACTGAACCTTCACTAGCGGAATATCCTTGTTTCTGAGCTTCTTCACTCCTCGGTCTAGAATACGCACTGGTCCTTCGTTGTAGGTCACGTTCTCGTTCACCTCGATATCTTCAAAACTGATCTCGTGTGTTGGGTTATGGGCACATTTCCTCAACATGCTGATGTGGAAAACGTTGTGCACTCCTGACATCTTTGGCGGCAACGCAAGTCGATAAGCAACCTTTCCAACACGTTCTAGGATCTCGAATGGTCCGATGAATCGCGGCGATAGCTTGCCTCTTTTCTGTCCGAATCTGACGATACCCCGAACTGGCGAGACTTTAAGTAGTACGTGATCTCCAACTGCAAACTCTAGATCTTTCCGTCGCTTGTCGGCATAGCTCTTGTGTCTGGATTGCGCTGTCTTCATCTTTTCTCGTACAATCTGGATCTTCTCACTGGTTTCTCGAATCATCTCGGGTCCAAGTAGTTGAGTATCTCCGACTTCGGCCCAACACAGCGGCGATCGGCAAGGTCTTCCATACAAGGCTTCAAACGGCGCCATCCCTATGCTCGTGTGGTAGCTGTTGTTGTAGGCAAACTCGATCAAAGGTAAATGCGTCTCCCATGAACTCTCGAATTCAATGACACAGGCTCGCAACATATCTTCCATCACTTGATTGACTCGTTCTGTCTGACCGTCTGTCTGTGGATGAAAGGCTGAACTCAAATTCAATGAAGTTCCCATTGCTGTCTGAAGGCTCTTCCAGAATTCTGCGGTAAAGCGTGAATCTCGATCTGAAACTATTGAGACAGGTACACCGTGCAGTCGCACTACTTGCTCTAGATACATCCGGCTCAATCTTTCAACAGGGTACGTCATGTTGTAGGCGACAAAATGTGCTGACTTGGTGAGTCGATCCACTATTACCCAAATAGCGTCGTGGTTTTGCTGAGACTTTGGCAATCCAACCACAAAATCCATGGTGATGTGCTCCCATTTCCATTGGGGAATCGGTAGCGGTTGTAGGAGTCCAGGTGGTTTCTGATGCTCTGCCTTCACTTGTTTGCAATTAAGACATTGCGATACATACTCGGCCACTTCTCGCTTCATTCCTTGCCACCAGAAGTTTCTCTTCAAGTCCTTATACATCTTGTTTCCTCCTGGGTGGATAGTCATCCTTGACTTGTGTGCTTCGTCCAGAATGTTCTTCCTGAGTCCATCGTCATTTGGCACACAGAGTCTGCCTTTGCATCTCAGTGCTCCGTCCGTACTAATACTCCATATCTCGGGTTCCTTTGCGGACATCTTAGCAAACCATAACTTTAAATCCTCGTTCGACTGTTGAGCTGCCAAGATGCGGCTGATGAGAGTCGGTTGTACAACAAGGCATCCAAGGTGTTGTCCTTCTCCTGATTCTACTGGTTGAAGATCGAATTCGGCTAACGTCTCCAATGCTCGCCATTCTCTAATCAAAATCGAAGCGACCAAAAGGCGCGGCCTCCGGCTCAGAGCGTCGGCTACAACATTTGCTTTACCCGGGTGGTATTGCAAAGAGAAGTCGTAGTCCTTGAGTAGCTCCATCCATCTCCGTTGTCGCATGTTCAACTCCTTCTGAGAGAACAGGTACCTTAAACTCTTATGATCTGAGAATAGGTCGAACTTTTCTCCATATAAATAGTGTCTCCAAATCTTCAAGGCGAACACGATTGCGGCTAGTTCTAAGTCGTGCGTCGGATAATTCTTCTCATGCGGCTTCAATTGTCTTGATCCGTATGCGATGACATTCCCCTCTTGCATTAGTACACAACCAAGTCCTTGGTGTGATGCATCACTATAAATTATGAATTGTTCACCACTCTTAGGTATCGCAAGTACGGGTGCTGAGGTTAGTCTCTCTTTCAATTCCCGGAATGCATCCTCATGTTTATCAGTCCATTCGTACTTCGTCTCCTTCTTAGTCAGGCTTGTCAACGGTCCTGCGATTCTAGAGAATCCTTCCACAAATTTCCGGTAATATCCAGCCAATCCAAGAAAACTCCTAACTTCGGTCACGTTGGTTGGCCTGTTCCAGCTCAAGACTGCATCGATCTTAGATGAGTCTACAGAAATCCCATCCTGTGATATCACATGTCCCAGGAATTTAACTTCCTGAAGCCAGAATTCACATTTGCTGAATTTCGCATACAGACTATTGTCTCTGAGAGTCTGTAGAGCAATTTGTAGATGCTTCTTATGTTCTTCTTCCGTCCTTGAATAAATTAAAATGTCGTCGATAAATACTATAATGAATTGATCCAGATAGGGTCTGAATACTCTATTCATTAGGTCCATGAATACTGCCGGGGCATTAGTCAATCCAAAAGACATCACTAGAAATTCGTAGTGTCCATATCTCGTCCTGAAGGCAGTTTTCGGTATATCCTTCGGTCGAACTAACAATTGATGGTATCCTGAACGCAAATCAATTTTTGAGAATATCCTTGATCCTTGTAGTTGATCGAACAGGTCGTCTATCCGGGGAAGTGGATACCTATTCTTGATCGTGACCTTATTCAGCTCCCTGTAGTCGATACAGAGTCGCAGCTCTCCGTCCTTCTTTTTCACAAATAAAACTGGTGCTCCCCAAGGCGATGTACTGGGGCGAACAAAACCCAAGTCTTCAAGTTCCTGAACTTGCTTCTTCAATTCCAACATTTCTGTTGGCGCCATCCGATACGGGGTCTTGGAAATCGGCAATGTTCCGGGTGCTAACTCGATGCAGAAGTCTATCTCTCTCTTCGGCGGAAGTCCTGAGATACTTCGGAACACATCTTCAAAGTCTTGAATAACGGGGATCTGCTTGATAGTAAGCTCCGTGCTTGAAGTCTTAATCGTGGATAGGTAGCTCGTGATAAACATGTCGCTCAACGGTTGGCACTGAAATCTGATCTGCGGACAACCAGGCGTCGAAAAGACAATGGTCCGACTAACACAATCCAGGTTAGCGCCATACTTAGTAAGCCAATCCATTCCTAGGATCACGTCAAACTCAGACATTGACAGGACTATCAAGTCTGCTGGGAGATTCCTATCCTCTAGTGTCAAGGGACAATCCTTGCACACCTTACCTAACTTAACGGATACTCCCAAGGGCGAAACGGCATTAAGGGTCGGTTCAAGTGCTAGGGGTAACAAACCCAATTCACGTACCATCTTAATAGCTATGAAAGAACGGGCGGCACCGGTATCAAACAAAGCTCTAACTTGACAGTGAAATAAGATGAGTGTACCTTCCAAGTTTTGCTGTTCCTCTGCATTATACCCTGCATTGTCAGGAATGATGGCATTCACCCTAACCTGTCCTTGCTGCCCTTGAGCAGGCGCTCCATAGTAGCCTCCACGTGGTGCTCGACAATCCTTACTTATGTGGCCAGGCTTGTTACAGTTGCGGCAAACGAGGTCATTACGGCGGTTGGTCTTGGGGGCTGTGCAATACCTTGCAATATGTCCGGGCACTCCACAGTTGAAACATCCATCAGTGTTCTGTCGCTGGGCGGCGGGCTGTGCCTGAGGTGGTCCTCGCTGTTGATTCTGTTGTCGAGGAAAATTAGCTTGGGGCTTCCTTGTCCCATCCCAAGTGCGCTTAGTTCCCCGATAGTTGTTGGTCTGGGGTTTCCATCCTTGATTGTTCCTTGATGATTGCGCGGGAAAGTTCCTTGGTTGGAAGGTCCTGGGCGGAGGTCGATTCACTTGTGGTCCTTGCACAGGGTAAGCATCCTTCTCCAAACTTGAAGCAAGACGGACAATCCCTTCAAATGACTGGCTCAGATGGCCTATCATCATGTGCCGGAGGTGTGGGTTGAGTCCTTGGTGGAATCGCTTGACCTTCTTGACGGAGGTGTCTATCATATGTGGAGCGAAACGGGAAAGTCGCTCAAATTGTGTAGTATATTCTCTGACTGTCCAGTTTCCTTGGGTTAGACTCAGGAAATTCCTCTCTTGTTGGTCTCTTTCATCCTCAGGGAAGTACTTCTCGAGAAATCGAGTCTTGAATGCTTCCCAAGGCATTCTCCTTGCAGCGTCAATCCCAATCGTGGCTCTCTCGGCCTCCCACCAGTCTGCGGCAGAGTAAGTCAGTTGAAATGCGGCTAGACGTCTCTTGTCCAGCTCACTGCACTCTAGGGCTTCAAAGATTAGCTCCAACTCTCGTACCCATTGCTCTGCTTTCCAGGACTCTGCCATGCCGTCGAACTTCTCAGGTCGTAAGCCACGAAATCGTTCCAACAGTTTATCGCCTGTCTGCCTTGGAGGGACAAAGTGGTTGTTGCCATTGTCGTTGGTGGCATGATTGTAGGTATCGCCGATGTGTTCCATCCGTTGCATGAAAGCTTCGAAGACTCCAGTTGGGTCCATACCCTCGGGAATGGGTGCTCCCAGTCGTGCTTGGTTCCTTGTGGGTCCCACCATAGTGATCCGTGTGAGGTGTACCTATGAAGGATCTAACGATTAGCTGACAATCTTCTCGGGGAAATGATCATATTAAAATAATAGGAAGCATAACATGAATCAACATCACAACCATAACATAATAATGAGATGATAACAGAAATAATCAAGAGAAACGATCCGCCATATATATATACCCAAAAGATGTACAGCGGAGTACACAATGGATCATCTGTGTACCGCGCAGTACATGATCCTATACAAGATCTAAACAAAAGAAAGATATATACAAAACCACTACTGGTGGCTACCTATACAAAAAGGCTACGGTCAATAGCTGTCTATGTAAGCGTCAAAAGTAAGTGGACAACATGTCCTAAAGTCAGACGAAAAAGTCTAAGTCCTAAAGGTACTGGACTCAAAAGTTGTCCACATCGGATCCATAGATGGAAGCCTCGTCCTCTGGGGCAACCTCAGACAAAACATCATCCTCATCCATGTCATCGTCATCCATCATGTCCTCATCCTCTATCACAACATCCTCGACCAGCTCGGGTCCATCATGCTCCACAACAGCTCCCAAATCTCCTGCATCAGCTGCCATGTCAGCCTGGGCTGCATCAAATGCGGCTGCAAGTGCCTCAGCCTGTACCATAGCCTGTGCTAACTCCGGTGCTCCGATCTCAAATCCATGGGGATGTGCAGCCATCTCTGCGGCCCACTCAGCTGCTAGCTGTGCTATAACACCTCCTGGTAAGACTGGTACCACTGCATCATCGTCTGCGGCTACCTCCTCTTCCTCTATCGGATAACCCTCTGCAACCACAATATCTACGCCAACTGGCACGTCCATACCGGCTGGGTCCACGGGGTCCTCCTCCTCTGGATCATACTCCGGCTCCTCGTCATCGGTGTCCTCGCCCTCTTCATCCTCCATCTCCTCATCTGCATCCTCTGGCTCATCCTCGCCATCGCTCTCATCATCATCCTCCGGATCCTCATCTGCTGGGGGTGCATCAGCCATGTCTTCCTCCGGTGGGGGTGGAGGTGCGGCTCTAACCTGTGCAAGTAGAACCTGGTACGAAGAACGGTCTCGTAACATCAGTAGAGAATCCTCCTCGATGCGTTTGAAGGTCTCCTTGCGGTAGATCATCTCCTGACGTATCACTTCTGGGTCCTGGGTCCCAAATCTCTGCTGCTCGATCTGCATGTCTCGCTCTGTCTCTGCAATAGCTCTCTGTCTAACCTTCCAGGCATAGTACTCTGGATCTGCTGGCGCAATACTACTCTCATACACATAGTGTCCTCCGAACTCGTCTGGAACGAACAGCGGCGGTGCCATGCTACCTGAAAAGGGACTACCTTAAGTCAGAACTAATCTTAATACTCATCTATAGAATCTCAAGGTTCTAGGACCAGATGGTGTGGGACAATCTGTGAGCGAAAAGGTATACAACCTAGGCTCTGATACCAAAAATCCTGTCACGCCCCGGAACGGCATAAATAGAGAAAAATAAATTTCCTTTATGGGTCCATAGGGAATGACGGGTGAAGTCACATGATTGTCCACACCACGCAGTACTCAGCAACAAAAGTAATAGTGTAACAAGAATGAAGTCTAGGTTCTGATCGTAACATAACATAAAGTCAACGGAAGTTACTAACTATTACATATCAGAGTCTCGAATCAAATATAAAGCAGCGGAAGTACAAATGCCAAGGCAACATATGCCTGACTACAAAAAGGTTCTGAAACGGTAAAGATAATCAGTTACAATTCTAGTCTAGTCTTCAGTTGGCATAAGGGTAGTCCTCGGCGTAGTAGTCTTCTTCAGTCTGTCCTCCGTCGGGGAAATTCTCCACAGGAACTCCGTCACCGGCATAGTAGTCTTCTTCTGCAGGCCTTTCACCTGTATAGTCATAACCAGGGTGCGCTGGAACGTAGAAATGTCCAGCGGCATAAACGCCGTCAGCTTAATGAAAGCCGAGTGAGTTAGATACTAACAGGGTATCGACTATTGAAGTTATTACAAGTTATAAGCCGTAACCAAATTAGAATTCAGTGAGGGTAACTCCTTTAATCAAACCAATTATCCGATTACTAATGTTCTACTCATTATAAGACCGATAACACGTCTAGATAAGGGAGACAGACTCGACAGTAGTTCAACTCTATAACATACCATTGCTCATCCACCGCTTTTAAGAACATATGCACAGTCCACCGCATGTCATGGATACCACGTTAGTCCATCCCCCGCTTTTAAGAACATATGCACAGTCCACCGCATGTCAGGGATATAACGCTTTAAACAACAGTACATCATTCTATGCCACGACTTAGCGACGTCTACCAGTGATCACGGTCCACCGCATGTCATAGACACCTTCGTCTGTCTACCGCTTTTAAGAACATATGATTAGATCATCTGGCTATCTTAGGGCAATTGGTCCGGTCCACCGCAAGTCATAGACACCTTCGTCTGTCTACCGCTTTTAAGAACATATGATCGACCAAGGCCCGCCCACGCAAGGTTCCCGAATCTTAGCAAACCTACTTAAGTTCAACTCTATAACCGATACATGACAATCCCAATGTGGCCCGACTACTCTGAATGAAATGAACGTTAACTCCAAAGGATTCACGACTATTCCGTTATCTAACATTATAAACGTTATCTGTTAATCTTGTTGTTACTACGACCCTACGCTGCGTTAATTCATTATCATGTCTGTATTACAATAATAGAGCATGCTGGGAAGTACTGAACAATAAATAAACAACTAAACAGTTATTACATTAACTAAACAAGTAAAACAGTAAACTGTAACTTCCAATCGATTGATATAGATGTCAATCGATTGGTATAAAAGTAGTGTCAATCGATTGGAAGAAAGTTCAATCGATTGGACCACAATCCATGTCAATCGATTGCATAAAATGTCAATCGATTGAGACATGAAAGATGTCAATCGATTGATATAGTGTCAATCGATTGACACTTCGTCTTCTTCACAGAGAAGACTGCCCAGCAACATATAAACGAAACTACATGGTTTCTTTCTATTTCTTCATTCAAAACATGTCCTAACATCAATATCAAGTTACCAAGTGAGTTTAAAACTCACCTTAAGTGTCTAGGGTGTGTTTGGGAATGTGTGTTTGAGCTTTGGAAGCTCTAATGGTGGTCCTCCTCTCTTCCTCTGCTCTCTGTCTTCTCCCTTCTCTTTCTCCTTCTTTCTGGTCTCCTTCTCTTCTCTCCTTTTCTTTTCTTTCAGTCCATCTGTGTGTGTGTGAATAAATATATGTATATATATATATGTGTATATATATATATGAGTGTATATATATATATGAACACACACAAAACACTCTCTCTCACTCTCTCTGATTTTTCTAAAGAGAAAAACGCAGAAAAATGGCTGGTATATATAAGGAGAGAGTGTTCACGTGGCTTCTCCCCAGCCAGAGCAAAAGAATCTGCCCAGCTGCCTCCAATCGATTGACATAAGTGTCAATCGATTGATACAATCAATCGATTGGTATAAAGTTCAATCGATTGGAACAATCAATCGATTGAGATAAAGTTCAATCGATTGGTATGTAAAATATACCAAGGGTAAGGCCAAGCTCATACAAGTATTAAAAGAAACATACAATGTCTTAGTTATATAATATATTACAAAAAAATACAGGGTATTACAAAAAGGTAAATGAAAACTATTCTAAAAAGCAATAGGTTGGGATCATTCCTCCCATCTTGGGTCACAACAAGATGAAATTGACTAATATTTCAAGCATACTCTAAAGTAACATCTCATTGTGACATATTATCAAACACAAGGAGTGCATCTATGTGTTAGATAAAAGGAGTTTTGAGATTTTCATAGAAACGGATTTGAAGCTAACGTTTGACTATCAAGTATATATGACATACAAGTATAAGCCTTCATATCTTTTTAATCCGAATGATTTGTCCACCCTACACTAACTAATTTAGTTGGTGGACAAATCACCCATGAAACCTTCAAAAAGTAGTATTAAAACCCAAGAGTTGGAACAATCAAATATGCTTGACATCAAAGATGAAGATTCCAAGTTTTAAATCCCACACACAACAATTATCAAGCACATAGAGTGCAAAACTCAAGGTTACATAATATTTCATGTGAAATATATAAGGTAAGATTCAAAGTTCAAGTCTTGACAATCAAAGATGCAAGACAAATAAGATAAAGCCCCTAGTTTGAATCATACACAAGTGAGCCCTAGAAATGCTACAATATTATATCCAAGAGTTCATGATCCACATCCTAAGTAAATCTAACAAATGGTGGAAAGCATAGCAATATCATCAAAGGAGAAAAGATAGAAAACATACCAAGCCATTAAATCTTCAATAGAATCTTCAAGTTTACAATAATCAAAAGCAAATGGAAGGGAATCCAAAGGGGCTTCCCAAAAATGAGAAAAGAAGAAGAAGAAAAAGGTTGGGAGAAAAGAAAAAAACAAGAATAATGCCCTAAAAAAACTCCATCTCTATCTATTTATACAACCCACACAAATGGAAAACTTGTATGGAAAACTTGTAAAAAAAAAAAAAAAAAAATGGGAAGTCAACAGCAGGGGCGAATCGATTCGAGGCTTAGGGCCGGATCGATCCGATAATCTTTAAGGCCAACAGAATCTTCGTTCAGGATCGCAGATCGATCAGCCCTTTGATGTCGGATCGATCCGATTTTAATAATTTGCATAGTGGCTTCCTCAAAGGACGCAGATCGATCAGCCTTTTGCTGGGATGTATTCCTTTCCCTTTTTACAAGATAAGAACCAAATGGGGTTGGTTCTTATTTTGAACAAGTCGTTAAAACCTACAAGAAAGAGACTTTTTAATAACAAAAAGTGAACAACAAAATTTTATAAAAAGAGTTCAATTTATCCATTAAATCTCCCGGTGTAGGTGATAATTCACATCTAATAAGAGTAAAATCATGAAGTTAAGAATGCAATATTGGACACGAATCACATATCATAGCCTTTTTTTTTTTTTGGTAGAGTAATGCTATGATTTTCAATTTGGAATATCCCACAAATACTATGTCAGATATACCACATATAGTGATCTATAGTACCACAATCTTTGCCACATCACTATTAGTCTCGTAGAATTTAGAGTATTCCGAATTTGACAACGCTCACAATTTTTATTTTTTTATTTTGGTCAGAGCATCTACAAGTTCTACAACCATGCTATGCAAAAACACGGTTTAAGTCAGATACGCATAATGTGAGGAAATTTTTTTGCGCCAACTACTATGAATTCACGCAATGCACATTCCCTAATCCTCTGTTCACAATGCATACTTGCATAGGATTACGTGCTATGCACTTTGTTCTACCCAATTACGGGTTGACAAGTGTATTTACTAAACTATGGTTTAAATTCACATAATGATAAAATATTGATGAATAACCAAAATGCACAGCATGATTGAAATATTTATGAAAAATTTACTATGCAAAAAACATATTTGAGCCATACTATGCATTCTGAAATAACTAAAATTAGGGGTGAAACTAAAGCCGAACAAACCGAACCGAACCGAACCGATCCGATCCGATCGAATCGGTCGATTTTCATAAACTAAGTGCAGTGGAGTACCGAAACCAAACCAAAAAAATTGCCTTAAAATTGAAAAATCGAATCGAACCGATCGATTTCGGTCGGTTGAAAAAGTCCCCCAAAACCGACTAAACCGAATTGATTTCACCCTTAACTAAAATGCAGAGCATGATTGGAGTTACTCTAAAGCCTTCCCAGTTAAAATTTCTTTATTTATTTATCTTGGAGCCCTCTTTGGCACAACCAAGTGGTTTGGTTGTTGTACCTACGTCCTTTATTCCCGGAGTAATAAAACTTTGTTTTTCAGGTCATAAAAGTTTGCTCCCAGTGGGAAACTTTGTTCCGTAATTCATAAAAATCTGTTCTAATTAAAACCAATTTCTTCCCATCAAAATCATTTAATTTTGTACCAAAATTAAACTTTTATAACTCTAAAAAGAAATGACATAGGTATAACCAAACCAATTAATTGTACAAAGAATTCTCCATTTATCTTACTAAAGTCCACTTGTTTAAAGCATTGAACCAAAAAGCATTTCCATGTCTTGGAGTGGACACATACACATAAATAATCAATTGCCATAGATGTGAAAACTCGCACGTGAGATTACAAAAAAAGAAAGAAAACTCGCACGTGAGACCACAATTGCAATCTTAAATATTATGGGTAGTACATAATTGAGGAGACAATGACAAAACAAGCCAGAAAAACTGGACATTTTGTACCAAATAAAGTAGAATTAGCCTAATTTTCCATAGTACGCTCAGAAGTCTAAATTGTACATATAAAAAAGTTGATATTTAGGCAAATGGATCAATCTGGAGCATTATGAGTGGGCCCATTTCTAGTGATCATATCATCTTTGTGAGTATCTGCTGAATTGTATTTGATCTTGATGTAATTCTTTCATTCATTCATTTAAAATTTTTCTACAATTTTAATAAATGTTGCAGAAAAAAAAAATGTTGTGGTTCTCCATGTATCACAAATTTGGTTCTCAATTAAATATCACCGTAGCATTTAGATTTTCAATAAAAGTTATTTTGAATGATCTCACTGTCTCATATGTTAAAAATCAAATTTAGAATATGAATTAAGAAACCATAAAATTATATCGGTAAAAACTTTGACAAATAGATACAGTGAATATGAATAAGCATTTGTTGATTTTGGATAAACTCTAATCATCCATTTGAGATCCGTGAATTGTTCTTTTACTCTCATGGACATAGGCTTCTGCTGAAGTAAATACAATCTTGTTCTTGTGTGAGTGTGTTTTTTTTTTTTTTTTTTTTAATTTCTCCGTTTGAAAATTTTTTTTAACACAACAATATTTTCTTTTGCTTTTTTACCTTTGTCACTGTTATTTTTTAGTCAAATAAAAAATACATATATATATATATATATATATATTCCTTTCTTCGATCTGTTTACTAAATTCATGAACTAGAAAGGGCCCTAAATCCACTTGATCATCATGGATTGGAAAATCCCAAGACAGAATATCAGTCTAGAAAGTTTCAAAATCATAAGTTTGAGTTATTGGACCCTTCACTGAAGAAGCTATAATATCTTCATGATTGCCATAAAAAAACCACCCCACCCACCCTTTAAAAAAAAAAAAAAAAACATTAAGAGAGAGGGAGAGAGAGTAACAATAATTTTAAGATCTTTACTCTTAGCAATATACGGTGGGTGGAGTATTATGGATGTTCCCTGCAGAGGGAGCCTGTTTCCCATGATGAGACTTAGACACCCGGAGTTGGTGGTCCCATTCGAATTTGTATGAAATTATGGAATTTTAAAAAAGAAAACATTTTTAATTAGTGCAGTTAGTATTGCACAGTACTGTGTAAATTGTGCCTCACACAGTTTGTATAGTATTTTTTCAACATTATTTCTACTTTTTTGAAAATTGTGTAAAAACCATGTAAATTGTGAGAAGCACAGTTTGCACAGCATTGTGCTAAATGCACAGAAGTGCTTTCCTTTTAAAAACTATACTGAATATGTTTGAAAAATTAGATTCTGTGATTCAAACGTCCTTAATTTGAGTCATTTGCAAAAGTTTGCACTTGGTGAAAACTATAGGGCAGTTTCTGGTTAATATCAAAAAGTTTTTTTGGTGATTGAATCATAGAAGCAGAAATTGTGTCAAGTAGGCCCTAATCCTATATATTTGTGAACATTGCTGTAATAAGTTCTGCATAAATATCTCTACTTGTTCTACTTTGTGTGCAATGTTGTCGTTGTGAAACAAACATAGACTAATCACAAGATAAAAATATCGTTGATCTTTATTAAGATCATCTTTAACAGGGAATTTACTTTTGAGTAATCAAAATTATATTTTAATTACTTGAATAATGTTTTTGATTACTCAATTATTTATTTTCATCTAATGGTCTCCTATAGTCAAATGAGTAGTTATTTTAAAATTTTAAATATTTTTATAAAACTACATCCATAGATGCTTTTTCTATTCCTATGACAATTGACAATCCAAAACTATAACATTTCCTCCCAAATTTTGTTACCTTCTTTCTCCTCCTATAATTTGCATTGTGCAAATTCCCATCATAAATAACTATACATATTTATTTGATAACCCTGTTGGAGTATGAATTTCAGGATTAAAGTAACCAAATTCTGTCGTTATTTAATTTCATTGATTTGAGTTCACATAAAACTTGTTTTTGTAGCCAATCTCAATTGGGATCATTCTACAACTTGCTATACATGAACCATCTTCATAAGTATTAAAAACCCTTTTTATTTTATCTATCCAAAACTTTAGCTCATCTTCATCTTATTAACTCAAATTAAAAAACCATTATTTCATTTTAATTTGTGAATTTGAATATGGGGCCCAAACTTGAATTATTTAAAGGAGAGACAGTCACTGACCTTGTGCATTAAATAGCAAAACCCTTCTAATATTTATGGTTGCTCTCATGGTGGCCCTAGCCTTAATTTTGGTTAGAATTTTTGTGCCAAACCATCTGATCTTACAGATACGAGACATTAAATGGAAATACACAGTATACATATTCATTTGTGCTTTGACTTGCAGGTCAAAACTTTGGGGCATTTTCGATTCACTAAAAAAATCATACTAAATTTTAAATTCTACGGTAAAAAATAATTTGCTCCCTCGAACTATATACGTTTTTTGTAATTTGAATCTTGAACTTCAAAACTTTGCAATGTCAATCCTAAATATCTATCGAGTTGCAATTTGGATCCTAAACTTCAAAACAGTGCAATGTCAACCTTGAACTATCTTCTGAGTTACAATTTGGACTCTGGACTATCTATTAAGTTGTAATGTGCACCTTCCGTCTAAAAAATAGACAAAAAAAAGTCTCACGTGGCGACACAGTCACTTTTGAGGGCATATTTGATATTTACTCCTCTATTTGGTAAAAAAATATCCCTTTTGTGTTTTAATCCTTCACTCAAACTCGTACAAAATTGAAATTTTCACACTCAAACCCAAATCCATACAAACACTTCAAGTTTTTGATGAGTTTAAGTAAGGCTTAGTTTGGCCCCTATTTTGGTGCTGCTCCTTTTTTAAAGCACAATTTCATGTTAATTCATTTGATAACTAGTTTATGAGCTTTGAAAAAATTGAACTTAGAGTTTTTTTGGGGTGAGCTTTTAAAAGCTTTAGAGTAGAGCTTTAAAAGCTCAAGGTTGCCTTTTGGTTTCATAATGTCTTTTTAAAGAGTAGTGTGTCACTTGTATAAATTTATCAAACAACTTAGTAATAAATTTTATAAACTCCTTTTCAAAAGCCACGTAGGGGCCAAATTAGGCCTTTAAGTGTTGGAGGGATTTTCTTACTTGCTCAAAATTGATTTCATACGGGTTTGATGTATGATAAGAGATGCACTTACATATTCCTTGCCTGCCGAAGGAAATTCTTAATATTTTAAAGTTTTCGAGTGAAACCATTGAAGAGCCTATTATCAAATGAAGTTTTATTCAAAAATTTCAGTCAAACTTGTGTTGAACTTGAGCAATTGTTGGAGATGGCCTTGGGCGTATATGGTCTAGTTTTAGGTTTGCGGCCTTAATAATATTTGGTGAGAGAGAATCCCCAATGGTGCTCACCGTGCTCTAGTGAAAAAGAGTAATGTTTGGGGCACACTCTTACATGCTCAAAAGGCATTCACACCTTGAGGTAGACCAATGAGAAGAGAGATAGAGACTGTAGGGTTTACTCTTTCTCTTTTCATTGGTCTACCTCAGGGTGTAGATGCTTTTTGAGTATGTAAAGGTGTATCCCAAACATTGTTTAGTGATAAAGAGGGGTGAATTATGAGACAAGTTAAACCTCAGATGCAGGGCCGGTCCCGTGTATTTTGAGGCCCGGGACAAACTATTAAAAAGAGGCCCTTATATGGGTGTTCAGGGGCAACGCCCCTGTTGTGTTTTTTTTTTGGTCTACTTATACATAATTGGCAATTTTTTTAGGTTTACTTATACATAATTGACAATTTTTTTTGGGGTCTACTTATAATATGAGTCAATTTGTAAAACTTAAACATTGTATGGTTTCTTTCAAAATTCTAGAGTGGCTTATTTCTAAAACACAAAAAATTCTTATATTAAAAGTGTAATTTTCAAAATCTTAGGGGGCCTTTACTTTTGAGTTTTATATATATCTATATCAATAAATAAGTAGTTCATGACACTAAATTGAGCCTTGGGGGAGGCCTAAATGTAAAATACTAAAAAATCTCAAGATAAAAATAAAATTGTAAAAATTTCATGAAGACTCTTAAAATTTTGTGAACTTTAGTGAACTTTAGTGACCCAAGACTGTTGCCCCTTTTGCTCCCTGTATCACACAAAATAGAAGAGGTTCAGCATAGTTCTCAATCTCTATATGATTTTTTTAAAAAACCAACATCCCCTCTGTTTGACAAAGAAACCTATTTGAAATATTTTAACGTATAAAACCAATTCAGCTATAAATCAGAACTAGCACTTAGCTTTCTCAAATAGTTCTTAGACTCTATTTCCCTATGCTTCTCTGTTACAATGTCAAAACGACACTCAAAATTTAGCTCCTTTTGGCTCATTTTCAATTTTGTTTTGTTTAGTGTTAACTACAAACACGTGACCTCATGTGATTAGTGCATTTTTTAGTTTGTTCCCCCCGATTATTTCAAACTTGTCACTAATATTATCTCCCCCTCATGTGATTAGTGCGTTTTTTAGTTTGTTCCCCGATTATTTCAGACTTGTCACTAATATTATCTCCGTGGTTTGAATTAATATGTAACTGTTAATAAATTGGTTAAATTAACATAGCATAAGCCTGCATAGGCCTCGTTTGGCAAGAGTCTAGAGCAAGGTTTTCGATAAAATGTTTCTGTGATTCGAACGAAAAAAGTGAGTCAATGGAAAATAATTGTGAATGGGCCGAAGCTATCTTGAACAACTTTTTACGAATCTCAATTTTTTTTGTAACAATTGCAGCTAAGCCACACTAGAATGCTGGTGGTTTTGGTCAAATCACAAGGTTAATTAGTGACACATTTGAAGCCACGAGGGGCAAAATGGAAAATGCATTCACCACTAGGAATCAAAAGGGAAAAACTGGGGAGACTCCCAATTGGAACTTTCTTAGCCCGAATTTGCCATAAATGGTAAGAAAAACAGTTTCCAATGCAAGGTAGGTGGCAGGTGCATTGGAAACTGTTTTTCTTGCTATTTAAGGCAAATTCGGGCTAAGAGAGTCCCAAATAGGGAGTCTCCCTAGAACTGCTCGAATCAAAAGCGACAAAGAGTCCACTATCAGATAGGTGCACAATAGTTCAAAACCACGGAAGAATTAGAGATACGTATACAATTACATATGGCAAAAATTATAGAGGTTGTGTATCTGTAATTAACCATTTTGTTTATAGTTCCTTGGCTCCTAATTAGATTGTTTAATTAAGAATAAATTAGGCTATGATTCCAAAGTTGAAACCTAAATTTGCTTGTTAAATACTTTGTCAGTTATACAATGTGATACAATTGTTAAAGCATTAAAAACTACTTGGAGAGCATAACATTTCTCAATTTAAATAACTAGATTCATAGGTAGCAAGTATTTTTCTGGCTTAATTGCAAAATGGGTAATGCTAAGAGTACAACTCATTTATAACTATTTTACAATCATCTGTATCTCACTCTTAAGTGGCACTAGGGCCAATTGAAATTTAATCGAAGCCCCCAATGCCGCTTAAAAGAGAGATACAGATAGTTGTAAATGAGTTGTACCCCTAGCATTGCTCGTACAAAATATGCCCTTGAAGTTTAGTCCTTGTCTCATTTTTAGTCCATGTAGTTTTAATTGGATCAATTTGGTTTGTGGCGGAATTTACTCACATGTTATGCACTGTGAGCATTTGAGGGGTAAAAATGGAATACCACTAATCTCTCCTCCCTCTTAGCAAAAAAAAAAAATCTCTCATCCGCTTATCAGCATAATTGTGCATTGCAGACTAGCAATGGGTACATTCTGTCAAATATTCTGACATAATGTGACATTTGAGACTAAACTTTAAGGATATATTTTGTATTTAAGCATATTTTTCTTGTATATAGTGTAGAGACAAAAGGAACACTTAACAAAATCGGAAATTACTACACACACGCACACACAAAAAAAAAAAAAGGTTAATTACACTTTACCTCTCTGTGGTTTGGTCCGATATCACTTTACTCTCATGTGTTTTAAAATTGACTACTTAACCCCCTGTACTTTCGGGTAAAGTGTCATCGCTAAAATTAGTGATCACTTTACCCCCTTGTGGTTTGGTCTGATGACATTTTACTCCGCTATGGTTTGACCCGATAACACTTTAACCCCCATGTACTTTCTAAGTAAAATGTCAAGTTAACACTATTTTAACAGTGACACTTTTTCCAAAAATACAGGAAGTTAAGTGGTCAGTTTTAATCTACAAGAGGTAAAATTAGGGGTGGCAATCGTGTCGTGTTGGGTCATAATCGTGTCGTGTCATAATCGTGTCGTGTCATAATCGTGCCGTGTCAATAATCGTGTCATTTCTAAACGTGTCAAAAACCTAAACCCATACCCGTTTAATGCAATTCACGTGTCACCCATTTAACCCACCAACCCGCGTACTGAACAAGCCGTTTTCTCGTAACCTTTTTTTTTTTCCTTGTATAACATGACATATTTAATAGATTGATTTCATGTAATAAAAAACCAAACATAGAGGGAAAAAAATGAAGAGGCACGATTCCAAGAACACAAGTCTTCCCACCTAATGTACCAACTACCAACAAGTCAACAACAGTAAATGATCAATTGTTCCAAATTTAAACTAATTCAGTACAATATAACAATATCTAACTATTATAAAGGTAGGACTGTAATACTCTTAACTCCACTTTTCCCTCCAAAAAAAATAAAATAATTAATTAAATAAATATTACTTGCTTTTAAAAAAAATGTATTTAAAAAAAAAGTATATTTCCAAAAATACCCTCTATAATCGTGTTAAACGGGTTGACCCAATTAAAACATGACCCAACCCGTTTATTAATCGTGTTAAACGGGTCGACCCGTTTATGACCCATACCCGTATAAGTTAAACCCAAACCCGTTTAATTCGTGTCAGATTCGTGTCGTGTTGCCGTGTCGTGTCGAAAATTGCCACCCCTAGGTAAAATGGCAATAGTAGCACACTACTAAAATAAAATAAAATGTAATTAACCCACACTACTAAAATAAAATAAAATGCAGAAATTAATTACAAATATAATAGTAGCGATGGGACGAACCTTTGCCAGGAGTGCGGAGACCTGTCAGAGTAATCTAATTCCGAATCTTTTCTATAAATATAATCTCTCTCTCTCAGTCTCTCTCTCATCTTTTCTCTCTCTGGACGCTAGCGGCTGGCCAGGACTGTGTTTGTCTTTTCATAAAGACGGCCATGACTTTGTGGCTTCTCTTTTAAAGTTTTGAGCACAGAGACACGGCTTAGAGTCGCCCTGAGTTGTTGTTTGTAGTCTTGTAGACAAAGACGTGTAGATCTGCAGGTAGTTAGGACAGCTGAATACCATCTCATATAGGTCTAATGCATATCCTCTTAAAGTGTAATACTTGGGAGATGGGACACATCAAAAGACATAGGGAGTAATTTTTTAGACATAATTTAGGAGATGTGTCTATTTTTTTTTCTGTGTTACTGTAGGGTACAATGATATCACAGAAAAGATATAGACACATCTTTTGAGTTGTGTCCCCAAAATTATGTCTTTAATCTGTCCAAATCTTTACTCTACTCCTATAAGATATATCCACACCTCTAATTCAAACAGAATCAACCCTCTCTCTCTCTGTCTCGTTACTGCTGCCTTGTTTGGATAGATAAGAGCATCAATAATGGGACAAAAATATAGGATAATTTTGCAGTATAGGATAGTGGAACGCTTGTATTAATGATGTAGATATAATTGTGGTATAAGATAGTGAAACTTAGCTAAATTTAAGTTTATGGTATGACTAAGTTTCTACTAAATTTGGCCATACGACAAAGGGTGGTGCGCCATCCCACACCACACGGCACATGATATACCGTGTGTTACACCACTCACCACCACACGACACACCCTATGCCGTGCGCTTCCCAAACGGCATAGTTTGTGCTGTTTGGTGCATCTTTAGTTTTTTTTTTGGTTTGCCAATTAAGGAATTTTTTTGGGTGTATCTCACATTTTTTCATCACTTCCAAACAGCCCCTAAGCAAGCCCATGACATAGCACATGTTGTGCCGTTTGGTGCTCTCATGGCACTGAGTGTGCCGTTTGGTGTTCTAACGGCTTTCTATATGCCGTGTGCCTAGCTACACCATTGTACACTCCCTCAAATTTGTACCACAACTTAACTTAAATTTACGTTAAGTTTCCTTTACCCACTGTGGATGTTCTAATGGAGTATATATTAGGGTGATGCTATTACCACTCCATCTTTAAATCAAGATACTTTATGGTACCACTCTTAAAACATTTTATATCATACATGTCATGTATTGCATACATGGTACCACATGTTCTGAAAGTGATACCGTAGAGTGCCTTGATTCAGTGATTGGAGTGATAATAACAATTACCTATATGCTATATATACGAGAAAAGATATAGTGATCGGCTTCTACCCTCCGGATTATTAATGGTTGTAGATATCCACTTGAGATTTGGTATAATTGTATGATTAAAAACTATTTTCTTATACGAGAAGTTGTTCAATATGCTATTTTCTTATACATATATAGAAAAAAAGAGAAATTCTCTCATTTGATTACTTTCATAAGAGAGATAAAAAGAACAGTTTCATAACCAATTTACTCGTTTGTCTTTGTTGACTTTATGATATGCATACTCAATGACATATTTGTATTTTGAAAGATCGTCTTATTTGTATTATTTTTTTCTCTCCAAAATTTATGTGATTTGAAGAGAAAATAAAATTGTGCTGTGTTCTTTTTTTTTTTTTTTTTCACTTTCTCTCTATTAACCTTCTCTTTTCTCCTCATTTAATTAACTCACCAAACGAAAGTACAGATATATAAAGCCCATTTGTCTGTGCTTATGCTTATGTGATTTTGATCGTAATTGGTAGAATTGCTTAACTACAAACGTGGATTTAGCTGCCTAAATTGCAACTTCAGCAACCAAACGCCAGCGCACTGCATTTTGGCACATAGTGGCAAAATAGCAGAAGCAAACAGATGTAAAGTGGTTTCCTTTCTCTTCTCTTTATTTATCTCAATCCAAATAGCTCATCACATATAGCCTTGAATGACCGAAGTAGCCCAAACCAAATCTTTCTATATGACCTAGCTACTTTAATTAGGGTCCATTTGGTACAACTTTTGCAATTTAATCACAAAGAGGAGAGAAAAATATTGGCCAACAGTTTGAAATTTTTTTCTTTGGCAAAAATAAAACTGACTCATATTACTTTGCGGTTATGCTGCAGATCTGGTTTTCCAAACAATTCTGGGTAAGTTTGATTTTGCTTATGAGATTCAATAGCCAAATTTGAAATTCTCAACAATTGACTTATACATTTTTTTGGCTTTTGAATTGCATAATCTTCTTTCCAAACAGAGTCATCTTAGCATTCGGAGTTTTGAAATCATTTATGAACTCCAAATTTAAGTTGTTGCGAAACACACTCTTTATTTTTTGCTTTTGGAGTTCTGTAATCACTTATAGACTTAAAACATGTTGCCAAACGGGGCGTTAGTCCAGCTCTCGTACTTGTTCTCGGGCCTCTACCATTTTCAAATTAAGATGATGGCCTAAGACTTGCATTGGGGCCCGCTACCCAATATTGGGCTCTTTTTACAATTCCCAGCTCACTGACATGTTCGTGGCTTAGTGCTATTTAAAGTTTAAACTACTATTGGGCCAAAACTTTACTCTTTCAGTTCAATAGATTGGGCCAGCCTTTTTTTTTTTTTTTTTTTGGGACATGTTGGTGCGGTGACATTGTTTCATAGTACCACATACCACTTATGATATATTTGACAAAGCATTTTTGCACCAAAAAAAAAAAGAAAGACAGCATTTGCAAACCAAAGATAAGTGGGATCGAATTTGGGAATCACATGATGAAGCTCCACAAAGAATGAATATGAGTATAGATTGATATGTGACTATGTGTCATTGTTAGAGAGACCAAAAAAAAAAAAAAAAAAGCGAAGAAGAAGAAGAGAGGAGGTATTTTAGAATATCTCATTCTTTGCTTCCTCTCGTCGTCTCTCTCTACCAACCTTGAACCCTTGACTAGGAGTTGGGAGCGTTCATTCAACAAACCATCCAGGTAAGGGCGGCTAGTGATATTGGTTTTTTGGAATTATTTGATGTAGTGGTCTCATGCGAAGAATTGAGGCACCGGTTTCATAATCAGCACCTCTCATGTATATTATAAGGAATGAAAACTACCTCTTTTGCACCATTACATTATTTATGTTAGCATGTAATGTTGAATTTATAACATGTAAGTTCTTCCTATAGTACGAGTAAATATTGGTTGTAACAGAAATACCATAGTTTGAGTTTGAATGTCTCCTGGTGGCATATTTGCTTGTTGTCTATGTAATTGTTATTTCTTTTCATATATATATATATATATATATAAATCTTTTAGTTATTATTCTTTGCTTGAGATGAAATTTATCGTTGTTATTTATTGGTTGTTTATAATTGAAGTCTCTTTATAATAATAATAATAATAATAATAATAATAATAATAATAATAATAATTGAAGTCTCTTTTAATTTTATTTTTTGAACTTTTTAACCACTTATAATAAATTCGCATGGGCTTGAAAAGTTATATGGAGTTTAAAAGTCATTTAAATGCATACACTAAAATTTGTAAATATACGCTCTAGGTTATTTTGTAAGTAAATAAGATTGGCAACCTAAAAATGAACAAGAGAGTTTGTATGGTCATTTTTTTTGCTGATAATTATTATTTTTATCTATTTAAATTTATTTAGTTTATATGACTGTTTTATTTGAGAGTAATGCTATGCTTTTAAAGTCCAAATATTATTGTCAAATACTTTGTCAATGGTATCACATGCAGTGATATGTGGTGCCCCTAATCACTGTCACCACATGTCACAACATATGATGCATTTGCTAATTTATTTGCAAATCAATTTTGAATAGGCCTGAAATCGGTTTAGTTCGATTCGTTTCGGTCGGTTTTGGGGAAGAAGTTTTAATACTGACCGACAGATTTCGATTCAGTTGATAGTCGAATCTAGCATGTGTTTTTTGGTTCGATTTTTATACTGCACTCTCTTGATGAAAACCGATCAAACGGTTCAGTTTGGTCTGTCGGTTCAGTGTGTCGGTTTTTTCTTACACCCCTAATTTGGAAAACATAAAATCTTTCTTTACTTGGCATTTTTTTCCCTTCCAGTTAATGCTAGTGCTTCCCAAATTAGATTCCTAAAATTTTCCGGAGTAGTATCACATATTTGGCATTTTTCCCTTTCTAGTTAATGCTAATGCTTCCCAAATTTGATTCCTAAATTTTTCCGGAGTTGCATCACATTATAAAAGCCTTAATTTTTTTTTTTTTTTTTGAATTTGATTCATTCATTCACAAAGGTAGATCCCAAAAAAGAACCTGTTCATGCAAACACAAGTAAGAAAAGATAAAGCTAACACCACAAACTTCAGGAGTTGCACTGCATGTCTCTCCAAACCTAGAAAAAAGCAAAACTGACTGATATACAGTTGGAAAGGGAGCCGGCTAATTAAGGGAGGAGCTGCCAAAATTCATACCATAGATCGTCTAAAAGTGTACAGTAACTGAAAAGAGACCCCACCAAATGCCAGATCTACACGATAAAACACCATAACGACACGAGTATGTTATTATTCGGATTAATGATTTAACGTGTGAGCAACTAAATCAAGATCTTGTGATAAAAAAATAATAATAATAAATAAATAAAACAAACTAAATCAAGATCTTTAGAAGTTTAAAAGGCTAAAAAAAATGAGGTATTTTAGAATACCTCTTTCTCTTTTTGTTCTCTTCCTCTCGCATACCAAGCCTTGAACTCTTGCTCTGTTGTTGTCCATTTAACACACACACCAACAAGAGACACGAAGGCTGATGTTAACTTTATGCACAATTATATCCATATATATATATATATGTATATATACATATATGAGTAATGTTATGCTTCTAAAATTTATATTCTAAAAGTGTTTCTCAAATTATGTAATAGTGGGTCTAGGTAAACAACTTTCAATTAAAATTCAACTAGTTCCACTGTATTAGACCTGACCCCACTGCCACATCATTTGGAAATCATTTTTAGAATAAAAATTTGGAAAGCATACCATTACTCTATATAGCTAAATTCTCCATAACAATCGGTAAATTCCACAACTCAAAAATAGAGCTAAATTCTCCATAACAATTGGTAAATTCTCCATAAATTTCATAGAGGAACTCAGTTCCTTACACATACACACTAAACAAATGAGAAAAAAAAAGAAAAAAGAAAAAAGAAAAAAGAAAAAAGAATAGCAACAAAAGAGGCTCTTTTGATTAAACAAAAAGAATAAACAAGGGGCCAAGTGGCATCCTTCAACATTTAGGTATGCACTGCAGTGGGAGTCTAAGAATCTGATTGCTGTAAGCACTGGAATTCAGGATTGGCTTACTTCAAGTAATTAATTTCAACATTCATATATAGCTACTATACATAGGGATTATATTGTTTTTGAAGCGGCTTGTTGCAGGAATGGCTATGGGATCAGTTGATTAGGCAAGGGGCTATGCAAGTGGCATATTCCTTCTCTAATTAATGTTCACTATTTATCTTTTTCCCATTCGGTAGATCTGAGGTATTACTGAAAGGATTGCAAAGAACCTAATTTTATGTGTTATGAATTTTGGTGCATTGAACATTTGCACCTCATTAAAGGTAAACAAGAATATGAGGAGCCTCATTTGTTTGTAATAGCTCCAATTTATCTTCACAATCCAAGTTCGCGTGTATGCATAACCTATATTCATCAAGCATACTCGCCAGCTTATTTTCAACTAAGTGAGTTCCCTGGTGCTCTTCTTCTTTCTTTCTGTTCTTTTCCAATGTTAAGAGTCTTTGATGCCATTTTTTGATGTTCCATTTTAAAAGTTCTCTTTGAAAAGTCAAACTACTTTAATACACACTTTCCAAATTTGCCATTTGTTATATCCTACTCTTTCCTTTTTTTTTTTTTGGATGTGACACTATAATTTTGAATTTCAAAAAGGACAATATTGGAAAGTTGAAAATCTCACCAAAATCAAGATTGTCCCTTAATAAGTTGGAATTCCCAAAAGAGACTCTTAATATGGGACGGAGGGAGTATAATTTTTTTACAAGTATATCCGATTGCATACCTTTATTAAATTTTTAATATTTGCTCTCATTACTGCAGCGAAGCATAATTCGATGTGTATTTTAATTTCATTTCTATGCGCTAGGTGGCATATATATATATATATATATTTGGGTATAATAGATGTGAAATAGTTCAATTATAACATCTATCTATTAAATCTATTAAGAAAATTAAAAGAGAAGGTGAGAGGAGGTTTCAATATTAGGCTGACACGTGTAAAGCTATTGTACCACCGTACCTATATGTATGTGTAACTGCATAGGGAAATAGAAGGGTATATGTAACTGTTTGAAGAGAAAAAAGGTTTTGCCTTAATAAAGTTATGACTGTTGGTTTTCTTCATTTTGTCTGCATATAAAAATGTGCTTATGCATTTATATGTGTGACTATGTTCATCAATTCTTCACCTTCTCTTTCTCTCTCTAAAGTTCTTCCCTTCCTCCTTTCTAAAACACACAATATCTGGAAATGATAACAAATATACCATATCTACACCTGATTGGTGGATACGAATACGAAGGTATTTGCAAAAGATTAATAATAAGCAAAAGATTGAAGACTTATTTCCGGGATTGGGGTCTTTGTGTTTACACCCTAATTTGGATTTGCCCAGAGCACATGACAAACACGTGGCCTGATCATAAGAGCAGGTAAGCAGATGAACAGGTGATAAGGCCGATGACGAAGGAAAGTGATCTCAGAAATAGTTGAGGATAAGATGATACATGGTCCTCAAGGACCTCGGCTTATAGTGATAAGGAAATGCCTAGGCCACAACAGCCATAACATCGGTCAAATCAGACCGATATCCAAGCAATCAAGACTGTAAAAGATTGATTCATCCCAATTTATTATCGGCGTTGAAACAGAAAAGGATAATAGGTTCTCATGGATATATCGGTCTTGATAAGTTAGGCCGATATAGAAGGGAGCAGCCAAGGACGATATATTTTGACCTCAAGTGATAAGGCCGATGGCTACCCTTGCAGATCTTGCAGTGGTTAGACCATAGGATGATAGCTAACAACAGCAAAGCAGGAGAATGTAATATCGGGCTTGGGAAAGGGTAAAGGCAATCTTTAAAATAATTAAAGTCAAGACGACATCGGTTGAACGAGACCGATGAATAGTAGATTTCCAGCTAAGTGGGAGGCCAACTTCCATTAACTAGCGAAAATTAAGCTACACAAAGAAGGATGAAATCGGTCACCTGGGATTTACCCACAAGTCTGTCAAGCAGTAAGCTGAAATAAGAACGTGTGCTTTAGAAGATGCTGAGCTGGAAAGAAGGCAGTTACACAAAACAGGAACGTGGCAGAAGAAGGTTAATTAACAGATTAAGGGTAATCGTGGGGTAAAGAAATGGGTGCAGTAACTTGTTCATGCCTGAAAATCAGGAACCACTACCCACTAACCCACTAATCCCACTATCTTGGTCAGTTCCTCTCTCTCAAATTCTATAAATAGGGCAGGGTGTGCAACATTTGAAGGGGGCTAATACACACGCCACCTTCTGCTCTCAGCAGACTTTAGTTTCTCCTCATAACAACTTCTTTTGTTCTTGAGTGATTTGTGAGTTCTCATTGTTCATTGAGTGTTTGTAATATTTACTTTTCTTTCAATCAATGGAGAAGATGATGATGGTAGAGGTATTCTGAAACTCTAAATTAATTCCCTTTTCTTTTCGTTATTTGTATTTATTTACTTGCATCAGAGTAGAGTAAAAGCCTGCATTTTGTTAATATTTTAACAAATCGCCCAACAGAGAAGTCAGATTGAGTTCACAACTTTTCTTGAGTCCACACGGACTTTGGCACGTCTGACGCACACCACACCAGAATTTCTTGTAAACAATTTGGCACGCCCGGTGGGACCACTGAGTGATGAAGGATGTTCACCGATGCATGGCTACGTTTTTACAACGATCAGATCCGTTGGCGACATGAGGGAATAAGCCATTTTCATGATAAAATTTATCGTCTTAAAAATGATAAATCAACTATTTGTAATAATTTATGGCACCAAGTTTGTGTATTGCCATGGAGGCCGTATTTACGTGATCAGCATGACACTGAAGCGCGCCGATATGACGTTAAAATCGGTCGATTGTATGGTGAGATTTAGCGGTTTGAGACTGATATACGGTTTTTTTGCCGTGAAATCGACCTCATTGAAGCCTCAAGTGGGGTTGACGATCCACCACCCGAGGGTCATTTATTCATGTCCCTAGATGTCTTTCTATATGGCGAGTGGATGATGACATCGAGAAACGCCTCCAATTTGTCACTCGAGGGGCAAGGCAATGAAGTCCCAATTATTAGTGAGCCAAAAAATTCTAATTCGGCCAAGGACACCCATGATGGTATATTTTTCTCTCTTGAAGAGCAAAATAAAGAAGTGGTTGATAATGAAAAGCCGAAAAAATTTAAAAAAGCCCCTCACTAGTGTTCAAGACCAAAAAACACTCAGGGGGCAAGACCCACAATGGCCAACCGATTTCATTTTGGCTGAAAAAGTTAGGGAAATTTTGGAACAACTTTCTTTGAGAAAACCAGCCTTTAAAGAAATGTTCAATTTATTCGGTGGTATCATAATCGCCGAAAATAAATTTAACACAAGACCAAATAATTATTTGGCTTGTGTTGATTTTAATCCTCATTGGCTCTGTGGAGCCCATCAAAAAATAATTTTGGTTCTATGGTTATTTCAATTACAGTATTATTATAAAAACAAAAATTATTGACCGAAATTAATAATTTCGGTCTTGTAAAAATCGGACTGCAAATGGCCAATTTGTAAGTTGGATTGGGATCAATTCAAAGTCTATTGGTGCTTAGCCCGATTGATTTAAGACCCCACAGTCACATAATCTATGACTGATGGAATATAATTTCTCATTTGGTGAATGTCTCACTGCAAGAGCGAGCCCAACTGTTTGAGGGCACGACCTTCTTATCGGTCTCTTTTTGAGTAATCAATCGGGCTAATGGCTAGTGAAAGGTACTTACTTGACTTGTAAAAAAAAAAAACTGGCCGTGGCCCATCATTTTCATTTTGGTCTTGAAAGGATAGTTTAAAGTCTTATTAGCTTCTTCTACATCAGGCTAAGACCTATATACATATATATATCGGTCTTTTTCACTTTTTGAAAAATTGCGGCCTGACTTGAGGCCTAATGCAGTTTTAGATCGAAAATTTAAAATCCACAATACTACATGTTGGTCCACCGGTCTGCTCAAAGCCGATGTCATATGTCTCTCACATAGCACTGGCCACAAAAATCGGTTCATGAGGCCGATAATGACCACAAGAAATCGGTCTATTGGTGTATACATGATTCTTCAAAAATTACATTTCATTTCATTTTCAAAGAACTAGGGGGGCAACGTTTACACCCTAAAATATAAAAATTATATTTTGACCGGTTATATTTTATGTAAATGGAAAATCAACCACACACTAGTGGGGAGTTTTGCTAGTGGGTAGTGGTTATTGGATGTGGAAGTTACCTCCACTAGTTAGTGGATGTCAATGTCATACCCGTTCCAGAAATTTATGATTTTGAAAATGCATAATTTGAGATTTTGAAATTATTAATGTTATTAATAATTTGAGTTGAGGTTGACGGTGAGTCAACGGTAAGGTATCAGTGAGGACACGGGAACATGACAGTTCATATTGCATGGGCATGAGTAAATGGCATTTAAATGATTTAAATGTTATTTGACTTTATCTGGTATTCATGTGAATAGTAATTTTACATGTGTAGTATAATTCTGGTATTTTGGATACTTTAGTATATCATTTTGAGAACTGTGGTGAGAACGTGAGTGATACGTTAATTAAAAAGGTAGGTTGTGTAGAGATTCCACAGAATATAGTTTTCGGACGTTATTTTGGACCCAAACGAAACCTAGTCGAAAACTTTTGAAAATTATAGTTTTCACTCGTAAAGTTATAAAATGGACGTGTGCGACGTTTCATGGGTTAATTAGAAGTTTGAGAAACTCGTGGGGAGGAAAATGCAATTCCCGAAAAGTTTGCCTATATATAGTAGTGGATGAGATTCATTCTCATCCAAAACCTTCCAAAGATATCTAGAGAGAGGACAGAGGAGAGAGAAGAGAGATTGGTGGCCAAAGGCTTTGCGACGTCGATCGACGACCTTTCGTCCGTCAGATTTTCTCCAGATTCAAGATTTGAACTCGTGGAGGTAAGATCTACGTTTTGATACTACTTAGGCCGTGTTTGACCAATTTTTGTAAAAATCTTAATTCTAGACTTTTGGGAAAAACAAGTATAAACTTGTAGGAATTTTCTCAAATTCGAAATCCGACGATTAATTGATCTCCTAGTCGATACTTCAAAGTTTGGGGGAAATCGCACGAGGTATGAAGTCCTAACTTGTGAAATATAGAGAAATACATGTTTTATATTTCGACGACAAAATTGAGATCCGGGCAAAATCCATGTGTTAATTGTAGGCCCGTTAATTATGCACGCGCTAATTTGTGAAAAGCATGTCTAAATTTATGCGAGCACGTTGAGTTGTCTATGTGGGTCAAAGGGGGGTTCTTATACAAATTTATGCCGGAGTAAGCTTCTCGATGTTTGAGAATTTTAGTAGCGACGACTACTGTGCATGGTTGTTGGCTTGGACTTGCAGTGGCACTTGTGGGATGTAATGGTTGTAGGCTTGGACTTGCCATTGACATCGCGGTTTAAGGTTTGGACTTGCCGCTACCGGATGAATGCGTATTTTTCTCCCTAGAGACTATTGATATGATTTTTGAGATTAAATCATGTTTATCATATATTTTATATGTTAGAACTTGTACGCTCAGCATATAGCTGAGCAGTGGAGATGTACTCCATTGCAGGTAAAAAGAAGGACAAGAAGAAGCATGAGGAGTGAGGCCGTGGAATGCCGGGGAATCAATTGTCTATACTTTTGTTCTACTCCGAACTTGTAATAATCACCTTGAAATTGTAGTATGTTGTAGTATAATCTGAACTTAGATATAGTACTTGTAATTCCTAGTAAACGCTCTTGTAATTATGTTTTTGAATGATGGAATAGAGGGGTTAAATGTTGGTTTGGAGTTGGGACAACCTTGAGTGGGAAAGCTGCAGTTTTGAGTTTGCTGATAGAAACCAGTCGATTGGTTTTTGATCCAGTCGACTGGATCACTGTGTTGAGTTGGTTACTGCTTTTGTTTCGTCTGAGGTTCAGTCGACTGGGTTGAGAAAACAGTCGACTGGATGGAGCCTCAAGCCATGACATTCTGCTGAATTAGGGTACCAGTCGACTGGACATTTTCAGTCAACTGATAATTTTAGGCACCAGTCGACTGGGTCCCCAACACAGTCGACTGGATGGGCTGTTATATTTTGAAACCTTTCTGTTGAGATCACCAGTCGACCGGGCCCTCGATCAGTCGACTGGACCTCTGTTTTCAAAACTGTTTTCTTTTGATCGGATTCAATTGGCCAAAACTTTTTATAACTCTGATTCTATTGGATTTTTCAACTCAGAGGGCAATGTTTCCTAAAGTTTTAAATTACTGAGGGTTGTTTTAAAGTTCTTTCCGCTGTGTATAGTTATATGATGTTTGGATGAGCCTTGGTGGCATGCCACGTGTCCTATTTCCACGCGTAGTGGGATGGGTCGTGACATTTATTGGTATCAGAGCTATAGGTAACAAAACTTTGGGAACGTTCGACGACGAGAGGAGTGTTGAGTGAATTGTCACATGTTCTCAATTGCATTCATACATTTTATAGAAGTTTGATGCATATGTATGTTGTTTTACATACATGCTATTGTTATTGTTGTACATGTATAGTGTTTATACATTGAGAACTACAGGATTGTAATCATGAGTGACGAAGAGCAAAATCTATCGCCACACACTCGACGTATGAATGAAATGGCAGAAATGATGGGGAATATGGGGGAAATGATACCGAATATAGCGGAGCGACTGCCTCCCACGCCCCAAATTGAAGTGGAACCAATAACCGTAGTGCATGCACCCGAAACTAGAGGCATAAGATCCGTATCCGAACAATTTGCTCGGAAGAAACCAATGTAATTTCATGGGACACCCGATCCAACGCTCGCAGAACATTAGATTATGGACATGGAGAGGATTTTCCGATCTATTCCGATGAATGATAGGGAGAAGATGGAAAATGAAAGTGATGTGCTAAAGGGTGAAGCCCAGAACTGGTGGGTAAATGTTTTAGATCAAGGAGCACCAATTACTTGGGAAGGGTTTAAGGCAGAATTTAATTGTCGATTCTTTTCCGCGAGCCGCCTACAATGCAAAGAAGCGAGAGTTTGATAACCTCAAGCAAGGAGACATGACTGTAACGAAGTATACTTCCAAGTATAACGCGTTGTTGAGGTTTGGTAAGGGTTCAGTGCCCGAAGAGGAAGATAGGGCAAGAAAATTTGAAGAGAGTTTAAGGGATAATATTCGGTTGAGAGTAGAGACCTACGAGCATTCGACTGTTGCAGCAGTACAGCAGACGGTGCTTGTAGCCAAAAGTGAATAGAGAGATCGGGACAAAATCACCAAGGAAAGCGAAGTCATGAGGGTGGTGACCGAAGTCAGGGTGGATCTTTCAAGAGGCCATTTCAAAGAGGCTCTGGTTCTAGTTTCAGTGATTTCAGGAGAACACCAAGTAACATACCGTTGTGTTCACTTTGCAACCGACCACACTCAGGTCGATGTTTCATGACCAAGCCCCAAAACAGGAATCAGGGAGGAGGTAGTGCTAATTCAACTCTTGATATGAGAGGTAAGTGTTATGACTGTGGAGTTTTTGGACATCAAGCCAAGGATTGCACGAGGAAGCATTCTCAACCAGGAGCTAGTTCTATGGCTTCCAGTGGGTCGAAGCCTAGACAATCCAATGACGGGGGACAAAGGATGGAACAACGTCAAGGAAGAGCATATCAGATGAACCCATGAGATATGACTACTTCAGAGACAGTAGTCTCAGGTATGGTGCTTGTATGTTCACACTTAGCACGCATACTTGTCGACTCGGGATCTACGCATTCATTTGTATCGCATGCTTTTGTTGAACATTTGAATGTTGAATTGGCACCGTTAGGATATGAATTGTCTAATGCTGTGCCACGTAGTAAATCAATAATGACGTCTACTATATATAAGAACTGTGAGATCAAACTAGGCGAGAAATTGATGACTGTAGACCTTATACCGATTGTAGTGAACCATTTCGATGTGATACTGGGAATGGATTGGTTAGCTCTTAACCAAGCCACAATAGACTGTGAACAGAAAGAGATTAATTTTCGATCACCGGTACATGGGAACTTTTGTTTCCAAGGGAGTGGGGTTATACCGCCGCCGTATTTGATTTCAGCTATTCGAACGGGAAGCTTATTAAAAAAGGGATGTCAAGGATTCCTATGTTCAGTGACTGATGTCTCAGCGACCGAATTAAAAGTAGAAGACATTCCGATAGTGAGAGAATATCCAGATGTATTTCCTGATGATCTACCAGATGTTCTTATTGAGAGAGAAATTGAATTTACCATTGACGTAAATTCAGACTCAAGACCGGTATCCAAAGCACCGTATAGGATGGCACCAGTAGAACTGAAGGAACTGAAAGTTCAACTACAAGAGTTACTTGACAAAGGTTTCATTCGACCTAGTATTTCACCGTGGGGAGCTCCAGTGTTGTTTGTAAAGAAGAAAGATGGTTCAATGCGTATGTGTGTTGATTACCGGGAACTAAACAAGTTGACAATCAAGAACAAGTATCCACTACCGAGAATTGATGACCTATTTGATCAACTTCGTGGGGCACAAGTATTTTCGAAGATAGATTTGAGATCGGGTTATGTCACACCCCAACCCACCCCCGGTGGATTAGGACACGTGTAACAAGAGTAACCGCACCCAAAACACACACTAATTAAAGAGAAAAGGTGAATAAACCACTTTAAAGAACTCTATGGTGATAAAACAGCCCCCAAGGGCAAAATAGTCATTAAGAAAGTATGTAAAATTTTTATACCAAAAGTTAGATTTTTGAGTCCCGGTTCCAACGCAACAAACGGCGCGTGAATCCGAGTTTTATAGAAAAAGTTATGCATGTTTCCGTAAAAATGGACGTCCAGGGAAAAAATACAAAGCGGATCGATCCCTTCATAAAGGGCGGATCGATCCATTTATATTAGTCTCCCGCAGAATGTCCTCTTGGAAGGGCGGATCGATCCCTTCACAAATCGCGGATCGATCCATCTCGAATTAATTCTCGCAGAATGTCCTCTTGGAAGGGCGGATCGATCCCTTCATAAAGGGCGGATCGATCCCCTTCACAAATTCTGCTGCTCAAATTCTTTTGCTGTCAAAACAAGTTTTTAACTTCTAAAACACAACCAATTCACATGGAAACCTTATGAAACTTTGGGAAAACATCTCCAACACACTTCCAAACACTTTTAAACTCAAGTTAAGCATGGATCATAGAATCATACCCACAATTGGATCAAGTTAACCATGAACTCATCCATATAAACCAAAACAAACTTTAAACCTTTGAGACTCAACTCTCATCCAAAGTTTATAAAACTTGTTGGAAATCAACTCAAAGTCATAACTAACATTATAAACACTAAAGAAACATGTCCAAGACACTAACGACACACCCGGACTTGCCGAGATGGTCAAATCCATTACTTGCACCCTACTAGAACAAAACGAGAGAGATTACACATATGTTCTCAAATTTACTTCCAACTCTCCAAAATACATGGTTGTGACCCAAGTTCACTTCCAACAACTTAAATATGAACATTAACATAAAAGACACCATACTTTACATCATTTTACAAGTTTCAAAAGAAATTTACAAGCATGGGGCACAAATCTCCCCCATCTCTCCCATTCACAAGTCAAGACTTTAATTCACAAGTCAAGGATACTAACCCACAAGTTATACTATATTACAATTTATAAACATAATTACAAGACCCAAATCTCCTTCCCAATCCCGAGCACGTCACTTCCTCTCCGGATATTGCTCCGTACCTGCGGTGGTTGTTATGTACCACAATAGAAATAGGAAAACGGTTTTCTTAAGCAATTTGCTTAGTGAGCATTCTAAACATGATTGTATGTTTAACACGTGCAATGCTATAACTAACACATAAAGCACAACCGTAGTCGCCGAGTCACCGGTTATATGGTTCATTCAGACCCGAAGACCTCCCTTGGTCCCGTGGCCACTTCTATTCCTTGGACTTCCGTATTTATCGGATTCTTCCTCTACACCACCCTTATTACTCCCAACAATGAACCATTTCCCCGGTGCTCATTGACTACCACATAGACATATAAGCACATATACATGTATCAACACATAAGTCTCATACAACTGATATGAAATTCACAGCCCAACAATATAATTGCTTCTAAACATGAATTATCATCTCTAAAATTCACTTCAACAACACAATATATATACAAACATTGAACACCTTAAACCCCAATCATTTTTAGGCTAGAAAACTCACCTTATTCACAGATTTTACCCAAACTCAAGCTAGAGGTGTGCTGAATTTCACCAATTCTAGCTCAATTCCTACACCACAATGAATCCTACAAGAACTCGGTAGACGACGTCTCACCGTTAAGTATGAACTACCAAAATCCAGTGAATTAAACATAAATTAAGGGTATAGAAACGTTCGTCTCACCTCCACGTGTCCAAAAACGGCTTCGATTCGCGAATCCGACGAACGGCGGCGACGGAACGGCGAGAATTCGACGTCGGTGACGGTTTCTCCGTTTCTCTCTCCGAGCTCTACTCTTTGTTTTGCTTGTTAATTGCTGTAAACTGAGAGTCTAAGCTCTCATATTGACACCACACATCACATGCATGTGATGTGTCACTTCTTTTTCCCAAATTTTTGTTTACACCCCCGGATTTTCTTAAGTTCTTATTATGAAATCCCCCAAACATTCCATTAACTACCCAATTATTAAATGAGTGTTTGTCTAAGTTCCGTATGGGTCCCAATATGGGTCCCACATATTTTGTGAAATTGCTATCGTACCTACTAATTTTAAACCTTTTTCATTTATACCCTTACTTGGGTGTCCATACTAATGCTAACACATATTAACATGTAATATGAAAGCATGTAAACAAATATCCATGTAATCACATAAAATGCATTTAATCATTTAAAATGCAAATTACCAATTTACCCTTCACTGGGTTCCATTTCAATACCTGTCCCACCTCTCTGGGGACTTTTCCAACTAGTGTCCCTCTCTGAATACTTTTTACTTGGGCGAGTCCAAGCCTCCCCTTAATCCATTTTATACACTAATTATATTAATTAATGCATATTAACACAATAATTTACCCGTTTCCCCGGGTACGGGTGTTACAGGTTACCATCAGTTGAAGGTGAAGGCCGAAGACGTTGAGAAAACTGCTTTCAGAACGCGCTACGGACATTATGAGTTCTTAGTCATGCCGTTTGGGGTTACGAATGCACCAGCCGCGTTCATGGATCTTATGAACCGAGTCTTTAATGACTATCTTGATGACTTTGTAATAGTGTTCATCGACGATATTCTTATCTATTCACCGAGTGAGATAGAACACGAGAACCACTTGGGATTAATACTTCAGAGACTGCGGGAAAATCAATTATTTGGGAAATTCAAGAAATGTGAATTCTGGCTACCTAGCATTACTTTTCTTGGTCACGTGATTGATAGGAATGGAGTTTCAGTTGATCCTCATAAAGTAGAAGTTGTATCTAATTGGCAGAGGCCGACATCCGTATCTGAAATTCGAAGTTTCTTGGGATTAGCGGGATACTACCGCCGTTTTATTGAGCATTTCTCGAAGATTTCATTATCGATGACAAAATTAATGAGAAAGGGTGTTATTTTTTAATGTAGTCAGGAATGTGAAGACAGTTTCCAAGAGTTAAAGTCACGTTTGACGAGAGCACTGATATTGACAATACCATTTGGAACCGAAGGATTTGTAATCTATAGTGATGCTTCACACAAAGGGTTGGGATGTGTGCTTATGCAAGGTGGTAAAGTAATTGCTTATGCTTCTAGACAGTTAAAGACACATGAAGTTAACTATCTGACTCATGATCTTGAACTAGCCGCGGTAATTCATGCTTTGAAAATTTGGAGACACTACCTGTACGGGGAAAAGTGTGAGATATTCACGGATCACAAGAGTTTGAAATACATTTTCACCCAACGGAACTTGAACTTGAGACAGTGAAGATGGTTGGAATTGATGAAGGATTACGATCTTTCGATTGAGTACCATCCGGGGAAGGCTAATGTAGTAGCCGATGCATTAAGCCGGAAGATGCCGAGGAATTTAGCCAACGAGCTAACACAACAAAAAGAATTGATCAGAGAGATGGAACGCTTAGAATTAGATGTGATTCCAGGGACCAATGATGGCTTGATGATGGCGATTGTAGCACACCCAGATATTATTGATGAGATCAAGAAAGAACAATTTAACGATGTCTATTTGTGCAAAATGAGGGATGAGATACCTTTGGGGAGACGACCTGGTTTTGTGTTGGAACGAGGAACGTTGAAACTGGAAAATCGATTATGTGTACCGAATGTGAAAGACTTGAAAGAGAGGATTCTAGAAAAAGCTCATAGTATGAAATATTCAGTGCACCCGGGAAGTAATTGTCACGCCCCGATGTAGCATAAATAAGGAAAGCGTTTAATTTCCTTTATGGACCCGTAGGTCGCGACAGTTTGAAGGATCGATTCCGTCCCAAACGTCAAACAACAATAAACAATAATTAGAGTAGAGCATCTTACAAATATTTTTCTAACTTATTACATATTACAGCATGGGGTCTCTAAAGGCACAAACCGCCTGAAATCAAAACAATAACTTAGTGTCTATTACAGTCATCCTTATTACAAAATCAGTTCAACTTAAAGCATATGAAAGTAAATTCTATTTCCAGCAGTTGTTTCTCAATTTGCATAGTCGTAATGCTCAGCCTAGTCATAACCTGAAAAACCTGAACACGAATGTCCAGGATGCATCAACGTCGTCAGCTTCGAGAAGCTGGTGAGTATTAAAAACATAACTTTGAATGTAAAACATACCCATTTACAAATTTTCTCTTTTTAAGTTTTGTAAAAATCAATGGTTTAATCATGGGAAGAATTCAATTATAAAAATAACGTGGAATATATATAAAAGTCGTTCATTCATTAAAACATATGACCATGTATGAGACAATGCACCACACTCATCTTACCGACTCTTTTCTCTCGACAAACACAACAACCCACTATCTCACACCAGTATCTTTGAAATACTCCGATAGCCACACTTTAGCACAGGGGTGCCAGGGAATGTCCAGTTTACCTCACACTTTGATCCGGGGTACCAGGGAGTGTCCAATGCCTCACACTTTGAATACCTAAACCGCCATGCAAATACCGGAGGAACCCTCACACAGTATCCAGACTCGGGTATCAGGGAGTGTCCGTAGGCCACACTTTAGCACTTCCATGGGTGCCAGGGAATGTCCAAGTTCGGCCTCACACACTTTGACGCTACCATGGTCATCAGGGAGTGTCCAGTTTTGCCACCGTCGCATTTCAAAGACACTCTCACCGCAATCTCAACACTTCACACTTTGGTACACAATAACCAGGGAGTGTGCACAACACAATCTCAATCTCAATCTCAATCTCATACTCTTTTCCACACTGACCATTGCTCTTTTTCACACTGACTGACACCTACATGCATGTACAACTAACTCCACATGTATGTCATAAACCTTAAACATAAAGGAATTTAATGAATTAAAGGAACACATATGTACGGGGATTGATAAGTCACAATTCATTATTTTAATCATTCAAACATAGTCAAATTAAGATTCTGATTTAATAAATTTCCCAAACAGAACTCAAACAGTATATAAGTTTTATCCCAAACAGTCCCTTATCACAAAACAAGCAAAACTAGAAACTGCCAGAAGTTGCGCGCGCGGGCCGCTCGCGCGATCTGCCTAATTTTCATTTTATTTTAAAAACCTTTTCTTTCTGCCTGAAATCAGCCACCTCGCGCGCGCGGTTCGCTTGCGCGAAAGGTCTCTCGCGCGACCCTCGCTCGCACGACTTGCTTATTTTTCATTTTCTTTATAAAAAAACTTTTCTGTCTGCCTGAAACCACGCGGCTCGCGCGCGCGGCTCGCTCGCGCGAGAGGTCGCTCGCACGGGCCGCTCACGCGACCCTTGCTCGCGCGATCGCGCGCACGAGATGAAGCAGAGGCTTCATCTTCTTCGTCAAAACTGCTCTGTTTCAGATTTCAGGGGGTCTTTTGACCCATTTTCAATTCCGGAAGTAAATGGGGCATGTAATATATGATTCTCTTCGATTTTTCACAAGGATTAAGAATCTACAACTAATTTAACATGAATCAAACCATATCTCTCTAATTTTATGAAAAATTAAAAGTTGGCAAAACTTAATTTCTTATATACTTTCCCTTATAAACAAATTAAGCTCTAATACTTAAGGTATAACATATATGATATGTAAGCTATCATATTTATCTACCAAAACAGATTTTGATTGAATTTGGAAATTCATGATTTTCAAGCCATGGAAATTCAACGTAAGAGTTTCAATGGTGTTTCACATAATAAGCTATACATATACAAATTAGGCATGAAATTACTTTCATAGTGAGTTTAGAATACTCACCGATCAAAAGCAAAGAGATTCGTTGAGAAAGATAAGCTCAATAAGTAATCAATCCAAGCTTTGGCTATGGAGTTTCAAGCTTCTCTTTCTACAAAAATTTCTGAAATTCTCTGTGTATCTCTCTCAATTCTTTTTGTGAAACTAGTAGAAATGTGCAGAAGGTATGTGTCTATTGTGTATATATAGAAGAGTGAAAGATGTGAACTTGGGCTCCAAGTATCTATCAAGATTACTCCACTAATTGAGTTTTGTTTTCAATTAACCATGTTTACCCATAAGCACAGCAGATTACTCATACGTTTAAACATGTTACACAGATCAAAAGAGTCTCAATCTTCAGCCAAAGGCCAAGGGTAGGTATGTAGGGGCCAACTAAGGTGTTTGGGAAATGCATATTAAGGTTCAACAAAGCATACACAAACATAAGCTTGGCCAAACAAGGCACACACAAGTTGCTGGGAATCTAAACATATGTTTGGGTAAAATAGCTTATGGCACAACTCAACACACACAAACTATACATTTCCAAACAAAGCTTAAGGCAATCATTAGTTTCCATAAATGGCAATAAAGCATAAGTCTAATCAAACTTTACATCACTTCCAAAATATGTGGAAGTTTAGCACAGCACGGACAGTTTTAACCATAAACTGGTATTTTCGTGGTGCGGTGTTCGTCACAAAAATACAGAGAATTCATTTTAACTCAAGAAATGATTTTCTGGTTTTAGAAAAATACTGTTTGAGTCAAAAGAAATTGTTTTCACCGTTTGAAATACAGATTTTGCAAATCCAACACAGGTGTTATTAATATTGACAGAAATTGCAGTTTGGCTTCAACAATAATTTCAATAGTAATTAAGTCAAGAATTAAGAAATAACATGTGAGAATTGAAATTAAAATGAAATCAATACTACAAATTGAATTTAAATATGACATTGCAATTAAATGTTTATGATTTTTCAGGTTGTTACATCCTTCATCCCTTAAACAGGATTTCGTCCCCGAAATCAAGACTAACTAGTCTTGAAACAACTCCGGGTACTTCTTCCTCATCTCAGCTTCAACTTCCCACGAGGCTTCATTCTCGTCATGGTGATTCCACTGAACCTTCACTAACGGAATATCCTTATTCCTCAACTTCTTGATACTCTGGTCTAGAATTTTCACGGGCCTCTCCTTGTAAGAAACGTTATGACTTGTCTCAATATCATCATAACTAACCACATGCGAGGGATCTCGTATGTACTTTCTCAGCATACTCACATGGAATACATTGTGAACCCCAGACATCTTTGGTGGTAGCGCCAGTCGATAGGCCACTTTTCCGACACGTTCCAAAATCTCGAACGGTCCAATGAATCGCGGAGCTAGTTTCCCTCTCTTGAGACCAAAACATACCACTCCTCGAGTCGGTGAAACCTTAAGAAGCACATGACCTCCAACACTGAATTCCAAATCTTTCCGGCGTCGGTCGGCATAACTCTTATACCAGCTCTGAGCGGTTCTCATCCTTTCTTTGACCAAGGAAATCTTCTCGTTGGTTTCTCTAACCAAATCTGGTCCCAACAACTCCGTGTCCCCAACCTCTGTCCAACATAACGGAGAACGACATGGTCGTCCGTACAATGCTTCGAACGGAGCCATACCGATACTCGTGTGGTAGCTGTTGTTATAGGCAAATTCAACCAACGACAAGTGCGTCTCCCAAGATTCTTCAAAATCGATAACACAAGCCCTAAGCATATCCTCCATGATTTGATTGACACGCTCAGTTTGCCCATCTGTCTGAGGGTGAAAAGCAGTACTCATTTTGAGCGAGGTTCCCATAGCTTCTTGCAAACTTTCCCAAAATCCAGAAGTAAAACGCGCATCATGGTCTGACACAATTGACACAGGTGCACCATGAAGTCGCACAACTTGTTGTATGTATATCCGACTCATCTTCTCTACCGGGTATGTCATACTATAATCAATGAAATGAGTAGATTTTGTCAATCGATCCATGATTACCCAAATGGCATCATGATTCTGTTGCGATTGAGGCAATCCCACTACAAAATCCATGGTTATATGTTCCCACTTCCAACCAGGAATAGGTAGTGGTTGCAATAATCCTGACGGTCTCTGATGTTCAGCCTTGACTTGCTGACACGTCAAACACTTGGATACAAATTTGGCCACATCCTTCTTCATACCTTCCCACCAGAAATTTCTCTTCAAATCCTTGTACATTTTCGTTCCTCCCGGGTGAACTGTATATCTTGACTTATGTGCTTCTGCCAGAATATCATTTCTCAAATTCCCATAATCTGGTACACATAATCTATTCCTGCACCGATATCCTCCATCAACTCCCACCTTGCATTCGGTCGGGTACTTCTCTGACATTCTCACGAACCATGTCTGAAACTTCTCATCTTCTTTTTGGGCTCCAATAATACGGTCGATAAGAACAGGCTGTAGGACAAGACATCCGAAAATTTATCCTTCTCCTTCTTCAGCACTCTGTACATCGAACTCCACCAACGTCTCCAATGCTCGCCACTCTCTAACCATTAAGGAGGCGATCGTCTCACGAGTCTGTCGACTCAAAGCATCAGCAACCACATTAGCTTTACCAGGGTGGTACTCTAACGTGAAGTCATAATCTTTGATCAGCTCCATCCATCTGCGTTGTCTCATGTTCAACTCTTTCTGTGTGAACAAGTATTTCAGACTCTTGTGATCGGAGAATAAATCAAACTTCTCACCGTAGAGATAGTGTCTCCAAATCTTGAGTGCAAAACCTACTGCCGCCAATTCCAAATCATGAATGGGATAGTTCAACTCATTCGGCTTCAACTGTCTGGATCCATAAGCGATAAATCTGCCTTCTTGCATGAGTACACACCCTAGTCCTTGATATGATGCGTCACTAAAGATAGTGAACTTCTCATCAGGCTTGGGTATAACTAGTACTGGTGCGGTAGTGAGTCTTTCTTTCAACTCTAGAAAGGCACGCTCATGCTTCTTTGTCCAGTCGAACTTCAAATTCTTCTTCGTCAACCCAGTTAATGGTGCGACTATTTTAGAGAACCCTTCAACAAATCTTCTGTAATAGCTTGCAAGTCCCAGAAAACTTCTAACCTCCGTGGGGTTGCTCGGCCTAACCCAGTTGGACACACCATCGGTCTTGGACGAATCCACAGAAATCCCCTGAGATGACACCTTGTGTCCCAAAAATATCACTTCTTGCAACCAGAACTCACACTTACTGAACTTGGCATACAAGTGGTGGTCCTTAAGCGTCTGCATCGCAATCCGTAGATGTTGTTCGTGTTCTTCTCCTGACTTAGAATAGATCAAAATATCATCTATAAAGACGATGACAAACTGATCCAAATAAGGCTTGAGCACTCTGTTCATCAGATCCATAAACACTGCCGGGGCATTCGTCATTCCAAACGGCATCACCAAAAACTCATAGTGACCATATCGGGTTCTGAAAGCAGTCTTAGGTATGTCTTCTTTCCGTACCCTCAACTGATGATATCTCGACCTTAGGTCTATCTTGGAAAATGTCATAGCTCCTTATAGTTGATCAAACAAATCATCGATCCGAGGCAAGGGATACTTGTTCTTGATAGTCACACGGTTCAATTCTCTGTAGTCGATACATAATTGAAGTGTTCCGTCCTTCTTCTTCACGAATAACACTGGTGCTCCCCAAGGCGATGTACTTGGGCGTACAAAACCTAGGTTCTCGAGCTCTTGAACTTGTTCCTTCAATTCCAACAGTTCGGTGGGGGCCATTCTGTAGGGAACCTTGGTGATCGGTACGGTACCCGGTATAAGCTCAATACAGAACTCTATACTTCTCTCGGGCGGCAAACCAGAAATGTCTTGAAATACTTCTTCGAAATCCTTGACTACAGGTATAGACGACACTACCGCTTCTGTACTAACGACTTCGATATTCGCTAAGCATCTCGTGAGGAACATATCTCCCGAAGGGTTACATTGAAAATCAACGGGTCGATTCTCATTGTCGGAGAATGTAATTCTCTTCCTCGCGCAATCCAACTTCACTTGATTCTGAGAGAGCCAATCCATTCCTAGGATTATGTCGAACTCCTTCATCGATAGGACGATCAACGTTGCAGGGATTTCACAGTTCCCTAGCCATAAAGGACAGTCCTTGCACACATGTCCTAACCTGACTGCGGCTCCTAATGGTGAAGTAGCCTTCAAAGCTTTCTCTAAGCGATGAGGTAAGATATCCAATCTCCGAATAGTATTAACAGATATGAACGAAAGAGCAACACCCGTATCAAATAACACTTTAACATGAGAGTTAAACAGAGTCAATGTACCTTCCACTGCTTGCTAATCAGGTTGAGCTTCTCCATAATCTCCTTCTTCATACACAGTTCCATTATATCCTACTGCATCAGGGATAACAGCATTCAAGCGAGTCTGACCTTGTTGACCATAAGTCACCTGCTTAGGGGCAGTACAGAACCTACTGATGTGACCTGGTTCACCACAGTTGAAGCAGACTATTCCTTGCTGAGCAGCACGCCTTGGTGCCTTGCAATCTCGAGCCAGATGACCAGGGTTGCCACAATTGAAGCATTTTCCACCACTACTTCCTTCACCAACTCGAGGTTGAGTCGGATAGGTAATAGCCTCTTCTTGCTTCCGTCGAAATTCCTCTTCTGCCCTTAGGCACGATTCATTGGTGGTCTATTCCCAAAATTACCCCTTTCAGGCGGTCAGAATTCAAATTGCTTACGGTTCACTCGAGCGTCTTCTTCTAGATTAGTAGCCAAGCCAACCAATCCCTCAAACGAATTATCAAGGTGACCGAGAGTCAGGTGGCGAATCTGCAGTGTCAGCCCTTGGTTATACTTACGGATCTTCTTCTCTTCAATATCAACCATGTGAGGGGCGAACCGAGACAGCCTCTCGAACTGAGTAGTGTACTCTTGCACCGACTTGGTTCATTGCGTCAGGTCCATGAATTCCTTCTCTCTTTTGTGCCTCTCCGTAGCCGGGAAATACTTTTCCAGGAATCTTCCTTTGAATGCAGTCCACGTCATTCCTGTAGCAGCTGTGTTTCCAATAGTGGCTATCACCGAGTCCCACCAATCTTCGGCGGCGTCGGTTAATTGAAATGTAGCCAACCTCCTCTTTTCCATCTCGTTACATTGAACAGCTTCGAACATGCGGTCCATCTATCTTAACCACTGTTCCGCTTTCTATGATTCTGCGGTACCCGCAAACTGCTCGGGCCTTAGCGTACGAAATCTCTCCAGCAGCTTATCTCCAGTCTGATGGCCTCTTCGGTTGTCATTCGTATTACTGATTCTCTCCAACCGTCTGACAAATGCTTCAAACATTCCCGTGGGATCGGCAGCCTCAGGTGCTCCCTTAATCAAATTCCTGTTCCTCCTTAGCCCTCCAGCCATTCTATGCATGATAGTGATAGCAGAATGAGAAAAATGCATGAAGCAGTACTATGAAGAAATTTAAATGACGACAACGTTCAAAAGAGTACATTTTATATATAACTTCTTGTCAAGTTGATACAAAAAGCGTGTATGATCAGGTCAATGCCTACCCTATCTATATGGGTTAGGACGCATGCAAGAGTTAATGTTACAAAACTGGGGTCATTGCCCTACACTCTAATGCTTGTAATTACAGTTTTGCAAAAAGAGATAGAGCTAATAGTCAAAAGTAGTTAATATGTACAAAGTCATATCCAGAAAGTCAATCGTCTCCATAAGCAGCTATCAGGAGATCTAGCGAATCGACGGGGCAAAATCGCTGCACAAAGAACGAACCAACCCCGTCATAGCCCTGAGAGGTCGACGATGAAGCAGGCGCAGGGGCATCCGCCTCAACTACCATCTCCTCAGGTAAGGCTAGCTCATGTGCTAGCTCAGCCTCTAGGTCAGCGGCTAAGTCGCCTAGACCTATGCCATCCTCTACAACCTCCCCACCTACTAGGACCAAATGAACAGCCTCAGCATCGTCCTTGGCAATGGGAACCACTGGCGGAGGCATCTCTAGCTGAGCGATATGGGCATGCACAATCTAGATCTCGAGGGGGAAGTAGAAGGCATCGCTATCGACCAACCTCAAAACCTCAACCAATATCAAGCGCTGAGCCTCTACAAAGTAACGAAGCTCTAGGCGGATACAAGTCAAGTCAACTAAGCCCACCACGTGTACCTGGTGCCATAAGTCAGATACTACGGTCGCTGTGGCCAACTGCTCAACGGCCGTATGATACAAGTCGAGGAAGGCTGGGACCACTGCCCCAGGTGTCACAAAGTGTCCCCCAAATTCGTCTGGCACATATAGTGGATGAGCTGGGTCCATACCTGATAAAAAGGTACTACTTAAGTCAGGACAAAGATAATCTTAGGCGTTTGGGTCCCGGGTTTGTCCTCCTGTCGTGTCATCGGGTGTGTAACACTTAATGGAATGTGGAATCGGCTCTATACCGGTAAACCCTAACCTGGCTAAACTTATTCTGAGATAACCTGGCTCTGATACCACTAAATCCTGTCACGCCACGACGTAGCATAAATAAGGAAAGCGTTTAATTTCCTTATGGACCCGTATGTCGCGAAAGTTTGAAGGATCGATTCCGCCCCAAACGTCGAACAACAATAAACAATAATCAGAGTAGAGCAGCTTACAAATATTTTTCTAACTTATTACATATTACAGCACGGGGTCTCTAAAGGCACAAACCGCCTTAAATCAAAACAATAACTTAGTGTCTATTATAGTCATCCTTATTACAAAATCAGTTCAACTTAAAGCATATGAAAGTAAATTCTATTTCCAGCAGTTGTTTCTCAATTTGCATAGTCGTAATGCTCAGCCTGGTCATAACCTGAAAACCTGAACACGAATGTCCAGGATGCATCAACGTCGTCAGCTTTGAGAAGCAGGTAAGTATTAAAAACATAACTTTGAATGTAAAACATACCCATTTATAAATTTTCTCTTTTTAAGTTTTGTAAAAATCAATGGTTTAATCATGGGAAGAATTTAATTATAAAAATAACAGGGAATATATATAAAAGTCGTTCATTCATTAAAACATATGACCATGTATGAGACAATGCACCACACTCATCTTACCGACTCTTTTTTCTCGACAAACACAATAACCCACTATCTCACACCAGTATCTTTGAAATACTCCGATAGCCACACTTTAGCACAGGGGTGCCAGGGAATGTCCAGTTTGCCTCACACTTTGGTCCGGGGTACCAGGGAGTGTCCAATGCCTTACACTTTGAATACCTAAATCGCCATGCAAATACAGGAGGAACCCTCACGCAGTATCCAGACTCGGGTATCAGGAAGTGTCCGTAGGCCACACTTTAGCACTTCCATAGGTGCCAGGGAATGTCCAAGTTCGGCTTTACACACTTTGACGCTACCATGGTCGTCAGGGAGTGTCCAATTTTGCCACCGTCGCATTTCAAAGACACTCTAACCACAATCTCAACACGTCACACTTTGGTACACAATAACCAAGGAGTGTCCACAACACAATCTCAATCTCAATCTCATACTCTTTTCCACACTGACCATTGCTCTTTTTCACACTGACTGATAGCCACATGCATGTACAACTAACTCCACATGTATATCATGAACCTTAAACATAAAAGAATTTAATGAATTAAAGGAACACGTACGTACGAAGATTGATAAGTCACAATTCATTGTTTTAATCGTTCAAACATAGTCAAATTAAGATTCTGATTTAATAAATTTCCCAAATAGAACTCAAACAGTATATAAGTTTTATCCCAAACAGTCCCTTATCACAAAATAAGCAAAACTAGAAACTGCCAGAAGTCGCGCGCGCGGGCTGCTCGCGCGAAAGGTCGCTCGTACGATGTGCCTAATTTTTATTTTATTTTAAAAACCTTTTCTTTCTGCCTGAAATCAGCCACCTCGCGTGCGCGGCTCCCTCGCGCGAAAGGTCTCTCGCGCGACCCTCGCTCGCGCGACTTGCCTATTTTTCATTTTCTTTATAAAAAAACTTTTCTGTCTGCTTGAAACCATGCAGCTCGCGCGAGGGGTCGTTCGCGCGACCCTCGCTCGCGCGATTGCGCACGCGAGATGAAGCAGAGGCTTCATCTTCTTCGTCAGAACTGCTCTGTTTCAGATTTCAGGGGGTCTTTTGACTCGTTTTCAATTCCGGAAGTAAATGGGGCATGTAATATATGATTCTCTTCGGTTTTTCAGAAGGATTAAGAATCTACAACTAATTTAACATGAATTAAACCATATCTCTCTAATTTTATGAAAAATTAAAAGTTGTCAAAACTTAATTTCTTATATACTTTCCCTTATAAACAAATTAAGCTCTAATACTTAAGGTATAGCATATATGATATGTAAGCTATCATATTTATCTACCAAAACAGATTTTGATTGAATTTGGAAATTCATGATTTTCAAGCCATGGAAATTCAACGTAAGAGTTTCAATGGTGTTTCACATAATAAGCTATACATATACAAATTAGGCATGAAATTACTTTCATAGTGAGTTTAGTATACTCACCGATCAAAAGCAAAGAGATTCGTTGAGAAAGATAAGCTCAATAAGTAATCAATCCAAGCTTTGGCTATGGAGTTTCAAGCTTCTCTTTCTACAAAAATTTCTGAAATTCTCTGTGTATCTCTCTCAATTCTTTTTGTGAAACTAGTAGAAATGTGCAGAAGGTATGTGTCTATTGTGTATATATAGAAGAGTGAAAGATGTGAACTTGGGCTCCAAGTATCTATCAAGATTACTCCACTAATTGAGTTTTGTTTTCAATTAACCATGTTTACCCATAAGCACAGCAGATTACTCATACGTTTAAACATGTTACACAGTTCAAAAGAGTCTCAATCTTCAGCCAAAGGCCAAGGGTAGGTATGTAGGGGCCAACTAAGGTGTTTGGGAAATGCATATTAAGGTTCAACAAAGCATACACAAACATAAGCTTGGCCAAACAAGGCACACACAAGTTGCTGGGAATCTAAACATATGTTTGGGTAAAATAGCTTATGGCACAACTCAACACACACAAACTATACATTTCCAAACAAAGCTTAAGGCAATCATTAGTTTCCATAAATGGCAATAAAGCATAAGTCTAATCAAACTTTACATCACTTCCAAAATCTGTGGAAGTTTAGCACAGCACTGACAGTTTTAAACATAAACTGGTATTTTTGTGGCGCGGTGTCCGTCACAAAAATACAGAGAATTCATTTTAACTCAAGAAATGATTTGCTGGTTTTATAAAAATACTGTTTGAGTCAAAAGAAATTATTTTCACCGTTTGAAATACATATTTTGCAAATCCAACACAGGTGTTATTAATATTGACAGAAATTGCAGTTTGGCCTCAACAATAATTTCAATAGTATTTAAGTCAAGAATTAAGAATTAACATGTGAGAATTGAAATTAAAATGAAAGCAATAATACAAATTGAATTTAAATATGACATTGCAATTAAATGTTTATGACTTTTCAGGTTGTTACAGTAATAAGATGTACAGAAACATGAGAGAAAACTTCTGGTGGAAGGGTATGAAGCGTGTGTAGACACCCCAATTTTGACCGGCCGTCGAATTTAGGAGAGCGTCACCTCCACGTCCGATGATGACAATGACCGAAAAATTCGAAGTATTCCAAGCTCTTCAGAAAATTCTCCAAAACGCGATAAAAATTTCACAGAAAGAGGGAAATACCAGGTATTTAGGAAAATGCTGATATAAAAACACAACTTTTGGAAAAGATATTCAAAAATAATTTGTTTCAAAAAGAGAAAAGATCTAAAAGGGGAATTTTAGTCAAAAACGGCACACGGCGGGCTTCCGCGGCACTCGGTGACTGCCGTACGGCAGTCACAGAGTGCCGGCACGGCACTCATCAAGTGCCGCCACAGGTTTCTGACTGCCGTTCGCTTTTAAAGTCTGTATTTTGCAGAGCAATACGTATGCGCATGCAAATAAGAACAAAAAACTGATAAAGTAAGACTGACAAAATTGCGGCAATCCATTAATTGTCGCGGCATTTGGTGAATGCCGCGCGGCAGTCATTAAGTGCCGCAATGGCATTTGATGAATGCCGCAGCGGCAGTCACGGACTGCCGCGTCAGTGTCTGGACTGCCGCGCTGGACAGCAGTCTGCATAATTTCAAAAAGTACACATTGTACCAACTAATGAGGGAATTACACCTGTTTTTTACTCCGAAATTCACCAAAAATACCTGGTAATTTTGCTTATAAAAGAGAAGGGATCTTCCTAAAAAGAGGGAGACCAAGAAGAACACCAAGAGACATATTGGGAGAGAGAGCATATACTTCCATTTCACCAACATTTTTTAGAGAAAAAAAAGTGTTTAGAGAATTAGAGAGAAGAGCTTGGAAGATCTTCAAAGAAAAGAAAACTTTGAGGATAATTTGGAGGTGATCCTCTAACCATAGATTATTAGCTTATCCTCTCTTCTCATCTCTAGTCTTAAAATCTTTCATTATTTTCTTTGTTCATCAAGTAAACTTAGGAGTTTCTTTTGTTTCCATGTTATTTTCTTCCATTCTCTTGTTTATTTCTTTCTCTTGAAGGTCTTGGAGATCTTCAATATCTCTTTTGACCTCTAGAGCATGATCTTTTGGACCCTATGTAGGCTTGTGCTTCACATAGGAGTCAAAGTTTGATCAACACTTCATAAGAGGCTCCAAGTCCACACCCATGATTTGGATCTTCTAAACTTGATGTCTTGAGGAATCTCTTCAATATTCCTTTAGGACTCATGAGTCATAGTCATGTCCCTCCTCCAATGACCATCAAATGATAGGAGAATGTAGTTTTGAGTCTAAACCCATCTCCATGGTCTAGACTCCTTGTCTTATAGATTTCATGAAGTCTATCCATACTTCACTTGAAATCTACAAAGAATAAAGGTTTGTAGTCTCCAATGGCCATCAAATGGTAGGAGAAGTGGTTTGGTCCAACTCAACTTCATAGTTTAATAGTTGGGGTTACCAAATGAAAGTTGAACTTGACAAATAAAAACAGTGAGCTCACAAACTGTTTTTGATCAAAGATTTTTAGTTCGAAATCTAACCGTTAAAATTAAGTGAAACCAACGGGAAAGTGTCAATAACACATTGTTCTACCACTGTAATTTTTGTTTTGAGGTGGTTTCATGTTTAGAATGGTTTGATCATGGGTTTTGTGAAGCAACAATAATCTGTCCAGAATTTCAGAATAGTTTCAGAACAGCAACACTCTTTTGAAATAATTAAATCAGAGTTCTAACAAAGTTTCTATGACCCAAAATAATTTTTTCCAAGTAGATTAATGTGTTAGGAAGTCACCCTAAAAAGAACAAAGCAATTCTGATTTTTTTACTATTTTTAATAAATCGTGCAAGAATTCTGGACAGGAGATTGTAAGATGCTGAGTGATGTCTAGTGCTTTCCATATTCTCGGAGATCTAACCGTTGAAACCTTGATTTTCTTTTTGATTTGGAAACTAGACTCACAGAGGCATTCTGTGTCCAAAATTCATCAACATCAAACCATAAGAGACGTGTTTTTTTATTTCTTTTAAGTTCTGGTCTGCTCTCTGCAATTTTCAGAGTTTTTATGACACATTTGACTTACTTTGTAAATAAGGGCCTAAATGACTTTCTTATGATCTAAGGCTTGAACCATGCTTTAATAATGATTAGTTGAGTTTGAATTCAAGGATTAAGAGTATTTCATAGTTTATCCTTGTCCATGTACATATTCAATCATATGGTTTGGCACTTATAATTAAGATTTATTTGCTTTGGATTTAATCACATTAGATAGATTTAAGCTAGAAATTTAGGATTGTTATTTCTAACATCATATTTTACATGTCATGTGAACTAACCCTCTGTTTTGTAGCGCTATTAAGGTACGATTTCTCAATCCCTCTCTAGTTTATTAAATTCCTTGATTTTTATTTGACTTTCGACCCTATGCACGACACCTTAGAGTTAAGATTTGCCTTATGTGCATATATGGATTAGAGACTCTTTTCCTAGGTTTTATTCAGTCGCATGCATTACACGTTTATTATCGCCGCTGGACCCCGGGTAAGTTCACGTGTTCCCTATTGCATATCATATCGCTTGTTACCTGAATTATGTGGCTTTTGAATGATATTTTGTCAATTGCAATTTTACACCCTTTGGACATGCTTTTTGTGATGTATATGTATATATGTATTAGCTGAGGGCATGCTTAGATTAATAAATTTGATTAAAAGGATGTTGAGTAGAGGCCTATCGCAAGATAGGATGAGAGAGGGTGTTTTAGTCCGACGGGCTCCTTCCTTTCTCATTCCATAATCCCCGGACCTAGTTAATCTCTGGTTTCTAAAAGATCAGTTTGCTTTTAAAATGGTTTCTTAATTTTTCCTTTTAAAATTAAGTGGCGACTCATTTTGTTTTAGAAATTGATTTTGAAATGCTGTGGATAAGTCAACCTGCGATATCCACAATCTGGCGACTCTGCTGGGGATCGAACCCAGAATCTCTGGTTTCGCAGACCAGAATTCTGATTTTGGGTTCACTTGAGGATTAGACTTGAAAAATATCCTTTTAATCGAATTAATCAATCTTTGTGTGCCTGTTGCATTTTACTTGCATGTCCAGCCAGTCGATTGCACGGAACTATGACCTTGGAGGCTCGGGGCAACCCGGTCGGTCAAGTCATCATGGGACTGTGTGATCACCCCTGATCTCGTACCATGATTTGGTATATTAAGCATCCTATCGGGTGTGTGTCAAGGGTCCCTTATTTGACCAAAACCCAGCCTTTGCATAGTAGTTTCTATAGAACATTTCAATCTTAGGAAATCAATTCTTGATTAGGGATATGTGTTAGGAAGTTTTGTATGCCCGGAAGGGATTACTTGAGATGATGACGATACTTGCTTGATGAAAGATGAATAATCTTTTAATCACCTTTTAGCAATTTCTCCTCGTGTTACATGACATTTGGAGGACATGCCGAACCTTGATTATAAGATTATACTTCTTATATCATGTTTAGTTAAGCATCATTGACCTTGTATGCATCCAAATTTATGAAAAGTACGGTGATAATCCTGTCATGTGATCCTTCTACCCAAAGAATCTTAAATCCATCTTTGAAAATAAACAGATTTTGCCGTCTCTATTCCAAAGTTTTTAATCACTTTTCCAAAATTCTGGCAGTTCATTTTTGATTAAAAGCCAAACCAAGGTTATTCATCCGCTAAGACATTTTTCAAAACAAGAGTTTCAACCCAATCACTTTTTGAAAAGCGCGATCCAAAATTCTTGAAAATTGTTTTCTAAAGAGTTCATTAGAAATGCTTTTCAAATAAAACGCTAGAATTTCCAGACATCGAAGGGTAAAGAGGGTCGCAATGAATGGAGAAATCATCGTACTTGACATGGGTAAGGATTTTATGTGCTTATGTGCTTATGTGTTAGGACTAGGATTTTCTCTTTCTTTGGCATATAGAGTAGGCACACACACACACATGCATTGCATCCGCATGACTTACAAAATAAAAGTTTTGCTAAAATAAAGGTAAAAAGGTCTTTCTAAAAAGAAATTTCCAAAATTTATTGTAGGAGCAAAAATAGCAAACCAAGGGTGGTTTAGAGGTCCTACGGCAAGGTTAGTGAGAAGAGGATACGTTGACATGGCCGAAGAGAGAAACAATGAAGAGATGACCAGACTGAGGGTACTAGTTGAGCAGCAGGCAGAACAGATGCGAAGACAGGCTGAAAACATGAACCGAATGATGGGAATGATAGAGGAGCTGAACCGCCGACCACCGCCTATGGTTCCACCTGTCATGGACCCGCCTTTGGGAGGAGGAGACGGGGATTGGTTCGACGATCAAGAGGCGCATTGGAATGATGCACTGAGAGCCAACAGAGACAGGGAAAAAGATGAGAAGGAGAAGCTGCTGACCGAGAAGATAGAAAAGTTGGAGAGGATAATGCGCAAAGCTCAAGGGGTGGATACTTATCTGATGGAACTGGAAGGGTTGTACGACGGAGTCCATGAGACGCTGCCGGCCGGTTTTAAAATGCCCGTCTTTGATAAATTTGATGGCACAGGCAACCCCCGCAGTCATGTCCGAATGTGCATAGGGGCTTTTCAGCCTAGTGGGCTGAGCACTACCATGATGGCTCTCCTTTTCCAACAAACCTTAACAGGAGCCGCTTTATCGTGGTATCTTACACTTGAGCCAAGCAAAACCAGAGTATGGGAAGAAGTTATTAAGGCATTTGTGGCACAGTACGAATACAATCAGGACTTGGATGTTACTATCCGAGATTTGGAAACAACCAGGCAGGGGAACAAAGAATCATTTGCCGAGTATTTAAGCCGATGGAGAGGGAAAGCTGCGAAAATGGTGCAAAGGCCATCCGAGAAGGACCAGATCCGAATGTTGATGAAAAATCTACAGCCAGTTTATCAGGAAAAGATGAGGTTCCAGTCAATCAATACCTTTGCCGAGGTATTCGATGTGGGGACGAGAATCGAAGATGCAATCCAAGAAGGAACAATCAAGAAGGAAGAACCACAGAACCGATATCGGAGGCCTAGCTATGGGTCGAATGGAGGGCATTCGGGAGGTCACTCTGGCCCCACCGATGTCAATGCTCTTAGCGAGCCGGAGAGAAAATTCGACATCACCAAAAGTCATCCAAGAGGAGGGGAGGATAAGCCAATGAGGAAGTTTTCAGATTTGGGAGTATCTTTATCAACCGCCCTCGACAGGCTGTTAGCGAAAGGGCACCTCCGCCAGTTGGAACCCCGACCCCCGCCGAGTCCGCTCCCACCGTACTTTAAAGGAGATCTCTACTGCAAATATCATCAGCAAAAGGGCCACTCGACTGATCGGTGCATGAGGTTAAGGCATGACATACAAGACCTTATCGACAACAAAGTGATATCCGAGCCACCTGTCAAGGCTCCCAATGTCACCAAGAATCCATTGCCAAACCATCGTGCCGTACCGCCGCCGCGGGGTCTTTACTTTTTGGGAGTAGAAGAAGTGACATTCGATCCATCTAAGCTAATCACAAAAGTTGGGGAACCAAGGAAGTTTTATCAATCACCGGAAAATCTAGGGATCTGTACGATGGGAAGCCAGCCGGGGATATGGGAAAACGAAGTAACGAGGCAGTCAGATTGGTGGGTCCAAGAAAGCAATGATCGAAACATAGGCCGGATAGGGGAGGATGATCTATGGTACCAAAGCGACGAAGAGGCAAAAGAAGGCTCAAAGACCGTTTCAAAAGTCAACGACATTTGGGCAAAAGAGGAGATAGATCATTTGACCCGATCTGGTAGGCACTTCAAGCCGCATGAGCTAGAGGAAGATCACCCGGGGAGGGAATTGGAGAAAGGGAAAGGAAAGATGAATGAGGAAGAAGAAGAGGATCGGGTCCTAAAGCAAATGAAGAAGACCCAGGCTAACATCACTGTCTGGGGGTTGTTGATTGCCTCCAAACGTCATAGACAGGCGGTCCTAGATGCTCTGAATCAAGCTGACGTGTCTATCAACACCACCCCGGAAGACCTCATAGGATTGATCGGCAAAATCCCGACTTCGGCTATCACCTTTTCATCGAATGACTTACCTCCGGGAGGACCCACGCTCAACAAGCCACTATATATCACCGTCGAATGTTTGGGGAACACCGTGCCCGCTTGTCTTGTTGACAACGGGTCTTCTCTTAATGTATGTCCTCTCCGCACAGCCAAGCGAATGGGCCTAGATGAATCTTCCTTTGTGCCGTCTCAACAGAAAGTCCGGGCATATGACAACACCCAAAGAGCAGTCATGGGCATTATCTTTCTTAATCTCGCTATCGGGCCGATGGACAAAGAAGCTGAGTTCCAAATCATCGATATCCCCGCTTCTTTCAATCTGCTGCTGGGAAGACCTTGGTTGGACAGTTTGGGCGCTATACCATCGACAATTCATCAAAAAGTTAAGTATGTCGGGGAAAACAAAGTCTGTGATATCCTCGGAGACAGTTGGGTTCGATCATCTGAAGCGTCATCAAGTGCACCGGTCCTAGAGCTACAGCTGCAAGAAGAAGAAGCGAAAATGGGAGGATTCGAGTTCATCAGCGTAATAGAAGAAGAAAAGTCGGGAGAGTCCCTACCACCCCATTTTGATCAATATGCTAGTCCAGTCGTTGCCGGAATCATGAAGAAAATGGGTTTCTTTCCAGGATTGGGGTTGGGAAAAAATCTTCAAGGCCTGCCTGAGGCCCCAAGAATCCCTACTCAGACTCACACTCACGGTCTTGGGTATCAGCCAACGAAGAAGGAGCTGAGAGCGAAGAAGAAGGACGTCAATGCGCCACTAGACCCTTACTTAAAGACTCTCAATGGGTATTTCGTGAAGGAAGGAGAGGATTTCCCCTTCTGTGGTTTCCCAGAACCATGGATGGACCAAAAAGACAAATGCATGAAGCCGGGGTTCGAGATCTTCTTCTCCCATGAATTTTCTGGGTACAAAGACCCATTTTTACAAATGCCTGAAAAATCTGTTGCTGCCAAGGACTGGGTTGGTATGCTGGACGGTTCTGCCATGAAAGATCTGTTAGGCGAAGGGAACGCAGAAGTCATGAAGGAGGATCCCGGAAAGACCAAAGGTGAATACGTCGAGGGCATAGTGGAGGAAGCCCCCGAAAGTGAAGAAGGTGAGGAAGGAAAGGCTGAGGAAGAAGAGATGGAGAAAATCACCAAGACAGGGGGTCCGGAAGAATACTTTATCACTGGCCTGGGAGGAGAGCACAAGAAGGAGTGGGTTTTTGAGTCTAGTGATAGGTTCCCCCCACACCCAGAGTCTGTAATGGCCCAAATGAGGCGTCTTTCAATTTCTATGTCTGTTGTAATCACTCCAAAGAAAATCAATGAAAGTATGACTGATTCTGCCTACTCGAACGCGCTTAATGAATGTGATGAATGTGATGATCATGAAATACCTATTGAACTGCAAAAACTAATTGAAAAAGAAAAAGAATCTGCATGTAAAATCATTGAGGACACCCTAACAATTAATCTTGGAAATGAGAACAATCCTCAAAATGTCTTCATCGGCTCTACACTTAGCAATAAAGAAAGAACAGAACTAATCAGTCTATTAAATGAATTCAAAGATGTTTTTGCATGGTCTTACAATGATATGCCAGGTATCGATCCAAAAATAGTCCAACACCACATCCCCCTCTTTCCTAATTCCAAACCCGTAAAACAAAAATTGAGGCGAATGAGGCCAGAATGGGCACTCAAAGTAAAAGAGGAAGTTGAAAAGCAATTAAGAGCTGGATTCTTGATGGTCACCGAGTATCCCGAGTGGATTGCCAACATTGTGCCTGTCCCAAAGAAGGATGGTCGTGTTAGGGTTTGCGTGGATTTTCGGGATTTGAACAAAGCAAGCCCTAAAGACGATTTCCCATTACCCCACATCGACGTGTTGGTTGATAACACTGCGGGACATGAACTTCTATCTTTCATGGATGGGTTCTCCGGGTATAATCAAATCCTCATGGCTCCCGAGGATAGAGAGAAAACCACGTTCATCACTCCGTGGGGAACATATTGCTATAGGGTCATGCCATTCGGACTCAAGAACGCGGGCGCAACCTATCAAAGGGCTGCCACCACTTTACTGCACGACATGATCCACAAAGAGGTAGAGGTGTATGTGGACGATATGATTGTGAAATCCAAGGAGAGGGGAGGACACCTAGAGGCTTTGAGAAAGTTCTTTGGGAGACTGAGGGAATTCAAGATGAGGCTGAACCCACAGAAATGCACGTTCGGGGTCACTACTGGCAAGTTGTTAGGATTTCTCATTACTCAGAGGGGGATAGAGGTAGACCCCACCAAGATAAAGGCCATAATCGAAATGCAGCCACCAAAAAATGAAAAAGAACTGAGGGGATTCTTGGGGAGAATACTGTTCATCAGCCGCTTCATTTCCAAACTCACCTTGACCTGCGACCCACTTTTCAAACTACTCAGAAAGGGAGAAAGGTTCAAATGGGACACCCCGTGTCAACAAGCCTTCGACAAAATCAAAACCTACCTCCAAAACCCGCCTGTCCTGTCACCACCTTCGCCTGGGAGACCCCTGTTGCTCTATCTCTCCGTATCCGAAGATTCAATGGGATGTATGCTGGCCCAAGAAGGAGAAGAGGGGCGCGTGGAGAAGGCCATTTACTACTTAAGCAAGAGAATGGTAGGATATGAGTTAAAGTATTCGCCCTTGGAGAAGGCCTGTTGGGCCTTGGTTTGGTGTACCCGTCGCCTCCGCCACTATATGTTAGCCTTCCCCGTGATCCTAATTTCCCGGATGGACCCGTTAAAATACCTGTTCGAAAAACCCGTCTTGACCAGTAGGATTTCCCGTTGGACCATGATGCTGGCTGAGTTCGATATCAGATATGTCACCTCCAAGTCCGTAAAAGGAAGGGCCGTCGCCGAATTTCTAGCCGACCTCGCTGTAGAATCTGAGGACAAGGGAGACTTCAAGTTCCCAGATGAAGGAATAATGGAAGTCAAGGAGGAGTTGTGGAAAATGTACTCTGATGGAGCAGCCAACCAATTAGGTTACGGGGTCGGAATCATTCTCATAGCACCAGACGGGGTCCCTACCCCATTAGCCGTCAAACTCAAATATAACTCAACCAACAATACCGCGGAGTACGAAGCCTGTATAATTGGAATGGAAGCGGCCTTGGCTTTGAAAGTCGGACGGATTGATGTCTTCGGAGATTCCAACTTGATCATATCCCAGGTCCGAGGAGATTGGAGGGTAAAGCATGAGAAATTGAGACCTTACCATGACTATCTAGAAAGCCTGAAAGCGCAATTCCGAAAGATTTCCTTTTACTATCTCCCTCGTGAAGAAAACCAACTAGCCGACTCTTTGGCTACCTTAGCCTCGATGATCCAAATCCCTTCCAAGATTGCCATGATTCCGCTGTCCATAGAAGTAAGGAATCAACCGTCATTCGAAATGATCGCAGCCATAGAGAGAGAAGATGAAATGCCTTGGTATGTGGACATATGGAAGTTCATTAAAGAAGGAGAATACCCCGAAGGAGCCTCAGAAAAGGACAAGAAGGCGGTACGACGATTTGCTGCTCAATTCGTGATCTACGCAGATAAACTATGGAAGAAGTCCTACACCGGGTATAATTTGGAGTGTTTATATGGGAGGGAAGCTAAGAGAATGATGGAGGAAATACATGAGGGAGTATGCGGGCCCCACATGAACGGGCACATGCTGGAGAAGAAGATCATCCGACAAGGGTACTATTGGACGACCTTGGACAAAGACTGTTGTGAATATGTTAGAAGGTGTCACAAGTGTCAGATTCATGCAAATTTGATGCACACCCCACCGTCGCAGCTCTATAGCATGACCACCCCTTGGCCATTTTCTGTATGGGGGATTGATATCATTGGTGAGATAGTTCCAAAGGCTTCCAATGGGCACCGGTACATAATCGTGGCGATCGATTATTTTACAAAATGGGTAGAGGCAGCCTCATACGCGACTTTGAAAGCCAAAGATGTGGTGAGTTTCATTGAGAAGAACATAATCTGCAGATATGGAGTCCCGAACGAGTTTATCTCCGATCATGGCAGCCATTTCCAGGGGGAAGTCATCCCGCTCTTAGAGAAGTATAAGATCACTCGCCATCAGTCATCCCCGTATAGGCCCCAGACGAATGGAGCAGTAGAGGCAGCGAATAAGAATGTTAAAGCAATCTTGGGGAAGACGACAGATACATATAAGGATTGGCATGAGAAGCTGCCATTTGCCTTATGGGGGTATCGGACGTCAGTAAGGACTTCAATGGGTGCTACGCCATACTCGTTGGTCTACGGGATGGAAGCAGTCCTTCCAGTCGAGGTGGAAATACCCTCTCTCAGAGTCTTGACAGAATGTGAAGTGGCAGAATCAGAATGGATACGAGGAAGATATGAAGAATTGATGTTGCTTGATGAAAAGAGGCTGACGGCGATAAACCATACTCGGGGGTATCAGAAGAGAATAGCTCGTGCTTTCAACAAAAAGGTTCGCCCAAGGAAGCTTGCTGAGGGTGACCTGGTCCTCAAAGAACTAAAAGTGCCCGTTTATGACCCCAGAGGAAAATTCAAACCTAACTGGGTCGGACCATACATCATTAAGACTCTCCTCTCCGGAGGAGCAGCTTATCTTATGGACCTGGACGGGGTTGAATTTAAACAGCCAATTAACCTCGATCGCCTCAAAAAATACTTTGCTTGAAACCGTCTTTTTCAAAGCTTCCAGAATTGATGAACTACGCTTGACCTGATTCCCGCTAGGGGATACGTAGGCAACCAACTTGGTTCGGTCATTTCAAAAAAAAAAAAAAGTGCTAAACTAGGGGCAAACTGGCGTTTGCCCGGAATCACTTCGAAGCCCTAAAACCAGGGGCAAACTTCGTTTGCTAGCCGAAGAACCCAGAAATAAAACCATCCTTCAGGTCACCTGGCTGTCAGAATAAGTACTATAAAGAAACAAATAAGAATTCACGGAAAAGAATGAGTAGAAAATAAAAAGCAAAGTAGGGAGCCAAATAAAGACATTAAAAGGAGAATTCCTCATAAAAGATTAATCGAAAGGTTGAGCGCTTTGATTAAGCATGCTAGAAATTTCCCTAAAGATAACAACATCAGTCAATCACATTCGGAAAGCGTAAAAGAGTAGGCAGGGTCCGTCAGAAAGTTTTGTAAAATGTCAGGCATTTCCCTTGTTTTCGTCTACTTTATTATGCGCGTGTCTGTCAAGCTCGCCTCGCAGCCAAGGTTTGGATCTCTAGAAGATACTCAGCAGTCGGCACAGTCGGAGCAGGAATCCTCGGGAACGGAGCAGCCATTCTATTCGACCAAGCCTCTATGAAAGCCTTCACGATGGGAGGACGCAGAGTAGAACCCCTGGTGAAATCAGCAGTCACAGATTCAGTAATATCTTGCAAAAGTCCGAACTGACGGGCAACTCGGTCAGGAATGTAGAAAGTCGTAGCGTTTAAACCCGGCAGCCAGATGCCAGGACGCCCAGGGAGGCGTACAGCAACAGAACGATGAGTCCACTGAGGGCAGGTCCAGCAAATGTCACCAGAAGAGAGGCCTTGGAGCCAACCGAGCCATGCATCAGCAGATTGGAATAAGCAATGGATTTCCATGCGGTCGTAATAAAATGGCCCACGAAGATGCGAGGGGTGAATGAAGAGATCAAGGCGTTCCATGAGCCAGACTTGCAGAACAAAAGGTGCCCCGGCAGATAACACAACCCCAGTAGCATGAGCATGGCCCAGCCCGATCAGAGTTTCACCAAGGACTAGCATAACAACACTCTTCATCTCCCGCAAACCGCAGGCGATGGGTATAAGAATGTCAGAAGATGACTGGAATAGGAAGTAAGAGAGCATAGCAATCGACAAGGCACTATGTCGAATGATCTGATACTCACCATTGTAAGGGTCCCCTATGGGAGCATAAACGGAAGAAAGGCGCTCAAAATCGATATGCCTGTCACAAATAAGGGAGCCCGCCGCATTTCGAGATATGTGGAGAAGAGTGGCTAAGTCGCGGACATACCCAGCCTGAATCTGAGGAACCGTCAATTCAGCAAAAGGATCAGTGTGGAGAATAGCGCTAAATTCCTCGAACAAAGGACAAATCTCCTGAAAGCCGAAACGAAAGACGTTGAGAGCAGGGTCCCAACACTGAATAGCAGCTCAAAGTAAGCCCTCGTTCAAATTCATGCGTCGGAAAGAGAAGAGATCGTTCAATCTGAAGCATTCAAAATTGAGCTTTTCAATACCTGAGAGAGTATCCATCCATGGGAAGAGAATTTGGGAGCTAATGGGGGCCATTTGAAAGGAGGATGGAAAGAGAAAGAGATGTTTTGCGGAGTGTTAGAAGAGGAGGGGTATAAGTAGGGAAATAAAGCTGCCCACTAGATCGCGGCACTCGATAAAGTGCAGCGGCACTCCATGAAGTGCCGCGCGGCAGTCCGTGAGTGCCGCACGGCATTCACTGACTGCCGTTGCGGCATTCGTTGAGTGCCGCGGAGGCTTAACCGAGTGCCGTTCTGAGTTTTTTATTGGCCAGAATCTGTTTGTAACACGATCAGCCCACCTGCAAACAGAAAATTAATTGAGAAGCAATAAAACGTGCGCATCATGCGGCACGTGCAAATACATACATTCATTCATTCATTTCATTCATTTGTACATATCAAATAGATAAAAGAAATAGAAGCATTCAAAGATAAAAATAAAGTCGGGACCAAGCCATGGTCCCACATACGGCAAGAGTTGGACCAAGCTATGGTCACACATACGGTGAGTAAGCAAAGAAAACGTAAATATGTAAAGCATCTATCCTACCGACTATAAGGAAGCAAACATGTATATACAATCATCCACCAAAATATAAATTCTCCCACAAACTCTCAAAAAATGAAAAAAAAAAAATAATAATAATAATAATAATAAAAGCAGGGTCAACCCCGACCCCGACCCCGGCCGCGAGTCTGGCGAGTCGTGCGTCTGAGAGGCTCCTCCTCTGACTCAGTCCCGCTGCCTCCTCCACTCTCTCCACGCCCGCTGCCTCGGCCCCTGCCACCGCTAGTGCCCTCGCCACCGCCTCCGCCACGCCCAGCACCGCTACCTCTGGGGGCGTCGCTGAAAGAGGTGCCGAACTGCTGAAGCCGATGCTGGAGCTGCCCCACCTACTGAGATAGGACTCTGTTCTCCTCCATCTGGAAGAGAAGGGATGAGTCCAGAAAATTGTTGAAAAGGCATTTGGAATGCTAAGAATATGGAAAGGGTAGGAGATCATACCAGGGCCCTCAACTGAACCGCGGCAGTCGCTCGAGCTCCCTCGGCCTGAAAACAAGAAACAGGAATAAAGATCAGTAAAAAGAGATACAATTCCAGTCAAAGATAGGAGTGAGAATGAATTTCTTACCATCCACTCCCGCCCAACAACCCACTGTCGCACGCTGTGGGCATACGCCAGGCCCTCCTCCGCGTAAGCACGCGGAACGACATCATAATGTAGAGGTATGGTGGGAACACCCTGTGAAAGTCGAGGAATCGTCGTCGAGTGGGGCTCTCCGAATGAGACAGTCGACATAGTCCAGTCCCACTCGGGTAAGGCAGGAGCTCGAACCGCGGCAGGAACAGGCTGCAAACAAATAAAGCATGGGTAAAGAATAAAAAGAAAATTCACAGAAATAATAAAGGAATCATTTGCTCACCTGAGTCACTTCCATCAAAGGGAAGTTCGGCATCAGCTTGGCGGCACGGAAAGCCGCATATCCTGACGGGTCGTCCAGAAAGCCGTGAATACCGAAGCCGGCTCGAGCAGCCGTGAGGTCGTCGTCCTGAAGTGTGTCTGTGGCCCTCATAGAGTCGGGAGGAGGGAACGGCACAAAGAACCCGGGGGCCGCTATCGACTACCTGGTCACTCTCTCTCCCAAGTACCACGCCATACCCTCTAACCCACCATCAAGGAGTCGTCTCGTCGGGTCATACCCGGCCGACTCTCGAATCCTCGCACTAGCCTCAGGCAACACCCTGAGCCACGGCTGCCAGTGCACATGCCCCTCCCTCAGGTTCGTCAGGAAGTTCCTGAACGAAACGAAATCATGAGCCCCGGTCTTCCTCCCGACCCTATCCTTCGCCCATTTCAGCCCCTGGGGCATGACAAGGGCGTCAGCATCACGTGTCTGAGGAGACATCATGCGAAGATACTCGTGGGACCAAATCTGTGATACAAAGAGAGAAGGAAAAAAAAAAAAAAAAAAGATTAGTCTCATACTTAAAAGAGGAAGAAAGAAAGCAACAAGATAATGAGCAATATAGAAAAAGTATACCTCCCACGCTCTCCAATACCCGCCAGTACCGGCCGACTTGCCCCGGGAGATGACACTCATATGACTGTACAGGATAGCTAAACCTGTACCAGCCCAATCAAGCTCGGTGACTCGGTCCAGATGCTCCAGCGAAGCCACCAAAGAAGCAGAAATCCGATCACCCTTGGTGCTCAACAAGGAGCACCCCAGCACATACATCAAGAAACCACGGGCCATCTGCTCGTTTGTAAAGCCGGGTTTCCCCCGGAAAGTATCCATGAACCATCGAGCAGTGACCAAGGCCTCCTCCGGGACCACCCCCAGCAAGGGCTCCATCCGATCCCACTCCTGGTCTGACAAGTGCCTCAGGGGCTCTCCTCCGAACGGGATCCCCGTAATCATGCTGAAATCTAGGGGGGTCATCGTCATCTCCCCAAAGTCGAAGTGGAAGGTACTCGTAGTATCCCACCACCGCTCGGCCAGCGCGAGTATCTGCTGAAGGTCGTTGGAGCTCTTCGTCAAAAGCTTGACGAAGTCTCCAAACCCCGCGGCATCCACCAAAGCCCTCACAGTCGGGCTCAGCTGCGTATACCACTCATGGCCGTGGGCGAGGCTGCCGTGCCCCTTCAGCACTTTGGGCTGCAGCTGCAAGAAAGAATCACAAGATTTGTTGTCAGAGAATAAATAAAAGGAGAAAGCAATGAAGAAGGAGATAAGTAATAAATAAAAGAAAAGAAAGTATAGAAGTGTTCACATAGGATTTCACAGGAGAGACATTCGTTTGCATTCAAGAGAAAATGAATAAAAGGAAACGCTCAAAATTTTAACGAAGTTTCGAAAAGAAAAGAAAGAAAAGAAAGAAAGAGTAGTTTTTGTCCACCTACTTTGGAAAACGTGCATATACAAGTTTTAAAGGAGATTTTGGGCCCGGAAAGAGTCTGGTTGCAAAAAAAAGGAATGCGTGATTGCAAATATCCAAGAATAAATTATTTTTGAATAATAAAATGGCATTAAGAAAACTCGTCAGGACGGTAAATACAGGAAAAGGTTCGTGATTTCATTTCTACGAGCATTGGATTTCATTATTCACAAGCGATGTTTGAGATTTCAATTAAATGGTTTTCAAAAGTCGTTGAACAAAATCAAAGGGGAAAATAAAGGATAATTCGAGCATAAAATTCATTTTCTATTTTATTTATTTATTTATTTTTTTCAAAAGTTCACGAGAAATAAAAATAATAAAATTTGAATTCCTTTACGAGAGGCATGGTATAAGGTATTCGAGACGCTCGAGGGCGCCACAAACATGACGTTTGGAATAGGGTATCTAAAAGTGGTGACAATCCTACGTTACATTCACAAGGAAGATATACGGGAAAGAAATACGGGAAATAGACAAAAGGGTGTTTACCTCGCGCTTGAACGCGCGGGCCGACAGATGCTCGTCAGGATCCCTCAATAAAAGCGTGGCGTCCGGGTGATGCGTGGCAGTATACCTAGCCCTCTTTTTGCGTCCTGAACCACTCGCCATAACACTGTCAAAGAAAAGAGAGAATTCGAGCGTTAGATTCATGAAAATTTTAAAAAAAGCAAGGAAATAAACGAGATTAATCAAGATCTGATCTAGCAGAACTTACCTGTGGACGTCGTAGATCGATATAGAAGCAAAGAAAGAAAAAAGAAATTTTTTTTCTCCAGAGAGATTTCGAGATGAAGAGAGTGAGAGAATGAGAAAATGTGTTGAATCCCGGCGGTTTTAGCCACTGCCCCTCAAACGCGGCACTCATTTTTCCGTGCGCGGCAGTCAGTCAACTGCCGCGCGGCACTCGCCGAGTGCCGCAACGGCACTCCGTGAGTGCCGCGCGGCAGTCACGGAGTGCCGCAGAAAGCCGCGTGTGCCGCGATTATGGCGGTTCATAGATATTTACTTTCCCCCCAAAAATTCGAATCAAGTCCCATAAATTGAATTTGAGTCCCCAAAAATTGCCCTCATTGCACTTTTGGCCCTAAGGGCCATTTCATAGGTACACTTTGACTACAAATTTTGGAGTTCCAAAATAGTCGAGCCCGTGGATCCCCCCCATTTTTTTGAAAATTGGAGATGTTTGAGCTCGTGGACTCCCAATTTATGAAAATTAAAATATTTGGGCCCGTTGGGTTCCCAATTTTGAAAATCGCAATATTTGAGCCTGTGGGCCCAGATTTATATTCCCGGTTTTCGCAACGGACTTGCGATTAACCCTCTTTTGGAGAATATAACGGATTTATATTCCCGGTTTTCGCAACGGACTTGCGATTCACCCTCTTTTGGAGAATATAACGGATTTATATTCCCGGTTTTCGCAACGGACTTGCGATTAACCCTCTTTTGGAGAATATAACAGATTTATATTCCCGGTTTTCGCAACGGACTTGCGATTAACCCTCTTTTGGAGAATATAACGGATTTATATTCCCGGTTTTCGCAACGGACTTGCGATTAACCCTCTTTTGGAGAATATAACGGATTTATATTCCCGGTTTTCGCAACTGACTTGCGATTAACCCTCTTTTGGAGAATATAACGGATTTATATTCCCGGTTTTCGCAACAGACTTGCGATTAACCCTCTTTTGGAGAATATAACGGATTTATATTCCCGGTTTTCGCAACGGACTTGCGATTAACCCTCTTTTGGAGAATATAACGGATTTATATTCCCGGTTTTCGCAACGGACTTGCGATTAACCCTCGTTTGGAGAATATAACGGATTTATATTCCCGGTTTTCGCAACGGACTTGCGATTAACCCTCGTTTGGAGAATATAACGGATTTATATTCCCGGTTTTCACAACGGACTTGCGATTAGCCCTCGTTTGGAGAATATAACGGATTTATATTCCCGGTTTTCGCAACGGACTTGCGATTAACCCTCGTTTGGAGAATATAACGGATTTATATTCCCGGTTTTCGCAACGGACTTGCGATTAACCCTCGTTTGGAGAATATAATGGATTTATATTCCCGGTTTTCGCAACGGACTTGCGATTAACCCTCTTTTGGAGAATATAACGGATTTATATTCCCGATTTTCGCAACGGACTTGCGATTAACCCTCGTTTGGAGAATATAACGGATTTATATTCCCGGTTTTCGCAACGGACTTGCGATTAACCCTCTTTTGGAGAATATAACGGATTTATATTCCCGGTTTTCGCAACGGACTTGCGATTAACCCTCGTTTGGAGAATATAACGGATTTATATTCCCGGTTTTCGCAACGGACTTGCGATTAACCCTCGTTTGGAGAATATAACGGATTTATATTCCCGATTTTCGCAACGGACTTGCGATTAACCCTCGTTTGAAGAATATAACGGATTTATATTCCCGGTTTTCGCAACGGACTTGCGATTAACCCTCGTTTGGAGAATATAACGGATTTATATTCCCGGTTTTCGCAACGGACTTGCGATTAACCCTCGTGATCAAATCAAAAGCACTCTTATGACTCCTGTGACAGATTCTCAATAGATAATCTTCCCTGACTAACACGCCACGAAATGCGCGTCATACATAAGGAAAATGTGATAAGCATGACATTTACATAACCAGGTTAACTCAGACAACACCATTGCATAGCACGTGCATCACGACAGGATAGGTGCATCCATCCGTGTGACTATTTGCGTCTGTGAATGATCAACCCATGCCTGAACTACGCTTTGGTCTGATTCCTGACAGGGATACGTAGGCAGCTCGTCAGGGGGCCCGACCAATTAGGATTCCGCTGCACGCCCGTTTTGCAACGCACTTTTGTTTTCGCCTAAATTCGACAGTCAGGTCAAAGGCTTGTCTTCACACAGGCTTTGACATTCACTTATGGGACGCGTTGCTCCACAAGCTCTGTCAAAGAGGGGCAAACTATAGACACTCCAATTTTGACCGGCCGTCGAATTTAGGAGAGCGTCACCTCCACGTCCGATGATGACAATGACCGAAAAATTCGAAGTATTCCAAGCTCTTCAGAAAATTCTCCAAAACGCGATAAAAATTTCACAGAAAGAGGGAAATACCAGGTATTTAGGAAAATGCTGATATAAAAACACAACTTTTGGAAAAGATATTCAAAAATAATTTGTTTCAAAAAGAGAAAAGATCTAAAAGGGGAATTTTAGTCAAAAACGGCACACGGCGGACTTCCGCGGCACTCGGTGACTGCCGTACGGCAGTCACAGAGTGCCGGCACGGCACTCATCAAGTGCCGCCACAGGTTTCTGACTGCCGTTCGCTTTTAAAGTCTGTATTTTGCAGAGCAATACGTATGCGCATGCAAATAAGAACAAAAAACTGATAAAGTAAGACTGACAAAATTGCGGCAATCCATTAATTGTCGCGGCATTTGGTGAATGCCGCGCGGCAGTCATTAAGTGCCGCAACGGCATTTGATGAATGCCGCAGCGGCAGTCACGGACTGCCGCGTCAGTGTCTGGACTGCCGCGCTGGACAGCAGTCTGCATAATTTCAGAAAGTACACATTGTACCAACTAATGAGGGAATTACACCTGTTTTTTACTCCGAAATTCACCAAAAATACCTGGTAATTTTGCTTATAAAAGAGAAGGGATCTTCCTAAAAAGAGGGAGACCAAGAAGAACACCAAGAGACATATTGGGAGAGAGAGCATATACTTCCATTTCACCAACATTTTTTAGAGAAAAAAAAGTGTTTAGAGAATTAGAGAGAAGAGCTTGGAAGATCTTCAAAGAAAAGAAAACTTTGAGGATAATTTGGAGGTGATCCTCTAACCATAGATTATTAGCTTATCCTCTCTTCTCATCTCTAGTCTTAAAATCTTTCATTATTTTCTTTGTTCATCAAGTAAACTTAGGAGTTTCTTTTGTTTCCATGTTATTTTCTTCCATTCTCTTGTTTATTTCTTTCTCTTGAAGGTCTTGGAGATCTTCAATATCTCTTTTGACCTCTAGAGCATGATCTTTTGGACCCTATGTAGGCTTGTGCTTCACATAGGAGTCAAAGTTTGATCAACACTTCATAAGAGGCTCCAAGTCCACACCCATGATTTGGATCTTCTAAACTTGATGTCTTGAGGAATCTCTTCAATATTCCTTTAGGACTCATGAGTCATAGTCATGTCCCTCCTCCAATGACCATCAAATGATAGGAGAATGTAGTTTTGAGTCTAAACCCATCTCCATGGTCTAGACTCCTTGTCTTATAGATTTCATGAAGTCTATCCATACTTCACTTGAAATCTACAAAGAATAAAGGTTTGTAGTCTCCAATGGCCATCAAATGGTAGGAGAAGTGGTTTGGTCCAACTCAACTTCATAGTTTAATAGTTGGGGTTACCAAATGAAAGTTGAACTTGACAAATAAAAACAGTGAGCTCACAAACTGTTTTTGATCAAAGATTTTTAGTTCGAAATCTAACCGTTGAAATTAAGTGAAACCAACGGGAAAGTGTCAATAACACATTATTCTACCACTGTAATTTTTGTTTTGAGGTGGTTTCATGTTTAGAATGGTTTGATCATGGGTTTTGTGAAGCAACAATAATCTGTCCAGAATTTCAGAATAGTTTCAGAACAGCAACACTCTTTTGAAATAATTAAATCAGAGTTCTAACAAAGTTTCTATGACCCAAAATAATTTTTTCCAAGTAGATTAATGTGTTAGGAAGTCACCCTAAAAAGAACAAAGCAATTCTGATTTTTTTACTATTTTTAATAAATCGTGCAAGAATTCTGGACAGGAGATTGTAAGATGCTGAGTGATGTCTAGTGCTTTCCATATTCTCGGAGATCTAACCGTTGAAACCTTGATTTTCTTTTTGATTTGGAAACTAGACTCACAGAGGCATTCTGTGTCCAAAATTCATCAACATCAAACCATAAGAGACGTGTTTTTTTATTTCTTTTAAGTTCTAGTCTGCTCTCTGCAATTTTCAGAGTTTTTATGACACATTTGACTTACTTTGTAAATAAGGGCCTAAATGACTTTCTTATGATCTAAGGCTTGAACCATGCTTTAATAGTGATTAGTTGAGTTTGAATTCAAGGATTAAGAGTATTTCATAGTTTATCCTTGTCCATGTACATATTCAATCATATGGTTTGGCACTTGTAATTAAGATTTATTTGCTTTGGATTTAATCACATTAGATAGATTTAAGCTAGAAATTTAGGATTGTTATTTCTAACATCATATTTTACATGTCATGTGAACTAACCCTCTGTTTTGTAGCGCTATTAAGGTACGATTTCTCAATCCCTCTCTAGTTTATTAAATTCCTTGATTTTTATTTGACTTTCGACCCTATGCACGACACCTTAGAGTTAAGATTTGCCTTATGTGCATATATGGATTAGAGACTCTTTTCCTAGGTTTTATTCAGTCGCATGCATTACACGTTTATTATCGCCGCTGGACCCCGGGTAAGTTCACGTGTTCCCTATTGCATATCATATCGCTTGTTACCTGAATTATGTGGCTTTTGAATGATATTTTGTCAATTGCAATTTTACACCCTTTGGACATGCTTTTTGTGATGTATATGTATATATGTATTAGCTGAGGGCATGCTTAGATTAATAAATTTGATTAAAAGGATGTTGAGTAGAGGCCTATTGCAAGATAGGATGAGAGAGGGTATTTTAGTCCGACGGGCTCCTTCCTCTCTCATTCCATAATCCCCGGACCTAGTTAATCTCTGGTTTCTAAAAGATCAGTTTGCTTTTAAAATGGTTTCTTAATTTTTCCTTTTAAAATTAAGTGGCGACTCATTTTGTTTTAGAAATTGATTTTGAAAAGCTGTGGGTAAGTCAACCTGCGATATCCACAGCGTGAAGTCGCTAAGTTTGTATCTAAATGTTCAGCATGTCAATAGGTCAAAATAGAGAGACAAGTACCCGCGGGGTTACTACAGCCATTGCCAGTGCCGGAATGGAAGTGGGATGAGATTACAATGGACTTTGTTTCTGGATTTCTGCAATCGCGTAACAAGAATGACAAGATTTGGGTTATAGTCGACCGATTAACCAAGTCAGCTCATTTTCTACTGATTAAGATGACTAAATCGTCCAAGTTAGCATAATTGTATGTGCAAGAGGTTGTAAGGCTACATGGAGTCCCAGCAGTGATTGTATCAGATCGTGACAGTAGTTTTACGTCAAGGTTTTGGGGAAGTTTGCAAAAGGCTATGGGTACGAAGTTAAGTTTCAGTACCGCATTTCATCCTCAGACCGATGGACAGTCGGAGCGTATGATTCAGACATTAGAGGATATGTTACGATTGTGTGTGTTAGACTTTGGGAATGATTGGGAGAAACACCTACCATTGATTGAATTTGCGTATAACAACGGATTTCAGTCAAGTATTGGTATGGCACCATATGAAGCTTTGTATGGGCGTAAATGTCGATCACCAGTTTGCTGGACCGAGGTTGGAGAAAGAAAGTTGTTAGGACCTGAGTTAATACAGGTGACTACTGAGAAGGTGAAGTTGATTCAAGAGCGACTCAAGGTAGCTCAGAGCCGATATAAGAGTTATGCAAACTCGAAACGGCGACCGATGACGTTAGAAGTATGTGACTTTGTTTACTTACGAGTATCGCCTTCGAAAGGCATTGTACGATTTAGAAAGAGGGGAAAGCTCAATCTGAGATTCATAGGACCTTTTGAGATCCTAGAGAGGGTAGGTCCAGTGGCTTATCGATTGGCCTTGTCATCAGAGTTGGAACATGTGCATAACGTATTTCACGTATCGATGTTGAGACGTTGTATTACTGATACGAGTAAGATCATTGTACCTGAACCGCTACAGATTCAGGGAGACTTGACTTATGTGGAACAACGGGTAGAGATTCTAGATCGAAAGGAACAAGTCTTAAGAACTAAGACGATTCCAATGGTGAAAGTATGGTGGCGTAGTCACACGGTGGAAGAAGCTACATGGGAAAGTGAGGAAGACATGAAGAATGAGTATCCGTACCTGTTCGACGTATGAGGTATAAGTTTGGGGACAAACTTCCTTTTTGGAGGGGAGAATTTTCATACCCGTTCCAGAAATTTATGATTTTGAAAATGCATAATTTGAGATTTTGAAATTATTAATGTTGTTAATAATTTGAGTTGAGGTTGACGGTGAATCAACGGTAAGGTGTCAGTGAGGACATGGGAACATGGCAGTTCATATTACATGGGCATGAGTAAATGACATTTATATGATTTAAATGTTATTTCACTTTATCTGGTATTCTTGTGAATAGTAATTATACCTGTGTAGTATAATTCTGGTATTTTGGATACTTTAGTATATCATTTTGAGAACTGTGGTGAGAACGTGAGTGATACGTTAATTAAAAAGGTAGGTTGTGTAGAGATTCCACAGAATATAGTTTTCGGACGTTATTTTGGACCCAAACGAAACCTAGTCGAAAACTTTTGAAAATTATAGTTTTCACTCGTAAAGTTATAAAATGGACGTGTGCGACGTTTCATGGGTTAATTAGAAGTTTGAGAAACTCGTGGGGAAGAAAACGCAATTCCCAAAAAGTTTGCCTATATATAGTAGTGGATGAGATTCATTCTCATCCAAAACCTTCCAAAAATATCTAGAGAGAGGACAGAGGAGAGAGAAGAGAGATTGGTGGCCAAAGGCTTTGCATCGCCGATCGACGACCTTTCGTCCGTCAGATTTTCTCCAGATTCAAGATTTGAACTCATGGATGTAAGATCTACGTTTTGATACTACTTAGGCCGTGTTTGGCCAATTTTTGTAAAAATCTTAATTCTAGACTTTTGGGGAAAACAGGTATAAACTTGTAGGAATTTTCTCAAATTCGAAATCCGACGATTAATTGGCCTCCTAGTCAATCCTTCAAAGTTTGTGAAATATAGAGAAATAATGTTTTATATTTCGACGATGAAATTGAGATCCGGGCAAAATCCATGTGTTATGTAGGCCCGTTAATTATGCACGCGCTAATTTGTGAAAAGCATGTCTAAATTTATGCGAGCACGTTGAGTTGTCTATGTGGGTCAAAGGGGGGGTCTTATACAAATTCATGCCGGAGTAAGCTTCTCGATGTTTGAGAATTTTAGTAGCGACGGCTACTGTGCATGGTTGTAGGCTTGGACTTGCCATGGCACTTGTGGGATGTAGTGGTTGTAGGCTTGGACTTGCCAGTGACATCGCGGTTTAAGGCTTGGACTTGCCGCTACCGGATGAATGCGTATTTTTCTCCCTAGAGACTATTGATATGATTTTTGAGATTAAAGCATGTTTATCATATATTTTATATGTTAGAACTTGTACGCTCAGCATATAGCTGAGCAGTGGAGATGTACTCCATTGCAGGTAAAAAGAAGGACAAGAAGAAGCATGAGGAGTGAGGTCGTGGAATGCCGGGGAATCAATTGTCTATACTTTTGTTCTACTCCGAACTTGTAATAATCACCTTGAATTTGTTGTATGTTGTAGTATAATCTGAACTTAGATTTAGTACTTGTAATTATGTTTTTGAATGATGGAATAGAGGGTTAAATGTTGGTTTGGAGTTGGGAGAACCTTGAGTGGGAAAGCTGCAGTTTTGAGTTTGCTGATAGAAACTAGTCGACTGGTTTTTGATCCAATCGACTGGATCACTGTGTTGAATTGGTTACTGCTTTTGTTTTGTCTGAGGTTCAGTCGACTGGGTTGAGAAAACAGTCGACTGGATGGAGCCCCAGGCCATGACATTCTGCTGAATTAGGGTACCAGTCGACTGGACATTTTCAGTCGACTGATAATTTTAGGCACCAGTCGACTGGGTCCCCGACACAGTCGATTGGATGGGCTGTTATATTTTGAAACCTTTCTGTTGAGATCACCAGTCGACCGGGCCCTCGATCAGTCGACTGGACCTCTGTTTTCAAAACTGTTTTTCTTTTGATCGGATTCAATTGGCCAAAACTTTTTATAACTCTGATTCTATTGGATTTTTCAACTCAGAGGGCAATGTTTCCTAAAGTTTTAAATTACTCAGGGTTGTTTTAAAGTTCTTTCCGCTGTGTATAGTTATATGATGTTTGGATGAGCCTTGGTGGCGTGCCACTTGTCCTATTTCCACGCGTAGTGGGATGGGTCGTGACATTTATTGGTATCAGAGCTATAGGTAACAAAACTTTGGGAACGTTCGACGACTAGAGGAGTGTTGAGTGAATTGTCACATGTTCTCAATTGCATTCACACATATTAGAGATGTTTGATGCATATGTATGTTGTTTTACATACATGCTATTGTTATTGTTGTACATGCATAGTGTTTATGCATTGAGAACTACAGGATTGTAATCATGAGTGACGAAGAGCGAAATCTATCGCCACACACTCGACGTATGAATGAAATGACAGAAATGATGGGGAATATGGGGGAAATGATACGGAATATAGCGGAGCGACTGCCTCCCACGCCCCAAATTGAAGTGGAACCAATAACCGTAGTGAATGCACCCGAAACTAGAGGCATAAGATCCGTATCCGAACAATTCGCTCGAAAGAAACCAATGGAATTTCATGGGACACCCGATCCAACGCTCGCAGAACATTGGATTATGGACATAGAGAGGATTTTTCGATCTATTCCGATGAATGATAGGGAGAAGATGGAAAATGCAAGTGATGTGCTAAAGGGTGAAGCCCAAAACTGGTGGGTAAATATTTTAGATCAAGGAGCACCAATTACTTGGGAAGGGTTTAAGGCAGAATTTAATCGTCGATTCTTTCCGCGAGCTGCCTACAATGCAAAGAAGCGAGAGTTTGATAACCTCAAGCAAGGAGACATGACTGTAACGGAGTATACTTCCAAGTATAACACGTTATTGAGGTTTGGTAAGGGTTCAGTGCCCGAAGAGGAAGATAGGGCAAGAAAATTTGAAGAGGGTTTAAGGGATAATATTCGATTGAGAGTAGAGACCTACGAGCATTCGACTGTTGTAGTAGTACAGCAGACAGCGCTTGTAGCCGAAAGTGAATAGAGAGATCGAGACAAAATCACTAAGGAAAGCGAAGTTATGAGGGTGGTGACCGAAGTCAAGGTGGATCTTTCAAGAGACCATTTCAAAGAGGCTTTGGTTCTAGTTTCAGTGATTTCAGGAGAACGCCAAGTAACATACCGTTGTGTTCACTTTGCAACCGACCACACTCAAGTCGATGTTTCATGACCAAGCCCCAAAACAGGAATCAGGGAGGAGGTAGTGCTAATTCGACTCCTGATATGAAAGGTAAGTGTTATGACTGTGGAGTTTTTGGACATCAAGCCAAGGATTGCACAAGTAAGCATTCTCAACCAGGGGGTAGTTCTATGGCTTCCCGTGGGTCGAAGCCTAGACAATCCAATGACGGGGGACAAAGGACGGAACAACGTCAAGGAAGAGCATATCAGATGAACCCAGGAGATATGACTGCTTCAGAGACAGTAGTATCAGGTATGGTGCTTGTATGTTCACACTTAGCACGCATACTTGTCGACTCGGGATCTACGCATTCATTTGTATCGCATGCTTTTGTTGAACATTTGAATGTTTAATCGGCGCTGTTAGGATATGAATTGTCTATTAGTGTGCCACTTAGTAAATCAATAATGACGTCTACTATATATAAGAACTGTGAGATCAAACTAGACGAGAAATTGATGACTGTAGACCTTATACCGATTGTAGTGAACCATTTCGATGTGATACTGGGAATGGATTGGTTAGCTCTTTTAGAACCTATCATAGAACCTGTCATAGAACCTTGCATAGACCCGGTCCTTAGCTCAGTAGCCAGTCAGGCAAACTTGTCAAATATGAGTAACCACTTAATGGGAATGTTCAACCAACGATTGACTGAGATGTCCATTAGGCAAGACCAAACCTTTACTCAAGTGAGTGAGATGCTCCATGAAATGAGGGAGTGGAAGGAGCATTAAGCGGGTGATCCTGCACAGCCGTCTGTTCCACCAACTTCCCTGTCTCGGTTGGGTTGGGGGCAAGCCAGAATGCCCCTTCCTCCCCCCAGACTGAAAAATACATTACACCGCCAAAGAGGGATGACAAGGAAATCTTAGGAGAGACCGTGAACCCACCCAAGGTTATAGCCCGACCAGGCATCACCATCAAGGATCCACTGATTTGTCTAAACGGACAAAGTTCAGACCAACAGTGGGGAAGGATTAACCCGTTGTTCGGCGACAATTTAGTCATCGAAGACGAACACATGGAAAGCGAGAGAACCGGTCTAGAACACGAGATTGGTACTAGAAGGGGTGTCCCTGTCCAGACAGCTAGGGTAGACCGAGAACAGATCGCTGATATCATTCGCCAAGACTTTGGCGATCTACTCCGCAGGACCTAGAGACCTATCTATACGAGGCCGCATAGTGATGCTATTGAAAGAGTACCTCTTCCTAGAGGATATAAGGTGCCCAATTTCACAACATTTTCTGGTGAGGGAGACCAATCGACCGTGGAGCATATCGGTCGTTTCCTGCTTCAGAGCGGGGAGGTGAGTCACTGGGGAGATATGCTACTAAAGTTGTTCCCTAATTCCTTGACTGGGGTAGCTTTCAGTTGGTATATCAACTTACCTCCAAACTCATTCCATACTTGGAACCAAATGGAGGAAGCATTTCATGCCCAATTTTATCGGACTGAGCCCGAAGTCTCAATGGCCGATCTAACTAGGCTGAGCCAGCTTCCAAATGAATCCACAGAAGCCTATATTGCCCGGTTCAAATGGGTAAAACACCGCTGCAAGGTGAATTTGCCTGAAGAAGAGTTTGTCAATATAGCTATGGGAGGGCTCACCTTTGAGCTACGGAAAAAGTTTGAAGGCATGGGTTTCCGCGACCTATTTGAATTGGCAACCCGGGCTTCCCGATATGAGCGTATGCTCGAGGAGGAACAGGAAAGAAAGAATTCATCCAAGGGAACCTATTACAGGGATCCTAATTATGATATTCATATCGCCGACTGCGAAATCAACACCGAGGTTGATGTGGCCGAAATCATTTCGAAACGGCCTTATTTGTGCCAGCCATTGCCAAATCCGACCGAGACACAGCAGTCATCGATCAAAAAAAGCCTTTTGAAGCCGACAAACAATACTCATTTAACATAGCGATGGATGATCAAATTTTTGACTTCATGTTAGCCGATAAGAAGATTCGGTTACCTCACGACGTTAAATTACCTTCAGCCAATGAGTTAAAAGGCAAAGAGTATTGCAAATGGCATGACTCATGGCGCCATACCACTAATAATTGCTTGGTGTTCTGAAATATGTTGCAGGATATGATCGATAAGGGGAATCTAAAGTTTGCCGAGAAAGAAAAAGACGTAATGGGAGTTGACAGCAATCCATTTTCAGAGATAGTGGGGGCAAACATGGTGGCGCCCGATTTCACCATCCTGCGCAGGCTGAGGGAAAAAATTGATCTCAGAGGAGCTGACGATGTAGAAACAAGCGCGAGAGTAAACCCACAAGCAAAAGAAAAATTGGCTTCTAGAATTACGTCAGACAGGACCAAGGCTAAAACGGATAGGGTCCCGACACTGCAATGGATGGTCGAGTTGATCGAGCAAGGGCTATGTCCTAAATGCAAGGCTGAGGTAAACGAGCACACCTAGGCAAAGAAAGAAAAGGCGTCTCGACCACCTAGTCCGAGAAGGCCAATTCAAACCCGCCTCACTTATCCTAACCAGGAGTACCGCATGAAGCCCGATTCCCAGAAGCGTGAGCATTATCGTAATGAATCGAGGCAAGAAAATAGGGACGTGAGATGGAAAACGCACCAATGCCAAGATCGAGCCCCGTGGATGGTCGTTCCACCACGAGCTGAAGTGAACCAATGGAAAAGGGTGGAACACCCCAATTTCCCAGAACATGCATACTTCAGCAAAACCCAGAAAAGAAGGATGCAAAGGCTAAGGCAGTCGGCTAGGGATTGGAAAGCCAAATACCGCTTGGAGAAGAAGCGGGCAGATCAACAAGAGAACATGGTGCCGAGAACGATCCCAAGCCGTAAAGGAAAAGAAAAGATCGAGTTTGAAGACCGAGATACAAAGCCTCAGAAGCTTGAGATAACATCAATTCCTGAAGTGAACGAGTCGGACTTGGAAATGGCCGATATCGCTTCAGATTACGAGGAATCACTGGACAGATACGCCAATTTGGAAGTATTCTAAAAGATTTCTCGGTAAATATGGTGTACACGCTGCCGATGTCTTTCGGAGCAATGCCCGATCAGGGGAGCAAGAGTGGGGACGATGTGCAGGAGAACAAGGGTCCGTCAACTCCAGTAATTTTCAACCAAGAAGTAAAAACGGAGTACTCAAAGGTCTCGGTAATCAGGCCGAAGACCAAGGATGAAGAAGGAAAGAAGCCCGCAAAAGTAGTATTTGAAAAACTAGCAGCAGGAATGTCACAGCATCTAAAGTCGTTATACATTAACATGGCTATTGACGGAGTGACATATTCAAGAGTGTTGATCGATAACGGAGCAGCAGTGAACATCCTGCCATCAATTATGTTGCTAAAATTGTAGCATGATGAGAAAGAATTGATCCCGTCCGAACTCACAGTCTGTGGGTTCACAGGAACACCAGCAAAGACAAATAGGATTCTCCCAGTGGAGCTCATAGTGGGGAAGAAGACCACCATGACAGCATTCTTTGTGGTGGATTCTGGGGCTTCATACAATGCCTTGCTCGGCAGAGACTGGATCCACACTAGCTGGTGTATCCCATCAACTTTACATCAGTTCCTAATTTTCTGGAATGGGGATGAAGTGGAGGTTGTGTGGGCTGATCATAAGCCTTTTGTTGCCCGGGTTCACTGCTCGGAGGCCGTTTTGTATGAAGACGATATCGACCCCGTCAAATTCATTGGTACAGATAAAAACGGTAGGCCAAGATTGGCTACCATGGTAAAGGACCAGAAGAACCAGCCAATTCAGATATACAAACAACTCAATCGGCCATCAATCGTGATTAACACCTTCAATGGACCAGAACCCATCATCAGTGAAGCATAAAAGGGCACTGGCCGTGCAGGCCAGTTTAGCCAGAATCCAAGCTTTTCTGGTAGACAAACAAGCACAGATGTCATCGGCTAATATGGCTGATATCACGGAAGAACAAGAAGTCGTGGAGGATTGCATAAACCTCGACGAGTTGGCATCGACCCCACCAAAGCTTGACAACTTGAAAGCCGATGTGCAAGATCCTCTTCTTGAGGTATATTTGGGGGCAAATGGAGAATATCAGCCCACTTTTGTAAATCAGTTGCTCGAGCTCGATTTCCAAGCATCATTGATTTCTCTACTCAGGGAATTCAAAGATTGTTTTGCTTGGGATTACCACCAAATGCCCGGCCTTGCAAGGGAGCTCGTAGAACACCGATTACCAATCAAGGAAGGGTGCAGGCCATTCAAGCAATTGCCTAGAAGAATGTCCCCCGAGGTCGTTCTAAAGGTCAAAGATGAAATTGAACGACTATTGAAAGTCGGTTTTATAAGAACAACCAGGTACGTTGATTGGATTTCAAATATCGTATCTCTAGTCAAGAAAAATGTCAAGATACGGGTCTGTATTGACTTTAGAAATTTGAACATGGCAACCCCAAGGATGAATACCCCATGCCTATGGCCGAACAACTCATTGATGTTGCGGCTAAACATAAAATTTTATCCTTCATGGATGGGCATTTGGGTTATAATCAAATATATATCGCCGAAGAAGATGTTCCAAAAACTGCCTTCAAATATCCAGGAGCGATTGGAACATTTGAATGGGTGGTAATGCCGTTTGGATTGAAAAATGCTGGAGCAACATATCAGCGAGCCATGAACGCGATCTTCCATGATATGATTGGAAAAATCATGGAAGTGTATATCGATGATGTTGTTGTTAAATCGGCCACACACGAGAAGCATTTGGCCGACTTAAGAAGATCTTTTGAAAGAATGAGGATTCATGGGCTTAAGATGAATCCCTTGAAGTGTGCTTTTGGTGTATCAGCAGGAAATTTTCTTGGTTTCCTAGTGCACCAAAGAGGCATTGAGATCGATAAGAATAAAGTCCGATCTATTCAAGCAGCAGAACCCCCGAAAAACAAAAAAGAACTCCAAAGACTGCTCGAGCAAATTAACTTTCTGAGGAGGTTTATTTTAAACTGCGCAGGACGGACACATGTTTGGTCCCCGTTACTCAAGCTGAAGGCCGAAGAAGAATTCCGGTGGGAAGCTCAGCATCAGCAAGCCTTCGAAGCCATTAAGCGATATCTATCGGAACCACCAGTAATCATGCCCCTGAGGAAGAAGAGGCCGTTAAAGCTTTATTTATCGGCCTCAGACAAATCAATAGCTTGTATGATAGCACAGGACAACGAGTGGGGAAAGGAACAAGCAGTTTATTATCTAAGTAGAGTTCTTACTCATGTCGAGCGTAGATATACACCGATAGAAAAATTATGTTTAGCCTTGTACTTTGCCTCATAGAAGTTAAGAGTATATATGCTTCCTGTTTTGGTTTATTTGATCTGCCAAACTGACGTTATCAAATACATGCTATCAAGACCGATAATGTGTGGGCGTATAGGAAAGTGGACTCTAGCTATGATGAAGTTCACATTCCGATTCGTTCCACAGAGATCGGTGAAAGGACAAGCCCTCGCCGATTTCTTGGCCGATCATCCTTGTTTGGATGTCGGCCCAGAAATAAATGAAGCAATTGATTCAACTCTATTATCAACAATTGCTTTGACCCCATGGATATTAATATTTGACGGATCAAGAAGTGCAGAGGCAGGGATAATCGTGATATCGCCAAGAAAATGGAAAACTATTTTCTCTTTCAAATTAGAATTTGAATGCTCTAGTAATCAAGCTGAATACGAAGCGTTAATCATCGGCCTCGAAATAATGGCCGAGTTGGACGTATCAATGATTCACATTATCGGTGACTCAAACCTCGTTATTAACCAGCTGAGTAGTGAATACAGGTGCAAGAGTTGGGAGTTATTACCCTTCAACTCAATTGCCCTGCAGCTACTACGGGAATTCGATGACGTTAGAGTTCAGCACGTTGCTCGAGCCTATAATTCTGAGGCTGCCAATTTAGCACAAGTCGCATCAGGAACTAAATTGGAGGTAACGGATAATGAAAAGTTAATACGAGTGCAAAAAAGAATCTTGCCATCGGTGAGACAACGCGAGATGACAACAGAAGCATTCTCGGTGGTCATGGACGATCAGGATTGGAGAGTCCCAATAATCAGATGCCTCTTGCATCCAAGCGAACAGACCGAGAGGAAAACAAAATTGACTTTAGTCAACTATGTCCTACTTGATGGAGAATTGTTTAAGAAAAGCATTAAAGACGAAGTTTTATTGAGATGCTTGGACAAACTTGAAGCCATGAAAGCAATGGCCGAGGTATACGAAGGTATATGCGGAGCACATCAAGCAGGCACAAAAATGAAGTGGCTTCTTAGAAGATACAATTATTATTGGCCGAGCATGCTGAAAGACTGTATTGACTACGCGAAAGGATGTCAAGCATGTCAAAAACATGGGCCAATACAGCGAGCACCAGCTACCGAGATGTAAGTGATTGTCAGGCCATGGCCGTTTTGAGGCTGGGCCATGGATCTGATTGGGAAAATATACCAACCGTCATCAGGTCAACACTGTTTCATAGTGGTGGCAATGGATTATTTTACAAAATGGGTAGAAGCAGTACCAGCCAAATCGGTGAACCAAGCATATGTGATCAAGTTCATTAATGAACACATAATCCACCGATTCGGGCTTCCCGAAACACTTACAGCAGATCAAGGATCGGTCTTCATGGGAGATGAAGTTAAGGCATTTGCTGAAAGTCAAGGTATCAAGATCCTCAATTCAACTCCATATTTTTCCCAAGGAAACGGACAGGCCGAATCATCAAACAAAATAATCAAAGGGATAATAGAGAAGACAGTGGAAGGCAATCCTAGGATATGGCATGATTTGCTATCCGAGGCGTTATGGGCATATCAGACATCAAAGCGATCGGCCACAAACATCACTCCATTCATGCTTACCTATGGTCACGACGCTATGCTACCTATGGAAGTCACAGTCCGTTCAGTAAGACGAGCATTTCAACTCGGCCTCGAATCCGTCGAGTACTCTGAAGCAATGTTGGTCGAGTTGGAAGAATTAGATGATGTTCGTCTTACAGCTTTAGATTGCATTAAGGCACAAAAGAACAGAGTAACTCGGGCATACAACAAGAGGGTCAAACACAAGTCTTTTGGCGAAGGAGACCTAGTTTGGAAAGCCATATTACCACTGGGTGAGAAAGATGGCCGATACAGAAAATGGTCAGCTAAGTGGGAAGGACCATATCAGGTAATATCGGTCATTATGGGGGGTGCATATCGGTTAATAGATTTTGATGGTGAAATGCATGCAAGACCGATAAACGGAAAATATTTAAAGCAGTATGTACCATCTCTTTGGGAATCAGCAAGAATAGATAAAGAATAACGAGAATTCATTTTTATTGATTGTCATAAGAGTTTACATCTTAGAAGCAGGAACCTTCTAAATTGGTCACGCTCCCTCCTCAGACTCTCGATTTCGCGCTTCTTACTAAGAAGCTTGTCAGAACCTCACTCCCCTCATGTTAGAACCTCGCTCCCACCCCGCTCCCATCACAACCAACTCTCAAAATAGCCTATAAATAGATTCAAGTTCTTATTTTACTCAAATATATGACCGAAGAATATTTTTATGTCGGAACATATGGCTTAAGACTTTCAAAAACAAAAGTTACAATCAAAATACATTATGTCAATCTAGATTCCTCTGCAATAATTAGATATAGAATATATCTATATCAAATATTTGGACGCTTCTTAAACGATCCCAACCTTTGAACCTCTTAAAGTTTAACGCTTCCCCGCTCCCGCCCCCGCCCCCGCTTCGTGCTTCTAAGGTTTACATAGCACATACCAGGTACATACATACAAAAAAAAATGATACATTATTTCTTCGCAAATTTCAACCTAAGCTCCTCCCAAGCTTGGTCCAAGTACTCCAGCTCCCTCTCGGCACTAGCTTTATCGGCCTGCCATTTGCTCGCCTCAGCCGCAGTCTCAGTCAAGGCTGCCATGTACTCCTGTGCAGTACGCCCAACATCAAGGATAGCCTTCTCAGATAGAGCAAGGCCAGCATCAGTGTTCTTCAAATCGGCGTTGATTTTGGCCAACTCGGTCTCAAGCCGGGCCTTCTCCAGCAAAAGACGCTCCTTCATGGCCTTGGAGGCTTCATACTGTTGCTTGCAAACCCCTAGATTGTCAACATGCGCCTTCTGCACCCTCGATTTTTCCTCAATCTCGGACACTCGTTTGGTGGCAGCTCGATGTCTATTTAAATAATCTGGGAGTCTCACTTGCAAATCCCTGAGATAGGTCTTCATCTCGTCAGTTATATCCAGGCAAGAGAGCAGCAGCCCCATGGCTGAATGAAACTCCTCAAAGTTAGGATGCTGAGAGAGTTTGTGTTGGACCGTAGTCCTAAACCACTCTTTAGCCCTTTGATATTCGGCAGCAGAGGGAGCAGCACTAGCCTGAGCAACCATAGGTTTGGTCTGAAGGAGCTTCTCGGGGTTCAAAAGTGCGAAGAAGGCCTCGACCGATGAGACCGAGGTAAAATCAGGAATGGGGAGAGAACTGGATGCCTGCAAGGAAGAATTCAATAAGCATAAAGGCGGGGGAAAAAGCATTTAGGAAATAGTAAGGAAAGAATCCGAGTTACTAGGACCAAGGAAAAGCTGGTCGAGGAAGTCGCCGGTGGCGGGGGTGCTGAAGGTGCTTGCATCGGAACTGGCGGTAAGACCGATGTCTCGGTATGTGAACCACCTGTAGAAAGAGGTTGAGTGGGGACTTCTCTCTCACCCATTATTTCAGTGTCCCGAGGGGATCCAGGGTCACTGAGATTAATGGGATCATTGTGATCCGAATCAGAATGCCTCTCGCCCTCAGCAGTGCCCGAGGCATCACCGGCCCCGGTACTGTGAGTGGTAGGGGATAATACCTCGGTTGTACCTTCAGAATGGCCTGCCTTGCTTAATCAAGCCCTCTTAACCGACGAAGCTCGGCCATCAGTTGTTCATAAGTCATCTGAGGAGCGGCCTCGGTAAGAGCAGCAGGAAGAGGTAGGGGAGATTTGGGAGGCGGCATCTTTGCCCGAGAAGATGGAGGCTTCATCGTGGCTTGCCCAGTCTTTTTGGAAGCAGCACCTCCAGCTCCTTATCACTAAACAAAAAGGATGCAGCCCCAAGAGTTTTTATGTTTGAAATAAAAGAAAACACAAGGCAGATGTGATACCTTGGCCAATTTTATGGTGACTGTAGCCACGTTACAACGTTGACGAGTTGAGAGAGGGACATCTTCGTCCGACTCGACATCGATCACAACGGATGGATTCTCTCTCAGAATGGCATCTGAATAACCATAGAAAATAAAATCAGTTAGAGAGGTGGAACGCTTTATGAAACATAACAAAAGGAAATACCTAAAACAGGTGCTCCAGTTTCTACAACCTATATGGTTGATGAATGATCAACCATACCGAGATCATGTAGTCCGGTATAAGTAACTCTTTCCCAGGGTTCCATTGTTGATGATGCTTGCGGATTCACCATCAGAATGGCAATTGCAAAATCGGCGTCCGGCAAGGGAGGAGGCCGACATTCAAAGGGTTTGAGGAACTCCTCGAAAGGAATGACGGATGAATAATCAGCCGTCTGTAGGTATTTCCTATATGCTCTTGCTGTTTTCTCTCTGTGTTCCTGTTCAAGCGCCCTTAAATGCCACTTCATGTCGGACTGCATGATCTCGGGGTGTCTGGGATCAAATTTGAATTTAAATAACTTTTCAAAAGCAAGAACGGCTTGATATGGAGTTTTACCTTTGGAGGTGGTAGCTTTTCTCTTTTGACCTGCAGCCTGAACCAAAGAGGGGTTAGTGGAACAAGATGGTTTCTCGGCGACAGGAGGAGAAATACGATTAAGCACATCAAAAAGGGGCTCGGAACGTAAGCCCGATAGTATTTTGGACCACCAAGTTTCGAACTCGGTAGATGTTGAAGGAAGCTCCTGGAAAGGAAAAAACTCCAATCCTTCTCGAGCCATTTGGTTAAAAGATTGACACTTCTCGACCTTGGCCAGATTGGAAAGAAGAGACCGCCCTGACATGGAACGATTGAAGGTCCGGAAAGGGGGAATGGGAATGAGTTGCTTTAGCCTGAGTTGTCGGGCTAAGGCCGGAGTATTATAATACTCCACCCCACATTTGTTATTATGCTGAGGAATGGTGGAGCTATACAATAGGTCTCGGCCAACTAAGAAGCTGGCCCAAATTGCTTCATATTTTTCCTGCTTGGACATCGTCGCCGAGGGTGAAAAGGAAGGAATTGTTGGGGCAAACGATTTCCCATAAGTTCATAAAAGAAAGAGAAGGCTGATCAAAAGAAAGACCCTTCGGACCGAAGCCAGCAAAGTGAAAAGCAAAGGCTGATGAGTGCTTTGGTAGGGTGTCGGGATCAAAATTGTCAACTAAGCACTTCTCAGGAAAGTAAGATTGAAGCCAGCATTGAAGAAGCCAAAGGGGTCCCCCTGAAGTTTTAAAATTAGAAAAAACAAGCTCAAGGACGTCGCGGTAAAGATGAGAAAGTACGAGGGGTACAAGAGCAAGCTTCTTGCCCGAGGCCAAGGCCAGGGCGATATGGTGATATTCTTTCGTGACCCCGTAAGAGGCCGAGCAAAACACAAAACGGTTCAACCAGTAGATCAAGAAAGCAACGTGTTCTTGATCAGTGACCTCCCCTTGACCCGTGTAGGCCGAGATGAATTGCTCGAAGGCAGTGATGGCCCGAGAACCCTTGCCTGTAGTGGTCCTAGGATGTTCAAATTCTAGAGAGGAGGAAAGGTTTGGAGTAACTTTTTCACCATGGGCAGGGAGACCGGTAAGGAAACAAACATCCTGGATGGTTGGGCTCATAGGGCTGCAACGGAAGAAAAAAGCATTGGCCGAGGTTGACAAGAAGAAGAGAGAAGAAAATAAGAGAGGCTTATCAAGGAAGAATCTCTCTCAGCTAAGCATGATGGCATCATAGATGTAAAGGGCCTTCCACAGGTCCTTTTTCACCTCCACCAATCGATCTACCCAAGAAACCCAGTCATTAGAAGGGTTAGGCCAATTTCGCAAAGGGTTTGAGGGAGTATACTGGGAGCCCCAGTCAAAATTAGGGGAATGGTAAAGTAATTCATTATCTTCTACAATTAAAGGGAAATAGGGATCTAGAGACGAGGGAGGAAAAGAGTCAAAGGAAGGTCCAAGTCCTATTGAAGAACTAGAAGGAATAGGAATCAATACCTGAGGATTAATTAGCCCAGGAATGGTCTCGAGGGCTTGTTTAACGGCGGTGGCATTAGTTTTTGCCACCGGCACAGTACCAGTAGCAGCGGGAGAAGACGAGGTAGCATCGGTGGTTTGGGAAGTACCAGTTGCAGAGGAGGAAGCCATGGAAATTTGGAAAGGAAAGAAAATTTTTCGGGAAATTTTTAAGGCAGGAAAGTAAAAGTGGAAAATGACAAGGACAAAAAGGTTTATATGGAAGGAGAAGGGGGATCATCATGATTTGGAAACGGGTTCCCAAGAGGTACACCTCGTTTCTGGAAACGAGGTAGGATGAGCTACTGGGGAAATGCCACGTGGAACCATACGCCGCCAATTGCAGTTGGCATTTAAATTTGAATTTCAAACGTCTCATCAAACTAATTGCATAGCGTTTGATAAGACATTTTGGGGGCATTGTTTACACCCTAATTTGGATTTACCCAGAGCACATGACAATCATGTGGCCTGATCATAAGAACAGGTAAGCAGATGAACAGATGATAAGGCCGATGATGAAGGAAATTGATCTCAGAAATAGTTGAGGATAAGATGATACATGGTCCTCAAGGTAATACCTCGGCTTATAGTGATAAGGCAATGCCTAGGCCACAACAGCCATAACATCGGTCAAATCAGACCGATATCCAAGCAATCAAGACTTTAAAAGATTGATTCATCCCAATTTATTATCGACGTTGAAACAGAAAAGGATAATAGGTTCTAATGGATATATCGGTCTTGATAAGTTAGGCCGATATAGAAGGGAGCATCAATGGACGATATATTTTGGCCTCAAGTGATAAGGCCGATGGCTACCCTTGCAGATCCTGTAGTGGTTAGACCGTAGGATGATAGCTAACAGCAGCAAAGTAGGAGAATGTAATATTGGGCTTGGGAAAGGTTAAAGGCAATCTTTAAAATAATTAAAGTCAAGACGACATCGGTTGAACGAGATCGATGAATAGTAGATTTCAAGCTAAGTGGGAGGCCGACTTCCATTAACCAGCAAAAATTAAGCTATGCAAAGAAGGATGAAATCGGTCACTTGGGATTTACCCACAAGTCTGTCAAGCAGTTAGCTGAAATAAGAACGTGTACTTTAGAAGATGCTGAGCTGGAAAGAAGGCAGTTACACAAAACAGGAACGTGGCAGAAGAAGGTTAATTAACAGATTATGGGTAATCGTGGGGTAAAAAAATGGGTGCAGTAACTTGTTCATGCCTGAAAATCAGGAACCACCACCCACTAACCCCACTAATCCCACTATCTTGGACAGTTCCTCTCTCTCAAATTCTATAAATAGGGCAGGGTGTGCAACATTTGAAGGGGGCTAACACACACGCCACCTTCTGCTCTCAGCAGACTTTAGTTTCTCCTCATAACAACTTCTTTTGTTCTTGAGTGATTTGAGAGTTTTCATTGTTCATTGAGTGTTTGTAATATTTATTTTTCTTTCAATCAATAGAGAAGATGATGATGGTAGAGGTATTCTGAAACTCTAAATTAACTCCCTTTTCATTCCGTTATTTGTATTTATTTACTTGCATCAGAGTAGAGTAAAAGCCTGCATTTTGTTAATATTTTAACAAATCGCCCAACAGAGAAGTCAGATTGAGTTCACAACTTCTCTTGAGTCCACACGGACTCTGGCACGTCCGACGCACACCATACCAGAATTTCTTGTAAACAATTTGGCACGCCCGATGGGACCACTGAGTGATGAAGGATGTTCACCGATGAATGGCTACGTTTTTACAATGATCAGATCCGTTGGCGACATGAGGGAATAAGCCATTTTCATGATAAAATTTATCGTCTTAAAAATGATAAATCAACTATTTGTAATAATTTATGGCACCAAGTTTGTGTATTGCCATGGAGGCCGTATTTACGTGATCAGCATGACCCTGAAGCGCGTCGATATGACGTTAAAATCGGTCGGTTGTATGGTGAGATTCGGCGGTTTGAGACTGATATACGATTTTTTAGCCGTGAAATCGACCTCATTGAAGCCTTAAGTGGGGTTGACGATCCACCACTCGAGGGTCATTTATTCATGTCCCTAGATGTCTTTCGATATGGCGAGTGGATGATGACATCGAGCAACGCCTCCAATTTGTCACTCGGGGGGCAATGCAATGAAGTCCCAATTATTAGTGAGCCAAAAAATTCTAATTCGGCCAAGGACACCCATGATGGTATATTTTTCTCTGTTGAAGAGCAAAATAAAGAAGTGGTTGATAATGAAAAGCCGAAAAATTTTAAAAAACCCTTCACTAGTGTTCAAGACCAAAAAACACTCAGGGGGAAAGACCCACAATGGCCAACCGATTTCATTTTGGCTGAAAAAGTTAGGGAAATTTCGGAACAACTTTCTTTGAGAAAACCAGCGTTTGAAGAAATGTTCAATTTATTCGGTGGTATCATAATCGCCGAAAATAAATTTAACACAAGACCAAATGATTATTTGGCTTGTGTTGATTTTACTCCTAATTGGCTCTGTGGAGCCCATCAAAAAATAATTTTGGCTCTATGGTTGTTTCAATTACAGTATTATTATAAAAACAAAAATTATTGACCGAAATTAATACTAATTTCGGTCTTGTAAAAATCGGACTGCAAATGGCCGATTTGTAAGTTGGATTGGGATCAATTTAAAGTCTATTGGTGCTTAGCCCGATTGATTTAAGACCCCATAGTCACATAATCTATGACTGATGGAATATAATTTCTCATTTGGTGAATGTCTCACTGCAAGAGCGAGCCCAACTGTTTGAGGGCACAACTTTCTTATCGGTCTCTTTTTGAGTAATCAATCGGGCTAATGGCTAGTGAAAGGTACTTACTTGACTTGTAAAAAAAACTGGCCGTGGCCCATCATTTTCATTTTGGTCTTGAAAGGATAGTTTAAAGTCTTATTAGCTTCTTCTACATCAGGCTAAGACCTATATACATATAAATATATCGGTCTTCTTCTCTTTTTGAAAAATTGCGGCCTGACTTGAGGCCTAATGCAGTTTTAGACCGAAAATTTAAAATCCATAATACTACATGTTGGTCCACCGGTCTGCTCAAAGCCGATGTCATATGTCTCTCACATAGCACTGGCCACAAAAATCGGTTCATGAGGCCGATAATGACCACAAGAAATCGGTCTATTGGTGTATACATGGTTCTTCAAAAATTACATTTCATTTCATTTTCAAATAACCAGGGGGCAATGTTTACACCTAAAATATAAAAATTATATTTTTATATTTTGACCGGTTATATTTTATGTAAATGGAAAATTAACCACACACTAGTGGGGAGTTTTGCTAGTGGGTAGTGATTATTGGATGTGGAAGCTACCTCCACTAGTTAGTGGATGTCAAGGGAGTTACATGAAGTGGAGAAGTTTCATTAGTGGGGATTGGGGAAGTTACATTCAACACCTATTTATACACAATGCCAAACTACATGCAAAAGGCGGACACACAGCCACACAGCCCCTGCGGCTAAAGCAGTCCCAACAGTATTGTTTGTTAATTCGTTGCCTTGTTCATCATTTGCCTTCCCTTTTTTTTTTCTAGCCGTGAGTGACTTCTTTGTTTTATTTCAATTTCTTTTCTTCTCATGTAATAAAGAGTAAAGTCCAAAGCAAGCATCTGCTACTTTTGTATTGTTTTTCTTGTTAATGATGTCACTTTACAATAGTGTTTTTACTTTTTTCCTTTCTAGTCGTTGTAGTTGGCAGTGTTTAGTACTACAATTTGCTCAATAAATTTATGTTCCAAAAGCCTCAGTTCTTGCTCATTACTCGTTTGATTAGATTTCATGTGCTTTATCCGTTTCATCACTTACCCAACTTTCTCGCATCAGAGTGGTTGAACCTCAAGGGAAGGGTCATCCCTACTTCCCAATATCGCCCGATCCGTCTCAAACAACTCTTAGGGATAGTTTTGGTTACACGTTTGGGTCTTCGTACAAAGCCCCTGACACGCCCGGTCACGAGAATTAATTTTTAGCCAAAACACTTTGATGGTGTGTTCTATGTTGCAAAAGCTTGAAGACTAATTTGCGGTATTGGGTATTTGATGGTGTACTTTGCGCTTCTGTATTTGGTCAGATTTGTTCTCAATTCCTTATTCGTACATTTTCTATCCGTAATGGAGGTAGTGAGTCTCGACATGTTTTGATATTAATTTGTGCATTGGGATTCTACAATTGGTACATGTTTTCATATGATTTTTCTGTAATTGTATTTTTTTTTTTTTTTTGTAATCATCCATGGATAGGCTCTTTGTTTTGTTTTTTTTTATAGTGAGAAACTCAGAGACAGAAGCTAAAACGTAGTTGATTTTGACAATTGAACAGTATAAGACATTCTAATGTACAAGGTAGTCTTTTGAGTTTGCATGTTTTCTTATATAGTATTTCTTTAATATTGGAGCTTTTGTCCTTGGTGCATTTTTTGTTTTGGTAATGAAACTTAAATTGATCTGACATGTATTGAGGGCTTGATATGATATAAAATTTGTACAGGATGGATAACCATTCAGTACAATTCAAATGGACTATGGATGCCATGAAAAATGAGAGAAAAATTTCAAGGTTCTAAATGAGACTAATGTTGGCTGAAATGTATATAAACATTCCCCCCAACTCCATATTGAAAACTAAGACCTGCTTTCAAAGATTTGAATAGATCACTCATATTTTGTGTGCATTTTAATTTAGAAACTAATCTGCTTGATTTTATTCGTTATGAAAAGATTGAAAAGTTGATCACGTTTCTTTACACGTGGTCATTCTTAGATAACTTGAGATGGTATAGTTGACGTATTTAAGCACTAGTTCTGGCATTAATTAACCACCAAGATAATAGATTTGTACATTGAATTTCTTATAAATTGTGAACGATCTCATTCATGGACGCGCAAATATGGCCAAAAAGATAAGAGCATTTTTGCTCACCCAATGTTGTCCACCATTTCTAAGTTCTAACCCATAGTTACCATGCATCTTGACATATGTCCCATTTTTATCCCTGTTTTATTAGCACAATTACAGACACTTGTCATGGGTATCTATTTCATATTTATGATGTACTATAAATTATTTAATTTAGGCACTCTTGGGATAACATGATAATTGGAATTTTTTTTTTTTTGGGAAATATAATTATATTTTATTCAGTAGACTGTAAGGTGTGATAAATCTTTGTACGATGTTCTTTATAAGTGCATTTCTTTCTTTTCAATCTCTAAGCTTCAGTTTAAGAATGTTTTTACTGTTATTTGTTTAAATTTGTATAATATGGTTAAAATGAAAAAATTAAATTTGTTGGATGGAATTTATGCTATTAAATTTGTTATGCATTTCTATTTGTTGACAAATTCCCGTGAGTATGTACGGGTGTTCGACTTGTATATATAAAAGTCAAAGTAAAAACTCTTCCCACAATAAGCCACTTAGCTTTAGGGGCTCACATGGTAACATAGTTGTATTTGGTTTCCAATTTTTGTTTCCATTTTTTGCACTGATATCTGACTCTAATTCAATACAAAAAATAAAAACAAAAACTGAAAACAAAAAACAACTACGTTACCATACGAGCCCTAAGTTTTCCATTTTCCAACTTGACATTTCATAATTTTTTTATATACAAACAATTTATAACTTTACTATAGCCACAGATTGTCTGACCTTCCCGATGTCGTCCACTTGATCTTCCAAACTAGCATCCTGACCATTCTATCTTGGAAGTAAATGGTCTGATTGACAGAACAAGGCCACCAATTGAGCTTTTGGTTTCGTTAGTACATTTATAGAGCTATGTATTGTATATACATATATTGCTCTCTCTCTCTCTCTCTCTCTCTCTCTCTCTCTCTCTCTCTCATGTTTAATTAGATAGTTAATGATATATTCTGTAAAAAATATATATATATATTCTGTGGTGTTTCATAATATGTCAACATTCATATGAATTGCTTTTTCTTTTTTTTTTTAAATCTTATGAATTGCTTTTGATATATGATAGTTGTGTTTTTCAATTTTGCTTATTGACTTTCATTTGCAGTGAAAAAGGACGGCCTACAAACATCCTTATGTTATATGCCTTACCAGGCATTTTTTATTTCATTTCATATTATAATCCTCTTTTTATAGGCTCTTCTTTGTTATCCCTTTGAGTAATGTTATGTTTGCCATATTTAAATTTAAATATTGATTCTCAAATGTTTAAATAGTTATATCACATGTAGTGGTATATTGTGCCACCAACCACTATTGGAGCATGTGGTTCAGCTTTAAAGCATTTGAAAATCAAATTAGGGATGTTTATTTGAGAATAGCATTACTTTTTCATTTTTCAAAGTTTAGGGTTGAAATAATCTAATGTGTTGAGATCGATCTGATTACGATCTATAATATTGTGTTGTTTTGCTCTTAAACAATTTATATTAATAGTAATAGCAATGATATGCTTCTGAAATGTAATTCTTAATACATGTGGTACTGAGATCACCTTCAATAATAGTGGGACTACTTCAATATCCTCCAATGAAATTAACTAGACTCATTTCGTTTTCTTTTTATCTCACAGATATCATTCTTGAATCAATATTTTGCTGGCCTAGACTTATAGATTATTAAGATAATCCCCAAAAGATTGAGAGAAACCTTGAAACCAAGAGTCAAGAATTTTAGTGGATACAACAGTTAGATATTATGTGGTTGGGAAATGGATATTATGTCGGCCTAATGCCCCTGTTAGAATTGCAAATATGTGAGTGCTCACGTGGAGTCTTTTAATAACATAATATTAGTATTTACGCACATTTATATTTACCACATAAGAATTGTTTATAAATTATATATATTATTATAATAATAATAATAATAGTAATAATAATAATAATAAGTATAGAGAATTGCCACTAAATCCCTTGTGTTTATGTACTTCCATGGATTAAGGACACACCAAATTCTTATTTTGTTCAGGATCCCTATAATCCTAGTTAATATACCTTAATCATGGTTAGAGATTTTTTTGTCCCATAAATACCCTTATATATACTGTGGGAGATATATATATATATATATAAATTATTGTATATAACCATTATATAATCATGATTTCATTCACTTAATGCTTGAATTTATTTCCTAAATTTTCCTTTCAAGTATATATATTGAATTAAATGTAGGTCAATTGTTGCCGATTTATACCCCTTAATCTATGCATCGTGATGATTTACCTTCCTTGTAAGAGAAAAAGACTCAACTTTTTCCGAGTCATGTATTTTCAATTATTTGGTGTTCTTCCGGTTTTATTTTAGTTTTATGGAGTGTAATTGGTTTTCTTTCAAGTATTGATTCTCTGCATTATGATGTTTATCACATACCTTAATTAGACATATTGTATGCAATATATATTGGCAAATATGACCACCATAAACCAGGAACAATGACATCAACACTAGTTTTGTCAATTATGCAGTTTGAATCATAGTAAGCTTGATAAACAATTATATGAACCGAATATGTGGACAAGTAAAACATATGGATTATTTTTCTCACCTATTTCGCCCAAATTGGACTCTTTTTGCAGGTTGAAATCATGTCTTACATCAGTCGTGAGTTTGTGCGCACAATGTTTTATTCAATTCTCCAGTAAAAGAGGTCGTCATGCTAACGTGACTATATATTGGTGATTTTCACAATTCAAACTACATAAAATGAATGGTGAATTTAACAAACACAGGCTGGTCTGAACACCTTAGATTTTGAATTTCTTGAATCAGGAGCTGTGAAATTCACAAACCATTAGGCAACACTTATGTAAAATGTGGAAATCTGTTTTGAGAGCTGTGAATTTCACAAACGCCATTGTTCTTGTATTTATAAGTAATGAAGTATTATGGTAACGAAATTGTCAAACCATATACTATTTGTGGAGTTCACAAGTGTGGACCATCATTCTGCTAGTGAATTTCACAACTGTCAAATGGCATGTGTGATATAGTCGGGGCCAATTTTATGACATATATCGGGGCCAATTTTATGACAGTTGTGAAATTCCCAAGTTGAACTGTTTGATGCCTTCAATTTTTTCTTGGTTTTCACTTATTCCTGAATTTGGGTGTGTCAAATTCACAGATGGTTCTGCATCCCAAGTTTGAATAGTGAATTTAACTGCATAATGATGGGTTGACATTTTGTGAATTTCACAGGTTGGACTGTTTGCTTCCCATGATATTTGGTCTGTGAATTTCACATATTGAACTGCAGCACCCACATCTTGAATATTGAAAATCATATACACCACATATAAACACTACTAACTACGGATTTGTGAATTCCATCCATTTTTACCCATCATGCTCGCAATCTTTTAACAATACCAGAATTTACATCATTTTTTTTGTAAAGGCTGTTTTGACACTTGTGACTTTTAACACTGATGATATGGCTGTGAAATTCACAATGTAAGTACATGAAAGAAAAAAAAAACAAGTTCTTGCATTTCAGACACAATATAGAAAGTGTGTTTGATATGTTAAAATCACAAACCCATATTTCTTATGTTCATAATTTCTCAAAATTTAGATCCAAACAAGCATAATGCGATTTTAAGAAAGTAAATTTACCCCAAATCTAAATACAAGCAACCAACAACACACTCTCAGACAAATCCTTAACTTAGATCCTAAAGATACAAAACCAAGCCAGCCTCACAAACTGAAAAACCCAAGAGGAAAACTGGAAGAGATTAAAACTACTACTCCCTCCATCCCATTTTTTGAGTCCACCTTTGGGAACTCAACTTATTAAGGGGACCAAAAGAATCTGCACATACTCCTCTTGCCCTAGAAAAAGAACGAAAAAATCACACCCCTGCTAGAGCAACCAATAAAGACAAACCAGCAATACCCTGAAATGATCACACCATGAAAATTTAGCAGCAGAAATTGCAATTTGACAGCAACCATTCCCATGTTCCCATGCAAGCACCCAAAGCACGAGGGCTTGTTAAGAGCATGAACATCCTTGACACACCCATTATGCCAGTATGGATTAAAGCCTCAAAAGACAACAACATGATAAAAAGAATAGTAGATCCTAATAGTCCATTTCATCAGATCCTCACAATCCATTTCATCAAACACAGAGATGATGAATACTGCCGTAAATGGTGAGTTTTATGATTGATTTCGAATTTGGGACAATTTGGGGAGTGAATTTAGGGGAGAAATTTGAGATAATGATGGTTATTAAATGTGTAACCGTTGCAAGACTTGAAGACATTTAATAAGCAAATGGGACTGGGGGTATTTTGGGGCATGAAATGGGGTTTGGACTAGACCCAAAACAATATTTAACTCAGGGACCTAATGCCAGAAAACCCTATACTATAGGGATGTAATACTAAATAACCCTAATAATATGCCATTAGCTAAACTGATTGGCCCGACAATGACCAAATAATCCATAAATAGTTATAAAAAAGGGTTATCGCCTAGTATATATATATAAAAGACAATCATTTCTCTTCCTACATGCTTCCACATGGTGGCCTTCTATTCTTTCAACATCAAGCCTACGTGGCTTCCTTTCTAGCAAAAACCCCTTCTCTTTTGAGTGTCTTCTCACCTCCCTTTCGCCTCATAGAATTTTTTCGTCTTTATTTGGGCATCTCTCTCATGACTTCCTAGCTACCTCACACTGCAAATCCCAAGCAACTCTTCTTCTACTCCCATCCTCCCTCCCCCCCCCCTCCATTCCTCTCTCTCTCTCTCTCTCTCTCTCTCTCTCTCTCTCTCTATATATATATATATATATATCTTACACTCTAGACCAAAACACCACCAACGGTTTTCTTTGTTGCTTTATTCTTGGAAGAGAACCATTTTACGTAATCAATTCTTTAGAAAATAATATGTATTTCTCTCACTAGCACACATACACCCCCTTCTATGTAAATCTAACACTTCCCCCCCCCCCCCCCCCCCCCCCCTTCCCCCCCCTTTGCCTATTTTATTTGCCCCCAATTGGACTTCTCTTTCATGGGGATTATGGGTAGGGCTGCTAAAAAATAGACCAGAACCGATCAATCGAATCGAACTGAGCCAAATCGGTCGGTTAAATTGTGGTTCTCGGTCAGTTTCAATTTTATAGTTTGTGTTTTTTCGATTTTTCGGTTAGCTTTCGGTTCAACCCCTTGAAAACCGGTAAAAATTGAGAACCGGCTCTCTCTCTCTAAACCATTGATCTTCTTCTTCTTCTTCTTCTTCTTCTTCTTCTTCTTCTTCTTCTTTATTTTTGGTTGTAGATGGTTTATTTTTGAAATGTTCTTCCAAACCCTTGAGATAGTTTCGATTTCAATTTATTGCTTTAATAAAAATAATTTGTATTGTATTTGTAAGCATGCCGATTCAATATTGTCCTTCAAGCTTTCCTCTTATCTTTGATTTCTTCAAGATTGTCATGACTGAGATAATCATATTGGCTTGGGGTTTGAGCTATGTGTTGAATGTCTAGTGCATGTTTGTGTATTTTTAGGTTTGTCATAGGATGTTGGGGTGCTGATTTATGTTATGCACTCTATATTTTGTTTTTGTTCTCTGTGCTTCTGAAGATTAGCCTTTGTTTGGGAATGTTTTGATTCTACCTAATGTCATTGTTTTGTTTTCATTATATATGTGTATATATATTTTCCATTTTGCTGATTGTAATAATTTACTTTTTGCTAGATTCTTATACAATTCCTGCGCGATGCAGGGGTGTTCGACTAGTTATATATATACAAGACAAAGCCAAATCTTTTCATCTAGAGTGCCACTTAGCATTTTAGTTGTTTTTCTTTTTTGACACATAGGATTCCCTACATTTTTCTATTTTTTTTTTGTTTTTTTGTTTTTTTTTTTTACAATTGATTTTATCAATCACCAATTGAGTGTGTCCCCACTTTTCCCAATCACCTCTATTCCCAATGCTTCACCATTTCCCTTCTCTCTCTATATATACATATACACACATATAAATGTATACACATAAATAAATATATATGTATATATATTATATAACGTATATATATTTTTCTACAATTTATAAAATAGACATAAATAATGCTCCAAACCTTCTCTCCTATTTTCTCCTTCTTTTTCAACTTCTCTACACATTCCTTGAGTAATTAGCTATTACTTAATGATAAGAGAGATATGGATACAATATATTGTATTGTATTGGAAGGAGTATTTTATCATTACATAAGGGATGCCTTTATATAGGCTAGAAGAATACAAGATTTAGGAAAGAGAGAAGTACAAGAGTACATAGTACAGTAGTACACAATGAAACTAGTCTAGATGTATAGTAAGATACAATACTATAATGACCCTAGACTAATGTATGATATATATTAACATCCCCCCTCAAACTCAAGGTGGTAGGATTGAGACCAACATGAGTTTGGAAGCAAGATCCTGAAAACGTCCTGGAGGATGGGCTTTTGTGAAGATATCGGCAGTCTGGTCAGCAAAGGAAACAGGAACAAGTTGGATGATGCCTCGAGTGAGTTGATGGCACACAAAATGACAATCAATCTCAATATGTTTTGTGCGTTCGTAGAAAACGTCGTTGTGAGCAATCTGAATGGCACTCTGATTGTCACAATAAAGAGTGGTTGCAGTAGAGTAAACAACTCCCAAGTCTTCAAGTAGCAAAGGAGCTAGAGGAGTTCTTGGGTAGCATCAGCTAGAGCACTATACTCTGCTTTAGAACGAGCAATGACGGTTTGCTTCTTACTTTGCCCAAAAATGAGAGAATCACCAAGGAAGAAGCAATACCCTATAGTGGATCGACGATCAGTGGGGTCGCCTGCCCAATCTGCATTAGAGTAGACATGAAGCATGAGTGAAAAATGAGCAGAAAAATGTAGACCATGAAACATAGTTCCCTCGACATATTTGAGAATGCAGAGCACAGCTGCAAAATGACATGAGCGGGGAGCATAGAGAAACTGATTAACAATATGGACAGCATAGGCAATGTCAGGTCGAGTAACTGTGAGATATACTAGACTCCCAACCAGTTGCCGATACAGAGTAGAGTCCTCTAGAAGAGTACCATCCATAGGGGTGAGCTTAGAATTAATTTCCAGAGGAGTAGGACTGGTCTTAGTATCGTTGAGTCCCGCACGAGTAAGAAGATCAGATGAGTATTTGGCTTGGGAGAGATAGTAGCCGTCTGAGCTAGAAGTGATCTCGAGGCTCAAGAAATAATTAAGTTTCCCAAGGTCTTTCATCTCAACATGCTGACTGAGATACATTTTGAGATCTGATATGCCAATTGAGTCATTCCTGGTGATAATCATATCATTAACATAAAGAAGTAGCAGAATTGTTCCCTAATCTGTCTTACAGATAAAGAGAGCAGAATCATGAGAGCTAGAAGTGAATCCAAAATTTCCAATAATTGTGCTGAATTTGGCAAACCATGCGCGAGGAGCTTGTTTGAGACCATAGAGAGCCCTACAAAGTTTGCAGACCTGATTAGGAGAGTGATGATATCCTAGAGGAGGACGTATATAAACTTCTTCATTGAGTTCACCATTGAGAAAGGCATTCTTCACATCCATCTAAAATAATTCCCAATGACGAATAGCTGCAACAACAATTACACTGCAGACTGAAGTAAGGCGAGCATCTGGAGCAAAGGTCTCCTCATAATCAATGTCGTACTCTTGTGTGAATCCCTTAGCGACCAGACGGGCTTTGTAGCGTTCAATAGATTCATCAGAGTGAGTTTTGATTTTGTAAACCCATTTGCAACCCATAGCATTTTTTCCATTTGGGAGGTCTACTAGATCCTAGGTATGATTTTGATCTAGTGCCTGCAATTCATCATTCATTGCTTGCTGCCAAAGAAGGTTAGAGCTAGCCTCACGATAAGATTGTGGCTCATAGTGAGATAAGACTGTAGAAAGAACAAAATCACGAAGATGGATAGGTTGAGTCCTTATCCGATCACTACGACGGAGGTGAGTATCTGAAGCTGGTGCAGACCCATCAAACGGAGCAGGCTGTTCAGGAGAGACCAAGGTGGATAACTCGGATGAAGCATCAGTGGAAATGGCTGGTGGAGTCAGGGAATGAGGGAGATTATCAAGGAAGTCAGGGCCAGAAGAGGAATCTTTATTTGGAGTATCAGAAAATAGATCGACCGAAGGATTGACAAAGAAGGGTGGAGAATTGGAAGGAGCAAGGTGAAACTGGGACATTGAGGAGAACATCTTGTGTTCCCAGAAGATAACATGACGAGAGACATGAAGACGTTTGGAAGAGGGATCCCAACACCGATAGCCTTTGTGTTTAATGCCATAACCCAAGAAACAACATAGGCGAGCCCGAGGTTCCAACTTGGTGCGCTCATGTGGTTCGAGTAGGACATAGCAGGCACAACCAAAGGTTTTGAGAGTGTTGTATTCAGGTGGATGGCCATAGAGACGTTCATAAGGAGACTGATTTTCTATAGTGGGAGAGGGGACATGGTTCATAGTATAGACAGAGGTGAGACCAGCTTCTCCCTAAAAACGTTCAGGGCATGAGGCAGATAAAAGTAAGGCACGAACAATGTTGAGAATATTTCAGTGTTTGCGTTCAGCACTCCCATTTTGTTGGGAGGTTCCAGGACATGATCGATGAGGAAGGGTGCCATGTTGACGAAGGAATTGAAGTACTCTAGAATCCTTATACTCAGCAGCATTATTAGTATGAAATACTTTGATATGGCAAGAGAATTGGGTTTTGACCATGTTAGAAAAGTCAAAGTATATCTGTGGTAATTCGGATCGACTATGCATAAGGTAAATCCAAGCATATCGAGAGAAGTCATCCACAAATATAACATAGTATTTAGAGCCCCCCATAGTGACAGTGGGAGAAGGTCCCCAAACATCAGAATGAATCAAATCAAAAGGTTCTGAGGAATTAGAGTCGCTTTTATTGAACAACAATGCCGATTGTTTTGCAATTTGACAAGAAAGATAATCAAATCTTTCTTTATTCACAAGCCCTAATTGACCGCTAGATACTAAATTTTTAAGACGAATGGAGGCATGACCCAATCGAGCATGCCAAAGACTGAGAGAGGGAGTGGATGATGTGAAAGCTACTTTTTGAGTGGTAAGGTGAGGTGGAATGTAAAGACTGATGAGTTCAAAGAGTCGTCCAGTCTTACGGCCTCTTCCAAGAGTCTGTCCCATCTTTGGAGCACACAACAACTAGAAGCAAAAAAAGTAGTAGTGAGTCCAAGTTCACAAAGTTAACCAACAGAAATGAGGTTCATGGTCAGTTTGGGAATAAAGCAGGCATTGGGAAGAGAGGTATGAGATGTGGAAATGTTTCCTATATGATTGACGGACATGTGGGAACCATCAGCAGTGTGGATGGTTGGTATGTGAAGGTTAGAATGTTGGGAGGTAAAAATGGTAGAATCAGGTGTCATATGAGTATAGCAGGCAGAATCGAAGAACCAAGAAGAGTTACCTGGGTGACAGACATAGCAGTGGAATGTGGATTACCAAAGTGAGCCAGAACTTGTTTGAAAAGATCCTCAAGATAAGCAACAGAAATATTGACAGTGGCAGTAGTGGATGGTGGACTATCGGCAGTTGTGGCTGCAATTTTGTTTGAGCCTCTACGGGGTGTGTTGGTGGTGTTAGAGGAGACCCCTCAGGAGGTTTTGGTAGGATTCCTAAAGCAATCACTTTGATAGTGAACAGGTCCAAACTTCTTACAATACTTGCACACACGTGTAGGACAATCTAAGAGGAGATTTCCAGGCAATTTACAATAATTGCATTGTTGTCCGGAAGAGGTGGATTGATTGATTTTATGAGTGAATGAAGTTCCTTTGTGGACTGCTAGTACAATATCGGTATGGGTAGGCTTGCGAGTGGAGAGACGAGTCTCCTCAGAAAGTAGTTCAGAAACGGCTTGCTTTAATGTGGGTAAAGGGACGCGATGGATGAGAGATGCTCGAACGGGTTCAAACTCATCATTCAGCGCCATTAAGAACAAAATCAGATATTGGCGGTCTCTATATTGATGGAACTTTATAGCATCAGATGAATTAGTCCATGTAGGTTCCGAAGAACTGAGTTGATCCCATATATAGTGGATCTCAGAGAGGAAGCTATTGATTGATTGACCAGGTTGTTGGCGCATGCGATGAAGGTTCCCAAGGAGCTGATACTGATGTGCAAGATCAACAATGGTATAGCAATCTTCCAAGAAATCCCAGACAGATTTTTCCGTAGAAAATCTGCCAAATTGAAAGTGGATAGAGCTAACAGAGGTGTTGCAGAACCAAGTGATGATCTGGTGGTTTTCGCTGTCCCAATCTTCCAATCTCTCAAGATATTTACTTTCTTCTTCGTGTTTTAACGGCTTTGATTCATAAATGTCCCCATTGACACAGCACCAAAGTTTGCGACCTTTGAGAAAACTAGACATGGTCTGGGCCCAAATGATAAAGTTAGGGCCATCAAGAATAGTTCCAACAGGTTGAGAGGCATCAAAGCGATCCATAGAGTGAGATCCAAGATGGGTCGGGTCAGGTGGGGCTATTTGGTGGCTTGGGTTTGATCCAAGATGGGTCGGGTTGGATAGAGCTATTTGGTGGGCTGGGTTGGGTTAGGTTTAATCTTGTTGGGTAGGGTCCAAGTTTTGATTAGCTGGGTGCAAATGGAATAGCGGTTATGGGGTCGGTGATAATGTGGGTGTGGGCTGAGCAGATTGGTTAATTGATGAGTGATGGGTAGAACTTCTTTGTTAGTGGGGCTGTGGGTTGAAGATGCCACAAAATGGGTTTGATTTTTGGGGAAATAGTTTGATGGTGGGGCCAGTGGGTTTGATAGTGGTGATGAGTATGTTGATGGTAGGTTTGGCAATTAGTAGTGATGATGGGTATGCAGATTCGGTGGTGTTTGATTGGTGGTGGGTCGTGATGTACTGGAAAGGAAAAGTGATGGTGGGTTTGCAATTAGGTTGAGGCGGCAAATGATAGGAGCAGTGCAGGAGCCCTGTTTGTTTGGGGATTGATTGGATCAAAGAAGCAGAGGTCGGCGGCAGAGACTGGGGTTAATGATCACCAAAATCGAATGGCTCTGATACCATGATAAGAGAGATCAGGATACAATATATTGTATTGTATTGAAAGGTGTATTTTATCATTACATAAGGGATGCCTTTATATAGGCTAGAAGAATACAAGATTTAGGAAAGAGAGAAGTACAAGAGTACATAGTACTGTAGTACACAATGAACCTAGTCTAGATGTATAGTAAGATACAATACTATAATGACCGTAGACTAATGTATGATATATATTAACACATAAAAGGACAAAACTCCAGTTAAAATGTGAATAAGTAAATGTGCATACGTCACTTCCTACATTTTTTTTTTATTTTTTATTTTTGGTTTTCTTTGTTTCTTTTGTGTGTTATACTCTATATATGAACTGGTGTACATATGAATATATATACATATATATATATATATACACACTAGGCATGTATAATATTCCAAAAAAAAAAAACTATTAACATTCCCGCAAAGCTTATTAAATTTAAAACCATCATAAATCCCTTCAATTTCCAATATTGTATAATGTTACATTACAAAATACTGTCAATATTCCAAAAAGCCTTTTAAAACTACTAGAAACATGCATATTCCAAAAAGTCTTTTAAAACTACTAGAAGCTTGCATCTATTTTCCCCTCAATACCATCACTCTCTAGCTCTTTAAACCCCTTCTTCTTCTAATTCTACTAACAATCAAATTAGAGTCACACTAAGCCTTCAACCCACAACCTTTTTTTTTTTAGCTCAATTTCAAAGGTAGTTATTTGTTCAATAGTTCACAAAGATAGCTAGTATGGAAAACTAAAAACCAGTGGCCGGGTGCATGGGTTCATCTTGGTGCTTTACTTTTTATTTGTTTGATCTCAAATACTCCTCACCTTCTGCATGTCCCTGAAAACTTTTGACTCTTTGACCTTCCATCAATGGTATTTTAGTTTGAAACTTAATAGTATTTTTTTTAATGATACGGGTATGTTTCATTTAATCATATATGTGCTTCTTCTTTTTATTTACATTACATATCTAGATATGTTGATCGTCTTCGATTTTGTAGTGGTTTCTTGTGCAATTTTATGGCATTTATGCTGGATTAAGGGTTACAGAGATTGATAAAAATAATTATTGTATAATTTTTTTTAGGAGTATTAATATTGCTATTAGGAATTTGTGTGGTATTTTTTTACCTGTTGTAGACACCCCAATTTTGACCTAACTATTAAACTTAGGGGAACTTATCTCTAGAGATTAATGATGAATATGTCTCGTCGGAATCCAGACTCTTACAAGCAATCTGATTCTCTTCCAAGAAGAACTTCAGTCCAAAATCGCCCTTTTTCAGCCAAAAACACCAAAATTTTCATTTACCTGTCACGTTGTAGATCATGAGTTTTGAACTCGTATAGAAACACGGCATTGATCTTGGAGCATCTTAAAATCATTTTCAAAATGAGAGAAATTTAGCATGAACTCTGAAAAAGTCATCAAAAGTCAACAGTTGACCCAGTGAAAAGTCAACGCGTCAAAAGGGGGTCAATCATAAAATTTTCAAATTTCAAGATGAAAAGTCTCGGTAATTGTTCATTAGGTCTCCCTTATGAAAGAATTGATTTTTAAGAATTTTTAAATGAAAGGGAACATTAAGAAATTGAAAGGTCTATAAGAAGAATTGTGTAGGAAATTGGAAATTTTATCTTCGGAGGGAGAGTTGACTATTTTTCCTTAAGAATTTTGATTTTTTAGATATTTTTTTTAATCCAAATGGGGGCATTTCCTTAATTAAATGACATTTACTTAAATGAGATGAAATGAAATTAAGGTGTTGAATTGCTGTGCAGCGGCAGTTAGAGTGCCCGAACTGCATCCCGTGAATGCCGTTGCGGTAGTCCGTGAATGCCGATGCGCCACTCACCAAGTGCCGTACGACATTCACTGAGTGCCGCCATAACTTCATTGAGTGCTGGCCTGGGCTAATTTGCATTTTTAATCCAAAAATCCTTTTTATTCTTTGATCAAATGAATGCACTAAACGATGCCATTTTTTGTGTACGTGTTTACAACTATTAGGTCATGCAAACCATGCTCCTACCATCCCTAATTGACTGATCTACCCTTATCTTAGCCCCTGAGAAAATGAAAGTCTATTAAAAAAACCATTTTCTCTCATTTGTAGAGGTTAGAGACTTGAATCTTGAGGCTGAAACTTGAATCTTAGAGAGAGAAGCTGAATTTTGGAAATTAAGTTTGTCCTTAGAGAAATATAAAGAGAGAAACTCAAAAACCCGATAGAAACCTTACCCAATTGACCCAATTCTTCAAATCACCATGGAAGAACCTTGAAGCTTCAAGGAAGAATAAGAAGAAGAGGAAGGCTCGTAAGGGTTGAATCTCTCCAAATCAATCAAATCCTGAGAAGATCTAGAGGTTAAATCCTTATTTATTATACATACTTCAATCACAATTTATAGATTGGACTAGGATTTTTACACAATTTTCAAAAAGTCTCTTCCTACCTCATTTCATCACGCACAACTTGAATTGTGATTGAATTCCTTTTGTTTGATTTGGATCTAGATAGTTTTTTGTTTAAGATAAAATAAGTTTTTTAAAGTCAAATTCAATTTGGATCATCAATTGGGTTTTGATTTCATCTCTTTTATTCATGCTCTTCTCTTGGGATTCTAAGGAACCTTCAATGTTCCATTTGAATTCCTTAAGTTAGATCCTTTAGTTTTTTGTAAATTCATATTTATATGAGGATTAGAGTTGATCTATATTGCTTTTATGAGTAATTGATGAATCTAAGCCCATATTCATGGCTTTGGTTCATTAATTTGGAGCTTAGGAAACTCTTCATGTTTTATTAAGTTCTTTAGAATTTGGGTCTTTAATCCTCAAGTACCATTATAATTTGAGAGAGGAATTAGACTTAGATGAAGTTGATTTTATAGGTTGGTTGTTGGATTCAGGTGAATTCAAGTGTTTTGAGTTCATAGGATTGAGTAAGACCTTGAGACTCATCTCTAGATTTTCTCATGAGGTCTATAATGAAGATCTATAAAAAGCTAAATCTATGAATCTCTTTTGTATTTAATCGTTATTTTGATGACCATAATCATACTTGATCTAGGTTCTCTCTAGAATTATAGATCAAGTTTGATTCAAATCATGAACATTAATTCATCTATGGTGCAGTGATTTCAATGACAATTTGTGATCAAGGATTTTTAATTAAATCATGGTCTGTTGGATTTGACTGAGACCAATTGTAATATGTTTATAACACAAAGATCAACCACTTCATTTTTTATTTTGCCTCAATTATGTATGAGGTTAGTTTGATCTTAGGATTTGTGAACTAGTCATTCTCTGTCCAAAATTTCAAAACAGTAAGTCAGTTTTGATTTAAATAGATCAGAGCCTTAAGCATGTATTTTAAGCTTTAAATAAATTTTTTCATGAAGTTAAATGTGCTAATGAGGTCCTTTAAAAAGATCAAAGTGATTCTGATTCATTTACCATTTTTAGAAAATCACACAAAATCTTTGGACAAAGAGTTATTAGATTCTGAGTAGTGTATGGTCTTGTCCAATTCTCAGAGATTGGACCGTTTGATCTTTGATTGTCTTTTGGGTTAGAAACTAGACTCACAGAGGCACATCATATCCAAAAATCATTAAGATCAACCGTAGGAAGTATTATTTTCCTATTTTTAAAAATCTGACTTGCTCTCTGTAAATTCTGAAACTCTGTTACAATTTTGATAAACTTTATAAATGATGATCCAAAATTTTTTTCTATGACCTAGAACTTAAACCAAGTTTTAAATAATGATAGTTAAACTTGAATCCAGAGGCTAAATGATTCAAATCAATGAGTAGTTCATAGCTTGTTCTTGTTCATGTTCATGCATTCATCCATGTATGTTGATACTTGTAATTAGGACTTATTTTTGGGTTATGTTGTATTTAATTGAACCTATTTGTGAGTTCCTTGTGAACATGTTGGAATAATACCATCTCTATATGGACATTACATTGGTTCCTAGTTGAGACTTGTATATTCTTAGAGATGTTGTGCTTCCAACTAGTTAGAAGGAATTCATGATTATGCCAACTCTTTCCATGCTTGATAGATTTAAGCTAGAAGTTTGGGTATGCTATTTAGGATTCGATACTATATCTTGATCAAGGCATGTGGAATAACCTTTGTTTTGTAGTGCTATTGAGGTATGATTCCTTGATGTTTCTCCCATTCATTTCATTTCTTGATTTATTGATTTTCGACTACATGCGCGACACCTTAGGTCTTGCCTTATGTGTATACTAGGCGGACTGCACGTAGAGCCACGCATTGAATCGATACTTGGTGTATTTAAATAGGGAGAATTTTTATCACCCATTTTTGGTTCACCATTGTTCACTCATGTCTTTACTGTGTGACATATGTCTCATTCCAGTAATTGTGCTGATAGTACAGGGGCAAAATGATAATAGAATGGGACACGTGTCACCCAATAAAGGTCTGGGTGAGCAAAAATGCTCTCATTTAAATGTTTATTTTGTGATCTTTTAGCTTTGTAAAGTATTTTGTATATATGTAATATTATATACTCCCTCTGTCCTAAAATAAATATCATAATTTTCACGTTTTGATGTCTCAAAATAAGTGTCATTTTTCAAAAGTCAAAACTTAATATTTGTAAACTTCCACTTTTACCCTTATTCAAATTTCAATTACATCAAATCTTATAAAAGACAAAAAAAAAATCTGCAATAATTATGAGGGCAATTGTAAAAAGTTCAAATTATAGACATGCAGTGATTGTATTCCCTTAAAAGTTGGAATTCCCAAAAGTGACACTTATTTGGGACGGAGGGAGTATTTATTACGTCAATATTTATATTAGTATTATGAAATTCTATTAATATTAGATATTTTACTATGATTTTATATTTATTATTACGATTATGATTTATTATATATGTATTAGGACTATTATATTTTATTATGATTATAAATGTATTATTAGTGTGTATTTATTAGGAATTTATTAGTAGTTGGTGCATTTTGTGGAAAAGATATGTTCTTTATTTGAGTACAAGATTTGAATAGTGTTGTTTCAAAATGGTACGAGGTTTGAATAAAAGTCAATATGGTATGGGTTTGGTTCTAGGATTATAGAGCATTTTAGGGGGTTTTGAACCATATTTAAGTTTGATGGTTTAGCTGCTTGACTGAAATGTAAATTAAATTTCTTGGCATGTAAGTGTGTAATATCAAAATTATTTTGCAGGCATGGGTGTGTGTAAATTATATTTAGATTGAATCCTGAATTTCGTCCAAAAAATTGACTAATATGTAATTAGCCGTCATATTATGGAGTAAATAATAAATTTCGTTCAAAAAGTTGGCTAAATTATAAATGTTATTTTAAATCAATTGAATCCTAAATTTACTCAAAAATGGTGGTCAATATGTAATTAAAAAGTTGATCAAAATATAATTAGCCATCATATTTTGGCGTAAAATGACAAAATGAGTTTGAGTGAAAAGAGCAGTGTACCATCTGTATTGGCCTTTGATACTAAACTCAGTCATGTTTTGCAAGAACATTTATCATTTAGATTTGATATATAGGTAGTTGATATAGATTTGGACCAATAAGGTTAAATTGTGTCAAGGGCTTGAGGCCCAAAATATGAATAATTTGCCCCCTTTTGTCTTGTACAGTAGTGGAATGGGTTAAATTGTGTCATGGATTTGTCTTATACGGCATTGTTTGGTAGAGTAATTACATGACCAAAAAACCAACATGAATTGATTAAATACCACACAAACTGAACCAAGACCACGTAAAACAGGGAGAAATTAGTAAAACCAAACTTGATGAATAGCAACATCCATATTCCCTTCTTATATAGTTAGATATGTGTTAGAGACCATTTTTCTAGGTTTTCTATTTATTTGTATGCATTGCACGTTTAATATTCGCGGTTGGATTTCGGGTAAGTTCCTTTGTTCCTTATTGCATATCATTTTGCTTGCTATTTGAACTATGTGGTTTTGTATGCCGTTTTATCATTAGCAATCTTGCACCCCTTTCTCCATGCTTTTGGAATGTATGTATATATATACGTATTAGTTGAGGGCATGCTTAGATTAATAATTCGATTAAAAAGGATGTTGAGTAGAGACATATCACGAGATAGGATGAGAGGGGGTGTTTTAGTCTGCCGGGCTCCTTCCCCTCTCATTCCATAATCCTTGGACCTAGAAATCTCTGGTTTCCAAAAGATCAGTTTGCTTTTAAAACGGTTTCTTAATTTTCCTTAAAACTTAAGTGGTGACTCGTATTTGTATTTGAAATTTGGAAAGGTTTTAAAAAGCGTGGTTAAATTGTAAATATCCATACCCGTGCTTTACTTATTTATGGAATACACCATTAGAAATTTTGTTACTCTCAAGAGTTATAATAAAATTTGGGTTCATATTTCATACAATGGTCGGGTTATCGACTAGTTATATTAGTATTTGTTAAGCCTTTTGACTCCATTGGTCAAAAAATTAATTGGACATATATATACTACGTTTAAAAACTTTCTGTGTATAAAATCATTTATGTTAATTTGGATGGATGAGGTTCCATTTTTTATAAATCGTTTTGCCCATGATTTGTTAATTCATGAATACAATCTTCGTCTGGTTATCAAAACAAAAAAAAACTGCCCGTGCAGAGCACGGGTCTGCACGGGTTATCACCTAGTTTGAAATTATTGAGAGATTTGAGTTCGATTGACAAATACATATATCATATGTTGTGGCAGTGTTGGACAATACTATAGATCACAACATATAATACAAGTGTACAACTAACAAGGCATTTAGAGACCAAATTTGGCATTCAAATTTGAAAATCATAGACGCACATATGACTTCTTTGTATAATTGACAATTATCTACACATATATATCACACACAACCCAATATATACACAGGCACTTCAATATGTTCCATTATATCAACATTTAGGATCCCATTAAGATTTGAGCTCTTTTGATAATTACATATATCATATTTGATGGCAGTGTTTGACAGTACTACGAACCACTGCATGTAATTAACAAAGCATTTAGCGACTAAATTTGGGAATCCTAGATGTTGACTGTGTGTCTTTATTGAGGGCTAGCATTATCTATCAATTGTCATAAAGTGTTGGGATTATATCACAGTGGGATAATCTCATTAATTTAGGGATTGAGATTTGGCTAGATTCCTTTTGTTATGTGGTTTCCTTTGTGATAGAGTTGTATTACTAGTCCAATAAGTAACGGGTTGCAAACTTTTTATAAGGGATGTATAAGAATTTAGGAAGCCCTTGGTGTACCAAGTTAGGGGTCTCCCCTCATGGGGGTACATGGTCTAGGGTAAGAGAGTGAGGGTTCTTTGTTTCTTGAGAGTAGGTGTACAAAGTGTTTGGGGTTAAGTTATGGGATTTAATCCAAGGGTTTTCTTGTACCAGATCTTATCCTCAATAATAAAGAATGCTCTCTCGAGTGTGGACGTAGGCGTGTTTGCCAAACCACGTAGAAATCTATGTGTCTTTTCTTTGGTGTGCATGTTTAATTACTGTTCATGTGTGTGTTTATTGGGAAAATTTGGTTCTGTATTTTTAAATTCCCAATAAGTGGTATCAGAGCTAGGTTGGTGAGATCCATGGTGGTCAAAATTTTTCGATGGCAGGACACATGGGGATAGTAGCAGCATGGTGGTAAAAAGAAAAGCAGAAGAAAAAAAAAAGGGAATGATCGATGGACGTGAGAGGAGACGTGTCTGACACAGTCAAGATGGGCAATATGTGGGTAATTGGAATTTGGAAGACTGTGGAGCAATTTGATATTGATTGGAAGCTTGGAACATGGGAGGTTATCTTATGTGGCAAGGTGCAATATTGAATTTAGGATTTTTGATTGGTGAGAATTTCAAATGGTTAGTGTGAATAGCTATGTTACTAGGAATTTAGGTCAGAGATGGTTCCTAAAGTTTTTGGGTGCTGCAGATTCATCGATGGGAGTAGATTTGCGAGATTCTGCATGGTTTGAGATTGTATTTTTTGGGTGATAGATTGGATGAGACAACATGTCATGATCTATGGTAAAAGGTGATTTCAGTGCTACTGTGATTGTAGCAGGTAGCGTATGGTGGAGAGGTCCTCACACTCCACTTGTACGGACACTTTTCTTAGATTTTTAGATTCTGGGTATGGTAAGTATTTGCTTCTGGATTTGATGGGTTCCAAGAAGACGGGGGCATACACAAGCGCAGTTATTCGATAAATTGTTAGGATGCTGCACGTAAGAACGTTGATCAAATCTTTTTGGAGCAAGTTTGCTATTTGGGTGGTGTGATATTGATCCCAAAGTTGTGGAGGAATCTAATATTGTTGAAGAAATCACACACGACGGTTGAGAGAAATGTGGATGGTTTTGTCGTCTAGTTGGTAGATTGTACTCCCAAATCCTCGGTGGAAAATTCTTGCAAGTGCATGGATGGTTTATTCATGGTTTAGACGATGGTGAGGTGGTAATTCCTATTGGGGAGAAAGAGTATCGAGGTTTTCTCTGGAGTTAATGTGCATAATTAACTCGCACAGTTGCACATGTATTGACCACGGTTTGACGAATCGAAGGTGTTGAGACCATGTTGATTCAGGGTGTGAATGCTGGTATAGAAGATAGTCAATTAATGGAAAATGTTGAAGTGGTCGACTTTGTGGGTACTCCAGTGTAGCGGGTGATGGTCATGTGTGATAGAATGATTGGGCAATTTCTCCACAAGTGATAGATGGGGTGATTGTTGGGATTATATCATATGTGGGATAATCCCATTAATTTAGGGATTGAGATTTGGCTAGAGTCCTATTGTTATTTGGTTTCCTGTGAGATAGAGTTGTATTATTTGTCCAATAAGTAATGGATTGCAAATTTAATATAAGGGGATATTGTATAGAAATTTAGGAAGCCCTTGGTGTACCAAGTTGGGGTCTCCCCTCATGGGGTGCATGGTCTAGGTTGAGAGATAGAGGTTCTTTGTTTATTGAGAGTGGGGTACAAAGTATTTGGGGTTGGGTTATGAAATTTAATCCAAGTGTTTTCTTGTACCGGATCTTATTCTCAATTATAAAAAATGGTCTCTCGGGTGTGGACGTAGGCGTGTTTGCAGAACCATGTAAAAATCTGTGTGTCTTTTCTTTGGTGTGCATGTTCAATTACTGTTTATGTGGGGAAATTTGGTTCTGTGTTTTTAAATTCCCAACAAAAGTCCCATTTAGATCGTGGATTAAAAGCTGATATCACCCATTACATACACATGTGACTTTGTGTTGTGTTAAAGAGAGGAAAATTAAATAAAATAAAAAAGAAGATAGTGGAAAAAAGTAAAAAAGATGTATTTTAGAATACCTTATTCTTTGATGTTGATGTTGTTTGTGGATCTCTCTACTTTTTACCAAACCTTGAACCTTTGACCGAGGAGTTAGGAAAATTCATCCAACAAACCATCTAGGCAAGCGGAGCTAGTGTGTCTCTTTATTTACTAAAAAATTGTCACACCCCAACCTGCCTCGTGCAGATTAGGACACGTGTAACAATACTACAAGCGCCCAATTACATTAATTTGCAAAGGAACATGTGAATTACTAGGAAACACATGTATTTATCAACACAAAACAACTCTATTGTGACAAAATAGCCACTAAGGGCAAAATGGTCATTAATAAAGTATGGAAAATTTTATACCAAAAGATAGGTCTTTGAGCCCGATTCCAACACAAAAAAATGACGCGCAAATTCGAATTTTCTGAAATTGGACCTGCGGATCGATCCTCCCCAAAACCGGATCAATTCGGTTTTGGTAGAATGCCATTTCTGGTTCCTCCAGGTGCTTCGGATTGATCCGTCTATGACCCGAATCGATCCGGTTTCTACATAACCCAATTTTTGACAGTAATTCCCCTACTGCAAGTTTAATACTTCCCCAAATTCAAACCAAACCACATGAAACGTTAAGAAACCATTACAAACCATCCTCAAACACATTAAAACATTTTCAAACATGAGTTTAAGCTCCTCCAAACATTTAAAACATAACCTCAATGAATCAAAACAAGTTCTTGAAACAAAATCTTCATCGAAAACAACATTTTTCCTAAGACTTGTTGAAATGCACTCTAAGTCAACCAAACCTCATGAGACTTTGAGAAAATATCTCAAATACATACCCATGCTTCTCCAAACTTAAACCAAGCATACAAAACTTGTACATCACCTCAATTGAATCAAGGAAACCCATGAACTCATCTCTTTTGAAATCAAACAAGTTTATTTTGAACTCAACTCTTAACAAGCTAGCACCACACATGAACCGATGGAAACAGGGGGTCGGATTAGGATCGTCGGGCTCCTGATTTCTTTGTGCTGGAGCCCTATTTTCATCAGTCTAGATGAGCCCGACTATAGTGGTACTTGCCTGACTACCACACGAGGCTCCACCGATTGTCAGAGAGCCCATACAAAGAACTCGGGCCTAACCTCCAGGCATACAAAGACCTCGGGCCTAACCCCGAGGCATACAAAGACCTCGGGCTGCAAACCTAGGCACAAAAGACCTCGGGTTCCGAACCCAGGCACTAAAGACCTCGGGCCTAACCCCGAGGCATCAAAAGACCTCGGGCCTAACCCCGAGGCACAACCTTCGCTTAGGTCTAACCGAAGATGGGGGTAAACCCCCTAGGTGGCTGATGATGGCAAGCTTTAAGAGACCCTGCAACCACCATGTTTCAGGTCGGTTACCTATAGTCATAGCCTCTGTAAGACCCTCGTCTTAGCGAAAGCTTGGGGGGCAAGACGGCGCAGTGCACTAAATAGGCAATCATACCGGGTATCTACAGGCCTCGCGGATAACCAAGTTAAAATCTTGGACAACCCAAGCACCTACAGTACTCAGAGGCATTAACTCCACTTAGGTCTAAACCGACGATAGAGGTGACTAAAATCTCTTAGGTTGGCCCACGATAGAGGAGCAAAAAGGAACCTACAGCGACACGCTCTAGGTCGGCTCCACCAACATGGTCAAGCTCTTCTCCCAACAGTCTTGACGAAGGCTGGCAGGGCGGAAGACAACCATCCTAGGGAGTTAACATAAAAGGACCCTAAAGCCATACGCTTTAGGTCGGCTTTTCCAACATGGAAAAATTCTTCTACCCACAACCTTGACGAAGGTTCACGGGCAGAAGATAACCATCCTGGAGGCTAACTTAAGTAAAGTAAAAGACTCCGAAGTAGGCCGAGTCTCAACTCTCGGTCACTTCCCGAGCATTCAAAGACTCCGAATTAGGCATGGTCTCAACTCCCGGTCAGTTCCCGAGTACTTAAAGGTCCCGAGCTAGGCTGGGTCTAAACTCTCAGCCAGTTCCTGAGGACTCACCGGGCTCAGAAGCCCCGAGGCAGCTTCCCCGAGCACTCAAATTGGAATCAGGAAGATTTCCAAACTTGCCCCGATATAGCATCCAGCCAACCTTGGAAATGGGGGGCAACTGATACACCCAAAATCAGCCCATGCCCGAGCCGTTCTATTCTGCAACTACTGACAAGCATCCCACCGCAGTCGGGAAGACCACACAGGCACATCCCTAGCGGTTTGGTTCACCTGATGCCTCCCGAGCGGTTCATCCACGACTCGGCTAACAGGTCGGGAAGACCGCACAAGCACATCCCACCGCGGGAACAGCTCATTCGGGCCCACAGGCATGATCCCGAGCATTTCGGGCAGTTTCCTACTCAAGCTAGAAGACTAATGGAAAGTGCAAACTATTTCCTAATCCAATTAGGAAATCCCTACAATTAATGCCAATCTATATCAATTGGATTATGTTTCCTTTTTCTTGTACGAGTAGGTCTCTTACATCTATAAAAGAGACCTCTCACCCCCCATTGAAAGGGCCGACTTTTCAGTCTACACAGCACCTCTATAGCATTCATCAACATGCCCGGCCGGCCTACGATAGCTCCAGACTTGTTGGTTCACCACAGGCCCCCGGCTCTTTTACAGTATAGTGAACGTGCTCAGACACACACGTGAACGTAGGTACCTTCATTAACAGGGTCGAACCACATACAAAAAGCCAGTCTCTTACTCTCTCTCCCCTTAATCTGCTCTACTTTACTCTTACCAATTTTTAGCATCATCAATATATATATGGAGGAAGAAAAGATTGGATATGGGTTGGTTGCCAATGAAAGGTCTTCCATAACAACTTATCAATAGCAGTTTTTAGAAGCATTTCAAGAATTAGCCTTCGAGAATTGATCAACAATGTTATCTGAAGTATAATTTTATCTTCTATTTTTTAAAATGTGCATTATTGATAATCATGTCGAATCCATACATTTTTAGTGTCTCTATCTAAATTTGTATTCTTGATGATTTTATGAACTGCTTTTCTATTTTTTTATACTATTTGTTTTAATTCCTTCTATTTTTTATACTATTTGTTTTAATCCCTTTTTTTTTTTCTTTTTTGTAGATATTTCACTTATTCTCTCTGTTGATAAACACATGAATCAACATTTTTTCGAGGTAGCGTTATAATTTTCAACCATTGTTTGAATTTTGTGATTGCAATAGTTATGATTTGCACAGTTTATTGACGCTAGGGGTGTGTTTCGGCCAGAACGGATCGGAAACACCCCTTTCAGAAAAAATTCCAAAATTTTCGGAAGCCAAAAATGCATTCCGAATTTTGTTCCGAAATTTCGGAAATTCCAAAATTATTTCTGATTCCGAAATTTCAAAAATTTCAGAATTTTCGGAATTTCATCAGATTCGGAATATTTGGAATGTTTTCGGAATTTTTCAGAATATTCGGAATTCAAGCTTAATGGGATTTCACTTGAGACTTGTAGGCCTTTTATAGAAGCACATTACATCCCATTTTTTTGTGTTTTTTCTATGTGGGATGAACACAATTTTCGGAATATTTCGGAATATTTTCGGAAAAGTTTCGGAAAATACAATTTCGGAATATTATTCGAAAATTTTTTGGAATATTTCGGAATATTTTCGGAAAAGTTTCGGAAAATACAATTTCGGAATATTTTCGGAAATTTTTCGGAATTTTCAGAATTCTAAAAACAATTCCGATTCCGATCCGATTTTTTTTTTGGAATTTTCGGGATTCGGAAATTCGGAATTCGGAATGCATATTTAGTTGCAAAATCGGAATTTTTCGGATCGGAATCAGTCGGAATCGGAATTTCCATTTCAAATGACACCCCTAATTGACGCAATAAGTTCATATACCTATGCTTGTATATATTTTTTCAAATGCATTTAGGGGCGATGTTTTGACAAACGTAACATATAATTACAAGCACTCGTACAATTATCTTTGTAAATTTTAGCTATTATATCGATTAATAATTTCATAATGGGGTCTTGAAGCATACAACCCGTGCATCTATTATATATATCTACTATATTATAAGAACGCAACAGGTCAATAAGCAAGATGCATGAATTTTTCATAATACCAAATCTGCCCTTACTTTTACCGACTATTTTACCATTACACCTCTTGTCTTTTCTCTTCTTACCCTAGTCCCTGTTCTGTGTGAACGATTGTGGGTGCAGTTTGTTTCTTTATCGCATGTCAGCTTAATACCACGTGGCCCATTTTCCTTCTCTCTATTCATTCCATCAACGATCATGGGTGTCTATATATACCCGCCATTTTTACTTGTGGTCCCATCATCCCATGGTAAATTCTTCTTAGATAGTAATTAGTAAGTATATTGTATGTGTGCAAAAGCTTGATACTTGGCATATTTTACATTTAAACGATTTTGAACGTATTTTACAACTAACTTTGTTCACAAATCAACCGAACTTATATGTTGAACGATGTCTTCTCCTTTTCTTTTTCTTTTTCTTTTTCTTTTTCTTTTTTTCCCCCTCCCCTTTTATAGGAGTGTGTCTAGGGGTGAACACGAGCCTAGCCAAGCTTGCTCGCGAGCTCAAATGAGACGAACTTTCAAGTAATCACGAACTTTCTCACGAGTCTTTAACAAGCTTTTTTGCGTGCCCTTAAATATTATATAGTTTAATGATAAATCAGTTATTTATCAAGTCAATATGCGAGATTTGTCATATTTTCTCTAAAATTCTATAGTTTTATAATATATATATTAAAGTCACGATACAATATCTTTATCAAACCTATTAACGAGCTTTTTCACAAGCTTGCTCGCGAACCTTAATCGATTGTGTTCACGAGGTCAAATGATCGAGCTGAGCCTAACCTTTATCGAGCCAAACTTCGAACCCTAGTTGAGCGACTCTGCTCGTGTCCACCCCTAAATTGTGTGTCTAATCAAATTTTTCTCTAAAAACAGATTCCGTTCCAAACAAATCTAATTATAGTTTTTAAAACCAAATAGAAAATTACACTAAAATTGAATTTGATTCCATTATATTCTTTGATGATACTGTATCTATTTACATAATTCTGTTAGATATGGTAAAGGTTTGGGGAGCCCTCTCTCTGCCAATGAAATGTTTAACTCTAAAAACATCCTACACACGTGATAGCTTTATGCCCTGTCTGGGAATATGCAAAATAGGATCTGGTTCGGTCCAAGTCCACTTTTTTATCTGGTTGATGTGATATTTAAGATTGGGTTGGTTTGACGGAGAACATGTTTTAAGAAATTTATTACACAAGGCACGGACTCCTATATAAGAAAGATACACTCAGCAAACTAGGTTCTCGTAAGAATCAGATAAAAGATAGACTTGGACTGAACCCTATTTTAGGCTTTGCCAAACAGGCCCTTAGAACATGGTTTAAAGTAGAGATCCCCCATTACATACACATGTGATTATATGTCTCTATTAGAGAGGACAAAATAAAAAGAAGAGAGTTTTGGCCATTGCCCCCTCAAATAAAACAATTTCAAGCTAATACATATGTTACTTTTCTTTAACGTATTTGGTCCTTTTATACCTAAACAACTTCAACTTGTTATAATTTTTGTTCTACAAGTCCAATTTTCATAAAATTTGATAATTTGAAATCAACAAAATAAGATCTATCAAACAAGATCAATAATGACCATAAAACACTGGGGGAAAAAAACCTTAAAATTAAACAAACAAATAAAATTATATTTTTTCACATAACAAAATATATTACTTTCATAAAACTGGAACCATAGATGCGTAGATCTCGAACAAAATATAGGAAATCAAAAAAAAAATTATCACACAAAAAGCCTAAGAAATGAAAAGGTTGTGGTTTAAAGTTGATAGACAATATTAACTGTCTGCAAATAGATAATTTTATCTGTTAGAGATAAAAAAATCTCAAAATCAGGTTGTAATTTATCTTTTTTTGTAAAATTTTCAAGTCCAATGTATAGATCTTAAAGACATGAAATAAAATAATTAAAAAAAAAAATCATTCGAATAGGCCAAAAAATGAGAAAAATTATGGCCATTTTTGTGAATAATTTCTGTCTGTTAACAGATAATATTATCTATTTTTATCTGCCAGATGAGTTTTTCGCAAAACAAAAAAGTAGCCGAGGGACTTTTTAAAATATGGCCAAATATCCCTACAAAGAAAATAAAGAGAGGAGAGAAAAAAAAAAGATGTATTTTAGAATACCTCACACAACTTTCACTCTCTATTCTCTCTCTCTACCAAGCCTAGAAACCCTTGACCTAGGAGTTGGGACCATTTACCAACAAGCAATCTAGACAAGGGCAGCTGGTGGTTTATGTTTGTACAGAAAATATTTAAACAACATATTGCACCTTTTGCCATCACCGAATCTTAACCGTTATGATTTTAAGGTTTACACCAAAACCCAAAACCCAATCCAAGGGGTCTGTCTATTTGTATTATTTTTTCCCAAATCAATTGTTCTTTTTGAAAAAAAAAAAGAAACAACTACCAAACACTTTTGCAGTCTTTGTCTCGGCAAACTGAAAAACATAATGTAACCAAACAAATCCCTAAATAATCTAATTCGAAATAAGTTTGACCAAAAGTATGTTTTAAAAAAGTTTTTTGATTTGAGTTTAGACTCGTGTAACATAAAAGGCCATTTACCATTAATTGTAATTTGGACTTTGTTTGGTTAGTGGATTATTGAAGGAAAAGAAAACAGAAAGTAAAACTAGTTCCCTTATGTTTTTCTTGTATTTTCTTCCATGCTTGAATATAATTAGAAGTTAAAAATTTTCATGATATTATCGTAACTAAAGTAAAAGGAGATGAAAGTGATTCACAAAATTCAAAAGTTCTAATTCATTTCTCACAATATTTCATTTTGCTTCATATTTTGCTTCATATTTTGCTCCTTGGTAACAACAAAAGAAAACGTTTTTTTTTCTTTCTTTTCCTATAATGAATCTATGAACTGAACAAAGCCACATAACTTATGTCTTCTAAATGATTCAATGATGCAAGAAATTATATTCCATGTGACCGTCACACCGTGTGACGTACACAGTGAGCCCTTCATATTGTAGGATCCACGTGAGATCCACAAAATAGTCAAATCATAGTGAAAGTCATACGAGTGTGACAATCACATGAGAAAATTTCTCGATGGATGCTGTATTTGGCTCAATTTCCATGCACCTACTACTCATTTTATCATCACCAGTTTGGTGATTCATAAATAAATCTATTATATATATATATATATAAAGGTTGAGACAAACCAAGCCTCCACAGCTTGCCAGCTCAGCCTTCTACTTTCCCTTTAAATATCTTACGTGTCAACTAAAAAAAATCGAGGAACGCCTATTCATGGAAACGCCGCCTCCTCTCTCCCAGGTAAACTCTTCGTCTTTCTCTAAGCGTTTTCCTCTCCTTCACTCTCTATATCTCTCATACAAACCCTATTTCTCTCATACTCTATCAAAATCTGTGCGCCGAATCCAAACTTCCAGATCTCCTCTCCAGATTTGGCCCATCCTTTCCAGATTCGGCTTCTATATATACAGATTTGGGATTTTAGTGTTGGGTTTGTGCCCTCAAACCATTACTTTATGTATGAGACATTGACATTTTAATATATGGATATCAGCTTTACATTTCATTATGTATGTTTCTTTCATGAGATGATTATTAATCCTTAAGTATCATATAAGGTAATTCGTGTATATATGAGATACATATAAGTGAGATACGAATTACTATTCTTTGATGTTTAAAAACTTGTCACAGTGGATGATGAGACTGGATATCTCATCAGGTTTACACTGTAGCATGATTAACTACCATTGGATGGAGTGATGAATCTCAATCACTAGAGTCTAACTCTTAGTTAATATGCTAGTGCTTATAGTGCATTGACGGACCTGAGCTTTCTTATTGACACTCAAGGCTGTCAAACAGTCAATAGGAACTCATAACTTGTATAAGGTACGTGTTCTCAATCTTGAGACGATTATGAACACAGACTGTGGATATGACTGCTTTGACTTACCAATCAGTGAGGTCTATAGAAGATCAACACCTGGGTATCTTGGGTATGTCATGTTCATAGGGTTGTGAACATATATTGTCAAGATAGAATCTACTCTCTGTTTCAGAGTAAGCATTACCTTGAGAATGTCACCAAGTCGATTACTGAGTACTGCAGTCTTGTTGATAAGAGTTATCAACATGTTTGGTAGTCATGAGAGGTGAATGGGACTCAAGGAATACAAGAAGTAATCATGATTCAGGTTGACAGTAACAGTTATCTGACTACCTGAATATGATTACGAATTCTAAAGGTAGAGGGATATTAGTACAACATACAAGTCTAGTTATTGCTTCGGATATGTTCTTTTGCGTTGGAGTTCAGTTATCATTTTATAGTAGAGTAAACGTTAACTGATCAGTCGATTAATTTGCTGATCAAAGAGTTTGGTCATGGGAATTGACCGACTGATCTGAGCTAACAATAAAGAGCCTAGGAGGTCCCACTCTTAGCTCCGCCAGGACACTTGGAAAGGCACTTGAGGAAGCTGTCAAGACAGGTACGATCGATTGAAGCTAGTTCGATCAATTGAAGTCATGGCAGGTTAGATCGATCAAGAATGGTTCGATCGATCGATCGAAGTCCTTCGATCGATTGAAGGTTAGGTCGGTTCTGGGAATCTATAAATAGGGCAGCTGCGTTCTGGAAAGTTGGTTCGTCGTTTTAGAACGTCAGAAGCTGCAGAAACTATTGTAAGAGCTCCAAACCTTCTTCTTCCTCTCCATTAGGGTTCCCACCAACCCTGGTCCTTCCTGCGAGCTTCCACATGAGTCATAAGAGTGAAGGCCATCTAGTAGAGGCTGCTGGAAGTTGAAGAAAATTAGAATTGGGTTCAAGACACTAAGGTATAATTCTTGTCCCCTCTTGTACGCATCTATGGAATTGACGAGTAGTAGATCCTGGGCTACCATTAAGTTTTTATAACTTGACTTTTTCGCTGCCCATTTAAACTTTCAATTTAAACTGATTTTTCCATCAATTGGTATCAGAGCCACGCTCGTTTGGATCTATAGATGCATTTTTGGAACACTATTTTGATTTGCATGTAGATTTTAGGGCTGTTTTCGAAACTACATCGTCACAGATCTGTTTCTGCAGTGTTATCGCAGCAGAGTACAAATCTGTGATTGCATAGGATGCAAGTCAGGTTCAATCGATCAAACATGTTTCGATCGATCGAACAGTTCTCGATCGATCGAACTTTGGATTTGTTCGATCGATCGAATAGAGTTCGATCGGTCGAGATAGACTCTTTGTCAGGATCTTTGTTTCACAGTTTTAAAGATTTTTTGAAATTAAAAACTTTAATTTTAAAATATTCTGCAAATTTTTCAAATTATTATGTGATATAGAATGTTCAAGCGATTGAACAGTGTTCAATCAATCGAAGGTTCGAGCGATCGAACGGTCTTCGATCGATCAAACAGGGACAGAGAAGTAAGATGTTGTTTTAAGTTCTAATTCAGTATGTAAGAGCTTATATACTGTGTGAATCAATTAAGTGTTCCAACAGTTACATATATTTGTTATGTATGTGTGGATGCGTGTACGACTAACCCTTTTGCAGCTAGATTAGTCGCTATCTCCCATGGCACCAAGTCATTTGAATATTCTGTATTTAAATTGTTTGAGTTTGGTGCATGTTGTAGTTTAAGTTTGGTTTGATTTTAAGGCATATGTAAAGGGCGCTGTGACTTCAATCCTATGAAAAGGAAAGTCGCACCGATTTCCCTAGCCTTTTATTTTGTTGTTGCTATTTCTATTTCTAGATAAATTATAAGCTTCGAAAGAAGCATAGGACAAATGTAATAGAATTATAAAATCCATGAAGATGGAGCAAGGAACCGTTGTCCATGAAGATGGAGCAGGAGGCGATCAAACAAAAAGGAGGTTCTATGGGAGATAGAGGCATCGCTTGGATGTCTTTATTTTCAATTTTAGTTTTTGTTTTATGTGCTTGGTTTGTGATTGGCATTTAATTATATTGTTACTACTTGCATGTACGTAAAACAAGTTTTCTAAAATAAAATTCAAAAACCATTTCAACGCATTAGTAAACATTTGATGTTTATGGGTAATGTGTGGAAACATTTTTCAAAAGCAAAATCCTTATTTACTAAATTTAGTGGGAGAGGGTCTTATTAATAAACACCCACGATCTTCCATTAACGGTTCACTGTAAGATGAGTGGTGCATTCTGTGTCACCTCGCCAGGGGTGATCATTCCATACGGAGGGTGCATTACTCATTGGTTACTAGATGTGAACTTCCTTTGATAGGATCAATCAGACGTGTTAGAGGGTGACCACCACACGGAGGCGCTACTTGAGACGGTTGTGATTGGATCCTAGTTAATGGTACACACTAGCCAAGCTATGGATAAGGGATCCCACACGGGGCATTATTCAGAAACTTAGAGATCAAAAAGGTTCAGGAGTCATAACTTGTTTTGCAAGAGTTGCATAGCGGACAAGTCATGATTAATCGAAAGATCGAACATTGACCCCCACACGGAGGCTTTATTCTTTCGTTTCGATATTCCGGCGACTTTGTTTTTAAATAAGAGTTTTTTTTTAAGGATTCTTTTATTTTAAACTGTCAAATTCTGATATCCATATTTATTTTGTATGTTTGATTTTCAGTAATCATAATGTCTGGATCTGCATTTAGTCCACTTGCCACCATACTCACTCAAAACAAGTTAATTGGAAACAACTACACTGAATGGAAACGTAACCTTGACATCGTGTTAACTGCGGAGGATCACATATATGTCATCACCACCCCAAGCCCTGAAGAACCCGCGGCAAATGCTTCGGCAGCTGCCAGACGCGAGTTCGACAAATGGAAGAAGTCGAATGGAATGGCTCGTTGCTATATTCTGGCCTCAATGGCTGGTGTGTTGCAACACCAATTCCAGTCGAACAATTCCGCCAGTGATATTATCGAATCCCTGAAGAAGATGTTTGGGAAACATGGTAGGCCTGCTAGACAGGTAGCTATGCAGAAGATAATGAGTGCTAAGATGTCGAAAGGGACTCCAGTCAAAGAACATGTTTTAAAAATGATTGGTTATTTGAGTGAGCTGGAGACCCTAGGTGCCAACATCGATGCATAGACCCAAGTTGATATGATCCTCAACACGCTATCACCGTCATTCGCTTAATTTAAACTAAACTATAATATGAATAAAATGGATTTTTCAATGAGCGAATTAATGAGTTCTTTACTGGTAGCGGAAGGGGTGATCAAACCTGGGGTCAACATTTTGAACGTTGAGAAAAGCGCTTCTTCTTCCCGATCTACACCGAAAGGAAAGAAAGGGAAGAAGAAGGCTGGCACTGGTGCTTCAAGTGTTGGACCGGTCCCTAAGATTGCAAATCTAAGGGAAAAGGTAAGGGCAAAGGGAAGGTAGGTGGCCAAGGCAAAGGAAAGTGTTTCCAATGCGGTGAGAAGGGCCACTGGAAAAGGAACTATCCAGAATTCTTAGCTACAAGAGTTCAAGGTATGATTGAATCACATATGATTGAAGTAAGTTTTATAACGGATACTTCAAACACTTGGTGCATTGATTCTGGTGCGACTAACCACATCTGTAATTCATTGCAGGGGTTCAGATCAACCAGGAGGTGCAGTTATGGGGAAATCATACTTACTCTAGGTTCTAGCGTAACTGTTTCTGCGGTTGCTATAGGAGTCATAGTTTTAGAATTTCTAGACAATAAAGTTTTGATTTTATCAAATGTACTTTACGTCCCTTCAATGAGATGTAATTTAATTTCAGTTTCTAATTTATCGAATAATGGTTATTCTTTTCATTTTGGAACTGAAGTTGTGATTAAAAGAAATAGTTTTTTTATATGTTCTGGTGTTAAAATCAAATGGTTTGTATGTGATTACTCCCAATATTTCTAAAGATTCTTGCATGGAACTTAATAACTCAATGGTAATTGTACCATCTAAAAGAAAGAGACCTTCCACTAATCCAACAAGGCTTTTGCATATGAGGCTTGGCCATATCAATCTGAATAGGATTGGCAGACTAGTCAAAGAAGGGGTCTTAGGCGATTTGGTTCTCGAACCAATGGAAGTTTGCGAGTCTTGTTTAGAGGGTAAGATGACCAAAAGGCTCTTTCCTGCAAAGGGCAATAGAACCAATGCATTATTGGAATTAGTTCATACTGATGTGTGTGGACCAATAAATATTAGAGCAAGGGGTGGTTATGAGTATTTCATAACATTTACTGATGACCACTCTAGGTATGGATATGTGTACCTAATGCAGCACAAGTCTGAAGCCTTTGAAAAGTTCAAAGAGTTTAGGACTAAAGTGGAGAAGCAATTGGGCACACATATCAAGGCCATTCGATCTGATCGAGGTGGCGAGTACCTCTCTAATGAGTTTATTGATCACCTCGTACAGAATGGGATTCTGTCACAGTTGACTGCACCTGGTACACCTCAGTAGAACGGTGTAGCAGAGAGAAAGAATCGGACTCTTTTAGACATGACTAGGTCGATGATGAGTTATTCTAAATTGCCTTTATTCCTTTGGGGTTATACTTTGGAAACCGCTGCTTACATACTAAATCTAGTACCAAGTAAATCTGTTTCAAGGACACCACGAGAGATGTGGATTGGGCGTAAGCCTTCTTTGCAACATCTCTGGATATGGGGGTGTCCGGCACAAGTGTTGAAAGGAAAAATGAGCAAGTTGAATTCTAGATCAGAAGTATGTTACTTTGTGGGGTATCCAAAGGGTACTTATGGATGGCATTTTTATGATCCAAGAGAACAGAAAGTGTTTGTTAGTATAAATGTTGTTTTCTTGAAAGATGATTATATCATGAACCATAAATCTAAGGGAAGGATAGATCTTAGAGAGGTAGAAGGAGAGCCCTCAGTCCAACCCGCAGTTAATAACGATGTAAATCAAGAAAACACCACTTCTTCACCCATTTTCGCACCAGTACCTCGTCGTACTGGGAGGATTATCAGCCAGCCTGATAGATACATGTTCTTAGGAGAAGTTTTTGAAGCTGTCTCCACAGAATCTGAATCTGATCCTGCCACGTACGAAGAGGCAATGGCTGATGTTGATTCAGTTCATTGGGTTAAAGCTATGAAGTCTGAATTGGAATCTGTGGATTCTAATCAGGTCTGGGATCTTGTAGAACTTCCAGCCAATATTAAACCCATTGGTTGCAAGTGGGTCTACAAGAGGAAAAGAGGATTTGATGGAAAGGTTGAGACCTTTAAGGCAAGGCTTGTAGCGAAAGGTTATACTCAGAGGGAGGGCATTGACTATGAGGACGCCGGTGGCCATGCTCAAGTCCATCAGGATACTCTTATATACAGATTTGGGATTTTAGTGTTGGGTTTGTGCCCTCAAACCATTACTTTATGTATGAGACATTGACATTTTAATATATGGATATCAGCTTTACATTTCATTATGTATGTTTCTTTCATGAGATGATTGTTAATCCTTAAGTATCATATAAGGTAATTCGTGTATATATGAGATACATACAAGTGAGATACGAATTACTATTCTTTGATGCTTAAAAACTTGTCACAGTGGATGATGAGAATGGATATCTCATCAGGTTTACACTGTAGCATGATTAACTACCATTGGATGGAGTGATGAATCTCAATCACTAGAGTCTAACTCTTAGTTAATATGCTAGTGCTTATAGTGCATTGACGGACATGAGCTTTCTTATTGACACTCAAGGCTGTCAAACAGTCAATAGGAACTCATAACTTGTATAAGGTACGTGTTCTTAATCTTGAGACGATTATGAACACAGACTGTGGATATGACTGCTTTGACTTACCAATCAGTGAGGTCTATAGAAGATCAACACCTGGGTATCTTGGGTATGTCAAGTTCATAGGGTTGTGAACATATATTGTCAAGATAGAATCTACTCTCTGTTTCAGAGTAAGCATTCCCTTGAGAATGTCACCAAGTCGATTACTGAGTACTGCAGTCTTGTTGATAAGAGTTATCAACATGTTTGGTAATCATGAGAGGTGAATGGGACTCAAGGAATACAAGAAGTAATCATGATTCAGGTTGACAGTAACAGTTATCCGACTACCTGAATATGATTACGAATGCTGAAGGTAGAGGGATATTAGTACAACATACAAGTCTAGTTATCGCTTCGGATATGTTCTTTTGCTTTGGAGTTCAGTTATCGTTTTATAGTGGAGTAAACGTTAATTGATCAGTCGATTAATTTGCTGATCAAAGAGTTTGGTCATGAGAATTGACCGACTGATCTGAGCTAACAATAAAGAGCCTAGGAGGTCCCACTCTTAGCTCCGCCAGGATACTTGGAAAGGCACTTGACGAAGCTGTCAAGATAGGTTCGATCGATTGAAGCTAGTTCGATCGATCGAAGTCATGGCAGGTATTCCGTTATCTAACATTATAAACGTTATTCGATAGTCTTGTTATTACTACGATCCTATGCTGCATTAACTCGTTATCATGTCTGTATTACAATAATGAAGCATGCTGGGAAGTACTGAACAGTAAATAAACAACTAAACAGTTATTACATTATCTAAACAAGTAAGACAGTAAACTGTAACTTCCAATCGATTGATATAGATGTCAATCGATTGGTATAAAAGTAGTGTCAATCGATTGGAAGAAAGTTCAATCGATTGGATCACAATCCATGTCAATCGATTGATATAAAATGTCAATCGATTGAGACATGAAAGATGTCAATCGATTGATATAGTGTCAATCGATTGACACTTCGTCTTCTTCACAGAGAAGACTGCCCAGCAACATATAAACGGAACTACATGGTTTCTCTTCCATTTCTTCATTCAAACATGTCCTAACATCAATATCAAGTTACCAAGTGAGTTTAGAACTCACCTAGGCGTTAAGGGTGCGTTTGGTTGTGTTTTGAAGCTTGAGCTTCAATGGTGGTCTTCCTCTCTCTCTCTCTAGTTCTCTGCCTTCTCTCTTCTCTTTCTTCTCCTTCTTCTCTTCTTCTTTCTGGTCTTCTTCTTCTTCTTCTTCTCGTCTCAGTCCATCTCTGTGTGTGTGTGAGTGTATGTATGTATATATGTGAGTATATATATATATATGAGTGTATATATATATAACACACACACAAAGCCCTCCCCTTCACTCTCTCTGATTTCTGTAAACAGAAATACGCCCAAAATGGGCTGGTATATATAGGGAGAGAGTGTTCACGTGGCTTCTCCCCAGCCAGAGCAAAAGAATCTGCCCAGCTGCCTTCAATCGATTGACATAAGTGTCAATCGATTGATACAATCAATCGATTGAGATAAAGTTCAATCGATTGGTACCCAAAGCAAGTCAATCGATTGGAAAACTTGTCAATCGATTGGTATCCAAAATATACCAAGGGTAAGGCCAAGCTCATACAAGTGTTTAAAAGAAACATACAAGGTCTAGTTATATAATATATTACAAAAATACAGGGTATTACAATATCAGAGCGGGTTAGTAACATTCATGTCAAGGACAACTTCCTCACCAGATTTGTCATCCTGCCAAAATGCTCCAACACCCTTTTCTGTTGGAGTGGGATTATAAATCTTCCCATATTGTGGCATTTCATACTCTTTTTCCCCCCATTTCTTTTCATTTTCCCTCCAATTACTCTCTCCTTATAGCTCTCTCTCCACCCACATCAATCTATTATATTGTTATTTGTGTTTGACATAATAATGTGTATGATAAATACTTTATCCATCTATTATCTGTACAAATCTCTAAAATCTATACTAAAACAAGCCTTATCAGCTATGCCACGTGGAATTTTGTAGTCTTTACTTTTTCTTACGTGTCATTTGCTAATTAAATTTCCCTTTTTTGTGTTACTTTCCATTTCTTTAGTTCCATTTCCCTTCCTGGCAGAATGTGTAAAAAGCTATAGTTTTTGTTTATTTTTAAAATTTTTGATACGATTCAGATCTGCTTTTGCATCAACATTCATATCAATGGCTTCATATCTAACAGCCTCTTTTTGGCAGAAAGTATCATCGACATCGCCGTCGTCGAGGATGACTTAACTGACCAAGGTGACTGATGACACCGCAGTTCATTGTCTAATCATATTAGCCCTGAAATCTTCTTTGTGAAGTTGTGATTTTTTTTTGTAGGTTTAAGGGTTTATGATCTGGGTAATACTATTTTTGCCAAGTCCTGAGGTGATCTTGGTTTATGATCCAATTGATCCTTGCATTGACAGATTTCGATGTAACTTTGTCTCCTTTTGAAGTAGTTTTCTCTTAATTTTTATTGATTATAATTTTTTTTAATGTGGAACATTGTAGCAATCATGTTCGTCTTTTATAAAAGTGCTAATTTGGTACAAGGATTATTTATGCCTATTATTTATTTGTAGAAATGTCTATTTGAGGTTTTTAGGGCGGTTGGTTGAGGTAAGGTGGCTATTTGGTGGCATTATTTAAATTTTTTTTGGCTTTGTTTTTCTTATCTGGGTGTAATACTGCCCTTTTTTTGTGGTTTTCGTTAATAATTGTATATTGTTGAGCTGTTCGCAAAAACAAAAACAAAAACAAAAAAAAAAAAAACCTTGTAGGTTAACATATTTGGGTCGTTGATCATTGCATGAATTTCTTGAGATTTTACGATACAATTCATGGATAGGAAAAAGGGAAACACGTTAACTTTGCTTCAGAAGATCTTTATAGGAAAAAAAAATACAAAATTCCCTTGATGACAAACCTGAATTGTATATCACTTCAAACTATTTCTTTTCTATTACCTTGGTAAAAAGTTTTAGAGATCCTTTAGTATTGCAAATCCTTCTCATGCTGTAAAGAGTTTTAAAGCAAAAGCAACTTTGTGCGGTTTCGCATTTATTTTCTTCATCTATGTGGCTTGATCCAATTGTGATTTGATCCGTGAAATCGATGTAACGCTCTTCATTTACCATTGATGTGATTCAATGTTGGATCAATTAAGAAGTAAACTAAATGATTGAGTTGCTAAGAGTCTGAAAAAGAAGGGTGACACACTAAGGAATTTCAACCTGCAGCAGTGAGTTCGTTGGGCAAAATGCAGCAGGGAAGAAAGGAGAACAATCTGGTACTATTCATTTGTATGACAGAACACTAAATGCTGACACGGAAGAAAATGGTGGATGTTGTAAACCATTGAGTTCATGTATCATCTTTGTAAAATATAAACTCTTATCTTTATATTTTCAATTCAAGATTTTATTTTTATTTTACTGTTGTGGACCATAAGAATATCATACCTTCTTTATGTGTTAAAGAATTCATTAGTATAGCAGATTATGATGGGGGATATGCACGTTTGTGTCAATTTCTCTTGCTTTTGCTTGATTTCTTTGTAATTTAATTAAAATTAACCAGTTGAGTGATTTGTATATTCCTATAAGCTGCATAGAATTGCTTCTATAATTGTTGCACAATGTGCCTTAATCTCATCTCTACTACCAACCTGTAAAATCCAGTGGTGAACAATATATATGCAATACACAATTGTTGCAGGGCCTATTTGTAAGATTGTACTCTGATCATGTGATTATATGTGCTCGAGAAACATGATCAGGTGAATATCCAAAGGTCGAATTCATTGTTGTAATTACGATCTCAAGCAATTGTGGGTTGATTCGTGAGAAGTAAAATTACAGAGGCTCTAAATATGAAATGGGTGTATGAGATTTTGGAGGTCAACTTCGAATGAGATTAGTTCTTCGCTTTTATTTGTATCTAATATTGTCCCCCTCTAAGATTTTCCAAGTTTCATATTTCCAAACACATTAGTTGGTTGTATGGCCTGCAATCATGTTGTAGAATCAATTGCTCATCTTTCTCTTTGAAGTGAAGGTCCAGTTTGGTAGCTAAGTGGTGGTCTAATAGGTGTTTTTGCAGTTGGGAATTTTTGTGCAGTGGCCAGATTTTTGTAGTTGGGAGTTTTGCAGTTTTTGGCAGCTTTTTATGACATTTTCTCCTGCAGGTTTGGAATAGTTGGCCGTGTTTTGCAGAATATTTTTGTAGGGCTGGAGGTTTTTATAATTTTATGTGTGTTGATGAAAGTTTGTAATTTTCATAGCCGGTTTTAGATTTAAATTTTTCTGTCAAGCGTCCTGTCAAGCTTTTTGCTTCTTTAGGTGGCAAGTTTTGTGGGATAACTTTAGCTTTGGAACAGGATGTCTTAACTAGCCCTTGCGAAAAAAGTTTTTTTTTTTGGTCAAACACTATGAGAAGATCAAAGACTGTATTCCACTTACCCACATTTACTAATACCATAAATGCCCTTCTCTCTCTCTCTCTCTCTCTCTCTCTATATATATATATATATATATATATATTCAAACCACCTGCAACATTGCAAGCTTTCTCTCAATCTATTCATCTTATGCTTTGTCTTCACTCTCTTTAAATCTAACATTCTTGCATTTCAGCAGATTCAAAATGGATATGGATTCTGGGTATTCGTGGGAATGGCCAACGGGAAGTACCTGTGGAGGAATCTGAGAAGGAGATTGGTGACAAATTCAAGAGCTCTTAGAATTAGATAATGGAAGAATCATTATCTAATATATCTACAAAGATATGGATTCTCTTAATTTTCTTTTTGGTTTCGTATAATTGATTTTCCCCCTGATGATATGTTTAGAACAAATTTACATGTACTGTATTTGTTCACTTAGTTTCCTAAGCATTGTGACTATTCATTAACAAGTGACTGGCCAGTCTTTGTATACTCACAAAATAGTGAAAATTTGTGAAGTTGTATGTGCAAAGTGTGAACCGTGTTGGCACCCACTTTTTCATTCCCTAATTCCTATTTGGCTATTACCTTCGCATTCTATGTAACATATAGCTATTGTATACTTTTTTGTGTTAAAGGATTAAACTATTGTATATGCTTTGTTAGAACGAGCTCTTAAGGCCATGTTTGCTCATCCTAAGGAAATTAAATTCCTATTTATATATTACCTTATATAAAAAAAATTTGGATATAAGTTGTTCTAAACAAATTTGTATGTGTTTCATTAAGGCAATTATAGAAATCATCACTTTTTGTGTAGATCAATGAGCCCTTTTTAAGCTGTTAATCATCTATCTATAAAAGTTATCGATGAGCCCTTTTTTAAGTGGTTAATCATCTATAAAAGTTTCAACAGAATAAGAAAATGGTGCATACGACGTATAGCCCGTGCTATGCACGGGTTATTGACTAGTTGAATATATATATTCGAGTGTTTGATACATGTCTTTGTTCACAAATCAACCGAACTTATATGTTGATCGATGTCTTCTCCTTTTCTTTTCTACTTTCTTTTTTTCCCCCTTTTTTTTATAGGAGTTTGTGTCTAATCACATATTTCTCTAAAAACATATTCTATTGCAAACAAATCTAATTATAGTTTTTAAAACCAATAGAAAATTAGACTGAAATTGAATTTGATCCCACTTTATTCTTTGATGATACTATTTACATAATTCTATTAGATGTGGTAAAGGTTTGGGAGGCCTCTGCCAATGAAAGATCACCTTATGTCTTTAGAGATTTAGGCCCTTGTTTGGGAATATGCAAAATACGATCTGGTTTAGTCCAAGTTCACTTTTTTATTTGGTTCTTGTGAGAACCAAGTATTGGTTAGTTTGACAGAGAACTTGTTTTAATAAATTTATTACACTAGACACGAATTCCTATGTAAGGAAGATACACTCACCAAACTAGGTTCTCACAAGAATCAGGTAAAAGACAGACTTGGACTGAACCAAGTCCTATTTTAGGCTTTGTCAAATATGGATTAAAGTAGAGATCCCCCATTACATACACACGTGACTACATGTCTCTATTAGAGACCGGACAAAATAAAAAGAATGGAGCTTTGGCCATAACCCCCTCAAATAAAACCATTTTAAGCTAATAAAATACATACTACTTTCTTCTTCTTTTTAAACTCATTAGGTCATTTATTATATCTAAACAACTTCAAATTGCTATAACTTTTGTTCTACAAATATTTTTTTCATAAAATTTGATGTTTTGGAATCAACAAAATGAGATCTATCAAACGAGATTAATATTAATCATGAAATACTGGAGGAAAAAAAAAACTAAAGCTGAAACAAATATGAAAATTTGCATTTTTTTCCACATAAATATAATTATAAAAAAAAACATATTACTTTCATAAAACTGGAACCATAGTGTCACGACCCATCCCCCTATGTTTAGAAATAGAACACGTGGCACGCCACCAAGGCTCAACCAATTCCATTAAAGTAAAAATAGCAACGGAAAACATACGTAAAAACCTTTCAATCAGAGTTATAAAAAGTTTTGCCCAATTGAAATTGTTTCAAAAAGAATTCAGTTTTAGAAACAGGGGTCCAGTCGACTGATCGGGGGTCCAATCGACTGAAGACCTGAAGCAGAAAGTTTAAAAGCTCAACAGCCATATCCAGTCGACTGTGACTGGGGTCCAGTCGATTGGGGCCTCAAATTTCCAATCGACTGGTGCCTTGTCCAGTCGACTGGGCACTATGCATGCAGAAAGTGGTATTTTTGTGTAGAAAACAGTCGACTGAAAACCCATCCAGACAACTGGATCCTTCGAAAACTGAAAAAATTTCTCCGGAACAAAGGGGGGTCCAGTCGACTGAACCAGGGGCCAGTTGACTCAATTCTGCAGCATTTCAAACCAAGGATCTCCAAATCAATTCCCAACAACAAGAAGATTATAAACCACGATTCAACACAATTATACAAAAGCGTTAACTAGGGATTACAAGTACTGATCCAACCCATAACAAGATTCGATTACAACATACTGCAATTACAAATTCTTATTATAAGTTGGAAAGGAAACAAAAGTATAAACAAGGTGATTTCCCTGGAATTCCTCGGCCTCACTCCTCACGCTTCTTCTTTCCTCGCCTCTTATCACCTGCAATGGAGTAAATCTCCACTGCTCAGCTATATGCTAAGTGCACAATTCTAAATGTATGCTTATATGACAAATCATGGTTTAAGCATCTAAAACACATAGAAATAGTCTCTAGAGTGAGTGGTACACATTCGAAGGCACACCTCTCCCACGCATCCCGTACACTGGTTGGGCCTTCCTCCATACCAGGTACCGTGTCCTGGTTGGGCCTTCCTCTATACCAGACACAACCACAATCATATCTCTCAAATCCTCAAGATTCGAGGAGCTTACAACTCCGGATAAAATTGCACCAAACTCCCCTTTTGACCCAAGTAGACACATAACATACTCACGTAAACAGTTATACATGCTTCTCATATAATTTCATGTGCGTAATTAACAGTCCTAATTAATACATGAATTTCGCCCAGATCCAAAATAGCAAAGTCGATAGTCAAAACATGGAAATCTCATATATTTCATAGATCTAGAATTCATACCTCGTGCGATCTCTCCGAAACTTTGAAGGATGCACTAGAGGCCCGAATAAACGTCGGATCTCAGATTATACGCGATTCCTACAAGTTTTACTCGGTTTTCCCCAATTTCCTAGAAATTAGATTTTCTGAAAGGTTAGCCAAATGCGGTCTAAGAGGTATCAAAACGAAGGTCTTACCTCGACGAGTTCAAATATCAAATCTTGAGAAAATCTGACGGATGAACGGTCGTCGATCGACGTCGTAAAATCCGTAGCAACTAAATCTCCTTTTCTCTCTCCTCCTCTAGATATTTTTAGAAAGTGGTGAGGAATGAAATCTCATCCTTTCTATATATAGACACAACTTTCGTAAATTATGTCTACCTCTCCCACGAGTTTCCAAAACTTCCAATTATCCCACGAAACCTCTTATACGTCTATTTTATTATTTAACGAGTGAAAGCTAAAATTTATAAAAGTTTCCGACTAAGTTCTGTTTGGGTCCAAAATAAGGATCCAAAACTAAATTTCGTGGAATCTCTATACCACCTATCTTTTTAAGCAACATAACACTCATGTTCTCCACACAGTTCTCAAAATGATATAATTCAATATCGAAATTACCAGAAATTATACGACACAAGTAATTCACTATTCAACAAAAATACCAGATATCTCAAATAACATTTAAATCATATAAATGTCATTTAATCAAGTCAATGCAATATAAAGGTCCAAGTTCCCGTATCCTCACTGAAACCTCACGGTTGACTCACCGTCAACTCCAGCTCAAATTACTAATAGACATTAATAATTTCACAAAACCTCACATCATGCATTTTAAAACTATGAAATGCTGGAACGGGTGTGACACATAGATCTCGAAAAAAAAAAATCACCCAAAAACACTACAAATTGATAAAGTTATGGTGGTTTAAGTTGATGGATAATATGAACTGTCTGCAAACAGATAATATTATTAGTTAGACAAATAAAATCTCAAACTTGTAATTTATCGTTTTTCGTAAAATTTTCAAGTCCAATACATAGATCTTAAAGAAATACATGAAAAAAATATATAAATAAAAAAGAAATCATCCCAAAAGGCCATAAAATGAGAAAATTATGGTTGTGTTCGTGAATATTATCTGTCTGTTAACAAATATTATGATATGTTTTTATTTGTCAGAGGGACTTTTGGTAGAACAAAATAGTAGTGAGGGGCTTTTTTAAAAATGGCAAAATTGTGTGGGTTTTTGACCAGTACATTTAATTTTAAGGGGTCTATGACCTAATATTCCTAAAAGAAAAGAGAAGAGAGGGGAAAAAAAAAAGAAGCATTTAAGGGGTACGACCTAATATCCCTAAAAAGAAAAGATAAGCACTAAAACTTTGGACACAACTCAATCACACAACTCTCATAATGTGTGAGTTTCTTTGAGTAAAACTTTAGACACAACCCAATCACACGACTCCCATAATGTGTGAGGTGAGTTTCTTTGAGTAAAACTTTGAACACAACCCAATCACACAATGCCACAATGGGGGAGTTTCTTTGAGTAATACTTTGGACACAACCCAATCACACAAACATTATGTGATTGGGCTGTGTCAATGGGGGAGTTTCTTTGAGTAAAACTTAGGACACAATCCAATCACACACTATGTGTGATTGGGTTGTGTCCAAAGTTTGTGTGATTGGGCAAAGTTTTACTCAAAGAAACTCTATTGTGTGATTGGGTTGTGTCCAAAGTTTTACTCAAAAAAACTCTTGTGTGATTGAGTTGTGTCCAAAGTTTTCCTCAAAGAAACTCAAGTTGTGTGACTTGTGTCCAAGTTTTACTCAAAGAAAAGAGAGACACATTATGGAGTAATGATTCATGCACATAAAGATTCATTAATTTCGATGGGTCTCATGTATGCAGGCATGGACTCTACCATAATAAATGACTCAAATCTTTATATGCACACTTTATGTACACGTAGCATTACCCCACATTATGAGAGTTGTGTGATTGGGTTGCGTCCAAAGTTTTACTCGAAGAAAAGACAGAGGAGAGGCAAAAAAAAGAGGTATTTTAGAATACCTCACACAACTTTCACTCTCTCTTCTCTCTCTACCAAGCCTTGAACCCTTGACCTAGGAGTTGGGAACATTTATCCAACAAACCATCTAGGCAAAGGCAGCTGGTGATTTTCCTTATGTACTGAAACTATTTAAACAACGTATCGTACCAGTTGCCATCACAGTAGTATGTTAACCGTTATGATTTGAAGGTTTACGCCATAAAACCAAACCCAATACAAAGGGTCTGTTTAATTTTATTATTGTTTGCCAAATTCAATTGTTGCTTTTGAAAGAAAAAAAAAAAAAAAGCAAAATGAAAACAACTACCAAACACTTTTGTTGTCTTTGTTTCAGCAAACTGAAAAACATAATGTAACCGAACAAATCCTTAAATAATTTGATTAGATTCTTGTTCTCTATGACTCTATCCCATTAAGTACGTTTGACAAGCAATCAAATGTGACTCCTACCAATTTCATCTTAAAGGTGGGTCTATGGGTGAGTTAAAAACATTAAAAATATAATAATTCAAACCCATTATTTCACATTATATATCTATATCAAGTTATTATCCAATAGTAATTTAAGTCTTGTTTGGCAAGTCTTGTTTGAGCCTTAAGGCATCTTTTAATGAATCATTGAATTACCAAATAAGCCTTAAGTTAATTTTGTAAATTATCCTTTTATATATGTGTGTATATATATACATAGTATAATTTTTTATTATTATTTATGTATTTAAAGTGTGTACAATTATGCATTGACTTAACAAACTACCCTTTTGTTAATTGAATTACCAAATTATCCATTTACCTTTTGTAATTACCCTTGTGTGTGTGTGTGTGTGTGTGTGTGTGTGTTGTTTTATTATATAAAATTACCATTTGGCTTTTTGGTAAAAGTTTAAAGTATGTACAATTATAAATTAAATTACCAAATTACTCTTTTGTCTTTTGTATATTACTCTTTTGTATATACAAAGATTCTCTAAAGAGGGTCACCTCTCTTTATTAAAGAGATGGCCTCTGTTTTGGCGTCGGATTGTGTTTAAAAACTGTGAAATGACAAAACTGTCATTAATGAAAACACGATCCGACGGCCAAAATAGAGGTCCTCTCTTTAATAAAAAGAGGGCGCCCTCTTTAGAGCCTGACTGTTTGTATATATGTGTATATATATACATGTGATAATTTATTGTTATTGTTTATGCATTTATAGTGTGTGCATATTAAGTAGAATTACTAAATTACCCTTTTACCTTTTGTAAATTATCCATGGGTATATATATACATACTGTTAGCCCCAAGGGTTCTACCTTAAGTAATTTTGATGATTAACAAACTATAAAGTTGAGTACTTGTGATTTCATTTAGTATGTTGTCCAAACAGAGCCTTATAATAATAATGGATATTCCATGGAAGCCTTTTGAAAGATTATTTATACTTGTAATATTGTTCTTATAAGACTTTTTGTAAAGTTGGTTGGATTGAATCTCCAAGACAAGGGCTTAACACTGAACGAAATCTTCAAAACTGAAAAAAAAAAAAAAAAAAAAAAAAAAAAAAAAAAAAAAAAAAAAATTTGTTTTTCTAAGAAAAACAGTCGACTGGATAATTTTATCAGTTGACTGAACGCTATTTCTTTCAGTCGACTGGAAATGAAAAATAGTCGACTGTTGCATGATTTTTGAAAAAAGTTTCTGCTATAAATATCAGTCGACCGAACCCAGAGATTCAGTCGACTGTGTTAAAGGCGCATTTTATTTAGTTTGAAATGCAGGCGACTGTGTTAAAGGCGCATTTTATTTAGTTTGAAATGCAGTCGACTGGATCGCGAACCCAGTCGAATGGATTACTGCGCAGAACAGTAACGATTCTTTTCCTAGGTTTTTGACTTTGCATTTAATGCTCTCAACTACCTCAAACGTTCAGATTTTCTTGAGAGAGTATATATACTCAGTTGAAATTGGTTGTTGGGACATTCATTACTCATATTCAATACCCACTTATAGCATTCAAAGATTCAAGCCCTAGATTTGTGATATTCAATCTTCTATCTCTAAATTTCATTTGTAATTCATTGAGTGCTATTATTGAGAGCATTTATTGTTTCTATCTACTCTACAAGAGAGTGTATTTCAATTGTATTCAAACTTTCCATCAAATCTTAAAGTTGTAAAGAGGGTTGGTGTAACCCTTGCTCGAAGTGAAGGGTTTCTTTATTGAAGGTGTAAAAAGAGTTCAAGAAGAACTTGTAATGAGTGGTTTAATCTTCACCGAAAGAAGATTGGTTAGTGGAATCCTCAAGTGGTGTTCTTGAGGGGTGGACATAGGCCGCGGATTATGGATTGCCGAAACACTTGAAAAACTTGGTTTGTAAGTGTTTCTTTCCCTTCTCTCTCTGCTTATTGTTATAATTTGATATTGTGCTTGCTTAGTTTTTTAATTTGCCATTAATCGTTAGTAATCTTATTCAACCCCCCCCCCCTCCCCTCCCCTCCCCTCCCCTCCCCTCTCTCTCTCTCTCATGATTACTTTTGGACCAACACATACATTATTTTTATTAGATATATATATAACTTGAATATATTATTTTTTTAATAAAAAAAAAAGAGCATTAAACTTTAAAGTGTGCACAATTATAAAGTCTTTTTTGTTAAATAGAATTACCAAAAATTATTTTGCCTTTTGTAAATTACTTAAGGTAGAACTAGTGAGTTAATTTTGTCTGTGTATGAATAGGCAGAAGAAATCATTTCTCTATTTTTTTTAAAGGTTTTGTATGGTTATTGGATCCACTAAGGGAAAAGTAAGGAAAATCAATAATGCTTGGGGCACTAAAGGTCACAAAAAACTTTCACAAAATGAGTAAAAAGTTTATTTGGCATAATAGGTGGAAGTCTACTTGTGGTTAGTTGTTCGTGGGCCCTATTATGCCAAGTAGACTTTTCACTCATTTTGTGGAAGTTTTTGTGATTTTTTGTGCCCCAAGCATTATTGAAGAAAAATATAGCAGAAATATTTTCCTTTGTTTGGTTAATTTCTTAAAACCACATATAAAATTAGACTGAAAATGAATTAGCTCCCATTTTATTCTTCGATGATATCTATTTGACTATTTACATAATTCTGTTAGATATGGTAAAGGATTGGGAGGCCTCTTCCTGTGAAAGATTTAACTATGAAAACATCCCACACACATGATCACCTTCAGTCTTTAGAGCTTTAGGCCTTGTTTGGGAATATGCAAAATAGGATATGATTTAGTCCAAGTTTACTTTTTTATCTGGTTCACGGGCTCCTATACAAGGAACATACACTCCAAACTTGGTTAAACATTTTAAGAAATTTATTACACTAGGCATGGACTCCTATGTAAGGAACAACGCACCACCCACCCCCCTCTTTTTTTTTTTTTACTTCTTTGCCAAATAGGCCCTTAGAACATGGTTTAAAGTAGAGATCCCCCATTAGGTGACTGTTGTATCTATTAGAGAGAGGGCAACAAAAAAAAAAAAAAGAGGGGCGAGATGAAAAAAAAGAGGTATTTTAGAATACCTCATAATATCATCATCTCTCCTCTCTCTCTACCAAGCCTTGATCCCCTGACAGAGTTTGGGAAATTTATCCAACAAACCATCTAGGCTAGGGTGGCTGGTATTTTGCCCATCTACTGAAATTATTTAAACAACATATGGTACGTGCTGCCATTTATGAGTTTAAGGTTTACACTTTAGACCCAAACCCAATCCAAAGGGTCTGTGTATTTTTATTATTGTTTGCCCAATTCAATTGTTGTTTTTGAAAGGGAAAAAAAATTTATTACCATGCACGTATGTTTTGTTTTTGTTTTTGTTTTTGTTTTTGTTTTTATTTTTTTGTTTTAATTTAAATAAGCAAAATGGAGACGACTACCAAACAAACACTTTTGCCGTCTTTATTTCAGCATACTGAAAAACACAATGTAACCAAACAAATCCCTAACTAATTTGATTGGATTCACTTCGATTCTCTATCCCATTACGTAAGTTTGACCAAAATTTGTTTTAAAAAAGTTTTTTTTATTGAGTTTAGACTCCTGTAAAATAAAAGGCAATTTACCAGTTGTAATTTAGACTTTGTTTGGTTAGTGGATTTATTGAAGAAAAAGAAAATGGAAAGTAAAACTAGCTCCCTTATGTTTCTCTTGTGTTTTCTTCCATTCTTGAATATCATTAGAAGTTAAAAAATTTCATAATATTGTCGTAACTAAAGAAACAGGAGAGGAAAGTGATTTACAAAATTCAAAAGTTCTAATTCATTTCTCACAATATTTCACTTTCCTTCATATTTTCCTCCTTGGTAACAACAAAAGAAAACATTTTTCTTTCTTTTCTTTTATTGAATCTATGAACTAAACAAAGCCTTAGAGGATTTCAGAGGTTTTTTTTTATGAGTAATTCTTTGGTGATAACTTTCATACAACTTTCATACAACCTTTTAAAAGATGTGTCTCTCTCTCTTGTGTCACTGTGGGGTCCAATGACATCACAGGAGAGAGATAGACACATATTTTTATAAGATTGTATGAAAGTTGTATAAAAATTGTCACCAAAAAATTACTCTTTTTTTATATGTTCTATGTAATGTTTAGTAGGTTTGGGAATCCCTGAAAAAACTTTTGGTGATAAATGGGAACACCTTTTCTTTTTTTTTTTAAGTTGTGCTTTAATTTTTCAAGTGTTAGAATAATCCAATAATTAAAGCCGAAGTAGAATTTATTGAAGAACATGTAAGATTTAATCTGTGAATATTAGAGTCAGGCATGTAAAAAAAATCGAACAAAATTGAACACCAATCAAACCAATTAGTTCGGTCGGTTGACCCAAAAAAAAAATACTCAGTAGAAAACTAAATTGCACAGCCAAAACACACAAAATTGAACCGAACCAAACCGAATCAAACCAAAACCGAACGATAGATTTGATAACCACCAAAATCGAACCGATTACACATCTAATTAGAGTCAAGGTTTATGAAGATTTTTAGATAAAAAAAAAGGGGGGTTAAAATGGAGGTATTTTAGAATACCTCTTTTACTTCTTCTCACCACTCACATATCAAGCCTTGGAACTAGGGGTGTGTTTTGGAACGGAAATTCCGATTCCGACCGATTCCGATCCGAAAATTTTCGATTTTGGCAAGTAAAAATACATTCCGAATTCCGAAATTCCGAATTCCGAAAATTCCGAAAAATTTCGGATCGGAATCGGAATTTTTTCAGAATTCCGAAAATTCCGAAAATATGCCGAAAATATTCCGAAAAATATATTCCGAAAAAATTTTGAAATATTCCGAAAAAATTCCGGAAAATTCCGAAATTACCTTACACTACTTGTCCCACATCGGTTAGCCATGAAAAAGGATAAGGAATGTGAGTCTATAAATTAGTCCCAACTTGATCCACATTAGTCCAAGCACTAAGCTTGTATCGGAAAATTCCGAAAATTTCCGAAAATATCCGATTCCAAAAAATTCCGAAAATTTTTGAAATTTTTCGAAAATGATCCGATTCCGAAAATTTCGAAATTTCCGAAATTTCCGAATCGGAACGGAAAATAAAAATTCCGAATTTTCGGAATAGGAATCGGAACGCCGAAATAATTTCTGAAAATTTCAGAATTTTTTCCGAAACCCCTATTTCCGATCCGATCCGGCCAAAACACACCCCTACTTGGAACCGATGTCCTAAGGCTAGAAAATCTAGCACATAGACCAACAGAGACAAGGTAGGCAGCTGTCATCTGTATTTATTCACATACATATAAACACACATATTGGACAGTTATATCGCGCTTCTAAAATTTGAATATCGAATACCACTGACCAATAATGTGAGTTTTTAATGAAACATGATTTAGTAGTACCATATCTTGTCAGAAAAGATGTTTGTGTAACTTTGCATACCTCAAAAGAAGTTGGCGTTTTGATCTTATCTCAAAAAAGAACAGAGTAATACATAAACATGTGCTTAACCAAACAATCTCTGAGACTATGGTTCAAAAAAAAAAAAAGGGTAAATTACCTTTTACCCACCTGTGGTTTGCCCTTGTGACACATAACCCCCCTGTGGTTTAAAATGATACACATTACCCCCTGAACTTGTGGGCAAAGTGCCACAGTTACTCTTTCTGTCAAAAGTAACGGAAGATGCTGAAGCTTGCACATGGGACATAAGCATAAAGATTGGGCACCAAAACACTTTCATTTAATGACCAAATTGCCCTCATCTTGCTCAGCCTTATCTCCTACCACACACATCTGAAATCGCAGACCCAGGGAAGAAAAACAGAGCATATCGGTTGCTCTTCTTCGTCTTTTGATTGATTGGATTTCATCACCCTCTAATCAAACATCTAGACTTCAGCATCCTGTAATCAAACATGTCATCTTCTTCGTCACATTTTTTTCGCGATCTGGGCATGGTGGCCGTTCAACAATTGGAGCGATTAGAGGTCGTATATGCTTATGTGGTGTGCTCTATTTAGACAGATTTTGAACTTGTTTAAGAATGTAGTTAGAACTGCTTCGATCTCCATCTCTTATACTTTCTCTCTCTAATTAACTGTTGATTCTCTGATTCTGAAACTTCATTACTGTGTTCTTGATTTAATCCCATATGGAAAAATTGAAGGACCCAATTGGCGGATTGTGAAAATTGTACCTGGGCATGGATAAAACTTTCGATTTCATCTCTTTGTTGTCTAATTTCAGCTGCGAAATCTTCTGATAAGAGAGAGAAAAGAACAGTGGAAGAACATTGAGGAGAGAGAGTCTCACGTTGCTGTTGTTGCTGCAATTGCTGTTCCCCAAAATTTATCAGCTGATTTGTATGAAGCTGACTAATATTTATCAGCTGTTGAGGCTGAGATTGAATCGAAAATGGATTGATTGATGACCCAGTTGTTGCAGTAATATTGTTTTCTCTTCCTCTCTTTCTTGTATTTGTACTACCCACTGTTCATAAACACCCATAAAACAGAAATTGAGATTCAATCTATATTTTCAATGAAATTACTTGATTAATTGAAAGGCAATTTGAATTTTTTTTTTTTTTAAGCTGACCTCCATTGTTGAAGAACATTTGGGATTGATCAAGAAAGCTTGATCCTCCTGGTTGGGGTTGAATTGAATAGTCATTTCCAAGTGGGTTCTTTTGGTCCTTTAAGCTTCTGCACAATAGATTTTCAATCAATGAATAATCCAAGATGCAGAGATAGAAATTTGGGGAGAGAGGTGAATCCAAACCTGTTCTTTTGATCCTGATATTACTGTGTTCTTGACTTCATCCCATATGAGTGTTGAAGTTGGAGAGAGAATGTAGAGATAAAGTTAGAGAGAGAATGAGAAGCATACTTTCCCTTTTGTAGGGTTCTCTTTCATGAAAGGAGTTGTGTGGGAGCAGGAAGATTGGAAGAAGCAGGCCAGAGTGGTTGTGAGCCCCGTGAGAGGGACAAAAGGGTTCTTTTGTCATTACGCATAGGGCATTAGAAAGAGTAACTGTGGCACTTTGCCCACAAGTTCAGGGGGGTAATGTGTATCATTTTAAACCACAGGGGGTTATGTGTCACAAGGGCAAACCACAGGGGGGTAAAAGGTAATTTACCCAAAAAAAAAAATTTCACAAAATGTGCTTAACCAAACAATCTCTGAGACTTTGACAACTTGATCGATGGACCATAGTCCGGGACAGATCTAGAAATTTGACTAATTTAGGGCTAGCTTAATAATTTTTTTAAAATTTAGGGGGTCGAATCTATGTTCTTCAAACATATTTATTGAATCCATCATTGGCCATAGCCATGATGTATACATATATATATATATATATATATATTTACACACAGTTAGGCTCTCCAAAGCACTGGAGTAGAACGCACTGGTGACACACAAGGCTTTAAAAACCCAGAAACCTGCCCCGCCGTCCCGCACGTGTATGGGGTAACCACTCATCTGGGTTTTTAAAGCCTAGCGCATCGCCCAGTGCACTCTATCCAGTGCGTTGGGGAGCATGACTGTACATACATGTACATAGAGAATTGCTAAATACACCACATTTACTCACAAACATTTTATCTTTTTACACTACAGCTACATGTGATGCATGTAGCGAAAAATATGGTGTATTAAGCAATTCCCTATATACATACACGTTATATATGTAATCTATTTTGTGAGGATGGCCTTCACTTCATTACCTGCCCAGAAGAACACAGCACAAATCTTTGGTTTGGGGTAGTTTCATCTTCCTTATTGCTATGGCATTTCAACCATTACTAAACTCAATCTGCAATTCCTCAATTCACAATGATGCTCAAGACTTCTTGTCCATTTTATAGCCGATTATTTTGGAAGTATCTAAAAATTTTGAGTAATGCTACACACACTCGGAAAAGTACACCAAAATGTACAACTTTGCTTAAAAAGGTTGGACCTTGCGCTGAAAAGTCTACAAATACAAAAGTGGGTGTTTTGTGTGTGCAGGCTTTTCAGCACAAGGTCCAACCTTTTTAAGCAAAGTTGTACATTTTGGTGTACTTTTCCGAGTGTGTGTAGCATTGTTGAAAAAATTTACACAAGTGCTAAGCACACAACATAATCCACAACAGGGCTTTAAATATGTTGTACCCTGTATTGTTTGAATTTTTTACACTTTTCTGTGCATCACTTATACAACACAAGGTACAACACATTTAAAGCCCTGTTGTGGAATGTGTTGTTTGCCTAATGTTTTTGAAAATTTTAATACTTTGCTAACCAACTTTTTCGAAAATCACATTTTTCAAAAAGCTGAAAAGAGAAATCAATTGTGACTCCTCCCAATTTCATCTTAAAGAGGGCGTCTATGGGTGAGTGAAAAGCAATAAAAATATAACAATTCAAACCCATTAGGTACAACCAAGCACAACCAAGCTTAAGGATTTATTTTCACAATAAGGAAAACAAGTCCTAGTTGGGATCTACAAAAATATCAAGTTTTCAACTACTAAAAACAAATCACAAAGTAGAGAAGGGACTTTTAAGCATTGAATAGGAGTGCTAATTGAACTTTTAACTAAATCTCAGTATTGATATTTCATACACAAACTTACAAAAGAATAAGCCCGAAAAAACAAAAGAATCGCGAATGAAGAACGAAGATACAGAATACTATTTTTAAAAAAGAAAAAAAGGAAAGAAAAAAAAAAAACCTTAAATATCGTAATGAACATCGCCATTTTTCCAATGGCTTCTCTCTATCTCTACGATGAAACGTTTATGAGTCCTCCCCTAACAGAACTTTCTGCTCCTATCAGGCAAATTGGGGATTCGGATTGTAGATTGCAGAGAATGAGCAAGAACCCATATCGCCTGTGTTTATATATAATCTGTATATATTGCCTATATCGACTATCATTTGTCATCTATTGAACCTGCTCGCCGATCAAGTCAAGACCCACGAGCAGGAACGATATTCCCTGAAAGAGCAAGAAATAGAAATGTACACCTTGAGCTGCCAAAAGACTTCTGGCTGAAGCTGTGAGAAGAAGGAAAGCGAGTGCCAATTCCTTCGTATATATCCTATTGTGCTTCTTTTTCCGAGATTTCTTTTCCTCTTGCTGTTTAATTTCCTGCGTTAAATCCCCTAAATCGGGCACCGAAACACCCCTTTGAGGCTTTCCCTCTTTCTCAACCAAAGAAGTGAGATCTCCCTCGGAGGACCGACCCGATTTCTTGGTGACAACCCACTCGTATGCGCTCCCGAGTTGGAATAGACCGGAGATCATGGCATTGAACTTAGTCACGGACATGGTGTTTTCGAAGAGGAGGTAAGGGACGATGAAGGGAAAAGACTTTGGTGCCGGGAGGATATTGAGGAAGGACATGATGGCAGGGATGTAACATACAACCCACGCCGGAAGCGCGGCTTCGGGGACAAACATGGTCATCGGTAGAATTATGCAGAAGAGGGTGAATGAATAAAAGGGTAGGATTAGTTTTCTTAGGAGGAAGAAGAGGAAAATCAAATTCGCCTTTTTCCAAACGCTAATCTGCAAAAGCCCCAACAGAAACAAAGCGAAAGAAATTAGAATCCACCTCATTGTGAACAATGTAGTCTTTGATACAATGCGAAAATAAAAAAGAACTGCTTCGTGTGCGTGTATATATATATATATAGATATACCTTTGATCGAACGATGTCGGGTAAGCACAAACGGAACAACTGCATAGGTCCAGAATGCCATCTGTGTTGTTGTTTCCTGTAAGCTTCGTAGGATTCCGGTACCTCACATTGGCACTGAAAATCGGAAAGCACACAATTTTGAGTAATTCATAGGCGTTCTAGAATACATTAACTAAAAAGACAACGAGTTTGAATGGCTCCATCTGGGAATAAGTAGTTGTGTTCCTTTAAATAAAAAAAAATAAAATAAATAAATAATAATAAATAAATAAAAAGATGCTCAAAATCATATATTTTGACATTCCAATATAGAGGGATGGCCACAAAACGAAGTGACTTTAGGAACTCCCGAATTTATCTGATCGAATAAATTCACAATGATGAATTTTACTTTAAGATGCTGCATAAATAATGAATGAGGCCATTCAAGTTCACGGCCCAAACATGCCAAAAGAATCAACTGCCTCGATATTAAGGTTTCGTTTGGTTCATAGATTTTGTGATAGAAATGAAAAGAGAAAACTAAGGGAACTAGTGACCAAAATAGGGAAGAAAAAAATTAGTTGCTTTTTTCTTGATTGTTACTATAGTTGGATAAAATCTAATCCCCAATCTTTTTTAAGCATGACGGAAAACACTTGAGGAATGGATTTTCCTTCTCATTTCTCATACACTTATCTTTTCCTAATCAAAATCTATGAACCAAACAGGGTATAAGTAATGCAATAAAATACCTCAACATCATTGAGGAAGATGAATTTCCACCCATGGAGATGAGCACGGACCGCGATGTCCATGTCCTCAACAGTAGTTCTCTCCAACCACCCACCAGAATCCTTCAACGCCTTTATCCTCCAAACACCGGCGGTCCCGTTGAACCCAAAGAAATTGAGAAAAATTCCATTCACTTGTTGCTCCACCTCGAAATGGAAAGCCAAGTTAATGAGCTGCAACCTAGTTAGCAAGTTTTCGTCCTTGTTCACAAAAGACCACCTTGCTTGAACTAGCCCTACTTCCTCATTATCCTGCAATGTACAGTCAATTGGAGTATTGGTTTTAATAGCCTAATTGTATTGAATTTGCAAGTAGCCCAGTAACATAAATGGTACACACACACAAGTAGATGTGTCTAAGTGAATTTGGTGGTGAAAAGATAGAATTGTCGTACATACGCACATAGTGTAATATTGTATTGAATAGGAAAGCTGCCCAATAACTTAAATGCAAAACACACGCGCGCGCGCAAGTAGATGTATGCCAGTAAATTTCAGTGATCAAAAGATAAGAGTATCCCAACACATGAACATTGTCGTGAATTGCCAAGAAGCCCAATAACTTAAAGTGGGACTAAACCCCACACCCCACACACACCAGAGAAAAAAAAAATTAGATATGTGCAAAGTAATTTAGGTGATCAAAAGATAGAATTATTGCCCCACACACACACACACACACACATACCCTGTAGACTATAGTGAGTTGGCAAGTAGCCCATGCACACACACTTAAATTGGAACACACACACACACAGGAATGAGATACATGGAAGTACTTTGGGTGATCAAATTACAGAATTATCATGGCAAAAGGAATTCAAGAAATTGTGGCACAGAAGAGAAAGCATTGAATATTTTGAAATGAGGATTTGTTCTCTTTAGAAAATAATGGATTCGCCAAATTGTAGTGAATTGGCAAGTGGCCCTATACTTGAATGGGACACTCACTAGTAGATTATGTAAGTAATTCAGTGATCAAAAGACAGAATTGAAAAGGATTGAATTGCCTTTCACCCAAAAGAAGAAGAAGAAGAAGAAGAAGACAGAATAGCCACACACCACAATGACACACACACATATAAACACAAGTACATATAAAAGTAATTTCGGTTATCAAAAGACAGAATTGAAAAGGATAGAATTGCCTTGCACCCCAAAAAAGAAAAAGAAAAAGAAAAGGATGGAATAGACAGGCACACACGCACGCACACACTCATTGTAGTGAATTGGCAAGTAGCCCAATAACTTCAAACAAGCATAAACACAAGCATATATGCAAGTGATCAAACTGTAGAACTGTCATGGCAATATGGAATTCAAAGAGATTGTCACACAAAAGAGAACGGAATGAATACCTTGAAATGAGGGATTGTTCTCTTCAGAAAATCAGGGGTGGGTTGAAAATCGGCATCGAAAATGGCAACAAACTCATAATCTCTCACATAGCTACAATTCATAGCAGACTTAAGATTACCAGCTTTATAACCATCTCTAATCACTCTATGCCTATACACTATCCTTGAACCCTCTTGCTGCCATTTATGAACCTCCTCTTTGATCAACAACTGTGTTGTTGGGTCATCCGAATCATCCAAAACTTGTACAAGCAATTTCGACTTTGGCCAGTCCAAATTGCACACAGCACCAATAGACTGCTGATACACCTAATATAAAAACACAAACATATAATATATATACATATACATATATATATATATATATATATTAAACACATATATATACAGAAAGTGGTTAAATGGGTTTTTGTGGGTTACCTCTTTTTCATTGCACATGGGGATCTGAACAAGAACCATGGGGAAGAAACCACCATCACCGGACTCAAGATCAATAGAGTCTTGTTTGGCAGTTGGTTTGATCTTCTTCAATCGGATCCACAAACAACCCAAACAGAGGACTAACCTATCCAAGCTCTGGATAAGGAAGAGTACGATACAGACATTGATGAGGAATTGAAGAGGAGGAGCGAGATAGTCCACCCGAATCAAAACCCACCTCGAATACAACGAATCAAACACACCCTTAAACCCAAATGGGGTTGTAAGTACATATATATACTGTAATTGAAGATTAGAAGAACCCAAATGCCAACCCTTGTAATAAGCAGCTATTTCGAACCCTAGTAATAAAACAGACAGCCATAGAAACACTTTGATACAAGTATAGAATCTGTTTTTAACGATCATATTTTTGGAACCCATTCGGGTTTCGTTGTCGGCATCTGTTTTGCCGGCAGCGACACGGCGGCGGATTGCGGCGGCGAGGGCGAGCATTGCCGGAGCAATGGAGGCTAAACAACCGGCGGCCTTGTGGGCTTTCAAAAGTAGGACCCACGTGAGCTGTTTGGCGTTCTTGTTTCTGGCTTTGTCACGGAGGCGATGCGGCGGAGAACCACCGTCGTGGAGGAAATCGTCCTCCGACGGGGCTTCGAGCTCGACCATGGACCAGTTATTGGGATTCTCCATCTTAACGACTACCGGCGTCCCTATGTGGGTCTGTTTGGTCCACCAATCGAACGAGGGCGCCATTTTTTTTGTGTTTTTCTCGGATCTCAACGACCCAGTTCGGAAAATAAAGTTCAGAGGACACCCAATTCGTTTCTATAGCTCAAATTGATAAAATGTGGAAGACCCAGATCGGGAAAAGCTAAAAATCTGATCCCATTTTCAGAGAAACAAGCAAACCCAAGCATAAAAGGAGAGAGAGAGAGAGAGAGAGAGAGAGAGAGAGAACGACCCAGTTCGTAAAATCAAGCTCAGAGGACACCCAATTGGTTTCAGAAGCTCAAATTGATAAAATGTGGAAGACCCAGATCGGAAAAAGCTATAACTCTGATCCCATTTTTCAGAGAAACAGGAAAACCCAAGCAGGAGAGAGAGAGAGAGAGAGAGAGAGAGAGAGAGAGAGAGAGAGTCTGCACAATGTAGACAGAAAGAGAGAGAGAGAGAGAGAGAGAGAGAGAGAGAGAGAGAAGAGGGACGCGTGGTGGGAGAGTATGAGAGCTATGCGTCTCTAATCCATGGCGACATTCGTTTATAATCTATGGGAACAGAGAGGTGAGAGAGAGAGAGAGAGAGAGAGAGAGAGAGGGGGAGGCTGTGACTTGGAAGGTGAGTCCCAAAAGTGCTTCTAAATCAATTTACAGCTTGCGAAGGCTTTTACGATTTTGGATAGTGAGAGAGAGAATATATTAGAAACAGCTCAACACGTCTATGATTTTGATTCCCAGAGAATGAAATTCAAAAACAACACACAATTTGACTCCACGTTCAAGTTCTCTCTCAATTAGGGGTGTCAATCTTTGACACGATAATCCGTTTTATTGAGACAATCCGAACACGACACGACATGACACGCTTAATTTAAAATAGTTTGTATTATAGATGAATAGCACTCAAAACTAAAAATTAAACTCAAAGCACACAACCCGATTAATGACACAATTATGACACGAGAACCCGAATTGTCACCCCTACTCTCAATTCCAAAACCAGTTACTACTATTTATCAGAAATTTTTTAATTTCTCCCAGAAAAAAAAAATTAGTGAAAATTTAATTACCGGATTCAATATCATTGTGAAATAGACTATTTCTAGTTCTTTTTTCAAAGGGAGAGTTCTGACAGAGACTTTTTTCTAGTTTTTTTTTTTCACCAAATCTTAAGCCCTAGTATCACAGATAATTAATCCAAAAAAATAAAAAATAAAAAATTTGCCCCATTTTCTTTGTCTATTTTCATATATCGAACTTTTTAAGTAAAAATTATTAAATATACTGTCTCTCATTAAAAAAAAAGTTCATTCTTCCAAATTTACCAATTTTTCTTCCTTTTCTTAAGAACTACTAATACTTCTCCATATTTAAGTTTAAAAAAGGTATTATTGAAAAGTGAGTAAAAAATATACATTTAATAATCAAAGTGTTACTCCGTATTTAGTTTTAGAATGACTAAAAAAAGAAAAATAGTCAATAAAAATGGGACAAAGGAAGTATAAATAACTATACATATACAAATAATACACCACAAATCGATAAAAGATTTAGGGAATTGTTATGTACACCCGTGTATTTGCTATGTACACCCAAAATCTTTTATTCTAATCACTTTCCTTCTAAAAATTCTCACTTTTGTGAAGGTAAACGGTATACATAGCAAAATTAGCGGTGTACATAGTAATTCCCAAGATTTTTCGTTCTTTATTACTGTAATTCTACAAAAACATGAATATATATATATATACACACACAGAAATAACTATATATACACCACAATCAATAAAAAGATTTATCTTTCTTTCTAATTTGTGGAGTGAGAAGTTTTGATCCTCCTTACGGGCTGTAATTTTTCCAGTAAGTAATCTTATCTTCTTTTTAATCATAATTTAATTATGCAGATAAAAAGATATGTAACGGGTGTATAAATATGTCATAAAAAAAAACGGGTATATCTATATATATATATATATAGGTATGTAATTGTACAGTCAGGCTCTAAAGTGGCGTCCTCTCTTTATTAAAGAGAGGGTCTCCGTTTTGGCCGTCGAATCGTGTTTAAAAACTGTAAAATAACAACATTGTCATTAATGAAAACACGATTCGACGGCCAACAGAGGCCCTCTCTTTAATAAAGAGATAACGCCCTCTTTAGACAATTTTCGTGTAATTGTAATGCACAATGCTATAAGATTGTATGGTCATTTTTAGACACAGAAACACAGTACTAAAAAGAAAGGTAAGAGAGACGGGACCGTTTCAAATAGTTTCTATATTGCGAAACTTTACACTATTCGGAGAAATTATATCATGACCATCATACTTAATATTTTGTGAGTTTTGTGTGAGTCCCATAAAAATGAAATGATCACCGTAACCTCATATGATGTGACGCTTACATGGAATAATTTCTCCTTGATTGAAGGCCTACAATCACGTTTCCAAAATGGAAGGCAGGCAAATCAAATGTTCTATGAGACTTTAAAGTATAAACGCATATACTATAAATCGTTTCCGTTGTAAAATTTTACAAAGCATGTTGGAGTTCCAAAAGCACGTTTTGCTGAAATAGGTTCAGAGTTACTTCCGTCCAAATGTGATGCATCAAAAAAAATTGTACTTTAAAGAAATTTTTACTAATTTTCATGGTACCTTTATGATTATAGCTTTTGTTTTTGCCTAACCAAAACTTCGAAGCCAATCAAATGTCCCGAAAAAAAAAATTGAAGCCAAACACCAAAAAGAAAAGAAAAGAAGGTAAATCAAAGAGGATGAGAAATATAAATACATTTATATACACATATGTATGTATATATATTCCTTTTTTGTACATTTATTTATTTTATCAGATTCATTTTAATTATTTATTTAATTTGGCGGATTCTTCTTTGAGGGCTAAAAAGAAGATTGGTCATCTTCTATGGTGGGCTAATGACCAAGTCTGCCGCTAGCTAGATCTCTAAACTAAGGGCCATTTTGTCACAAAGTAGTACTCATTTTGCCTCGTGTGTGATTGTTAATGACTAAACTTAGCATTAATATCCAAAGAAGACCTTTTCTCCCAATTTTGCCAAATTACCATTTGATTAGGCGTCGGTTTATGTATCCCACTGTAATTAGACATTTGGCATCTAATTGACAGCTAAGATTTTCTTATGAAACACCCATATATAGTTGATGTTTGGGTATCACAATAGTCAGTTTTGTGGTTCGAATTTGTGGTTCTTTTTAGTTGTTGCTTGGGTATCACAAGAGTGAGTTGTGTGGTTCGGTTCAAAGAAGAACCAAATTGAATATTGTTCTTCGTTTGTTTGGGTGTAAATTTTTTTTTTAGATATATAAGAATTTTTATATGGTTTAAAAATGCCCCAAAAATGATTATTTGTAAATAAACATCATAGTGATATAAAAATAGATAAAGTGAGATTTGGGCTAAATCTGATCATATTTCCAAACAAGCCGATCGTTTCATCTTTTCAACAAATTGAGACAATTATGACTATCACTGTCTTAATCAAACTTTACAACTCCTTTTGATTTGTTTCACTATTTTTGTCAATTTAACTATTTCACAAAATACTGTAATTGCAATGACAACTGGAGAACTAAATAGGTAAGCTATGTTAGACCAATATTTTTTTTTTTTTTTTAATAACATGATTACAAGACCCATTTGTTGTACAGTCTAAATCTATGACACAATGAAGTGACAGGATACTAAAAAAAAAAAAATTTGCTTGTTGAGTTCCAAATGGTTGCTTCTTTTTATTTATTTCATTTTTTTTTTTATGAAAAATGGTTGCGTTCACAACCATATATAACAATAATGTGGTTGATGTAATTGTCAAAATTTTACATTTTTACCACATGGAATGTTTTAGAATCGAATCATTCTCTTCGGTGCATTACAAAAGAATTTGTTTTGATAATTATTATGAATGGTACAATAATTGTCATATTTATCTCAAATTTATTTCTTAACACATATAATATAGTAGTTGGGCCATATCAGTAATAGTGCGATCAGACCACTTAATTTTTACAATAAGTTATTATATATAACCTCATTATCACGTGTGTTGGAATTATATTTGGAAAACTACGACATTACTCTATTCTTATAAGATGAATGTATCATGTTGTGTTATTTATGAATGGAATAGATTAAAATTGTACCACTCTGAAATGGCGAAATGAATAAAAGATTGAATCCGATAGAAAATTTGTCTAATAGCAAATTTTAACTTTAAAAATGTGGCAAAAACATTATTTCTCATTTAGAAAGAATACTCGCCATTTTTTTCAATCCCAGCTCTTGTGAAGTGGAAATTCGGGATATAAAAGCTCTTTTGGGGTGTCAATGATTTTTTTCAGCATGAGAAATACATGGGCCTCCCAACTCTGATGAGCCGGAATAAAAAGCCAATTTTTCGCTCCATTCAAGAATGGTTGTAAATAAAATTAAAGTATGGAAGGAGATGTTGTTTATCTCGTGGTGGGTGAGAAATTCTTATGATAAGATTATGTAGAGAGATATGTCCATCCTATAAATCTAATTATATGGTGAAAAAAGCCCAATGCCATCAAATATTAAGGGTATGTTTGAAAATCCTTGAAAACAATAATTGCATTCATATTTGTACTTTGTATTTTAACTACAACAATTACGAACTCGAACTCAAATGATTCTGCTACAAAAAATGCTCTTTATAAAATGATTTCTAAAATCATAAATTTTGGCATCTCTGAAAAATAAAAATAAAAAAATGAAGTGTAATAAGAAATATGATAAAGACTCCAATTTATATGTAATTTGTAAAGTTGTTATGAAAGACGCTGATGATGCCAAAAATTGGTAAGAGTAAAGTAGAGCAATTTAAGGAGAGAGAGAGAGAGTGAAAGACTATTTTTTGTATGTGGTTCGGCCCTGTTAATGAAGGTACCTACGTCCACGGGTGTGTCTGAGCACGTTCACTAGCAGATCACCGGCGGGCCTGGTGAGCCAACAAAGAGGGGCGGCACTACCAGTAATACCGGCCGGGAGTATGCGTATAATGGTGAATTTTGTAGAGGTGCTGTGTAGACTACAGATTATTGGCCCCTTCAATGGGGGGTGAGAGGTCTCTTTTATAGATGTAAGAGACATACTCATACATAGATAAGGAAGTATAATCCCATTAGGATGTGATTGACACCAATCAAGTAGGTTTCCTAATTGTATTAGGATTGATTGACATTAATTGTGGGGGTTTCCTAATTGGATTAGGAAACAGTTGCACTTTCCATTAGTCTTCCAAACTGAGTAGGAAACTGCCCATAATTTTGGGTGTATCAGCTGCCCCCCATTTCCAAGATTGGCCAGATGCTATATCGGGGCAAGTTTGGAAATCAGTTTGATGTTACTTGCCGCTGTCTGAGTGCCTGTGGAAGCTGCCTCGGGGCTTCTGAGCCTGGTGAGTCCTCGGGAACTGGCTGAGAGTTGAGTCCTTGCCTAGCTCGGGACTTTTAGGTGCTCGGGAACTGACCGGGAGTTGAGACCCGGCCTAATTCGGAGTCTTTGAATGCTCGGGAAGTGACCGAGAGTTGAGACTCGGCCTACTTCGGAGTCTTTTTTTGCTTGAGTTAGCTCCCAGGATGGTTATCTTCTGCCCGTAAACCTTCGTCAAGGCTGTGGGTAGAAGGATTTTACCATGTTGGAAAAGCCGACCTAAAGCGTATTGCTCTAGGGTCCTTTTTTCATGTTAACTCCCCAGGATGGTTGTCTTCCGCCCGGCCAGCCTTCGTCAAGACTGTTGGGAGAAGAGCTTGACCATGTTGGTGGAGCCGACCTAAATCACGGTGCTTTAGGGTCCTTTTGCTCCCCTATCGTCGGCCAACCTAAGAGATTTTAGTCACCTCTATCGTCGGTCTGGACCTAAGTGGAGTTAATGCCTCTGAGTACTGTAGGTGCTCGGGTTGTCCAAGATTTTGACTTGGTTATCCGCGAGGCCTGTAGATACCCGGTGTGATTACCTGTTTAGTTCACTACGCCATCTTGCCCCCCAAGCTTTCGCTAAGACGAGGGTCTTAAAGAGGCTATGATCTGTAGGTAACCGACCTGGAACATGGTGGTTGCAGGGTCTTTTGAAGCTTGCCATCATCAGCCACCTAGGGGGTTTGCCCCCATCGTCGGCTGGACCTAAGCGAAGCCGGTGCCTCGGGCGTGACCCCGAGGTCTTTGGTGCCTGGGTTCGGAGCCCGAGGTCTTTTGAGTGCCTGAGTTCGGAGCTCGAGGTCTTTTAAGTGCCTGGGTTCGGAGCCCGAGGTCTTTGCATGCCTCGGGGTTAGGCCCGAGGACTTCGTAGATGCCTCGGGGTCATGCCCGAGGACTTTGTAGATGCCTCGGGGTTAGGCCCGAGGACTTTGTATGAACTCTGTCAATCGGTGGAGCCTTACGCGGTGATTAGGCAAGTACCACTGTAGTCGGACTCATCTAGACCGATGGAGACAAGAGGTCGGATCAGGATCGTCAGGCTCCAGATCTCTCTGTGCTGGAGGCAAAGCCGGAACTGCTTGATCCTGACCGATGTGAACTGGAGGTCGGGTCGGGACTGCCGAACCATGCCTGTTGTGAGCTGGAGATCCGGTCGGGGCTGCCTGACCCGGACTGCTGTGAACCGGTGGTCGGGTCGGGATTGCCGGACTCAGACCTCTGTGAACTGGAAGAACTGTAAGAACTCCCAGGCTGATCTCGCTTTCGCTTACTTTTAGAAGACTCGTTGCTTTCTTGCCCGGTGTATTTGGTCTTCAGAAACTCTTCAGTGTCAATAAATTTTCCAACCCTCTCAGAGAGCTCAACCAAAGTTTCCGGTCGGTTTATGTGGAACGACGCGGCGCACTTGGTGTGTTGAACTCCCGAGCAGAAGGCTATGATGGCGATTGTCTCGTTCAAATTGCGGATTTGAAGCTTCTGTTGGTTGAACCGGTCGGTGAACTACTTGAGGGACTCATTATTCCGTTGTCTGACTGTTAGTAGTTGCATGTCTGGCTTTGGCCGCTCATGCATACCGGCGAACTGGTTGATGAACTGCTTGCTGAGTTGTTTGAAACTGCAGACCGACCGGGGCTCCAAGGAGTAGAACCACTGCATGGCCGGGCCTTTCAAAGTGCTGGGGAAGGCTAGGCAGTGTAGCTCATCGGAGTTGGTGGCTAGGGCCATCTGAGCCTTATAGGTTCGGACGTGGTCGATCGGACTTCCCGAGCCGTTGTATGAATCTAGCCGAGGCTGCTTGAATTTGCGCGGGCTAGAGAACCTCGTGATCTGGCTGGAGAATGGTGACTCTGTCTCGGTATTGGCTTGATTCGGAACACAGTTTTGACCAAGCTTTTTGGCCACTCCGTCGATCTGTTTCTTCAAGTCCTTGATTCGGGCTTCCACTCCTTCCCGACCGGTATCTGAGGAGCTGGTCAGGTTGGTGGAAGAGGCTTCTTCATGGCAGGGTGTTGTCCTCTGGGATCGGGCTCGGCTATGACTCCGGGTAACCGTTCGCCTAGGGACGACTTGGCTCTTGACCGAGTGACCCTGGACTGATTCCCGGGCCATACGCTCCTGCCTTTCCTCTCGGGCAGCACGCCCACTGTTGATGTCTCTGGCATACTCAACATGGGACAGGTTGGCTCGAGTCCGTTGTCGGGTCAAGATCGGTTCTCGACCATACGCAATGTTTCCGGGTCGTTTCCCGACCACTGGAGGATTGCTTTGCTGGGCTAGCATTGCTTCGATCTGTTGCTGGATTTGACGCTGGCCCTCCAAGAGTTGTGTGAGGGTTGCGGTGATTTGCTCATATGTCGGGACTGCTGCAGTCGACGCCGGGGCCGAAGGAACATCCCGGTCGGACTGCTGCGCAGCCTTCTTTGGTGGCATATTGATCAGCCAAGAATTTGTTGATGAGAAGAATTGTCGTTCCCACAGACGGCGCCAAACTGATGATGCCAAAAATTGGTAATAGTAAAGTAGAGCAATTTAAGGAGAGAGAGAGAGAGTGAAAGACTATTTTTTGTATGTGGTTCGGCCCTGTTAATGAAGGTACCTACGTCCACGGGTGTGTCTGAGCACGTTCACTAGCAGATCACCGGCGGGCCTGGTGAGCCAACAAAGAGGGGCGGCACTACCAGTAATACCGGCCGGGATTATGCGTATAATGGTGAATTTTGTAGAGGTGCTGTGTAGACTACAGATTATTGGCCCCTTCAATGGGGGGTGAGAGGTCTCTTTTATAGATGTAAGAGACATACTCATACATAGATAAGGAAGTATAATCCCATTAGGATGTGATTGACACCAATCAAGTAGGTTTCCTAATTGTATTAGGATTGATTGACATTAATTGTGGGGGTTTCCTAATTGGATTAGGAAACAGTTGCACTTTCCATTAGTCTTCCAAACTGAGTAGGAAACTGCCCATAATTTTGGGTGTATCAGCTGCCCCCCATTTCCAAGATTGGCCAGATGCTATATCGGGGCAAGTTTGGAAATCAGTTTGATGTTACTTGCCGCTGTCTGAGTGCCTGTGGAAGCTGCCTCGGGGCTTCTGAGCCTGGTAAGTCCTCGGGAACTGGCTGAGAGTTGAGTCCTTGCCTAGCTCGGGACTTTTAGGTGCTCGGGAACTGACCGGGAGTTGAGACCCGGCCTAATTCGGAGTCTTTGAATGCTCGGGAAGTGACCGAGAGTTAAGACTCGGCCTACTTCGGAGTCTTTTTTTGCTTGAGTTAGCTCCCAGGATGGTTATCTTCTGCCCGTAAACCTTCGTCAAGGCTGTGGGTAGAAGGATTTTACCATGTTGGAAAAGCCGACCTAAAGCGTATTGCTCTAGGGTCCTTTTTTCATGTTAACTCCCCAGGATGGTTGTCTTCCGCCCGGCCAGCCTTCGTCAAGACTGTTGGGAGAAGAGCTTGACCATGTTGGTGGAGCCGACCTAAATCACGGTGCTTTAGGGTCCTTTTGCTCCCCTATCGTCGGCCAACCTAAGAGATTTTAGTCACCTCTATCGTCGGTCTGGACCTAAGTGGAGTTAATGCCTCTGAGTACTGTAGGTGCTCGGGTTGTCCAAGATTTTGACTTGGTTATCCGCGAGGCCTGTAGATACCCGGTGTGATTACCTGTTTAGTTCACTACGCCATCTTGCCCCCCAAGCTTTCGCTAAGACGAGGGTCTTAAAGAGGCTATGATCTGTAGGTAACCGACCTGGAACATGGTGGTTGCAGGGTCTTTTGAAGCTTGCCATCATCAGCCACCTAGGGGGTTTGCCCCCATCGTCGGCTGGACCTAAGCGAAGCCGGTGCCTCGGGCGTGACCCCGAGGTCTTTGGTGCCTGGGTTCGGAGCCCGAGGTCTTTTGAGTGCCTGAGTTCGGAGCTCGAGGTCTTTTAAGTGCCTGGGTTCGGAGCCCGAGGTCTTTGCATGCCTCGGGGTTAGGCCCGAGGACTTCGTAGATGCCTCGGGGTCATGCCCGAGGACTTTGTAGATGCCTCGGGGTTAGGCCCGAGGACTTTGTATGAACTCTGTCAATCGGTGGAGCCTTACGCGGTGATTAGGCAAGTACCACTGTAGTCGGACTCATCTAGACCGATGGAGACAAGAGGTCGGATCAGGATCGTCAGGCTCCAGATCTCTCTGTGCTGGAGGCAAAGCCGGAACTGCTTGATCCTGACCGATGTGAACTGGAGGTCGGGTCGGGACTGCCGAACCATGCCTGTTGTGAGCTGGAGATCCGGTCGGGGCTGCCTGACCCGGACTGCTGTGAACCGGTGGTCGGGTCGGGATTGCCGGACTCAGACCTCTGTGAACTGGAAGAACTGTAAGAACTCCCAGGCTGATCTCGCTTTCGCTTACTTTTAGAAGACTCGTTGCTTTCTTGCCCGGTGTATTTGGTCTTCAGAAACTCTTCAGTGTCAATAAATTTTCCAACCCTCTCAGAGAGCTCAACCAAAGTTTCCGGTCGGTTTATGTGGAACGACGCGGCGCACTTGGTGTGTTGAACTCCCGAGCAGAAGGCTATGATGGCGATTGTCTCGTTCAAATTGCGGATTTGAAGCTTCTGTTGGTTGAACCGGTCGGTGAACTACTTGAGGGACTCATTATTCCGTTGTCTGACTGTTAGTAGTTGCATGTCTGGCTTTGGCCGCTCATGCATACCGGCGAACTGGTTGATGAACTGCTTGCTGAGTTGTTTGAAACTGCAGACCGACCGGGGCTCCAAGGAGTAGAACCACTGCATGGCCAGGCCTTTCAAAGTGCTGGGGAAGGCTAGGCAGTGTAGCTCATCGGAGTTGGTGGCTAGGGCCATCTGAGCCTTATAGGTTCGGACGTGGTCGATCGGACTTCCCGAGCCGTTGTATGAATCTAGCCGAGGCTGCTTGAATTTGCGCGGGCTAGAGAACCTCGTGATCTGGCTGGAGAATGGTGACTCTGTCTCGGTATTGGCTTGATTCGGAACATAGTTTTGACCAAGCTTTTTGGCCACTCCGTCGATCTGTTTCTTCAAGTCCTTGATTCGGGCTTCCACTCCTTCCCGACCGGTATCTGAGGAGCTGGTCAGGTTGGTGGAAGAGGCTTCTTCATGGCAGGGTGTTGTCCTCTGGGATCGGGCTCGGCTATGACTCCGGGTAACCGTTCGCCTAGGGACGACTTGGCTCTTGACCGAGTGACCCTGGACTGATTCCCGGGCCATACGCTCCTGCCTTTCCTCTCGGGCAGCACGCCCACTGTTGATGTCTCTGGCATACTCAACATGGGACAGGTTGGCTCGGGTCCGTTGTCGGGTCAAGATCGGTTCTCGACCATACGCAATGTTTCCGGGTCGTTTCCCGACCACTGGAGGATTGCTTTGCTGGGCTAGCATTGCTTCGATCTGTTGCTGGATTTGACGCTGGCCCTCCAAGAGTTGTGTGAGGGTTGCGGTGATTTGCTCATATGTCGGGACTGCTGCAGTCGACGCCGGGGCCGAAGGAACATCCCGGTCGGACTGCTGCGCAGCCTTCTTTGGTGGCATATTGATCAGCCAAGAATTTGTTGATGAGAAGAATTGTCGTTCCCACAGACGGCGCCAAACTGATGATGCCAAAAATTGGTAAGAGTAAAGTAGAGCAATTTAAGGAGAGAGAGAGAGAGTGAAAGACTATTTTTTGTATGTGGTTCGGCCCTGTTAATGAAGGTACCTACGTCCACGGGTGTGTCTGAGCACGTTCACTAGCAGATCACCGGCGGGCCTGGTGAGCCAACAAAGAGGGGCGGCACTACCAGTAATACCGGCCGGGAGTATGCGTATAATGGTGAATTTTGTAGAGGTGCTGTATAGACTACAGATTATTGGCCCCTTCAATGGGGGGTAAGAGGTCTCTTTTATAGATGTAAGAGACATACTCATACATAGATAAGGAAGTATAATCCCATTAGGATGTGATTGACACCAATCAAGTAGGTTTCCTAATTGTATTAGGATTGATTGACATTAATTGTGGGGGTTTCCTAATTGGATTAGGAAACAGTTGCACTTTCCATTAGTCTTCCAAACTGAGTAGGAAACTGCCCATAATTTTGGGTGTATCAGACGCTATTTAAATTCCAAAAATAAAATCCATTTTATAAACATATATGTATTACTGTAGCCCTGTAACACAAACATGTGCAAGTGGTCCTAAAATTGTAGGACTAATTCTAAAGTAATGAGTAATGCTACACTCACACCAAATTTCATATCCAATAATCTTACTCATTGATTTCAGTGGCCCTATGTGGGTTCCACTTGGGTCCTACACAGGACCCATAGAAATCAAGGGTCAGGATGTGTTGGGTGTAGAATTTGGTGTGGGTGCAGCATTTTTGAAAGTAATTACATTAGCATTACTCAAGTTTTGAGACAAAAAGGCGATTTAAGTGAACTTGTGGGGTTTTCTTTCAAATTATGCCGTTACTATATTTAGGTTCTAGTTAGACTCATTGTCATTTTTTGTATTAATCCCTATGTAGTAAACTGAAATGAAACGATTAAGTTTTCATCAAGTCTAACAAATTAGATACTCCCTCCGTCCCATAATAAGTGTCCACATTTCCTTTTTTGGATGTCCCACAATAAGTGTCCACTTTCCTAAATTGGCATATAGCATTTACTTACTTTCCAAAACTACCCTTATAATAAAGACAAAGTAGCAATTATTTGTGGCCTCAAAACAAGCAAAAAGTCAAACACCCATCACATCTAAGGGCAAAATTGGAAAGTGACCATTTAATGAACCAAAAAAATTAAAATAATACAACTTTCTTAAACAATGTGCAAAATAGAAGTGGACACTTATTATGGGACGGAGGGAGTATATTTTATTTAGGACTGTGTTTCGGCCGGGACGGATCGAAATACCCTCTTTCGAAAAAAAAAATCTAAAAATTTCAGAAATAAATATATGTTCCGATTTTCGTTCTAATTTTTTCAGAATTTTAATTTCCTTTCCGATTTCGAAATTTTGGAATTTTTGGAATTGGAATTCTTCATAAATTTTTTGAATTTTTTTTGGAATTTTCGGAATTGGAATCGAAAATTTTTATAATTTTTTAAATTTTCGGAATACAAAGACAATTGAAAGGGTAAGTCATGTTTCTATAGAGAGTCCCCTAATCTCACATTTCTTTTCTTATTCGATGTGGGACAAATATGTCCACATTCTTTTAATTTTCGAAATATATTCGGATTTTTTCAGAAATATTTTCGAAAAAAATTTCGTAAAACATTTTTATTTTGGAATTTTCAGAATTCTTAAAACAATTTCGATTCCGATCTGATTTTTTTTCCAGAATTTTTGAAATTTCGAAATTTCAAGATTCAGAATTCAATTTTTGGTGCCAAAATCTGAATTTTCCAAATTCGGTCGAAATCGAAATTTTGTTCTAAATGGCACCCCTAATTTTACTCATAGCATCATATGTGTATCGAGCTTTTCACTTTATCCTTGTTGTTCAAAAATTGATATTTAATCCTCTGTAATTGTAGCTGAAATGAACGTATCTATCATTTTAAGTCAAAATTTTTATTATTTTTTTTTATGAGATGGGGGAGGGGGAGGTTCGAACTTCTAATCAATATTTTAGAAGGAACTTAAATGTCAAGCTATTTATCACATGAACTATATGCCTCGCTTGATCAAGTCAAAAATTAGAACCAATAGAATTTGCACTATAAACACAACCACATGGGCTAAGTGTAAAATTTTGAACCCATTTTCACTTTATTGCCCCCATAGTTTAAAATTTGACAATTAATCCGTGGGATGGTAACGGAAATGAATAGAATATATATCATTCATTTCAAGTGAAGAGTTAACACCAATAAAATTTTCATTTTTGCCAACAAACTCATTGGATTAAGTGTCAAATTTAAACCATAAAGGAAAAAGTAAAATATATTTACCCTTTTTTAATTTAGAGAGTAGATAAGATTTAGATGGTCCAAAATAGCCTTGGGTCTTTAATCGGGCACCGACAATTTTCAATAGAAAAAGGTGGGAAAATAATGGCTAAATGGGGAAACTCAGGAGGCAGTAGATAAGGTTTAAGTAAAGATATAATGACCCACCACGGGTCTTGTTAGGGGCACTAACAACTTTCACTAACACTTACTAACACACTCTATCTCTCTCCTAGTGGTTCTGCGGGATCCACTGCGGAGCCCACAGTGCCACTAGGAGAGAGATAGAGTGTGTTAGTAAATGTTAGTGGAAGTTGTTAGTGCCCCAAATATTACTCATAAAGTAATTAAGCTATATCCTTGTATGACAAAATTCTGATATTATTTATTTTATTTTTTTGTTAACAAAATTTTGAATTATTCTTGTTTGATCATGCGTGGTTGGAGATGTGTATAAAGTACAGAGATTAATGCGGAATGAGTAATTTTTGCTGGACTTTGTTATGGGGCTTTGGGGTACAATTGGGTTGAATTAAAGGTGTGTGTGGTGTATGTTTGTCCAACTATAATTCAAGTAAGTATAAAAAAAATACAATTTAACTGTACAACCTGTATTGTACCAAGTCACACGCCTTGTGAATTGTAAATTTGGAAAAATTCTATAGTTTCATAAATCTATACGGTAAATTAGCTTACCCAAAAGATGAAAAGTGATCGGTCTCACATATTCATCTAATGAGGTATTTGTGTGAACAAAATTTTGGATAAGTAAAAATACACTCATACTATAATAGTATCTGAATTGATACCGTCATTTTGTAATTTGATCCTAGGATGTTGTAAATTTAAAAATCACTTTAGCCTTTTTAGCCATTTTTTTTTTTTTATAACCGTGGGTGTCCGGGCCAGCTTGCGCGCACCTCGACTAATCCCAAGAGGCCAGGGCGTCCGGGTGAATCACCTGTGGCCACCCCCTTGAGATTCGAACTTGAGACATCTGGGTGTTATACCCAGAGACTTTGCCATCTGGCCACAAGGGAAGTGGTTACCTTTTTAGCCAAATTGATTTTAGCATTAAAACATATTGGGAGTTGGGACCAAATCACAACATATTGAATAAGTAAGTGGACTATATGGTACTAATTAAACACTACGAATGTATCATAGAATTTTCTCATGTAACTTTTTAAATAAGTTTTATATTGATGACTTTTCGAAAAATCCAAACTTTAATGAGATAGATTTGACTATCATCCATGTTTGACATTAAGTAAATATTTGGGGTACTAACAAATCTCTTAGGTCAGTCAATCGGGCCCTATGAGCCGAGTCTGGTGTTGCTCGAGGTCGGCCCAAAATAAATATTATCTTCCCAAGCCCGAGCTCAGCCCATTCCAAAAACACATTCTTCATTCCCAAACTCGACCCATATATTAAAATGGGCTTCAGGCCGAGTTCGGCCTAGCCCAATTAGTTGATTCAAAAATAAAGAAATGGGGTATAGAAATTGTTTCGCCACTTCACTCTATATATATATTTTTTTTAATGTTCTACGACCCCAAAAAGCGAAGTTTACGTGGGTATGTCAGGAAGAGAAAAACAACTGTTTGGGTTCTCTTAAAAAAAGAAAAATCCTTAATTTTTGTCTCACTTTTGTGAAATACAATGTTGTGCTTTTTAGTGGAATGTTGTCCAAATTTTAACCACAACTGTATGTATTATATATTTTATATATTATATATATGCATTATATATTTTTGACATGTATTATACATTTAGAGAGACAGTATATATATACATAAACATATAGTGGTATGGATTGGGCTTATATTGGACCGAGCTTATATAGGTTCGAGCTCGGCCCCAAAACTAGTTCGGGCTTAAAAATTTGTCCAAGCTCGGCCTGACTCACTCCCATATTAAGCTCGGGCCAAAATTCAGCGGGCCAAACAATCGGGCTTCGGGCATGCCAGGCCCAATTGACAACCTACTCACTAACATTCACACCCACACCCACACTCTATATCTCTCCTAGTGGCACTGTAGGATCCGTAGTGAAACCCACAGTATCACTAGGAGAGAGATAAAGTGTGGGTGTGAGTATTAGTGAGATTTGTTATTATCCCTAATATTGTTGTTGGACAAAACTATATTTCAATTAAAAAAAGAATCCCTAAAACTAGATAGGAACAAACACATACATACTATTTTCTCACCAAATTTTCATTTTTTTTTAATACTATTGAGTGGTGTATTTTTTTTTTTTTTTTTGGCTTAGATATTGATTGGGTGTATCTAGTGTATTTAGCACCATTTTTTTTTTGGGTGGGGGTGGGGGTTGCGTTTGTAACTTTGAGTTTGTGTGAACTCGTAGAACGTGCAAAGTGGGAGTTTTGATCATCCAACAACAACAATGAAAAAAAGACTAGTAGTAATCTGCTTTGGAGTTTGCAAAGTTTTGTTTGTGGAAAGACATAGGCACACACGTGACAGAGACAGACCAGGTATAATCCGCCATGATGGACGGAGACGATGACATGTGGAAATTTGTTCATAATGAACACTGTCTAGCAACAGCCGAATCTCATCCTTGCAAGTATCCTGAAAAATTATTCTGTGTTACTGTCACACCACATAATCAGTGCGACGTGAGAAGTTATCTATTTTATCAGAAATGATAGATGCACAACAAAAACCCACAACTAATTGCACAACCTGCTTAAAAATGTTGGACTTTGTGCTGAAAAAGTTGTACAGTCCTTTTTTTGTCTTTTTGTGTGTACAGCTTTTTCAGCACGAAATCCAACAATTTTAAACAGGTTGTGCAATTGGTTGTGGGTTTTTGTTGTACATCTATCATTGCTCCTATTTTATTGTCACTCACCACATCATCTTGTTTAGGGCAGGCCGGTCCGGGCATAGGCGCGACGTAGACGGTCGCCTAGGGCTCTCAATTTTTTGTGTTTAAGTAGGATTTCAATTTGATCAAGTAAAAATTTTAAGGTCTCAATTTTGAAAAAAAAAATTTATGTGTAATATGTTGGTCCAAAAGACCAACCCCACAATTTAGAAAAAAAAAATTACATATAAAATATTGCCCTAACTGTAATCCAACACACCCTAATCATTTGTCCCAACTCATTTTCATCTCATGTCTTAGTTTAGGCCACCCAAATTGTGTTACCATCATACCAAACTTTACAAATTTCAATCAACAATCAACCCTTATTAGTATCAGACTTTATTTGGTTCATGGATTTAGTGAGGGAGAGAAAAGAATAAAGGAAATTGAAGGAGAAAATTAATTCTCTGGTATTTTCCCACCATTTCAATCAACAATCAACCCTTGTGTTTCATCTAGGGGTGCTCACGAGTCGGGTGAGTCGGGTTTGACTCTCATTCGCTCATCCATCCGAACATAGTCAGGTTTGTCCTCCTTCCACCCGTCATCCACTTGCTTTATCGGGTGCACCCGACTCATCGGGTGGTCGGGTGAGTCGGGTCGAGTCGCGATGAGTCGGGTCGAGTCGGGTGAAACCCGTCTGTCTCATTTGTCTCTTTACACATGACTTTGTCTTCATTTTTATTTTTTTTTGCTTTGAATGTTTCTATCTACATAGTCATGGGCTAACCAAAGCTCTGACTAAACAAAAAATAAAAACAGTCATGTGCTAGTTTGATAGTTTAAAATGTTTTTATATCTCCGTTAGTGACATATATTTTATTGATACAAGAATATAACATATATATACATTTAAAGACTATATAATATATAATACATATACTGATATAAGCATATTACGTATATATATATATATAGTAAAGACTATATAATACATAATAAATATATTGATATAAGCATATTACATATATATTTTTTAAAAAAATTAAGTGTGCTTCGAATCGGGTCGGGTGAATCGGGTATTCACCCCCCTAGACCCCGTGACTCCACCCGAAATTGTCGGGTTTCCACCCCCAAGACCCGTGACTCCACACACATTGTTTAAAAACCAATAAAAAGGCTACGGGTGAGTCGAGTGGTCGGGTGAGTCGGGTGGACGGGTGGATTTTGAGCAGTCCTAGTTTCATCCATTAATAATATCAAAAACTAATAATATTTAAAATATGAGTAATGATATGCTTATCAAATTTTGTATCCTAAGTGGTTCTCAAACACGTGGTAGTAGGCCCATCTGATTTTGATTGAAGGATGTTGAAGTTCTCCCACCATTATTGAAGGTGGTTCTGCCACCACAGGTATTTGGGAACCATTTGAGATACAAAGTTTGAAAAGAATAGCATTGCTCTTTCCTTCCTATTTTCGTAAGTTTCCTTATTAAATAATAAAAAGTGTTTTTCTCACCAACACTGAATCTCAACTTTTAAAACGATTATAAACATCACACACAAAGAAAATGTAATATTCTTAATGCAGAAAATCTTACCTCAAAAAATAGGTAAATAATTATAAAAAAAAAAAAAAAGCTCGGCGTCACTGCCGTGAACTCCCCGTATTGGTCCATTACAAAGGGGTCTCGCTTGAAGTGCTCGCCTAGGGCCCCAAAATGATCAGGGCCGGCCCTGGTTCAGGGGTGTGCACGGATCAGGTGAGTTAGATTTGACCTCCACACGTTTATCCACTTGAGAGCATCATCGGGTTGTAAGCATGACACCTGTCATTCGACTGACTTGTCCGGTTTGTGTTGAGCTGAGTCGAGATCAGGTGATGCCAACAAAAATGTAATAAGTGCACTAATAATGCAAGGCACACAACACTAATCACTTCACAGACCACATTCATGCTTTAAATGTATGTACCTTGTGCTGTGTGGATTTTTCACATAGGGCCTACACTTTTTTCGAAGCACAAAATACATGCATTTAAAGTATGATTGTGGTGTGTATTATGTGCCTAGCATTTTTCTAAGTGCACTTTTGGGTGTACGTGTGTGTGTGTGTTTTTTTTTTTTACCTTTTACTTTTTTACGTTTTGCCAACAATTAGTATATTAACAAGCTAATATAACAACTAGTAATTACTTGAATCAAAAATAAAAATAAACAAAATAATACTAAGTGCAATATGTGTGTGTGTATATATAGCTTGTATAAGTATTTAAAAACATGTTTTTATAAGAGTAATTTTACACTCACAACTGTACATCATGATCCTCAGGGGTGGAATCAGGAGTTTGCATTTGAGGGTGTCGAGTTACTACGTAGACTCAGTGTTTTGAAAACCGGACCGTTCATCGAACCGAAAAATTGACCGGGTCACGGGTTAGAGGTTCAACCGTCGGGTGAACCGTAATCAACCCGTGATGTCATAATTATGTAATATTTAATTATTTATATTTATACATAAGTCTTAATAAGTAAATATACACAAAACAATTCAAAAATACACAAAAATTTAAATTTTATTTTCACACTAGTATAAATTATTAAGAGATTCAAAAAAATGTAGGGGAAATAAAAATAAAAAATAAAAAAATAAAAAAGAAATAAAAAAAATAAAACTTTTGTAGGCAAAAAACGGTTTTGAGCGGTTTTGGTCAAAAAACGGTTTTTGAACGGTTCTGAACGGTTTTGAACGGTTCCGAACGGTTCTCACCGGTTTTGGTGCCGATAACGGCTACCGAGTCAAACCGGACCGGAAAACTGACCGGTCGACGGTCCAACCGGTTGAACCGGCCGGTCCGGTCCGGTTTTCAAAACCATGCGTAGACTATTTAACAATGACACACGGGGGTTCGGGGGTAGCGTCTCTAAGGCAATTTTTTTGGTTCTATTTATACATGAATATATCTTCTTCTTCTTTTTTCTAAGATTACAAATTTACCATGTGAAGTTATTTTGTACTATTTGAGAGTTGTTGGGAATGTGGTGTTGGGGGGAGGGTGGTGGGTTTGAGCTTATCATAATAAGTGGTCTTCTATCCAAATCTTGTATCCCAAATGATTCTCAAACACATGTAGTTGAAGTTTAGAGTTCAAAGAATACAATAAAATGATTTAAGGTGACTAAGGGACTAGCATATTTTTTTATTTGGGTGTGCCAGAAACAACAAATATGAGGAGTAGCAGATTTTTTTATTTGGGGGTGTCAACAAACAAAAAAATATGAAGAATAACACACACACATATATATATATATATATTAGTAAAAACAATTTACCACATGTGAGAGCACCCCTCACAATACACACAGTTCCGTCACTGATGGTCCTTGATTTCGGTGTATTTTATGAGAGTTCCACATGAAATTAAAAATTAAAATATGATAATTATAAAAAAGATTATGAATATAGCATTTTTTATTTTTATAATACTATCGAGCCGGACAGTATTTGTCGGGCTCCAAAGGACAAAGAACCAGGATCGAACCAAACTTTTTTTTTAAAAAATGGAATGTGTATTCTGTGACTTTGACTAAGAATTAACCTATCTAAACCCAAAAAATGCCTTCAGGTCCAATTTTTAGATAGACAATCTTAATCGTGTTAAAATGTGTGACGTATTAATCATATCCAAATTATTCATTTTAAAAACAATTATTCTATTTTTTAAATTTTAAATCTTGAAAGGAGATGTTATCCAAATTGGTCAGAACCAACTCTTCTCACGTCTTAGACGTAGATTCGAATGCCTCTCTTCCGTATGATAAAAATAAATAAAATTTAATACAACTCCAAATTTAGATTCGAATACCTCTCTTCCATATGATAAAAATAAATAAAATTTAATACAACTCCAAATTGATATAAAGTAAGCCATTTTGTTTCAAGTACACTTAAGAATAACAAAATGGATTAACACGAAATACATTGAAGTGTATAATTATAGCATAACACTACATCAGCACTCAATACGATGATGTAGTGTGATGGTGACGAGCACACTGAATAATATCTCCTCCTTGAAGTATTTTGCGGGAATATCCGATATTCTGCCACGTCATCTCCATTGCCCATTAATTTTGTTTAAAAATTTTTTTTTCTATTATAATTGGTAAATTCTCATTCAAAATTTTATTGGAAAAATGCAGAAAAAAGGAAGTCAAAATAAGCATTAAACTTGTATCTGACCTGTCGCAATTTTTTTTTTGTTTTTTTAGTAACACGAAGCTTGAACTAGAAATTTCCTCAAAGGAAAGTCCATAGCAAGTTTCTAATAAGAGGAAAAAAAAAATTATTTTTTTAAGCTTATAGTTCATGAATTTAGCGGAAAAATGGAAAGGAAAAGATGCTTTTTGATTAATAAGAGAAATAAGCATAGGATGACATAGCTCAAGTGGCAAAGAGTTTGACATATATAAGTTCTCTCCAATGCATAGGTTCAGTGTTCAAACCTCATCCCCCTCCCCCATATCAGAAATAAAAAATAAGAGAAATAATTAAAAAATAAATAAATAAAAATACAAAGTAAAAATATTCAGAGATAAAGTGAAAAATGTTGAATTATGTTAGCCACGCAGCTGTGCGTCGCAAAAAAGCAGATTTGTTGTAGTGGTCACTTCCTTCTTTTTTTTTCTTCTTATTTATTTATTTATGAAAATTATAATTATTGACAGAAAAATACAAAGACCCCAGTTTCCTTCTTCCTCTTTTTTTTTTTCTTTCTAAATTTGCAAATCAAAGAGAACTTTAGTGTGTTCAAGTCGGGCGAATAGAATGTAATTCAAGATGATAGCTCAACAAATTAAAGCATACAGAGAATTATAAAAAAAAAAAAAAAAGGAAAAAAAAAAAGAAGGAACTTTTTGTAAAAGAATTAAGTAATAAATTGTCCTCATCAAGAAACAAAAACACTATAATTAGCATACAAAAATAAAAAAAAAATTGTGAGAAAAAGATTTGGAGACGTGTTGGTCCTTTATGGGTATGCTATTTTCTAATCATTGTATTAGGTGTGAACTAAGTATCTTTTAATTATAAATTTAATTATAATGCTTGTCCAAGTGGACGGTCAATTGAAATTTTCTTTAAAAATGGTTAATTATGACCAACTTTAGTTAACTAATCAAATGATTAAAGAGTGTCATCTTAGCCCCCTCATTTGTCCATTCATGGACACCCGAGGAGAAAGTTCTAGTTTTCAAAACAAATGGACGACTCTCATATATACCGAGAGAGAGTCAGGCTTCAGTGTGTATTAGGTGAACGCACTAGGTTTTTTAAATGCCTAAAAAAATCGCGGGCTGCCCCATTGTCCTGCCGCCCCGTTTAGCCGTAGTTTTTTATGCTTATAAGCTCAGTGCACTCACCCAGTGCGCACTGGAACCAGACTATATATATGTGTGTGTACGCACCAGCATAGATTCTACAACATGACATGATCATATTCTTCTATGTATGTATATGTTGTTGCGTAAAGTCTCCAAATTTTAAAGAATAACTAGTTTTTCAATGAAAAATTTTTAAGGATGAATTGAAAATTGAATTGAGTGGTATTATAATTGATAAGGAGAGAAAATGTATAACGGACCTAATTAACGGCGAAATTAAGAATAAATAAAATGTATAGAATAGACTTGAGAAGCCTCAATATACATTTGTCTTGGTTGCCCATTAGTTTGACATGTGACATTTTGAGGCTTTCATATTATAATAATATAATAAGATGTTCTGCTTATTTTAAAATTTAAATTCCAAATTTTGTTCTTAAATGACTTAACAGTTATATCACATGTTGTGTAGTGATCGATGATATTGCATAACACTGCATATGAAACAATCAGGGGTGGATCTAGAAAATCAATACAGTGGGCTTGATAGAGGCTAGTGTGTGGGACTTTTGGACTTATTTATGCATATTCTGTGTATATAATATAAGCTAATGCTATAAAAATCATCACAAAACATATGAGAGGGGCTTTTATATAATTAGCACAAAAACATTAGAGATCCATGGATTAATATAAAAATCTCATAATGTCAAAGGGGGCTTTTATAATTTTCAAGGAGGGCTTAACCGTTAAAAAAAATTAGTGCAAATTTACAATTTCTCACAAATCTGGGGTGCGCTTGAGCCCCTCTCCCCAAAACTTAGATCCGCCCCAGTACAAATGAAAAAAAAATGTTTGAAAATCAAATTTGAGAAACATAGCATTACTTTTATATAAAGATTCAATTTTAAAAAAGTTTGCAATATCAGTCCAAAACAGAAGTTTGGAAAACAAATGAGCAGTAATTAATAACATGTTATTTGTAATTTTTGTTTTTTGGTATTTTTGATTTTAACTTTTCAATAATGTTAGGGGCACTAACAAATTTTACTAACATTCACAATGTCACATCCACACTTTATCTCTCTCCTAGTGGCACTTTGAGTCCACTGCGGATCCCACAGTGCCACAAGAAGAGAGATAGAGTGTGGGTGTTAGTGAATTTGTTAGTGCCCCAAATATTACTCTTAACTTTATTAGGGTAATTTTATTGTAATATACATGCATTAGTAGTAACAATATTACATTTTTATCGTTATATATGGTAATCTGAGACAATATATAATCTTTTTTAAACAAAACTCAAACTTATAATTTCTTTTTTTTTTTTTTTTAACTCTTGTTAAATCTTTTTTTAGATATAACGTACTTTCTTTTCTGACAATTTTTCATACGTTACACGAGTTTAGAATTTCCTAAAAAAATTCTATTTTAATGTATATATGATATAACCCAAATTAATTATTATTCTATTTAATCAATTTGATTTTCATCTGAAATTCGAATTAACTTCTAATTAATAATTATTATTATTTTTGGTTCAATCTAATTATTGTTCCAACAATTCTTTTCAGAATATACATTGTCCCGTTTGCTACAGCTACAAGCTCTAAATTATGGTTTGGGTAATACTAGAGACATAAAAGGGTCATAAAAGGATGCACATAAATGACTATGACATCCCATGTGTTAAGTCAAGAGTGGTGGGTCCTACTGTCACTTAGTTGCCACATGAGATACCAAATCCTTTTGTGAGCATCTCTTTGTGATCATTTTGTCTCCCAAACATTGCACATGGTTATAGGTTAGAAAAAAGATAAAATGAAGTGTTTGGCGTGGCTTGTAGCTTTAAGACTTAATTAATTTATTTTTTTTCGATTTATTTAAACCCAAAAGCCAACTTATTAGAAGCTGGGTTTGAGGTAATTTTCTAGCTTATAACTTATTTGTCATTTAATGAATATTTTATTGGCCAACTTTGTCCTTCATTCTTTTTTGGATTAAATACATTTTACACCATGTGGTTCAGCTCATTTTCACTTTATCATTTGTGGTTAATTTCTGACTAAACTGAAACTGTTAAGATTTCCCTCAAAATTGATGAAACTTTGAAATTGGTCAAACATATTAACACTAACCCCCCTTTGTGAGGTTAATTTTGAGGTTAATCATCTACGTGGAGATAATGCTGTCATTTAGCCCACCTATGTGGGGCTAATTTTTGACCCTTGATCCCTATGGGGGGGGGGGGGGGGGCTAATTTTAAGGCTAACTGCCTATGTATGCTAATTTTGACACTTAAACTTTCTATGTGAGGCTAATTTTAACACTAAATCCCTATATAGTGGCATGGTGCTATTTTAAGCAAAGTTTTGGCCCTTTTGGGGGTGTTGGCAGAGCAATGGGTGAGCAATTTTGAGGTGAACAAAACTGCACTCTTCATTAAAATAGAACAGATGATAAACACTTAGGAAATTCTATCGCAGGAAAAAAAGATTCCCATTTTGAAGTTAATTTTAACACTAAATCCCCATATGGTGGCATGGTGCTATTTTAAGCGAAGTTTTGGAGGGTGGTGGATAATTTTAAGGTTAACTGCCTATGTACGCTAATTTTGACACTTAAAACGTTTTATGTGAGGCTAATTTTAACACTAAATCCCCAAATGGTGGCATGGTGCTATTTTAAGAGAAGTTTTAGTAGTTTCACTTTAGTCCAAAACAACAAAAGGGTTAAGTGTCCATTTTTAAATTATAGGTGGTAAAGTAAAAATGAGTCTAACCGTGGAGGGTAAAATATAATTAACCCATTAAGATAAGCATCAATTACCCCCAAATTTTTTTTTCCTATTGATCACATCAATTACCCCCAATTAAACTAAACCCCCACTTGTTCAAAAATCCAATCATTATCATTATTCCTATTCGCTCTCACAATTAAACTAAACCCCCATTTTAAAGTGTAACTTAAAAATCACACATTTTCAATAAATAAGTAGTTCTTAAATTATACTTAGATAACTTTTAAGGGTATTTTAGACAATTATACAACAAATAAGCTATTTGCTAGCTTATTTACCAAACACTACTAGTATAACTTAATCAGTGCTTTTAAAAATCTATATCAAACAGATTCAAAACTTATTCTAAATACTAAAAACGGTAATCTAATAAGTTAAAAGTTCTAATCTATTTGATAAAATTGCAACAAATGGGGCCATTATATCTACATAGTGTATATCATATATTTGCAACTATCATAATTATATTTTTTTGCGGAGTAAAATAAGGAGTGACGCTATAATTAAGTCATTGTATTTTGGAACCTTGCGTCCGTGGCAAATTTGCAATAAATCACAGAATAAAAATTTGTTTGACAACAAAATAATAAAATATTAGGATAAAAAAAATAATAAAATATTAATTAGTACTGTAGTAGGTGTCGGTGTTATTTACTTTGATTATTTAAAGTACAAATGCCAACGTGCGACTTCTTGTTGATTTGTCATGTCCCTCTCATGCTTATGTATGGACACATATATTAATTTTACATATCCATAATTTATGTTTTTGTTGGCGAGAAGGGCAACTCATGTGCATGACATAAGAGGTTTGTATCTTTAAGCAAACATATAAGAATTTTGAAACTACATGCATTCTTTTGGACCATTCGTTGACATTTTAATTTTTAGTAAGTTTGACAAATAATGGGTAATATTATATGGATCTCAAACCAAAGAAAGGGGCCTAGCCATTTTTTTTAATTAATTTTTATTCTTTATTTTTATGCAAAGAGAAGAATCGGTGAAAAGTTTCACTTAAACTCTGTTTAGTTCATAATTTTTACGGAGTAGTAAAGAAAAAGAAAAGAAAAAAAAAACACTTATTAGAGAAACAAATTTTTTTTTCTTTCCTTTTCCATTTCCATTTCCTTTTTATTAATCCGCTAATAATAAGGAGCATTGATTATCCACAATTTCTCCAGTTGTAATCAATGAGAAGCAGGGACACAACCATAATTTTGCATGACCACGAGGGGGTTTGAGGGCGCTGCCTCTGGGTAATTTTTCTTGATCTATTTTCATGCTTTTTATGTTTGATTTTTTGTGTTGGATAAATAATAGTTTTATCGTATGTCGTTTTCTGTTAGTTTTGAGAGTTGAGAGGTTTTAGTGCTGGTAATTCTTAGAACGTATTATAATCTTTTGGCATATGACATAACATTTAGTGTAGCAATTGTACCCATGGACAGGGGCGGAGCCAGGAATTTTGGCCAGGGGGGGCCTAGGCTATACGGGGGTTCGGGGGCAGCGCCCCCGAAATTTTTTTTTTGGGGTCTATTCATACATAATTGACAATTTTTTTAGGGTCTACTTGTCTATAATTGTGATGTTTTGGGGATATGCTTATAATATAAGTCTATTCGGTGACACGTAAATATTATATAGTATCTTACAAAATTTTAAGGGGGTCTATTTCTAAAATACATAAAATTATCACACTAAAAGTGTAATTTTTGAAATTTTAGGCGCATTTCTTTTGAGTTGTATATACCAGTAAATCAATATATATGTAGTTGATAGCACTAAATTGGGCCTTAGACCTCTTTGAGGGCCTAAACATAATTTGAGGGGGGGCCTAAACATAGTTGAGGGGGGGCCTAAATGTAAAATACTAAAAAATTTTAGGCTAAAATTTTAATTTTCAAAATCTCAGGGGGGGCCCAGGCCCCCCCTGGCCCTACACTGCCTCCGCCACTGCCCATGGACCATTTTATAATAATTAAAACCTAGAGAACCCGGCCAATAGCTAAATTATTCTAAAATATAAATTACATATACATAGTCAAATATTTTCATAAAAAAAAATTGCAAAAGCCATTGCCCCTTGCCTCCAAGTCGTTCATTACCTGTAGGAAGCACATTTTAGTTGGAGGATTAAGGTCCAAAACAAATTCCTTTAGCAAAAATACATGCATATTAAAAATTGATTTTGAATTTTTATATATATATATATATATATGTGTGTATACATATATTGTGTGTTAGGCGTGCAATGTGATTGTGTTGTCTAGTACATGCACATGAATATTCCCTCTGGTCCACAAAAGCAAAACAAGAACTAGCTAGTAAGTGGCCACCTAGTAATCTATCATATACTCCGTATAACATTACACAGCTTTTAGAACAGCTTAAAAAGCAAGGTCCGAAGCAATGGATCTAAACAAAACATGAAAACCAATTCCTAATTAATCACCAATTTTAGAATGAAGTCAACCTTCAAAAAATTTCTGAATAAATACATGAATTTTAAATTGAGTTTGGAAAATAAATAAATTCATTATTTTTAGGTTTTTGTTTGCCCATTGATTTAGTTAGGAAAATAAAAGCAAAACACTAAGGGCTCGCATGGTAACGTTTCCTGTTTTGAGTTTTCAGTTTTTTAAAAACGAAAACCAGTTTTGGTTTTTCTTTTTGAAAAAAAAAAACAAAAACTTGTTTGGTAACATTGTTGATTTTTTTTTTTTTAAAAACACAAACAGGAAACTCAAAACAACTTTTTGCTGTTTTCATTTTTTACCCAAAATTTGAAAACGTTTTTTAAAAACAAAAAACAAAAACGTTACCAAACGTGTTTTCAATTTTCGTTTTTTAAAAAACGAAAACAAAAACAGAAAACAGAAAACGACAACGTTACCAAACGAGCCCTAAATAATTTTTTTTTTTTTTGGTTAATACATAAAATATTAAGAAAAATAAGAAAAAATTACAGTGGGAAATAAATTCAATTTTTTTGAATATTTCGTATCACTTTCCTCCAATTCTAACTATAGTTATGATGAAACTTTTTAATTTTATTTAAGCACGGAAAAAAATACAAAGAACTTGTTTCCTTTCCTTTACCATTTTGTTTTTCAAATCCGCAAACCAAACACAACCTTAATTTGTTAATCTAAACACTTGTTGCATATGATTTTTTACTTTTTATTTCTAATGAATTTGGCTAAATAAATGGCAATTTTAAGAATTCAATGTTTTGTCCCATCAAAAAAAAAAATTAGGAAAAAGAAAAGAATTCATTATCTTGTCCCATATGTTTCACCTGCTTGACCAAATGTCCTTAAATTGTGGCCAAATTGGCATCCAAAAGGGAATTCAGAACATGGCCCATATCATGGTTCCACATTTATCATAAAGGACAGGACCAAATGACCAATCAACATCTATAAAAGATTTGACTATTTCACTTCTGCATATTTTTCTGCAATTTTATTTTATCAGAAATTTCAAACTTTATGGGTTCTGGTGGCGCCGACGCACACATTTTATTTTTTATTTGCTTACAAAAAAAAAATTAGGGTTAATTACAGGGACTTCTCTAAGGTTTGGTAAAATTACACGGACCTCCCATCTATATTACAAAATTACACAGACTTCCCTTGAGGTTTAGATTTGCATTACACACCTCCCCTCTAAATTGTAAAATTTACAGAGACCTTATTTTTTAATTTGCTAATACCAAAACTACCCTTAGTTATAATAACAAAAAAAACCCTTCTCCTCTTTCTCTCTGTCTTTACTGAATATACATATATACATGCATACAAACCATGACACCATATATACGGACCATGCATATATACGTACATACATACACACATACATATATATACATATTTGTATACATATAGTCATTAAATACATATATACATAGATATTTGTATACATCTTTGAGCTAGGTTTGATATTTTGAGTTTAGTTGATTTTAGGTTTAAATTTTTTAGTATTTAAACAAATTCATATATATATATATGTATGTATATCCATATATTATGTATGTACTTGTATATCTATACACACACACACACAGAGTGTGTGTAATTCCCATACCCGAAAAAAGGTAGTAATATTTATTTTGCATGCATTAATTAGTATAATTAATTACATGTGATGATTTGGATGAGTTTCAGTCACTCCGATGTGATAAGTGCTTGATAAAGAGCACAGTTTGATAGCTATGATGTGGGACCCACGAGAGATCCAGATTAAATAAATTGTATTTAATTGCATTTATATGATTAAATGAATATTTATTGCGTTTTTAATATCTTATTATTGATTGTGACATTTAATGGTACCAGTTTGGTACCCATGTGAGAGCAAATAGGAATTGAATTCATAATCAGTAGGTTAATTAACAACTTCATAAAATATTTAGGACTACTTTTGGGACCATACGTGAAATAGATTTATACCACTTAGATATTGGAGTAATTAATATAATATTCGCGGGGGGGACTTAGGAGGTTTAGAGGTTTTTTTTTTTTTTTTTTTTTTCCTTCGAAAAATCGAAAGTTTAGAGGTTATAAATGAAAATATGATTAAGTTGATATATATTACATTAGATGTGTATAAAAGTGAGTCGGTTAGGACTCATTAATTAAGAAGAAAAAAAAAACAAGGATAGAAAAATATTAGAGAAGCAGAGAGCTCAGCGAGAAATAGAGAAAGTGAGCCGCTGCTGTTTACTTCGCCGTCCGACCTCTGTTCCGTGAACCGAAACTATATTCGGACTCGTGAAGGTGAGAGGATTATTCCTATACCTTTCTATTTCAATTTTGATAATGTTTTTCCGCGACCCATTTTAAAGGGTGATATATATATATATATATATATATATATGTAGGGATAGTACTGAGAGTACCTAGAGCTAGTTTTGCGAAGGAATTTTGAATTTCTAGGCTTTTAGTTGTACCTGTTCGTGAGATGAGTGTCCTAATCCCAAAATTGGATATTTAATGTTATTTATTTATTATTAAATATTTTTAAAGGCTTAATTATTGATTAATTATAAAAGCATGTGATTAGTTTGTATTTAACATGTCTAAAATGTTGAAATTGCCATGTTGACATGTTGAGCTGGTTTTGTGCTTATTTGGGTCAAAAGGTCTCAAGTGATAATCGCCATTATTTAGCCCATATATACGGGACGCCCATTCCTCAGAGAAAAAAAGGGATGATGATGAAGTCCTCAGAGAAAAGGGGACGGTGGTGACGACCACAACGAATTGGCTACGGTTACGAGAGAATGAGTTATTTCGCTATATGCGACGGAAAAAGTGAGAATGGCCCGGAATCAGGGGTCCAGAACGATGGTGATTGATTACTTGACACGTCTGCGATCATTTGTTGTTGTGAATGTTTAATTGGTGTTATGAATCATTAAATACTCCAATTGCATGATTAGTACCACGTACTCACTGAGCGAAAGCTTATTCGATTTTGTGGCTAATGACCACGCAGGTTCAGATGAACATCACAGTGAGAAGCGTTGAACCATGGGATTCTGGACAACTAGGGAGTACGTTTCTTTTGTTGTATATGTTAATACGTTATTTGTGGGCGTACTCAGCTGGGTTGGAAGTAGAAACTCATATTGTATGTTTTATAATTGAGACCAATTAGTGTAAGAATTTCGTATAGATTGGTTTAATATTTTCTTAGTTTCAAGGTGTCATGGACATCAATTGGTAATGAATGATGATGAATTTGTATGAGTAATTTGATTTTGTTTTAACTCTTAAACAGGAAAAATTGGTTTAGAAATTTGATCAGCAGAATCCACAGGTCTATTTTTGGCCTGTCGAGTTTTACGGAAACAGACGTAACTCTTTTTAGAAAATTCAGATTTGCGCGTCATTTTTTTGCGTTAGAACCGAGACTCAGAGGGCTATCTTTTGATATAAAATTTAGGTATAGAATGTTAAATGACCTTTCTACCCTTGGGGTTTATTTCTAGCATTTTGTTTTAAAAAGGGTTTCATAATGAGTTTTAACTTGTTTCGACACTTAAATTACTGTTATTCGTCCTTGTTACAGTCCTAATCCGTGTGGGGGCGGGTTGAGGTATGACAGAGAGAGATGTGTAGTTTAGTAAAATGGTAAATAAAATAAGGGTAAAATAGTAAATTCATGCTAGAGGGGAGGTCTGTATAATTTTGTAATATAAAAGGGAAATTCGTGTAATTTCGTCAAACCTCAAAAGAGATCCATATAATTAACCCAAAAATTTAATAAGAAAGAAGCACATTCCACGACAAAAGGAATAATCCTAACTCCTAGGGCACTTTTCCTTGCCCATTAGTGAATTTAAGGCATTAAAAACATTTAAAAGAGGCTTGATTTTGGCAGCCAATTGCGCAAGAAGTGAAAAGAAAAAGCTTATACTCCGTAATCCGTATCATGGTTTGAGGCTCAAAAGATTTATTTATTTATTATTATTTTTTTGGTAGTACCTTTGTATTTTTTTTTTTTTGCTGGGAATAGTACCTTTGTATATTTCTCAATTTTTTTCATTTTAAACCCTTTACTATAAGTTGCTTCACTTTGCTATGCTGAAAATGAAAATTTTCAGTCCTTTTTCTTTTTCAGTTCGTTTAATAACGTACCACTTAATTGAAAAGGTAGCCACAACCCACTGAAATCTTTAAGTGAAAAAATTATACTGAAAATAATCATTAGATCAGTACTTAAAACACTGGATCGCTTAAAATTTTCGGTACATAAAATTCAACACTTAATTTTAATTTTATTAAACGGACCCCAACTCTAATTATGTTTTTCCTTGTGTTTATATCCATAGAGATGTCAAAATGGCCCGTTGGGCCAGGCACGACCCAACACTGATTGGACTTGGGCTTTGCCCAACTGGCTCATGTCTATTTTTGGGCCGGAACGGGCTTGGGCTGGGCGTAAGAGTTCACAATCCAAGCCCAGCCCTATGCCCTAAGGTAGAGCCTAAGTGAACGCTTAAAATTTATCCTAAAATGGTATAAATATTACTACTTTATACATGTAGCCATTTTTTTTTATAAGGTTAGAAATCACTTTCAATATAGTAACTTGCAATTTTGATATTTTTGATACTTGAAATAATCAATATTTTTATTACTGGGAAGCTTCTAGTCGGGTTTTTATGTGGGTCTCGAGCCAAGCCTCAGTCCGGGCTTAAGGCTCGTTTTTTCGGGTTGGACTTCAGACCGCCCATCGAGTTGGACTTTTTTACACCCCTATGCTCAGGTAACATTAAAAATTATGAAACTTCAAGATATAATAATAACAAGAAAAACGGGAGGTAAGTGAATCACAAAATTCAAAATTTCTACCTTATTTCTCACTGCATTTCTTTTCCTTTCTAATTTCTCAGTGGCAGATTTTGTATTAACCAAACAAGAACGATTTTTTGTTAGCACATTTGTCTCCTTTCCTTTCCTTTCCTTTCTCTCGATAAATCAAGGCTAGTGCTAATGCCAAAGCAGAAAGTGTCGTTAAAAGTTTTAGCAACAGTTACCTAAGTGTCGCTAAAACTTTTAGCAACATTTTCTGCAACTATCGCTAAAACTTTTAGGGACACTTTCTGGCATTAGCATCACCCTAAATCAATGAACCAAACATAGCTTTAATAGCTGAAGTGGAAACCATATAGGCTCTGCAAAAATGTCATCAGAAAGGTGACATCACCTCCTCTTTCTTCTGGTTGTCTAATACTAGAAGTCATTCCCTTTCCATCAGAATATATTGCTTTTAGACTTCTTGGATAATGATTTCTCAAGCATGGAATAACAAATATATAAAATATACAAACCACGTATCCATGAAATCTGTTTATACCTTGTTTTATGGTAATGTTAAGATGATATTTAAGATACCTTAAAAAAATAAAACTATTCATACTACAACCTTTTTCTTTCCTCAAAACAACAGAAAAAATTGTCAATTAGTGAAACATGGGCTATAGACACGTGAGAAAAATATACAAAGAGGATGCTAGGGTAGTACAAGAACTGGGTTCGAAGTTTGAGGGTAGTACAAGAACTGGTTTCGTAGTTTTGTTGTTCAAAAAACAACCTGTTCAAAAAGAGTGGGGTAGTTGTGTAGCTGATTTCTAGTAGCAAAGAGTATGTGCTTAATGCCCCAAGAAATGATTCTTTTCTCAAACCAACACATCGCTAGTTTAGTACTTTGCATAGAACCAGATACAGTGAGAGTTGGTCCGAATCTGATCCAATTTCCAACATTTCCAAACAGGCCCATAAAGGTACACAAAAAGCTTCTTTTTTTTTTTTCGTTTTCTTTTTTCTTTTTCTATTATTTTTTTTTTAATTTTCCGGGTAAGTACACAAAAAGTTCCTGACACAAAATCATTTTCCTTCCTCTGAAAAAAAAAAAAATTCATTTTCCTTGGGTAAGAATTAATGAACTTACAAAATATGTGTCGACACCATCCAGGGCAATATACAGATACAGCAGCCCACTGAGCCCAGAATATTCAAAGAATACTCATTTTCTTTGCTCTGGAAAATTTTAGAAGCCGCACAGAAGTGCGATTCAAGGATCTCTGCTAAATGACAACTCTGAGAGACATGTCGAAGATCAATGGGAGCCGGAGCGATGGTTGAACCACAATTGAATGCTTCTTTCTTTTGATCACATTATGTATCTCAGATGAAAAAAGTACATATAAGATGTATGAATGAGAACAGCACAAAAATGGTAGTCCTCTCCATAACATCAACTTCCAAGTCCTTTGCCACTGAAAATGCTGTAAATGTCACTGGAAATGGCGACAGTGCTTGATGATACTGCCAAAAATATCATCAGCCACGATACTAGCCTGTCATTCTTTGTTGCGATTCCATGGGTGTCTCTGCATGACAGCAAACACGATTGTATGTAATCATACACAAATATATACATATATAAGCAGGAGACACTGAAAGAGGAAACACTCAAGAGGGATGTAAATCTGAGCAAGAAGGCTATAATCTTCTTTCGTGGAAGTCAGCTGAGAGCCTGAGACTATCTCAACACCAAGCGCTTGAAACCTATTTAGTTGGTCGGGATGATATCTCAGTGTTTGAGGCTTTAGCCTTGGGAGTAATAATTGTTCTCATCAACTATTGGACATTATGTGCTTACAAATGATGTCAAAGAACATTGTACTTCAACTAAAAGAACCATACCCAAAAGCTTAACTATACTCGCCTTCAAAAAAAATTCAACCTTTTCTTGACCGTATGATAAAACTTTTTCATGATCCTATTACTTAGGTTGGCCAACATCATTCACCAACAGGATTCTTGCTATTAATATCTTCCAATGGAACATAGACAGATGAGATTACAGTCAAAACAATTATACATAAATCTGTATTCTATGTATGCACACACACTTATATAAGAACGAGACATGAAAAGAGGAAACTGCGACAGGGATTAAAAAAAAAAATGATTGTTTTGTAAAATGGAAGTGCTTAAATCAGCTGAAAAATTAAGCTAACAAAAGTAGCTTGATATTTCATCACTTAATAAACAATCACTTAATATTTCATTTAACCCAAACAGGCTCTAAGTGTCTGAGACCTGTTAATTGGTCAGGAGTAGAATAAACTGGCCAGTATAGGAAAAGCAACTCCATGATGGTTGAAGTTTTAGCTTTCCCAATAATTAGTTTTGCTTTTCAACTAATCGAGATCATGCACTTAACTAATGAAATCTAGGAGCACTCTACTTCAAGTAAAAGATCAACACACAAAAGCTAAATACACTCACCTTAAAAAAATATGCAAGAAAAAGATAACTTTTTGGACCGTCTGATAAAACTCTATCTTGATCTTGCTACTTTAGGTGGTTTAACATCATTCAAAAACAGGGTTATTGTGATAAACACCCACCAAAGAAAAGCTAAAAAGGCAGAATACCTAACTTGGCAGCTTTCTAAAGCCAAGAACAACTTGAAAGGATATCAGAACCAGAAGTTACAAACTATCCCATTTCTTTATGGAATAGACGCCAATTCCTTTCTATCAGAAAGATTGTGTCTGAATGCTTTAGAGAGATTGAAAGAATTTGCATCATCAGAAATACAAAAACAGTTAAGAGAGAAAAAATTTCCCCTTTTCCTTTTTGTTCTCTAAATCAAAAAACTAAACAGAGCCTTGAAAATTTTACTCACCTGAGGGCGATTGCAGCCGGAAAAATGTATCCAACCGTGACAGTAGCTGTCGCACCAGTGAACTGGAAGGCGTCCCAAATGTTGGGTACGAAATTGGCTCCGAGAAAAATGAAACCCATGAGAACGGCTGTCACCAAGAAGAATCTCCGATTGTCAAAGGAAATTGGAATGGCATAAGGAAACAAGAGGCCGTCGAGGTTGAGGCGAAGGGAGAAAAATACAATCGGGAAAACAAGCATTAGGTGGATTCCATAGCTCACTCTCACAATATCATTAAGTAATGAGCTGTAGGGAATCCCAAGGTCGTCATCAAAGTTGGCAAGTATGTCATCCAGTGTATTATCCCCAAAGAGCAGAAACCCAAAAAAGCTTGTTGCAACGTAGACAGATGAGCATAGTGTCATTGATGTCTGGACTATCGACTTCATCTGGCTGGGGTCTTTTAGTTCGTTCTCTATCGGGTGAACTGCAAAGTTCATTGCAACAAACAGATAGGAAAAAGAAAAAAAGAGAACAATAAGATAAAAGTAGAAATAAGCTATTGAATGCATCCAATATATTTGCAGAGTCATTTTCACAAACAACAATGCGATATGGTTGACACCATCTTTGCACAAAGTGAGAGAATTGATTGTTAACAATGAGATTCTATCAGACTGGATTAAGTAGATTACTTAGAGTCAGGCCAATGGGCAGTTTAAACGAGGTGTGCTTGTTTCCAGTGGCAGTCTAATGCCATGTTTGGAAGGAAGGAAAGGGAGAAGGGATGGAAAATCCCCAGGGACAAGAAGGGGGAATTCCCTCCTTTTGTTTGCTTAAATAAGAAGGAAGCTTGGAAGGAAGGGAACATTGTATGATATACTAGTAGATTTATAAGGTATTGTTTTCTTTGAAGGACCAAGAAATCAAAAGAGGGAAGTTTTTTTTTCTCTCCCAAACCGTCACCTTTTGTACAGGTTGAAATTTGTTGGCTCGGATAGAACAAACATCCTCCCGCCTGCCTTTCCCTCCTCTCTTCCATCCTACCAAAAGTGATTCTACCCTCTTTCCTCTTACCAAACAAACTGTAAATAAAGAATCCAAGAGACAAAGATGCCTACCAATAAGTGTTTGTGGATATGTTTTGCATCAGCAAAAACGACTGAAACACTTAGGTCCACAGACTCCACACAAAGAAAAATGCACATGGGATGAATTTTTCCAAATATCTGAGTATGTCACTATGTGAATAACACAGTAATCTGCTGCATCATCTCAACACAGTACATTCAGAATATCTTCATTGAACTGGTTCTAAGTTACTGCATAGCGGCAGGGGAAGTTGAAGGTAAACTTGGAAGATTTAAATGTTGTGTAAAGTCATTAGTGTCAAAATTTTAATCCGAACATTTTAGTTCAAAGCATTATTGTCAATATTTAATCAACAAGATGAACCCATTTAAAATTACGTCAAGCCATACACACACACAACCATGTCCATGTTCACAGCAATAGCAAAGCTTCAACTAGCTTTGTAAGCTTTAACTGAACTTGGAGGAGCTATATTTAGTACGTTCTGTGTGCTACTGTGATCTGAAGCACATCAGAAGGATGTTTAGAAGTTAAAACTTACTATTGTGGTGGCAGATATATGCAGTGACTAGTATGGGAACAGTTGTGAAAAGCTTCCAGAAAGAAGCCTGATCAGTAAGTTCTGGCAGCAAACGTGGCATTCCAATGCTTCCGTACATTAATTTAACAGAAGCTACTCCAGCTGTGATCACCACAAACACAACAGCCAGAGCGACCGACAACGCTGATGTATATCTCAATGAATCTAGCACCAACAGAAAATAAAAATTCAAATTGGATCACAATTCATTGCAAAATCTGTACGATAATTGTATCTGGACATATGGACTTCAAAAAAGCTATAGAGTTGGTTTCACAAACTATCACCAAATTCTTAGAACACGAAAGAGAATAAACTGTACAGTTACAATCTTCCATATTCATTTTCAAGAAAGCAGACAGATCGTGATGTTTTTACAAAACAAAAAAGACAAAAGAACTGTTTATGATCACCTTCTTGGAAGAAGAAGTGGCTATGGGAAATATAATCAGTGTATACCTACTTCTGTAGATAGTCAATTGCACATAAGGCTTTAAAGATATTAGGTGGTGGATAAGCTTTAGACTATGATTAGTGCATGGAACTATGGATGCCCCAGTAACACATGGTCTTCCGACCTTATTTTTCAATGAAATAATTACCTTAGGTTATCTTCACAAAGCTGACGGTAACCTACACAAGATATTTTTCTTTCTTTTTTTCTTTTTCTTTTTTGCTAAAAGAATCTGCATATTTCCATTTTTCTTGCCCATACGTAAATCATTTCATGTTTTGTGGTGGGTATTGGTGTGTTATTGATGTATTTGAGGTTTTTTTGATCAGCTATTTGGGTCTGTGTTCATACGATTTGGGTGTTTGTATTCTGAGTTTGGGTCTTTTTGGTCTCATCCTTTTCTTTCTCAAACCGACCTAAACCAAATCGAAGAGAGACGGTCGGTTTGGTTCGGTTATAAACATCCATCAGTCTGTTTCGGTTTTCACTTACCTAAAAACTGATTAGTCGGTTCGGTGGATTTTTTGCTATAAAAACCAACCGAACCGAACCGATTACATCCCTAGAAATAATCATGTCCTAGCCCCAGGGAGAAACAAAGTGTCATTCACATGCCTTTTTAATCTACCAGGTCAGAGTTTAAACATCAAGAACTATGTATCAAGTAAACTTATGAAGGACTATTGCCGAAGCTGTTTTGGATGATTCCCCATAGATTTAACTCACATTAGCAATGGTGCTTTGCTTTCCTTTCTAGTGACAAGAACCCATAGCTTCAAGTAGCCAGAGTTAAATGCAGTGTTGCTGTTAGTATGGAACTTGAAGAAATGTTGCATTAAATGGTGATTGGCATCAGATACAGGGGAAAGATGAAAGGGTGCTCGAAAAGCAAGGCTACATTTCTTGAACCTTCTAGCATGAAAGGTTACTTTCAACTACGTTGGCTAGTACGTAGTAACTCTTTGAGTACAAGAATACTGATCTCCAGAAACCACGTCTGTGTTGGATGAAACAAATGAGCAATCATCAATGGGACTCACACGCTCATGTGGGAGGTTTGCCATGATAGAATGATCATCTAGAGGGCTGAAGCCTAAGCAAGCCAATGTTAGAACCAAAAACTTAAGAACATCTCTAACATGGAATTTGCATTTGAGCAGTCAAAATAATATTCTGGTTACTTGAAAGTCTTGAATGATGTTTTTGACTATGCAATTGGTTATTTCACTAAATGTACTTCAGTACTTCAACAACTTAACCATTTTAATATTCTGCGTATGTTGGGAGAAGTATGGCAATCCATCAGCTGTAATCTTCCGCCAAATTGCTCTCTCTCTCTCTCTCTCTCTCTCTCTCTCTCTCTCTCTCTCTCTCTCAGTTTGCAAAAATGATAACATTCTTCACCAATTTGCATTCTACAAACTCTTTTGATCACCCTGTTAGAGTTTGAAATTAGAGTCACAGAATTGATCATCCTGTTGGCGATGCTCTAAGGCAGGCCCCGTTTGGTTTGCACGGAAAGGAATCCAGCGGAGGAAACTCATTCCATAGAATCACTTTCTTAAGTTTGGTACATTTAAATGGTTTGGAATCCATATTGGAATTAATTCCAAATGGAAGTAGTTTCTTAGAAAAATAAGGAAACTCATTCCTTATCTAGAGGTGGCAATGAGATTCCTTTCCTTAGGAATTGAGAAAATAAGCTAAACATTAGAGATCTTTAACCAACTTGATCCTTATCTTTTGACCTTGTCTAATTATTTTTAAAATTTTGATTAAGTTATATTTTAAATTTTTTATTTTATCATTGTGGGTATCCAGAGTTGACACGTGTCCATCTATACGTAGTACCTAAGGGATAAGAACGAAACCCTAAAAGTTATCATTAGGGCGCCAATGAGAACAAGCCCACGAACTGTTTAGACTACTCTTGGTATGACTCAGCTCAGATAGACCTCGATTGGGGGCAGATCTTGGCGCAATATCACTATACCGTGGCATGGTCACTTTAGATCGTGGCATGGTAAAGATCATTCTTTATCTTATCGGGAACTCTCAGGTTATGCGGCTTGGTTGGCTTAAGAGCAGAGCTCGCTTAGGAAGGTCGCGACGGTCTATTCCGCGACACACTTCCTAAGCCTTTTTAAAGGTCGGTGAGACTATCTGAAATAACTCTCTGGTTTACTGCGTGGACATTCCTTGTGTCGTCTCTGGACGACACGTGGTATTTTGGTACTTCTCAATAGGAATGAGCCACGTTAGCTGCGCTCATTCCTTGGCGTGTGTCCCAATTGCTATAAATAGGAACAGTACCCTCAGAGGTGACAGACATGACTTTTCCTGAGACACACTCAGAGAGAATTTCAGACATTATTCCTTTGGGATCTGTGCATTCATGAGCTCACTGTGAATATTCCTTCACACGTACATGCTTGAGCATTAACTGCATAGGGTTCTCTCGGAATACTCCCCCACTCACTGACCCTTAGTCTGTCTCTCTTTACCTCCTCTCCACTTTCTCTCGAGACTCCCTCTACACTACTGATTCATAGACTACTACTCTCTTACGAATTCATTTCTCTCACTTGACACTACCATATCGAAACTACCTACAATCATATTTCAATTTTGTGATCTTACTGATTAATATATGTATATATATACGTTTATATATGTGTGGTAAATACATAGGGAGAATTTAGTTCACTTATTTAAATATTGTTTCAATTCCCAACTAAATTATAATAAACCAAACATTTGAATTGGAATCTATCATGTTTCCATTATCAGATTCATTATTTAACCAAACAATATAATGGAATGTAAATCAGATTCCTTTTCATGGATTCTGATTACTTGGAATCTATTTACTTGTATACAATCCTTTCCATGCAAATTAAACGGGACCTAAGAGAATCTCAGTCGTTTGGTCTACCCTACTATTACTTTTGTTTTCATTCTTTTCAAGGGAGGGTGGTTTTTTCTTATTTCTACCAATTCTTATGGTACTAAAAATCAGACGAGGGACATTAATTAAAGGATTTCTATACTTTGTTTGGATAACTTCAAAACATTTGTGTGGTTGAAAGTTTAAGGGCCAAAACTAACCTTTCCTCTATTTATGGTGAAATTTCTTAGACTTTTATCTTCCTCTTTGTTCACGTATTCAAAAATTTCTTATATGTGTGTCCTTATAGAATTTTGGGAGAATATGGGGTTGTTATGACTAGAGGTCGTGACTCTTTTATATCAATGATGAAATAGGCAGCTGATTACATCAGTGCCCTTAAGAAATTAACTAACACTGACAATACATACCCAAAAAATAATAATAATAAAAAAATAAAATAAAAAAAAAATACTGAAACTCCGTGACCGGTTGACTGGCCAAGCTACTGGCATAGAAATGAGCTCTCTGCCGGTAGCACACACCAAGGGGACGGTCAACCGGACATAATGTAACATAAAATCCTTCGGCTAAACACTTCAAATTCATAATCTGTTGCCATCCACCAACATTAAAACGTACCAAAAACTTGATGATTATTTGACCTTTCAGATTTTGAACCAATCTCCTACTTTCTAAAGTCAAAGTCAACTTTATAATTAGTGCAGATAATGAAAAAATAGCACCTTACCTACGCGCTTGAAAGAAATGAGAGGAGCCAAAACTAGAAGTGTAGAGAGAAGCAATAAGGAGGAGCGTGTGGTCCACCAATGTTCTCCAAACCATTCTTCCATTAAACCTGTAGAGTGGACCCCATCTGACCACGTCCCTGACAGCACATCACCTGTTTATCCAAGAAAAAAGAAAAACTAATTCAAAATCAATCTTTTTAGGTCGATTAATGCTATACTTCTCAAATTTAAATCATTTATCAAATTATTTGTAAATTGTACCACATGTGGCACTACTGCTTTACTGTCGCAGAGTACAAATGTTAAGCTATTTGAGAACCACATTTGGGAAAGCATAATAACATTATTCATTGGGGTTTATATATATATATATATATATATACGCTTTCTTAATTCAAATGTGTTTCTGTGACCAAAATTCATATTGGCCTGTGTGTTGCATCTTAATTAGACAGATTATAGCTTTTAGCTATCCAGACTATAACTTCTAGAACTCAGGATAAGCTGTTAACCTGTTTGGTATAACTTTTCAGAAGCAGTGATTAAGTTATAGCAATCCGAGCCTTAAGCGGACTTTAGAAAAGGGTTTGGGACGGACTCGTTTTTAGCGACGAAAAAACACACTTACTGACAAAAAAATCACTACAAAAGGTGATGTTCTTAGCGATAGTTTTTTTCGTCGCTAAATGTGTTTTTTTTTTCGTCGCTAAAAACAAGTCTGTCTCAAACCCGTATTTTGGAGTCCGCACCTGATCTCTCCGTAAGTTATTGTGGCATTTGGTAACAAAAATTGCCAAATAACTTCTTTGCTACGTCATGTCTAAAATGTCCTTAAATTTTAAGACACACATCTCAACAAATGATAGGGTGTTAGTGCTACAATGTAAGGCAGAGAAGATGAATTATGATAGGGTTTCTAGACAAGTAAGCGATCTAATTTAGTAGGCGGTAATTTATTAGGGGTGGCAATTTTCGACCCAACACGACCCGACACGAAAATAAACGGGTTTGGGTGACCCGTATAAGGGCACGGATCATAAACGAGTTGACCTGTGTGATACGATTAATAAACGGGTTGAAGCGGGTCAATCCGTCTAACCCGTTTGACCCGATTAAGTATTTAAGCGCAGTTGGGGCATTTTTTTTTTTAGTTCTAAAAATAATTTTTAATAATATGGAAGTCTAAAATACAAATAATATAACTAAGAATTAAAAAATATATTTTTTTAAAAACATATTTATTTAAAATTTATATATATAAAAACTAAATTTTTTTTTTTTTTGTTTGCTCACCAAAAAAAAAAAGAGTGGTTACCAACTTACCAAACAAGTAAATATATATAATAATGAATAACTAATATAATAAAAAAAATAATAATTATTAATAACTAATAAGGGAGGGAGGAAACTGGAGCCTGAAAGCATTCATGCATCAAGCATTGTATAAAATAATAATAATAAAATAAAATAAAATAAAAGGGAGGAAGTCCGCCAAGATTGCTGGATTGGGAGGGAGACAAATTAGTCAATTAGACAAATACAATTGTTAATCTTGATGGATGGCAAGTGGAGAAATTTTATTTATACAATTAGTAAAAATAATATTTATTCTTATTCATTTGTTTGGAAATGCTTGGGTGTTAAGTTTATAATAATTGGATATTGTTATATTTGTAATATTTTGGTATTTAAGACGTACGTTTTAATAATTGATGCATTTTATGAAAGACTTGTTTGTGTTCTTATTAGGACTGTAAGCTTTTTTCGAATAACCGAACCAAGCTAACCCGTCAGTTTTTTTAAAATTACCTACAACTAAAAAACGATCCGACCGCTCAAATTGGCAAAACCGACCGAACCGACCACTTCAGTTGGTTTTCAAAACATGAAAAAACCGAAAATAAAAAATAAAATCCGATCCGATCCGAACTGAACCGATGACACCCTACACGGGTTAAACGGGTGACCCGTGTATGACCCGGCACGATAATAACCCGACACGATTATGGCACGTTAAGAATGACACGATTATAACCCGACACGACAATAACCCGACACGACAATGACCCGACACGATTATGACCCGACACGACCCGATTGCCACCCCTATAATTTATGTTAATTAAAAAATAAAGGATAAGATTGTCCAATAAAAGATTTATAAAATGACAAATAAGCTACAAGCTAGAAAAACACCTCTAAACCAGCTTCAAATAAGTTGACTTCTGGCCTTAAATCAGATTTTTAAAAAAAAACTGTAAGTTCTAAAGCAATAAACCACACCAAACATTTTATTTCAACTTTTTCAAAGCTATAAGCTATAATTTGCAGCTTATAAGTTGCACCAAATAGGTCCATTATAAGATGTTCCCTAGAGCTCCAAAACACGTATATATTTGAATTTTAATGAATTTTCTTAATGGGTTAATTACATTTTAGTTACCCTTTTGGTTAGGCCCAATTTCACTTTACCCTCCTATGGTTTAAAAGTGGACTCTTAACCCTCTTGTGGTTTGGGACTAAAGTGAAGCTACCAAGATTTCTCTAAAAATAGCCTCACATGGGGATCAAGTGTTAAAATTAGCCCCACGGAGAGTTTAAGTGTCAAAACTAACCCCACATAGGCAGTTAACCCCGAAATTAGCCTTCCGAAGGGATTAACTGTTAAGAATTAGCCCACATAGGTGTGTTAAATGGCAACATTATTCCCACATAAGGGATTAACCACAATATTAACCTCACAAAGGTGGTAAAGTGGGAGTAATGTTTTTTGCCAAGTTTATAATTTTCATTATTTTTTAGGGAAATCTTAACAATTTCACTTTCATATAAAAATAAAAAAAACAATTTCACTTTAGCCCAAAACCACAAGGGGTTAAGTGTCCACTTTTAAAACACATGAGGGTAAACTGAAAACAGACCTAACCACAGGGGATAAAATGTAATTAACCTTTGTTTTTTTTTTAATAATGCCCTTGTGGATTAGAACTTTTGCTTCTACTCAATCACAACTATTGAAGTCAATCCAAACAGACACTTAATCATCAGACCACTTCAGACAATTATTCCAAATTTGTTTACAGAAAACAGGTGGAACCTGAGCTGTCACACGCTCAATAGTCAATCCTTTCCAAATAAAGGCCGTTTTATGGTATTATTATTATCCTAAATTAATTCATAATTACTTTATAATTATAATCTTTCTAAATTTCTCAAAACATAAAAAAGGTTATAGAGTTCCATGTATGTCTGAGAATTCCCAAATTCAAAGCCCTAAATACCTCACAAAATTAAAACGAAATTATATAATTTTGTTGTATGTAAAATTACTAAAAGCTAAAGATTCATATATATATATATATATAAAATATATATATGAAATGGTGGCTCGATGGTCCGTACCGATGATGATCATGTAGACGACGAGCATGCCGACGTTATTAACCACAATGCAGACCTGCAAAAGAGTCCGGCCGGCGCCGCCGAACGCGTCGGCGACGAGTCCCGAGTACGACGCCGTCTTCGAAGCTCTGCCGAATCTCAAAATCATATCGATCGACGATTCCGTCAACATCGCTCCCAAAACGATCACGATTAGCCCAGGAACCATCCCCAGTTGTTTGAGAGTCGCCGGAAGGGCCATGATTCCGGCGCCGACGATGGTGGTGGAGAGGTTGAAGACGGCGCCGGAGAACGACGCGCCGCCGCCGGAGCCGAGGGGGTTGTAGTCGTCGTGTTTTTGGGAGAGGAGGGGGGTTGTTCTAGGGCTCCGGCGGTACTTCCGATCGGCGAAGGTTGATATCGTCATTTTAGGAGAATTAGGGCCCCTCTTTCTTTCTTTCTTGTTTGGTTTTTTTTTTTTTTTTTTTTTGGGATTGAATTTGGGGGATTTTGAAAAGGCCTTTGTGATTAGTTTTGAAGAGCGTTGTTGTTTCGTAGAGTCCGTCAGGCAATTTTAGCATTATACGGCAATATATATACATTTATATATATATATATATATATTGATATATACAAAGTTGAAAACTAATCAAAATATATAAATAGAAATGGCAAGCGGTCTCATGATCTCATCAAAAAAAAAAAAAATGGCAAGTGGTTGCTAAACATTAATGTTGCTGATGATTATTAGAATATGCTTCTTAAATTTAAATTTAAATTCACATGATGTTGTAAGTCCACTGAATTTTAATAGAAGGATATTATTAAAGTGACTTTACAGTGGTCTCACTGTCACATTATTTAAGATGTTACAGAGTAATTTGAGAAGCATAACGTTACTCTAAAAGGTCAACCAAAGCGACATACATACTCTTAGCTTTAGGATGGATCTATTTGAGAATCTTGAAAATACGGTAGTCTCACTTTGATCATGTTTTATTTATTTTATTTTTTTTTTATTTATGGAACAGTGTTATTAGAGTGTATGTAGAAATTCAAAGTTGGTGGTTGGCAAGGCAGTGTTTGTGCTAGCTCCGCACCAAATATTTAACTGTAATTTTTTAGGGCTATGTCAAGAATTTTCCAAAATTTTGAGGGTCCTTGTCCATCTTTAAATCCGCCTAAGTTGATTAGTGTTTGTAACTTTACAAACGATGGAAAGAGAGAAAAATAGATAGGGTAATCAAATTTTGAAGGGAAGATTGTATCGACTTCCAGATAAAAGAAAAACGTTTATAGCTGTAGTTTCATCAATATAATTAAAATATTAAAATTGTTAATATTGTTGGATTACATTTGATGAAATAATCATGAGCTAATTAGTATAATGTCCATTTTATTCTAGGTTTCTTGCTATAGGCCCAACTTATGAAACATTTTAGTCTGAAGTCCACACCACAAATCCGGACCAAACTACCCTTTCCATTTCCCATTCATAACTGCAATTAATAACCCAACTATTTTAGGAGTTTTCAAAATTCAAATCCCAAATACCTAAATGAGAAGAAATCACATTCTATATGCATCAACAAGGTCACTCTCTCACTCTCTCTCTCTCTATCTCTCTCTCTCTCTCTCTCTCTCTGTGTGTGTGTGTGTGTGTGTGTGTGTGTGTGTGTGTGTGTGTGTGTGTTTAGAGAGAGAAAGCTCTGGTCATAGCTCAAACAATCCTCACACAGGACCTCTCCGATGACCTCACGCTAGTCGACGCAAGCCAGATAAACTCCGCAGCGAGATGCTCAATCTCCACACGCCGTCGCGTTCCTCCCGAGGACCAAGATCATGGCCGACATGGACTACTTGAGGACCAAGATCACCGTCGGATCCGCTCTCTGTATCGTCACCGCCGGCGCTAGGCAGAACCCCGACGAGTCCAGGCTGAACTTGATACAGAAGAACAAGGCCATGTTCTCGATTATTGTGTCCCAACTTTTCGAAGTACTAGCCCGATTCGATTTTGGTGATTTTTTCGAACCCGGTTGATGTTTTGACTTATTGTTTGGTTGGAAAATTTATAAGTGTGTGCGAGCGTGCCAAGCAAGCAAATTCCCAATGTGTAAATGTGATTATCCAAACTGCGCCTCACCAAGCAAATTGTGGTGACGTTCGATGCCTTGAACATGACTTTAATCGTGTAAAGATGTACTTAATTGAAGCACTTCGAACTTATTCTAAGACAACTACTCCTAAATAAAAAACAGTAAAGAAAACAATAAAGTAAGAAACTACTTTTATTAAATTAAAGTAACTACAATCTAACCTTGAAGATGACTTCGAAGGTGTTCTACTCCTAAATCTAAGTATCTAGATAACAATACAGTAAGTGTATTGAGAGATATATGTTGATGTTGATCGAAGGATCCCTTTTTGAATGCACAATCCTTTTATTTATAGACGTGAAGGCTTCTCAGCAACTTCATTTGAATGTTCCCTCCTCTTTTCAAACTGATAACTGCTTCACACGTGGCATATTCTCGAGTTGACAACTTTTCTTCAGCTACTTCATGATGGTCAACACGTGTCCTCTAGCAGTTAAATATTTGAACAAAATGAATCAGCAACAACTGCTCATAACGGTTCCAGTATTCATCAGTGTCCACCAATTATCCTGCCACATAAAATCTTACGTGTCAATTCTGTATTTGTCACGACCCATCCCACTATGCGTGGAAATAGGACACGTGGCACGCCACCAAGGCTCATCCAAACAACATCTAATATTACGCAGCGGAAAGGACTTCTTAAAACAACCCTGGTAGTTTAAAACTTAGGAAACATTCCCCTCTGAGTTGTAAAATCCATTGAAAATTTGAGTTATAAAAAGTTTTGGCCAATTGAAAACACATCCAAAGGGAAACAGTTTTGAAAACAGAGGCTCAGTCGACTGCCCAGTCGACTGTGCCTAGCAGAAACCCAACCCTAAATTCTCAGTAGAAGTCCAGTCGACTGATCAAGTTCTCAGTCGACTGCTCCCTCCCCCTCAGTCGACTGGGTTAAGCAGAACCAGAAATGCAACATATTACAAAGGGGTCCAGTCGACTGATCTGAGGATCCAGTCGACTGCTTTTCCATTCATCAAAGCAGTAGCCAAAAATCTACAGTGTTCAGTCGACTGACTAAGGGTCCAGTCGACTGCTTCCCTCACTATTCACTTTCAGTGCCTCAATCCCACGAGGTCCAGTCGACTGACCCAGGGTCCAGTCGACTGCTCCCCTGCTGGGCAGCCTGTGTTGAAAATCTACAACTCATGCTTCTCAACACCAACCACAATAACACAACCAACACCAATTTCAACATTTAAAACATAACTACAGACGTTCAATTACAATATTACAATACTGAGAAAACTGATCCATGATTCTATTACAACATTCTACAAGATTCAAATCCTTATACAAGTTTTGGGATTTAAAAACAAAAACATTTACAAAGGTGAGTTCCCCCGGCGTTCATCGGCCTCACTCCACACACTTCTTCTTGTCTTTCTTTTTACCTGCAATGGAGTACATCTCCACTGCTCAGCTATATGCTGAGCGTACAATTCTAAATGTATGCTTATATGACAGTTCATGGTTTAAGCATCTAAAATACATAGAAATAGTCTCTAGGGTGAGTGGTACGCATTCATCCGGTCGATGCCGTAGGAGGCCCACCTCTCCCACGCATCTCGTACACTGGTTGGGCCTTCCTCCATACCAGGTACCGTGTACTGGTTGGGCCCACCTCCAATCCAGACACAACCACAATTCCAATTCCATTCCAATCACAATCCTCAAGGTTCGAGGAGCTTACCCCGGATGAATTTGCACCAAACTCCCCTTTGACCCAAGTAGACACATAACATGCTCACATAAACAGTTATACGTGCTTTTATCATAATTTCACGTGCATAATTAACGGGCCTAACTAATACATGAATTTCGCCCGGATCCAAGAATATCAAAATGATGTTCAAAACATGAGAATCCATATATTTCATAGATCTAGAATTCATACCTCGTGCGAATCTCTTCAAACTTTGAAGGATCGTCTAGGGGACTAAATAATCGCCGGATTTCGAATTATACGCGATTCCTACGAGTTTTACCTGATTTTTCCCAAAAGTCTAAAATTAATATTTTTACAAAAAGTTGCCAAACACGGCCTAAGTAGTGTCAAAACGTAGGTCTTACCTCCACGAGTTCAAATATGAAATCTGGAGAAGATCTGACAGACGAACGGTCGTCAATCGGCGTCGCAAAGCCCGTGGCAATAATCTCCTTTCTCTCTCCTCTCTCTAGATATTATAAATGTTTGGATGAGAATGAAATTCTCATCCTCATCTATATATATAGGCAAACTTTCGGGGAATTACGTTTACCTCCCCGCAAGTTTCTCAAACTTCTCATTAACCCATGAAACGTCGCACACGTTCATTTTGTGCCTTTACGAGTGAAAATTATAAGTTTCAAAAGTTTCCGACTAAGTTTCGTTTGGGTCCAAAAATCACGTTCGAAAACTAAATTCTGTGGAATCTCTACACAACCTACCTTTTAATCAACGTGACACTCACGTTCTCATCACAGTTCTCAAACTGATATATAATAATATCGGGAATATCAGAAATTATACTACACAGGTATAATTCACTATTCACAGGAATACCAGATAAATTCAAATAACATTTAATTCATATAAATGTCATTTAGTCATGCTCATGAAATGTGAACTGCCATGTTCCTGTGTCCTCACTGACACCTTACCGTTGACCCACAGTCAACCTCATCTCAATCCAATTATCAAATAACATTGATAAACTCTCAATGTACAATTATGCATGATAAAACTATCAATTTTTGGAACGGGTGTGACAACTCTCCCCTCCAAAAAGGAAGTTTGTCCCCAAACTTTACCTCATGCGTCGAACAAGTACGGATACTCATCCCTCATGTCCTCCTCGCTTTCCCATGTAGCCTCTTCCACCGTGTGACTACGCCATAGTACTTTCACCATTGGAATAGTCTTGGTTCTTAAGACTTGTTCCTTTCGATCTAGAATCTCGACCGGTTGTTCCACATAAGTCAAGTCTCCCTGAATCTGCAGCGTTTCGGGTACAATGATCTTACTTGTATCAGTCATACAACGTCTCAACATAGACACGTGAAATACATTATGTACATGTTCCAATTCTGATGATAAGGCCAATCTGTAAGCTACTGGACCGACCCTCTCTAGGATTTCAAAAGGTCCTATAAATCTCGGATTGAGCTTTCCTCTCTTCCCAAATCGTATAATGCCTTTCGAAGGCGATACTCGCAAATATACAAAATCTCCAACTTCAAAATTCATCGGTCGTCGTTTCGAGTCTGCATAACTCTTATATCGGCTCTGAGCTATCTTGAGTCGTTCCTGAATCAACTTCACCTTCTCAGTAGTCACCTGTATTAACTCAGGTCCTAACAACTTTCTTTCTCCCACCTCGGTCCAACAAACCGGTGATCGACATTTACGCCCATACAAAGCTTCATATGGTGCCATACCAATACTTGACTGAAATCCGTTGTTATACGCAAATTCAATCAATGGCAAATGGTGCTCCCAATCATTCTCAAAGTCTAACACACACAATCTCAACATGTCTTCCAAGGTCTGAATCATACGCTCTGACTGTCCGTCGGTCTGAGGATGGAATGCGGTACTGAAACTCAACTTCGTACCCATAGCTTTTTGCAAACTTCCCCAAAACCTTGACGTAAAACTACTATCACGATCCGAGACAATCACAGCTGGAACTCCATGTAGCCTTACAATCTCTTTCACATATAACTCTGCCAATTTGGACGGTTTGGTTGTCTTAATCGGTAGAAAGTGAGCTGACTTGGTTAATCGGTCGACTATAACCCAAATCTTGTCGTTCTTGTTAGGCGATCGCGGAAATCCAGAAACAAAGTCCATCGTGATCTCGTCCCACTTCCATTCCGACACTGGCAATGGTTGTAGTAACCCCGTAGGTACTTGTCTTTCTGCCTTCACCTGTTGACATGCCGAACATTCGGATACAAACTTAGCGACTTCACGCTTCATACCTTTCCACCAGAAGTTTTCTCTCAAGTTTCTGTACATTTTATTACTTCCCGGGTGCACTGAATATTTCGTACTATGAGCTTCTTCCAGAATCCTCTCTTTCAAGTCTTTTACATTCGGTACACATAATCGATTTCCCAGTTTCAACGTTCCTTGTTCTAATACAAAACCAGGTCGCTTTCCCAAAGATATCTCGTCTCTCATTTTGCATAAGTAAATATCATAAAACTGTTCCCTCTTGATTTCATCAATAATATCGGGGTGTGCAATGATTGCCATCATTAAACCACCACTAGTCTCTGGAATTACATCCAACTCTAATCGTTCCATCTCCTTTACTAACTCTTTTTGTTGTGTTAGCTCATCGGCTAAATTTCTCGGCGTCTTCCGGCTTAAGGCATCGGCTACTACATTCGCCTTTCCCGGATGGTACTCTATTGAAAGATCGTAATCCTTCATTAATTCCAACCATCTTCGCTGTCTCATATTCAAGTCCCGTTGGGTGAAAATATATTTCAAACTCTTGTGATCCGTGAATATCTCACACTTCTCTCCGTACAGGTAATGTCTCCATATTTTCAAAGCATGAATTACTGCGGCCAATTCGAGATCGTGAGTCGGATAATTAACTTCGTGTGTCTTCAACTGTCTAGACGCATAGGCAATCACCTTACCACCCTGCATAAGCACGCATCCCAACCCTTGATGCGACGCATCACTATAGATCACAAACCCCTCGGTTCCAGACGGTATTGTCAGAATAGGTGCTCTCGTCAACCTTGACTTCAACTCCTGAAAACTGTTTTCGCATTCCTGACTCCATTCAAAACTAACACCCTTTCTCATTAACTTTGTCATTGGCGATGAAATCTTCAAGAAATGTTCAATAAAACGGCGGTAGTATCCCGCTAAACCCAAGAAACTTCGAATTTCAGATACAGAAGTCGGTCTTTGCCAATTTGATACAGCTTCTACTTTGTGAGGATCAACTGAAACTCCATTCTTGTAAATCACGTGACCAAGAAAAGTAATGCTAGGTAACCAAAATTCACATTTCTTGAATTTACCAAATAATTGCTTCTCTCGCAATCTCTGAAGTATCAACCTCAAGTGATTCTCGTGTTCTATCTCACCCGGTGAATAGATAAGAATATCGTCGATGAATACAATCACGAAGTCGTCCAAATAATCTTTGAATACCCGATTCATCAGATCCATAAACGCAGCTGGTGCATTGGTAACTCCAAATGGCATAACTAGGAACTCGTAGTGTCCATAACGCGTTCTAAAAACTGTTTTCTCAACATCTTCGGCCTTCACTTTCAACTGATGGTAACCCGATCTTAGGTCTATCTTGGAGAATACTTGTGCCCCACGAAGTTGATCAAATAAATCATCAATTCTGGGTAGTGGATACTTGTTCTTGATTGTCAACTTGTTCAACTCTCGGTAGTCAACGCACATACGCATCGAACCATCTTTCTTCTTTACAAACAACACTGGAGCTCCCCACGGTGAAATACTTGGTCGGATAAAACCTTTGTCAAGAAGTTCTTGTAGTTGAATTTTCAGCTCCTTCAATTCTACTGGTGCCATTCTATACGGTGCCTTTGATACAGGTCTTGAGTTTGGCATAACCTCAATAGTGAATTCAACCTCTCTCTCAATAAGAACATCTGGTAGGTCATCAGGAAATACATCTGGATATTCTCGTACAATCGGAATGTCTTCTACTTTTAATTCGGTCGTTGAGTCATCAATCACTGAACATAGAAATCCCTGACATCCCTTTTTCAATAACTTCCCTGCTCGAATTGCTGAAATCAAATACGGCGGTGGTATAACTCCACTCCCTTGAAAACAAAAATTCCCATGTACCGGTGATCGAAAATTAACTTCTTTCCGTTCACAGTCTATCGTAGCTTGGTTAAGGGCTAACCAATCCATTCCCAGTATGACATCAAAATGGTTCACCACAATCGGTATAAGATCTACAGTCATTAACTTCTCGCCTAGTCTGATCTCACAGTTCTTATATATCGTAGATGTCACTACCGGTTTACTAAGCGGCACAGCAATGGATAAATCATATCCTAGTGGCGCGGACTTAACATTCAAATGATCAACAAAGTTATAAGATACAAACGAATGCGTAGATCCCGAATCAACGAGTATGCGTGCTAAGTGCGAACATACAAGCACCATACCTGAGACCACTGTATCAGTAGCAGCCACGTCTCCAGGGTTCATCTGGAATGATCTTCCCTGACGTTGCTCCGTCCTTTGTCCTCCGTCACCAAACTGCTTAGGCTTCGAACCACTAGAAGCCATAGAACTTGCCCCTTGTTGGGAACGCTTCTTTGGGCAATTCTTCGCTCGGTGTCCCAAAGTACCACAATCAAAACACTTGAGTTGCGGGTAGGTCGCAGAACTCACACTATTTCCCTCTGTAGATCTGTTCTGAAAGTTAGTCAGAAAACACCAACCGGTGTGTGGTCGGTTGCAAAGTGAACACAATGGTATGTTACTTGGTACTCTCCTGGAATCATTAAAACCAGAACTAGAGCCTCGTGAAAACGACTTCTTAAAAGATCCCCCTTGACTTCGGTCACCACCCTCGTGACTTCGCTTTCCTTGGTGACTTTGTCTCGATCTCTCTATTCCACTTTCGGCTACCAGCGCCGTCTGCTGTACTGCTGCAACAGTCGAATGCTCATAGGTCTCCACTCTCAACCGAATATTATCCCTTAAACCCTCTTCAAATTTTCTTGCCCTATCCTCCTCTTCTGGCACGGAACCCTTTCCAAATCTCAACAAAGCGTTGTACTTGGAAGTATATTCAGTTACAGTCATATCTCCCTGCTTCAGATTATCAAATTCTCGCTTCTTCGCATTGTAAGCGGCTCGCGGAAAGAATCGGCGATTGAATTCTGCCTTAAACCCTTCCCAAGTAATCGGTGCTCCTTGATCTAGGACATTCACCCACCAGTTCTGGGCTTCACCCCTCAACACATCACTTGCGTTTTCAATTTTCTCTCTATCCGTCATCGGAATAGATCGGAAAATTCTTTCCATGTCCATATATAACCCAATGTTCTGCCAATGTTGTATCAGGCATCCCATGAAATTCCATTGGTTTCTTCCTCGCAAACTGTTCAGATATCGATCTCATACCCCTATTCTCAGGCGCATGAACTACTACTATCGGTTCTGGTTCCAATGGAGCTATTGGAGGCAACCGTTCTACTATATTTCGGATCATTTCCCCCATATTCCCCATCATTTCCGCCATTTCATTCATACGGCGAGTGTGCGGTGATAGTTCTCGCTCATCATCACTCATGATTACAATCCTGTAGTTCTCAATGCATAAATACTATGCATGTATGACAAATAACATCATCATGTATGTATAACAACATACCATATGCATCAAACATCTCTAATATGTATGGATGCAATCTAGAACATGTGACAATTCCCTCAACACTCTACTCGTCGTCGAACGTTCCCAAAGTTTTGTTACCTATAGCTCTGATACCAATAAATGTCACGACCCATCCCACTACGCGTGGAAATAGGACACGTGGCACGCCACCAAGGCTCATCCAAACAACATCTAATATTACGCAGCGGAAAGGACTTCTTAAAACAACCCTGGTAGTTTAAAACTTAGGAAACATTCCCCTCTGAGTTGTAAAATCCATTGAAAATTTGAGTTATAAAAAGTTTTGGCCAATTGAAAACACATCCAAAGGGAAACAGTTTTGAAAACAGAGGCTCAGTCGACTGCCCAGTCGACTGTGCCTAGCAGAAACCCAACCCTAAATTCTCAGTAGAAGTCCAGTCGACTGATCAAGTTCTCAGTCGACTGCTCCCTCCCCCTCAGTCGACTGGGTTAAGCAGAACCAGAAATGCAACATATTACAAAGGGGTCCAGTCGACTGATCTGAGGATCCAGTCGACTGCTTTTCCATTCATCAAAGCAGTAGCCAAAAATCTACAGTGTTCAGTCGACTGACTAAGGGTCCAGTCGACTGCTTCCCTCACTATTCACTTTCAGTGCCTCAATCCCACGAGGTCCAGTCGACTGACCCAGGGTCCAGTCGACTGCTCCCCTGCTGGGCAGCCTGTGTTGAAAATCTACAACTCATGCTTCTCAACACCAACCACAATAACACAACCAACACCAATTTCAACATTTAAAACATAACTACAGACGTTCAATTACAATATTACAATACTGAGAAAACTGATCCATGATTCTATTACAACATTCTACAAGATTCAAATCCTTATACAAGTTTTGGGATTTAAAAACAAAAACATTTACAAAGGTGAGTTCCCCCGGCGTTCATCGGCCTCACTCCACACACTTCTTCTTGTCTTTCTTTTTACCTGCAATGGAGTACATCTCCACTGCTCAGCTATATGCTGAGCGTACAATTCTAAATGTATGCTTATATGACAGTTCATGGTTTAAGCATCTAAAATACATAGAAATAGTCTCTAGGGTGAGTGGTACGCATTCATCCGGTCGATGCCGTAGGAGGCCCACCTCTCCCACGCATCTCGTACACTGGTTGGGCCTTCCTCCATACCAGGTACCGTGTACTGGTTGGGCCCACCTCCAATCCAGACACAACCACAATTCCAATTCCATTCCAATCACAATCCTCAAGGTTCGAGGAGCTTACCCCGGATGAATTTGCACCAAACTCCCCTTTGACCCAAGTAGACACATAACATGCTCACATAAACAGTTATACGTGCTTTTATCATAATTTCACGTGCATAATTAACGGGCCTAACTAATACATGAATTTCGCCCGGATCCAAGAATATCAAAATGATGTTCAAAACATGAGAATCCATATATTTCATAGATCTAGAATTCATACCTCGTGCGAATCTCTTCAAACTTTGAAGGATCGTCTAGGGGACTAAATAATCGCCGGATTTCGAATTATACGCGATTCCTACGAGTTTTACCTGATTTTTCCCAAAAGTCTAAAATTAATATTTTTACAAAAAGTTGCCAAACACGGCCTAAGTAGTGTCAAAACGTAGGTCTTACCTCCACGAGTTCAAATATGAAATCTGGAGAAGATCTGACAGACGAACGGTCGTCAATCGGCGTCGCAAAGCCCGTGGCAATAATCTCCTTTCTCTCTCCTCTCTCTAGATATTATAAATGTTTGGATGAGAATGAAATTCTCATCCTCATCTATATATATATAGGCAAACTTTCGGGGAATTACGTTTACCTCCCCGCAAGTTTCTCAAACTTCTCATTAACCCATGAAACGTCGCACACGTTCATTTTGTGCCTTTACGAGTGAAAATTATAAGTTTCAAAAGTTTCCGACTAAGTTTCGTTTGGGTCCAAAAATCACGTTCGAAAACTAAATTCTGTGGAATCTCTACACAACCTACCTTTTAATCAACGTGACACTCACGTTCTCATCACAGTTCTCAAACTGATATATAATAATATCGGGAATATCAGAAATTATACTACACAGGTATAATTCACTATTCACAGGAATACCAGATAAATTCAAATAACATTTAATTCATATAAATGTCATTTAGTCATGCTCATGAAATGTGAACTGCCATGTTCCTGTGTCCTCACTGACACCTTACCGTTGACCCACAGTCAACCTCATCTCAATCCAATTATCAAATAACATTGATAAACTCTCAATGTACAATTATACATGATAAAACTATCAATTATACATGATAACATTGGCTTTGTCAAATATTGGACAGATCAGCAAGTGCACTCGAATTGAAAGCTGCATGGGGAAGTTTCCTGATCAGCAGGGATTTGTTCTTTGGGAACACCCTTAGCATCAAGTCTCAAGGTGAACTCTACCTTCCTAATCAATTTTCGAGGCAATTTGGGCTCACTCAGTCAATCCCTTTCCCAATCAGAAGTCAAGCCAATATACTTATGACTTACAAAACTCACTCGAAGGTGCCAGAATCAGTGATAACTGCTGCCTTGGCAGTTTATCATAACAAAGTTAGCAATTTAGAGTTTACCTCCCTGCCTGTTTATACAACTTGCACAGGAGCCTTCTCAAATTGGTGGGAAAATCTGATGTCAATAGAGATGGACAAGTGCCCACTTTTGAGATACATTGATTCGAAGCCACCAGGTAATCAAAATTCTAATTTAACCTTTCTTCTCTTACATGATAAAATATAAACCTGATGTAGATTTGTTTGAATTTTTCAACACAGGAGTGGCAATTGGAGAAGGCTCTTCACCAACAACCAGGGCTTCAAAGGTCAAACCAAATGTTTCAATCCATTCGAAGGCCTTAAAAACTTTAACTCCTGATCCACCATCCTCAAAACCAAAGAGGAAATTGGTCCTTCCATCAGAAAGCTCTCCTCCCATATCAGAGCATGTTGAATCTGAAGGAGAAGAAGAAATTAGTCCTGTCCCTGCTTTATCTCAAAAGAAGAAAACTAAAACAACAATTGAACCATCTATTGGTTCAAAAATCATCAAAGAAGTTCCCATCCCAGCAATTCCTCTTTCAAAGGTGGAACCTGAACCTGAATTATCACAAACCATTCCAGAACCATCATCTCAACATTCTGACCTTCCAGAGGTTCAGAAATCTCCTCCATCCAGTGCTCAACCTCCATTAATTGAATATCAACCAACAGTAAGTTATTTAAACTTTTCTGGTATATTTTTTGTACACACAAACACATTTTAATAAAAATGTTCATCCCTTGCTGCCCAGATTGAATCTGCTCCCGAGACTGAGGCTGGTCCCTCAAAGATCAGCACCAGTCCTGATCCTAAAGCTGCTTCAGCATCAACTTCGACTGACCCAAAACCCATTCCTGGTGTCTCGAGTTCTGGGGAATTCCACATATCCCTTCCTCCCAATCTGACTCCTGAAGAAACAATACACTTCAAGGATGGTCTGAAGTCTGTTTTGAAAATGGGAGACACTACTGTGACCAATGTACAGGAATTTTTTCAACAGATGACAGGTCAAAGCAAGCCAAAGGTACCCTCTATAGATCTAGTCGTTGCACTTGCCACATTGAGACTATTCAGTAAGGTCTCTTTTGAAGTATTCGAGGACAAAGAAGTGCAAAGGGCTATGAAAATCTTGTGCCAATTCATGCTGGATAGTTCATCCATAACTGTTCCTGACAAGGAAACCATCTCTGCATTGATGTCTACCTTTGATTTTGATCACTTTTTATTAGAAAAGGTCATCGAAGAGAGAAAGAAACTAGAGGTTGACATGGAATATACAACAGAGAAAACTCTCGAGATGGACCAATTGTTAGCAGACTTTGGTGAGAATAACACTGCAATTGAAAAGCTTTCTAGCAAAGTTGATAAGCTTAAAAAGAAGCTCGAGATTGCAGAAACTGAACTGGCCAAATTGAAGGTGAAGCAAGGGAATGCTGAGACAAAGTTGCTGGCTTTGAAGACAGAAATTGAATCGAAGCCTTTGAAGAACCAAGAATCAATTTCCAGGCAAAAATTCATTCTTAGCCAGTCAAAATTGTATACTAGGTCTTGGGACAATTTTAGATTGAAGGCCCAATTTATAAGTAAACTGGTATGAAAGTTTATACCAATAGGACTCTGCAATGTACCAACATCTGGTTTTTGTGTCTTAATTTTAAATGGGGAATACATGTTCTTATTTTGTGAATGCCGCATTCCTTATTCTAAATTTTTTGCTTCCCAAATAGTGGGATAATACTGCTTAAGAAACCTACCATTGATTTTTCTAACATGGACAAATCCATTCAAATTTTTTAAATGGTAAAATCCACCTTTGAAAACTTTGTGAATTTGGAATGGACCTTCCCATTTAGGGGACCAATTTCCATATTTTGGATCTTTAGATCCAATAGGCAATATTGTTTTCCAGACCAAGTCTCCCTCATCAAAGGTTCTTGGTTGTACCTTTTTATTATATCCCTTTGATGCCACTCTTTTCTGTATCAAAATATTATTGAGAGCTCTGATCCTCTCTTCATCAATATCTTCCAATTCAATAGCCATGGATGTTTGGTAATCATCCAAAGATAACTGATTCTGCTTCATAACTTGAAGAGAATTAATCTTTATTTCAATAGGTAGAACTGCCTCATGTCCAAAAGTTAAGGCATAAGGAGATACACCTGTACTTGTTCGCTTTGAAGTCCTATATGCCCATAGAACTTCTGGCAAAATCTCATGCCATATCCTTGGATTATTTTTTATGACTTTAGCTAAATTTTCTTTTATGACCTTATTGGTGGCTTCAGCCTGTCCATTCGATTGAGCATAATATGGGGTTGATTTTGACATTGTAATTCCCAACTTATTTGCAAATGCAACCACATCCCCTTCGAATACAGAAGCATTGTCAGATACAATGGTTTGTGGGATACCAAATTTGTAAATTATGTTTTCTAGGAATTTTACAACCATTGTTTAAGTCACAGTCTGTATAGGTTCTGCTTTTACCCATTTAGTAAAATAATCCGTGGCTAAAATAATGAATCCATGACCCTTCGAAGAAGGAGGACTGATTTTTCCTATTACATCTATGGCCCAACCTCTAAAAGGCCAAGGTTTTACCACATATTGAAGGTCAACAGTGGGCAAATGCTTCAAGGGGCCATGCTTTTGACATTCTTGACGCCTTTTGGCGAACTCAATACAATCTTTTAAGATAGTTGGCCAATAAATGTTATGTCTTCGAAGTAACCATCTTATTTTAACCCCAGATTGATGGGCTCCACATAATCCCTCATGAATTTGAGCTATAGCTTCTATTACTTTGAGGTTGTCCAAACATTCTAGTAATAATCCATCACTCCCTCTTTTGAATAATTTTCCACTGTATAAGATGTAATTGACAGATTTCAACCTTATACCTCGATCAGGCTTTTCATTACATCCTGAGAGATAATCTATGATTGGCTTTCTCCAATCATCATGAACTTCTATATTTGAGATATCAACCAAAGATAATCTATTCACCAATATTGGTAATAATTTTCTATAAGTAACTTGCCCTATTTCAATATCTTCAATATTTGTTCTGAATCCAGATGCCTTCTGAGCTACATCATTGGCTTCTTCATTAAAACTTCTAGGAACATGCAAAAGGTTCACATTATCGAATTTAGATAATAAGTCGATTGTAGTGTCATAATATATTTTCAATGTATTGCTCATACATTTGTATGTCCCATTCATATGATTTATAACTAACTAGGAATCTCCAAATATATCTACAAATGTAGCTTCAAGATCCAACAAGGTCTCAAGACCCATTATTAAGGCTTCATACTCAACTTGATTGTTGGTACACTGATTCGAATCCAGTTTGTAACCATATTTGGTTCTAATCTTTTCAGGTGACTCAATAACAAAACCAATACCTGCAGCAAATTCAGTTTTTGAACCATCAAACCATAATTTCCATGGACTAATAGTTATTTGTCCAATTTTATAATTTCCCTCTGTTTCGAGGCAATTTGGATGATCAGCCAAAAAATCTGCTAAGGCTTGGCCTTTTACTGCCTTTTGTGGTACATAAAATAGACAAAATTCTGACAAAGTTAAAATCCATTTGCCAATTCGATTCCTCAAAATAGGTCGAGTCAACATATATTTGATCAAATCGAATTTAGCAATCACATAGACTTCAGTAGGAAGAAGATAATATCTTAATTTCATTACAGCAAAATACAAAGATAGACATAGTTTTTTCATAAAGGAATATTTGCATTCGACAGGATTTAAAAACCTACTAAGGTAATACACAACCTGTTCTTTCTTATCATCATTATCATGGGCTAATAAGACCCCAATTGATGCTTCTGCTATTGAAATATATAGCTTCATAGGCCTATCTTTTCTTGGAGGCATTAATACTGGTGGCTTCACCAAATAATCCTTCAGGGCTTGAAATGCAGTCTGATGTTTGTCTTCCCACTTTAATTCTTCATGATTCTTCAATTTCAACAAAGGAGAAAAAATTAAAGTTTTTCCAGCAGTATTGGAGATAAACCTTCGAATGAAGTTAACCTGACCAAGGAACCTTTGCAATTCCTTTTTTGTTGAAGGAGGTTTACTTTGAATAATTGCTTGTGCCTTATTCTTATCCACTTGAATTCCCTTTTCATGTACCAAATATCCTAAAAAATTTCCAGTACTTACTCCAAAGGCACATTTTAATGGATTTAGCTTAAGTTTAAAAAATCTCATTCTTTCGAATGTTGACTTCATGTGTGTGAGATGATCATTGAATGTTTTTTATTTAACAATTATATCATCTATATAACATTCTAGAAATGTTCCAATCATGTCATGGAAAATAGCATTCATGGCTCTCTGATAAGTAGCCCCTGCATTTTTCAAACCAGAAGGCATTTGTACCCATTCGAAGGTACCTATACTACCTGGACACCTAAATGTAGTCTTATGAATGTCTTCCTCAGCAATACATATTTGATTATATCCTGAGTGACCATCCATCATGGACATTATAGTATTTCCAGCAGATCTATCAATTAATAAGTCAACTATTGGCATAGGATATTCATCTTTAGGTGTGGCTAAATTAAGATTTCTGTAATCGATACAAACTCTTAATTTACCATTTTTCTTCATAACTGGAACAACATTCGAAAGCCATTCAACATACCTGGCAGTTCTAATGAATCCTGCCTTGAGCAATCTCTCGATCTCTTCTTTAATCTTTATGGTAACTTCTGGAGTCAACCTTCGAGGTTGTTGCTTTACTGGTTTGTAGCTAGCTTTGATAGGCAACCTATGTTCTACTAAACTTCTTTCGAGTCCTGGCAATTCATCATAATCCCAAGCAAAACAATCTCGAAATTCCTTTAACAACTCGACCAATTTATATTGGTCACACTTCTCAAGTTTGGAACTTAGGTAAGTAACTATCTTTTGTTGATCTGATCCTAAATTGACTTCCAATAGAGGATCCTGTGACACTTCTTGTATTGAATTTTCTGGCAATATAGACAATTCTTCCTTGCCAATATCCTTTAATTCTTGTGAATCTTCCTCGAAGACATAGTCTGACCAGTTTATGGTCGAATATTTCTCAATTCTTAATTCTAAATCTGCCATCATTAGCTTTTGTAAGACCAGTCGAATGGTCTCTTCTACATCTCCTATTTCCATAGGTGTATAAACCATTAAATCATTTTATCATCACCTAATGGTTCTAAAGAACCAAATGGCATTTTAGCGAAAATGTCCCAATTTTCTTCTGGAGATTCATCTTCTGATTCTTTAAGGTCAATTGGCTTGACATTATCTTGATACAATTGAGCTTCGACACAATTGGAACTTGTATGAAAAGGCTGAACATCAGCCTTTACTGTTTCAACTTCACAATTTTCCTTCACAAGCAACAGTTCTGATGCATTGAAGAAGGAACACATTTATTAGCATGAATCCAATCCCTTCCTAATAAGGCATGATAACTAGGATTAGCATCTACCACAAAGAAAGCAGTTTTGGATTTGTTCGAACCTACTATGGTTTCAATGGGTATTACTCCCTTGGTGTTTTTCTTATCACCAGTAAATCCTGATATCATAATGTGAGTTTGTATCAACTTTGCATTTTGTTTATTGATCTTTCTTAAAGTATTCTGAGGAATAATGTTGACAGCAGCACCATTATCAACCAATATTTTGTTTAAAAGAACTCCATTTAAACAAGCCTTTATATATAATGATTTAAGATGCTTAGTCATTTCTATTGATGGTTCTTCGAATGAATAAACAAAATTACAATCACTAAAAACAAACTCAGGAAGATTTACCTCAAAGACATCTTCAGTAGATGCTTCCATTTCCATTTCTTCATTTATTTGTTGATCTTCTGTTGCTTCGAAGATTTTTGGTAACATGAATGTGGCAGTATTAACTTCCATATGTTCTGGAAATGTGCCAAACTGAATAAGCATATTTTCATCCCTAGTAGTTTCATCCTCGAGTTTCATTTCGACATTTCCCAAGACTTGGGATTCTACCACTGTCTTTGCTTCATCCCCATCATCAATACTCATTGTCTTCTCCAATTCTAATACTTTGGCTTTAATAATGCTTTCCTCAGACATAGTATCAGAATCAGCCTCCGCATTTCGATCGAACCTGGGATTAGGCCTCGAAATATCATTAAAATCCCTTTTGATTTCATTTCCTAACTCTTGACTCTGAGCCTGCATATTAGAAAATTCTTTCTACATAGTGAACTTTCTCTGCAATCTCCTTTGTTGAGTCTTGTTTATCATAGGGACTATATTCTGGTTCTTTTCCTTAGGATGTTGTAGTACATGCCATGTATTCTTTTCAACATGAGGAGGTTTAATCATCCTATTTTTGTTTTGAAGGCCTTGTTGTCCCACCATATTTATGACTCTATCATCTTGCAAAATAAACCAATTTGGTACTCCTGATACCAATGTAGATTCACATGATTGTGATGTCTCACCAACTTCTGATGATTCCTTCAATGCATCCATGTCTATCTCAGCCTGTACCATATGTGTTGGTACCAACTTTGATGGTATGAATTGAGTTTGTCTTTCTCTCTGCATCCCATAATGTTTCCTTGGCGCCTGAGAGAAACCTGGTCTTACATATTGCATGTTTCTTGATGGTCGAACATAGTTACCAACATGAAAGTTTCTTGAAAAATTGGCTTTAAAAGAAACCATTGGCCTTGAAGCATACCTTGCTGTCATAGGGCCAGTGTATGTTGAGGCTTGATAAATTGGCCCTCTAAACTGCCCTCTTCCAACATTCAAGATTGGTTGAAACGAAGGTTCACAAGAAGTACTCACCCTTTTTTGTTCGAATGGAGGTTGTTTGTTTTTCCTGCCTGTCTTGGCTACAACCCTTTCATCGTAGATTTCAGCATATCTTTTCCCACAACCAATGCATAAATTCTTTGCATATTCATGGTTGAAAACTGATAACTCAAGGTTCTTCCTTGCTATTTCTTCGAATCTTTTCATCCGGTCCTCTGACTCTGCATTTTCTCTTTCTTTGACCAGAGTTTCGAAGGAAATGTCATGGACATTGATTGATACCTCTTGTACTGCTGGGAATGGATCTTCATCAACCCCCATTTGTTTTTCAGGGAATTTCAATTTCCCTTTCTTGATCAGATCTTGAATCCTGTCTCGAAAAACAGTACAATTATTAGTTGAATGGGTCCAAGAATTATGCCACTTGCAGTATTTCTTACCTTTTAATTCATCATTAGAAGGTAATTTTATCCCATCAGACAATTTGATGATTTTCCCTTCTAATAGATGATCAAATATTTCATCAAATTTATAAACATCGAATGAATATTTTTTGAATGATCCTTTGGATTTGTACACCTCAACAGAAACATGTTTCTTCACAAGACCCTTACAAGTGAAAGGTTCTTTTCCTATTATTTCTGCAGCATCTATCTCATAATTAGGATCTTTATAATATGTTTTTATTGAAGAAGCATTCCTTTCATTTTCTTCTTCCAATAAAGCTTCATATCTAGAGTCTCGAGCAGTTAATTCAACAAGATCTCTAAATTCTAAAGCATCGAATTTCTTTCTAAGTCTAAATTCAAGGCCATTTTGGGCCAACTTAACAAATTCAGGTTCAGGCAAAATGATTTTACACTTTGTTCTAGCCCTTTTGAACCTATTAATGAATTGGCCTTCTCATCAGGCTTTTGACATAGTCTGGCCAAGTCAACCATTGACACTTCTGGTTCTGTCTGGAAAAACTGAGTGTGGAAGGATTCTTCCATCTGTGCCCAATTATAGATCGAATTAGGGGCTAAATTAGTAAACCAAGTAAATGCAGTATCTGTTAATGAACTAGGAAACAAACGAAGCCTAAGATATTCATTATTTCCTGCATCAGCACACTGACTGATGAATTTTGCTACATGTTCAACTGTGGATTGACTTCCATCTCCAGCAAACATAGCAAAGGTGGGGAATTTAAATCCCCTAGGGAATTCGATCCTATCAACCCAATCAGGATAAGGTTTCCTGTAAACTGGAGTTTGTACCCCCCGAGCCATGGGTCCACAAACTTCATGGATTAGGTTAATCATGTCATTTCTATCAACCATATTAAATGGTTGTTGATGACCTGGTTGACCCAAGGGAGGGTTCATTGGTGGTATTGGAGGTGGTTGAGGATTAGTATTATCCATTCTCCTAGGATTTTCATTCCTTCGACCCACTCCTATTCCAGTAGGGTCTGGTTCGAATATAGGATTATTGTTTATTCTCCTATTCTGGCCTGCTATGTTTTCTCTAGGTCTTGGTTCTTCGAAATTTACTGATCTATAAACATGATCTTGTCCATTCACATGGTTCCATTGCATCCCTTCGAATACTGGAGGAGTATTATTAGGGATAGACATATAGAAACTTTCTTGCGAGTTAAGCCTAAAAGGAGGCCCATTCGCATGAGTCATAAGATTTGGCTGAAACAAGCCATGGGCATGACCTCTTTCATTCTGTCGAATCACAGAAGGATTTTCACTTGACACCATTACTGGTGTAAATTATGGTATACTATTGTTAAGGGAAGTGATCAGAACATTAACATTCTGGATCATATTTCCCAAATGATCGAATATTGGTGTCAATTGATTCACCAAATCATGTTGACTTTCTGAACCAACATTCCCATTATTTGGAATTGAATTTAAATTTTCAACTCCTATTTCTGGGTTTTCATTGGTCGCATGATTCCCAGTATTGCTGCTTTGAGAATCTTGGTGTGGAGAACCACCAATTTCAGCAATATTAACACCAATATTGGCGTTATCAACAGACCTATTGCTTTGAAGGTTTCTATTTGCCATCTTTTGACACTAGAGTCCCACCGGGCGTGCCAAAAATGTTTGGTTGGAAAATTTATAAGTGTGTGCGAGCATGCCAAGCAAGCAAATTGCCAATGTGTAAATGTGATTATCCAAACTGCGCCTCACCAAGCAAATTGTGGTGACGTTCGATGCCTTAAATAGGACTTTAATCGTGTAAAGATGTACTTAATTGAAGCACTTCGAACTTATTCTAAGACAACTACTCCTAAAAAAAAACAGTAAAGAAAACAATAAAGTAAGAAACTACTTTTATTAAATTAAAGTAACTACAATCTAACCTTGAAGATGACTTCGAAGGTGTTCTACTCCTAAATCTAAGTATCTAGATAACAATACAGTAAGTGTATTGAGAGATATATGTTGATGTTGATCGAAGGATCCCTTTTCGAATGCACAATCCTTTTATTTATAGACGTGAAGGCTTCTCAGCAACTTCATTTGAATGTTCCCCCCTCTTTTCAAACTGATAACTGCTCTCACATGTGGCATATTCTCGAGTTGACAACTGTTCTTCAGTTACTTCATGATGGTCAACACGTGTCCTCTAGCAGTTAAATATTTGAACAAAATGAATCAGCAACAACTGCTCATAACGATTCCAGTATTCATCAGTGTCCACCAATTATCCTGCCACATAAAATCTTACGTGTCAATTCTACATTGGCTGGATATTTTCATCACAAACACTTATGATGCTTGGAAGCTTTCTGGGTTTCAACAACAATAACAATACTGGATCTGCTCTCTCTCAGTCTATACAATGGAACTCGATTGTATATTATGTTGTGGTTCAAAGGTTGTGATCCAAAATGTTGTAGTGTAAAATTTAACACTCTTGTTCTTGCTTCAAAAGTTGTGATGTGAAACTGTATACTATGTTGCAGTTCAAAGGATAAGGTTCAAAAGGTTGTAGTGTAAAATTTAACACTCATGTTCTTGGTTTCACATATTATGGTGCGAAATTGTATATTATGTGAATGAAAATTATGATGCCAATGAAATATTGCAGTCAGTGTAAATTGAATGTGCAAATGAATTTGTGATAAGACAGTGTTCCTTTTGTTGAATAACTCGAATATGAGTGTGAAATTTAACACTTATATTCATTCTAGTGTGAAATTTAACACAATTTGTTTTTTGGTGATGGTGATGAATGACTGTTAGATCACCCAAAAATGGTGAAATACGAAATTAAAAAAGATATGTGTAATATTAGACAGATTCTAACGTATAAAGCCCTACAATCATGGCATTTAGTAACATAATTCCGAAAATATATGCAAGATTTAGTAACTTCCCAAAATAAATGCAAGATTTATGGGATTGAGTTTGACCGAAATATACATATCAGCATTATATATATATATATAGAGAGAGAGAGAGAGGGGTTAGGGGTAGATTAGTGTGAACTTTTGTACTTTTGCACTGTCAAATTACACTACAAACTCTAAACATTATATATATATACAGTGTGAACTTTTGCACTGTCAAATTATACTAGTATGAAAATCATACTGATTTAGATACATTTTTCGATAACTTGCAATAACAGACTGTGTGTTCACTGTCTGATGAATGAATATTAGATGAACATAGAATGGTGAGATATCAAACTACAAGATGTGTATAATATGAATCCTACAATTATGGGATTTTGCTATTTCCAAAAAGATATCCCTAATCAATGGGATTGTGTGTAACTGAAATACTTCCTTAATATATGTATATATTTCTTATATACGGTTCTGTATATATAGGTAAGGGTAGAAAAGACATCGAATAATTCTAAAATAGGAAAATTTGGACTAATCTCTAACAACATTTACAATTATAGGGTCTATCATTGGGAAGTACCAATTGGTGGATCTATTACAACAAACATTGGTAGAATGAGATTTTCCACTAAATTTTTCAATAATCATTTATGCAATAAAAATTATATTCTTATAACCAAAATACTACTTTGATTACTCAAATGCAAATTTTGTGTTGGAGATGCTCATATGGGTAAGTATTTTGTGGATGTATACTACGTTGATTTGATAATGAACCAGTTTTAGCGAAATTTATATACCTAAAAAGCAAGAGCTAGCACATACACATGACTATTTAAAATTGGTTTTTGGATTATCCAAACAACCTCTTAAGGTATGTTTGAATATGCGCAAGATAGAATTAATTTCAATCTCGTTTTCACATTTCATTGGTTTTTATAAAAATCAGGTATAAGTTGATTTACAAAAATTATTCAAAGAGGAGGTACAAGTGTGTTACTCATTTATAAAATAAAATTTTTTTAAAAGAGTAGTATTGTAGTATTCTGATTTTAAGAAGGTGATGTGAAATTCTTTAATTCACTTAAAAATAAACGTAATGTTTTGTGTCATCAGAAGGCTAACTTCGATTCATTTGGTTATTTTTGTTTCCAGCTGGTCTCTTTCTTTGTGTTATGACTTTTTCTGATTTTTCGAAGGGCCGGTTCTGGGGGAAAGCCGGTAAAGCGGCCACTTTGGACCCCCAGATATTTAACTAATTTAAGGGTTCTATTTTTTGTACTAATTTTGAGTTTCCATATTAGACCCTTATAAAAAACTTACTATAACCTAGCCTAATAAAGGCCCCAACCCAAACTAAAATGACCCAAAATTTTCACATATAAAACTACAAAGTTAAGCCCAAACAAACCCTCTAGAATAAGACAATATTTTTATTACTGGAGAATAATTTAGTTTACTATTAAAAAAAAAGACTAATTGACCAACTCATAGTGTGATACACTTTTAAAATAAAAAATAAAAAAAATCAGTGTATCGAAAAAATGTAAGAAAAATATGTTTTTCTTAATTCCCCCAATTCTTTTTAGTTTTAGCCCAAACGAACATTCCAGTTGTAAGTTGTTTTCAATTTATAGCTTAGTTTCAAATTATTGGTTGTTCAAATAAGTATTTAATTATGCTGTAAGTTGTTAGAACATTTTGCAATGTGACATTGAAAACCAATATATACGCATAATTATGTATACGTGGACTCCAAAAAAAATCGTCGGGAGCACTGCCCTCGAATGCCCGTATAGCCCCGGGCCCCATTTAAAGTTGCTTTGGACCCCCTAAAACTCAGGGTCGGGCCTGGACTCATTTTTATTTCCTTTTTCTTAAAGTTGGGTGGCTATTTGTGTCACAGCCCGATCCCACAATAGCGGAATCGAAGCCTGTGGACGCCACCGAGGCTCTTCCTACTCATTCAAAGTTGTAGTAGCGGAAAATAAACTTTAAAGAATAACAACGAGTAGTCACTCTTTTGAAACAATACATCCGAAGTCAGTAAAATCCATATAAATTTGAAAACATAATTATATTTTGAAACAGATGAATTTATATTCAAAGGGGTCCCAAAAGTGCCCTAAGAACTAATCAAAACATTTAAATAAGTTGCGGAAGGGGTATAAAAAGTTTTCATGCAGGGGCATTTCGACCGGTCGAGATGCCCTTTTCGATCGGTCGGATGACCCTCGACAATAATCCTTCACAGCAGAGGGCACTTCGACCGATCGAACTGTCCCTTTCAACCGGTCGAATGACCCTCTGACAGCAATCCTTCTTGCACTAGAATTTTGCCTAAGGTCAAGCGACCCTACGACCGCAAACGTTCTCAACATTAAAACAAGACATGAAGTCAACAAGTAAAACATTTCAAAACGTGAACTCTAGGTTCAGATTCATAATAACTTAACCAACCCAAACCATGTTGTCAAGGTCAAACAAAACGAAGTAATTCCATACAGGACTTGGAACTAAAATAAAACGTTTACAAGACTATTATCCATTCTATTACGAGTTCCTTAACAACACAATTGAAATAGGCGATCCGATTACAAAACTACAGAATAAACATGACAAGTCATCTTTTAAGTGAACTCCCAAGCCCATGTGCTCACTTTTCCTATTCCTCGCCGGCATTAACACCTGAAATGGTTATTTGAATAACCACACATATTTCGATTTGTTTAAGCTAACGCTTAGTGAATAAATCAACATATGCACATGAATGATAAACATGTTCGCATTCACATCACTACATTTCATACTAGTCGCGGGAGACTCATGTGCACATTCCATACTCCCAATCCGCGACTCCTCGCCAATAAGTCCACGCGAAAGGGTAAGTGTAGACACCCCAATTTTGACCGACCGTCGAATTTAGGAGAGTGTCACCTCCGTATCCGATGATGACAAGGACCGAAAAATTGAAGTATTCCAAGCTCTTCAGAAAATCTCCAAAACGCGATAAAATTTTACAGAAAGAGAAAAAAATACCAGGTATTTAGGAGAATTCAGGTATAAGACATGACTTTTGGAAAGGATCTTCAAAAAATAATTTGTTTCAAAAAAGGGGAAGACCTAAAAAAGGGAATCTCAGCTAAAAACGGCACACGGCAGAAGCCGCGGCACTCAGTGAATGCCGCACGGCAGTCAGAGAATGCCGTTCCGGCATTCACCAAGTGCCGCCAAAATTTTCTGACTGCCGTTCACTTTTAAAGTCTGCATTTTGCAGTGCAATACGTATGCGTATGCGAATAAGAACAAAAAACTGATAAAGTAAGACTGACAAAAATGCGGCAATCCATTAATTTTCGCGGCATTTGATGAATGACGCGCGGCAGTCATGAAGTGCCGCGACGGCAGTCATGAACTGCCGCGGCGGCATTCACGGACTGCCGCGACAGTTTCTGGACTGCCGCGCTGGGCAGCAGTCTGTCTAATTTCAGAACGTACACATTGTACCACCAAATGAGATGCTTACATATGTCTTTTACTCCGAATTTACTGAAATGACCTTGGTAGTTTTTGTCTATATAAGAAGAGGTATCTTCATGGAAAAGGGGAACCAACCAAGAGAAAAATATTGGGAAATTTGAGAAGGAGGAGAACAACACATACAAAAAAATACTTCCATTACACCAACATTTTAGAGAGAAAAGAGAGAGTTTAGAGAACTAGAGAGAAGAGCTTGGAAGATCTTCAAAGAAGAGAAATTTTGAGGATAGTTGGAGGTGATCCTCTAACCATAAGTTGTTTTATTTGCATTCTTTCCTATGAATCCTCAAAACTATTTTGTTTTCTTTGCTTCATTTCTTTTTATTTTTTTTATATTTCCTTCTTGAGACTCTTGGAGATCCTCAATATCTCTCTTGAAACCTCTTGAATGTGATCTTTTGAATCCCATGTAAGCTTATGCTTCACATGGAAGTCAAAGTTTGATCATCATTTTATTTTATAAACAAATAGATAGATCCAAGTCCATACTCATGACTTGGGTCCTCTAAGCTTGAGTTTTCATGGAGTCTCTTTATATTCCTTGAAGACTCATGAGCATTAGTCATGTCTTCATCTCCAATGACCATCAAATGGTAGGAGGAAGTGGTTTTGAGTTTAAGCCCATCTCCATGGCTTAGATTCCTTGTCTTGGGATTTCATGAAGTCTATTCATACTTCATTTGAAATCCACAAATATAAAGGTCTTTAGCCTCCAATGACCATCAAATGGTAGGAGAAAATAGTTTAGTTAAGTCCAACTTCATGGATTAATAGTTGGGGTTAGCAAATAAAAGTTGAACTTGACAAATGAAAACAGTGAGTTCACAAACTGTTTTTGATCAAAGATTTTTAGTTCGAAATCTAACCGTTGAAATCAAGTAAAACCAACGGGAAAGTGTCAATAACACAATATGCTACCACTGTAATTTTTGTTTTAAGGTAGTTTTATGTTTAGAATGGTTTGGTCATGAGTTTTGTGAAGTAACAACAATCTGTCCAGAGTTTCAGAATAGTTTCAGAACAGTGACACTCTTTTGAAACAATTAAATCAGAGTTCTAATAAAGTGTTTGTGACCCAAAATAATTTTTTCTATAAGGTTTAATGTGTTAGGAAGATACCCTAAAAAGAACTAAGCATTTCGGAGCTTTTTGCCGTTCTGGGTTTTTCGTTGGCCAGGGTCTGTTTGTAACACTTTCAGCCCACCTGCAAATAGAAAACTAGATAAAGAAAAATAAAACGTGCGCATCATGCAGCACGTGCAACAAAGACCAATACATTCATTCATTCATTTTATTTACTTTCATTTCGCAATAAGAAAAAGAGATCAAAGCATTCAAAATTAAAATAAAGATGGGACCAAGCCATGGTCCCATATACGGCAGGCAAGAAAAAGTGTAAAAGAGGTTTCAGCATGATAAAAGGACCAAGCTATGGTCACGCATACGGTGAATGAGCATAAAGCAGAAAATATAAAAGACATCCAAATGCCTATCCTACCGGTTATCCTAAAGCCGCCATCAAAATAAAGTGTATGTGTATATACAATCATCTGAATAAAGTATATATCCTCCCAGAACACTCAAAAATAAAAAGTAAGGAAGAAAGCGAGATCAGCCTCGACCCCGGCCTCGAGCCTGACGGGTCACACGCCTGAGGGGCTCCTCCTCTGACTCCGTCCCACTCCCGCCGCCCCTGCCTCTATCTCCGCCGCTACCTCCACCGCTACCGTCGCCTCGCCCCACGCCTCGTCCGGCACCGCCATCTCCAGGGACGTCACTGGTAGGAATGCCAAACCGCTGGAGTCGCTGCTGAAGCTGTCCAACCTGCTGGGACAGGACTCTGATCTCCTCCGCCTGAAATGAGAGAGGATGAATCCAGAAAGTGTTGAAAGGACAAATGAAATACTGAGAATAAAAGGTGAAGATAATACCTGAGTCCTCAGCTGAGCCGCAGCAGTCGCTCGAGCCCCCTCAGCCTACAAAAAAAAAAAAAAAAAAAGCAACCAGGAAACAAGAATAAGAGTTGATAAAAAATAACCCAAGTTAAAGTTAAAAGCTGGAATAAGTTTCTTACCATCCACTCTCGTCCAAGGACCCACTGCCGCACGCTGTGGGCATACGTCAAGCCCTCCTCCGCATAAGCACGCGGGACGACGTCATAATGAAGAGGAATAGTAGGAGCGCCCTGTGCGAGCCGAGGGATCGTCGTCATAAAAGGCTCGCCAAACGAGATGGTCGACATGGTCCAATCCCACTCGGGTAAGGCGGGAGGACGAGTAGCGGCAGGAACATGCTGCAAACAAAAAGAATAAAACATAAATAAAGAATAAAAGAGAACACATAAAAAGATTGAAGGAATCTTGTACTCACCCGAGTCACTTCCATCAGAGGGAAGTTCGGCATCAGCTTAGCAACACGGAAAGCCGCATATCCTGTGGGGGGCTCCAAGAAGCCGTGAATACCCAAGCCAGCCAGAGCAGCCGTGAGTTCGCTACCCTGAAGCGTATCTGTGGCTCTCATAGAAACTGGAGGAGGGTGTGGCACGAAAAATCCCGGAGCCGCCAGTGACTGCCTAGTCACCCTCTCTCCCAAATACCATGCCTAGGCCTCCGGCCCATCCATCAGCCGCCTCATCGGATCCTATCCACCCGATGCCTGAATCCTCGCAGAAGCCTCGGGAAGCGCCATGAGCCATGGCTCCCAGCGAACGTGCTGCTCCCTCAGATTCGTCAGGAAGCTCCTGAACGAAATAAAATCGTGCGCCCCGGCCTTCTGCCCAACCCTGTCCTTCGCCCATTTCAGCCCCTGGGGCATGATGAGGGCGTCGGTAGCATGTGTCTCGGGGGACATCATGCGGAAATACTCGTGGGACCAAATCTGCAATGAATAAAAAAAGAAAGAGGTTATGAGTCTCACAGTTTAAATAATCGTCTCAAAGCATAATAAATATTGAAATGGAAATAAAAAGAAAAAGGACGTACCTCCCACACCCTCCAAAAACCACCATTAGAAGCCGGCCTGTCCCGGGAGATCTTTCACATGTGCTTGTACAGGATGGCTAATCTTGCACCCGCCCAGTCATACTCATGTATATGGCCCATGCGCTCCAAAGAGGATACCACGGTGACGGAGAACCGATCGCCCTTGGTGCTCAACAGGGAGCACCCCAGCATATACATCATGAAGTCCCGGCCCATCTGCTCATCGGTAAAGTCCGGTTTGCCCCGGAATGTGTCCATGAACCACTTGGCCGTGACCAAGGGCTCCTCCGGAACCGCTCCAAGCAACGCCTCCACCTGGTCCCAATCTCTGGCCGCGTCCAAATACCGTAAGGGCTCTCCCCCGAATGGAATCCCTGTAATCATGCTGAAGTCTAAGGGAGTCATCGTCATCTCCCCGAAGTCGAAATGGAAGGTATTGGTGGTATCCCACCACCTCTCCGCTAACGCATGGATCTGTCGTAGGTCGTTGGAGCTCTTTGTCAAAAGTTTGACGAAGTTCCCAAATCCCGCCGCATCTACAAAGCCCCGCACTGGCCCGCTCAGCTGTGCGTACCACTCGTACCCGTGAGCTAGGCTGCCATGCCCCTTTAGCACCTTAGGTTGCAGCTGCAAGAAAGAATCGCAAGTTTCAGTGTTAGTAATTGGATAGAAGAAAACAATAAAATATATATATATATATATAATAAGCAGGTGATAATAAGGAAAAGCGACACGAGAATGAATGAAAAAGAGAGAGAGAGAGAGAGAGAGAGAGAGAGAGAAAGAAAAAGAAAAGTCCATAGAAAGTTTCACAAGCATGGCACTCATTCATATAAAGCTTAGCGATCGTTCACAAAATAATAAAAAAAGTGAGAATGTTCAAAAGTACTGGAAAAATTTCAAGAAATAAAAAAAAAATTAAATAAATAAAAAAAAGAAGGGAGAAGTAACGCTAAAAGATCCAATGAGTAACATGATTTTTAATCGGCATACATCGCAGTCAAAGGACCTTTTGGGGAAAGTTAATAAAGTTAAATATGCGCAAATACGGATGGGACGTCCAGAAATTCATAAGCACAAGCATTCTTTCTTTTACATGGAATCTTGTCCCCACAGTCATGAAGCTCGTAAGAAATAAAAATGTATATATATATATATATATAAATTGAATAAACATGGATTAAAGCAGCCAGGACGCTCGAGAGCACTACAAGCATAGCATTCGCATTAAGGCATTTGAGATTGCATGATTTTCACGTCACAGTCAGAAGTATCATACGGCATTAGAATCACAAAAGGAAGAAAAGAGAGGGGGGCACGTTTACCTCGCGCTTGAACGTGCGGACAGATAAGTGCTCGTCCGGGTCCCGGAGCAGGAGTGTGGCGTCGGGATGATGGGTGGCCGTATACTTGGCCTTCTTTTTGCGCCCTGAACCACTCGCCATGATCTGTCAAAGAAAAAAAAAGGAAGAATTGGTGGTTAGATTCACGAACAAATTCAGAAAAACAATGAAATAATGAGAATAATTCGAGTAGAACTAACCTGAGAGCCCTGGTAGATCAATCCAAGCAAGAAAAAAAAAGAGGAAAACTTTCTCCAGAGAGATTTCGAGTTAAAGAGAGTTGAGAGAATGAAATGAAATGTAATGAAACCGGCGGTTTAAGCCACTGCCGCTCAAACGCGACACTCGATATTCGTGCGCGGCACTCAGTGGACTACCGCGCGGCACTCGCTGACTCCCGCAACGGCACTCCGTGAGTGCCGCACGACAGTCACGGACTGCCGCGAAAAACCGCGTGTGCCGCGGTTAAGTCGGTTCAAAGATCCTTCATTTCCCCCCAAGAATTCAAATCAGGTCCCGAAAATTGAACTTGAGTCCCCCAAAATTTTCCCTCACTGCACTTTTGGCCCCCGGGGTCGTTTTTAGGCTTAAATTGGCTATAAATTTCAAAATTTTAGAATAATTTGAGCCCACGGTCTCCAAATTTTGAAAATTAAGATAGATTCGAGCCTGTGGGCCCTAAATTTCAGAAGCTGAAACAAATTTGTGCCTGTGGGCCCCGGTTTTTGAAAATTAGGGTAAAATTGAACCTGTGGACTTTAGATTTTGAAAATAAAGATAAAGTTAAGCCCGCAGGCTCTAAATTTCGAAAGAACTGGAATAGATTTGAGTCTGTGGGCTCCGAAGTTTTGATTACCCTGTTCTGAGAATATAACAAATATATATCCTCGATCCTCGTAACAAATTTACGTCGATCCTTTGTTTTGAGAGTGTAACGGATTTACATTCTCGGTTCTCGCAACAGATTTGGCGTTGATCCTTGTTTTGGGAATATAACAGATTTATATTCTCAATCCACGTAACAGATTTGCGTCGATCCTTTATTTTAAGAGTGTAACGGATTTACATTCTCGGTTCTCGCAACAGATTTGCGTTGATCCTTGTTTTGGGAATATAACAGATTTATATTCTCGATCCACGTAACAGATTTGCGTTGATCCTTGTTTTGAGAGTGTAACGGATTTACATTATCGGTTCTCGCAACAGATTTGCGTCAACCCTCATTTTGGGAATATAACAGATTTACATTCTCGATCCACGTAACAGATTTGCGTTGATCCTTGTTTTGAGAGTGTAACGGATTTACATTCTCGGTTCTCGCAACAGATTTGCGTCAACCCTCGTTTTGGGAATATAACAGATTTATATTCTCGATTCACGTAACAGATTTGCGTTGATCCTTATTTTGAGAGTGTAACGGATTTACATTCTCGGTTCTCGCAATAGATTTGCGTCAACCCTCATTTTGGGAATATAACAGATTTATATTCTCGATCCACGTAACAGATTTGCGTTGATCCTTGTTTTGAGAGTGTAACGGATTTACATTCTCGGTTCTCATAACAGATTTGTGTTAACCCTCATTTTGGGAATATAACAGATTTATATTCTCGATCCACGTAATAGATTTGCGTCGATCCTTTGTTTTGAGAGTGTAACGGATTTACATACTCGGTTCTCGCAATAGATTTGCGTTAACCCTCGTAATCAAATCAAAAGCATCTTCATGACCCCCGTAACAGATTTTCGCATCAGTCAAGAATTAGATGATCTTCCCTGACTAACACGTCACGTAATGTGTATCGTACGTAGGGAAGACATGATAAGCATGGCGCCTGCAAGACCAGGTCAATTCAGAAAATACATAGCACTTGCATCACGACAGGATAGATGCATTCATGGTTACTTGTGCTTGCGTGTGTTTGGCTCCTGCTCGAACTACGTCTTGGTCTGATTCCTGACGGGATACGTAGGCAGCTCATCATTGAGCACGACCAAGTAGAGTCTTTGCTGCGTGCCCGATTTCTCTTGCTACGTATTTTGTTTTTTTTTCCCTCCTAAAACCGACGTTGGGTCAAAGGCCTGTCTTCACACAGGCTTTGACATTCACTTATGGGACGCGTTGCCCCACAAGCTCTGTCAAATAGGGGCAAACTGTAGACACCCCGATTTTGACCGACCGTCGAATTTAGGAGAGCGTCACCTCCACGTCCAATGATGATAAGGACCGAAAGATCCGAAGTATTCCAAGCTCTTCAGAAAGTTCTCCAAACGCAATAAAATTTCACAGAAAGAAGGAAATACCAGGTATTTAGGAGAATTCAGGTATAAAACATCACTTTTGGAAAAGATCTTCAAAAATAAGTTTTTTTAGAAAAAGGAGAGAAGAAAAGACCTAAAAGGAGAAGTTTACCAGAAGCCGGCACACGACAGTTTTTTGCGGCACTCACAAAATGCCGGAACGGCTCTCACTGAGTGCCGCCGACATTTTCTAACTGCCGTTTGCTTTTAAAGTCCGTATTTTGTGGTACAATACGTATATATATATATGTGGATAAAAACAAAAAAACTGATAAAGTAAGGTTGACAAAAACGCGGCAATCAATAATTTGGTGCGGCTCTGAGTAAGTGCCGCGCGGCAGTCGTGGAATGCCGCAGCGGCAGTCACGTAGTGCCGCAGCGGCATCCACTGACTGCTGCAGAGGACTTTTGACTGCCGCCCTGTGCAGCAGTCTGTCTATTTTCAGCAAGTACGTATTGTACCACCAAATGAGACATTTACACCTGTCTTTTACTCCGAATTTACTGAGAATACTTGGTAATTTTGTCTATAAAAGAGGGAAGATCTTCCTTGAATAGAAAGGAACACAACACAAAAAAAAAAAAAAAAAAAAAAAAAGAAGGAGTAGCTACCATTACACTAACATATATTTGAGAGAGAGTTTTTTTTTTAAAAAAAAAAACTAAAGAAAAGAGCTTGGAAGATCTTCCAAAGGAGAAAAGCTTTGAGGATAGTTTGGAGGTGATTCTCTAACTACAAGTTATTTTTCTTTTTTTCATTCTTTTGAACTCCTAATCTTAAAACTACTAGGTCTTTTGATTAATTTTTTTAGAAGTTCTATTAAGGAACTTATAAACTTTAATTCCCTTTTCTTTTAGTTCTTTCTTTTCTTTGTCTTTGTTTATACTTCTCTCTTGAGATTCTTAGAAGTCTTCCATACTTCACTTGAATCTCATGAGTTGAATCCTTTGATCCCATGTGAGCTTGTGCTCCCCATGAGAGTCAAGGTTGATCATCCTTCATATAAGAGCAAGTAAATGAATCTAAACCTCCACCATGGTTTGGGATTCTTTAACTTAAGGTTTCATGGAATCCCCTTTCATATTTCTTGAAAACCTATGAGTATTTAGCTATGTTTGCTTAAGGCTCATGAGTATTAGTCATGTCTTCATCTCCAATGACCATCAAATGGTAGGAGAAAGTAGTTTTGAGTCTAAGCCCATCTCCATGGTTTGGATTCACTATCTTGAGATTTCATGAAGTCTATTCATACTTCATTTGAAATCTACAAATTTAAAGGTCTTTAGTCTCCAATGACCATCAAATGGTAGGAGAAAATTGTTTAGTTTAAAGTCCAACTTCATGGTTTAATAGTTGGGGTTAACAAATGAAAGTTGAACTTGACAATGAAATGGTGGGTTCATAAACTGGTTTCGATCAAGGATTTTTAGTTCGAAATCTAACCGTTGGAATCAAGTGAAACCAACGGGAAAGTGTCAATAACTCAAAGTTCTACCACTGTAATTTTTGTTTTAAAGAGATTTCATGTCTAAAGTGGTTTGGTTATGAGTTTTGTAAAGCCACTACAATCTGTCCAGAGTTTCAGCACAGTAACATTCTTTTGAAATAAGTAAATCAGAACCTTAATAAAATGTTTGTGACCCAAAATAATATTTTCTAAGTAGATTAATGTGTTAGGAAGTCACCCTAAAAAGAACAAAGAATTTCTAATCTTTTTGCTATTTTTAGAAAATCGTGCAAGAACTCTGGACAGAAGGTTGTAAAATGCTGAGTGATGTCTGGTTATTGTCCAATTCCTGGAGATCCAACCGTTGAAACTTTGATTTCTTTTTTGGGTTAAAAACTAGACACACAGAGGCATCTTGTGCCCAAAACTCATCAAGATCAAACCACGGGAACCATACTTTTTATTTTTTTAAAGTTATGATATGCTCTCAACAATTTTCAGAATTCTGCAATAGTTTTAACCAATCTTATGAATAATGGCTTAGATGATATTTCCATGAGTTAAGGGTCAAACCATGTTTCAATAATGATTAATTAAGCTTAAATTCAAAGTTTAAGTGATCTAAATGATTGGATATTTCATAATTTATTCTTTTTCATGAACATATTCATCCATATGGCTTGACACTTGTAATTATGATTTATTTGCTTTAGATTCAATTGCATTTGATAGATTTAAGTTAGAAATGTAGGATTGTTATTTCAAACTTTATGTCTTGTATATCATGTGGACTAACCCTTTGTTCTGTAGCGCTTTTAAGGTATGACTTCTTGAATCCCTCTTTAGTTTATTTTAATTTATTGATTTTATCGATTTTTCAACCTCGTGCGCGACACATTTAGAATTAAGATTTTGCCTTACATGTATATATGTGGATTAGAGACTCTTTTCCTAGGTTTTATTTAATCGCATGCATTGCACGTTTAATACCCGCGGCTGGATCCCGGGTAAGTTCTCTTGTTCTTTATTGCATATCATGTTGCTTGCTACTTGAATTACGTGTTTTTTTTAATGATATTTTGTAAATTGGTAATTTTACACCATTTTGACATGTTTGTGTAATGTATACGTATATCTATGTATTAGTTGAGGGCATGTTTAGATTAATAATTCAATTAAAAGGATGTTAAGTAGAGGCCTATCGCGAGATAGGATGAAAAGGGGTGTTTTAGTCCAATGGGCTCATTTCCTTCTCATTCCATAATCTCCGGACCTAATTAATCTTTGGTTTCGCAAAAGATCAGTTGTCTTTAAAATGGTTTCTTAATTTTCCTTTTAAAAATTAAGTGACGACTCATTTGTTTTGAATTTGAAATTTTAAAAGAACTTTAAAAGAAAAGTTGTGGGTAAGAAAATTGCGATATCCACACCTACATATCAATATTATCGCCCAATATGAACTACACAATATATCTCTATGAATTAACACATGTTATTCAAACATAACATGAATACATGTCAAGAAATCATTCCAAAATGCAAGGTTGAATCACTCACCTCCGAATAACGCTCCTATAATTTGTTCCAAAGAAAACCCGCTTACAAAAAACGTGTAAAAGTCTGTTTAGAACAATTCCTATCAATCAGAAATTCAATTATCAACTTTTATGAAAAATTCTAGAAAATGACTTTTTGGAAAACTTGGCCAAACAAGCCCTAACATATATCAAAACGAAGCTCTTACCTCAAGGAGCTCAAATATGAAATATGAGAGAAAACAGACGGACAGAAGGTCGTCGTTTGGCGTCACAAAGCTCTAAGCAATCAAATCTCCTTTTGGCCTCTTTTTGAAACTTAGGTTGTAAGCTTTGTGAAATATCTCAACTCATCTCTATCTATATATAGGCAATACTTTCAAAAATTGTGTTTACCTCCCCGCAAGTTTTCAAAACTCCTAAACAGTCTCTGAAACTTTCTACACAGTCAATTCATAGCTTTACGAGTGGATCCTCAAAATTATAAAAGTTTTCGACTAAGTTCCGTTTGGTTGCTAAAAAGCGAATTCCTATATGACGTTTCCGAAGTTGCTAATTAGCCTACCAAATTAATAGCGTGTTAATTCGCCCTCACCAGGATAATAAAACTAACAACAGATATAAATTCTAAACTAACAATAATACAGATATTGAAATACACAGGTAAATATTTATTCTCAGATAAACATTTAAGGTGGTTCACAATGACCGTCTGATACTCGGAGAGACTTCACAACATTGCAGTATTCATTCACTACCGTCTCAATAGGTTCTCTAACACAGATACCCAAATCAACTCGTAAGTCAAAACTCACTCAAACATGTGTCACAAGGCACGCCACACCACATTATCATGCATAACAATACAATAACACAATGCGGGTGTTATAATATGAATGTAGTAGCCTTAGGATTTTTCTCTAATGTTTTGAAGAAGTCTGGTCCATGTGGAAGTTGAATGTATGACATGTTTAGGTGATTTTGTATTTCTTTTTTTTTTTTTTTTTTTTTTAAGTTTCTGATTTTCTTGGGCATGTAAGTCACTGTTAAATAAATTGGTTTCTGCTTAGCAAAAAAATAAATAAATAAACGCTATGCTGCTGTTTTGCATGTTTGATATAATACTTACATATATACATTTGGATAAATAAAAGCTTTAAATGCAAACACTTAAGCACATATAATATTATTTTAAAATGTAATTGTTCCTTGCGTGAAACAATCACTGTTTGACATGGAGCAATCATGTGATGTAACAGTACAATATGTACATTTTTTTTTTTTTTTTTTTTTTTTTTTTTTTTTTTTTGATGATCGGCAAAAGCCTACAACATTACATTGAAACAAACAAACGGATTCCAAAAGGAACCAGTACAGCAACAGAAGAAAGAAAATATACAAACACAAAAGCAACACAGAACAACAGAAACAGAAAACAAACACAGAAAACATCTGAAGCTGCACTGCAGTCGCCCAACTCCAAAGATCTCTCGAACTGTGGCACCGCTACCAAGCTGGGGCTGAGGAGCAACTGCCGAACCACCCACTAACGAGGAACACCCCGAAGCATGAACTCCACAACAAGAATCCCACTCAAAACTCCAAATCTAACGGAAGAAAAGATAGATCTGGAGTAGAAAGAACTGGATTCAAGCACAGCATCCATGAGCACGAAGCGTCTCGTCGGGGAACCAAGAAAAAAAGAAAAACACACACCAAACCCCTACAAGAGGGGACAAACCCTCAAAAGAGGGACAAAATCCCCACAAAGGGGAACAAACTCTCCCTAAGGAGAGACCAAAAAAACAAAAACAAGATCCAAACTCTCCCATGGACAAGCCATGGGAGAGCCTGAAACCAGGCGCAGCAAGGGGAGGGGACGAGAGGTTTCCATGTACATTTTTTATTTGTCTCATGCAAAAAATTAAAAAAAATAGAGAACATACAACTGCCTTTTAGCATTTGTCCCCCAAAATTACTAAGAGTCAAAACTCCAAAATTACTAAGACTGTTGTTTGGTTTTGTTGAAACATCAAGTCATCTTTTTTAAGTGACGAAGGATTAAGTTATTTGGTATTTGGATTAGCTGAAATAATATGTTTGATAAAGAAACTTAAAAAATGTGATTGTTTGTATAAAATGACATGTACTGTATATATTTTTCAACATTGTTAAAATTTTAGGGCATGGAGGGCATTTTTGTCTTTTAACAAACTAAAAGTGAAATAAGTGATTGTTTGAAAAAGTAATACTTTTTTCAACTTAATTTTAAGCTAATCCAAACACCTCCATTTTACAAAAGAATAACTTTGTTTTCTCGAAATTCGCATGATAACGTTGTAATTTTTAGTTTTCGATTTTTGTTTTCATCTTTTTAATTAATCACAGCCAACGCCCAATACAAAAAATAAAAGCAAAAACTGAAAAACAAAAAACCACTACTAAACTGAAATCAGAAGTTCCAATTCTGCTAAATGGACTTTCTTAAGCAAGTTTTCGGCCCATATTGTTTCTGATAGTCACGAAAATGCCTCATAACCACAACTGGAAATGAGTCCCACCTTTTAGGTTTCTTATTATTATTTTTTTTTTACTAGTTCCAATTCTGCTAAATGGACTTTCTTAAGCAAGTTTTCGGCCCATATTGTTTCTGATAGTCACGAAAATGCCTCATAACCACAACTGGAAATGAGTCCCACCTTTTAGGTTTCTTATTATTACACTTGAGCATATGGGTCAAATAGGGGGAAAACCACCCAAACCACTCCCCCTAAGGGGAATGGAACCCTCAACCTCTCACTTGAGAGAGGGTGAGTGAAGCCACTAGACCACAAGGGTCTTGGCACCTTTTAGGTTTCTTAAAAGGTAATATTTGGGGTACAAATATTTTACACAAATACACTCCATCTCTCTTCTAGGTAGGGATGGCAATAGGGCGGGTTTTCCGGGTTCCTCGCCCCGCCCCGCCCCTAATAGGTAGTGTATGGGGGGGGCTTAATAGGGTTAGGGGCGGGTATGGGGGAGGTTTTCAAAACCCGAGTCGGGTTCGGGTCGGGGTCGGGGTAGGGTCAAAAAACCCGAACCCGCCCCGAATATACTTGTATTTATATTTTTACCCCTCAATAGTTATGTGTATTACCATTTTAAAAAAAAAACTGCACTATTGGGGAACTAATTGGGTAAGTTAAAAAAAAACTGCACTATTAGGGAAAAAAAATGCATTAAAAAAAATTGCTTTTTCAATTTGTGTACCCAAAAAAAAAAAATCATAATCGGGGCGGGGCGGGGGCGGGGAGAGGCACTATGCGGGGCGGGGCGGGGGCGGGGGGAGGGTTTACTAAAGCGGGGCGGGGGCGGGATATGGGGGCCCCGTCCCATACCCGCCCCGTTGCCATCCCTACTTCTAGGTGGCACTATAGAGTCCACTGAAATTATCCGAACCACCCCAGAAAAGAGAGAGTGTGTTTTGTGTAAAGTGTTTGTGCTCCCAGCATTGTTGTAATTAAAATCCCAAAACAACAGCATGATTTCAGAGAGAGAGAGATCCTGTAGAACTACTAATCAATTCATGCAGGATTTAGCAATGCAAAACGAGATACGATCTGCTGGGAATATTGTTTTATCAAGTTCAGACAAGTCTCACTTTATTTGTTTGTTTGCTTGTTTTTTTTTTTTCCCTTTTCTGAAAACTAATATTATGTTGGTTTGTTATAGAACCAGTTCTTGGGATATTTTTAAACCATAACCAACTTCTGCATACGTACACACTCTGTTTGGTTTGATTTTGAAATAGAATATAATTGAAATGAATTCTTGACAATCCGAACACTTTGTAAACCCCCCAAAACAAGAATTGGCTAGAATTCGAAATGAGTTCAATTATAGTTTTAGGTCAAATCAAACACAAGAATTGTCACAAACAAGAATTGCAAATCAATTATTTTCTTGTTTGTGGCAAACCAAACAGACAATTACACAAACACAGAATACAATAGAACTGGTTCTCTAAACTACATAACTGGTTGTATATCATAATTTGTTCTCTCTGCCTGGAAATGGGAAGAAATTTAGCAATAAGAACTTATCTGTTACACACCTCATGCAGGCTAGACGTAGATGGTGGGGCTCAGCTGCCAAGTCTTCTATTCATGGATTTACAAACTAACAATCTAGGGCCTGTTTGGATTGCCTGTGAATTTTGCATTTAGGCAGAAATAGAATCAGAAGATTAGCTACTGCTTTAGCTGTGAATTTGTTTGGGAACCTATGAGCACGGGCGCTTTGAAAATGTAGCCGCACAAGCACTTAGTACGCACCCAATGCGGGGTGCGGCGGTGGGTGCTTCGTGAGTTCTTCTGGTGTTTTGTGTGCGGACCAGGTATGGGAGGGACACAGGAGTGGGTGCGGCAGGAAGGTTTTTTAGGGAATTTTATTTTAAAAAAATAAAATAATTTTTAAAAACTTGGGGGTTCAAAAACAATTAATAACAATATGAATACAACTAAAACCCTAGGATATTTCAGAGACTCTCAGGCTTCGTCTCTCTCTGTTGATACAATGCAAGTTCGTCTCTCTCTCTCTCTCTCTCTCTCTCTCTCTCTCTCTCTCTCTCTCTCTCTCCTTGTGAGGCTTACTTGTATATGTAGTTTGTAGCTTTTATGTTTATGTGTCTGTTACTTGTTAATTTTTATTTGTGGCTTAATTAGAAACAAATACATGAAAACTAGAAGAATAGTTCATGTATAATAATATACAAAAATATCATTTAAATATTTTATAAAATTACCTCGCCGTACCTGCACCCTTTTTTTTTTTTTGGAAAAATTGCCAAACTCGCGTCCCCGCACCTACACCGGTGCTTCCTAGTTGGGAACTATATTCACAAGTGCTTTAGGAACTATATTCGTGGAGATTAGGACTGGTTTGGAATTTGAAATTGACCTTTATAGTCAAAAGGGTATGATAAGAATAAGAAAATTCATTAAACCCCTAATGTGGTTCCCTCATCTCGTTCGAGATGAAGTATCTCCGGACTTGCTTCACCAAGAATGAGCTTTTAGCTTCCTACAATTAATCAAACAGATTACTATACGCGTTCTTGGGCCCCAAAAGCAAGTTTGGGAGCAAACTGAGTTTAGGAAGTGATTCCAAAAAGGTCCATAATCCCATCACTAAAACGTAAAAAAAGCCATTGAGAGATGACATATTAGCTCAGTTCAAGTGCGTTATAGTTGATACATTAAACAAAAGACGTGATCCACGAGTTCACGATTATACAACAGAAGATTAACGGACCTAAAAAAGAGCTGAAACAATTTACATTAACTTACCAACGAGCAAAGTTAGCATTGCAGATAATTGGCAAAATGAGCGGCTCTTATTTTGTCCTCTTTCTTTTGGAGTTTCTAACGGACTTTGCCTTAGGCTCCGGAACTGATGTGGAATCCGACAACTTGGCCCCTATAGCAGAACTCCACAAAGCCCTCTCTACATCTGATGGCGTGAATGAGTCGCCTCCAGAACTTAATTCCTGAAAATAATTTCTCAGATGCGTCAAATACAAACCATAATGCAAGGAAAGTGGGAAACTTTAGATGACGGAGATATATCTATATAGCCATATAAAACTTGCCAGTGGAAATGATCGGAAGCAGTTTAAATTCAAACAATCAGCTATAACATAACGACGACAAATCATTTTTGTCTAGACCAACAATACGTTTTAAATACAAATTACTGTTGTATGTCAAGATTTACTTGGTTTGATTCCATATATTATTAAGGTAATAGAAGTCTAATTATCGAGCCCGTGCCTTTGGAAACTGTTACTGTTAGTTTTGAATTTCAATGCTTCAGCTCCCATGAACTCACCCAAATGTTCTAAACAAAATACTCCTCACCACATGAGATTACCAATACGAATTGCCTCATCACAGCATGACTCCTACACGTATTGAGCATATAGCAAATTTATGTCAATATACGAAATGATTCCATACGGCAGAGCAAAAAGTTAATTTCTTTTAGTTCTAAATTATTATGTAATCTTCCTCGTGAAAATAACACAAGATAAGCTTTATTAGCCATAACTCTTCATTCTTTTAATGAACGATTGGTTTTTCACACTTACCAAGAAGATAATTCCCTCCAAAATGCCTTGTAAAGATAAAATGTGAAGCCAAAAGAACAATTATTACAAAATTACACCAGTCTCAGCCGGTCAAGTTAACAATTTTAAGCAGGGCAAGAATAATCCACTCAAATCGTGTCCTAGTTGGATGTCATACACACGAAATGGGCTAATTTCTATCATCATTGGGCTTGTATCAACATTTCCTTTTGTTTTTGGGAGTTTAGAGAATTCGCAAGACAAGCATTAGCCTACCAGGCTACAACATTTTGCAAAGCATTTGAACATATATAGCTAACCGGTGTGTAGTTCAAACACCATGGTCGCCAAAATAACATAAAGTGTCAACTTAGTGAATTCCTAATCCTTACCTTTCGACAGAAAAAGCATCCAAACACCTTAAAATTATAAACATGGAAAAAGTGCATTAGGTTAATAAGGTCAATAATCTACCAGCTAATTATTTTTACTATTTGCGCTAGTTAACATTCTCCCATCTAAGTAATTGACCAAACACAACAGATACCATGAAAGGAGAGAGCATTCAAGCATTTGATAGAAAAAAAAAAATGACTTTCCCCCCCTTTATCATCTCCAAAGTCCAAACATGTAAAAAGAAACTAATAGATGAACATAAGATGACATATGCTTCAGAAGCTAAAGCAATAAATAAGTTTAAAACAATGTTTCAGGCATGATTATAGTGTTTGGGGGCTGAGGCTATGAAGTTCAAAGCCAACTCATCATAGTGCTTTGTAGAAAACAATTTTGTTCATGGCATATGCAGAGTGGTTAACCACGCAGAACCATACTAGCTTCACTTAGAAGAAAATGTTGTCTACACATAAATTCAATATGGTGAAATAAGTATATGATAACATACCATGACTTGAGAATCTAAAATCAAGAGTTTCTCAATCATTGCTATCAATGGTGAAATAAGTATATGATAACATTGCGCAACTTGAGAATCTAAAATCAAGAGTTTCTCAATCATTGCTATCAATGATGCACACATATCCTCAGTGGTGAAGCCAGAATTTTTGCCATTGATGTCATTCAATAACTTAACACCATATCAAAAGCTGATTTTACATATTCATTTGTATATACCAAGATTAATCGAAAAACTTGTAGATCTTAAATTTGCAAATAAAAGAAAAGAAACTGGAGAATTTATTATCATTACTTCAACAACAAAAAAAAAAATGCTCCAAACACTAAAGAACACATTTTTACGATTGCTCTTGGCCATTTTCATATGATAGCCCCATTGCGTATGCCATCAAATACATCTTTCTCAAATAGGTTGAACACATAAAATGAATAGTGAAAGAGAATGGAGTAGTTTGAAACTCTGATGATTACCAAATTGACACCCCCTCTCTTATTTTGCCTTTATTTTAGTTAAAGTGTGTAATAAAAACCGGGCAAACCGAACCGACCGACCCGAACCGTTCCTGTCGGTGCTCTCACATAAGCGGTCTGTTTTGGTTCCTGAATCATAGGTTTTTCCGTTTTCCGCTCAGACGCGGTTTGCAATATTTTGAAGCTGAAACTGACCGAATAAATTACGTAATATATTTATATTATATAAAATTTTTCGTAGTGTCAATATTGTCAAAAATAAATTTTAAATCATAAAATGCTGCATATGAAGAAAAAAAATCCCACATTTCAGGGGGTTCACTTGAACCCACTGTGATACATGTGGCTCCGCCACTGAATATCCTAAGCAGTACGCATTAACCTTTCCACAATTGCAATCTTAATCATCTCATGGAAAGTTTCATTCCCAATAAATAAGGCAAGTATAAGTCTAAATTACTTAATTAAGACAACTGAGAATGTCAATTTGAATAAATAAAGGTTCAGCCAAACCAACCTTTGCCTTTTCCTGTAACTTATCTACAAACAAAATGTACTGCTTCAACGTATAATCTTTTGAGTTCCCAAGAGCTGCCACCATAGCCTAATCACCAACATTATACCAAATCCCTCAAAACTTTAAACAACGAAATCACAAAAGGTATTTAATTAGAATCTCACCTCATCGGACATGAACGGGGCAATATCAGGCGCATAAGCGGCCAGAACGGCAGAGGCTGTGGCCGGACCAACGCCTTTCAACACTGTGAGCTCCGAAACAGCTTTAGACACATCAGGAAGAGACTGAAATCCCTTCAGAGACGCCGATTCCACTAGGGCTTCGTCCAGTGACGAAACGAAATCCAATAGCCGCGGCCTAAAAAATTCACATAAACTCGTATTTAACACACACAAAAATGCTATATGCATTGCTATGATCAAATAACACCTAAACACAATTTTCATGTAGTATCAGAGCTTCTCCAATAAGGGTGCTGACAAAGAACAATTGCCAAATTATAGCATCAATTCAACTCCAAAAATGTCACTTCATTGGGGTGCCAAAGTTGGTGCTATAATTTGGCAATACTATATCATGTGCCAAATTTGGCACTATTGTCAAATTATAGCACCACCTTTAGGCATGTTTTTGGGTGCTATATATGCTACAATTTGGCAATTTAGTATCCACCTTTGGCACCCAATTGGATCGCAGTAGTAATGTTCAGTGCTATGCTATAATTTGGTAATTCTTCTCAAATGTACCATAGGACCACGTGTTAAACTATACCATTTTAGTACCATAGCAATGTCAAAATATAAGAGATGCTCTCTCTCTCTCTCTCTCTCTCTCTCTCTCTCTCTCTCTCTCTCTACAATAGCATTTTTAATTGGAGATACTTCAAGGCTTCAAAATGTCAACACTTTTCACTTAGAAACTTAAAAGTTTTGATTCCTGACTCTAATAAATTTTTGTATGAAACTCAAATCTACTCGTAAATCTACCAAGTTGCAGACTTCTGTTTTCCGCCGTTGGAGTTGAAGCCAATTTTCATTAAGGTTATTGTAATTATTTCACAGAATCCAGTGGTTGAGAACAGAAATCCCCAATTACAAACCCTTGTAAGAATTATGAAGGGGACTATAATATATATACAGGGAGCTTCCTGTGTAAGGGAGTCCGCAAGTTTATAGCTTGTGCTCTTCTGTTTTTAGCCTTTGGATCGTGTGAAATGACAAAAATAACACTTGATCAGACAGATGTGAAAGAAGTCCACAAGTTATAACTTACTTACGAACTGGTCCGTAGGAGAAGTGTCATGAATATATATATATATATATATATATAACACTTACGCCCTTACTTTATTAAGTTAAGACTTCTGTCACTGTCGTTAGATCGAGTTTTCATTAATGGTAATGTTGTCATTTCATTTTCTTAAGTGATAGATCTGAAAACAGAAGTAAGTAAGGGCGTTTTACTAGAAGTGTTCTATATATATATATATATATATAGAATAATGGAAAGAGTGGGGGGGCAAGAGTACCTCCATTTGCCTCGAGTGAGCTTCCATTGCATGAGCTTGGAGAGCTCCGATTTGGTGATGTGAGGATTATTAGGGCAACGTTGGCTTATGAGAGAAGGTAGTTGATTTCTGTAGAAGTCGTCGAGAGATACGAGGTCTGGTTTGTTGACCGATTCGATTACAGAATCGTAAGACGATAGTGCCTCTCTCCATATACCAACATCGGAGCAACCAAAATTCATCTCCCTGTTTTGCTTCAGATTTTCAGTCAACGTTTTGTTTTTTTTTTTTTTTTTGCCTCCATTTCTTTCCCCGTGCTTTTCAAATTAAGTATTGCTAAAATGTTCTCCAAATGCACGTGGTAGTGGAACTATTATAGTCATTTCAATATCATCTGATTAAAAATTAGCCAATCCACTGTTATATATATTTGGGGAGTAATACTTGGGGCACAACCAAACACACAATTTTTGGGACACAACCTAATTAATGTGTCTATCTCTCTCCTGTGATGTCACTGGACCCCACAATGACACAGGAGAGAGATAGACACATGAATTAGGTTGTGTCTCAAAAGTTGTGTGTTTGGTTGTGCCCCAAGTATTACTCATATTTGGGATAATGTTAAAGACACAAAAATCACAAAGAAGAGATGCTCACAAAAAGATGTGGCATCTCATAGATTAAGGCTTAGTTTGCCCTCCACGTGGCTTTTTAAAAGTAGCTTATGAAATTTATTTTAAGTTGTTTGGTGATTTTGTACAAGTGATACATTAATCTTAAAAAAAAACATAATGAAATCAAAAAGCCATCTAGAGCTTTCAAAAGCTCCTCCCAAAAAAGCCCCAAGTTCAATTTTTGTAAAGCTCATAAACTAGTTACCAAATAAATTAACATGAAATTGCACTTTAAAAAATGAGAAACACTAAAATGGGGGTCAAACTAAGCCTAAGTTAAATGTGGTGGGTCCTACTGCCACATGGAATATTACATTCTTTTGTGAGTATCTCTTGTGACCCAAACATTGCTCGTATATTTGGAATGAGAAATTTGGAAAGCATATCATTAGTTTTCAAATTCGTATCCTAACAATGAAGATATTGAATATAACAGCAACAGTATGTCCACATGGTGTCATCAACTAATTAAATTCTTGAGATAAATTTTTTGTATGCCCACATGGTAACAGTATGCCCACATGCCACATAGTATGGACCTCTCCAATGGTCATACTCAAATATCTTTATAATATTATTATTTTTTCTCATTTGAGTATAAAAATTGAGTAAAGGTATCTCCAACCACTACTCAAACTCTTATCAAACTAAATCAACACCATACTATAAAAGAGCCTTAGGTAGTTTTCAATTTCAATTTTGTCCTAATTTGAAATTCTTTAAATTGTTTGCTCCCTATATGTAATTTTGCCTTTACTAATACATTGAGATGTTTTGCCTTGTTTGTTAAACCGAATTTCGCCTTTATTTGTGTTTGTGTTTTTTTTTTTTAAACCCAAACAAGGCACTCCAAAAATAATAGGGTTTGTTTGGCAAATCAGTTGTGGCTTTGTTTGTCTTGTTTGTTTCCACTTTTTCCCAAACAAGGCACTAAATCCATGGATCAATAGTCAACAATTTCGGCTAACATGTTTGGCAAACCCATTTTGTGCTTTGGTTTTGTTTTTTTGTTTTCGTTGTTCCCAAACAATGCTTTACACACATATATTGGATCAAAAGTCAACAATTTCGGTTCCTTGTTTGGCAAATCGATTTTGTGCTTTGATTTTTGTTTTTTTATTTTTGGTTTTTCCCAAACAAGGCTTTACACACATATAATTTACACTTAATAAATTTAATTCATTTGTTTTATAAAATTATTATTTCATACAATTCATATCTTTTCCCAAACAAGACTTTTTGGGTGAATTTTTTTTTTTTTTTTGTTGTAATTTCATGTATTTCTTTGAGATCTACGCAATAGGAGTAGAAATTTTCTGAAAAAAATTAAGTTGTAGCCTGATTTTTAGGTTTTACAGATAATATTATTTATATTTGTGTGTCTAACAGATAATATTATCTGTTAACTTTAAACTACCATAACTTTCTCAATTCTTGGGTTTTTCGGGTGATTTTTTTTTTTGATTTCATGTATTTTTTTTTTTTAAGATCTATGCATCTATAGTGCCAATTGTAAGAAAGAAATATGTTTTTATTATATGTATGCAAAAAAAAAAAAAATTCATATTTGTTTGATGTTTAGTTTTTTTGTCCTTGTATTTCATGGTCAATATTGAACTCGTTTGATGGATTTCATTTTGCGGATTTCAAAATATCAAATTTTACGAAAAACGGACTTATATAACAAAAGTTATAGCAATTTGAGTGTAAAAATGGCCTAATGTGATAAAAAAAAACTAGCATGTGTTTTAGCTTTGAAGAGTTTTATTTGAGGGGGCTATGGTCGAAGCTCCCTTTTTTTTTTAGGATTTAGTATTGTTTGATTTAATTTTTTTCAAGTGACAACTATAAATGTATCAACAATAAATACATCTAATTTATTTTCCAATTTTGACGGACCCGTGCATTGCACGGGCCTCTATCCTTGTTTGACTAAAATTTTTTTTTAAAATCCCTTTCAAATCCTCACTCAAACTCATGCCAAATTTTGAGTTTAATGAATAGTGTTATTTTAAAAAGGAAAACAAATTTTTTTTTTTTTTTTTTTCTTAAAAATGAAAACAGAAAACTTGCTTGATAACACTATTGATTTTTTTGAAAAAAAAATGAAAACAAGAATAGAAAACTCGTTTGGTAACGGTATTAATACCAAATTTTATATCCCAAATAGTTCTCAAATACATGTGACTGTGAGCCACTTGATTTTGATTAGAGGGAGTTAAAGTGGTCTCACCTTTAGTGAAGGTGATCTCATTGCCATATGTGTTTTGAGAATTATTTAGGATGCAAACGTATTACTCAATCTAATTTTCATTCATATTTGATTCGACTTACAAAACGTTAATCAAAGTTTAAGTAAAAGATTTTTCAAAAATTAATTGGACTCTAATCTGTTACAATACTTAAAAGCCAAGCTATTTCCTTTCCTCTTAGGCTCTTAGCTATGCCAAGTGGCATGTTTAGCCTTCCTATACTGTTTCACACGGCACCTATGTGGCTTTCTCTTCTTACAACATTTTACTTATGTGGCACTCCACTCAGGAAAAAAAAACCCCTTATTTTGTTTTTGACATTTCATGCCTCACAATCGCTTCCTCTCATCTCCTCTTCCTCTTCGACTCGATCTAATGCCAAACCTTCTTAACATCTCTTAAGAAGTAATGTCATATTTCACTCTTTAATTGAATTTCGTTTTCTTTCTTCTTTTTTTTCTTCTTCTTCTTCTTCTTCTTTTTTTTTTTTTTTTTATTGTTCATCTAATTTTAGATGTGTATCATTGACTATTGTTTGATTGATTATTGTTGATATCTCTCGAATATTGTTGTTATTTTTGTCTTGAAAATTATTTAGCCCCAAATAGATAGGAATTGGCCGAATTGAACCCTAATTTAACAGTCTGCGACCTTAATTTTTTGCCATAGAAAACATGTTATTGGTGGATTTGTGGATATGATATATGTATATATCTTTATGTATATCTATCTAACTTATCTTTGTTAATGACAGATACCTTTTCCTGATTTTTATGCTTTTTGGTGGCCAAGCCTTCGAATTTACAAGTGATTATGGATGTATATGGATATGTCTATATGTACATCTAGCTTATAATGGTTGTTAGCAATAGTTACCCTTTCTAATTTTTCATATGTAGCTATATGTATATCCATCCACATGTGCTTCATATTTTTCTACATGGAGTCTAAATAGATCTCTAAGAATTGCAAATAAAAAGTCTTATTCTCACCCAACACAGATGGTAATTTTGCCCAAATGTGATCCCATAAGAGCTTTTTGAGCATCATCCAAATTTAGCTTCTTCTTTTTATTCAATTTTATTTTGTCTATTCTAATGTTTTTTTTATAGAGATGTTATTTGTGAAATTTGTCATTTATTCGATCTTTTTCAAAGCAATCGAGCCCTTTCTCTTTCGTTGTACATATAGATGATGTATTTTCGGAGGCAGATAATACTAACAGTCATATTACATGACTAATTCTCCTCCTCTAATTCTTGCAGCAACATGCAAAATATTTGAAAGGAAAACTACAGAATTGTTCATTGTAAGTGCCGATACTAAATTGACATATGTTTTCTCTACTTTCTATTTGGTATTCCCGGTTCACGTAGCGATATTGCGAAGACCTCATAAATGTGTTTGTTTTTTTGCTTATTTGAGAGGGCTGACTGTATTTCCATTCTGGCTTTATGTTGGGGTGATCATTTTTTGTTTTGGGATTCATATGAGATCTTGGTTATCTCTCCATAAGTTGGTAACTAAGCTTTTCCTACATTTTCCGAATAATCGTTGATTCTAATCAAAGGCAATTTGGATTGGAGGATAATAATAGTATATTTTATGCGTCTTTATTCCATTTCTCCTATCTTTTTTTTTCTTCTTTGTTTTAACCGGAATCTATGAGGCCCTTGAGTTAAGAAATGGCGGGTCACATTAACGAGGGAAATGTGTTTCAAAATACACTATCATACACATATTAAGCTTTTTTATATTTTTTTAATTGATTTTTTTTATGAGGAACAAAAGGGGGAAAGTACTCAGCCTTGGTTTAGTTTGGTTTTGAATGTAAATTGAATTTCTAAATGTCAAATATGGGGTTTCACAACCACCTCTCCATCTCACGGTTCCTATACAATTTGTACAGGGTAAATGAGTAGTGCTTTTTATTATTGCTTGATTTCTTCAATGTGTAGATTTTACCTACATTTTTCTTGAATTTGTGTGCCGCTTTATTAAGTTGCTCGGTTGATTACTATGGTTCCTATAACTGGGTGTATGCATTTTATTCTAATCCTCATAAATATGTGGTCCTAATTTATATGGAAGTGCCAAAGGCACAAAAAGTTATTACCAATAGTTATAAACAAAAAGTTATTTGCGTTCGATAGTACCTTCAGACACGGGTTATACAACTATAATTTCAAGAATTTCCTAATTAATTTATGTGCAGTATAATTTGTATTTGATTGCTTGAAAGGCTCAAAGATTGAAAGAAATATGGGGAATTGTGGCTTTACTTACAATTATATAATCATTTTTTGGTTGGACACAATCCGTGCATAGCACGGATTATGGGTTATCGACTAGTTCAATTAAAAGCCCAAAGATCTAACTACAGTTACTAAATGGAAGGACTCTTCATCGGCAGAAATATGGGTCATCTGCCACGTGTCACTGTGGATCTAGACTTATTGAGACATTTGTCATTTATGGGTCTCATCATTTTACTCTCTGATAGAATACATTCAGCAACCCACAACTGTATAAGTATGAAGAGCTGCTATCGAGTAGGGGTGACAATTCAAGTTCTCGTGTAATCGTGTTATTAATCAGATTGTGTGCATTGGGTTTGATTTTTAGTTTCGAGTGCTATTCATCTATAATACAAACTATTTTAAATTAATCGTGTCATGTCATATCGTGTTCGGGTTGTCTCAATAAAACGGGTTATAGTGTCAAATTGCCACCCCTGCTAGCGAGGGCACAGTCGTGACTCGTGAGAGTCATGAAACGGCTTCCATGCCTAGAGTTTTCTGTTTTCTAAAATCACAAAACGACTTTTTCCTGTTTTTCATTTTGGGTTAAATTTTAAAAACGTTTTTTGTAAAAAAAAAAAAAACCTATAACGTTACCAAATACATTTTCAGTTTTTATTTTCTAAAAAAATGAAAGTGAAAACAGAAAACCGCAACGTTACCAAACGAGCCCTTAATTTTGGTATGAGATTTGGGTAAAACACAATATGGTATGAGTTTGATTTTAGGATTAGAGAACATTTTATGAGGTTTGGAACCAAATTTGAATTTGGTACAAGGGTGAGGATTGGAGATGATGTTAGTGTCAAATTTGGGAAAAACAAAGTAGTATTATTCTTTCTTTCAAGAGCTCTGCTTTCTAAAAGAGTAATGCTAATGCATTCCAAATCCTAATCTCAAATTCTTATTTCAAATGATGTGGCAGTAGACCTACTAGATTTTGATTGGATAATGTTAAAGTGGTCCCATTATTAATGCTAGTGGGCTCACTACCACATTATTTGAGATGTGAATTTGTGATTACAATTTAGAAGGCATAACATTACTCTTTCTAAATTTTGTATTCTAAATGGTTCCCAAACACATGTGGTTGAAAATGATGTGGTAGTGGGGCCAAATATAATACAGGAACACCAGTTAAATTTTAATTTGAAGTTGTTTACCTGATGACTCCACTAACATATCATTTTTGGGAAAGAAATTTGTAATGCATAGGATTACTCTTTTGATAACCATCTTTTCAAACCAAGTGGAGGCGTGAAAGGGCCAGCCTAATACGTGGTGGTCCACCATGTCATGGGTCGTGGGCTGGCCCATCAAGATTCAAGTTTCGTGTCGTGTCAGCGACATTGGAGTACCAGCTCGTTATATTTTTACCCCTTTATTTATTTATTTATTTTTATTTTATAAATTATGTCGTTTATTTAAAGTAAATGAGGGAAAAAAATAGGGACAATTAGTAAAAATGATGGTAAGATTTTTTTAGAGTTTTAAGGACAATTAAGATTTAGGAAAAGATCCTCCATATAAAAATATAAAGTGAAATTTCACTGAACAACCCGTACATGGATATTAAATAAAATTTTACTTAACTCGACTTTTGAAAGATTTTTTAACAAATTAAGAATCAAATTGGGCATTAGATCATCTCCAACCTAAGTGCCAAATATGTCAAATATCTTTGAGGGCTTATGTGGCAATTTGACATATTACAATGAGTAATGCTATATTTTCTAAAAAAAATTTCCAAAAGTATTTTCAAATAAATGTGGCAGTGGGCTCAGTTGATTTTGATTGGTTGATGTTAGAAAAAACTTTTTTAGAAAAAAAAATTGGGAAGTATAGCATTACTCTATTAGAATTTGACAATTCGGTTGGAAATAAACCCAATTTATATGTCAAGTACATTAGTTTATTATATTTTTCTTTTATTTCTTCTTCTTTTTTTTAAAATCTATTATTGTGGCCACCATATAATAAATACTTTAAACAACTAAATGGCATCTCATTTTTGGAGATGTCATTTTTGGCATCTCGTAAGGGATGTCAAATGCCAACTAGGCAAATGACATGTCGATTGGAGTGAATTGAGATGTCAAAAGTGGATGTTAGACATGCACATCACTTTTAACATCTCAATTGGAGATCCTCTTAAACTCTAGACAATTATTTCTCGGGACTTTCACCCAACTTTATAAAAAAAAGCAATCATTTAATTCTACTAGATGACTCAAACTATACCTTATATTTTTAGAATGTTCTCGCTATTTTTGATGTTTGGAATGGGCCGAAAATTCATAAATCTGCAAATGTTGTAGCCCATAATGTTGCCAAATGGGCATCCAGCTTTCATTGATATTCCTACTCATGTGTTTGAGTAATAGAATCAAGAGGACTAGTTATTCCCGTTTTTGGTTTTTGTCCGGGTTGTTTTCTCCTCTGTTATTCTAAATGAATATCCTTTTCAGTACTTAAAATAATAATAATAATAAAGGGGAAAAAAAATATACCTTTATGTTTTTAGTATGAATTGCAGGTCAACTTAAAAGTTTTTAGGAAGAAAAAGGAAAAAAAAAAAAAAACAGAAAAAAGATTCTTGAGCATAGATAGACCATCTTTAGCATCTTTGATTCATTTGCACGATTTCCAATTTCCAAAGAAATAGTCTTCACATTTTTTTAGTACTAGCTAGCTAGTGGATGATCAGAACCCCCTGAATTATATAATTAATAGTTTATATACTGTTTGCACCTAAAAAATACATTTTTTAAATTAAAATTAGTAGAGGCCGATTGGAATATTTTAATCGGACCTATGAGACCGATTGCACAAATTAAGGGTTAAGTGACTGGATCAAAGTTAATAGGGCCCGATGACTTTTGATTATTCAGTCTGATGTGCTTATAAATTTGACCGCTTTGATTGACCGGTTTGTAAATTTGGTATCATAAGTCTTGATAGTCCACGAAATGGTATGTTTTTTCAACATGGTGGGCCACCACCTCATCATAGCAATTTGTAACAGCACTTTGGTTGGCATGACTGGAGAATCGGACATACTGGCAAGACCGATCTTATGGTTAATGCATCAACAAAAGCATTTGGTAAGTCAGCAGTAGTGGGGCCCAAGTCATCATCACTTTGATGATTTACAAAGTCTCATTGTGATTCAAATGGCAGCATATAGTACTGCGGCATAGGCTTTGTTTCTCAATTGCTTCTATCGGGCATCACTCAATCGGGCTTCCAATTGTGCCATTGTAATTCCATTAATGGGCGGCCCTTCATGGCCCAATTTAATTGTACATGCCAGTCAAGTGATAGGTATTGGTGGAGCCCGATTGCCATTCAGCAGGTTATTCATTTTGCCATCAATATGATAATTCAGCCACTAGGACTTTAGTTGGTTGTGCAATGACTCTGCCCGATGTGAAGAAGTGTGATATGGTGTGGTCACAATTATGGGAAGTGGTCTATCCCTACAAATTCTCTTAAGAGTGATAAGATTTCAGTATTGTGATAAGGGTAATATTCTAGTTATTAAGATAATATCAAATATTATCTGCTATGGGAAACATTATCAAATAGGGAAGATTATCTTTATGATAATATTAATATATTATTGTGCATATCTTATACTTGGAGGGGAAGTCAGCCGAATCAAGCCACAATAGGGACCACATTCAAGCTGTAGATATACATATATGTATATATTTGAAGACATATGGAAGTTCTTATCAGATTGGGAGATAAATCTGGTATATTTTACCAGATTAATATTCATCAGCAATTTCCTACCTTATCTAGGAGATCTCCACGGCCGCTATAAATCAACAGGCAGGTCAAGCTATCAATTCACTCCGCGTCTCTTCGACAAACCGCATCCAATGCATTCTTAAAGCATTCTTAGCGTTCTTAGGATTAGTTTTTATTTTCCTAGCTTTTTAATTACATCCTTGTAATTTCTTTCTTATTAATTAAATAAAATCTGCTTTTATTTAATTTCTTTTGTCTTTTCATCACTTGTATGGCTTGTATGCTTCAATACTGCCATAGGACCTTAGGCCAAGGGTACTTTCCTACTTGATCATCACAATCACCCGATAGAAGTCAGATTTTCAAACCTTGTGTATCACTCACACAAGTGTTTTAGGAAATTTTGTGTTTATAAGTTTGGGTCTACCTCACAAGGCTCTGGCACGCCCGAACAATAATTACAGCAAACATATACATATACATATATGAAAATTTTGAAAAAAAATACAAAAGAGGTCAGAGTATTTAACCCAATTAAACGTTTGGGAGTCATTTCCCTTTTTTTTTTTTTTTTTTTTTTTTCTTCTTCTTCTTCTTTACCCTTCTGATATTGCAATTATATTTTACCAAAATTTTATTTTAAATCTTATTTTAAAATGAAGGAAAATCCCAGAATAAATAAAAGAGAACTAGTTTTTTTTTTATTTTCCTTATCTAAATTCATAAATCAAAGTAGAACTTAAGATCTCTTTTAAAGTACCTTTTTATGATATACAACCAGTTATGTAGTTTAGAGAACCAGTTCTATTGTATTCTGTGTTTGTAACCAAGTCCCTTGTGACCGAGTGGTAAGTTTTTTAGGTGTACCACTCAAGAGATTTAGTGTTCGAGTCATGGGGAGCGTGGCCACTGGAGTATTCACCCGGCGCCTCCAGGCCTCGGGGGATTAGTCGAAGTTGCGCGCAAGCTGACCCGGACACTCCCGATTACCAAAAAAAAAAAAATTTACCTTTTTTGTCTTTTCTTTCCTTTTTTTGTCAAACTTTTAAAGTAGTACTTCCCTTTACCTCATTTGTAAACTTCATTTTGTACTCTCGTTTTAATGAAATGACAATTTACACAGTCAAATATAAAGTTGGTTATGCTTTAATCATTAATGCACACAATCGCACTCTTCACACACAAGCACAGTCCAAAGCAAGGCTGGGTCACATTCTCATAGGGCCTCTAAGTGTTGACACCACAACTTATGTTTAGATTCCCTCAATTTATGTTTATGCCTTTTAAAAGGATTCAAGGTCCAATTTAGTGACATCAATTACACGTATATTGATATACATGTATATATAATTTAAAAGAAAGGCACCTAAAAGTTTAAAAATTACACTTTTAGTGTAAGAATTTTATGCATTTTAAAAATAGGCCCCCATAGAATTTTGAAACACACTATACTATATTTACGTGTATTATAAACATATCCCAAAAAAATCGCAATTATACACAAGTAGACCTTAAAAAAATCGCTCATTATTTATAAATAGACCCCAAAAAAATCGTCTCGAGGGCGATGCCCCCCAAACCTCCGTATAGCATAGGCCCCCCTGACCAAAATTTCTGACTCCGCCTCTGACCACATTGTATTAATGTTGTGATCACTACTCATTAATCTAACTTTTGTTCATTAGAATCTCAAAATAAGCATGAATTTAATAAATTAAGTGTTCACTTAAAGACATCACGGATGGGTCAATTGGCTTGTTTGTATTCTTTGAGTGCCATGCTTAAAACCTTGACTTCATAATATATATGTATATATATATATATATTTTTTTTTTGACTTTATGTGTTAGTCTTGGTTGGAGTCTATTATTTAACAAAAAAACTACGCACACATCAGATTGCACAACTCATTCCACAAAAATGGTATATTTGCAAAAAAAAAAAAATCGTAGGGCCCACACTATTATTGCATATCAGTCCCTCCCTTCCTCTTTCACGTAAAATCCCCAAATCCCTTCCCCTTCCACTCCTCGTTCAAGCTTCGACGACCAGCCATCGTCGAAGACCAACGAAGAACTGATCAGAATCCGACCAATCATCGTCCAACAATTTCATGTATTAACTCTCTCTCTCTCTCTCTCTCTCTTCAAGGACTATTTAGTGAAGTCCCTTTGCAGCACCAATGCAAGTTTTTAGCCTTTGGCTCCAAGACAATACATGCCTTAAAGAATCTTCCTCAGACCCTTTAGTATATAAATGAGATCTGAGAGTACCATTTTCCATCAATTCATAAACTAGTATCACTTCGGATCGTTCATCACAATACCCAATTAAAGAAACTAAATGTCGATGCTGAATTTTGGATAAAACCATGATTTCAATAAGATTACTTAGTGGGCAAATTACTGAAAGAACTCCCATTTCCTAAAGGACTGACATGGGTAGCAATATCAGATATGAAGCTTTCTAGGACAATAAACACTTCTGTGGCGTTCAAAAATGCAAAATTTGATTTCCCAGATGGTGTGAAGTAAATTACGAACTTTCCCCACATTGATGGTGACTAAGAATTCCTGAATTTGGGTGAATTTGGACTAATTTGGGGGGCAGTGAAATTTGATAATAAAAAAAACCCAAAAGTCAAAACCTTAGAATGGGCATTTGAGAGGTTTTTAGGAGATAAAAATGGATAAAAATGGAGGCCTACTATGTAAGTGCCATTTTCGAGTATGTGGAAATCGTATGAAGATGGGTTTTTGAAGACTCTTGCAGATTTGTAGAGAATGGAGGTTTCTGTTGATGGGTTGGCATCTCTGACATGATTGTTTTTGCCAGAGATGAAGATGGAGTTGGAATTCACATCGCCGATGAAGGTTCAGCGAGTGATGGTAGTGCTGGAGTCTGATCCGCAGTTGATGAAGTATACTTCTCAGGTTAAAGTGTAAACAGCTGATGACAGTTTGAAGAGAGAGGGGAGGAACCTAGGAGGAGAGAAAATAATTTTGCAGGGGTGAAGCACTTCTAATGAAAGAGGGAGGGACTGATATGCAATAATAGTGTGGGCCCCATAATTATTTGTTTGCAAATATACCCTTTTTGTGGACTGAGTTGTGCAATCTGATGTGTGCGTAGCTTTTCTGATTATTTAATGTGTTCTCTAATTGTTTATTATTTTCTCTTTTTCCAATGAAGTTCCAGCTAACATTTTTGAAAAATGTAAAGCATTTAAAAATAAAAACTTAATATAAAAATAAAGCGTTTTTCCCCTTTCATATTTTTGTTCCAATTTTGTATATTTTCCCTTCAAAAACAAGGAGAGAAAGTTGGAATGGGTTGGTGCAATAATATGTTTATCTAATTCAAATTGATTTGATTTGCTATGGGGAGGTAAAACTAATTTGATTTTTTTTTTTTAAAGTTGGGTTTCGCAATTTTGTTGGTATGAATTAGATCAAACTCATTTTGAAAGTATCTTGAGGCTTTGATTTATTTGTGAATGTAAAACAAATTTGATTTGCTCTATGGAGGCTGAGTAAAATGCTCTTTTACTTGATCAGAGAAGCACCCATAAATTAATAAAAATATGATGTTGTTTTTGGACTACTTCAGACTGCCCTTTTTTTTCTTTTTCTTTTTTTTTTTTTTTCTTTGTGGTGGTGGGGGTGGGGTTGGAAACTAGTAAAAAATCTCTCAAAGTGACGAATAAGAGTTTATGGTTCAAAAGATTTCTTAGTTCGTTAAAAAGTTCCTCTAGTTGAAATTTATATTTGGTAAACATCTCTAAGCTAATATTCTCTCTCTCTCTCTCTCTCTCTCTCTCTCTCTCTCTCTCTAACCACCATTACCACCCCTACCATCTCCAACGACTAAAAAAACAAGTAAAATTTCACTTATTATAGGAAAAAGTAAGTGAAATTCCATTTATTTTTTGGAATATGAAGTGAAATTTCACTTAACTTTGAATTTCACTTAACTTTGGCTATAACAAGTGAAATTTCACTTGTTTTTTTAGTCGCCGGAGGTGGTGGGGTGGTTGCCGGAGATTGTGAGGGTGGTCAGTGCCGGCCCTGAGCTTTAGGGGGCCCAAAGCGAACTTTTAAAATGGGCCCTGAGGCTCGACGATTTTTTTTGGAGTCTACATATACATAATTATGCATATATATTTGTTTTCAATGTCACATTGCAAAATGTTCTAACAACTTGCAGCATAATGAAATACTTATTTGAACAACCAATAATTTGAAACCAAGCTACAAATTGAAAACAACTTACAACTGAAGGGTTTGTTTGGGCTAAAACTAAAAGTAATTGGGGGAATTGAGAAAAACCTAATTTTCTTACATTTTTTCGATACATTGATTTTTTTTTTATTTTTATTTTTTATTTTTTATTTTTAAAGTGTATCACACTATGAGTTGATCAATTAGTCTTTTTTTAAATAGTAAAATAAATTATTCTGCAGTAAAAATATATAGTCTTATTCTAGAGGGTTTGTTTGGGCATAGCTTTGTAGTTTTATATGTGAAAATTTTGGGTCAGTTTAGTTTGAGTTGGGGCCTTTATTAGGCAAGGTTATAGTAAGTTTTTTATAAGGGCCCAATATAGAAATGCAAAGTTAGTACCAAAACTGGGGCCCTTAAACTAGCTAAATATCTAGGGGCCCAAAGCGGCCGCTTTACCGGCTTTTCCCCAGGGCCGGCCCTGAGCTTTAGGGGGCCCAAAGCGAACTTTTAAAATGGGGCCCTCCCGACGATTTTTTTTGGAGTCTACGTATACATAATTATGCATATATATATTGGTTTTTAATGTCACATTGCAAAATGTTTTAACAACTTGTAGCATAATTCTTATTTGAACAACCAATAATTTGAAACCAAGCTATAAATTGAAAACAACTACAATTGGAGGGTTTGTTTGGGCTAAAACTAAAAGGAATTGGGGGAATTGAGAAAAAAATTTAATTTTCTTACATTTTTTCGATACATTGATTTTTTTTATTTTTATTTTTTAAAGTGTATAACACTATGAGTTGATCAATTTGTCTTTTTTTTAATAGTAAAATAAATTATTCTCCAGTAAAAAAATGTAGTCTTATTCTAGAGGGTTTGTTTGGGCTTAGCTTTGTAGTTTTATATGTGAAAATTTTGGGTCAGTTTTAGTTTGGGTTGAGGCCTTTATTAGGCTAGGTTATAATAAGTTTATTATAAGGGCTCAATATAGAAATGCAAAGTTAGTACCAAAAATGGGGCTCCTTAAATTAGCTAAATATCTGGGGACCCAAAGCGGCCGCTTTGTCGGCTTTCCCCCAGGGCCGGCCCTGAGGGTGGTGGTCGGAAGTGGTAGGGGTGGGGGTAATGGTGGTTATAATTAGATGATAAAGATGAATGCATTTTATACTGATATGGGTAGAAGTAATAAAGAAAGACTTGATAATGTATAGGTACAATAACGGTTATGCCTTAAGTCGAGCAAACTGGAGAAAAATGATACATGTAGCAGAACCAAAATAATTAGTACAAAGATGTAATTGAGTTAAGTTTGTTAGACAATATGTCCCGCATTGAATAAACAGGAGGTTGACAATGACTAGATATACATGTTGGGCCTCTACACCTAATAGCTTAATTAGTTTTTAGGTTGGATCCTTAAAGTCATTAAGGCCACAAGGGTAACTATACATTAATTACTTCAGCAATGTAGGCTTCTTTTGCTTCAAGGTTTACTGGGTTCCTTTGAATCCAATGAAAACAAACTAATGATTGGGCAATTGTTTTATGAATGAGTTGAATTTCATTGAGACATTTATTTTTAGCTTGAGTTAGCTGACTTGTTTAAGTGGATTTCAACGAAGACAAATTTTTGTACTTTTTTTTTTTTGTCCCTTTCCCTCAACTTTCAAAATTTATTAGGTTTGGAATGTGTGTTTCAAGAGACCAAGTGAGTATGCTTACGTTTTTCAATTGGCTGTGAAATGGATAGTTGTGGTCTGAAATTTAGGAAATTGAAAGAAGTAGAATCTAGCTTCAGTTTTCATATACTCCATAATCTTCAATCTTTAAGGTTTGTCACCAGTGTTTTCCTCATCATCAATGTCACATTGGGATTTATTACCAAAGAATGTTTGGATTGCTGGGACTTACAACCTAGATAATTCTTATTTTTCCCTTGGTCAATTGATTTTGCGTTCTTTTAATTTTCATGTTAGGTGAGTAGAATTGTTGATTGATTCCATTGTCTGTGTCAAAGATTGCTATTGAGAAACATGACTGACTCATGCACTTCTTCTCATACATATTTTGTTTGCCTACTAACAGTACTTTTAGTAGAGGGCAATTGCTTGGTTTAATTATACCTTGATTTGGAGAAAGAGAAAAGTGCCATGACAATGAGCAGGTTTTTTTGTTTTTCCCTTGGTAATTACATACACTTATAACTCACACACACACAAGAACCAACAACACATGACTAAGAGAGCTAGCCAAAGACCCATAATTACATAAACTCTCATGCATGCTCTGCCTATAGGGGAAAGTTGAACCCCCCACCTCTCCAAAGGAGATGTGAGGGTCACACCACTAGGCCAAAGACCCATAAGGGCATTGCCAACAATGAGCAGGTTTAGTTCATGTTGCATCCAAAGATTTATTGTTTTAGCATGGGAGCAACTTTTAATGTGTCCAAAAAAAAAGAAGAAAGGGCATATTCATTAGTTGTCATTGACCTGAGAGCTCTTTAGCCTTGCAATAAGTTGGAGCCATTTTTTTTTTTTTTTTTCCATTATATGTAAAGGTGTATGTATTTATATTAATTATGTTGTTCATATGTTTGTGTTTAGGAAAAACTTTCCAGCATTGGACTCTCAAACATGGGATTGCTTATGTTGCGGAAGATGTCCACATGTAGTTGACTAATGGTCAATCGAATGTATGATTTGAATTATTCGGTAATGGCTTTAGGCACGTTAATAAATTTGAATGCGCGAAGGAAAGCATTGAATCACCAAGAGGTTGTTGCTAAGGTGTAAAAGTACATGAAGTTAGCTATTGGCACTACATTCACTTTTTTCGTATGAGTTACTTTAATGTTGTGAGATGTTCTATTTTCGTTGTAAGCAATATTCGTAGCAATTTGAAGTGTCACATACATATGTAATTGACTGACTGAATGCATGTATGATTTGTATTGTTCGGTAGTGACTTTAGTCACGGACAATACGTCAATACCTAGTTACAATTATATTTTACAAAAAATTTATTTTAATAAATAAAAGGGAACTAGTCCCCCCTCTCTTTTAAAGTACTTTTTTTTTTTTTGGGAAAATCCCAAAGTAAATAAAAGGGAACTAGTCCCCCCTCTCTTTTAAAGTAAATTTTTTTTTTTTTTTTTTTGGGAAAATCCCAAAGTAAATAAAAGGGAACTAGTCCCCCTCCTTTAAGCTACTTTTTTTTTTTTTTTTTTTTTTTTTTTTTTTTTTTTTGGGATCAAACTTTTAAAGTATTACTTCCCTTTACCTAATTTGTAAACTTCATCATTTTGTACTCTCATTTTAATGAAATGACAATGTACACTTTCAAATATAAAGTTGATTATGCTTTAATTAATACACACAGTCACATTGTCACACACAACCAAACAGTCCAAAGCAAGGGTGGGTCACATTCTCATAGGGCCTCTTAAGTGTTGACACCACATAGTATTAAGTGTTGTGATCACTAGCTCATTAATCTAACTTTTGTTCATTAGAATCTTATATGGTTCCAATATATTCCTCCTTTCCCCCACAGGCCGTACACGCCAAACAAAATAAACATGAATTTAATAAATTAAGAGTTCCCTTAAAAGACATCACCGACAGCAACTCCAATTTACATCCTTCATTTTTTTCTTCATTTTAGCATCTCCTTCATTTTTGAAGGAGAAGGCCCCATCCTTTCTAGAAATGAACACTACTCATCCCTTCTTCATTATATTATTTATTTCTTCAAATCACTATTCTTTTATTCAACAATTCTTAAAATTTATTCATTTCTTCACAACTTTATACATTATTTGATTTCTTATAAGCTATTATTCAAACTTAATTAGTTTTTTTTTACAAAGTGTAATTAATTATCTATATGTGATGACTTTTTTACAAAGTGCAATCAAGCTAGAGTGATTTAAGTTATTAAGTATCAATATATATATATATATATAAAAGAAGTGGGACATAAGTGAAATTTTATGGAAATAATTGGGGACATAAGTGGAATTTATTGGGATGAATAATGTTTTTGAAGGAGGTTCCTTCAAAACATTTTGAGTCTTCATATATAAAACTCACTATTCTTGATTTTAAAAAATTTCTGCATGTTAGTATCTTATGAAGATGGGTTAGAGTGGAGAAAATAAAAATTATCTTTAAAATTTTGAAGATTTAAAGATTTGAAGACTTGGGTTCGAGATGCTGTAATGGGTCACTTGGCATGTTTGTATCCTTTAGAGTGCTATGCTTAAAACCTTGACTTCATAGATTTTTTTTTTTTTTTGACTTTATGTGTTAGTCTTTGTTGGAGTATTATTTTATGTGTTCTCTGATTGTTTATTATTTTCTCCTTTTCCAATGAAGTTCCAGCTAACATTTTTGAAAAATGTAAAGCATTTCAAAAAAAAAAAAAAAAAAAGCCTTACGTGTTTGTCCTTATTGTAATTTCAAATGTCAAACAACGCGGTCCATTTAGCGTTAGTGCAACCGAAGTTGTTGATTATTTTGAAATACAATACAAGAACAATAGTGTTAGGGGTATACTTTTACACACTCAGAAAACATTCACATTTCACACTTTGAGGTGGACTAATGAGAAGAAACTGACAGTAGAACCTGCAGTCTCTATCTCTCTTCTCATTGATCCACCTTCAAGCGTGAATACTTTTTAAATATGTAAGAGTGTGCCTCAAATATTACTCGTACACAAAAGGTTGCTAATATATAAATATATATATATATATATTGACATAGTACATGTAGTTTACTAATCAATGTTTTTCGTAAGTTACACTTAAAGATGTCAACCATATCATCTTCAATAAATTGTATGAACGACTCTATTTCAGGACATTGGATTTCTATATTAAAATGTTTTATGGGTTGTGGATGACCTCCTCAAATTAATGAGCTTGGAAATATTTAAGAACTAGTTGATGTAAAATGATTCATTTGATTAATTAATTATATATTAACATGAACATATGTAATATGTACGCATAATCTTACTTTAGCAACAAAAAAAAATTAAAGATCAAAGTGTTTAAAAAATAACTCATCTGTTATTGAAGTAAACTCCTTGCAACAGTATGTCTTTCAGGCCAGATAAATCCTTGACAAACTTTCCTGAATAAAAATAATTAACAACTATAAGTTCATTGACAATCTTTTCTGAATAAAAAAATGTTATGCATATAAGTTGAAACGAATTAGTAGTATTCAGTCTGAATTAATAGTACAAGAAACAATGTCATGTCTTATAAATACTACAATTTTTTTTTAAAATTTTTATTGAAGAAATGATGTATAGTAAACAAAGTGAGAAAAATACATGGGGAGAGAAGAGAATATAATATGACAGATACATATAGAAGTGGTCAATGCTGTAGGTGGTCATTTATGGTTTTTAACCAAAGGACATACCTTTTCAACTTTTCCAAATATAAGTTCCCAAAAAAAATAAATGGAAAACCCATATGCATACTTCTTATGTAAAAGCAAGAAATATTGAGGGTAGGGATGTAAAAATGGCTCATCGGGCCCGGCCCGGCCCTACATTGATCGGGCTTGGGCTTTGGCCCACGGGCTCCCTCTCTCTTTCGGGCTCGGGCCGGGCTCGGGCCGGGCTAGAGGGTTCATGCTCTAGGCCCTACCCGAGGGCCTTGGGCCGGGCTTACGGCCTAGGGCTGGGCTTAAGGCCTCGGGCCGTGCAGGGCCGGGCCTAAGTTGTCTTTTTTTTTTTAAATTTATTTATTACTCCTATAAGATATATAAAGACATTATAAATATGTAAACAAGTGACAAATTAACGGAATATATAAAGGATTAGAGTCTAATTAAATAAATAAAATAAAAATCATTATCTTTTATTAAAAGAAATTAGAAATAATAATTATTACGCCCCAAATTTGGCATTACTCCTATGTATAATTGTATTATATCCTTAAATTATTCGAGTAATACTATGTTTCTTTTCCTAAATGGTTCCCAAACATAAGTGGTAATGGGCCCATCTTCAATAATGGTAGGACCACTTCAACATCGTCCAATCAGAGTAGGCTCATTGTCACATATTTTTGGGAATCATTTGAGATACAAAATTTTGGAAACATAGCATTACTCAATTTATTCGCAAGCTGGCAATACTATAAATTTTGTCACTTGCAGTTTTGATTATATGAATTGTTGGAAAGCTTATGGGCTTGATCGGGCCGGGCCTCGGGCTGGGCTTCGGGTCGGGCTTGACCGGGCGGGCTTCGGGCCGAGCTCGGGCTTCAAGAGATAGGCCCAGGCCCTACCCAGGGATGTAAGGGCCTAGGGCCGGGCTGGCCCTACCTCGGGCTTGGGCCGGGCTTAAGGCCCATTTTTTCGGGCTGGGTATCGGGCTGCCCGTCGGGCCGGGCTTTTTTTACATCCCTAATTGAGGGATAGATGCCACATAAGATTTTTATAGTAAGTGATGTGGGAGATTGTGGAGGCTTCATTTGCTTTAGTCTTTATACCTATCTATATATATATATATATATATATAATAAATTGATTTGAAAAGAAAAACAAAACACGTGTAAATGGATTAAGATTTAAATGCCAAAATTTCCTTTTGAATAGTATTTTTTTTTTTCTAATCTGTGTTTTTTCAATAAAGAAGTGGAGTGTGGTTTTTTTTTTTTTTTTTTTTTCTTCACTAAGTTTGTGAATAAAAGGAAACTATGCATATTCTTGTTTTATGAAAATGCCCACATGATTTTGATTGAAGATATTGAAGTGGTCCGATCATTATTGAATGTGATCGCTACCACACGTGTTTGGGAACTATAGATACAAAGTTTTGGAGCATATGATTAGTTTTTTTTTATATAGGAGGGATGGATAAAGGGTGTGAGTGGAAGAGAAGAGTGGAGATAGGGAAGTGGCAACTCTAGAAAAAGGAAATGGGTCTTACTTCCTTTTGTTCGCTTAAATAAGAAAGAAATGATGAAGAAAATCATGGAATATTATGAATTTCCCTACATCTTCTTCTTCTTCTTCTTTTTATTTTTTTTTATTTTTTCATAATGTAGAATATACACACTCAAGCATACTAGTTGAATATAGGTTCGTTATCTAGCGGAAGAACTCAACGGATCGGTGAATCGGTGTTTTACAAGCTCAATCTGGAATCACGAGCTTGCTGCCTCCGTGCACCTTCTCGTGCTTCGTATCAGTCGCGAAGAAGACTACAAGAGTGATCTTCGATGATGCCACAATCTAAATCCAAAGTTCTCTTGTGGTGATGAACTTAGAGAGAGAAAATCGTGAGAGAGAGAGAGGGAGAGAGACTATCGATAGAGAGAGAGGCTATTTTTTTGCTGTTGTGTTTTTGTAATATATATATGTGTGTGTGTGTGTGTGTGTGTGTGTGTGTGTGTGTATAGGCACACAAAAATCGCACTTGCTTAGGATTCCAAGCCCCATTGTTTAGTGCCTAAGCTAGGCCTCTTTGGACCCGGTCCAATAATGGGTGCGCGTGTGGCCCGACCACATTATATCCTACATCTCCCACTCACCCACATATGGCTAGTACCAAAAACCAATCTTTCAGACAATGACGCTCTTCATACAGGAAATAGAACGTGCGACTTTACGAAAAGAAAGTACAGTGACAGGAGAGTAATGCCAAATCATCACCATAACCAGCAAGACACATCACTTGAAAACTTTTCGTGTATGCCTTTGATGGTACTTCAACCACACCGGACACAGCATCCTCAATCCCTCGGTGAAAAGAAGTACTGCACCACCTCAATGTAATGTACTCATGACATATCAGTAACAAAATACGATTGTCGCGGGTCTGCTAATGAGTCACAAAATATGGTGTGTTATTGAATAGTACGTCTTCCCTAAGCCCATATGTCAATCTGACTAACTTGACCGCTTGCCCAGACACACCCCATAGAACGGAATATTCTTTTTGTACTAGGATAGCATGCTAAAGTAGCTATCATCAAGTGTCCTCTTCATGACATAGTCTCAAGTCGTGAAGGCAACTAGTTTATAGGATAACCAATATCTTGGATATGCTACGTGGCTCACACAGCAATGAAGAGGAATCCATTCACTGCTCCACAGTCGATCGCAAAAGCACATACTGTATTATGGTGTTCTTCCATAAAAATGGACATGTCACTCTATGTTTAAAAAAAACAAGTAATGCTATACTAATTTTAGTTTAGACGTTACACAATACATCTAACCTGAGTTTCCCAGCACAGTCGCCCCTCCTGGCGCCCGTATGAAAACTCACATTCGGCTGTAAACAGGCTACATAGAGCCATGTGATCTCTCTATGTTCGACCAATTGTATGAAAGTCTCATCTTAGCTCTATCTAAGGTGACATATAGAGATAATAATGGTTTATCTAGCTCGTTGTTCTTACACTGCGTAGATATAAGTGTTCAAGCACTCTTTCTAAGCTCTATGGACACACATATCCTAGCTAGCTATCTAAGTGCCATGAACACAAATGTCTCATCTTGCTCACCATCTAAGTACCATGGACACACAAGTCCTAACTAGTTCTAATGTATGGGTAGCTCTTTTAGCCTTACCAAAAGGCTTACGACATGTTTTGCCTGGTAGGCAAGACTCACACGTAGGTAGGTCAACCTTAGCGAGTGGGCCTAGAAGGCCTTCTCGAGCTAATCTAGTCATCCCATCACGTCCTATGTGTCCAAGTTTAGTATGTCATGTCACAGAGTTAATATTTTTATTTGAATCAGTAACAAAAGAAGTAGAGGAAATGGAATCAAACAAATCAATTTTAAATAGATTATTCCATAAAAAACCATGTCCAAAAGTAATACCAACCACAATCATGGTTTTGAAAACCGGATCGGATCGGCCGGTTCGACTGACGACGGGTCAGTTTTGCGATCCGGTTTGACTCGGTAACCGTTATTGCCACCAAAACCGCCCAGAACCTGGAAAACCGTTCGGAAACCGTTCGAAAGCCGTTTTTTTGACAAAAACCGCTCAAAACCAATTTTTGCCTACAAAAGTTTTATTTTTTATTTTTTTTTTATTTTTATTTCCCCAACATTTTTTTGAATATCCTAATAATTTCTACTTATGATAGAATAGTGTTAAAATAAAATTTGAATTTTTGCGTATTTTTGTATTTTTTTTGTTTATATTTACTTATTAAAACTTATGTATAAATATAATTAATTAAATATTACAAAATTATGACATCACAGGTTGATTACGGTTCAACCAACGGTTGATCCTCTAACCTGTGACCCGGTCAATTTTCCAGTTCGACGAACGGTCCGGTTTTCAAAACACTGCCCATAATAATATCCAACTTATCATGTTCAAACTGAAAACAAAACCTAATTCTAGACCTAATTCTAGAAGTGCTAAAACCGAAAATAGATTATATTGAATTCTAGGAACGTAGAGTACATCATGTAGAAGTAAGGTGCGCCATGTGCGTAAATGAAGTTAGTATGAACCTACTCTCGCTGCTTCTTCACAAGTGTCATTCCCCATGTATACCCTACTGGTACCACTTGGAACGTTATGATAATCTACGAACCCATCTCGATCTCTGGTCACATGTCTTGTTGCTCCTATATTTGCAATCTAGTCATGGAACGAATGAGCAATTAGGACATGAGAACTCACAAAAACATAGAGAGAGTTGGGTGGGAAAGTTATCTTCTTCAGCTCAATGCAATCACGAGCGAAGTGTCCCAATCCTCCACAATTGAATCATTTAAATTTAGAAGCGTTTTTCTTGCCAGCGTGCTTACCTCTGCACTTCTTTCGTTTATCAACCTTTGGAGCTAATTTATTAGCCCCACCTTTTCTCTGAGCCTGTTTACCCTTGGCATTGCAGTTAGGCCCATTAGCCCCGCGCTCACCTCTACTTATGGAAGTTCTAGCCATGAGTGTAGTAGTGCGGTTCGTCTCTTGGCGCTCCGCCTCCAACTCCACGTGTTTAGATATATCAGAATTTTTTTTTGACATTTTCATTATGTGTCAAAATCTGTTTCATATGGACCCAAGTTTCAGGCAATGAATAAATCACGGCTTGAATCTATTGTTCGTCTGTGATATAGATTAATATAATAGCACATAAGATATTCAATATCTATCTATTCTCCCAAGAGTTTTTATTGTATTTTTTTTTGTAAATTATGTGTCTTGACATTATTTCTAAACATTATTTATGATAAAGTTTTTTTTTTTAGTTCAAGTTCTTAAAAAAAATATAAATATAAATATAAAAAAAATAGCAATGGACTGGCGCGGGCCGGGCTTGAATTTTGAGATATTGTTTAGGGCCAGGCTGGAGAAATCATTTTTAGGCCCGTCACGGGCCAAGCCGGACTTGGACAAAGATAAGTATTCTTAATATTTAGTGCAAGCCCGGCCCGGCCCAGTCCATACCATCTGAGCACATGTTTGCTCGCCACATGTTTGCTCATCATTTCCTAACATACCCTTTTTTTTGCTGAAAGTTTCCTAACATATACTTGCATAAGAAGGAATGTCGCTAGCATACTGACATATATATCACATGTAAATCTTTAATGTTGATTGTAAATTAAGAATAATGCTAGGCACATAACATAAATTACAATATAAATCACAAGTATGATTTAAATGTATGTATTTTGTGCTTCCAAAAAAAATATGGGCCCTATGTGAAAAATTCACACAGCACAAGATACATGCATTTAAAATATATATTGTGGTTTGTGTTGTGGTTAGTGTTGTGTACATAGCATTATTGGTAAATTAAACTTAACAATGTCAACTATATAATCTTAAAGAATGTTTTACCGACTTTGACCGACGACCTCTTCAAATTAAAGAGACGAAACAACATTCTAAAATTCGGAAGAAAAAAAAATTAGTAAAGGGAGTAATGCTAAAAATTTCTTTTAAAACAGAAAGTTAATTTTTTTCCAATAATTAAGTGGAAGGTTTTTTTATTGCTCCGTCAACAAGTTTATGAATCAAGGATACTATGTATATACATGTACATTAGGAATTATGATGTTAGCTATGTTTGGTAGGAGGGATGTATAAATGGAGGAAGTAGGAGAGAAGGGAGCATGATGTAAGGAAGAGAAATCTCTAAATTAAAAAAGGGAAAGAAAAAAAGAAAAAAAAAAAGCTCTTCCTTCCTTTCATTTGGTAAATAAAAAGGAAATGATGAAGAAAATCATGAAATATTATGAATTACAATATCATATCTTTTCATAATACAAGATGGTTTTTTAATGCAACCAAAAAAAAAAAAAAGAAGAAAAAAGAAAAAAGAAAGAAAAAGAACGAGGGAAGCGCCTTCTAGCGCATAATCATATATCGATCAATTATTTGGGTGCCTTACAATGACCGTGGATTATGTGGTAGCCAACCTCTACATACAATGGATTTTGAGGTGTGAGTCGTACCCCCCAAAATTTCATTATATTGGTTGTAGAGTAGCACGAAAGTATACCATGTGACACCGAATAATCAGTATCCAAAATTTCTCCTATAAGTGTCCTCTTTACATTTGAGAAATAGTGGGATCAGAGGGATGTCTATTCCCTCCGAGTGTATTTTGTCCACCCTTGCTCACCCATCACCCCCATTATTACATGTGTCTTATTCCCTCTCCCATTTTACCCCTGCTTTAGTGACACAATAGTTGAATGGGACACATATCAGCATGGTGGAGGTGCGTGAGCAAAGAGTGGAGCAAAAATGCATTATTCCTCCTCTCTTCGGACTCTTTCCCTTCTCTCTCTCTCTCTCTTCCAGTTTACCAAACAAGAGATTATCTTTTTCGCCCCTGCTCTCCCATCATCCCTCCTCCTTTCCTTTCCTTTCCTTTCCTTCCCTTTCTTTCCTTCTTGCCTAGTGAGAACTATAACAATTGAACTCACATTTTGTCAAGGAATTTTTAGTAAATACTCCACCTACGATGATCCTTGGTTAGAACCATTCAAGCCAATGACTCTATCTCTCTCCTGGGTAACACTGTGGGGTTCATTGAAATTATTCGGACCCCACAGTGCTATCCAAGAAAGAGGGGGGTAATATTATGTGCACATAAAATGTGTACATAAAGTGTGCACATAAAAATCTAGGTCAGCCATTTTGGTGGAGTCCATCCCTACACACATAGAACCCACTAAAATAAATAACTTAGATTTTCATGTGCACACTTTATGGGCACGAGACATTACTCATTCAATAAATGGGTGATGATTGCCACGATTTTTATGAGACCCAGTCAAGCCAATTAATGGCTGCCTCTCACTCACTCTTTCTGTCTCTTACCAAGTTCCAACACTTCACTAATTGTCACCCTTTTTCCAAGAATTTTAAAAAGCAGGCCGGCGGTGTGTGAATGTTAAATTCCATCTTGGCGGTTGTTTTCACTATATGATTGACTGCGCGCAAAATATGAAACACAAAAATTACACATTTTTCTTGACTTAACACATACACACACAGAGGCCAATAAATGCATTTCTTAGGCCTTGTTTGACATCAGCTTTTGGAGTATTCACTTGTGATTATAGAATCCCGAAAGTTAAGCACTAAAACTGTTTGACAAAATCAACTTCTGCTAAAAAAAAAAAATGGAGAACATCATAAATTTACAATCCCCTCTTGTACATAGAGAGTTGAGTTGGCATAATAATATAGTAATAGAGTGCGAGAGCGAAAACTGATAAGAGTGTAACATAATGCAGAATAGAATGAGAGAGGAGACTTTGATCCAAGTCTCCCTAAAACCGTTGTTCTGATACCATTTAAGTCACTAGTTGTTTGGCTTTCTTAATTCCTTGTTTTAGAGCTATTTTATTTGGCGCTCTTGAGTCTTTAATAACATTACTTTCTCTACGAGTAATTTTTTGGTGATAACTTTCATATAACCTCCTAAAAAGATGTGTCTATCTCTCTCCTGTGATGTCACTGGACCCCACAGTGACACAGGAGAGAGATAGACACATTTTTTAGAAGGTTGTATGAAAGTTGTATATGAAAGTTGTCACCAAAAAATTATCCATTTCTCTTCCGATGGAAAAAAACAACTCATATTTTTGACTCTATTATCTTATGTTTCTCTCTCTTGAATAACAAGTACTTGTTACCAATGAAAAAAACACAATTCATATTTGACCATGTTTTCTTTTCATTTTTTTTTTTTGTGGAACTTTTCAACTCAACTCAAAACCACATGACCACACCACACAACACATGCAACACAACAACTTTGTTTTGGTCATTCTCATCTTTTATTCTTTCTGTTAAATGGAATCTAGCTACCCATTCTTATAGGAGTAATTAACTTTGTAATAGTATGTTAATGAAACCCATAATGGCAGTTCTAAGACAACTTTGATTTTCACTTAATTATAAAAGTAGAACTTAGTGGTGATATATTCATACATGTGATTGACTTGATCTTATTTGCTTAATTTAGTAACTTAAATGTGTATTGTACCAAACACGGTTACAATGACGAATGCATAGACCATGTCATGTGGTATGTGTGCTTGGCATAAAAATATATATGAGGATAGTTACAGTTTACCCCCTGTGGGATCACTTGATTTTTATACGATGATAATTACATATTCAAGAATTTACTCTTAAATATAGTGGAATCACTTGATTTTAGTGATTGAGAAGAAGCCACGTGTAAAGTTGTTAGATCTCAAAACAATGTACTCATGTCTCAAAATACTCTTTGACATTTTAGAGTAGTTGGAGCTAACTGGTTGACCTACCACTACTCACAGACCAAAAAAAAAAAAAAAGAGTAAAGATTGGGACACACTCAAAGATACAATTTTTAGGACACAATCTAAATGATCACACATCTTTTGAGTTGTGTCCCAAAAATTGTGTCTTTGAGTGTGTCCCAAGTATTACCAAAAAAAAAAAGTCACAAACATTGCATTAAATTTTAAAACATCATACCCAAATCACAAAAAAATTGTATTTATATTTTGTCGTATGGTAGAATCAAACTGCTTGGTTATATCACAGAATTCTCCAATTTTTTTTTAGGTATGTAAAAAGTGTGAGAATGCAAGGAGCTTTGACTGGTCAACTTTAATTCCCCTAGTGGCCTAGTTTTACTTGAAATCTGTCACTTCACTTAACTTTTTTTATGGTCAAATTACACTTTAATCCCTTATACTACACCCATTTTACAATTAGATACAGATTGTTTAAATTTTTTCAATCAACCTCTTATACTCACATCATTTTTTAAAAATCGGACCGGACCGGCCGGTTGAACCGGAAAATGCTAAAAACTGGCCCTTTTTGTAAAAATCGGAAAATCCAGTGGTTCAACCGGTAAAACCGGTAATTGAACCGGAAAACCGGAAATTTTTTATTTTTAATTTAATTTAATTTTATATTTTTTATATTTTGTATTATTAGGAGTAATATTTATTACATAATTATAACATCACGGTTCAATTCCGGTTGACCCAACGGTTGAACCAGTGATCCGTGACCCAATCATTTTTCCGGTTCAATGACCGATCCGATTTTCAAAACATTGACTCACATTAGTAGTGCAATTGGATCCACTTGCTAACCGCGTCACGATTTGATAACAAAAGTGAACTCATCTGTTTTAATCAAACGCCAGGTGACTAGCCCATTTTTTTTTTTTAAATGGTACAAGGCCATAGCTGACTCACATTCTTTTTCCCACACACAAAACATAAAGCAACATAAAACCCCAACTTTGGTTTTGATCTTTTCAAACCAACTTGCAATAGGAAAAAGAGAATTTGAAGAATTCCCAAGAGAACTAGAGCCTTACTGTTCGTAAAAAATGATCTGCTATAATCATTTTCACTCAGTAAAATTAGAGCAAATTCTTATTACCTATGATACAGTCCCAAAACAAAGCACATCAAATTACAGACAACAGACTAAACACAGCCTAAATCAGAGTTTTCAGTGACATTGAGAGCTATGCTACACATAGCATTGAGATGAGTAACGCTACACCCACATTCACTTCACACTCAAAACTCACAAACACTCGTAACCACTCCCGATGAAAAAAAAAAAGAAAAGAAAAAAAAAAAAAAAAAGATGTACATGTACCCAATTAAAAATAGGCCCCAAGTATGAGGGAACTAAAATGTTATTGAATATATATATATATATATATTTTTTTGAGTAATGCTATACTTTTTAAATTTTTATCCTAGAAGTGCTTCACAAATAATGTGGCATTGGGGACAAGTGACCAACTTCCAATCAAGATTTAACTGGTCCCATTGTGTTAGACATAATCCCACTACCACATTATTTGAAAATCACTTTTGGAATATAAATTTAACTGATCCCACTATATTATGTAATACATGAATCTAATATATATATATATATACGAAAGCAGAAGCTTTTGCTTCCGCCACGTGGCAACTTTTGATGATTTTCATAATTTTAAATTTTTTTTTTGCCATTACATATTACATTAAATCACATTAAGTAGTGATTGACTTGGATTTGGATTCACATTAAATCACATTAGGAATTTTTGACACACAATTATACTTTTATCCCTCATTTTACAAATTAATGCCAACTCTATCCAAATTTCATAACTAAATTACAACCCTAACCGATACATATACTTTTACTAACGTTTCTTACTGGTCTATGATTAATTGTAAACCAAATTAGCATTGATTATTTTTTTTGATTTTATTATTATTATTTTTATTTTTTATTTTGGGTCTCTATCACTCATGCTAGCATTGTTTAGGGCTCATATATACTACTAACAAAATAATAATTCCTAGTATTTACCATTGTAGTTTATTTGACCTATTAGTTACAGCTGAATTTTTTTTATTTGTTTTAACTCACTATTTTGCACTCTAGAATTATACACTATAATATATGTTATATGTATTTAGTTTTAAATTCTTGATTAAGGGTAATAATGGAAAGTGGGCAGAAGTTTGCAAATGTTGCCACCAAACGTATTAGCACATTTAGATGCACTTTTTATTTAAAAAATAATCATTCACTAAACAATCACTTCTTTTTAAAATGCCCATTTAGAAAAGTCCATCTTGAAAAACTCATTCTAGGAATGAACTTTTGTGTGAGAAGCTGCGCCAAACACGACATTAATACTGGTGGGACCACTTCAGTATCCTCCATTTGGGATGTAAATTTTGGAAGTGTCTCATCTTCACATCAATTATATTTAATTTAAAATTTAAAAATGTCAATCTATATGACTTTTTCATACATTTTGACATTTTCAACATTTTGCTTTTCTTACTTTAGGGTCCATCTGATAAAACTAAAAATTAAATGCAAAATTTTAAGTACTAAAAATTTTAATCAATTGAATTTGCAATACTGAAAATAATGTTTGAAGTGCTAAAATAAACTGTATTTAGTGATTATTTTCAGTAGAAAATTTTCACTTAGAGTTTTCAGTGAATTTCTCAACCTTTTCAATTACGTGGTACATTATCAAACACACTAAAAAGAAATAAGTGCTGAAACTTTTCACTTTTAGCACTTAATTGGACTATCAAATACCCTTAGTTTGTTGAAAAGTCCTTTAAATGTCGAGTTAAGTAAAATTTCACTTAATATTTATGTATGCCAAATGAAAATTCACTTAAAATTTTTGTCTGGTGGACCTTTCCCTAATCAAGAATCTTAATTGTCCTTAACTCTAAAAAAATCTTATCATAATATCCTTTTCACTAATTTCTTCCCCAAAAAAAGTATTTTGCCACCTCAGCGGATATTTGGCCCTCATATTTGAAGACTATTTTATATAAACGATAAATAATTATGTCTACTAATTTCAAATTAGGTATTACCAAACAACCCTTATTATCTTGGTTGAGAAGGGGTGTTTCATTTATTATGAACCTAAAACTAAAAATATCCACCCTTCATTATCTTACCGTCAAATCTAATAAATATAAATATATATATATATATATATATGAAAACAAAAGCTTTTGCCACCTAAGCTCTGATGTGGCACACTTCTCGATCTATTTGTGTGTTACATTTTTCACTAAATAATTCAAGAAATAACTAAGCTAATGCATCTATTTTGAAGGTAACTTACGAATATTTTTTCCGCCAAATTAGCATATTTTTGTTGAATGAGAGATAAATGCAGTCAATGTATTATTTTACATATTTTACGCACATGATATAGATTAGATAGCTAATATTTAGGGATATAGCGGGTAAATTCCTCTACTACCATTATATTTCAAATTAAAATTGTGGTTAAAAGATAAACATTTAAAACTATCCGTATAACAAAAAATTAATTTTACATTGTTCTTTTGAAAATTTAAAATTTATTCACAGGATAAGCGTATATCTTATTAATCGCTTAAATCAAAATTCAAATTGTTCGAATCTGACTCAAGGTCTTTGGTTGAGTATATAAATTTTGTGATCCCATCCAACAAATATTAGAATATTTTGTTAATTTGAAGTCTTTGTTCACTAAGTCAGACTTGATTGTATTTCTTCTTTGTAACTTGCTTTGGTATGGTGATTGATATCTTTATCTCTTTTTGATTGAAAAAAAAAAGACTGTTACTTGATTCAATCATGCCAACCAAATCCCCTAATCTAGGATTTTTTGGCTCTAGAGCACATTTCAATTTTGAGGTAAGTTTATTTCTCTATTAATAATTCTAGCAATATATATATATATATATATATTTCTTTGTCCTACTTGAAGGAGGGTAGAAATCAATTTGAAATGTTATGATTCTAATGGAAAGAAAAATTGGTTTTCTAAATTCTCTAACTCATGTAATTTCGTTTTGCTGCTTGGGCAAGTGCCGAAAACATATTTATTTCTTTGCATCTGAGAAAGAGTGTGATGATGATTTTCTCATTTATATCGATTTAATTTCATTGTTAATTTGACGTGACTCATTTAAGGTGAGTGAAAAACATGATTTGAAACTTAAGGTTCTCATTCATTTGAATTTCTATTAGTAACTTCAGTTTCTTATCAATTTAGATCTCCAATCAACTTAAATTGTTACTATTTATTAATTTTTTTAATTGACTTTCATTATACAACTTATAATTTTTCTAGAAAAAGTGCGCTTTTTATTTTTATTGAAACCTTATCTACAAATTAATAGTCTTGAGTAACATTTAGTTAAAATAAAATTTAGCAGTCAGCCTAAATCATCCAAAAAAAAACCCTAAATGTTTGATGTATATTTTAGTGTCATCACACATTGAAAGACAAGCCCTGAAATTTCATGACTACAATATTTTTACTCTTCTAATTTCACCAACACTATTCTATACCCACATTTTACTTATTTATTTATTATTTTTTTTTACTATTATGTTAATTGAGATATTGCTTTATTTTAAATATAAAATTTTCAAATTAGCTTCCCCGTGCAAGCGCGGGCTCACTACTTGTATTGAATAACGAATAGGGCTTACGATTAGCCTGACCAAACAAAATCCTTGCGAGCCTTAACAGACCTTTTTGAGTTGTATTTGATTTGCCTATATATAAAATAAGAGTAATGATATGCTTTCCGAGTATTTTTTTTTTCCAAAAGTGTTTTTCAATACATGTGGTAGTGGACCTAATTGATTTTGATTGGTTGATATTAAAGTGGTCCTACCATTAATAAAAAAGACCCACATTTTTTGGAAAAAAAAATTGGGAAGCATAACATTAACCACATTACTCATGGCTCTGATACCAAATAAGGACAGAACCAAATAAAACAGAAATTTAAATATTATTTCTTACTTCAAAACCAGATTTATACAAAAGGAAGGAAGATAATCAGAAGGGGAGAAGGATAACCGAAATAGAGAGGAGAGAAGGAGTAGATGCCTTACCAGAGGTTGGAGGTCATCTTAAATATATAAAAAATTCCATCAGTCTAGAGACAACTCACTATGGATGAATAGTAAAAAGAAATAAAGACAAAACACGTGTCCTAAAGTATATAGTGGAGTCGGTCCTTTTGCCTTTATTCTGTCGGTATCGGTGGAGAAAACGTCATTGCATGCGTCTCTCTGGCTGTGACATCATTGCTTACGTCATTTTATCCTTTCCACTAATTGTGGTCCTGTCTAGCTTTTGTTGCCTGAAGTTCAATGATGGCATCAAAAAAATCTTCCATGAGTGGCGCTTGGCTAGTTGACGAAGTTGTATCCCTGTTTTCTTCATAAGGATCTTGAGCTTCTCCTGCTAAACAACCAAAAGTATTTGGCTGTGAAGACTGGTTTTGCTGAGAAACCAGTTGGGAGGCTATTACCACTATTTGGGCTGTTTGAGAAGCCATGAACTGTTCTTTGAGGGCTTCCATGATCTTGACATTTTGCTCTCTAAAAGAGAGATGAGAATATTTATCTTTAATTGAACTAAGAAGGAGATTAAAAAGATGGATCTTTGAAGTAGAAAAATCTAAGTTCTCATTTTTTTTTCTCTTTTTCATCATTAATTCTAATATATTTCGTGGTGGCAGTCTGGATTTTTTCAAGGACAGACTGTAAATCAAATCCATTCCATCATTTGGACCAAAAAGTCCTCTGAAGTACATGTAACTACAGATTATCCATTCCTTGTTGAATATCCCATTTCCATATCCAAACAATTTTGAATTCAGCAAAAAAAGAAAAAGTATTTTTCCCTATGGCTGGATCTGTGACCCATTTCCCAAGAGCTTTGGATGGAAATCATACCAGGTTGTGAAGTAATCCAAGAGTTCTCTTGGAACAATACTCACATCTGGTCCCATTTTTTCTCACCAGAGAAAAACCCAATTTGGAACACGTTTAGAATCTAATTTTTTTTTCACAATTTCATCATTTATGACAAAAAGCCATGTGTGTTTCCTGACAGGATTTTGGTAATAAAAAGCACAGTGCCATGCTTTGATATAATCCCAGTAGTTAAAGGAATTTCCTTTAACTTTAAGAGTTTTTGCTAGTGATGGGTTTAATCCCTATTCATTAGCATTGAGAACTTTGACCACATAGCATTTCGAATGGGTAATAGGGCTCTTAACATCTTTTTGGTTAAGATTGAAATGTTCAATTTGAACAGATCTTGTTTCAATTAGCATTGCTTCATATGCATATATGGGTTTAGCTTCACGAGTCATAAAATTATGGTTTCCCAGATATCGTTCTTTAAGGCCCCAAGCGCCAAGTTCAAGCATGGGATCCTCTTTTTCTAGAATTAGCACATTTTCCAAAAATTGTTTTTTGTTGAAAAACTGCTTCTTGAGTTAAGACATCCTTAGCAAATGGCTTAGCCTTTGATGGCTAGGAATCCTTATTGGATTGAGAACCCTTAGTGGATTGTTGGGGCTGCTGGCCTTTCCCTTTGTTGGGACACCTTTGAGGAAACTGAATTCCTCCTTTATTAAGAGGTTGCATCGTGTTTTTCCTGCAAATTCCCTAGTTGGAAAATCAGGTAGAGAATTTGACTTCCTTCAATATAATCAATTTGGAAATCAAAAGCAGATAAATCAGCTTGCCATCTAGCAAAATTTTGTTTAGAAACAAGATTTTTGATATCTTGTTTAAGAATGTGTTTGGCAAAATTGCAATCGATTCTTAATAGAAATTCTTGTTTAAGAAGATCATCCTGGAATTTGGTGATACACTTAACAATAGAAAGCATTTCTTTTTTAATTGTGGAATAATTCGTAGTTGAACCTTTCCAAACTCCTAAAGTAAATCTATGGAGTTCTTCATTGTTGGTAATGGGGTTTTTCTGTTTAAGAAAACCTCCATATCCAATGTCTGAATCATCAATTTCCATAATTTTATTCCATTGTGGGTTTGCCAAACAAAGACAAGATAATTGTTTGACTCTTAATTTAATTCTTTGGACTGCCTTAGTATGTTCCAAAGTCTAAGGTAAAGGATTCTTTTGAAGCCTTTAGTGTGAAAGCTTACAATCCTGTGCCAAAATTTTATAATAATTTCCTATGTAATTGAGGCTGCCTAAAAATCTTTGTAATTGATTTTTGTCCTTCAATTCATCAGGAAGTTTAGAAGCAAATTCAGTACTTCTATCAATGAGTAAAACTTGTCCCTTAAAAATGCTAAAACCCAAAAATCTAATTTTGGTTTGAACTCTTTTTATCAAAAAGAACAAGTCCATTTGTAGAAGTAACATCTTTTAAAATTTTAAGATGTTTAAAGTGTTGGTCGATCAAAATGGAAAAGACCAAAATATCATCAATATTGTTAGAATAATGTTAGAATATTTGTCTACATTCTTGTACCTATTGTATCTTCTATACTTACTGTCTAGATACATTGTACTATCAGTTGTACTACCAATTGTACTACTAGCCTAGGTACTTTTCTTTCCCTTTTAGGATTCTCTCTTGGTCTATATAAAGTCACTGTAAGGTTTAATCACACCATTCAATACACAATTCATAGTATTGTCTCACTCTCTCCCTCTCTCATATATATTCTAACATGGTATCAGAGCTATAAGCTCCTAGTGGCCTCTTCTTCCTCCTGGTGGCCTCTCAAAAGGAAAGTATGCTCTATGGTTGCCAAAATACTGGATCATCTACATTAGAAATCCTTCTTATAGTTGCCTCAAGTTTGTAATCGCGCTGCTTCAGCCTGGTCACCTCCGCTGCCCGACTACCACCATCCACATCTATCATGCCCGACGTCCTCCTTCCGGTCACCTCACCGCCTCAACTTGGGCTCTACCACCATCACCGCCTTCGCTGCTCAGCTACCACCTCTGCCGCCCGGTCACCACTACCCGGCTGCCTCCATTGCCCGGCTGCCACTTCCTCATCCAGGCTACCTTCATCAGATCACAACCCCGCCACTGCCACCCAGATCAACTCTACCACTCTCAGACTTATGCCACACATCATGGAGCCTCTCACAGATCCCTCCTACAGATATTGTCACAAACCAGGACATATTCTGTTGCATTGTCCTATCAGAGTGTGTACTTTTTGTCACAAGCGTGGACCAGGGCACTATCTTGCTGATTGCAATGAGAATCCTTTCAGATATTCACAGGATAATCGGCCCCGAGGTTGTTCAACATCATCCATTGCTATTTCTACCAATGGGTCACCATCTTCTAAGTCGTCTACCCCTTCATCCATCTCTATTTCTCTTCTTGCGGACATCATCAAAAGAGTTGTTGATCATTATGGTAACACGTCTTCTACTGCTCTATCTATTGCCCTAGGTACATCTTCTTGGTTCTTTGACTCTGGTTGCTATAACCATATGACCTCTGATCCCACTACATTCTCTACCAAACATTCTACTCTCAATGCACCATCCATACACACAACTGATGGTTCCCGTATGAACATCAGTCACATAGGGCAAGTCTCCACCACTCACACATCTCTCCCTGACACTTATCTCATTCCTAAACTCACATTAATCTCATATTTGTTGGTCAATTGTGTGAACTCGGACTTACCGTCTCTTTCTCTAATTCTGGATGCCTAGTACAAGATCCAAAAACGGGACAGACTCTTGGGACAGGTCGTAAAACAGGACGTTTATTTGAACTTAACAATCTCCATATTCCATCTCACTTCATTTCACCAACTCAAACTGCAGCTACAGTATCATCCACCTCACCTTTTCACCTCTGGCACTCTCGTTTAGGTCATGTTTCACTAAGTCGGTTAAAATCCTTAGCGTTAAGTGGTCAGTTAGGTTCATTTAAAGTCAAAAATGTTAATTGTTTACCTTGTAAACTTGCTAAACAACCAGCTTTACCATTTAATAACAGTGACTCTGTTTCCTCTGCACCTTTTGATCTAATTCACTCTGATGTTTGGGGTCCCTCTCAAATAGTCACAATGGGAGGATCTAGATATTATGAAATCTTTGTCGATGATTTTTCACGATATACTTGGTTATATCTAATGAAAAATCGATCTGAATTACCCCAGATTTACTTTGATTTTGCTAACATGATCAAAACTCAATTTTCTTGCAATAACAAAGTGTTTCGAGCTGATAATGCCCAAGAATACAAGGAAAAAGGTATTCTAAATTTTCTTCACCAGCATGGCACTCTTCCCCATCATTCATGTCCAGGAACCTCCCAACAAAATGGGAGAGCCGAGCGTAAACACATACATATTCTTAATACTGTTCGAGCTCTTCTCACATCTGCTTCATGTCCTGAACAATTTTGGGGAGAGGCTGCCCTCACTGCCATTTATACAATGAACCGTGTCCCTTCTCCCACTACTTTTCTCCCACTACTGAAAATCAGTCACCATATGAGCGTCTATATAACCACCCTCCTGACTATACCACCCTTAAAGTCTTTGGTTCTGCCTGCTTTGTCTTACTACAGGCACATGAGCGCACAAAACTAGAATCTCAAGCTCGCTTATGTTGTTTCTTGGGGTTTGGTATTGAACACAAAGGCTATCGATGTTGGGACCCTTACTCCAAACATCTTCGTGTGTCTCGTTATGTTGTCTTCTGGGAACATAAAATGTTCTCATCCATGTCCCAGTTTCATCTATCTCCTGCCAGTACTCCTGTCCACTGCACTGACCCCTCAGTAGATCTATTTCCTAACACCCCTGATACAAGTTCTCACTCTGAATCAGCATCTTTGCATGCCTCTCTACCCACATCCACATCTACAGACTCTTCATCTGATTTGTCCACCACAGTCTTTACTGAACTCCCTGCTCCATCTGATGGGTCTGCATCAGACCCTGACCCTCTTCCTAGATGTAGCAATCGAGTAAAAACTCCTCCAATTCATCTTCGGGATTACCATTGTTTTTCTATAATTCTCTCTCACCATGAGCCTCAATCTTACCATGAGGCCAATTCCAATCCTCTTTGGCATAAAGCAATGGATGATGAATTGCGGGCACTTGAATAAAATCACATATGGGATTTAGTGGACTTGCCAAGTGGCAAGAATGCTATGGGATGCAAGTGGGTTTACAAGATCAAAACTCACTCAGATGGATCCATTGATCGCTACAAAGCCCGCCTAGTAGCCAAGGGCTTTACCTAGGAGTATGGGATTGATTATGAAGAAACATTTGCCCCCATTGCCCGTCTCACCTCTGTTCGCAGCCTCATTGCAATTGCTGCAGTTCGCCATTGGGACTTATTCCAAATGGATGTCAAAAATGCCTTCCTCAACGGTGACCTCACTGAAGAAGTCTATATGCGTCCTCATCCTGGTTATCATCATCATCCTCATCAAGTTTGCAAGCTCCGTCGAGCTTTATATGGTCTCAAGCAAGCTCCTCGGGCTTGGTTTGCAAAATTTAGCAACATTGTTGAGCACTTTGGGTTCACAGGCAGCTCTTATGATTCAGTTCTTTTCATTCGCAGAACTGACCAGGACATTATTGTACATCTCCTCTATGTGGATGACATGATTATCACAAGAGATGATACATCTGGAATCTTGGATCTCAAAACCCATCTTAGCCAACACGTTAAAATGAAAGATCTTGGCAAACTTAACTATTTTCTGGGCCTTGAGATCACTTCCAGTTTTGACGGATATTATCTCTCTCAAGCCAAGTATGCCTCAGACTTACTTACACGGGTGGGACTTACAGACAGCAAGACAAGTACCACTCCTCTCGAGCCTAACTGTAGGCTTACTCCTATGGATGGTGTACCCTTGGATAATCCTACTCTATATCGTCAGCTTGTTGGGAGTCTTGTTTATCTGACAGTTACTAGACTTGATATCTCCTATGCTGTCTATATTGTAAGCTAATTTTTATCTGCTCCTCGTTCTCCTCATTATGCAGCAGTTCTCCGCATTCTCAGGTACGTCAAAGGGACCTTATTTCATGGCCTCCATTTCTCTGCTCACTCCTCTCTTGAGCTACGTGCCTACTCAGATGGAGACTGGGCAAGAGATCCTACTGAACGTCGTTCCACCACTGCGTATTGCTTCTTCTTGGGTGACTCTCTCATCTCCTGGCGTAGTAAGAAGCAAACTGTTGTTGCCCGATCTAGTACAAAAGCTGAATATCGTGCCCTTGCTGATACCACTCAGGAACTTCTCTGGCTACGCTGGTTACTTGAGGACATGGGGGTCAATCATCCAACTGCTACAACCATCAGTTGTGACAACCAAAGTGCCATTCAAATTGCTCACAATGATGTCTTCCATGAATGTGCAAAACACATTGAGATCGATGGTCATTTTTTTTCGTCATCATCTTTCTTGTGGTACCATTCAACTTAACTCAGTCTCCTCCATTGATCAGACTGCTGACGTATTCACCAAAGCTCATCCACCGGGACGTCTTCAGGATTTAGTTTCCAAACTCAAGTTGGTTTTCATTTTACCACCTTGAGTTTGAGGGGGGCTGTTAGAATAATATTAGAATATTTGTCTACATTCTTGTACCTATTGTATCTTCTATACTTACTGTCTAGATACATTATACTATCAGTTGTACTACTAGCCTAGGTAATTTTCTTTCCCTTTTAGGATTCTCTCTTGGCCTATATAAAGGCTACTCACTGTAAGGTTTAATCACAACATTCAATACACAATTCATAGTATTGTCTCACTCTCTCCCTCTCTCTTATATATTCTAACAACTATAAACCAAACAGAATTCAGAGAAAGGAGTAAAAATATCGTTCATGGTATTTTGAAATTCTGAATGAGCATTTTTTTAAAACTCAAATGGCATAATATTCCATTCATAGTGTCCAAATGGGACTGTAAATGCAGTTTTATACCTATCTTCTTCTTTGATTTGGATATGCCAATAGCCAGATTTTAAATCAAATTTAGAGAAGAGAGAGGCGTTATGTAATCTATCCAATAAATCATTTTTGTTTGGAATTGGATATCTTATCCATTGTAAAGCATCATTAAGAGGTTTATAATTAACCACCAGTCTTGGTCTACCTCTTTCCTTTTCAGCATTTTTATTTACATAAAAAGATGTGCAACTCCAAGGGGAATAACTTTTCCTTATAAGTTCTCTATCTAATAAATTCTGAACTTCTTTTTTTACATAAGCCTAAATATTCAGAATTCATTTGGCTTGGACTAGCTTTAGTGGGAATCTGAGTCCTTTCATCAAACCCAGTTTTATAAGGTAAGGAAACAATGTGTTTCTTCCTTGTCCAAAAAGTATTATGAATTTCACTGTAAACGCTTGTTATAAAATCCCTTTCTATATTTTTTTTTATTTTAAATATAGTACTAGGCATTTTGAGTTGGTGCTCAATATGCATAAGCTGGGCTTCTTCTTGAAGATAACCAAGATGCTTTTCTTTATATTTTAATAGTAAATTTAGTTCATTCACTATTCTGGTCTCTGGTTCTTTTAAAAAAGTAAAAACCCAGGTCATTATTGTTATAAGTGCATTGGATGTCTGTCTGATCAATCTTTGTTAAAGGCATCAAAAGATTTAAAAAATGAGTACCCAAAATTACTTGCTGCTGTAAATTTTTAACAAGTAAAAAAGTTTAGGGTATACAAGTCCCTTCATTACATATAAAAACATTAGACAGTTTGTATTGTATAGCCATACGTCTACCACTGGGTGATGTCAGAGATTGCATAGTTTTCTCAAAGTATTTAGTAGAAACTATGCCTTCTTGAATGCAATTTAAATTTGCACCGCTATCTACAAGTTCAATAGCATCAGTAATGGTATACTCATTTTGGATGATCAAATTAATTTTTATATACCATTTTTGATAAGTAATTTTATTAAGAAGATGTAAAAATTGATCTTCTGAATCTTCATCTTCTTCGTCTATATCCTGAGAAGCTTCTTGCTTACTCATAGAGGGCTGCTGTTGTAAAGCAATGATCTTTTCTTCCATTTTGTGAAGAGAAATTCTGAGATCTTTAACCTCTGTTTTAACCGTATTAATCTCATGTTTTAAATCTTGAATGGTAATTGGTTTTTCACCTTTATCAATTCTATTAAAAACTTCCTAGATACTATACTGAGGAATATTATATCTTTTTGTCTCAGTATTATCTCAGGATAGGTTTTATTTTGACTATGATTAACATATAATTGTATTACTTTGATCCTCATTTCTGGATCAGTAATTTGGTTAATCATATTTAAAATCTCACTTTGTTCTGTCGTGAGAACATTAATAGAAAGACCATTCATAGTGGCAATGACTTTCAATAATTAACTTCTTGTCCGCATTTTTCGTAACAAGGACCCTCATGACTAGCATTCTTTTGGGATGGAGAAGAATCACTATAGTTATCTGGGTTGTCGCCTTCTTCTTCAAAATTTTCTTCTTCTGAATTTTCTGGAGAAGTATTTAACATGATTTTGCATAGTTGAATTTTCAGAACTTCATCAATGTTTAATTCTGCTTGCATTTTCTTTGTAGTACATTTATTGGCTAAATGTCCTACTTTACCACATTTTCAATATACACGGGTTTCACGTGTATTTGGACCCTTTTTAGTAAACCTCTTTTTTGGAGGTGGTTTAGGGTTATGTTTGAAATAATTCCTTGGTTTGGAATAATTCCTTTTATTATTTTTAACTGGAGGGTTATCACCTTTCTTCTCACTATAATTCCTTTTTTAACTGGAGGGTTATCACCTTTCTTCTCACTATAATTTCTTTTTGAAAAAGGATAAGCCTTTAGTATATCATAACCAAATTGCTCACAAAATTTTCCTAGTTCTTGTTTACTAGTAAGATTTTGTTTTTTCATCTAGTATTGCAATTTCGTGTCATTGCAAATACTTAACCCAACTTGGGTACAGACACTTATGATGTTCCCATAAGTTAAAGTATGATAAGGAATATTATTCCCATCATGTTGGTCTCTAAGTTTTTGTCTAACTTTTTCTACAAAAATCTATGGAAGACCATCACTAAAACGGGCTTTCCAGTGTTAAGCATTTGCATCAATTCTTTGCATAAATAAACATCTTTATACCTTCTGAATGGGTTAAGAGGGACATCTAAGATTTTGTAGAAGCTCTCTATTTCTTTCATTTCTTTGTGGTACTGATCCAATAAAATTATGGATTACGGTAAACACCAAAGTAAGAACTGCATCTACCACTGGGGTTGTCATGGCTGGGTCATTTGCAATAGGTCTCATTTTGACTGAAGCAAGAATTCCGGTCCGTTGTGCGAGAGTTAAAACATTATCCCACCAACCTTTTAAACTTCCTGTAAATCCATTGGTTAAAAGGATTGCAACATCTGGATCAATGTTTCCAGAGTCTTACAGACCGAAGAGAACATGAGCATCTTTTGAATGACTTCATAAATTTGATACTCTGAAAGTCCATCAGTGTTCCGTTCATAAACAGATCTACCACTGTAAGAATTTTGATTTTGGAAAAAATCTTCTTCATAAAGAAGATCAAGAGGGGTAGGTCTAGTATAATAGGATTTTAAGCCAGTAGGCTCATACTTAAGCTTATTAATTTGAGCTGAAGTATTAAAATTGTTTTCAACAGTATAAACCATAAGCTAAAAATCCTCAATTTCATTTTCGTCTTTATCTTCTTCGAAATTTTCCAGAAGAGTTTTTTTGATAAAACGTTTAAAGAAACCCCTTTTAGTTTTTATAACCAAAAGGTCAACAAATTCATCTTCCTTCTTTTTCGTTTGAGTTTTAAAATTCTCAACTTCATGTGGAGGTTGAATACTACTAGGTTGTATACTGGTAGAATCCTTTGATGTAGAAGGTCTATTGAACTCATCCTTTGAAGGCATAGAATTCAATTTGTCTTTTATACTAATTAATTGTTTTCCCATAGATTGAATTGAAACATTCGTCCAATTATTTTGATGAGAAAGATTTATATTATCAATAAAATCAGTTGTCTTGGCAGGAATACCAGTAAAAGCAACTGCCTCCAAAGATTTACTATTGGAGTCAAAATCAATATGCATAAGAGGAGGATGTAGATTGTTAACAGCTTTCTTATCTCTATGTACTTCTCCATTTAGGTGCCTCTAGTACTCTTAAGTACTGTTGAGTAGGATACCACCTTTAAAACCAATCAACAAACCAAGTAATAGCATGTTTTTCACGGAGATCTTGATAAAGAATTTCTTTTATCAATTTAAGTTCACATTTTTTAAAAGTCTTGCCTGAAATCTTTATGCTTTTCAGACATGAAATCATGATTAATAGAATGCCTAATAAAAGAGTCGAGACTAAAATCCATTAAGCATGAAAAGATCTATTTTCAAATTGAGGATAATAGGGACTAAAAGGATCCATTTTTTCTCCATCCTCTGTTTCTGGGCCATATATTCCATGAGGAATCTGTTGGTCAGAAACTCTTATTCCTTTTAAAGTATTTCTTTCCCTAAAGTCTGAAGGAGTTCCAGATCTATATTAGGTCTGGGATGGTCAGACATGGAGTGTTTATAGGAAGGGGGATAAGACACAGTGTAAGGTCTTTTTTGTAAAAATTCCCTATAAGAGGCACTTCTACTCAAGGATAGTTTACTAGTCTGAGTAGGAGTAAAAGAGACCTCTATATCACCATCCTTAGATTGGATGATTTGATCAACTTGGTCGGAAGGACCTGAGCAGGTGGAACTGCATTAGATAAAGTCCAATCCTTGGGGAAATATATTTCATCCCACTTGATCAGCCTTGGAATGGCAATATTAGTTGTTAACAATTGCTGTCAATAACAACTATTTTTCCTGGTTCACTTCTTAGCACAACATTATGACAAAGGGTATTCACTAATTTATAGTATATCTTATAAGTAATGTTAATGGTACTAGTGCCAGGTAAATAATTGTAATCTTGTGTTTGAATTTGTAAAGTAGTAGCTTCAAACAGGTTTTTATCATTAAGTGAATGTGTCAGGTTGGGGTAAACATCAAAATAAACTAGACCATGACACAAACTGATTTGGATAATACCCATTAGGGATGGTACAAAGTCTGTACATCTAGCATCCCTAAGATAGGCCAAAATACTTGCTTTTAAACCTATTAAAGTAAGCAACTTGTATACAACCTATATGTATATACTTGTATTTATCCAAACTTTTCAATATCTATAAGACTTAGAAGTCTAAGAGTTTGTTCACAATCTTCGAGAACATTGTCTTGTTCTACAATTTTAATATGATCTTGGGATATAAAAGTAAAATATCCCTTTTTATAAATTTGTTTTAAAGAAATGTACGAAATAGTCCATCCATTCAACTGTTGCATTTGATCATACACAACCAGTTCTGTATTTACAATATGAGATATGGATCTTGAAGATGATTTAAGTCCTGATTTGGATGTTCTTTTGAACATTCAAATAAAAGGCAACCTTGATATATCCTGAAATTATTATATCTTGAAAATAATATACTTTTATACAGTCTTTATAGAGTGCATGCCAGTCAACAAAAGTATAGACAAAGGCAAACCCGATACCTGACAGGCCCATCACATGCAACTAACGACAATCTAACCCCCAAAAGACATAATACAATAGTATATTAGAACCAGATATAATCTTTAAAGGACATACCATGGTGGCCTAGGGATTTAAAGGAGACCTCTATATCACCATCCTTAGATTGGATGATTTGATCAATGACACGACTAGATATATGTTCTCCTAAGAGTACATCCAAGCGTAGATGGTCGCGTCGAGTGATAACCTGTAAGACCGAGTCGTATTCCCAAGGGACGGAAAATTAGGGACAGAGAAATCTAGATTGAAACCTAAAGTAAATAAAAGATGATTTCTTTTAAAATGGAGGTTCTAAAGATCCTACAAAATTCGAGATTAAAATAAAACGAGTTTAAGTAAAGCAACAACTAAATTAAACAGGATTAAGTATTGTGATTTTTAAATTATAAATGAAAAGGTGTCGGGAACATGTGAGTCCACATAGTACCAACCACTACCATGATTAAAAATTAACTCACAACTGGGGTTTCATCCTTCTAGTATTTCTTATTTCACAAAGAGGTTAAGTGAAGCAACCTAGATACTAAGAATGTTGATTTAACATAACTAGTCATTGAATTCCTTTACTTGCTATGAAAAACTAAAATTAGAGCCAATTTAAACTATGAACTATAACTGGCAAATCAAGTATAGGATATTCAATATGTTCGTCATAAATGTTCATTGAGTTAATTAATTAAAAGAGCTTATATTTCAAAATCAGTTTTCAATTTGAACTTAAAAGATCAATTTGGACTTGGTTTTTGAAATAAAAGTTACTGGAATACTTAAATGACTTTGCCCAAGACATAAGCATACCAATCGATTGCTATGATTGGCAATCGATTAGTGTGAAATGTCTCCCAATCGATTGGCATAAGTACCAATCGATTGACTTGGAATCTATGACAATCGATTGGGTCCAATTCCAATCGATTGCCATTGATAATCAAACAGAATCATGGCAGTGGCTAGAGAACAATGTTTCTTCACATTGTTCCCAACCAGGATTCTACTCTGGCATATTTAAGACTACATGGATGAAAATAAACTAAATAATAGAATCAAACATAGACATAGATTAAACTTATGGAATTAGAAATTTCAATAGTGGATCAAAACTAAACCAAATTACAATAGGAGAGCAAGAAGAAAGAAACACATGGTAAAGCAAATATGGCAGGAACTGCAGTGGATTCATCCTATAACCAACAAATAGACATAATTAGGAAACGAAAGGAGAGTAGGAAGAAGGAAACACACCAAAAGAAAGAAAACTAATATACAACAGACAAGATTTTTAACTTTTCTGGAAGAGTAGTCAGGATCATCCAGTTGGATGGTCTCTAACTCTGGTTCAAACCTCTCCAAAAATGGCTTTAAACGTTGCCCATTTACCTTAAGTACATTCCCATTTTTGGGGTTTATTATTTCCACTGCCCCGTGAGGAAACACCCCCTTAACAATAAATGGTCCTATCTACCGTGGCCTCAACTTTATAGGGAAAAGATGAAGCTTCGAATCATAAAGTAACACTTTCTGCCCCGGTTCAAGCTTTATATTTAGGATTGATTGATCATGCTTTGCCTTTAACTTTGATTTATACGCTCGGGCACGATCATACGCATCATTTCTAATCTCTTTCAATTCATTGAGCTGAAGCTTCTACAGTGTTCCACTCTCATGGATATCAAAGGTCAGCAGTCGGGTGGCCCAGTATGACTTATGCTCCAATTCCACAGGCAAATGGTATGCCTTTCCATAAATCAGCCTATAGGGGGACATTCCAAGGTTCGTCTTGTATGCTGTCCTGTATGCCCATAATGCATCAGTCAGACATGACGACCAATCCTTCCTGTTGATGTTAACAATATTTTCTAGGATGTGTTTAATTTTTCTATTGGCTAGCTCTGCCTGACCATTGGACTGTGGGTGATATGATAAAGCAATCTTATGGTTGACTCTATATTTTTTCATCAATGCCTCGAAAGGCTTATTGCAAAAATGGGTCCTGCAATCGCTAATCATAGCCTTCGGTGTTCCGAATCTGGAAAGAATATTCTCTTTTAAGAATGAGATCACAGTTGTGTGATCATTTTTCCTTGTCGGGATGGCCTCAACCCACTTGGACACATATTCAACCGCCAATAGAATATATTCGTAATGAGAGGATGGCGGGAATGGTCCCATAAAATCAATGCCCCAGCAATTGAAGATTCGATCGTAATGATCAGGGTCATTGGCATTTCATTTCTCCTTGACAAGCTTCCTAGCATCTGGCATCTAGCACATACTTGACGGAAGGCATAAGAATCTTTAAAAACTGTCGGCCAGTAAAAACCACTGCTAAACACCTTCTGGGCAGTCTTTTGGGCTGAAAAATGACCGTCGCACGCTTCAGAATGACATGAGGAAAGGATATGAGAGATGTCCTCCTCTGGTATACATCGTCTTATAACTTGATCTGCACAGTACTTGAACAAGTACGGATCATCGAAATAAAACCAACGAGTGATAGATAGAAACCTTTTTCTGTCAGGGATGGACCAATGGGATGGGATCTCCCCTGTTGCCAAATAGTTAACGTTATCTGCGTACCAGGGCAACGCGGTCACAATAAATAATTGTTCATCAGGGAAAGATTCATGGATTTGAGTCGATTATGAGGAGTTGTCCTTGAAGGTCAACTGAGAAAGGTGATCAGCCACGACATTCTCTACTCCCTTTTTTATCCTTGATAACCAAATCAAATTCTTGGAGTAGCAGAATCCAGCGTATTAATCGCTGCTTCGTATCCTTCTTTGATAAAAGATACTTCAATGCGGCATAATCAGTGCAGCAAATGATCTGCGAGCCAATGAGATATTGTCTGAATTTTTCCAATGTGAATAAAATTGCTAGTAACTCCCTTTCGGTGGTGGAGTAATTTCTTTGAGCTCCATTAAGAGTTTTGCTAGCATAGTAGATCACAGACGGCTTCTTGTCCCTCCTCTGTCCTAACACTGCCCCGATCGCAGTGTCACTGGTATCACACATCAGCACAAATGGGAGACTCCAATCCGAAGATTGCATTATCAGAGCTGTAGTGAGATGATGCTTTAGCTTATCAAAGGATTCCTGGCATTCGCTGGTCCATTCAAATGGTATGTCTTTTGCAAGAAGTTAACACAGCGGTCTAGATACAGTACTAAAATCCTTGATAAACCTCCGATAAAAACCAGTGTGACCTAAAAATGATCGTATATCTTTTACCATGGTAGGGACAGAAAGATTAGAGATTAAATCAATATTTGCCTTATCTACTTGTATTCCCTCTGCAGAAACAATATGCCCCAAGACAATTCCTTTTGTCACCATAAAGTGGCATTATTCCCAGTTGAGGACCAAATTCTTCTTCTCACATCTCTGTAAAACTTTCTGGAGATTCCCAAACAATCATCAGAACTACTCCCAAATACAGAGAAATCATCCATAAAAACATCCATGTTCTTTTTAACCATATCGCTAAAAATGCTCAGCATACACCTCTAGAACGTAGCAGGTGCGTTACATAAGCCAAAAGGCATCCGGCAATATGCGAACGTTCCAAACGGATAGGTAAAAGTGGTTTTTTCTTGATCAGCAAGATCAATTTCAATCTGGTTATAACCACTATAACCGTCCAGGAAGCAGTGAAACTGGTGACCTACCACTCTTTCAAGCATTTGGTCTATGAAAGTTAATGGAAAGTTGTCCTTTCAAGTCACCGCATCCAATCTTCTATAATTAATACACATGCGCCAGCTCGCGGTCACACGTGTAGGCACCAATTCTCCTTCCTTATTCTCCACTACTGTAATGTCAGCCTTCTTTGCACTACTTGAGTTGGACTTACCCAAGGATTATCTGAGATTGGATAGATTACCCCAACATTAAGCAATTTCAAGACTTCTTTCGTTAGTACCTCTTGCATGTTTGGGTTTAGACGCCTTTGCATTTGCCGACATGGTTTTACGTCTTCCTCTAGATAGATCTGGTGGGTGCATATGGATGGGCTTATTCCTCTTAAGTTTGCGACGGTCCATCCCAATGCACTCCTGTGCTGCTTAAGCAACTTTATCAGTTTACCTTCCTGTTCTTGATTCAAAATGGATGAAATTATTACAGGGAACATCTTTTCTTCTCCCAAAAATACATATTTCAATTCATTCGAGAGCTCTTTCAATTCCAACTCCAGAAATTACAGATTTGACGGCACTGCCAACTTTGTCTTTGGCGGTAGTTGTTCATATTGGGCCGTCCACATTGTCCTTGCAACTTCTTCTTCTACAACCTCCAATATCTCATATATCTGACTCCTTTCCTCATCTTGTGGAGTGTATCTGTCCAACTCATAATATGAGTTAGTGATTATGGACTCCACAGGATCAACGGGAGCAGTAGAGTCAAAACAATCCTGGACTACCGACTCCACCCAGTTTACTTCCTCTTCTTCATCATCAAAATGTTCAATTTTTGGATTTGAGAAGATCTTGATATTCAATGTCATGTTCCCAAAAACCACGGTCATCACTCCACTCCTTATCTTAATTGTTGCATCGATCATCGCAAGGAAGGGACGTCCAAAGATCACCAGAATCTGGGATTTGTTATTGTATACTGGCTCGGTGTCTAATATGACAAAGTCAATAGGAAAGACAACTGTGTCAATCTGGACTAAGACTATAACACCCATATTCGTGTTATTGCATTTGCATTACATTGTCATGCATGATAATGTGATGTGACGTGTCTTATGACACATGATTGTGTGAGTTTTGACTCACGAGTTGATTGGGTGTCTGTATTAGAGAACCCTTTGAAACTGTTGTGATTCGGGGATTTATTGTTTGTGAAGTCTCTCCGAGTATGAGACGTTCACTGAGGAACATTTTAAATGTTTATCTGAAAATAAATGTTTACCTGTGTATTTCAATATCTGTATTATTTTCTGGCTTAGAATATATTTCTGTTGTTAGATTTAGTATCCTGGTGAGGACGAATTAACACGCTATTAATTTGGTAGGCTAATTAGCAACTTCGGAAACGTCATGTAGAAATTCGCGTTTTAGCGACCAAACGAAACTTAGTCGAAAACTTTTATAATTTTGAGGTTTCACTTTTAAAGCTAAGAATTAGCTGTGTAGAAAGTTTCAGAGACTGATTAGGAGTTTTGGAAACTCGTGGGAAGGTAAACGTAATTCCCAATAGTCTTGCCTATATATAGATAGAGATGGATGAGATATTTTTCATAACATCTAACCTAAATTCTAAAAGGAGGCCAAAAGGGGGCTAGAGGGAGATTTAGTTGCTTCAAGCTTTGCGACGCCAAACGACGACCTTTTGTCAGTCTGTTTTCTCCCATATTTCATATTCGAGCTCCTCGAGGTAAGAGCTTCGTTTTGATATATGTTAGGGCTTGTTTGGCCAAGTTTTCCAAAAAGTTGTTTTCTAAAATTTTACATAAAAGTTGATAAATGAAATTTTGATCCATAGGAATTGTACTAGACGGACTTCTGCGCGTTCTTTGTGCACGGGTTTTCTTTGGATCGTATTATAGGAACGTTATTCGGAGGTGAGTGATTCAACTATGTTTTTGGAATGATTTCTTGACATGTATTCATGTTTTGTGTGAATAGCATGTATTAATTCTTAGAGATATCTTGTGTAGTTCATATTGGGCATTTATATTGATAAGTAGGCCCAATAGCATGGTGATATGTTTTGATTACCGCGAGTATGGTGATATGTATTTGAGCATGTTAAGTTGCTTATTTGGGTCAGAAGGAGCACGTGGTCACCGTGCCATTTTGTGGAACCGATATAGGCATTAAGGTCGCACGATTGAAGAGAAGAATCGTGGGTCTTACCCTTTCGCGTGGACTTATTGGCGAGGAGGAGTCGCGGATTGGGAGTATGGACGGGCACGTGAGTCTCCGGCGACTAGTATGAAATGTAGAGATGTGAATGCGGACATGTTTATCATTCATGTACATATGTTGTTTTATTCACTAAGCTTTAGCTTAAACAAATCGAAATATGTTTGGTTATTCAAATAACCATTGCAGGTGTTAATGCTGGCGAGGAATCGCAGAAGTGAGTACGTGGGTTGGGAGTTCGCTTGTGAGGCAACTTGAATGTTAATCCTGTAGTTTTGGGATAATAGGAATGTTGTAATAAGAATTTGGTTGTTTTAACCCATGTTTAATTTGGTATGTTAGAATGGATTTTAAACCGTTGTAATAGTTAGTGACATGTTGTAATCTTGCTTTAGAAATGTTTTATTACAGCTAGGATTACTTTGGTTTGAGTTTGGTTTGAGTGGTTGATCATTGGGTGAAAGTTAGAAAGCTTTTAAACTTGAAATTCTGCAGAATGGGCTGCTGCCAGGGGAGCAGTCGACTGGTCCTGTGTTCAGTCGACTGAACCCCTGTATTTGTTAGCTAATGCTTCTTAACATAGCAAAAGCAGTCGACTGGGCCCCGACTCAGTCGACTGGACCCCCAGCCTCAGTCGACTGGAATTGCTATTAAATCTTTTGAAAACTCCCTGCCTTCTTCCGCCGACTGAGCAGTCGACTGAGCAGTCGACTGAACCTCTGGTTTTAAAATGTGTTTTGTTTTTCCGCTGCGTGTGTTCTTCAAATCTAACTTTGGGAACGTTAATGAATTGGTTTAGCCTCGGTGGCGTGCCACGGGCTTCGGCTCCGCTATTGTGGGACCGGGCTGTGACATTTAGTGGTATCAGAGCATAAGTTTAGAGCCTTGGGAACGAGTGACGTTATATATGCTGAGTGACGTCGAGTGGAGTGTGTAATTGTAAAGAAAATGGTTATCATTGTAGAAATGCTTCATGTGCTATCATTTGTTGATTTTGATGAACTGTGCACATATATCTATATTGTGGCATAGCATGCATGGTCATTATGCATTAAACTCAACAGGGGAAATATTTGAAACGTTATGGCTGATCCACCAAGAGAATTGTCACCGCATTCGCGGATGGACCAAATAGTGAATATGGTGGGAAATTTCATACAACCGGTAAGTGAAAGAGAACAGATGAACGTTCAGCCTCCACAAGTGGAAATTCGTTACGTTAATGCACCACCGGCACCGCGACCTCAACACACAATCGTGGAACAGTTTCATAAACGGAAACCGACGTTGTATCATGGACAGGTTGACATAGATTTGGCCGATCATTGGATGATGGACATGGAAAGACATTTTCGTCAGGTAATATGTACCGATGAGGAGAAAATTTTATGCGTATCCGATACGTTGATGGGTGAAGCATTGGATTGGTGGAACAACGTGCTTGAACAAGGGAAACCAACCACGTGGGAAGCATTTAAAGAGGAATTCAACAAATGTTTCTTCCTGCAATCTGCTTATACTCAGAAATGCCAAGAGTTTGCGAGTTTGGTTCAGGGAGATATGACCGTGGGTGAGTATGTTTCTCGTTTCAATGCCTTGTTACGATTTGGGAAAACTACCGTTCCAACTGATAAGGATAAAGCTCGTAAGTTTGAGGAAGGGCTTAGGGAGAATATCCGTGGCCGTGTGGACATGTTACAACACTCGACCGTTTCTCTAGTCGAGGAAGCCGCCCGTATAGCTGAGAAGAGTGTCGACCGATATCGACAAGGGCAACAAGGAAAGAGGCCCAATGACAATAGGGGTAAGAGTCAAGGGAATGCGAAGAAACCGTTTACGCAAAGTTTGGGATCGCATATGGGTAGCCAAGGAGGGAGTACGTTCATGGGGGACTCGAGACCGTTGTGTCCAACATGTAACCACGACACAGAGGAACCTGCTATCAATTGATCACTTGTTATTTTTGTAAACAATTGGGGCATGTGTCTAGGAATTGTCCTTTGAACGCAAATTCGACTACACCAAACACAACCTCGAACACCAAGAGCTACAACCCAGAGATAAGAGGGAAATGTTTTGAGTGTGGCCAACCGGGGCATATAGCGAAGAATTGCCCAAGTAAAAGACAACCAGGAATGAGTACCGGTGCATCGAGTGTGCCAAGCGGGTCAAGGGTAGAACCTCGAGTGGATAAAGGGAAAGGAGTCGCGCAACAACAAGGACGATACTTCCAGCTCAGGCCGGGGGAATACGGATGATACCGTCGTATCAGGTATTCTTCCTATTTGTTCGTATCCTGCACGTATACTTATGGATTCTGGTTCAACGCATTCATTTGTATCACGTGATTTCGTTAAGCATTTAACTGTTAAGTCAGAACCGCTAGGATATGACTTGTGTGTATCATTGCCTAGTAGTGAACCGCTAGTTACTTCTTCGATATTCAAGTCATGTGAGATCAAGATAGGTGATAAAGTCTTGAGCGTTGATTTGATTCCGTTGACGGTGAATTACTTTGATGTTATCTTGGGTATGGATTGGTTGTCGGTTAATCAAGCCAAAATCGATTGTGAACAGAAACGGGTTAGTTTTTATCCGTCAGGGCTAGAAGAGTTTACTTTTCAGGGTAAGGGAGTGATCGTACCGCCGTACTTGATATCGGCGATTCAAGCAAGTAAGATGTTGAAGAAGGGTTGTTCGGGTTTCTTATGTTCAATTGTCGACACGCGAGTTCTTAGACCACTAATAGAAGACATTTCAGTAGTTCAAGAATTTCCGGATGTTTTTCCCGATGAATTACCCGACGTATTGATTGAAAGAGAACTTGAGTTCACAATATTAGAAGTAGTACCAGGGTCACAACCGGTATCCAAAGCACCGTACCGAATGGCACCGATAGAGTTGAAAGAATTGAAAGTTCAGTTAGAAGAACTGTTAGAGAAGGGTTTCATCCGACCTAGTGTTTCACCATGGAGAACTCCAGTTTTGTTTGTGAAGAAGAAAGATGGAACAATGCGTATGTGCATCGACTACCGAGAGTTGAATAAGTTGACCGTCAAGAACAAGTATCCGTTGCGGCGAATAGATGACTTGTTTGATCAGTTACAAGGGGCCCAGGTATTTTCGAAGATTGACTTGAGATCCGGTTACCACCAGTTGAAAGTCAAAGAGGAAGATGTTGAGAAGACAGCTTTCAGGACTCGATATGGTCATTTTGAATTTTTTGTTATGCCGTTTGGAGTGACTAATGCACCAGCTGCTTTTATGGACTTAATGAATCGCGTTTTCAAGGATTACTTAGACGAGTTTGTCATTGTGTTTATAGATGATATCCTAATCTACTCCAAAAGCATTGAAGATCACGCGCATCATTTGCGATTAGCATTACAACGATTACATGAGAAGAGATTGTTTGGGAAATTGAAGAAGTGTGAGTTTTGGTTGACAGAGATTGCGTTTCTTGGACATATAGTGTCGGCGAGAGGAATTTCAGTGGATCCTCAAAAGATAGAAGTAGTTACCAATTGAGTGAGACCAACGAATGTGACAGACATCAGAAGTTTCCTAGGATTAGCTGGGTATTATCGGAGATTTGTAAAAGACTTTTCGCGTATAGCAATACAGTTAATGAGGAAAGATATTGTTTTTGTATGGAGTCCAGAATGTGAAGAAAGTTTCCAAGAGTTGAAGGGTCGACTAGTGAAAGTACCAATTTTAGCCGTTCTGTCAAGGACTGAAAGATTTATTATTTACAGTGATGCTTCATATAGAGGTTTAGGTTGCGTTCTTATGCAAGATGATAAAGTCATTGCGTATGCGTCGAGACAACTTAGACCGCACGAGAAGAATTATCCAACTCATGATCTAGAATTGGCCGCCGTGATTTTTGCATTGAAGATTTGGCGTCATTATCTATACGGAGAGAAATGTGAGATCTATACGGATCACAAGAGTTTGAAGTACCTGTTTACACAACGAGATTTGAACATGAGGCAAAGGAGATGGCTAGAGTTGATGAAGGACTATGATTTGTCAATTCAATATCATCCGGGCAAGGCGAATGTAGTCGCCGATGCTCTTAGTCGTAAGGCACCAACCAATACCGCATCAGATTTGACTTCTCATAAAGAATTGATAAGAGATATGGAGAACTTAGAACTTGAAGTGGTTCCGAAGATTGAAAGTGGTTTTATGTCGATGATAGTGGCACAACCACTCTTGATTCATGAGATCACGGAGAAACAACTTCAAGACGTGGCTTTGAAGAAGATTTGTGATGAGATTCCAACGGGCAAACAACCGGGATTCACGTTTGAGAACAATGTGTTGAGATTGAGGGGTAGAATTTGTGTACCTAGTGAGAAAGAGTTGAAGCAAAACATCCTAGAGGAAGCGCACAACACAAAGTATACCGTTCACCCGGAAAGCACCAAGATGTATAGAGATTTGAGACATGTTTATTGGTGGCCGGGAATGAAGAGAGAAATAGCACGCTATGTTTCACGATGTACGAGTTGTCAACAAGTAAAGGCCGAACGCCAAGTACCTTCAGGATTGTTACAACCGTTACCGATAGCCGAATGGAAATGGGAACACATAACGATGGACTTTGTTAGTGGGTTTCCGAAATCGAAGAGATCGAATACTATTATCTGGGTGATTGTTGACCGTTTGACGAAGTCGTCGCACTTCTTACCCATTCGAACAACTAAACCGATGCCGTTAGCTAAGTTGTATATTCGCGAAATTGTGAGACTACATGGTATCCCAGTTTCTATCGTTTCGGATAGGGATAGTAGTTTTACATCGAAGTTTTGGAGAGCCTTGCAAGAAGCAATGGGTACCAAATTGCACTTTAGTACAGCTTTTCATCCTCAGACCGATGGTCAATCAGAGAGAGTAATCCAGATTTTGGAAGACATGCTTCGTTTATGTGTACTTGATTTTCAAGGTGATTGGGAAGACCATTTGCCGTTGATTGAGTTTGCATATAACAACAGTTTTCAGTCGAGTATTGGAATGGCTCCTTATGAAGCTTTATATGGTCGTGTATGTCGTTCACCAATTAGTTGGACAGAGGTGGGAGAAAGAAAGATTGAAGGGCCGAAAATTGTACAAGAAACGACGGATAAGATAAAAGTAATTAGACAACGATTACTGACAGCTCAGAGTAGGTATAAGAGTTATGCCGACAAGCGCAGACGGCCGTTAGAATTTGATGTAGGAGACTTGGTGTATTTGAAGGTGTCACCTTCAAAGGGGATAACCAGATTTGGTAGATACGGGAAACTCAACCCGAGATATGTAGGACCTTTTAAAATCATTGAAAAGGTTGGCCCCGTAGCTTATCGTTTGAACTTGCCGAGCGAGTATGCTCAAGTTCATAACGTGTTTCATGTATCGTTGTTACGCAAACAATTAGTGGAAGATAGAGATCAAGTGATGACTCCGACATCGAATGAGATTCAGAGTGATTTAACGTATGTCGCATATCCGGTAGAGATCTTAGACCGGAAGGATCAAGTCTTACGAAATAAAGTAATATCGAAAGTGAAAGTGTTATGGCGTAGCCAAACTACGGAAGAGATGACGTGGGAGATAGAAGATGAGATGCGTACTCAGTATCCGCACCTTTTCGAGACTTGAGGTATAAGTTTGGGGACAAACTTCTTTTAAGGGGGAGAGTATTATAACACCCGTATTCGTGTTATTGCATTTGCATTACATTGTCATGCATGATAATGTGATGTGGCGTGTCTTATGACACATGATTGGGTGAGTTTTGACTCACGAGTTGATTGGGTGTCTGTATTAGAGAACCCTTTGAAACTGTTGTGATTCGGGGATTTATTGTTTGTGAAGTCTCTCCGAGTATGAGACGGTCACTGAGGAACATTTTAAATGTTTATCTGAAAATAAATGTTTACCTGTGTATTTCAATATCTGTATTATTTTCTGGCTTAGAATATATTTCTGTTGTTAGATTTAGTATCCTGGTGAGGACGAATTAACACGCTATTAATTTGGTAGGCTAATTAGCAACTTCGGAAACGTCATGTAGAAATTCGCATTTTAGCGACCAAACGAAACTTAGTCGAAAACTTTTATAATTTTGAGGTTTCACTTTTAAAGCTAAGAATTAGCTGTGTAGAAAGTTTCAGAGACTGATTAGGAGTTTTGGAAACTCGTGGGAAGGTAAACGTAATTCCCAATAGTCTTGCCTATATATAGATAGAGATGGATGAGATATTTTTCATAACCTCTAACCTAAATTCTAAAAGGAGGCCAAAAGGGGGCTAGAGGGAGATTTAGTTGCTTCAAGCTTTGCGACGCCAAACGACGACCTTTTGTCAGTCTGTTTTCTCCCATATTTCATATTCGAGCTCCTCGAGGTAAGAGCTTTCGTTTTGATATATGTTAGGGCTTGTTTGGCCAAGTTTTCTGAAAAGTTGTTTTCTAAAATTTTACATAAAAGTTGATAAATGGAATTTTGATCCATAGGAATTGTACTAGACGGACTTCTGCGCGTTCTTTGTGCACGGGTTTTCTTTGGATCGTATTATAGGAGCGTTATTCGGAGGTGAGTGATTCAACTATGTTTTTGGAATGATTTCTTGACATGTATTCATGTTTTGTGTGAATAGCATGTATTAATTCTTAGAGATATCTTGTGTAGTTCATATTGGGCATTTATATTGATAAGTAGGCCCAATAGCATGGTGATATGTTTTGATTACCGCGAGTTTGGTGATATGTATTTGAGCATGTTAAGTTGCTTATTTGGGTCAGAAGGAGCACGTGGTCACCGTGCCATTTTGTGGAACCGATATAGGCATTAAGGTCGCACGATTGAAGAGAAGAATCGTGGGTCTTACCCTTTCGCGTGGACTTATTGGCGAGGAGGAGTCGCGGATTGGGAGTATGGACGGGCACGTGAGTCTCCGGCGACTAGTATGAAATGTAGAGATGTGAATGCGGACATGTTTATCATTCATGTACATATGTTGTTTTATTCACTAAGCTTTAGCTTAAACAAATCGAAATATGTTTGGTTATTCAAATAACCATTGCAGGTGTTAATGCTGGCGAGGAATCGCAGAAGTGAGTACGTGGGTTGGGAGTTCGCTTGTGAGGCAACTTGAATGTTAATCCTGTAGTTTTGGGATAATAGGAATGTTGTAATAAGAATTTGGTTGTTTTAACCCATGTTTAATTTGGTATGTTAGAATGGATTTTAAACCGTTGTAATAGTTAGTGACATGTTGTAATCTTGCTTTAGAAATGTTTTATTACAGCTAGGATTACTTTGGTTTGAGTTTGGTTTGAGTGGTTGATCATTGGGTGAAAGTTAGAAAGCTTTTAAACTTGAAATTCTGCAGAATGGGCTGCTGCCAGGGGAGCAGTCGACTGGTCCTGTGTTCAGTCGACTGAACCCCTGTATTTGTTAGCTACTGCTTCTTAACATAGCAAAAGCAGTCGACTGGGCCCCGACTCAGTCGACTAGACCCCCAGCCTCAGTCGACTGGAATTGCTATTAAACCTTTTGAAAACTCCCTGCCTTCTTCCGCCGACTGAGCAGTCGACTGAGCAGTCGACTGAACCTCTGGTTTTAAAATGTGTTTTGTTTTTCCGCTGCGTGTGTTCTTCAAATCTAACTTTGGGAACGTTAATGAATTGGTTTAGCCTCGGTGGCGTGCCACGGGCTTCGGCTCCGCTATTGTGGGACCGGGCTGTGACAAAGACATCCTCCAGCACTCCTTGCGGATATTTAATAGATCGATTTGCAAGTTGGAGAGTAATTTGAGTGGTTTTAAGCTCCCCCAACCCTAGTTGTTGGTAGGTGTACGGAAGGAGATTTACACTCGATCCTAAGTCGAGCAAAGCATTGTTCACTTTCTTTTGACCAATTATGCAAGAAACCGTAGGTATACCTGGATCCTTGTATTTGGAAGGCAAATCGTGTTTGAGAATTGCACTTGCTTGTCAAGCCAAGTAAGCACTCTTCTTAACACTTTGTTTCCTCTTAACGGTGCATAAGTCTTTTAGGAACTTGGTATAGGAAGGCACTTGTTTAATTGCGTTGAGGAGTGGGAGGTTGATTTTTACTTGTTTGAATAATTCCAGAAACTCCTAACTTTTGGTTTCATGTTGTGGTTTCTGTAACCTTTCGGGATATGGTGCTGACGAGGGCTGATATTTGTAAGATATTGGCCCGATAAAGAGAAAAAATGGTTAAATTTGATCCTCGATCTCTAGTTTTACTTGTACTTGTGTTCTAATTCATCTCTTTACACAATGATGCATTTTCTGTGGTATATTGTTGGTTTTTGTTTTTTAAATGCAGGTTCCAAAGTTTGAATGAATAACAAGTTGAAAGGAATAAATCAAGAAACAAGTAGATGAAGTCTTGGTACCAATCGATTGACATCATATCAATCGATTGACATATCTTATGATCAATTGATTGGTCTTTATACCAATCGATTGGAATGTTTACCAATCGATTGATAGTTTTGTCAATCGATTGGTTAAAGCTGGAAACAATCTGCGTTAATGGTGCAAGATCTCAGCAATTAGGACGACGACCAGCCGTTATGAAATGAACCTAGACGCCTTCAGCTCGTGGATTTGACACTATATATAGAGGGGAGTGAAAAGGGTCAAGGGTTGGCTAATATTGTATTGTTTTGTAGGGATTTCTCCATAGTTTTTCATTTTTGAATGAGTCCAAGCTTGAAGTTCTTATATTTTGAATTCAATCTCAAGTTCAGGTTTTCGTTCTTGCTTCTAGTTGTTTTAGGAATTGCTTGATTGTGAATCTCATTCTAGTTTAAGTTTAATTTCAAGATTTTTTAGTTCAAAAATTTAATTCATGACAATATTTGATCCCACTTTTCAGTTTATTTACATTTATGCAGTCCTAAGTATGCTTGAGTAGAATTCTGGTTGGGAATAATGTGAAGAAACATTGTTCCCAGCCCACTGCCATGATTCTATTTAAGAATCAGTGTCAATCGATTGGAAGCAGAACCCAATCGATTGACATTGATTTCAAGTCAATCGATTGATTTTATTTCAATCGATTGAGAGTCATTTCATTTCAATCGATTGACATTATCACCAATCGATTGATATGTAAATGACTTGGGTTGAATTCTTTTTGTATTTCAGTAACTTCTATTTCAGAAACTAAGCTCAAATCGTCCTTTTTAAGTTCGAATTGAAATTTGATTTTGAGATATAAGCTCTTTTGATTAATTAACTCAATGAACGCTTGAGACAAACACATCGAATATTTCATACTCAATCTGTTGGTTATTGTTCATGGTTTTAATTAACTAATATTTCAGTCCTTCATAAAGAAGTTAGGTAAACAAACCACTAAGTATGCGAGATTCACATACCTAGTGTCTAGGATGCTTAACTTAATCATCTTTGAAATAAGGAATACTCTAAGGATAAAACCCCAGCTGTTCGTTATTGTTAAATCATGGTAGTGGATGGGGCTATGTGGATTTACATGTTCCCAACACCTTTTCATAAGTAATTTTAATTGCATTGTTTATTCCTGTTTAATTTGATTGTCGTTTTTCTTTCATTACTTAATCTCAATTTCAATAGGACTGTTAGATCTTCCACTTTAAAGAAATCATCTTTTATTTTATTTAGGATTCAATCTTGATCTTTCTGCCTTGTATCTTCCGTCCCTTGGGAAAACGACTCGGTTTAACTGGTTTTTACTCGACGCGACCGTCTGCGCTTGGACGTACTCTTCAGAGAACACATTTCCAGTCGTGTCAGGTGCCGGAAAAGGGCATTTGGGTACCTCTTTGAGAAGAGGTTTTTTCCAGGCCTTCTCGTTATTTCAGCGTCCTCGGGAATTGTTATTTCGGGCTCAACTATTTCACCATCCTTTTCTTCTTCCACCAATTCCTCCTCATTCTCGACCTCATCTTCCATTTCAACCACAGGTTGTGGGGGAGTAGAAACTTTCTCAATCACTTTCCAGTTCTTCAACACAGTTATGGCTTTGGCCTTTTCATGTGGTCCCGACCCTGAATGTTGGCCTCTAGGATTCGGCTCTGGTTGTGCTGGGAACATCATTCTTTCTCTATCCCCTTGCTGAGCAGCCAATCTTTCCACACTTGTATTAAGTTTACTCATGAGCTGCATAATCTGCTGCATCATGAGTGTATTGGGATTCTTGTGCCTTCTTATGAGGTGGCACATAAGTGTTGGATGCAGATTGGTTGTTGTTCCCCTGATTGAAGTTAGATTGAGATGGATGATTTTGTTGATAATGATTTTGTTGGTATCCTTGTCCTTGTTGATAGGTAGAAACAGGTTGGTAGTTCTGTTGGTACCCTTGATTTTGGGGTCGGTATTGATTTCCTTGGTTCGGTTGCCACTGTTGAGATGGGTTTGCTGTGGTAGCACTATTTCTATGATCGAACCCAGGATGACTCCATCTACTATTGGGGTTGAAACGATTCGGGGCATTTACAGCATGTACCTCCACAGGATTTTGTTCTTAATAAACGGGATAAATTTGGCAGTGTTGAGAGGTATGCCCCAATTGGAGACAACTTGAACATGATTTTTCAAAAGCAAACTGTATTACGGGATCTTTCCTTGCTTCTAATGCCTCCAACTTACGAGCCAGTTGCTCGTATTTCTCCATTAAACCATCCTCAGCTTTCAACTGGTAAATACTCTTCTGACTTGAACTCAAGCTTGTTTGAGTTCTTGTCACTTGTGTCTCCCATTCAGGTGCATGCTCGGCTAGCCACTCAAAATGTGCTTCAGCCTGGTCTACATTCTTGCTCATAAACTCACCGTTACTTGTGGTTTTTGCAAGTTTCTTTGAGTTTGGACTGAGGCCATCATAGAAGAAGCTTATTGTTCGCCACTTCTCAAAACCATGATGTGGGGTAGAGCAATAATAGATCCTTGAATCGCTCTCACGCTTCAGCAAAAGTTTCTTTATCCTTTTAGTTGTATGTCTTGATTTGTCTCAAGACATCGGTCGTTAACCGATTAGGGAAAAACTTTTTAAGGAAGGCTTCATGGATTGCTGGCCACGTCGAAATAGAATTCGGCTTAAGTGATAGTAACCACGACTTCACTTTATCCTTCAAGGTAAAGGGGAAAAGCTTTAGTCGAATTATATCACCCGGGCAAGTTTGATCGGTGAAGGTTCCACAGACATCTTCGAAATCTCGAATATGCAGATATGTCTTCTCTTTTTCCATCCAGTGGAATGTAGGCAACAATTGGATCATCCCATTGCAGAAATAGAATGTTCCTGGGTGTGGCGGGATGCGAATATAAGAAGGTGTGGCTGTCCAATCAGAAGCTAGAAGTTCACGCAAGGGGCGTTGACCGTCATCAATGAGATTAGCTCTGTTTTCTCCTTGTTGGCTTTCTGTATCATCCATTGTATCAGAGGTTGAAGGAGTAGAAATGGGATTATTAGCACTATCTTCAGATTCTTCAAATAAATCTGTAATGAAAGCTTCGACAGAGTCAAAGGACATAGAAAAACATAAACTTTATAGTTTGTGTTCTGAAGAATAGGAAAGAAAAAGAAAGAAAGAAATGGGATAAGAAAGGATCGGATCAAACTAAAGATTCTGGCCTTTGTTACCGTCCCCAGCAACGGCGTCAAAAACTTGACACTACTGGAAATGTGTTCTCCTAAGAGTACGTCTAAGCGTAGACGGTCGCATCGAGTGATAACCGGTAAGAGCGAGTTGTATTCCCAAGGGACGGAAAATTGGGGACAGAGAAATCTAGATTGAAACCTAAAGTAAATAAAAGATGATTTTTTTTAAATGGAGGTTCTAAAGATCCTACTGAATTCGAGATTAAAATAAAATGAGTTAAAGTAAAGCAACAACTAAATTAAACAGGATTAAGTATTGTGATTTTTAATTTATAAATGAAAAAGTGTCAGGAACATGTGAGTCCACATAGTACCAACCACTACCATGATTAAAAATTAACGCACAACTGGGGTTTCATCCTTATAGTATTCCTTATTTCACAAAGAGGTTAAGTGAAGCAACCTAGATACTAAGAATGTTGATTTAACATAACTAGTCATTGAATTCCTTTACTTGCTATAAAAACCTGAAATTAGAGCCAATTAAAACTATGAACTATAACTAGCAAATCGAGTATAGGATATTCGATGTGTTCGTCGTAAATGTTCATTGAGTTAATTAGTTAAAAGAGCTTATATTTCAAAATCAGTTTTCAATTTGAACTTAAAAGATCAATTTGGACTTGGTTTTTGAAATAAAAGTTACTGGAATACTAAAATGATTTTGCCCAAGACATAAGCATACCAATCGATTGCTATGATTGGCAATCAATTGGTGTGAAATGTCTCCCAATCGATTGGCATAAGTACCAATCGATTGGCTTGGAATCTATGACAATCGATTGGGTCCTGTTTCCAATCGATTGCCATTGATAATCAAACAGAATCATGGCAGTGGCTGGAGAACAATGTTTCTTCACATTGTTCCCAACCAGGATTCTACTCTAGCATATTTAAGACTACGTGGATGAAAATAAACTGAATAATAGAATGAAACATAGACATAGATTAAACTTATGGAATAAGAAATTTCAATAGTGGATCAAAACTAAACCAAATTACAATAGGTTTACAACTAAACAAAATCCAAAATGACAAAACACAAGAAATAAACCCGACTCTCACACTAAATTCGAAATGTAGAGTCCTTAACTGTGAACTTGTGAAAAATGGAAAAATTCCTACAAAATAATAAACTATGAGCCAACCTTTGACCCCTCTCACTCCCCTCTATATATAATATGATATCCACGAACTTAAGGCATCCAGGTTCACAATGTAACGGCTGGTCGTCGTCATAATGTTGATTTTGCTGAGATTCTGCTCCATTAAAGGGATTTGACTTCCATATTTTACCAATCGATTGGTAACTGATTCCAATCGATTGGTATTAATACCAATCGATTGGTTAAACTGGCAATCGATTAGTTTGTATCTGTGAATGGCAATCGATTGGTACTTGAATCTCAATTTTTGACTTGTTCTCTTTGTTTCATGAGCTATCTCTTTCTACCTTGTTATTCATTCCAGCTTCAGAACTTGCGTTTAAAGGAGTAAACACAACAACGTACCACGAAAACCACATCATTGTGTAAAAAGAAAGGTTCGGACACAAATGCAGGTAAAACCAGAGATATGGGGCTAGGTTTAACCAATTTCACTCTTTATCGGACCAATATTTAACAAATATCAGCCCTCATCAATCAACTTGGACTGGAAGGACCTGAGCAGGTGGAACTACATTAGGTAAAGTCCAATTCTTGTGGAAATCTATTTCATCCCACTTGATCAAGCATGGGATCCTCTTTTTCCAGAATTAGCACATTTTCCAAAAATCGTTTTTATTGAAAAACTGTTTCTTGAGTTAAGACATCCTTAGCGTATGGCTTAGCCTTCGATGGCTGGAAATCCTTATTGGATTGAGAACCCTTAGTGGGTTATTGGGGCTGCTGGCCTTTCCCTTTGTTGGGACGTCATTGAGGAAACTAAAGTCCTCCTTTATTAGGAGGTTACATCCTGTTTTTCTCGCAAAAATTCCATGGTTTGAAAATCAGGTAGAAAATTTTGACTTCCTTTAATATAATCAATTTGGAAATCAAAAGTAGATAAATCAGTAGCAAAAATTTGTTTAGAAACAAAATTTTTAATATCTTGTTTAAGGATATGTGTTGGTAGAACTGCAATCTATTCTTAATAGAAATACTTGGTTAAGAAGATCATCTGTAATTTGGTCAATCATATTTAAAATATCACTTTGTTCTATCGTGAGAACATGAATAGAAAGATGCTATGCTTCCCAAATTTTTTTCCAACACATGTGGTAGTGGGTCCAGTTGATTTTGATTTGTTGATGTTGAAGTGGTCCACCATTAATGAATATGGACCCAATGCCACATGTGTTGGGAAACGTTTTTTGCAAAAAAAAAAAAAAAAATGGGAATCATAGCATTACTCATATAAAATAAAGAGAGCATTTTTGCTCATCCTAAAAATGGTTCACCATTGTTCACCCCAATGCCTCGTTTGTTTTTAGGACTAAAGGCCAGATAGGGAAATAGGACTATTAGTTCATTTTAATTCAATAGTCCAGTGTTTGGTTCGGCCACCTTGCACCGGACTACTAATCCTTTTTAACTAAATAGTCTATCAAATGAGCCACTATTTTATCCCATCGAGGGACTGTTATTAATAGTCCCTCAAATAGTGAAGGGGAGAAGTACTCCCTAATCTTGTCCAACGAAACAAACATGGCCCCAAATATTTAATCCTAGATATCACTGCATTATTTTAGCATGAGCAAAAGTAGAGAATTGTTATGTACACCCGTTTATTTGCTATGTACACCTAAATTCCTTTATTTTACTCATTTTTCTTTTAAAAATTTCCACTTTTATAAAGTTGAGCGGTGTACATAGCAAAAATAGCGGTGTACATAGCAATTCCCCAAAAGTATTTTCTAAAATAAAATGCACACGTGTCCTGAAAACTCTCAGAGTCACTCATTCAAAGACGCAATTCCAACCAGGAGAGAAAAAAAAGAGACTGAGAGAGAGAATCTAGACAGAGAAACTAGAGAGAGAGAGAGAGAGAGAGAGAGGCGTCGTCTTCGGCGTTCTCATTGTTCGATTTGCATTTTTTTCGAAAATGGTGGATCAGTACGCGTTGCTCGGATCGATTTTGGCCTCCATTTTGGGGATCGCCGTTTTGTACAATCTGTTCGTGAAGAGAAACGGCGATAAAGCTTCGGTCGAGATCGGATCGACCACCACCACCACCGCCATTGACGGAGAATGTAGATCGAAGAACGGCGGCGAAGACGACGACGTTGACGTCATCATTGTCGGTGCCGGCGTTGCTGGTGCGGCTCTCGCTCACACTCTCGGCAAGGTATTCCTCTCTCTCTGATTTTCCGATTTTTTTTCCCCATTGTGTAGTTTATATTCACATGCATGGCTTACGATATAGCTACATATATATATATATGCGTATATATATATAGTTCATAAGTGATAATTCTGTCATCGGAACATGCAATCGTGTTGATTGAAATCAGCACTCTGTAAATAATAGAAACATGAAAACCAATCCTGCGACTACGTTCGAAGATGGTCATATATATATACACACGTGTATATGTAAGTATAGGTTCATTCTCTGCATGTATTAGTGTATGCCGTTTCTAATTCTAACAAAAGGAGCTTAACTTATTTGTTGTTTTGATTTCAATCTACTGAGTATAATTTAGCCGGCTGATTTATCATTTATCACACAGTTTATTGGTCATTGTTCTAAAGGCAACTAGATTTATTTATTTTTATTTTTATTATTTTTTAAAATCTTTTGGCTTTATACCTTTTCTGTACAGAGTTTTTGTGCCTTTTGAGTTTAACTTATCTCGACAGCAGAAAAATATAGGGTAAATATCACCTAACTCCCTTAGGTTTGGCCTTAATACACATACCCCTCTCGATTCAAGAATCTCACTTACCTCCCTTATTTTTTAATTTTAGTATCAGATTCCCCATCTCTTGAATAAATTGTTGGAAAATTTAACGGAATCTGATACTAAAATTCAAAAATAAGAGAGGTAAGTGAGATTTCTAAAATATGAGGGGAGGTAAGTGTATAAAGGCCAAACCTCAGGGGATGTAGGTGATATTTACCCAAAAAAATTATATGCTTAACTTCAATTAATGATAAATGCTGAGTACATCGGTTTTGTGCACCTAAACAATTTACTTGATAATGTGTCATGACAGTTTTGAAATTAATTCAAATTTTGTTTGGTAATTGATGAATAATTTTGGAAATCCACCTCAGCAGGTGTATTATTTAGGTGTCCGACTGTCCGTTTAGGTATACCCAGCATTACTCTTAATTAATTGATTGTGTGTGTCATAAGTTGACATTTTTTGATACACGGAAAAGGTAAACTGTAACATGAAATTTAATTAACTTGATCAGCCTATTTTCAGTTGAGTACACTCCCCTAGATAATTATCAAAATGAATTTCAGGTTATTATCTGATTTTATATTAGTTGTTGATGGTATTCTATAAATAATTTACAGTTGATTTATTTAGTTTATACGTTGAATTGCAGGATGGGCGTAGGGTGTGCGTGATTGAAAGAGACTTGACAGAGCCTGACCGAATTGTTGGAGAACTGTTGCAGCCAGGCGGCTACCTCAAATTAATTGAGTTGGGACTGGAAGGTAGGTGCTACAGCCCATAAGTAATATTTATTGGGTCTAATGATATACTACTAAGTAACTATACTTTATGTTTGAAGAATAAATAACTCACAGAGTTTGTTTGGTACTGATCATGTTTTATGTTAACCACTGTTTCAATCTATTAAACATTTCTGTTCTTTCCATCTCTTATTGTGGGTTGTTATTTAACCACTATGATTTTTTCAACTACAGATTGTGTGCAGAATATTGATGCTCAGAGGGTGTTTGGGTATGCCCTTTTCAAGGATGGAAAGAATACTAGACTCTCTTATCCATTGGAGAAGTTTCACTCAGATGTGTCAGGAAGGAGTTTTCACAATGGGCGCTTCATTCAGAAAATGCGAGAAAAAGCTGCAGCTCTTCCCAAGTATGTTCTTTTCTCCTACTGCAGATGATCTTTTTTTTTTCCCTTCCTTTAGTCAGTCCGAAAATGGTCTTAATTGAAATATATGACATGTTATCACACTATTCTACCTTTTCAGTATTTGTTTTGTTAATTGGTTGTTACACCTTGCTTTGAATTTTTTGTAGTGTTCAATTGGAGCAAGGAACAGTCACATCTCTGCTTGAAGAAAAAGGGACAATCAAAGGTGTTCAATACAAGAATAAAAATGGCGAAGTACTGGCGGCATATGCTCCTTTGACCATTGTATGTGATGGTTGTTTTTCAAACTTGCGTCGCTCGCTTTGTAACCCCAAGGTGAGGATGGCTTTATTTATTCATATAGCCATAAAAAAAGGTCAAACATATTTATTTATATTTTTATATTTTTTTTCATTTTCTTTGATTAACCCAGTTGCCTTCAGTTTTAAATATGCATTCATGAACCTTAACTTTTTTTTTTCTTTTTTTTTTTTTCCGTCCAACTTTATTGCGGACACTATCCTTTCCTGCTTGTGGGCTAAACCCACTTTCATTTTATCTTTTGCAGGTCGATGTGCCCTCTTGTTTTGTTGGTTTATTGCTAGAAAACTGTGATCTTCCATATGTAAATCACGGGCATGTCATTTTAGCAGACCCATCTCCTATCTTGTTTTACAAGATTAGTAGCACAGAGATTCGTTGTCTGGTTGATGTACCTGGTCAAAAGGTGCCTTCTATCTCAAATGGTGAAATGGCCAAGTATTTGAAAACCGTTGTTGCTCCCCAGGTATATCAATGTTCCACCCTGTTTCTTTTTCTTTTTTCATATTCCATCATCCTTCTCGCACAATCACACCAAAATCTACTATCAGGCTATTTCTTATATTGGTAGCACAGTAGACTGAAATTTTACGTCTTTCAGATTCCTCCCGAGCTGTATAATGCCTTCTGTGCTGCAATTGAAAAAGGAAATATTAGGACAATGCCCAACAGAAGCATGCCGGCCGCTCCTCTTCCCACCCCCGGGGCAGTACTAATGGGGGATGCATTCAACATGCGTCACCCTTTAACAGGCGGGGGAATGACTGTTGCACTGTCTGATATTGTTGTGCTTCGCGATCTTCTTAGGCCTCTGCTTGACCTGAATGATGCAGCTACACTTTGCAAATATCTTGAGTCCTTCTACACCTTGCGTAAGGTGAGTTTTTATCTTAGGAATAACTATATTATATATGGTAGCAGCTATGGTTTCTTTTTGCCACTTCATAGACTTCTCAAAAGCCAAAATACATATAGAAATTTGTGCAATTGCAGCTACACCTCCAGAAGAGAATAAAGCGAATGGTAGAACGTTAAATGTGCTTCTGGGACCCAAAACAAATATATTAGCATGTTTGGATTAATGTTAGGAATTACTTCAGAGCCCAAAAGGCCTTTTTGGCGGAAGCATGTCCAAACGTGCTTCACTCCAAATGTGATACTGGAAGCATTAGTGGTTTAATGAATTTTCTTATTTTCCCCTCTGCCCTTCTGAATAGTTCCCAAACACAAATTCAATGCAAAAGCACCGACTTTGCTTATAATTTAAAATTTGAGAATTAAATGGATTGGGTTTATGTTTGTTTTGCGACTCATTCTTTCCCCATATTTTCAATTGCAGCCAGTGGCGTCCACAATAAATACTTTGGCTGGTGCCCTATACAAGGTGTTTTGTGCTTCCCCTGATCAAGCAAGGAAGGAAATGCGAGAGGCATGCTTCGATTATTTAAGCCTTGGAGGTGTTTTTTCAAACGGACCGGTGTCTTTGCTGTCGGGTTTGAACCCTCGTCCATTGAGCTTGGTTGTCCATTTCTTTGCGGTGGCAATATTTGGTGTTGGTCGCTTGTTGCTGCCGTTTCCATCGCCCAAACGCATGTGGATTGGAGCCAGATTGATTTCGGTGCGTAGCTCTTCCCTGTTACTTTTCCGTATTGAAAGTTTCTTCAAATCAGTATTAGGCTCTGTTTGTTTGGTTCATAAATTAGTGAGAAAAAGGAAGCTAATACACTGACAAAAACACTTTTCTTCCTTTGGTTAATAGGGAAAATAATGTGAAAAATAAGAAGGAAAATAAATAGGGTCAAAATATGGTAAAAATTTTATTTTTGTGATTCACATCCCCCCTTTTTTTGTGAGTTCAATAAATTTTGAGAATGTTTAATTTCTAATGTTACTTGGATGAGTAATAGGCAAAGCTTTAGAAAATAGCTTTCGTTCTCGTTTTCTTTCCTTTGCCCTTTTCTTTCTCTAAACACACAAACCAAACGGAGCCAAGTAAAACACTTTTCTTTGTTTGATAAAAAAGGGTAATATGGAGAAAAATAGGAAGGAAAAAGAAAATAAATAAAAGATTTTGAATTTTCTGAGTCACTCCCCTTCTTCTTTTCTCGAGTTCCTAATATATATATATATATATATATGTGTGTGTGTGTGTGTGTGTGTTTTTTTAACGTTTTCATGGAGGAAAACAATAGGAAAATAAGTTTTTGTTTTTTCGCAAACGAAACGGAGCCTTGAGATTTTTTCATGATGGATTTTAAAATTATGAAATTATCCCTTGCAGAGTGCATCAGGAATCATACTTCCTATAATTAGGGCAGAAGGAGTAAGGCAGATGTTCTTTCCGGCAACCGTTCCTGCTTACTACCGAGCTCCCCCAGTTCAGTAAGTTGGTGGTGAAAACCGGAATTCACACACACACTCACACACACCCCTCCATTTCTCAAAACTGGCCAAGTTAGAATTCACTCTCTCAAAGGGATGTGAATTGTTGTGTTTTTTTTTTTTTTTTTTTTTTTGTTTGTTTGTTTGTAGGTCTTTGTTGTAGTGTATTCATTTACATTCATTTATCTTAGCAAAAAAATAAAAATAAAAAATTTGCATTCACTTAAATTCAGAGAATATAGATATATCTCTTTTGTTTTGGTGTTTTCCACTTATGCATGTCATAAGGTTCAAGAAGTTGTAATAAATAATCCAAAATGTTACAACTTATAGTCAAGAAGTTGTAACTTTGACAGCAACGTTGGTTTTAAAATCAAAGTTTTGTTTTTCAAATAACAATATGTTGGGACCAAAATCATTGTATAAGCACTGGGATGTATCATAGAATGATCCTAATAGCATATGCCACTTCGTACCATATTTGGATATTGCTATTGAAAAAGTAATAAACAAATGAAAAGTATCTTTGAGATGAGGGTTTTTTTTTCCCATTATAATGGGGAGGGTGGATTTGAACTTGCACCTCAGGCATGAATAAAATTGTTCCAATCATGGTAGTGTTTGGAGAATCACACTAGGAAGATACAAAATTATGCAAAGAGTAAAGAAGTGTTTGGATGTCAAAATTAATAAATTTAATAAAAGTAAAACTTGAAATAGCCCACCACCACCACCACCACCACCACACACACCTTTAAAAATTTCGTTACATGATTCATACAAACTATATTTCCTACTTCTTGTATTTTATGTATAATTTTTTAGTAATGTATAATTTCTGAGTTTATTTACAACATTGATTCTCAACATGACAATAGGATCATAGGAAACTAACTTCCAATAAAAAGTAAGTGCTCCCTATATAATTCACTATGTTCCCACTATTTACATGTGTTGAAAATTATATTTGGATACAAATTTGGAATCGTAGTGTTATTAATAATTTACTATCTTTGATCTCCAATTCCTATAGTCGAAATTGTTTATGCAAGAAATTTCAAAGTAACATATTGTTTGTCAGAGTTCTACCGAACTACAACTAAGAGTGAATAGTAAAATTTGATTGATCTTCTTTAAAATTCTCAATTAAAAATACCAATACCAAATTGTCTTTTTTTTGGGCCCGTTTGGATCAACTTATTTGAGACCAATAATCACTTATTTAGAATTACTTGAGATATTTGAGACTGTTTGGCTTAAATATTTTCACAGTTTTTTCAACAATTAAATCCACTTTAAAGCTGAAAAAACTTACTTCATTGGACCTAGGGAAATTTTTTACTTTAAAGCTAAACCCTATAATCATCACCAAGTAGTCAGTATAAACACTACGTAAATACTAGTCAGAGTCCAAGTATGCAATCACTATCATGTAGGTAGGGAAAACTATGCACACTAGTACACTACATAGACACCCTTGAGCAACAAATTTCAGTTTTATGCTCTCTGGGATTCATTGATACATAAAAGTTATAAAACATCTATACAGAAACATCGGTGATCAGCAAAAAAAAAAAAAAAAAAAAGAAACACCGGAGTATTCCTTAGATCGCGTAGCGTATTTTCTGGTTTCTAATTGGGAAAGGTGGGTGCATATTCGTACCCGTAAAGAATACAATACATGAACAGTATGTGTGTGCGCGTGCGTGCTCGGCATTTATTAGATTCCGCAGACTATACAAACTCAGAACTTATAGATTGTTCTTTCTATCCAACTTTATAGCCTCATAAGAGGTCATAACCTCTTTAAACTTGTGGCTTCAGCAACCTCTGCAGCAAAACACAACCATGATGAAGTGTTGAACAATGTAGAGTTCAATATTTTTTAGGACTCAACTCAACACAGATACCCACCTTTGTTGTCGTGATTCTGATCTGGGTGGAACTCCATTGCCTTTGCCCTGAAAGCCGTCTGCATGGGAGAGTAGAACGTATTCTGTGTGTGTGTGTGTGTGTGTGTGTGTGTGAGAGAGAGAGAGAGAGAGAGAGAGAGAGAGAGAGAGAGAGAGAGAGAGAGAATTTTCTTTCTTTATCAGTGTTTTAAAAGGCATGGCAAGGCACACCTTGAGGCGAGGCTAGGCCAAAAAGCCTCAAGGCTCTAGAAATTATGCTCTGGCCTTCAAAGGCTTTTTGCTTCTTCCACGAGGCATACAAAAAATTGAGCCTTTTGCACTTTTTGAGCTTTAAGGCACATGAGGCGTACGCACGCTTCTTAAAAGTTTTGCAAAAATTGGGATTGGTCATCAAAGGCGAAGATGGAGACAAATACAAAGGAAAGCTATAAGAAACACCCAAATGACGAGGAAGCGGGAGAATATGATGATGGAGCATCATCACTAATTGATGAATAATGCTAGATGCACAACAAAATGTACAATTAAATGTACAACTCTGCTTAAAATTATTGGACATCATGCTGAAAAGTTTGTACACAGAAAAAGACAAAAAAAGGATGTACATCTTTTTCAGCACGAGATCCAACAATTTTAAGCAGAGTTGTGCATTTGGTTGTGCATTTTGTTGTGCATCTAGCATTACTCCTAATTGATATATTGGATGGAGAATTGGAGATGGTGATTTGAATGAAAGAAGAATTAATGTGAAAAGCTTCGTTGGTTCCTTAGTAATACGTGAACTTAACTTGGAGTTGGTTTGCAAATATATTTTACGGTTTATGATTTATGGTTTAAAAACATAATTTTCTTACTAAAAATCAAAAGGCTTTCGCCTCACACCTCAAGACTTATGCCTCGCCTCAAAGGTAATGAGATGCTCCGCCTAGCGCTTTTGCCTTTTAAAACACTATTCTTTATAGCACTTGAGTTCTGAATAACAATCCGTACTTAATGTACAAAAATGGAATTGATAAAAATAACAATAAAAAACTTGAATAGCCTTCTAGCATGAAGTTCAAAATAGCATAACAGATCATGGTCCCTCCCCCGTCGAATATATATATATATATATATATTCTGTTTAAACCTAAATTAATCATATTTTTATAAAAATATATTATTCATTTTATTCATTTTTAGATACATCTTAATATTTAGAGAGAGAGAGAGAGAGAGAGAGAGAGAGAGAGAGAGAGAAATGAGGTAGAGAGGCTGGGTTGGGGGAGTGTGCAAAAATGCAAAAAAGTGTGAATCAAAAGTTTCAAAATTTAAATTTAAGAAATTGGAAAAGAGTGGGTACAATAATTTTGGACCCTTTATAAAAATAATTTTTATAATACTAATATTTAGACAATACACATACATAATCTATAGAGAAAGAGTGTTGAGAGAAGGGAGAATGATGTAGAGAAAGAGAGTGTTGAGAGAGACAGAGAGAGAGAGGGGAGGCAATTGCAAAATGGTGTAAAGAGTGTGGGGAGTTTCAAAATTTTCAATATTTAAATTTAAAAAAGTGGTGAAGGGTGGGGACAATTTTGGACCCTTTGATGATGACGTAAATTAAGAGTCGAAAGTGTCCTGGTCAACAAAATCATCCCTCCTACTATATTAAATAGATATATTATATAGATATAGATAGTGCACCAATGATATTGCTTCTAAACATGGTACAGAGCAAGCAAGATTGGATACCTCATGAAACATAGTTTCAAGCACCATCTTTCTTCCCTCAAATTATAAACCTCCTTTTACATTTTTCTTATTTAGTAGTAGAAAAATATATGATGTATCTAAAGTTAGGATTGAGAAGAAAAAACACTCGTGAAAATTTATTTCCAAGCTAGTCCTACATTTCCAAGGCTTTTTGCAAGGACAAGTATATACAAATACCAAACAAGAAAGCCAGACCAATTCCTTCGTTTCCAGCTACAGGCTCATTTTTTTAAAAGAAAAAAAGTTAGAATTTAGAAAATATTTATTGATATTCTTTAGAATAATTAAGATAAAGCACAAAGGTAAATGGAGAAATATAATGTGCTTTATTTAATATGCTATCATTAAGGACAGGAGAGCCGGGGGGGAAAAATTCAAACGTGGAAAAGATGATATAAACCACGAGAAATACCTTAATCTCATGATCCTTTTGTCCTCAACCTGTCACAGAGAAGAAAAAGCTCAACAGACATGCTGTAAGATAATCTGGTAAAAAAATTTGAAGAAAAGAAGAACAAGAAAGTAATAGTAGTACTGATAGTGTCGATGGCCGTCTAATTAATTTCTATAATGCTGATCGCACCTGTCGACACCCAAAATAGAGTAATGAATAGCTTGCAGTGTCCTCAGCATTTTCCCTGAAATTGGTCCTCTGATCTCTGTACGACGCATGCATCCGTCTTCCAAATACCAATCTTCCCCCTGGAAATGGTGTTGATATTCACCTGAACCATTTTCCCGCCAGGTCTCATAGCTTCTTTTGTATTTTTTTTTTTGGTACGAAAGAAAATAAACAAGTAGGACATTAGCTTCCACGCGGGAAGCTAGTGCCATAAAGGTCTGCCATTAAAGGCATACAAAGTTCCCTAATCGGGGACTCTAACAAAACAAGAGAGTCCAAATGGTCGGCCCCAAAATTAGCAAGGAGGTCGGCACATCTATTGCCTTCCCTAAAGACATGTGTAATACATCCTTTACATAACTTAATTAAGCATTTGCATTGTTCTACAATCACATTGAGAGGGTGATTATCATCTTGATTAAGAATTAATTGACAAGCATTGAGGGAGTCTGTCTCCACCACAACATCTCGTAAAGCTAATTCAAGTCCTTCTTTGATACTGTGAAGTTCGGCATAGAGGCTTGTACAGTTCCCAAGATCTCCGTAGTAGCCTGCTCTCCATCTTCCTTGGGCATCTCTGATGAGCCCTCCAAATCCGACTTGACCAGGGTTCCCTCTGCTGCTCCCATCTGTATTGAGCTTGAGGGAACCTGCATTAGGGGGGTACCAATGGATAAGATTTCCTTGAACAGTAATATTTTGCACATAATCTCTTTGGAAAGCTTTCAAAATATCCAATCCAAGATCTTTAGCCATTTTAGCAATTTGTCTGTCATGATTTGTTTTCCCTCTGAACACCAAATTATTTCTTTCTTTCCATAAGTGCCAACTACCTGCAATGAAGAGAATATCATTAGGTAGATTAATGAACGTATTCATATTAGTGTCATTCATTCTCTTATGAATCCAGTTGGAACTGGGGAGAAACAAATTTAAAATATCAATAGCAGAGGGCAAATCAAAGTCCAAAGGCTGTGAGCTTTCGGGCAGTCCCTCAGAATATGAATAGTATCCTCTTTCCAAAAGGAGCATCTCGGACAAGAGGAATCAGGAGAAATGTTTCTAATTTTAAGAAGATTCCTTGAGGGAAGTCTATCTTGAATGCATTTCCAAAGGAAGAATTTCAAACGATAGGGGACTTTCCATTTCCAAAGATCCCTCCAAATATTGCTAGAAGGCATCTCAGAGATACCACTCAAAATTTTATACGCACTAGAAGGACTGAATCTACCATTTCTCGAAGGAGCCCAAGAAGGGAAATCCTCCACCTGACTGAATTTAGGCAGCGGAATTTTGACAATCTGACTTCTTTCCTCGTCAGAAAGCCATTGTTGGATAGCATCAATTTGCCAAGTCCCATGGGTAGAAAAAATTTCCTTAACTCTAAGGTCAGTGGCTTCAGGATGAGGCTGAACCTGGGACATAGTAGAGTTGCCACACCACCAATCATGCCATAATTTGATTTTGTTCGCATTACCAACAATCCATTTGGTATCAGTTCTAAGGAGATCCTTAGTACCTAGGATCCATTTCCATATGTTAGAGTTCTTCTCGTGGCCTTCCACTCCGAAAGAGGGTTGCCATTATTATACTTGCTAACAATAACTTTAGTCCAAAGGTGGTCTTTGGAATTAAGGATATTCCACCCGAGATTACTCAGCATAGCTAAGTTATTCTCGTGGCTACTTCTTAGTCCAAGACCTCCTTGATTCTTATCAATGCAAACTTTATCCCAACAAACCAAATGAATTTTCCTCTTCCCTTCCTGATCCTGTTTACACCCTAAATTATAAAAATATATATATTTTTTTATATTTATGACCGGTTGTGTGTTATACATGTGGCAAATTAACCACACCTAGTGGGGGAGTTTTGCTAGTGCGTAGTGGTTAATGAATGTGGAAGTTACCAACTTAGTGGGGTGCTAAGAGCATCTCTAGCAGACTAGCTATTTTAACTTTTCAGTCAAAATAGCTAGTCACAGGGGAATTTATGAGCTCCAGCAGGCTAGCTATATGACTAGCCATTTTAACATTGCTCTTTATCATTAGCTAGATTTATCTAGCCACATAAGGCTCTCTATATTCTCTCTCCAAATCTTAACCCTTGGATTTTCTTTCAATATAAACTACCACAAATTTTAACCCTTGGATTTGACTTTTCGAATGAGACTCTTAAAATGACACAGCAAAAAATGGAATACAGAATTCTTAAAATGGGATAAAAGGAGTATAATTTATTAAAAGTGTAAAAGTTATACAAGTGGAAGCAATGTTTCTCACACCTTAAGAGGAAGCTTACATGATATGTAATATGTATGCAATGTCAGCAACCAAATTTAAAAATATCAATAAGTTAAAAATTGTAGAATACTTATAAATCTTCAAAATATAAAACTTACACACTCATGTACGTAATGTCGAATAAATTTATACTACATAAAATTTGACTTCAAAGAATAAATTTATATAAAAATAGATTCAAAAAAGGGAGCTACTAAGCACGCGGTGGCCACCTGGTAGAATATATAACACCTTAGCACGACAAACAAACCCTAACCTAGGCGTGTCCTTTGGAACGGAAATTCCGATTCCGATATGAAAAATTTTGATTTTTGGCACCAAAAATTAAATTCTGAATTTCGAAAATTTCAAAAAAATTTTAAAAAATTTTGAAAAATTCTAATTCCAAAAATTCTAAATTTCAAAATAATAAAAAAAAAATGATATTTTGAAAAAAATAAGAACAGTATATCAGAATTCCGAGCCTTCCGCCGGAAACACACTCCTACCCTAGGGTAGCCTCATCAACAAAGTGCGAAAGCAGAGAACAAACCCTAATAAATACCAAGTCGGCGACAGATTGAACCACCAAAAAAAAAAACAAAAAAAAAAAAAAACCACTCTCCTCCGATATGGAAGAAACTGCAATGACGACCACCACTGATCATGATCGTCATCTAGAAGTAGTAGCAGTAAATGAAAAAGAAGGATCGAAAAGAACTAGTATTTCTCAATCCAAGCGGCCGCCGGCAGTTGAAAAGTCAGTTCTTATTACCGGTGATAGCATAGACGTGGATGAAACAGATCTGTGGATCTGGTACCGTGTAAGTGTTGACGTCTTCTCATCATCATCATTGAACAACAAGAGGAAAAGGATGAGGGTGGCGTTGAGCAAGAGCAAGGATCTACCGTTGCTCAGCCCAATCTGGAAATCGGATCCACTATCAGAGACCTGCTTTGCTGTTATCGGCTCCACAATATACAGTGTCGGTGGTGCTGAAGGAGGAATTGAACCTACTTCAGACGTCTATGTTGCGGACATGGACATGGCAGCATCAGGAGGATTGATGAGGTGGGAAAAGATCACTAATAGCATGCTTATTAGAAGAAGGGATGCTCAGGCAGTCGCTGTCGATGACAAGCTCTATGTATTTGGTGGAATCAACCCAGAACTAGACGATTATCCTCTGGATCAGAATAATAATATTTCTCCTTGGGCTGAAGTTTTCGATCCCAAGCAGCAGTTGTGGACCCCACTTCCCCAACCTCCCGAAACACTTCCAACCCTTAGGTTGTTCGCAGCATATGACTCTTCCTCCTCCTCCGATGATGATGATGCAGCAGCGAAGAAGAAGAAGAAGATGGTCGTATTGGGGTGCATGCCAGCCGGGGTTCTCCTTGCATATGACGTTAGGGGGAATAGTTGGGAGAAAATCGATGATAATTTTGAGGCTTTCTATGGATTAACTCGCCCTGTTTTATATGACAATAGGTTGTACTGGATTTATCATCAAGATGGATTAGGTGATCAAGGTGACGGTGTGGCCGTTTACGATTTAAATCTCAAGAAGACCTTAACGGGTCCCATCAAAGTTCCTCATTTTGAACGTCGAGACATGTTTTTTTCCTGTTTTCCACCAGCTTTTCTTCATGTTGAGGGTGATGAATTTTGCTGCTTTTGGATGTACTTGACCGACTATCGTGAGGGGGAGGAGAAGGAGGAGGAGGATGAGTTCCCTTATTATCTTTGTTGCTCTTACATTCAGTTCTCCAAAAACTTTGACGAGATGGGCCATATATCCTCTGTCAAAGGTCACTTACTCTCTACCACACGCTATCCAGTTGATCACATAATGCGCTATCTTACTGCCTTCCTTCTGCTGTAAGTCAATCTAATCCATCTTGTTTGAAGTTTATGATCATATATACTTCTTAATTAAGGATTGGCATTTTTGTCTGCCCACATTATATCATGAATTGTTTCACAAGTTACACTGCTTTAATTTGCGTCCCTGCATGCTGCTTAAGTCTTCTTTAATCAGATACATTATAGGATATTTGTGTTGAAATATTATTATTGCTCACCTGAGCTCTGCTACTACGAAGCAGCAAAGCATTAAATTGCACCGTAACGGCTCCTTAACGGATGTTACATGTGTGATTCGCTGTCTTCATTGCGGAGCGGGGTGAAACGAGAACGGAGGCCGGCGATTCCGTTACCAATCATCTGTTTCTGTCCCTTTTTTAACACCCTGACGGTGGCATGGTGCTTGGTTTCTGGGCCTCCCTATTTCTGCTCCTTTCTGATCCACCATCCCTGTGGTGTCAGGTGTGTGCTTCTTAGTGGGGTGATTAGGATGCAACCCTTTGGAACTTGATTAGCTCTTTTGATACGTCTTTTTTTTTTTGAGATGTATACCTCCTGCGTACATGGTTACACCCCCCTTTGGTGCCTTTTCAATGAAACATTTTTATCTATCTGAAAAAAGAAGAAGAAGAGGAATTCAAGACATCTCGCTAATGCGCTATGACTTTCGCACTAGACACTTAATTGGCCTTTTGCATTATCTGCAGCTTGCTGCCTTTGTTACGTATAGTCCCCTCAATAGGCCTTTATTCATTGTGAGACCTGTTAAAATTCCAGCTATAACAATCCCTTTTCGTATTGGATGGATGTCCATAGCCATATGTATTGCCCAATAAATTTGACATTAAGCCCCTCCTATTCATTTTAGGGCATGCATTTTTTTCATCTGTTTCTCCCTTTCTATGAAAGTGTTTTCTTCTGGAAAAGCATTTCAGATTTTTGTACCGTAAGTTGGAACACAAATAGCTCCAGCGGAATGCCAAGGCTCTACCGAAACCTATTTCTAAAACCGAAAAAAAATTTTCTCCAAGCCTGGCAAAAAAAATGTAAGCTATGTAAGGGAGTATTGTGTTGTTTAAGAAAATATCTTTTGATCTATAGCTTTTGCAAGTGTTCTGACATAAGTTGTATCTTTAAGTTTTGAAGAAAGAAACCAATGAATTTCTAACTTATATTTTAAACAAGGGTTTTTTTTTTTTTGTGTGTGTGTATGTATATATTGGGGGGGGGGGGGGGGGGGGGGGGGGGGGAGGTCCTGGTGCTTGTGTTGCTTTGTTGCTGCCTGTTTGTGTTTGCCCTCTCCCAGAGGTTTTTGTTGTTAATCACTCTTGGGTTTTAGATCTAATTAGCTAGCTGTTTTCTCTTCTTTTGATAGGGAGCTTTGTGTGTTGTTTTGGGATGTATACATCTTGTGTACATTGGTGCACCCCCTTTGGTGCCTTTTCAATACAATACATTTACCTGTGGAAAAAGAAACTTAGGCCCGGGTTCGGATTGACCTAATTGCAATATTTATACCCCCTGGCTTTTTGAAGGATTTCCTTATTTCCTTATTAAAAGAATCTAAGGAGAATACTCTATTATTCATGGCACTATTCATAGTACTTTTAGGTTTGTGAGGGGAAACACTATTCACACTATTTTAAGGCTTGTTTGGGTAATGCAATATGATACTACAACTAATGACTATTGGATATGCATATATATTCCTATCCATACACACCCTTATAGATATCCATTCACTTTTTAAGGCTTATTTGGTTACGCAAGATTATGGATGTACATATATATACTAATATGCATATCCCTACATACCCTTATAGATATCCATACACCCTTTAAGGCTTGTTTGGCTAAACCATACACACATACACTAAGGAGTAAGGACTAAAATGCCATGGTTGAGAGCCAAACAAGTCACAATCCCAAATTACCCCTTTGTTAAATGGAATTACCAATTACCCTTTTGCCTTTTGTAAACTACCCTTTTGTATTATAATTGATTATTATTTATGTATTTAAAGCATAAATATACATATTATAAGAATTATTATTTATGTATTGAAAGTGTGAACAATTATAAATTGAATTACCAAATTACCCTTGTGCCTTTTGTAAGTTCTTTTTTTACCTTTTGTAATTATCCTTGTGTGTTTGAAATGAAGAGACAAGAAGTAAGGCTAACCATACCCACATACACTAAGGACTAAAATGACATGGTTGAGAGCCAAACGAGCCGCAATCCCAAAAAAATCGGCAGGAGCACCCGCCTTGCGCATGCCTTAGTATTTAACTAAAGGGAAATGTTTGGTACACACATTTTTTGACACACTTTTTGACACACTATGCTTTAAACACATGTACCTTGTGCTGTTTGAATTTTTCACACTTTTCTATGAACCACTTACATAACACAGGGTACATGCATTTAAAGCTTTGTGTCAAAAAGTGTGTATGTAGCACTACTCTTAACTAAAAGATCTAACTAAAATATTGAAAAGATGATTTCACCGTTCTCTATCAACAATATTCTGTCTCCTTCACCAGCCTTCTTCAATCTTTGGTTTTCACATTTTCGCTCTTACTCTTTCAAGAACAAAAATAACACCACTTATTGACAAGTGAACATAAGATCCCAAAAGCTTACTTATATGAGTATCAATTGGAATAACATTACATGATGTTGATCTAGGAAGAAGGTTGAGAAGCATAACATTTTGAGTAATGCAATGCTTCCCAAATAAAATTATCAAATTTGGTTCCCACATGCTTTACAGTTGCACATGTGACAGTTATCGGTGGTACAACATACACTGAATGTGTTACAATTGTTAAAGCATGCAATTGGGAATTAAATTTGGAATTTAAATTTGAGTAATGCTATGCTTACCACCTTGAATGATAGTGGGACCACTTTAACATCCTCCCGTGAAAATCAATTGGGCCCATTTGAAATACAAAATTTGGAAAGCATAGTACGTGCTTGTTTGAGAAAGCCGAAAACAGTATGTGGTAAAGTCTAAGCTGTATTAACAATGATCATACTATTTATAGGCTAAGAAAATACTAAATTGACAAGCATCATCTAAAACTAGTGTAAGACTGACTGTAAGGTAAATAAAATCAAATCTAATACAATTCAAATCAAATAAAATCCTTTAAAATCCTAAGATTAAAAAAATTGCATCCTTATCTCAAATATCTTATTAAGACTACACTTGGGACATATTGGTAAGTACATTATCTTCTTGTGGGCCCCACATCAAGTAGAGTGCATCAACACGCTGCCACCTTGGGACCAGCACCAAGTAGAGTACACAGATAATCAAAACTCTGAAAGATCTAATTACCTAAGAGATACGAGCCACTCAGCCCACTCCATCTCTCCATCAAGTTTGATTGCGAAGCTAGAATGACAACTATGTAATGGGCCTCGCCATTTTATCAGGAGAATCAAATCTGGTGCTCTAAAATTGGAAGTGAATCTATCCGGTTTAAACCAAGCCATTAAATATAGGGAAACAATGGTACACCAGTTGCCAGATAATACACAATAAGAACGAAACTAAATTGCATAAAAATGCACTCACGCCTCAGCCTTTATCACCTGATCGAGAGAAAAATTATAGGGATAAATATGAAATTTGGTGGTCCTGGTGATGGAGTTTTAGGGATGAAGTACATTGAAATGGGTTTGCATGGTGAAAGGAAGGGGTTGAGGAGAAGAGATTGGCGGCGGTGGTTGACCGTCTCCGTGATCTACTTTGTTAGAGCTTAACCCATCGTCGACTCGTCGTATTGTACTGTATCGTATCGTATCGATTCTGTGTCCCCGTATCCGTATTCTTGCTTCTTAGGTGACTGGTTTTTGTTACTTTTTGAAAGCAAATGAAGTCAAATGAAACAATATTTAAAGTATTATTATTTGAATTAGATAAATCTTATACTTATCAAAGTCCTGTATTTTGGATATTTTGGACTCCTTGTACAATTTTAAATTAGTGGGATTTATCCCTAATTTCAGAGAATAATCTTAAGCAATTGTTATCCATAATTTTTGTCTTGACTTTATTGGAGCTCCAAACAAACATTCTATGTCAGCTGATATTATGCTTAGTACCTTATATTTTTTTTTCGCCTAGCTCAATTTGTGCCAACTGAATTAGATAGAGACAAAACACATAAATACTTAATTACCAGACCAATAAAAAAAATGTACTTTAAATTTCTTCAACTTTCATTTTACAGCACCATCAGCTCCCCCAATTTTCTCGAAGAACTGTAGTGCCACGCACACTCTTGTAAGAGTTGTGTCGCTTAAGTGTGACAACTGACTAAGCTACTGTTGATATCCTTGTATTAATTTTATGAATTTGAGTTAACTGCTGGTTCATATGTTGATACTGCACGTTACTGGTTTGGGATGTGATGTTTCTGAAACAATGTCTGGACATTTAAGACATGTTTGACTTATTGTTGTCTCAAAACTGGATGTAGGGGTAGCAGTTAAAGTATGATCAAGAATTGTTGGTAATTAACTTTGTATGCCGCGGCGCAGTCTCTTAGATTTTGTGAATGAGGAAGTTATATTAGGGAATGGAAATGGGTTAGGATAAAGCAGGTTTTTTATTAAGTTAAATAAGTTTTTATAGCTGTTGATCTACCTTGTTTAGGAATTCTAGACTGCTGGGGTTTATGGTGTTTGGACAGCGGGCTAAAGTGATGAGACGAGTTTTATGTTTAGATGAAAAGGATTACGGGTTCAATTTTAGGGGTTTATAAAAGAATGAAGGTTAAAAAAAAAAAAAAACTACCGAAGTTGCAATTTGCTTTTGTTTTGATTCTGAAAAAAAAAAACTACTGAAGTTTTAAGGATTTTATTAGTTCCTAAACCACATATACTTTCAAAACATTTTTTTTAAATAGAAAAAGTCAACATTACGGTAGTTATTAAAAAATAATTAATTAAGGATAGTCCAAAAGTTGATTAAAAAAAATTTTTGAAAAGTCATTTGAAAGAAGTTAAGAGAGTTTTTTTTTTATAAATTTAAATATGTAATTTTCCTAAAATTTTATTCTCTTTCGTGGTGTTATGCCACATGGCAATGATACTTTATGATTGTGCCATGTGGCATCCATATCCTTGATTTTCTAATATCTTATAGAAGTGCAAAATCTATAACTTAGGGTTGGGTTCAGATTGACCGTGCAGTTTAATTACAACTGTCTTGGCTAGAACACTTGTAACTTTTTTTCCTCTGTTGAAGCTGGAGGTCTGTGATCGGCAGTCCTTGCCTCTTAAGTAAAAACTTCTAACTCTACATTCTTTCTAAGTTTTCGGATTTTGTAGCTTCGACTCTTACATCTAGTTTAAACTTTACCTTAGTCATTTTATATCAATTTGGATGCTTTTACATTTGGGGAAATTTAGATATATTAATTCATGTTCTGATTGATATTTTTAAGGGGCCATTATTTGGTGCATTGGGAAAAGTCGGGCTGACATGCGAGAGATTAGAGATCACTTGTTCAAGTTTGGGAGTAGCCTCTTGTGCAAAGAAGTTGAAGGTTTAATTCTATCTCCAATCTACATCTCCAATTCTAGGTGTAAGAGGGACCATTAACGGAGTGGAAGCTTGTAGGTGTTGGAATCAACCAACAAAAATAAGCATTCTCCAATGGAGAATAGAGAAAACCCAAAGGTTTAGTTGTATATTGATACGAATTAACCCTAATACCAATAAGCTGAGATATTTATATTAGAGAAGTCCTAACACTATAAGGAAACCAAAATAAAAAGCAAAAAGGAAATATAATAATAGGATGTTGGCTTTTGAACTCATTGTATAAATAATATGGTTGTTAGAATCATACATTCACAATTCGATTCATGCGATTCGATTCAATTGTCATATTGAATGATTCGATTCGTGCCTATGAATCGGAGCTCGCAGTGAATCAGTACTTCGGTTCGTCCGATTCATGGATGATTCATAAAAATTTTGAGTTTCGCCCACTTCCCTCCCCCCCCCCAAAAAAAAAAAAAAAATAAATAAAAAAGAAAAAGAAAGAGGAGGTATGGCCCTTTTTTTTCCCTGTATTACATGCACTTCTACTCTTTAGTCTTCACTTATATAGTTATATTAGTTTATTGGTTGTCTACATATAAAGCTTTAGCTAAATATGTGACTAGTCAGATAATGCCAACTTTTTGTTAAGAAATTAGTAATTCCATTCATGCATTTGTTATGTTCCTTATATTCACATTTATGTATGTATGTGAAGTGTTGGGCTTCACAACCTAAAAAAAGGCACACAAATCATCATGATGTAAATACATATAATTATGTATGTACACGTGTTTTATATGCATATACAAATGTATTATTATTTATTCTCCGAAAAAAAAGTGAATCAAAAAAGTGAATCTTACTATTCACGATTCATAATTTTGGCAAACCAATTCACGATTTGACAACATTTAAGTAGGGATCATTTTGTGAGTAACCAAACCAAACCAAACCAAGCCTCGTGTCCCAATCAATGGTTAGCTTAGCTATATGAATCCTCTTGCGCCATTCAGATCGGTCAAGAGCTATGCTTAGTTAAATTAAATATATTCATATCTTTTTTCACTACATACTCTCACGTCAATTTAGGTCTTCCCCTCCCCCTAACATCTCCATTAACTACGGTCATATCACCCTTCCGTATAGGTGCATTTAACGGTCTTCATTGTTGTACTTGACCAAACCATCTCGTCTATTCTCGCTCAACTTATTTTCAATTGGTGCTACCCTTATCATCTCTTGAATGTATTCATTTCTAATTCCATCTTTCCGAGTCTTACCACACTTCCATCTAAGCATCCTCATATCTGCTACATGCAGAGCATGTAGTCTCAAATATATTGGATTAATAAATCTTTCTTCTTTCCTTGCTGATTTTACTCCGAACATGCTAGATTACTTGAATTGGTGTACCATTTCCACAATTTTGATGCCTTGTGGAGTCTGGTAAAAGGAGGGAAAAAAAGGGTATATGGATAACGAAACCAAATTTGATGCCTTTAGAGCCAAATTTGAGATGTAATTTGGAAGCTATGACATTACTCATAAATTATGTGTATATATATATATATATATATAATTTTATAAACCAAGAATTAATTTTGTATTTATATAAGGAGGTTTTCAAACACTTGGGGGACCATCCCCTCCCGTCTACATGACCCTCCGCCTCTGCTCGTAGATAGGGAATTGGATGAAGTTGTTTTTCCTTGATTTCGAATTCAGAATTTACATGAACTGTATCTGCATTCTTAAGCCAAGTTATTAAATTGTGACTGCACAAAATAGATGTAGGACATTTTTTTTTTTTGTAGATAGAACTTTGACCTTTCAAGCATTGCTATTTTATATAGGTTTATTATTTTTGTTTTTGCAGATAGAACATTTGCAATAGATGAAACTTGCAAGGGATGAATAAACGATCTGAACTCACATGGCATCCAAGGTTGGTTCACTGATGGTATTCATATGTTTTCCATTCTAGCTATAATATATATAGTATGTGCTTTGAGCGCCACCTCAAATTATTTCATTGTCTGGTACTAATTGGTGTCAATTGCAGGGACAAACCATCCTCATTTTCAGATGCAGCAAAAAAAGAGCGCGTTTCTGGAGAAATTGGGGAGGTTAATCTACCTCATCAATTGGGCCATGGTGGAGATACTAAACTGGCTTCGAGGTTACAGGATTAGAGGAGTGTTTCTGGCATTTTAAATGTTAGTCAACTTGTCTAGTTGGTTTGAAGTATTTAATTTATCTTTTAGTAGATGCGGTGTTTACTCACTGACCTGGCAAAATGGGCGGGCCGGTGGGTTCTGGCCGGCCCTAGTTCGGGCCGAGCTCAAACCTGCAACCAATCCGCAGGTAAGCTTTCGGGTTCGGGTCGGTCCGGGCCCGTCCGTTATTTTATTTTTTATTTTTATTTATTTATTTTTTTTTCCCTCTTTCTCTATCTCTGTGCAGCTGCCAACCCTTTGGCAAACGAAAAATACACATAAGAAAAGGGGGAAAAAAAAGGAACAATGAACAAAAATCGGAGTCTAATTTTATTCTCCACCCACTAACCCAAATCTCCAAATCTGAACTCAAAACCTCTCCACCACTGTTCTTCAGAAAATGGAATTGCTTTTCTCATCACATCTAATATAAATTCTTCTATTGCTTTTATGGATCTTCCAAATCAACACACGAACTGTTTACACCCTAATTTGGGATTTCCCAGGACACATGACAGTCACGTGGCCTAGTGATGTCATCACAGGAGCAGGTAGGAAGATGAACAGGGAATAAGGTCCAAACACAAGGAGACTAATATCGGTGCCATCTACCTGTAAGGATGATACATCCAATACAGAAATATTAGTGTTGAGACTGAGAATGGGATGACATTGGGCTATCTAAGAGATACCTCGGCCTAAACAAGTAAGGCCGAGGTTGCAAAGTAGGAGCAGTGATAGCCATGATATCGGTCAGTTAAGGTCGATGACCACCCGTAAGGGTTCTGCAGTCGTAAGACCAAAGGATGATAATCAACAGAGCAAGTAATTGAAGGACATAAGATCGGGCTTGGAGAATGATTAACAAAGAATCTATGGGATGGTTTAGAGAGTCAAATGAAAATATCAGTCACCAATACCGATTGACACTAGGGGGTTTCTCACGAGGAATAAGACCGAGATCTATCAGCCAACGAGCGCCAAGCAGCTCGTGGAAGAAGGTAGTCAGTCAATTAGGGTATATTCGCAAGGCCTTTTCGGCGGTTAAGCATGGATAATAACATGTGCATAGGTTGCGATGAGCTGGAAGAAAGGCGGTTATATAAAAGGGCAACGTGGCAGAAGTGGAATCACAAGACAGATCATGGGAGTTAATCATGGGACAAAGAGTGGGTGCAGTAACTTGTTTATGCCTAGAAATTAGGGGCCACCACCCACTAACCCCACTAGCATTGACATTTACATATTCAAAGTCTATAAATTGGGTAGGGTGTGCAACATTTAGAGGGGCTAACACACACACACCACTTCCGCTCTGGCAGGTGTTATTTTATTTTCCTCAAGCACTTCTACTCTTGTCCTTGAGTGATTGCGAGTTTCATTCTCCTCTGAGTGATTGTAAGCAGTTTTTAAATTCGATCAATGAAGATGATGTTCATGGAGGTATTTTAAATTCCAGTGTTTATTTGTTTCTTTTTCATATTCCATTTGTAATTACTTACTTGCATCAGCGTAGAGTTAAGACCCATCGTTGTTAGTAATCGCTATTAACAACCATCGTTTGAATTGGAAGTCGGATTAGGATATCACAAATCTCTTTTGAGTCCGTGGACTCTAGCACGCCCAACACACAACATACTTTTTATTGTAAACACCAACAATCAAGATTCGAATTCGATTTAAATTTTGAACCAAATTTCAATATTGTTCTTGAGAGAGAGAGCACATGAAAGTTGTATCAGTTGAAGTGCAAGGCTTTTGAAGAGAGAGAGAGAGAGAGAGAGAGAGAGAGGGGTAGAAGACTAGAAGTGGCTGCTGGTATATTGATAATGTATCAGTGTGTAGGGTTTTTAAAATAACGTAACTTGCGGGCCTAACTGAGCCACACTTTGGGCCTGCACACTTAAATTCCTTGAGCCCGATCAGGCCCGCAGCTGCAATTCTAGAGGCTCGAATTCACTTGTTTCGGGCTTAAATTGGGCGGGCTGGTGGGATCGGGTCTGAATTGCCAGCCGTAACAGTATCCAAACTAGTGATTTCTGAAAAAAAAAAAAAAAAAAAACATTTCTGTATTCACCGAATACATTGTGAAAGGATAAGATACTATTGAATTGTGGCCATGTATTTGATTTCAAAAATGTATTACTAAGGCTGTGTACGGCGGCGTAAAGTATCTGCATTAGAACAACTAATTTTTTCCGCGCATATTTGGAGAAGTTCATTTTATTGCATATATAGTGACTAGTGAGATACATTTTCTTTTCTTTGGCTGCTTTATTATTCTGAAAAATGGTTTGCGTGTTGTGTCTTAGTGTACTTGTGCATTATGCATGTTCCTGGCAGAGTAGACTGCAGTAGTTCATACGGAAGGAATGGTTTAAGGGTAGTTTTAGGGGCACAAGTAAAATTCACAAACACAATCCACAAATACATAAATGTGTATATCTCTTTCTTCGGTGGACCCCATTAGGAGAGAGAGACACATTTATGTGTTTGTGAATTTTGTGTGTGGATTTTTTTTGTGCCACAATCTTTATTCATGGTTTAATTATTCAACCGAATGTCTTGAGCTGTTGTGCAACGTAATTAAGGTCGTGGGACCATGTAACTTATCCCTAGATTATTGACGCTGGTCCTTGATTTAAGTTTTTTTTCAATTCATTTTTTGAAAGTTCATGCGGTACTATATACTCATTCCAAAACAATTATCTTACAGTGTGTCTTTTTAGTGAGTGTCCGTGTTTGTGCTTCATAGGTAGCTTGATTCTTGAAATGTTCTTATAAGTTGTAGAATTATAAATTGGGCATTAATATTGCAGGTACACTAACACAAGTCATGTTTGTTTCATTTGATGAAACATGACTAGTTTTAAGCCATTAGTGTAGAAACACTATAACAGACGTGCGTGTGCTTGTTAGAGAACAAGTTCACTGAACGTGACCGATTGTAATTAAATCGTGGAATTGTCCCTATTATTGTCCATCGATTCATTATTGGTTTCTTAAATTTTTTTTTAGATATTTTACTTCATCAAACCAAACAATTAACCAAATATGGATCTAACCAAACAAAGAACAACGAATATACATGGAAAACCCTCAATAGGGATAAAAGTGAGCCGATAATCTACTACGAAAGCGACATTCACAGTACAACTCGACTTTGTCCGTAACCTTTTTCTGGCTACAAGCTTTTATCTACTTGCAACTCATTTTGCGTAGTAATACTCTGCTATGCTGTAATTCTTCTCCGTAGACGAACACGACGGGTGATAGATCTGCTCAACGATCCTCGGTGTCTCCACCAATTGCAACACACTCACACAATCCCTCAGTGATGTAACCCTAAAAAAATGATGAGTATCTCTAATCTAATGAAAAGCCAGAGTTCCTTTCTAGGCCAACTATATGCAATCCTATAACTATAGGCTTTTTGGGAGCAAAGGGACACTGGAAAAGACTCTGAAATTCGGCTATTTGGTGTATTTTCAATGTGTACTGAACTTATGTATATATAGGCAATAGTCCCGTCGAAAATCATACTTTCATTCGAACAAAAATAGTACTCCCTCCGTCCCATTTTGAGAGTCCATTATTCCATTTTGGGATGTCCCAAAATAGTGTCCACTTTCCTTAAATTGATATACAATTTTTACTTACTTTCCAAAATTATCCCTCCTTGAAATCTACACCAAGACAAAACTAAAAAAGTTGTTGTAATGATTAGGGGCAATTGTGGAAAGTAGGTGTAGATTCTTTTTGTCCCCTTAATAAGTTGAGTTCCCAAAGATGGACTCTCAAAATGGGACGGAGGGAGTATGTTTGAACCAGTATGGAACATGAAAGCGAACGAGGATTCTGGTGCCTAAAAGTATTTGCCGAAACTCGTGCATATTCGTTCATACCAAAACAAGGTTCCTTCAAACCAAAGCTCGTTCGAATCAAAAGCAGTTCGTTCGAACCAACATGTGGGATTTTCACACTTTTGACCTTTTTTTTTTTTTTTTTTTTTTTTTTTTTTAATATTTTTGAAAATCATTTATTTATCTCTAATATGCATGTGTGTGTATATGAAAATATCTTTTGTGTGTATAAAAGCCTATAGTCTCTAGGTCACTTACAAATCCTAATGATAAAAGATTACTCAAGCTCAATAGCAGCAGAATCATAATTTATTGATGGGGAAGAGACCATTACATCAGATGACTTAAAAGCAAAAATAGACTCTCTGGTCAACTCAGACTCAAGAGACTTTTAACCAAACTCGGTCGACTAAGACTTGAAAGAAAAGGACTTGACCAACTCCCCCTTAGCAGCAGGTAGAACACATGTATTGGCTCCAATAGCCTAATTGTTTAGTTTCCTATTAGCATCTTCGATCCAGTATATGCAGTCCATGACCCATTTTCCTTTTATCATCCTCTTGGCCTAGCAGGCCAGCCCAGTCCTTTTCCATCACATAGAGATCCCCATAATAAGTGGCAAGCTCAAGTGGTGGAGAGAATGGTTGATCAGGTTAGCACCATACAGAGTCGTCAGGTAGCATATCTGGATGAATACCAAGGTAACGTCCATCTTCCATTGATATCTAAATGTACCTCAGCATCATACATAAGGAAGATGTAAGAAAGGTCCACGTCTATCAAAGGCTTGGGTTGAGAAGTAGGACCTATGAATAAGGATAGCTCAGGGAATGATTTTTTTTTTTTTGGGATTCTATGGGGCTTTTATCCATACCTGTGTTTATAATTGATGCCCATGATCCATATCCGAGGCTACACGAGTGAGTAATCCATTTTTATCCCACAAGGCTAAATTCGGAGAGAACCTGATCACTAATCGAGTCGCCACTTGGTTTGATAAAGGAAACCAAGAAAACTAAATCTAACAAATCCAATGGAAAGTACATCGCCTCTTCCTTACCAAAGAACTCGGTTCGGGTGTCAAGGTACGAGAGAGAAAGAAGCTAGATCGTGCTAAAACACCTCCTCTCACCCCGTCCGAAGACATGCCTCTACTCAACTTTCAAGGTGATTAACTAAACATTATGTGGACCGTTTTATTTACACTAATGCAATTCTAAGTTCAAGTTATAAACAACTAAGACAAGTAAAAGCGTGAAATAAGCTATACAAATACATGCAATGCACGTGCTAAAGTAGTAATTCGGGGACTAAAGTTATTACTATGCTCCCCTATACATGCGAAAGGAAAAAAAATCACAGTAAACGTGAAAAGCACATTTCAAAAACCCTAGGAAAACATGAGTTCTATGCACATGTACTATGTAAGGAATTTAAATCCGAATTTATCCACCTATGCATGCTTCTATGTGATCCTAAGAAAGCGATAAATAAAAGGAAGGCTAAAGAACTTACCCGGAATAGCATAGCATTCCTAATTATCCCTAAATAATCATGGTCATGACAATAATGCAATACATATATAGTATAATCATGGTGAATACCGTACTATTCTAAGCATGAATATCATGTATTGTACATCCAAACATGACTACTAGGTGTAGTAGCGTGCATGTGAAACCCAAACTAGGGTGTTATCCCTAGTATGGATAACCTACTATTCTACGTGAGGGTAGTGTGCATGTGTATGCATGTGCATGATATGAATTAACTAATTCATGGATATGAATAAACTACTACATGGATAGCCTACTATGCATAGAATATATGAATTACAACATGATTACTACATGAATGCCCTAGAGCTAGACTCAAAGATCTAGATTAGGGTTTCATTATCCTCGAGTGTTGAATATCCATGAATTGGATACCAACTCCACAGGCATGCATCTACCTCAACATTATTGTGGGTAGAGTCTGCCTAGGATAACTTAACCCTAATAAGGATACTACAAACAAGGGATTAAAACTAACCTAAGAATTTTAAAGATCAAAACTAATAATTATGAAGAACGCAAAGAATAAACAAGAAAATTACCAAGAATTATGAACAAGAAGATCAAAACAAGAAAATAATTAAGAACAAAGAAGAAAACTGTAACACCTATACCCGAAAAAGAAGGTTAATGTGGTATTAACACGTATTAATTAATGATAATTAATGCGTAAGATGGTGTAAGGTGGAGTTATGAACCCACAGGTAAAAAGGTGTTCAAATACAGACACAGAAGAAAGTCCTGTGATAGGTAGGACTGGTATAAAAGTGGGGCCCGATACGGGTCTAGTTAATATAATTTGCATTTAGATGCCATTACATGTTTATATGAGTATTTGTTTAAATGTTTAAATATATTATTATATCTTATGATAGGTAAAGGGGACCAGTTTGGGTTCCCATGTGAGGACGTTTATGAATATGGTTCATAATTGGTAGGTTTAATAGCAATCTCATATTATATGTGGGACCATGTTTGGGACCTACGCGGGACATATATTAAATTCATTTAAAAAATGTGGGTAGTTAATGTAATTAACATGGGGGTTTCATAATAAAGCTTAAAGAAAGTTTAGGGGTGTAAAATGAAATAAGGGAAAAAGCCGTGACAACACATATGCATGCTTACATATGTGTCTTACTTATGATAATCACAACTGGGAATAAAGAGAGGGAGGGAACTCAGAGCTCTCAACGAAGACGACGGGTTTCTGACGACGTTTCTTGTCGTTCATTCGTCATTCGACGTTGGATTTGTAAACCGAGACCATTTTTGGACTCGTGGAGGCAAGAGGATCACATGCACATCTTTAGTTTTCATTTTTGGTAACATTTTTATGACGACCGTTCTTGGTTGCTAACTTTCGGTGTATCAAAACCATGTAGGATTGACTCTAGAACAAGACTTGGGTTTGATTCTAGATTAAAATTGGATTCTACAAGCTTAATTGGTTAAGCAGTGAGAAGGTGACTGTTCTAATTCCAAAATTGAGTGTTTATATGTGTTAATGTGATAATTGTTATCCTAGAATGCTAAATTCATGCTTGTGTAGCTTTGATTATGATGAATTTGAGCAAAAGCATGCCAATGGTGTGAAAATTGCTATGCTTATATGCTAAGTTGCTTGTATGCTTATGTGGATCAAAGGGAAGTCTAGTAGTGGTCATCATGTATAGGTCCCATATGTAAGGGATAGGAAGCCCTCAAGAATGGGGCATGTTGACGACCACAATGAAATAAAGGTGATGCCTTCAGGGTCACGAAAGTGTGTGATACGCTATATGCGTCCAAAAGTGAGAAAGTCCGGGGTGAGAAGGACCCGGGGGTGGTGACTGGAGTTACTTGACTTTCCAGATCAATTTGTTGATGTTTATGATGATTGTTGCATTAACATGTTAATCATTACAATAGCATGATTAGTTCTCTCACTATGCAAAAGCTTAAACGAAAATATATTTTTTGTTGTTATTATTGAATAACTATCGCAGGTATCGCACGATGGGTTGGGCACGGGGGTTGTAGATATGTGAATATGTCTATTAGTTCCTAATATAACTCTTGTTCTTGCTAAGATGACACAAGTCATGCTGGGAACAACTTATGTTTGGAGAGCTTGTAATATGTGAAGTTGGTTTTGATATTGGTTATGCCTTATGTTTTGGATTTCTCTTGTAAGTCCCAAGTTATGTGTGTTGGAAGAGACATGGGAGGCTAAAGAATTTTGATGTGAATTGAGCTTAGTTCTTTTGCTTTGGAAATGAGGTTTTGATGCATGCTTTAGCTCCTAGTTGGAGCAATGTGAGTTTTGTGCATGTTAATAGTTAATCAAGTCTTGAAAACTAATTTTGGAAACTCCTATGATGTTTGGTTATATGGTATGGAGACACTTAGAAATGTTTTTGAAATGATTTTTTATGTTTCCATAAAGTTTGGTTTGATTTGGAAGTGTTTGAACTTGTAAAACAGAGATTTTGTAGTAGAAAATCAATTTTGTAGAAGCCGGATTGATGCTGCCTTTGCCCTGGATTGATCCGGGCATTTCGGGGAAGCTACTGCCAGAATTTGCATTATTGGATCGATCCGGGTTTTGTGGGCGGATCTATCCACCCCTGTTTTTCTCAGCCGTCGACTTTTACGGAAACGAATATAACTAAAAAACTCGGATCCGTACGCGGTTTTTTGCGTTATAACCCAGACTTAAATGGCTATCTTTTGGTATATAATTTAACTATATTTTATTAATGACCATTTTGCCCTTGGGGCTGTTTTGTCTCAACAAAGTTATTTATGAGCTCTAATTCATGTCTTTCTTAGTAATTAGAGGATGTTTTGGTGTGTGGGCATTGTTAAACGTGTCCTTATCTGCCCGAGGAGGGTTGGGATATGACAATTTTTGGTATCAGAGCAATGAGTTAGAGCCTTTGGGACGAGAGACGATTACGACGCGTAATAAACATAGTGATTAATAGTTGTGTAAATCATGCATACACGTTTACTTAGCATGTTAAAATGATGTTTAGCATGCATGGAAAATTAGTAAAGTAACGTGTATATGAAAAATCTGTTGTGAATGCCAAAGAGAAAATGTATGGTAAAAGGACGACACTGCCTATGCAAATGGAGAGAATGGAGAGGGTTGTAGCCGGATTGGTGCAAGTTATTGAAACTCATGCAATAGAGGGGAGACATGATCAACCGAATCCTAATCCGAGGGAGGAGGTGACCACAATCTTGCCATTTTATGAATAGAAACCGATAATATTCAGGGGGGGAGACTAATCCGATGAGGGGTAATTTCTGGTTGTCTGATATAGAGAGGATTTTCAGGGGTCTACCGTGTTCTAAGGTTCGAAAGGTTTTATATGCTGCTGATACCTTAAAGGATGAAGCACAATACTGGTGGCATACAAAATTGGGACCTGGTAAGCCGAACAGATGGGAGGAATACATGAAACTCTTTAAGAAATAGTATTTCTTAAAATCATTCGAGGATCAGAAGGTTCAGGAATTTATGGAGCTAAAACAAGTTGGGATGACAATTCGGGAATATTCTACCAAATTCACAAGTTTAGCACGATTTGCTGAGAACATAGTACTGAATTAAGGGGATCGAACTAGCAAGTTTGTGATAGGGCTTAGGGATGAGATCTGATGCCAAGTATCAGTGCAACGATTAGAGAAGGTTGTAGAGGCATTGGATGTGGAGTTAATTACCGAGAGAGATATGGGGTATCAGCATGGTCCACAAGCACTATCAATTCAGTAAAACAAGAGGCTGGAATCAAGTCAATACAGTGGTCAAGGGAGTTTGAAAAGACAAAGTTTTGGAAGTTCCTCTGGTGGTGGAAGTAACAAGCTAGCCACGGCATAACATGTGTGGGAAGTTCCATTGGGGTGTATGTAATCTACCAACTACAATATGAAACAATTGTCGTCAAATGGGGCACATAGCAAGGAATTGTCTGAGTCTAAGGCCAAACACTCTGATGAGGCATTTCGATGATGGTAGAATGGTTTGCCATAATTGTGGGGAACTTGGACACCGAATTTGCAACTTTCATATGCCGAGGCAAGGAGGCTCCAGTGCAACCGCGAGTAGTGCACCGATACCACGACCAGCTCAACAATAACAATCTCAAGTAAGGGAGCAACGTCATGGTCGTTATTTCCAACTCACACCAAGGGAGTCCACCGTTGCTAATACGGTCGTGCCAGGTAAAGTTCTTATATGTTCAACACCTGCTAATGTGTTAATGGATTCCAGTTCAACTCACTCGTTTGTGTCGCACCAATTCTCTAGAAATATGAATGTACCCTTAGAGTTTTTAGAGTATGATTTATCTGTTGATGTTCCATTAGGAAGATCTTTGGTAAGTTCGGGGGTTTATATGAATTGTGAAATCCAAATTAATGATAAATTAGTGTTAACTTCTAATCTGGTACCATTAGTAATTCAACATTTTGGCCTCATATTGGACATGTATTGTTTATTAGTAAATTACGAGGTCATTGATTGTGAGAACAAAAGGGTAGAATTCAAATTACCGACTCATAGAGTATTTTCTTTTTAAGGGGTAGGTGTAGTGTCACTACCTTATCTTGTATCTGCCGTTAAGGCTTGTCGTTACTGAAAAAGGGGTGTAAAGGTTTCCTTTGTAGTGTGTTGGATACTAGAAGTATCGAACCAAAGTTAGAAGATATATCAGGGGTTAGGGAATTTCCCAATGTATTTCCAGAAGATTTGCCAAGTGTATTAATTGAGAGGAAGATCAAATTTGGCATAGATGTGATGCCAAAAACATTAACTATTTTGCAAGCACCATATGGAATGGCTCCAGTTGAATTGAAGGAATTGAAGATTCAGTTACAAGAATTGCTAGATAAGGGGTTCATTCGGCCTAGTGTTTCACCTTGGGGTGCACCGGTTCGTTTCGTGAGAAAGAAAGATGGGATGATGAGGATGCGTATTGATTATCGTGATATCAACAAGGTAACCATAAAAAAAAACAAGTACCCATTGCCAAGGATCGACGACTTATTCAACCAACTACAAGGGGCTCAGGTGTTTTCGAAGATTGATTTGAGGTCAGGATATCATCAATTGAAGGTAAAAGCTAAGGATATTGAGAAGACGACCTTTAGAACTCGATATTGCCACTATAAGTTTCTTGTAATGCCATTTAGGGTAACCAATGCACTGGCTACGTTTATGGACTTAATGAATCGAGTCTTTAAAACGTATTTACATGAATTTGTTATTGTTTTCATAGATGACATCCTTATGTATTCAAAAAACTCGAAAGAATATGATATTTGAGAATGGTGTTGCAACGTCTTCGAGAAAAGCAGTTGTTCAGAAAGTTGAAGAAAAGTGAGTTTTGGTTATCAAGTGTTACCTTCCTTGGTCATGTAATTTCCAAAGATGGTGTGTTGGTTGATCCGCAAAAGATAAAAGCCGTTATGAATTAGACGAGACCAACCAACATGTCAGAAATTTGTAGTTTTATAGGATTAGCTGGGTATTATAGGAGGTTTGTTCAAAATTTTTTGAGAATTGTGGTTTCAATGACAAGGCTAATGAGGAAAGACGTGCCATTCAAATGGGGTAAGGAATGTGAGGAGTGTTTTCAGACATTGAAGGGTAAGTTGACCTCTACTCCGATTCTTGCAATTCTGACAAGTATCGGGGGATTCAATATTTGTGACGTTTTTCATCAAGGTTTGGGATGTGTCCTTATGCAAGGGGACAAGTCATTGCTTCATGATAATTGAGAACTCACGAGAAGAATTACCCGACCCATGACTTGGAACTTGCCTCAGTAATCTTTGCCTTAAAGATTTGGCGACATTGCTTGTATGGGAAAACTTGTGAAATTTTCACCGACCACAAGAGCTTAAAGTACTTGTAAACTCAGAGGGAGCTGAATATGCGACAACGAAGATGGTTAGAGTTAATAAAAGATTATGATTTGAAAATTCAACATCACCCGGGTAAGGTAAATGTAGTCGCTGATGCTTTAAGCCAGAAATCATCAGAAAGTTTGGCATGTGTTTTGATGGCACAAGAAGGGTTGGTTAGGGAGTTTGAACTATTGGAACTCGAGGTTATTCCTAGAGTAGAAGGTGGTTTGGTAGCTGCCATTGTGGAACAACCTGATTTGATTGGAGAGATTAAATTGAATCAACTTTTGGATCCAAACTTGAGAAAAAATGTGGATGAATTATCTAAGGGTAAGCGACCAAAGTTCAGTTTGCATGATGGGGGTACTATGGTATATATATTAATCAGTTATGTGTGCCTAATATTGGAAACCTTAAAGAGAATTTTTTGGAGGAAGCTCATGGTACTCGGTATTCCGTGCATCCGGGTAGTACAAAGATGTACATAGATTTAAGGGAAATTTATTGGTGGAGTGGAATGAAACGTGAAGTCACCGAACATGTAGCCAAATATATGACGTGTCAACTAGTATAACTTGAACCTCAACAACCCGCGGGTGAGATACAACCATTAGAGATACTGGAATAGAAATAGGAACATATAATAATGGATTTTATGTCTGGATTATCGAGGTCTCCTAAATCTAATGATAGCATCTAAATGATCGTTGGCCGATTGACTAAGTTAACCTAATTCTTACCTATTAAGACTACTGACCGAACAAAATTCACGAAACTTTATGTTAAAGAGATTGTAAGAATGCCGGGGCACCGGTATCTATCGTATCAGATTGTGACACCCGTTTTGTTTCTAGATTTTGGAAAGGGCTATAAAGGGCAATGGGGACGGCTTTGCATTTTAGCATGACTTTTCACCCACAAACCGACGGACAGTCGAAACGAGTTATTCAGATTCTAGAAGATATGCTTAAAGTCTGTGTTATGGATTTTAAGGCTGATTGGGAACTCACTTGCCGTTAATTAAATTTTCTTATAATCATAGTTTCCAGACGAGTATTGGGGTGGCGCCTTTTGAGGCATTGTATAGTAAAAAATGTAGATCGCCCGTATGTTGGACATAGGTTGGGAAAAAATAACTTCTAGGGCCGAAAATTGTCTAAATCACCACCGATAAGGTTAAATTGATTAAGCAACGGTTACAATTGGCACAAAGTCGCTATAAAAGCTATACTGACAAGGATAAGAAACCGTTGGAGTTTGAGGTTGGTGACTACATGTTCTTGGTAGTTTCGCCTTCAAAGGGAATTACTTGATTTGGTAAGAAAGGTAGGTTAAGCCCAAGGTATGTTGGACCTTTTTCAATTTGAATAAGGTGAGACCGGTAGCTTACATATTAAATTTGCCACAAAAATTGGCACATGTTCATAACAAATTTCATGTGTGTATGCTCAGACGTTGTGTGTCAGATAAGAGCCATGTCCTAGAACCAGAATAATTGGAAGTTTGAGAAGATATGACATATGTTGAACATCAAATACAGATTCTTGGCAGAAAAGATCAAGTGTTGAGAGCAAAGACGATTTCGTTTGTCATGGTCCTTTGGCGTAATTATAGCATTAAAGAGGCAACTTGGGAGCGAGAAGATGAGATTAGAGAGAAATACCTGCACTTGTTCGACTGATGAGGTAAGAATAAGTTTGGGGATAAACTTCTTAAAAGGGAGGGAGAAATGTAACACCCATGCCTGGAAAAGAAGGTTAATGTGGTATTAATACGTATTAATTAATGATAATTAATGCATAAGATGGTGTAAGGTGGGTTTATAAACCCACAGGTAAAAATATGTTCAAATGTGGACGCAGAAGAAAGTCCTGTGATAGGTAGGACTGGTATAAAAGTGGGGCCCAATGCGGGTCTAGTTAATATAATTTACATTTAGATGCCATTATATGTTTATATGAGTACTTGTTTAAATGTTTAAATATATTATTACGTCTTATGATAGGTAACAGGGACCAGTTTGGGTACCCATATGAGGGCGTTTATGAATATGGTTAATAATCTCTATGCTTGCATGCCTGCATAGAGAGAGGGAGTGAACCGAGTATTCTCGACGAAGACGACGGGTTTCCAACAATGTTTCTTACCGTTCCTTCTCCGTTCGACGTCAAATTTGTAAACTGAAAGCATATTTGGACTCATGGAGTTAAAAGGATCACATATACGTCTTTAGTTTTCATTTTTGGTCACATTTTTCCTGCGACTGTTCTTGGTTAACTTTTAATGTATCAAAACCATGTAGGATTGACTCTAGAACAAGACTTGGGTTTGATTCTAGCTTGAAATTGAAATCTAGGAGCTTAATTGGTTAAGAATCGAGGAGGTGATTGTTATCCTAGAATGCTAAATTCATGCTTGTGTAGATTTGATTGTGATAACTTTGTGTAAAAGCATGTCAATGGTGTGAAAATTTCTATACTAATATGCTAAGTTGCTTATACTTATGTTGATCAAAGGGAAGTCAAGTAGTGGTCACCATTTATAGATTCCATATGTAAGGGATGTGAAGCCCTCAAGAATGGGGCATGGTGGCGACCACAATGAAATGACGGTGATGCCTTTAGGGTCACGAGAGTGTGTGATACGCTATATGCGTCCAAAAGTGAGAAAGATTCAGGGTAAGAAGGACCCGGAGGTGGTGGCTGGAGTTACTTGACTTTTCGGAGATCAATTTGTTGATGTTTATGATGATTGTTGCATTGACATGTTAATCATTCCAATAGCATGATTAGTTCTCTCACTAAGCAAAAGCTTAAATGAAAATGTATTTTCTGTTGTGGTTATTGAATAACCACAATAGGTACCGCACGATAGGTTGGGTGTGTGGGTTGTAGATATGTGAATATGTCTATTAGTTCCTAATGTAACTCTTGTTTTTGCTAAGTTGAAACAATTCATGCTAGGAACAACTTATGTTTAGAGAGCTTGTAATATGTCAAGTTGGTTTTGATATTGGTTATGTAACACCCGCTACCGCGGGTTATATTTAATTGTGTTTAGCATGCGTTATTAATAATATAATAATGATATGGATATATGTGTTAAGTGGATTTGGACTCACTAAGTTGTTTAGGGTTGTCTAGTTAGGAACCCATTTATTAAGCCAATGTGGCAGTCCCAATTTGGGACAATTATGATAGGTCCCTGTGTGATGGGACAGATAAGTGGGATAATTCTTATGTGCTTAAATATTTATTAAGGCATATGTGATTACTATATTATGTAGTTTTAATAACATGTTAATTGTTAGAGACCACTTCTGTGGTCCGTTAAGGATACCTTTGTGAGAGCGAATTGGACACGTTGCATAATTAGTAGGTTAATTAGCAACTCAATAATATTATGTGGAACCACTTATGGGCCCATGTGTGAAATAGACAAACTCCTATTTAAGTTTGGGATAGTTTTAATAAGTTTTAACTAGCAAGGGCGTAATTGCAAAATTAGTAAAACTATGGAAAGGTCATAGTAGAATCAGAAATTAAAGTCACATGTTGAGCGACATGTGGCAAATGACTCATCAAGAGCCTTTTTCTTCCAAATCAATACATCAAAACATTTACAGAGATAATGAATTTGTACCAAAATCTCAACGGAATTACGTCAACGCTCTCGACGCCAAACGACGTGTCGTTTGACGTTTAATTTCGAAACATGATACATATTCGGACTCTTGGAGGTGAGTCTAATGCATAGGTATCAATCTTATTGATTTTTGAGATAGTTTTTCTGCGACCAAATTTGGGTGCTTAGCTCATAACTTATAGTTTTTGTATAGAAATTATACCTAGAGCAAACTAGGATCTTAACTCTGCGATTAGGAGCGGAAACCAAGAGGTGAGTGACAATAATTATGGAATTTGGATAATTGGATGTTTGAGATTATCTTTGTAATGATAAGCATGTCTAATTAACGTAAATTCACATGTTTAGAGTAATTTTGGTAGCTCATGTATAATTTGTGAAATTGCACGGTATAATGACTATATAAGCATGTTGAGTTGTATATATGGGTCAAAGGAAAACTTGTGCTTGCCATCGAGTTATGAGATCATGTGTCAAATTGGCCATGACGTCGCACGTCTGAAAGAAAGAGGTATGGGTCTCGGCTAGCCGCGTGGACTAATGGAGTAGTCACAGACTAGTGTGAAAGGGTGGCCGTTACTTGCATTCCCGGAGACTATAGTTACGTGCAGAAGATGAGATTGAGTATGTCTATTATTCAAGTGCATAGTTTTTATTCACAAGCATATAGCTTATATAGTGTAGTGGTTATTGAATAACCATTGTAGGTGATAAAGGAGAAGCATTGAAGAAGTAAAAATGGAGACGGCAAGGTTGCGTGGGATTTTGGGAAATGATTGATGATGGTCTTAATAGTTTCATGTTGTTTTGAACTTGAATTTGTAATATGGAGATAGCTAGCTTTAAATCTAGAAAGTTCATGTTAGTAGTTGGTTTATTAACTCATGTCAAGTTAAGTGTGTATCATGATTTCAAGGCTATGCTTATTAGTTGGTAGCTTATGTAAATTTGGATATAAGGTGTTAGCCTTAAGGTATATTAAGGCCTATTTAATTATATTTTGATGATGTCAAATATTCTATGATAATTACATGATTCATATTGATTCATTCCTTGTTATAATCATAATCATTTTTATGCTCACATATAATCTCATGTATTAATATTGTATCAATGTTATAACATCTTTGTGTGCATGAGATTTAATTGATGTAGATCAAGATTACAAGGAGATCAACAAGGATCAAGCTTGAAGACTTGAAGATATTTCATCCTTGGTTGAAGTCTAGGACCATCATTGTAAGGCATCTTGATCTCACACTCTTAGGGGCTCAAACAAATTCTAAAAGTTAAAGTTTTGGAAATAAATTTTAAATGGATCATCTTTAAAGCAATGCCCCAACCAATTGGAAAATAATTAATTGTTGAATCTTATATGGTTGGAAAGGTATTTGAATCTAGTTTCCAAAACATCAAACGGATCAAAAATCCGAGTTTTGTAGAGGGAGTTATGGCCATTTTAGTGGAGATGTGTCAGGCTGTCAAACAGGGAGGGGCAGTCGACTGAAGGCCCGATGCAGTCGACCGAAGTGAGCATAATGCAAACAGAACCCTCTGTAAACACATCTCAGTCGACTGCTTCAAGGACCAGTCGACTGCTTCATGTTCCAGTCGACTGAAGCAACCTGAAAAGGCATAACGGCTAGTTTTTAAAGGGGCTTTTAATTACCAAACTTGCCACCAACGGCTATAATCTTTCTTGGCCTATAAATACATGTTTTCTCACACTATTTTATGTTGATCAATCTATTGGAAAACATCTATTTTAATCACACAACTTGTTGATTCTTAATCATTCTTAATTGAGCCCTAGTTGTGTGAGTTTATCAATTTGCTCTAGCTTTCAATTGTAATCTTTGAGAGAGTGAATTGTAGTGAGCTGCATTTGTATTATCCACTCTATATAGAGAGTTTCAATTTGTATTCAAATCAATTTGTAAAAGGTTGAGGGTTAGTAACCCTTGTGTGCAAAGAAGAAGTGTTCTTCTTTGGGAGAGATTGAAGGCTCTTGTAACGGTTTGGTGCACACCCGTAAGTGCTCCGGGAACGGTTTGGTCTACACCCGTGAAGTAGATCGGAGTAAAGGAATCCTCAAGAGGTGTTCTTGAGGGGTGGACGTAGGCCGCGGGGTGCGATTGCCGAACCACTTGAAAAATTGGTTTGCAAGTATCTCTTCCCTTATCTCTTTACATTATTGTTTGTGTTTGCTTTTAATTTGCTATTAAGTTTTAAAAAGGTTAAAATTTCGCTAAAACCTTATTCACCCCCCCCCCCCCCTCTAAGGTTTCCATATTTGGGCCAACAATTGGTATCAGAGCCTCGGCTCGTCTTTTTCAAAAGGTTTTTAAAAAATTTGAGTTAAGATCCATGGAAATTACATTCCTTGATAATGGATATTGTATTTGTACTCCTCCATCATTGAGTGATCATAAGTATGATCATTGGAAGAGGAGAATAGAAATTTATTTTCTTTCACTTGACTACAATCTTTGGAGTATTGTCAAAAATGGTTTTTCTCCTAAACCAAAGATTGAGTGGAATGAAAGTGATCAAAACAATTTTCTATTGAATCTTAGAGCTATGAAAATTCTATATGAAGCTTTAGATAATACCACATATAATAGAATTCGTTCATGCTCTAATGCTAATGAAATTTGGTTATGTTTAGAAAATATTCATAATGCTACTAACCAAAATCTTTGAGTTGCAAATAGGAATTGATGATGTTATTGGAAATGTTGAAAATCTAACCCATCAACAAGAAGTACAAAAAGGGGATTTTGTACAAGAGAAAGAAGAAAGTTACATATGCCTATTTGCCAATGAAAAAGAAGAGGAGAATGAGAAAATGGCAAAAGGGGGCACTTGGAGCGATTCGGATAATGATGCTTCCGAGGATGAGTCAAGCGACCAAGAAGCCACCCATGAAAATAAAGTAAGAGAGGTAAACTCCAACTCATCCGCTAATTATGATGAACTTCAATATGCATTTGAGGAGTTACATGAGGAGTTGGAGAATTTGGGATCTAAATATATAACTCTTAAATAGAATTTTTCCAAACTTTCAAATGAGTTAAATAGTTTGAAATCCCAAAATGAATCTTTGAAGATTGAAAATAAAAAACATGTTTTAAGAGCACAATCTTCAAATGAGATTGAAAAAGAAAATGTGGAGTTGAAAAAGCAATTAGATGATTTAAAATCTCAAAATGAAATTTTGAGAAAAGAAAAGCTTATTTCAACCAATCAATCTTCAAATGAATTTATTGAAAAAGAAAAGGTTGAATTGAGAAAGGAAGTGGATGATTTGACAAAAACTTTGGCCAAGTTTACCCAAGGTGAACAAAATTTGAATATGCTTTTGGGAAAACAAAAATGTGTTTTTGATAAGGCCGGTTTGGGATTTAATCCCACATTCAAGGAAAAGAAGTACAAAAACTTCTTTGTAAAGTCCACATCCTCTACTTCGAATTCTCAAAATGCTCACAAGAATTTCTTTGCTAAAGCATCAATCTCAAATGAGACCCTTCCCTATGTAACATGTCATTATTGTATGAAAAAGGGGCATGTTAATTTTAAATGTTCATTTCGAAATAAAATTAACATGGTTTGGGTTGTGAAGAGATCCTCTCCTACCTCCTTGAAAAATGTTGCATCCAAGAGGCGCTTGGACAATGGTTAAATCTCTTACCTTAAGCCTAGTAGGAGTAGGATAGATTAATTTGTTTAGATATGCATACTTGATTTTTTATGCATAAATCTTGTTTCATCCCCTTGTGATTTGGATATGTCTTTACATAAATCATCATGCTCTTGATATTGCTTATTTGAAAAATGATGATATGCTTTTGTTTGATTAGACAAAGTTTTTAAGAATGGTTAGACCAAATGATGTTTTGTAAATCATTTAAATTTTTGTTGCTGAACTGTCATTTTTATGAACTGCTGAACAAAGCAGTCGACTGGTACCCCGACACAGTCGACTGATTCAGGTGTAAGGCTTTGAACTTTTTGATTCTGCTTTGTTAAGTCGACTGAGGAGTCGACTGATCAAATGCACAGGCGACTGATGCTTGTTTGTTTTCGTTGACTGAGGCTTATTTAAATTTGATTTCAAAATTTCTTCTTGGTTCAGTCGACTGACAAGTCGACCCAGTCGACTATTTTGATAATTTTTATCATTCTGCCTAGTCTCGTCGACCCAGGCATTGACTGATCCGACTGAATTGTTGTTTATCTTATATTTTGAGTTCTCCAACTTTATTATTGTTATCTTTTGGGAAAATATGCTCTCTATTCATTTCATTTGGTATCTTTTATCATTGCACATACTTAGGGGGAGCACTTTCATGTATTCATTTTCTCACATGTGGTTATATTTGTTTATTTTTGGTATCATTTTGGCCTTTTGATTTGTATGCCTATTGTGAGGGGGAGCTTTGTATTTTATCCCCAAATCTTTTTGATAATGTCAAAGGGGGAGAAATATGAGAAGTATTGGGGAGAAGTATTTGGGTAGTTATCATTCATGTTCTTTAACATTTGATATCCATTATGAATGATAATATGAAAATGACCAAATGTGCTTATATTGGTATATCCTTCATTGGTTGTTTGCCATCATCAAAAAGGGGGAGATTGTTAGCCTTAAGGTATATTAAGGCATATTTAATTATGTTTTGATGATGTCAAATATGCTATGATAATTACATGATTCATATTGATTCATTCCTTGTTATAATCATAGTCATTTTTATGCTCACATATAATCTCATGTATTAATATTGTATCAATGTTTTAACATCTTTGTGTGCATGAGATTTAATTGATGTAGATCAAGATTACAAGGAGATCAACAAGGATCAAGCTTGAAGACTTGAAGATATTTCATCCTTGGTTGAAGTCTAGGACCATCATTGTAAGGCATCTTGATCTCACACTCTTAGGGGCTCAAACAAATTATAGAAGTTAAAGTTTTGGAAATAAATTTTAAATGGATCATCTTTAAAGCAATGCCCCAACCAATTGGAAAATAATTAATTGTTGAATCTTATATGGTTGGAAAGGTATTTGAATCTAGTTTCCAAAACATCAAACGGATCGAAAATCCGAGTTTTGTAGAGGGAGTTATGGCCATTTTAGTGGAGATGTGTCAGGCTGTCAAACAGGGAGGGGCAGTCGACTGAAGGCCCGATGCAGTCGACCGAAGTGAGCATAATGCAAACAGAACCCTCTGTAAACACATCTCAGTCGACTGCTTCAAGGACCAGTCGACTGCTTCATGTTCCAGTCGACTGAAGCGACCTGAAAAGGCATAACGGCTAGTTTTTAAAGGGGCTTTTAATTACCAAACTTGCCACCAACGGCTATAATCTTTCTTGGCCTATAAATACATGTTTTCCCACACCATTTTATGTTGATCAATCTATTGGAAAACATCTATTTTAATCACACAACTTGTTGATTCTTAATCATTCTCAATTGAGCCCTAGTTGTGTGAGTTTATCAATTTGCTCTAGCTTTCAATTGTAATCTTTGAGAGAGTGAATTGTAGTGAGCTGTATTTGTATTATCCACTCTATTTAGAGAGTTTCAATTTGTATTCAAATCAATTTGTAAAAGGTTAAGGGTTAGTAACCCTTGTGTGCAAAGAAGAAGTGTTCTTCTTTGGGAGAGATTGAAGGCTCTTGTAACGGTTTGGTGCACACCCGTAAGTGCTCCGGGAACGGTTTGGTCTACACCCGTGAAGTAGATCGGAGTAAAGGAATCCTCAAGAGGTGTTCTTGAGGGGTGGACGTAGGCCGCGGGGTGCGATTGCCGAACCACTTGAAAAATTGGTTTGCAAGTATCTCTTCCCTTATCTCTTTACATTATTGTTTGTGTTTGCTTTTAATTTGCTATTAAGTTTTAAAAATGTTAAAATTCCGCTAAAACATTATTCACCCCCCTCTAAGGTTTCCATATTTGGGCCAACATAAGGTTCAAGTGATAGATTGTTAACAAGCTTAGCTCTTGTAATATGAATTATGTTATGTTGATTTAGTTTGGGAAGGTTGCGCACTCTTTTTACCTTGCTTGGTTTGGTTTGGTGACGAACTCGGAGTTTTACTCCAAGAGTTCAACTATATTAATTTGTATTCAAGCTTGCTTTAACATGTTTAATGGTGAAAATGAACTCATGGAGTCCAAGACTTTGATTAATTGATGTTTTGACATGTTTTAGAAGTAAACTTAATGTTTAGAATATTTCAAAGTTACATAAACTTGAAGTGGTTGAGTGATCTCTATGCAAAATTTTGCCATAGGGAGGAATTCTGTCAGGGGGTCATTCGACAGGTCGAAAGGGGCAGTTCGACTGGTCAAAAACCTCTAATTCTCTTTTGGTTTTACTACTTCGGGTGTTTTTCTTTACTTCTGATTAAGCATGAGGTACCTTTGGGATCCCTTTGAACTATAAAAGTGTTGGTTTGAAAAAGAACTTCATCAGGGTGTGTTTGGATATGTATTTGTAAAATCCTTTGGAAAATGTATCAAGAGTGTTGAGTTCACGAGTCAAAATCGTCGTTAATGTGTTTTTTTTTTGTGGAACTTTAATGACATGGGACGTGCTTTGGTGGCATGCCATGTGACCTATTACTGTATGTGTAGTTCCAGGGCATGACAGGTTATGCCTTATGTTTTGGATTTCTCTTGTAAGTCCCAAGTTATGTGTGTTGGAAGAGACATGGGAGGCTAAGGAATTTTGATATAAATTGAGCTTATTACTCTTGTTTGAGTGTACATGTTTAACTTTGGGTTGGAAATGAGGTTTTGAACTTATGATGCATGCTTTAGCTCCTAGTTGGATCAATATGAGTTGGTGCATGTTAATAGTTAATCAAGTCTTGAAAACTGATTTTGGAAACTCCTATGATGTTTGAATATGGTATGGAGACACTTAGAAATGTTTTTGAAATAAATTTTGATGTTTCCATAAAGTTTGGTTTGATTTGGAAGTGTTTTAACTTGTAAAACGGAGATTTTGCAGCAAAAAATCAATTCTGCAGAAGCCGGATTGATCTGACCTTTGCTGTGGATTGATCCGGGCATTTCGGGGAAGCTATTGTCAGAATTTGCATTATCAGATCGATCCGGGTTTTGTGGGCTGATCGATCTGCCCCTGTACGTTTTTCTCAGTCTTCGACTTTTACGAAAATGAACATAACTCTTTCTAGAAAACTTGGATTCGTGCGCTGTTTTTTGCGTTGCAACCCAGACTTAAAGGGATATCTTTTGATATAAAATTTAGCTATATTTTATTAATTACCATTTTGCCCTTGGGGTTGTTTTGTCTTAACAAAGTTATTGTATGAGGTCTGATTCATGTTTTTCTCAGTAATTAGAGGATGTTTTCGTGTGTGGGCATTGTTACATGTGTCCTATTCCACCAGAGGCGGATTGGGGTGTGACAAAAGCTAAAAAGGAGAGAAGCTTACCCTAAGAACTTCCCTCAAAATGCTTACTCCGATAGAGCTTCACTAGCACCGCATACTCCAAGGCTCGAATCCTAACTCTAAAACTTTAACTTCCTACGAACTTTCATGCAGAGTGCTAAGGAACTCTTTTTATGGAGTTTTCCAAGCTCTCTTAGAGTTCTCAAGATTTGGTATTTCACCAAATGTGTTGAATGAGGAGGGGAAGACCCCAATTTATAGTTTAAGGTTTGGGCTAAGAAATTGTATTCTTCCGATGTGGGACAGAAAAAAAAAACACAATTTTGGCCATTTTAGGTGTTTTCACGCGGATTGAGGTCAAATAAACAGCTGAAAATCAATCTAGGACATTTGAGTGCCACAGTGGCACTTGGGAGAGTGCCACGTGCCACCCAAGGAGGGGGTGCGATACTCACAAGAATGCCATAGAGGCACTCGACCCAGAAAGTTGTATTTTTTCCTCCAACTTTGCGGGCTACGTTATCTCACTTTGGTCATCCTTTTTAGATTTACGTTATACCGTTGGAAAGGTATGGAAGTTTAGTTTGCAATAATTTTGTTTCATTGAAACAGGATTTGTGGATTTTGAGTTATGGTAAAAAAAAAGGTGAGATTGACTCTAAGAAGGAGCTAACCAGCGAAGCGTAGAAAGGCTATTTTGGCACGAAAATTCCCCTAAGTGATTTTTGGCCAATCCAAGGGCTTGAGGCATTGTTTTAAGCTATTTTAGGACTATTTTGTAAAGAGAGCTCTTGGGATACCACCCCGAGGTTCGGATTTCGCTCGATAAAAGGCAATTTTGTCATTTCATGTGAAAAGACTATCCTAACTTGGGCTTTTATTTTTAAATTGTATTTCTAATGTACCTAAGTCTTCCTAGAGGTTATTCTAACATGTCTAAGAGATCACAATGTTTTACGGAGTTCTTCTTCATAACCAAAAATTTTCGAATCCAATCATTGGGTTGTTCTTGAGGCGGGGGTTCCTTACGTCGAATTTACAAACCAAAATAGGGTGTCTACAATTTGCCCCTCTTTGACAGAGATTTGCAAGCAACGTGCGTCATAAGGGAATGTAAAAGCACGACAACCTTTTAGTGAGACCAGAAGACTTCAGGAAGAAAATTGAGAAAATCAAAACATGTAAACAAGCATAAAGAAAATCTCGAAAATCCAATGGTCGCGCTCGAAAGAGCTGCCTACGTATTCCTTTGTAGGAAATCAAACCAACCGTAGTTCAATGAGCATACTACATACAAGAAATAATTCTAGTAAAACACACAGAATGATATGATACTCAAACTAAAGCTAACATGAGACATACTCGGGGGTGGACCTAAGTTACAATTTGTAGTGTAATTGGGATCCAAGATGCACAAAAATTCATGATTTGAAATTCAAAATTCACAATCATCAAATGTAACTAGCGGCGTCTCCATACGTAGCACTTCATGCTAAGTAGGAGATAAAAAGGGTCTATAGAGCTACTTAAGGTGGACTATGCTCGAAATATGCATCAGCGAGCCATAATTGTAGGCAAACACTGAATGCGTTTGCACAAGCGACGGGGGTTGCCTTAGCTAGAGGGCTTTGCGACATCTCCATGCGTGGCTCTTCGCGCAAGCTAGGTGGAGACAAGAAGGGTCCACAAAGCCATTTAAGGTGAACTATGCCTGAAATACGTAGTGATGATCCATTATTTCAGGCGAACATCACAAGCGTTTACTCAAGCGACTATCAATGCAACTAGCGACATCTACGTGAATAGCTCTTTGCGCGAGCTAAGTGGAGATAAGAAGGGTCCATAGAGCCATTCAAGGTGAACTATGCCCAAAATATGCAGTGATGAGCCAATATTTCAGGCGAACATCACAAGCGTTACACAAGTGACTATCAATGCAACTAGTGACATCTCCGTACGTAGCTCTTCGCGCGAGCTAGGTTAAAACAAAAAGGGTGCATAAAGCCATTTAAGGCGAATGATGCCCAAAATACGCATTAGGGGTTAACGCGAATGCCGAATATGTTGGCACAAGCGACTATCTATGCAACTGTGAGGGCTACTCAACTGGTAAATGAACTCATAGAGCCACTTAAGGCGAACCATGAGTGTAATGCACAATTCAATGCTAATAGAGACAAATGCAGGATAACTCTGCTGGGAAAGGTACTCACGGAGCCATTTAAGGCGAACCACAAGAACTATGTACGACTCAAAACATGTTCAACATAATCAATGCAACAATGCGGGAGATTAGTGGAAACTAATGCAATGCAATGCTAATGAGGCTAATTACCCTGCTGGGGATTCATATGCACATGAAAATATGATATATATATATGATAAACTATGAATATTTCCAAGCACTCAACATAATGAAAATTTGATCAAAATGCATAAAAAGAGTCAAAACGAAGCAAAGGTTGGGCTCGGGACCAAACAGGGCATCACAGGGGCATAAATGTACAAAACTTGAAAAACTGGGCTGAGTGCCATAATGGCACTTGTTGAGTGCCGCGCGGCACTTGGGGAGAGCCACTATGGCACTTGGCCCCATTTTATTCTTTTCTTTTATTATTTTGCTCCATATTCCGAATTGTGCTAGTTTTCTCTCCAAAGTTGCTCCTTTCTCTCCATTTTCTCTCTATTTTCATTCCCTAAAACTTGATTCTCTCATCTTTACATTATATTTTCTTTTTTAAGACTCTCAATTATGCATTTGAAAACCACTCACATTCCACTCAAATTTTTTCTAACACATCATCAAATCAAACATTAGCATCAAAACTTAATATGTCATCTTCAAGCTCTTATTATGAAATGGAGAATGTGGGACCTCTTCTACTACAAACCCGGGAGGGTAAACATTCATACCAGCCCTCATCAACTTCTTTCCCTCTAGAACAACTAATAAGATATCCACACCACCATCTTTCCTTCAAAGCTAGGGAAGGAAAGATAATCTTCCAATTTCACCAAGCTTTTCAACTTTCAAATCTTGAATGTTAATGCAATGCTTAATGAGATTTATGCATGTATATGGATGAATGTATACTCTAATCATGCTTTCATTTCAAATTGGGGCAAAAATCCAAGTGCCACCATGCTCATTATATGTGCTTTTAAATTATGCACACAAGGTATTTGTAAAAATTCTCAACTCACCAATTTATTCTCTTTCATCATCTTAGGTATCAAAACTCTTCATAAAAGGACATGGGTGCCTACTCATGCTTCTGAATGGTACGGGAAACTTCCTAAAGTTGTACAAGCTAATGTGAACAATGCCAATTTTGACGAATTTGTAAAACTATTGGTCATTAGCTCTAACGATTGGGTGCACCTCTCTAGCCTAACAGAACGTTGGTAGGATTCTACCAACACTTTCCACCTTCCATCAGGGAGATGACAATGACGCCTAAGGACTTTTCTATGATTACCAGTCTCCAAGTAGGGGTGTTATTGTGACAACCAATCCTAGGCTAGCAATTCACCGAGAGCGGGTTGTAGACTTATTGGGCCAATTTCTTCCAAGGGTGTTAAGCGGGGCCGTCTCATATGCATGGTTCTTTGAGGCTTTTCAAAGGCATGATCAATTTACCATAGAGCAACTTACCCGGGCGTTCATCATGTGCTTACTAGGGTGCTCCGTATTTTGCACTAGAGCTGATCGAATTCATCTATCCAACCTTCAGAGCCTAGTGAAGATTGATGAAATCCATTCCTATGACTGGGGTGGCGCTGGCTTGGAGATTGTGGATACCGGCATTTGGGCCCACTTTTAATTTTAACATTTTTCAAATTCAAATTCAAATTCGAATACGAGTCGCCACTTAATTTTTAAAAGGAAAATTAAGAAACCATTTCAAAAGCAAATCGATCTTTCGCGAAACCAAAGATAAACTGGGTCCGGGGATTATGGAATGAGAGGGGAAGGAGCCTGACGGACTAAAACACCCCCTCTCATCCTATCTCGCGATAGGCCTCTACTAAACATCATTTTTAATTGAATTATTTATCTAAGTATGCCCTCAAATAATACATATCTGTAAATAATATATTACACAAGCATGTTGAAAAGGGTGCAAAATTGCTAACGATAAAATAGCATTCATAATCCACATAATTCAATTAGCAAGCAAAATGATGTGCAAATAGGGAACTAGAGAACTTACCCGGGATCCGGCCGCGAAATAGAAACGTGCAATGCATACATATAAAATAAAACCTAAGAAAAGGTCTCTAACGCATATAAATACATAAGGTAAGAACCTAGGCTAATGTGTTGCGCATGAGGTTTAAAATCAATTAAAATCAAAGAAGTAAATTAAACTAGAGAAGGAGTTGAGAAATTGTACCTCAAATGCGCTACAAAACAAAGATTAGTACACATGCCTTGATCAAAGATATCAAATAATCAACCCTAAGTTTCTAGCTTAAATCTATCAATCATGGAAAGAATTGACAAAACTATGAATTCCTTTTGATTAGTTGGAGCCATAGCACCTCTATGGATATACAAGCCTCAACTGGGAGCCAATTTAATGTCCATATAGGGGTTCTATAATCCCAACACGATCATAAGGAATCCATGTTTATGTTCAATTAGGTTGATGAAGCCAAATTTTATCCAAGAACTAGTTCTAATCATAAGCATCAATATACATGAATGAATGAATGAATATGAACAAGAATGAGATATGAATTTATTCACTAATTTGGATCACTTAGCCTCTGGATTTAATCTAAATTATCATTATTCAAGACATGATTTGGGTCCCAAGACATTAGGAAACCATTTAACTTTAAATCAATGAGACTAGACAAAAACAGAGACCGTTTCTCATAAATTACAGAGAGTAGACTTGACTTTCAAAGATAGAAAAACCATACTTCCAACGGTTGGATCTTAATGATTTTTGGGTATAATATGCCTCCATGAGTCTAGTTTTAACCCAAAAAGAAAATCAAGGTTTGAACGGTTAGATCTCTGGGAATATGAAAAAAACTAGACGTCACTCATGAATCTACAACTCTCTGTCCAGAAATCTTGTATGATTTTCTAAAAATAGAAAACAAATGCGAAATACTTAGTTCTTTTTAAGGTATCTTCCTAACACATTGAAATAATTAGAAAAAATTATTTTGGGTCAAGAAAGATCGATTAAGGTTCTGATTTATTAATTTTAAAACGGACTTACTGTTCTGAAATTTTGGACAGAGAGTTGCTTGTTTTGAAATCACAAGACCAAACCATCTTGAACATGGAATTTCATTAAAACAAAAATCACAGAGGTACTTAAATGGGTTATTAACATCCTCCAATTGGTCTCATCCAATTCCAATGAACCATGATTTTATAAAAAAATCTTTGATCACAATTGGTTTATGGATTCACTGCACCTTTGTTGGATTAATGTTCTTAGTTTGAATCAAACTTGAACAACACCTAGTTCATCTCCCAAATACATGGTCCTTGAGGGATATAAACTTTATGTATCTTAATCTACTCTCAAATCAATGGTCCTTGGACCCAAAAATCATATGAACCTTCATAAGGTATAGAAATAACTCTATGAGATTCAATTTGGAGGACTTAAGTCATGAACTAAGACTTAATTCCATCAAACAAAACATGGATATAACAATGACCCACTTTAATCTCCATATAAGCCATAAGACCATAGGAGACTAATGGATCAACCTAAAGAGGATCCAATGAGATATTGAAGATCTCATAGATTTCCAAGAGAAAATGGAGACAAGGAGAAGTAAAATCAAAGTCTCCATGAAACCCAAATAACAAATGCTTTCATAACTTGTTTTGTTTTAAAATCCAAGGCTATTTCTAGATCCAAACTAATGAAGGCAACTTATGAAACTTCAATCAGAAACTCTGTGGTGTGTGATGAAATAAGGTAGGAATAGAGGTTTTGAAAATGTGTAAAAGTCCTAGATCTATCAGTATGTGATTGAAGTATATATAATAAGTATAGGAATAAGGATTTAACCTCTAGATCTTCTCAGGATTTGATTGATTTGGAGAGATCCAAGCCTTACAAGCAATGCTCTTCTTCTTCTTTCTTGAAGTTTCAAGGTTCTTCAATGGAGATTTGAGGAATTGAGTATATTGGGTAGGATTTGTATGGGGTTTTTGGGTTTCTCTCTCTTTATTTCTCTAAGAACAAACTTCATCTTCAAAATTCAGCCTCTCTTTCTAAGATTCAAGTCTCATCTTCAAGGTTCAAGTCTCTCTCTCAAGATTCAAGTCTCCAACCTCTCAAAATGAGAGAAAATTGAGTTTTTTTTTTATAGACTTTCATTATCTTAGGGGCTAAGATAAGGGTAGATAGGTCAATTAGAGATGGTGGGAGCATGGTTTGCATGACCTAGGAGTAGTAAACACGTACATAAAAAACGGCATCGTTTGGTGCATTCATTTGATCAAAGATTGAAAAAGATTTTTGGCTTAAAAATGCAAACCAGCCCAGGCCGACACTCAATGAAGATGGAACGGCACTCGCTGAGTGCTGCAGTGGCATTCACTGACTGCCGTTCGGGCACTCTGAGTGCTGCTGCATAGCAGTCCAGTACTATTCACAGCAACTCAGCACCTTAATTTCATTTCATGTCATTTAAGTAAATGTCGTTTAGTTATTTACTTAAGACATTAAATGTAATTAAGAAAATACCTCCCATTTGGATTTAATAAAAATATCTAAAAAATCAAAATCCTTAAGGAAAAAAAATCAACTCTCCCTCCGAAGGCAAAATTTCCAATTTCCTACACAATTCTTCTTAAAGACCTTTTGATTTCTCAATGTTCCTTTCATTTAATTATTCTTAAAAATCATTTCTAGCATAAGGGAGACCCAATGAACAATTATCGGGACTTTTCATCTTGAAATTTGAAAATTTTACGATTGACACCCTTTTGACCCATTGACTTTCACTGGGTCAACTGTTGACTTTTTCGGGGTTCATGCTGAATTTCTCTCTTTTTCAAAATGGTTTTAAGATGCTCCGAGGACAATGCCGTGTTTCTATACATGTTCAAAACTCATAGTCCACAAGGTGATAGGTAAATGAAAATTTTGGTATTTTTGACTGAAAAGGACGATTTTGGACCGAGATTCTTCTTGGAATAGAATCAGATTGCTTGTAAGAGTATTGATTCCGACAAGACATATTCATCATTGATCTCCAAAGGTAAATCTGTAACACCCTGTAATTTCTTTTTCATTAATAAATGAATATTTAATTTTAATTGCTATTCATAATATTTATCTGGGGTCAAACTGTAATTTTCATAAATATAAAAAATTACTTTCAATGGATTTGAAACTGTATCTATATTTTTTTTACGACTGGGAAGTTAATTCCTACGTTAATATGATTTTCTGTATTTTTTATTTTTTTTAACTGTTATATACCAGTTTAAGTTTTAATCTGTGTTTTTATGTGTCTTAGGTGTGGGAGCACGTGAGCTCAACCACACTGGGCGAAATCTTCCCCTTGCTTGGAGCCTACACATTTTTATCAGTATATATTTATGTGTATACTTCTCTCTCTCTCATTCTCTCACAGTCTTTCATCTCTAACTCTCAATCTCCCTCTAATTCTCTCAACTCTCTAATACTCTCTCAAGATCAATACACACACATACAGATTATGTATGATATATACACACATACAGTGACACATTTATAGATACATATATATATAATTCAAGGACGGGAAGAATTTCATTGACAACGGAATTTTCAGCAGAATTCTCGATCTCAAATTCTCTGAATAATCACCTCTGTGAGTATTATAAACTCACTCTCAACGTTTATATATGTATATTTTAGTGTATATAGATGTGTATATACATATATATGTATAATCATCATTGAAGCTTGAAAATTTGAGTTTTACAAAAGTTAACCAAAATCAATTCCATGAATTGGGAATGAAAGATCTTAGTCCCAATAAGCTGCGGTTCGAATACTACGGCTTAATTTATCCGTATCGCGACGTATCGTTGATTTAAAGTTTTGTCACCTCTCGGTTTTACGTGAAATCCGAGAGCCACGATTGAAATTAGTTTAAACCGATCACGTATTCATAATCCTTGCGGAAAAATGAAGAAATCCATATATTATATGTCTTGGTTGAAGCAGAATTGAGAAATGGGTCAAAAACAGGCTTCAAACTCGTAACAGGGGAGAAACTGCTGATACCAATCGATTGGCACTTTTACCAATCGATTACCAAGTCATCCAATCGATTGACCTGTCATCCAATATATTGACACTTTTGCCAATCAATTGGCATGTTTCAACACTGACGACTTTTACTAAAATTGTCATAACTTTCTCTAGGAAACTCGAAAACGCGCACCGTTCGAAGCGTTGGAAACTAGACTCAAAGATCTTTTATTTGATATGTAATTCATCCATAAAAATTATAACTCATTTTTAAGGGCATTGCTTTGAAGTGGATCTGCTTGTGTACTAGTAGCTGTAAAAAGCGTATGAAGGTAGTTTTTGACGAATTTACCTCTTGTTTCATATATGACTTGATAATTTATATCATGGCTGCTAACTCAATGATTCTAAGTACATTGTACCTTGTTAATAAAGAAGAATAAAAAAGACTTGGTTTCTCATACGTTTGTTTGGTGTTATAATTTCATGGACATTGGCATGCATGATAGGGTCGAGGTGGAGTCGGCATGCATGGTGTGTGAGAAAGCGTGAAAAAAGAGTAGAGAGTGGCGGTCTGGTGGTTGACCTCAATATCGAGCAGATATTATTCCTGGTATTGGAGGCGGTAGTGTGGTGTACGACTTAGATATCGATCGGATTTTATTCCTGGTTTCTAAGGCGCTCGTTTCGGATATCGATCAGATATTATTCCTGGTATCCGAAGCGAAAGTATCCGAAGTGAAGGTTGGTCGTGATCGACCCAGATATCGATCGGATATTATTCCTGGTATCTGAGGCGATAGCGTGGTGTGCGACCTCAATATCGATCGGATATTATTCCTGGTATTGGAGGCGACAGTGTTGTGTACGACTTAGATATCAATCGGATATTATTCCTAGTAGCTAAGGCGCGCGTTTCGGATATCGATCGGATATTATTCCTGGTATCCGAAGCGATGGTATGGTGTGCGGTTTGGATATCGATCGGATATTATTCCTGGTATCCAAGGCGACGATGTGTTGTGCGACCTAGGTACTGAGCGGATATTATTCCTGGTATTTGAGGTAATGGTTTGGTTGAGTCAAGTTTTGTTGAGAGAAAAGAGTCAGAAAGATGAGATGTTACATTGTGCATGCACGGTCGCATATTTATTGCTCATATTATTATCCCCCGTGACTTATGTTGAAGTTGGAACCTTGAATCTATTGTTCTATCAGTTTATATTACATTGTGGTTATATATGCTTATATATATACATTGCGAGCATATGTTTATTTTGCTCACCAGCTTGCATAAGCTGACGGCGTTGATGCGTCCTGGATTCTATGTCCAGATTTTCTAGGTCAGGAGCAGCCAGAGTATTTTGACTATGCTACTTAGAGTCAGGAGACTTTCCAGGAGGCTTCTTTATACTTCTTATGTCTTTTAATTTGGAGTTGTAATAGAAATTATGATAGATTTGAATAAGGCGGTTTGTGCCTAAGTTTATAACTGATGTAACAGTTTAGTAAGTTTTAATTTCAGAGCTTATGTTTATTAGTATCCTTTCCTTTAGAAATGCTGTTAAGTTATTTATTGCAGGGACAATTGATCATACTTAGGGGTGGGCACACTTCGGGTCAACCCGAAAAATCGACCCGAACCCGAATTTTTAAAAATTTAGGTTCGGATTATAACCGAACCGAACTTATTTCAGTTTGAAACCGAACCATTTTAATAAGTTCAGTTCAATTTTCGGAATGAAAATTAGGTTCGGGTCGAACCCGAATAACCGAAGTTCAAATACCATATAAAAATCAAGTGAGAAAATTATTAGGGTTAAAACTTAAAAAGTAGACCCCCAACTCCAAGCCCCAAACGGCGGGCCCCTTATTCTTCTCCTCTTATTCTACTGACTCTCCCTCAGTCCCTCTCTGGCTCTCTCATCTCTCAGCTCTGCTCTCTCTATCTCTCAGTCTCTCTCAAGTCTCTCTCTATCTCGATTCTCTCAGTCTCTATCTCAGAATCTCTCACTCTCTTAGTCCCTCTCTCTATCTCTCGACTCTCAGTCCCTCTATCCCGCAAGCCCACCACAGGTCCACCACCACAGCTGACAGCACCGCACCACCACCGGTCCTCCACCACCTCTACAGCGTCGGCCGACTCGGCAGGACCACCAGAGGCTGCAGAGCACCGGTAATCGGAATCCCCTTCGGTTTTTTTTCTTATTCTGGATTATTTTTTTGTTCTTGATCTGTATTGAATCTATTGATTTGTGATTAGGGATTTAGGGTTAGGAGCTTAGGGTCTTTTAACTTCAAAGGTATTTGTGATTAGGGATTTGGAAGAAAAAACTGAATTCTTGCCATCGACTTGAAAAAACTGAATTCTTGCCATTGACTTCAAAGGTATAATAATTTTGTATTTTAATTTGTATTATTTTTGGTTGTATTGATTTAGTTTAATAGTTGTAGTAGGTCTTCCTTAATTAATTAGGGATTTAGTTGGATAAGTGCTTTAATGTTTTGGGGTTAATTGCTAGTGGTGGATTAGTGGTATTCCTTAGTTCATGGGTTCTTGAGGATGAGTTCTTGTAAACATGGCAGGATGTTGTAACTATGAAAATCACTTTAAAACAAAAGTAATTTTCAAAATTATAACATGTTGGGACCAAATTGCAATATATTAAGACTAGAATTACTAGGATTTATGATACATCCAAAACCACTAGGATCTATCATCGTATTTTCCTTCACCAACATAAAAACCACCTTAGGTACATACACAAAACATAGCAAAGACTACTACTTAATTAAGTGCTGGCGGCGCATTCAGGAGGGAAGCCCTGAGGAAATCTTTTTTGTGTCCGTACAATAGTTATTAGTTGTAGATCATATACGATTGATTTACTTGAGTATTCGCAAAGACTACTACTGCATAATGTTACATTTCATATTGACAGTAATAAACATGACTAGAAAGATGGTTGGTTGTTAAGAAGTCATTTCATGTCTGTCACACTATATCATTATGATTTATGCTGATGTGGTGTGTGGATCTACTCACATTGAGTCAATAGCCCAAATTGTCTAGAAAAATGTGGTTTGAACACAAGGGACCCATCCAAAATACTTAAATGAATAAAGCATATGCATAAGTCAATAAACTACAAGTTCCTCATAATACTTGAATGAATAAATTTGTTACAATATGCGGTGCTGATTTGAGTCTTATCTTTTGTTTAATGTTGAAATGGGCTTAAACTTATGTTGTCTTTGAACTTTTCTCTCTTACTTAGGTAACATTTAAAACTTTTCTCTACTATGTCGAAAGAAAGTGTAAACATTGACATCGACAATGACAATGACAATGCCAATGATAATATTGACAATGACACTGTAAATTCGTTACTGGAAAAAAAAAAAGGAAAGACATAAAACCAAGATCGGTGGATTGGAGTCATTTTACTAAGTACACTGATGAGAAAGGTGAGAAGAAAGCAAAGTGTAACTATTGTGGGAAATCGTATGCGGCTGATCCAAAAACATGTGGGACTGGTTCATTGAAAAATCACTTGGTCAGTTGTAAGGCAAACCCATACAACCATGACCTTAGCCAAACAAAACTTACTTGGTTTCAATCAGGCGGTAGTGAAACAGGGGGTAGTACATTGGGCACTTGGCGATTTGAGTGTGAGGCTTCTAGGAAGGTACTCGGTGAGATGTTAATTACTGATGAGCTCCCATTTAGTTTTGTTGAGCATCCCGGGTTTCAAAAATTTGTCTCAATTTCATTACCACCTGAATTCCGCCTTCCATCATGAAGAACAATTAATAGAGATTGTTATGATCTCTATTTGCAAGAGAGGTCAAAATTAAAAATCTTGTTGAAGGAATCGAATAGGAGGGTTTGTCTTACCACAGATACGTGGTCATCTTTGCAAAGAATCAATTATATGGTTCTCACAGCACACTTTATTGATAACAATTGGACATTGCAAATTTTTTTTTTAATTTTTGTCCAATGAAAAGTCATAGAGGTGAGGACATTGGAATTGCAATTGAGAAATGCTTACTTGATTGGGATATTGATAAAGTGTTGGCAATTACGGTCGATAATGCTAGTTCTAATGATGTGGCAGTTGCATACTTGAAGAGGAGGTTTGACACTTGGGGAACAAATGTGTTAGGTGGTAAGCATCTTCATGTGAGGTGCACAACACACATTATAAACTTTGTGGTTGTTGATGGCGTCAAAGAAGTAGGTGAGTCTGTTGCTCGAGTTCGTGCAGCCGTGAGATTTGTTAGGCAATCACCAGCTAGATTAAGAAGATTCAAAGAGTGTGTTGAGTTTGAAAAGATTAAGAGTAAGAAATTGTCATGCCTTGATGTTCCCACTAGGTGGAACTCCACATATTTAATGTTAGATACTGCGGAGAAGTTTGAGAGAGCCTTTGAGAGGTATAGCTTGCAAGATTCAACTTATAACTCTGATCTAACGGCTAGTGAGGGAAAAGGGGTGCCAACTGAGGAAGATTGGGCTAATGTAAGGTGTTTAGTTCGGTTTTTAGAACATTTTTATCACCTAACATTGAGGATCTCTGGCTCTCTATATGTCACATCCAATTCATTTGTCAGTGAAATTAGTGATGTTTTGACTTTGTTGAAAGAGATGCAATCTAGTAATGACATTGAAATGAGTTTTATGGCAACAAAGATGAGGGCTAAGTATGACAAGTATTGGGGAGATCCGGAAAAGATGAACTTGTTGATTTTTATTGCAATGGTATTGGATCCTCGTCACAAGTTTGGGTTTGTGGAGTTTGCCATTAAGAAAATGTATGGGGAATTTGGGGGACACAATCTCTTTTTGTTGGTGAAAGATGCAACATATAATATGTTTAAAGAGTATGAACAACTAAACTCACCCAAATCCACCACATTTTCATCTTCATCTTCCCGACCATCAACGAGGCGATCTAATATGACAATGGATGTGGAGCGGCTGGAGCCTACTAATAAGAGGAGAGATTTATTGAAGAAAGAGTACAATCAGTTTAAACTTGATAGTGGGAATGTTGATGCTAAGTCAGAATTGGATAGGTATCTTGGTGAGGCTACCGAAGATGATGATGACTTTGACATCTTAAAGTGGTGGAGGGTTAATTTGCCTCGATTTCCTATCCGTTCACAGATGACCCGTGATGTATTGGCAATTCCTATCAGTACCGTGGCATCTGAGTCTGCATTTAGTACTAGAGGGCGTGTTCTTGATGCATTTAGGAGCTCCCTGACTCCGAAGATAGTACATGCCATTATATGTGCTCAGGATTGGTTGCGTCCCAAATCTCGCGTAGTTAGTGTTGAGGAGGATTTAGACAATCTTGATCAAGTTGAGGAAGGTAAGTAATAAAACAAAATAGCAATCTACTTATGTTTTAGTTTTAGACTTTCAGTTTATAGTTATTTACTTGTAAATTATGACTTGTTCAATTATGAACTAATTGAAGGTCAATCTTTTTTATTTGTAGAGTTGTTGAAGATTGCAAATGACTCCAATGTTGTAGATCTTTGAAGGTGGTGACTCGGGAGCGTTACTACTTAGTTGTTTGAGATAATGAATTAATGTTTATGTTTGATTGTTTGAGCTCATGGACTGTTTATGTTTGAGACTGTGTATTAAATTCCTAATGTTTATGTGTTTTTTGAGCAAATGAGCTCATGGACTGTTGGACTTGGACTTGGACATGTATCAATTATCATCTATGTCACTATGTGGACTGTGGACTGCTAAGTGCTAACTGATTGGTATTTGGTTATTTCAAATTTTCATATTTGGTATCACCGTATGGTTCGTATCATCATGTTATTTGTGGTGGTTGTATTGTTGTATTTGATATATGGTTACAGGTGAATAGTTTAATTATTTACTTATGGATTTGAAGAATTGAAGGTGCCAAGGTGGTGACATGTTTGTTCTTATTAATTTTTCACTTGTTTATTCTTATTATTTACTTGTTGAGTTGTGAGTACTGAGTAGTGAGTAGTGGCCAGTGGGCTTGTGGAGACTGGAGTTGTGGTGGTCCTGGTGGACCGGTGGTTGTGTGGTTTGTTATCATTTATTTTTATTATTCATTTTTATATTAGTAAATGTTCATTTACGATATTTCTTATTTGTTAACTTGCAATTTGCAAGGGAGGGAGAGGGAGGCTGAGAGGCTTTGAGAATCTGAGATTAAGAGAGAGAGAGAGAGAGAAAAAAAAAATAAAACAAAAAAACGCTTTTAAAAAAAAATCAGTTTAATCTCAACCCGAAATATCAACCCGAACCCGAACTTTACTTCGGAACCTAAACCATAGTTTCGAACTTTATTTCAGTTTGGATTTCGGCACCAAAACTCCCAACCCGAACTTACCGGTTCGAACCCGAACTTATCGGTTCGAACCCGAACTTATCGGTTTGAACCCGAACTGTCCGTTTGCCCACCCCTGGTCATACTCACTTGTCACCACCTACGAGTCCATAAAGGAAATTAAATGCTTTTCTGAATTATGCTACGTCGGGGCGTGACAGGCTTTTTGGTATTAGAGCCAGGTTATGGATCGACCAATTGTCCAAGACACATAGGATCTCCTGTTAAGATAGAATTAAGATAAGATAGTTTGACTTCATTCCGTATTTAGTCGCTTTCTATCGTTGAGAACTTTCTTTCTTCTCGAGAGATTGACCGAATTCTTGTTGATCAATAGATAGGTACCGTTCTCTCGATTATATGGCTGGAAGAAATCTCAGGAATCGTCCCGCTATTAAAGCTGCACCCCCGGTAGTAGATCCAACTGGAATGTTTGAGGCTTTTGTAAGGAGGTTGGAGAGGGTTAGCGATCAAAACACAATGAACAATAATCAGAATGGGAATCATAACGGGAATGGGAGGCAAGCCCACCAGACTGGAGATAAGCTTCTCAAGGAATTTCGTGCTCTGCGACCTGAGCATTTTGCTGGGACTGATGAACCCTGGCAAGCGGAACAGTGGCTACGCCAGATGGAATGTATCTTTGAGACCATAGAGCGCACTGATCTGGAGAAGAAGCGTCTGGCTATCTTTCAGCTATCTTATACAGCGGCTGATTGGTGGGATGCTGAAAAGGCGACCATAGGGGAATAAGCTACAAGGAGAATGCCGTGGGTGGTGTTCAAGGAAAGATTTCTTGAGAAGTATTTTCCTGAAGAAGAGAAGGACAAGAGAGAGAAAGAGTTTATGGAATTGACTCAAGGGAATCTGACTGTCCGTGAGTATACTACTCGATTTGAGCGTTTGTCTCGCTTTGCTCCACATATGGTGGACACACCTCAGAAGAAAATCAAGAAGTATCACCGGGGTCTCAACTTGTCTCTCCGACATCTGACTATGGGGCACCTGAACCAGTCATTTGAAGCTCTGGTAAGGTTGGCTACAAGACTGGAAAATGATGGTTGCCAGAATTCAAAACCATTTGGGAATTGACCTCCACAGAAGGGCTATCCCGGACAGAAACTGGTGTACCCTCAGGGACAGAAAAGGCTTGGGATGGAGGAAAGAAACCTCAACAGACACAAGCAGTACATCAGTATCCGCCTCGAGCAACAGGAGGGAACAACAACAATAACTGCTTCAATTGTGGTAATCCCGGTCACCGAGCTAAAGATTACAGAGTACCTAGGCGTGCCGATCGTCCAGGACTTGTATGCTATAACTGTGGGATACCAGGTCACATGAGTAAGGATTGCAGAGCCCCCAGGAAAAATAATCATGGTCAGCAAGGACAGGCCCGTCTGAATGCTGTTATTCCCGAGGCTGCTGGTTATGAGGAAATAGGTTATGACAAAGGTACTTATGAGGAGGGATTGCCCGAGCAATAGATAGTGGAAGGTACTCTAACCTTGTTTAACTCTCATGTTAAAGTTTTATTTGACACGGGTGCTACACATTCCTTTATATCTGTTAAGATTGTTCGGAAGTTGGGTATAGTACCGCAACGTTTAGAGGAAGCTCTGAGTGCTATCTCCCCATTAGGGACCACCGTCAAGTTATTACATGTATGTAAGGATTTTCCTCTACGGTTAGGAGACCGTGAACTTTTGGCAAGATTGGTGGTTCTGTCGATGAAGGAGTTCGATATAATCCTGGGAATGGATTGGCTCGAGAAGAATCATGCGAAGTTGGATTGTGCAAGGAAGAGGACCACATTTGCAGACAATGGGAATCGACCCTTCGATTTTCAATGTAACCCTTCGGGTGATATGTTCCTCACCAGATGCCTAGCAAACATTGAGGTTGTCAGTGCAGAGGTGACAGTGTCATCAATACCGGTGATCAAAGAGTTTGAGGAAGTATTCTGAGATATTTCTGGATTACCACCTGAGAGGGACATAGAATTCTGTGTGTAACTGGTGCCAGGCACTCGACCTATAACCAAGGTTCTCTACAGGATGGCCCCTACAGAGTTATTGGAGCTGAAGGAACAAGTTCAAGAACTTGAGAAGTTGGGTTTTGTTCGTCCAAGTACTTCACCCTGGGGAGCACCAGTGTTATTCGTGAAGAAGAATGATGGGACAATGTGGTTGTGTATTGTCTACCGGGAATTGAATAAGGTTACTATCAAGAATAAGTATCCTTTACCTCGAATAGACGATCTGTTTGATCAATTGTAAGGAGCCACGACCTTTTCTAAGATTGATCTACGGTCAGGGTATCACCAATTGAGGGTGCGGAAGGAAGACATACCTAAGACTGCTTTCAGGACAAGGTACGGACACTATGAGTTCTTAGTGATGCCGTTTGGGATGACGAATGCTCCGGCTGTGTTTATGGACTTGATGAACAGAGTATTTAAGCCCTACTTGGATCAATTTGTTATAGTCTTTATTGACGATATTTTGATCTATTCCAAGTCAGAAGAAGAGCATGAACTCCATCTACGAATTGTGATGCAGACTCTCAAAGATCACCGCCTATATGCTAAATTCAACAAGTGTGAATTCTGGCTTCAGGAAGTTAAGTTCCTCGGGCATGTGATCTCACAACAAGGAATCGCGGTTGACTCCTCAAAGACCGATGCAGTGGCAAATTGGACTCAGCCAACCAATGCTATAGAAGTCAGAAGTTTTCTGGGACTCGCCGGTTACTATCGGAGATTTGTGGAGGGATTCTCAAAGATAGCGGCCCCATTGACTGGTTGGACTAAGAAAGATTTGAAGTTTGAATGGACAGATAAGCATGAACGCGCCTTTCTGGAGTTGAAATAAAGACTGACAACAGCGCCAGTGCTTGCAATACCAAAGGATGGTGAGAAGTTCACTATTTTCAGTGACGCCTCTTATCAAGGACTGGGATGTGTTCTTATGCAAGATGGAAAGGTTATAGCCTATGGTTCACGACAGTTAAAGCCAAATGAATTGAATTACCTAACTCATGATTTGGAGCTAGCAGCCGTAGTATTCGCGCTTAAGATCTGGAGACACTACCTCTATGGAGAGAAGTTCGATTTATTCTCAGACCACAAGAGCCTCAAGTATTTGTTTACTCAGAAAGAGCTAAACATGAGGCAATGCCGGTGGATGGAACTGATCAAGGACTATGACTTTACATTAGAGTACCACCCTAGTAAGGCTAATGTAGTTGCTGACGCCCTAAGTCGGAAACCTCGAGGAATGATTGCTTCATTGATGATAAGGGAATGGAAAGCTTTAGAGACAATCACTGAATTTGATATACAGATTTATGAGGGAATTGACGGACATCACCTTGGATGCCTCATGGTTCAACCAACACTTGTGAGTCGAATTATCGAGGCCCAGAAGGAAGATGAGAAATTTCAAGTATGGTTCGCAAAGATGTTAGAGAAGGACCCGACGGAATGGAAGATTGGGGCCGATGGAGGGTACAGATGTCAAGACAGATTGTGTGTGCCAGATTCAAGAGACTTGAGAAAAGATATTCTTGAAGAAACACATAAATCAAGACTGACAGTATACCTAGGAGGAACAAAGATGTATAAAGATTTGAAGAGAAACTTCTGGTGGGAAGGGATGAAACGAGAAGTAGCCGAGTTTGTGTCTTAATGTTTGACTTGTCAACAAGTGAAGGCCGAACATCAGAGACCCTCGGGATTGTTGCAACCCTTACCTGTTCGAGGATGGAAGTGGGAACACATGACTATGGATTTCGTGGTTGGACTACCCCGGTCACAACAGAACCATGACACGGTTTGGGTAATTGTGGATCGTCTAACGAAGTCCGCACACTTCATCGCGTACAATATGACTTACCCAGTAGAAAGGATGAGTCGAATGTACCTGCAGCAAGTGGTGCAATTGCACGGTGCACCTGTGTCTATCGTATCAGACTGCGATGCACGCTTTACATCAGGATTTTGGAAAAGTCTGCAGAAGGCTATGGGAACTTCGCTCAAGATGAGTACTGCATTCCATCCTCAGACCGATGGACAGACCGAGCGTGTTAATCAGATTATGGAAGATATGCTGAGCGCTTGTGCAATCAATTTTGAAGGATCTTGGGAGACGCACTTACCGTTGGTCGAATTTACGTATAACAGTTATCACTCGAGTATTGGGATGGCACCGTTCGAAGCCTTGTACGGATGGCCATGTCGATCTCCACTGTGTTAGGCAGAAGTGGGAGAAACAGAACTTTTGCGACCAGATTTGGTGAGAGAAACCAATAAGAAGATTTCACTAGTCAAAGAAAGAATGAAAACTGCACAGAGCAGGCACAAGAGTTATGCGGATCGACGTCGAAAGGATTTGGAGTTCGGTATCGGTGATCACGTCCTCCTTAAAGTTTCACCCGTTCGGGGAGTAGTACGTGTTGGTCAGAAAAGAGAGAAGTTGGCACCTCGTTTCATCGGACCATTCGAGGTTTTGGAGCGTGTTGGGAAAGTGGCTTATCGACTCGCGTTGCCACCAAAGATGTCTGGTGTTCATAACGTATTCCATGTCAGTATGTTAAGGAAATACATACGGGATCCTTCACATGTGGTAAATTTTGATGATATTGAGACAAGTCAGAATATCGTCTACAAGGATAGACCTGTGAGGATTCTTGACCAGAGTATCAAGAGGCTGAGAAGAAGAGACGTTCCTTTGGTTAAGGTTCAGTGGAGGCATCATGACGAGGGAGAAGCGTCGTGGGAGTTAGAGTCGGACATGAGCACTAGATACCCCGAGTTGTTTCAGGATTAGTTAGCTCAGATTTCGGGGCGAAATCTCTATTAAGGTGGGTAGAGGGTAACACCCTGTAATTTCTTTTTCATTAATAAATGAATATTTAATTTTAATTGCTATTTATAATATTTATCTGGGGTCAAACTGTAATTTTCATAAATATAGAAAATTACTTTCAATGGATTTGAAACTGTATCTATATTTTTTTTTTACGACTGGGAAGTTAATTCCTATGTTAATATGATTTTATGTATCTTTTATTTTTTTTAACTGTTATATACCAGTTTAAGTTTTAATCTGCGTTTTTACCGTGTCTTAGGTGTGGGAGCAAGTGAGCTCAACCACACTGGGCGAAATCTTCCCCTTGCTTGGAGCCTACACATTTTTATCAGTATATATTTATGTATATACTTCTCTCTCTCTCTCTCTCTCTCATTCTCTCACAGTCTCTCATCTCTAACTCTCAATCTCCCTCTAATTCTCTCAACTCTCTAATACTCTCTCAAGATCAATACACACACATACAGATTATGTATGATATATACACACATACAGTGACACATTTATAGATACATATATATTTATATATATAATTCAAGGACGGGAAGAATTTCATTGACAACAGAATTTTCGGCGGAATTCTCGGTCTCAAATTCTCTGAATAATCACCTCTGTGAGTATTATAAACTCACTCTCAACGTTTATATATGTATATTTCAGTGTATATAGATGTGTATATATATATATGTATAATCACCATCGAAGCTTGAAAATTTGAGTTTTACAAAAGTTAACCAAAATCAATTCCGTGAATTGGGAATGAAAGATCTTAGTCCCAATAAGCTGCGGTTCGAATACTACGGCTTAATTCATCCGTATCGCGACGTATCGTTGATTTAAAGTTTTGTCACCTCTCGATTTTAGGTGAAATCCGAGAGCCATGATTGAAATTAGTTTAAACCGATCACGTATTCATAATCCTTGCGGAAAAATGAAGAAATCCATATATTATATGTCTTGGTTGAAGCAGAATTGAGAAATGGGTCAAAAACAGGCTTCAAACTCGTAGCAGGGGAGAAACTGCTGATACCAATCGATTGCCAAGTCATACAATCGATTGATATGTCATCCAATCGATTGACACTTTTGCCGATCGATTGGCATGTTTCAGCACTGACGACTTATACTAAAACTGTCATAACTTCCTCTAGGAAACTCGAAAACGCGCACCGTTTGAAGCGTTGGAAACTAGACTCAAAGACCTTTCATTTGATATGTAATTCATCCATAAAAATTATAACTCATTTTTAAGGGCATTGCTTTAAAGTGGATCTGCTTGTGTACTAGTAGCTGTAAAAAGCGTCTTAAGGTAGTTTTTGATGAATTTACCTCTTGTTTTATATATGACTTGATAATTTATATCATGGCTGCCAACTCAATGATTCTAAGTACATTGTATCTTGTTAATAAAGAAGAATAAAAAAGACTTGGTTTCTCGTTCGTTTGTTTGGTGTTACAATTTCATGGACATTGACATGCATGATAGGGTCGAGGTGGAGTCGACATGCATGGTGTGTGAGAAAGCGTGGAAAAAGAGTAGAGAGTGGCGGTCTGGTGGTCGACCTCAATATTGAGCGGATATTATTCCTGGTATTCGAGGCGGTAGTGTGGTGTACGACTTAGATATCGATCGGATATTATTCCTGGTATCTAAGGCGCTCGTTTCGGATATTATTCCTGGTATCCGAAGCGATGGTTGGTCGTGATCGACCCAGATATCGATCGGATATTATTCCTGGTATCTGAGGCGATAGCGTAGTATGCGACCTCAATATCGATCGGATATTATTCCTGATATTGGAGGCGACAGTGTTGTGTACGACTTAGATATCGATCGGATATTGTTCTTGGTATCTAAGGCGCGCGTTTCGGATATCGATCGGATATTATTCCTGGTATCCGAAGCGATGGTATGGTGTGCGGTTTGGATATCGATCGGATATTATTCCTGGTATCCAAGGCGACGATGTGTTGTGCGACCTAGGTACTGAGCGGATATTATTCCTGGTATCTGAGGTAATGGTTTGCTTGAGTCGAGTTTTGTTGAGAGAAAAGAGTCAGAAAGATGAGATGTTACATTGTGCATGCACGGTCGCATATTTATTGGTCATATTATTATCCCCCGTGACTTATGTTGAAGTTGGAACCTTGAATCTATTGTTCTATCAGTTCATATTACATTGTGGTTATATATGCTTATATATACATTGCGAGCATATGTTTATTTTGCTCACCAGCTGGCATAAGCTGACGGCGTTGATGCGTCCTGGACTCTATGTCCAGATTTTCCAGGTCAGGAGTAGCCAGAGTATTTTGACTATGCTACTTAGAGTCAGGAGACTTTCCAGGAGGCTGCTTTATACTTCTTATGTCTTTTAATTTGGAGTTGTAATAGAAATTATGATAGATTTGAATAAGGCGGTTTGTGCCTAAGTTTATAACTGATGTAACAGTTTAGTAAGTTTTAATTTCGGAGCTTATGTTTATTAGTATCCTTTCCTTTAGAAATGCTGTTAAGTTATTTGTTGCAGGGACAATTGGTCATACTCACTTGTCACGACCTACGAGTCCATAAAGGAAATTAAATGCTTTCCTGAATTATGCTACGTCGGGGCGTGACAAAATCCCCCTAAGTTTAATAGCTCGGTCAAAATTGGGGTGTCTACAAAGATGCTTTTCAAACAAATGGGGGAGGTTTCGAGAACAGAATCGACCTCGGTTGTTGACCTATGGAGAGCTTGGGAGGTATCTATTTGACCTCGTTTCTTTTATCTTGCTATGGCATCAATTTATTGGCTTTCATCTTATCTATTACTTGACAGATTTGGAGCTTTGAGTACCTTGGGATATTGGCTCCTAGGCCCATGGACCTAAGTGCGAACATATTTCTGCTGGGGCTAAGGTGGCGAAAGGAAAAGGTGAACGTGATGGTTGGGGCTCACAACCTTAAAAAGTGCCAAGACTTCCCATAACCAGCCTTACTGAGGATGTAGTGACATAGAATCCTTGGGCCGGGATAGCTCACTCTACGACATCTATTTACGGGACATCATCCTCTTTATCGAGACAAAGGTTCTTACTAACGGGTCCCTATAGTGAGGCATGGTACTTAGGTGAAAGGGTTCTAAGGAAAGTTTGCCTATTGGATCATTTCGTCATTCCTAAAGTCCCATCTCCTACCATGCTTACGGCGCACAAGCTTACAAAAAATGGCCTAGATGAGGCAATCAATGGAGAGGATGCCGTTTGCTTAATGGTTGATGAATGAAGCTATGAGAATTTTCGGGTTTCCTACTTGATGCCGAACTTTACCTTGATAGGACAGGTCGAGGTATGCTTCTACTTTTAAATCTTTCATTTCTCTTTCTTTTTTTCTCAATCTATTAACATGCTTTACGGTGCAGGCTGGCCCTTCTATCGGTGGTGTTGGGAGTTCGAGTACTAGGGCTCCTGGCGGCAAGTCCTCTACTCATGAGGGAGATTGACAAACACTGAATATTGCACATTCATGTACTAATATAATAGACATAATGCTCATTTAATCCCCCATATTCCTAGTTTTACATGCATATTTGATTTAATATAATTTAATGGTGACGTTACTAAAATGCTTGTAATTATGTGTTTTTACATATTTTATATGTTTAGGTAAAAATGAAGTGAAATAAAGGGAAGGAAAGAAGTAGCAATCACACCGTAGTATTTCTCGTATATTATTGTCAAAGTATGAATAGTGAAAAAATCTGTAAACTTTGAAAAGTAGAATCTAAAAAAAAAAAAGAAACACAAAACGTTGAAAAACAAAACCATTGAAAGTGATGTTCCTTCCTCTAACTCTCTCTCCATCTCTCTGTCTATTTACTTCCTTTACAGGGTATGTCAGAAGAGGGGAGAAAAACAAGGCGCGAGGAAGAAAATTGAGACCGCGAAAAGGAAATGGCAAAGCTTGTGCCAAGGCTGACGAATGCAATGATGACTTTTCGCTCAAATTTCGTCTATAAAAGGAAGCCAAACAAAGCATCACAAACAGCTACAACCAACAACACACCAACACGTACACAAGCTGCAACAATCACAACAACAATATTAGGGAGAGAATAGTATAGGGAGGTTATCATGTGAGCACTTCATATTGTCCCTATAAATAGGAAACTTTAGTTTTTCTTAGCTTTTTCTAGTTCTAGTAGTTGTAAAAATTTACTTTTATGTAATTGATGATTTCATGTTCCAAAAATATGTAGCAAAACTTTGTATACTGTATTTCTTAAATTAAAATATTTGTTTTCTTGTACGACCTTTGTCAATTTGTAGTAGTAAAATATTCCTAGTAAAATTTAGATTTAATATTTTTAGTCTAGTAGTACTTATAGTTGTCCCCTAAAATAGTTTGAAACCCCAAATTTCTAATTTTTATAGTAATATTTTCATTCACTAGAAGACAGATTTTGCAAGTAAATGCCAGATTTCTTAGCCACGTAGTTGTTATAATCACATACCAAAGCCCAAAGCACACCCTATCCATATCTCACTCCAAAAGTAGATTAGGATTTGGTTTGGCCTTATTTGTTTCTTGGAGTTCAACCACTGTGACCCCACAAGAATCCAAAGTCAAAGGTTTAATATTTTATTATTAATTCAGTATTTCCATTTGTTTATGTTTTATTAGTCCAGTTGTACTAAACTTTGTTATTTTACAGATTCCACAAATTCAACCCCAACTCATGTTAAGTGAAGAAAAAATATGTTAATATTATATTTCACCCTTATCTTAGTTTCATAACTTTAGTTTTAATTGGGCAGTCACTGTTTACATCTATTTAATCTTTCTTAAAAGGATATTTTGACGACAGTTTCAATTTCAAAATGGTAGGCTAAAACTTTAATTGGGGATATGCAATAAAAACTTAGAAACCACAGCTTCTGTGCACTAATCTTAAATGGGCAAATTTATCTAGATGGGTTGTTTTTCCATTTATGGCAAAAAAATCTATGTATCTATAGTTTATGACCATTTAACATATTTATATACTATGGCTATATTGGGCTCAAGAGATTACATATTTGAAATAAGAATCTAATTATGTGGATTGTCAAACTATGCCTTTTGTCATAAAAAACACCTAGCATACTCAAACAATTCATATGACAAAATTTATATTTCAAATATGTGTTTATATATATATTTCTATCTACTAATGGACAGACAATTGTGTAGTGGCAGAATGGTGGGGACTGGGTGCCGAATAACCCACGCCTGCGGTGGGTCACGGTTTAACCTGGCTACTGCCCAATTGCCTTTTTATTTTTCTTTAAACCAAACGACGTCGTTTCATATCATACCTGACACACTTGATATGACCCTGACTAGTGAAAGTTTATTTTTAAATAAAGAATGACTCTGCGATCTTAAATGCCAAATCATTTTCAAATGCACAAAAGTTGTGGAATCTAGTGTTGGTTTATATATTCCCAATTCCTTTAAATCATTTCTCACAATGTGACGCCCCGGAACAACATAAATTGTCATGCCCGTTCCAGAATTTCATAGTTTTATCATGAATGATATGAAATTTTATGAATTATCATTTATATATGATAAATGAGGATAAGTGGTTGACTGTGGTCAACGGTGAGGTGTCAGTAAGGACACGAGGAAATTGGTAATTGAAATTTTCATTGGCACGAGTAAATAACATTTATATGATTTAAATGTTATTTGACTTATCTAGTATTTTGTGAATAGTGAATTATACTTGTGTAGTATAGTTTCTGGTAATCTCAAAATTGTTATATATCGTTTTGAGAACTATGGTGAGAACGTTAGGGACGTTAAATAAAAAGGTAGGTTGTGTAGAGATTCCACTTAATTGAGTTTTCGAACGTTATTTTTGGACCCAAACGAGACTTAGTCAGAAACTTCTAAAATTTATAACTTTCACTCGTAAAGACATAAAATGGACGTGTGCGAAGTTTCATGGGTTAATTAGAAGTTTTGAGAAACTTGCGGGGAGGTAAACACAATTTTCGAGAATATTTTCTATAAATAGTGTAGGATAAAATTTCATTCTCCAAAAAGTTAGAAAATATCTAGAGAGAGGATAGAGAAAGGGAGATTGGAGCCAACGGGCTTTGCGACGACAAACGACGATCTTCGTCCGTCAGTTTTTCACCAAGTTCAAGATTTGAACTCGTGAAGGTAAGATCTACGTTTTGATACTACTTAGGCCGTGTTTGGCCAACTTTTGTAAAAATCTTAATTCTAGACTTTTGGGGAAAACCCAGTAAAACTTGTAGGAATCGTCTCAAATTCAAAATCCGACGATTAATTGGCCTCCTAGTCGATCCTTCAAAGTTTGGGAGAAATCGCACGAGGTATGAAGTTCTAAATTGTGAAATATAGAGAAATACATGTTTTATATTTCGACGACGAAATTGAGATTCGGGCGAAATTCATGTGTTAATTGTAGGCCCGTTAATTATGCACGCGCTAAATTGTGAAAAGCATGTCTAATTTTACGCGAGCACATTGAGTTGTCTATATGGGTCAAAGAGGAGTTTTATACAGATTCATGCCGAAGTAAGCTTATCAATGTTTGAGAATTTTAGTAGCGACTGCTACTGTGCATGGTTTAAGGCGTGGACTTGCCATGGCACTTGTGGGGATGTAATGGTTGTAGGCTTGGACTAACCATTGTCATCGCGGTTTAAGGCTTGGACTTGCCGCTACCGGATGAAGGCGTATTTTTCTCCCTAGAGACTATTGATATGATTTATGAGATTAAAGCATGTTTTGTCATATATTGCATATTTTAGACTTGTGCACTCAGCATATAGCTGATCAGTGGAGATTTACTCCATTTCAGGTAAGAAGAAAGACAAGAAGAAGCGTGATGAGTGAGGCCGAGGAACGCGGGGAACCACAATTGTATATGTTTTTGTTTTTATCCTAAACTTGTAGTAAGGATTTGGAAATTTTAAAATACGTTGTAATAGAATCTTGGAAGTTAGTTAGTGATACTGTATCTTGTATTGAATACTCGTTATGTTGTTTTAAATCGCTAATGTTTAGTTGAGGTTGTGTTGGTGTTGGATTTAGAGAGCTTGAATGGTGTTATAATGTGCAGGGGCTGCCCAGCAGGGGAGCAGTCGACTGGACCCTGGATCAGTCGACTAGATCCCGTGGAGTTTAGACATTGAAAGTGAATAGTATTAGAAGCAGTCGACTGGACCATCCCTCAGTCGACTGGACCACTGTAGATTTTAGCTACTGATCCAAATAGTAACCAGATCAGTCGACTAGGTTCCCTGATCAGTCGACTGGACCTCTGATGAGAAATGTGGGTTTTGGTTTCTGCCAGGCACAGTCGACTGGACTCTATCACAGTCGACTGACCCTCTGTTTTCAAAACCGATTCTTTTGGACGTGTTTCCAATTGGCCAAAACCTTTTTATAACTCTGATTCCAATGGATTTTTTTTCAACTCAGAGGGAAATGTTTTCTAAAGTTTTAAAATACTCAGGATTGTTTTAAAGTTCTTTCCGCTGCGTATAGTTATGTGATGTTTGGATGAGCCTTGGTGGCGTGCCACGTGTCCTATTTCCACGCGTAGTGGGATGGGTCGTGACATAAATAGAGAAAAATAAATTTCCTTTATGGGTCCATAGGGAATGACTGGTGAATGTCACTAATCTTCCATACCACACAGTTCTAGATAACAGAAAGAACCACCCCACAATAATATAAAGGAAACCTATTATATTACAATATAACAACTGAAAAGCTACAACGGAAGTATATAAGGTTTGAAAGCAACATATGCCCAAGTACCAAATATAACAAAACAGTCTAAACGGAAATATAAACTATTAACTATCTTCAAGTCTTCAACTGGCATAAACATCAGCATAGTAGTCCTCCTTGGCATATGTATCATCAGTCGGGCCACCCTCTGTGTATTCCTCTCCCGGATGGTAACCGTCATTGTAGGATCCGTCACCTGCAGAATAAGGTACAGGATAGTCTGGACGGGGAAAAGTCCAGGCAATAAAAGGTCGTCAGCTTACTGAGAGTTGAGTGAGTATCAACTAACAAGGTACCAATTATCTGAAGTAAAACACAAGCCTATGAAAACACGAGTTAACATCTTATTATAATAATAACAATATCTTGTTCCTTTATTCAACCTCGTAAACCAACCCTTATCGTCTTGTTACTCAAACATCGATATTAACATATTCTAACTGAACGAACAGACTCAATCGTTTAACTCTAGGGATACAACCTCATTCAGTTCACCGCTTTTAAGAGCATATGCACAGCTCACCGCATGTCATGAAATCCACGTCAGTCCGTCCCCAGCTTTTAAGATCAATGTATCCTGTTCACCGCATTTCAGGGACACAACGTTTCGAACAAGGCATATTATCTATTGCCACGACTCAACGTCATCTACCAGACATCCCAGCTCACCGCTTTTAAAAGCATATTACATAGCTCACCGCTTTTAAGAGCATATCATAGATTATCCGGTCTATTTAGGACTACTTGGTCCAGCTCACCGCTTTTAAGAGCATATGCACAGCTCACCGCTTTTAAGAACATATCATGACCAAACGTCCGTCCACGTACCATTCCCAGAACTTACCAAACCTGCTTATACTCAGTACTAATAAGGACACGTGACAATTTCCCAATGTGGCCTGACTACTTGAATTAAAAGAAAATGGATATCGAACTCATACAAGAATCAAAAGATTACCCACGTTATTACTTCCATCCATTCTGTATAATTATACTTAAATTTGTTGTCACATTATCCCTGTCTAACCCAAAATCGCATAACGGAAGTCCAAATCAAAAATCGAACAACCGAACCCTAATATAATAAACAAGTAAAGGAATCCATGTTCTGCCCATACCGATCGATTGGTATAAGGTTCAATCGATTGAGATAAAAACTATGTCAATCGATTTCTACTCATGTCAATCGATTAGGAATTAAATAATGTTAATCGATTGGAATTCTGTCCAATCGATTGGGATAAAAATGATGTCAATTGATTACTAACAATGGCAATCGATTGGGTCTGAAACGATGTCAATTGATTGCTAACATTGGAAATCGATTGGAATTTCAATCGATTGGAATTCTATCCAATCGATTGGGTCCAGACTGATGGCAATCGATTGGTAATTATGCCAATCGACTGGCACTTCGTCTTCACCAGTAAACTGCAAAAATAACATATATAAGCGTACACCTCATGCATATAACACGTTTAAACTTCATAATAACTTGTAATAATATAGGGACCAAGTGAGTTAGAAACTCACCTAGGGTGTGTTTGGCTTGTGTGTTCTTTGAAAAGCCAAAGTCTCTCTCTCTCTTTCTCTTCTCTGCCCAGCTCTCTCTGTCTCTTTCTCTTCTCTCTTTCTTTCTTTCTTGTTCTTTTCTTCTTCTTCTCTTTCCTTCTTTGCTGCCAAGCAGTGTGTGTGTGTGTGTGTGTGTGTGTGTGTGTGTGTGAGTGCGTATATAAATATAGATATATATATATATATCTCACAAGATGTATATATCTCTCTCCCTCAAAGGTCAGAAACTGGCCCAAGGCCATAAATGAAGACATATATATATATATATAGAGTTGGGGGAGTACCACACATTCAAAGCTAAAGAAAAGAAGAAAACTTGTCTCAGCTTATGCCAATCGATTGGTATAGATGGCAATCTATTGGTAACAGATGTTTGAAGGCAATCGATTGGAAAGAATGTCAATCGATTGGTATGTTGACACGTAATCAGGTTTAGTCGGTAAAATGGCAATCAATTGGGAACATGTCAATCGATTGGTATCAAAAAGTGTCAATCGATTGGTATCAAAAAGTGTCAATCGATTGGTAACCAAATTTCACCAAAAGGAAAGAAAAGTTTATAGAATGAAGTTTTATTTATATATACTCTCCAGAAATTCAGGGTATTACACTCAAGTTAATTAATATTTCCTGTTTTTAATAATTTTTCTTAAATATCTGTATTTTTTCTATCTTTCGCTATTATTAAATCCAAAAAATTTATCTCACAAAAATTTAGCTTTTATTTCTTTTTCTTCCTTTTCTTACTAGTATTTTAGTTAATTTATTTTGCACTGTTAAAACCTTTACCGTAAACTACTTAGGAAAAAATAGCTTTTAAGTAGTTTTATTACAAAAAAAATATGAAAATTAGTAGTTCAGTAAAACCCCACAAAAATCTATCATCTTTTATTTCTTCTTAGTGACAAAATAGTTATTGCCTATCTTTGTTTCCTGTTCCCTGTGGGTTCGACCTGGACTTCCAGAACTTTATTACTTGTACGATTACCTACACTTGGGTGTGATAAGAAAACGCGTCAATAGGATGTCATCAGAGATACTTCTAGATATTCTACTTCCTTTGACCTTACTGATTGGATAGTGCCTACCTTGGATGATAATGATTCTGAGGTCCCCTTTCGCGTCCCATAGGTGATTCCTCAAGACTTCAGGCGCATCTCTTCTAACATATATTTTGTGCTGACTTCTTATGTGGAAGAGCACATAAACTTGGTTACTAGCATGAGATCCTAGATTCGGGGATTGGAACATAAGGTAAAACCCCGTACCTTGACCCTAGTTTCACGGCCTCTTCCTAATTTCCTTTCTTTTTATCTCAACAACTTCAGGCGGCTAAACGCTCCCTACTGTGCTCTACCCAATCCGATGCTAGAGAGGTAAACCTAGTGAGTCAAGAATTTCTACTAGCCTATGCAACTATTCTTTTATACATATGAAACCATGAATGCACGCATATTCTCTCATTCTCACATTTCTTTTATTTTGTTAACGGTTTCCATTTCCAGGGTGCCGACTTGCAAGCTAGCTAGAGACACGCGATGCAGCTAGAGATGAGACAGGGAGCATCATCATCACGCCGACCTCCCATTAGACCGATGTCGGAGCCAGTGAAGCATTCTACTTTATCCCGTCGAACTATTATAGAGGATAGCAAGGAGGAAAATGAAGAATCGGTACCAGTGCGGCCAAAGAGATCCTATCGGGAAAATGCGGGCATGAGACATCCCCGTAGCTTTATGCTTTATCTTACCTGTTATGCACTGCTATGGATGACTGTATTTGATCGGATTGCACTTGTGGATTTCTTTCCTTGCACTTTTGTTTTGAACTCTTGTTTGGCTTATATGAATAACTTGCTCCTTTGGAGGACTTTCTATGACATTTATGACTCTTATATGACTATGAATGAATGAAATAAAACACATACTAAGACTCCCCACACATACAAAAATATTTTAAATGAACAAAAACGTCTATTCAGACTCAAAGTGGATGCCCAAAACCAACGAAAATGCACAAAGACGCACATACACAAAGAAGGAATGGGGAGTGTCATAGTGGCACTTGGGGGGGGGGGGGGTGTGCCACTATGGCACTCGGCCCTTTTTACGAATTTTGACAATTTTTGGCATCTTTTGGACTTCTTTTCGACTTTGGACTCCCAACTCTTCCCAAATCTGACTAGATACTCTATATAAGCCCTAAAAACTCCCAATTCTCATTCATATTACTCCCCAAAACTCTCTCTTAATGGAAAACATATTGGCACATGCTCACTTTCAATGGATGGATGCCTTCCATGGCCTTGATCGGGTTTACTTCAAGCATTATGGTTTGGATAGTTTGTTCTCTCTTCGTCAAGTAAGGCTTGAAAGGAACTTCATCGAGGTTGCGATTTGTTGTTGGGATTCCAAATATAATGTGTTTCTCTTTAATTGTGAAGAACTGTGCCCAACTTTTGAAGAATTTTCTGTTATGCTCGGCTACGACCACAAATCCGAACTCGTGTTCCCTTCTCATCATCCTAGGTATGCTTCTTTCCTATCAACCTTGAGTGGGCTGCCCCTTCCTGAATACAGTGAATTCATCATAGGAGATCGCGTCATGTTGCTTCCTCTCATCACACTCTTCTCCTCGGATGACCCCACTATTGCTCGTGAACATAAATGGGATGTTCTTGCAATATTTGGGTGAGAAACCTTGTGGGTTGTATATGGATACATACATATTTCCCAGAAGTGGTAAAAATGGTCTTTTGTTGGAGTCTGTATTGAGTTTGGAGAGTAAGAGAAAAGAAGGAGACTCATGATCGATCACGGCGACTAGTTAGAGTTGCTTTTAGATTGTATTTTTATTTTGGGTAAATTACACGGACCTCCCCTGAGGTTAGGTCAAATTACAGGAACCTCCCTCGTGGTATGCAAAATTACACTGACCTCCCTTGATGTTTATAGTTGGGTAACACTGACCCCCCTTCCGTTACACTGACCTCCCTTGTGGTATGCAAAATTACACTGACCTCCCCTGAGGTTTGACAAAATTACACGGACCTCCCCTCTAGTTTGAATAATTGAACTCCGAATTGGGTTTTGGGTTTTCATTGTCTGTTGTAATTAGTGGGCTATTTAATTCTTGCAGTTTGGAGATTTTATAGAATAAACATTTGGAGTGCAGTTTTGCTCACCCCAAAATTGCTTATCCAACTCTCCCATTGGTTAATAAAAAGTCATATAAGTCCCACTACATTAACCAAAGGAAGAATTGGATGAGCAATAGGCGAACAATTTTGGGGTGAGCAAAAATATTTTGATCAACCAAATTCATTAATTAACAAAAACAACTATTGAGAAAAAAACAAATCTTCAAGAAATAAACCAATATGGACATCGAGAAAATATCTTTTAAAAAAAAGAAGATAAATTGCAAATTACACCCATATAGTTTGAGGGTTGTGACAATTTGGTCCTTGTGGTTGCAATTTTGGCAATTTACACTCTATAGTTTGAAAAATGTGCAAAATCCACCCAACTACAAAGAAAAAAAAAAAAAAAAACCAAGGGCACAACTTTCAAAATTGTGCAAAATCCACCCAACTACAAAATTGTTTTTGTTAATTAATGAATTTGGTTGATCAAAACATTTTTGCTCACCCCAAAATTGTTCGCCTATTGCTCATCCAATTCTTCATTTGGTTAATGTAGTGGGACCTATATGACTTTTTATTAACCAATGGGAGAGTTGGATATGAACTTTTGGGGTGAGCAAAACTGCACTCCAAATGTTTATTCTATAAAATCTCCAAACTGCAAGAATCAAATAGCCCACTAATTACAACAGACAATGAAAACCCAAAACCCAATTCGGAGTTCAATTATTCAAACTAGAGGGGAGGTCCGTGTAATTTTGTCAAACCTCAGGGGAGGTCAGTGTAATTTTGCGTACCACAAGGGAGGTCAGTGTAACGGAAGGGGGGTCAGTGTTACCCAACTACAAACCTCAAGGGAGGTCAGTGTAATTTTTCATACCACGAGGGAGGTCCCTATAATTTGACCTAACCTCAGGGGAGGTCCGTGTAATTTACCCTTTTATTTTTATCTCACAGTTTTATCTTTCTTTTATTTCATTTTGTATTATGTACACTTTATTCTTTGTTAAACAAATAAAAGAAAATCCTTTTTTTCTGGAAGAAATTAAGAAGTAAAAGAAAATAAAGAAATATTTTTAGTGTGCACGTATGTGCAAAAATGTGTGTAAATGAGTGTGCAAGTACTCACAAATGTGCGCAAGTGTTTAACCGTGACTTAATGTGTATGTGTATAGAATATACATGTGTACAAATGCTAGCAATCAAATATATATACACATATACACATATATATATATATATATATAATCCCCTTCTCATGAGAGAGTCCTCACTTTGTTACTTCTGTTTACAACCGTTGGATTCAGTTTTCAGTTTGCGAAATTACTTCTGTACCCTTAATGAAAAATGGTTCCAACGACTGTAAATAGAAGTCTTCACTTTACAAAGTGAGGACTCCCCCTCATGAGAAAGGTTCTGTATATATATATATATATATATATACAATCTGGATCTTAAGCGGACCTCAAGGAGGGGTTTGGAACGGATCGACATTTAGCGACGAAATTTTTGTTAAGCTATCGTACAGCACGATGACCTTTTAGCGATGAAAAATATATTTTAGCAATGAAATTTTTCACCTTTAGCGATAATTTTTTTCACCTTTAGCGACGAATTATTTTAAAAAGATTTGTCGCTAAAAGTTTTTTTGGTCACTAGAAATGTTTTGCTGATCGCTAAAAGCTCATATACAATGCTATCCAACAACCTTTATGTTGTAAGATAGCAGCCCCTTATATGTGTGTGTATATATATATATATATATAATATCTTCTTCTTTATTTCTTTCTTTTTCTTTTTCTCTTTTCTTGTTCTAAATCAAAACCCAAAAGAGAATATATAATATAGACTTATGTATATATATCTCATGACCTATCTAGCCACAACAATATTATAATTCAAACGCGAACAATTCGCTTTCATTCTAGCCACAACAATAGCATAACTCAAACGCCAAGAATTCGCTTTCATTTGCAGTTATTCCATGGGAATTGCTATTTCCAATTTTCCTCAACTTGCCCTCTAGGGGTCCTCAAAGATTTTACAAATGAAGATATTAATTTTGAAGAGCAATATACTTGGATTTGATAAATTCGTTCACCTAAGCTGAGCTTTCTTCTGTGCTTTAGTGAGCTGTTTACATAGTAATTGCAATAATCGAACTTATTAATAAATAAGAGCATTTTTCAACTTATTGCCAATATATTGTATTGTAAGTTGGGGTTGGTAAGAAATGACTTTAAAAAAAAAAAGTAATTAATTTGAAAAGTGTGAGGATCATTACTAACCATTAACCAATAATGTATGTCTTTTCTAAAGTCGTTTATTTTTAACCACAACTTCCTTATGAGAACATTTTTGTTCACCCATTTTCTTCAATAAATCAAACTACTATAGTGAAAAAAAAAAAAACCATAAAAATCAAATCCAACTAATGATCTGAAGTTTGCAACTCTAGCTAGGAATGTTACCTGCCAGTCCCTCAGCCATAAAATGGTGTCTGTGATGAGCAAGAGAACACAATTGTTTTAGGCTTTGTTTGGTTCTTGAATTTAGTGGGGGAAAAGAAAGGAAAACATTAAGGAAAATATTTTCCTTTGTTTGGTTAATAAGGAAAACGATGAGGAAAAAAATGAAGAGAAGAGAATAACTTAGAGAAGTAAATTAATCATTTCAAGTATTGTGAGTCATTTCCCTTCCTTTATTCATATATTATGATTATATTTTAGAAATTTTCATTTTAAACATAATTTAAGCATGAAGGAAAACCTTAAGGGAAAACATGAGGGAATTAGTTTTCCTCCTTATTTTCCTTACCCTTTTCTTTTCCCTCAGGAAATCCATGAACCAAACAGAGCCTTCGAGTAGTGCTATTGCTTCTCTAATTTGAAGTCTAAATTTGGTTCCCAACTGCTTTAACAAGTGTACCACATGCTATTATTTTATTATCACAACTGCATGTAGTACAACTTACACAGCATTTGAGAACCAAATATGAATTTCAAACCAAAAAGGTCCATTCCCATGTATGTTTTCCCTCTGGTCTATTTTTAGCATATTGTGATCAAATAAGAGAGAATCATTTCAAGATATCCTTGAAGGGAAATGCTGATGAGTTGTGGGCCTAGTGGCACAAGGCAATATAAAGTTGTGTAAAATACATTGTAAAGTTGGGTGGCGTAAAAAATTCCAAGCATCCGTTCCACTTCAAAGTCCAACAATCTAGAAAAAGAATAATGCTTGGGTGACCGAAAATGTGTACAGAATTTGTGCACCGAAAAATCGTGACCATTAATTTCGATGCATGTAGCATTATTGCTAGAAAAAAGGGGTTAATTAGAGATAAAGACACATTGTGTTTAGCCCTGTAGTTTACCTATAGGTTCTACCGTGTCACTAGTATCCCTGTAATTTGAATTAATGAGCAACCGTGAGTAAAGCAGTAAAATTTGACAGAACAAAGCCTATAGGAGATGTATTTGACAAACATGGTAGGACTAACATGCTATTGCGACTTTAAGACAATACGGCACTGATTGTTCAATGTAAGAAGCTAACTGATTCAGAAGAGCAGATACTGCGTTGCTTGGGGTAGGTTCAACCTACCTGTTTCCTTTAGCCTTGCTTTGAGCGTGTGAGTCATTCTCGGACGGGAGAGGGATGACCCTTATTCGCCGATTGTGACTCCACAGCTATACTATACTCGACGGTTGCACATTAGTTCCAATCACGTGGGGTATTAGTGACACGTTCAAAACAACAAGGGGCAAACTGAAAAATGTGCAAACCATAAGCGGTGTATCAGTAATTAAAAACTATATGATCGTAACTGAGTCCAAGCATGCAATCAACAATGCAACAAAAAGCATAAAACATAAAACTATGTAATTATAACTCAGTCCAAGAATGCAATCAATACCATATACATTGGCAAAAATATGCACAACACAAATTTCACTTTATGATGAGTCTGGTATTCCTTGATACATTAAACATCTAAAATAGAAACACTGGTCTCTTATGAGGTACTACTTAGATCGCGCATTTTCTGGTCTCTAATTGGGTAAAAGTGGGCTCATATTCTTACCAATAAAGAATACAATACAGGAACATTATGTCTGTGTGCGCGTACATGTGTGTGTGTATGTGTGTATGTGTGTGTGTGTGTGTGAGAGAGAGAGCTCCATCTTGACTAACTAGTATTAGGTGATCTGCATCAAATCCAAATGATGAAATGTGAACTATCGCAGCAGACCCGTGTAGAATCCAATGCACCAGGTTCATACCATGAAGATTTTTGGAGAGTTTGGCATTTCTTCGATTCCGCACACTTTACAAACTCAGAACTTATAGATTGTTCTTTCTTTCCAACTTTATAGCCTCATAAGAGGTCATGACCTCTTTAAACTTGGCTTCAGCAACCTCTGCAGCAAAACACAACCATGAAGCATTGAACAATGTAGAGTTCGATATTTTATACTGTAGGACTCAACTCAACACAGATACCCACCTTTGTTGTCCTGATTCTGATCTGGGTGGAACTCCATTGCCTTTGCCCTAAAAGCCGTCTGCATGGGAGAGTAGAAGGCATAGAGAGAGAGAGAGAGAGAGAGAGAGAGAGAGAGAGAATTTACTTTCTTTATCACTGTTTTAAAAGGCTTGGCAAGGCACACCTTGAGGCTGAGGCGAGGCCAAAAAACCTCAAGGCTCATGAAATTATGCTTTGGTCTTCAAAGGTTTTTTGGTTCTTCCACGAGGCATAAAGCATAAAAAATAAAAAATAAATAAAATTAAAAAAAAAAAATGAGCCATTTGCACTTTTTGAGCTTTAGACAATGAGGCGTACGCACGCCTCTTAAAATTTTGCAAAAATAGGGATTGATCATCAAAGGTGAAGATGGAGACAAATACAAAGGAAAACTATAAGAAACACCTAAATGACGAGGAAGCGGGAGAATATGATGATGGAGTATCATCACTTATTGATATATTGGATGGAGATGGTGATTTCAATGTAGAAGAATTAATGTGAAAAGTTCCGTTGGTTCCTTAGTAATATGTGAACTTAACTTGGAGTTGGCTTGCAAAGACTTTATACAGTTTATGGCTCATGGTTTAAACATAATTTTCTTATTAAAAATCAAAAGGCTTTCGCCTCACCCACAAGACTTACGCCTCACCTCAAAGGTAATGAAACACTCCTCCTAGCGCTTTTGCCTCTTTATAGCACTTGAGTTCTGAATAACAATCCGTACTACCACACCCCCCCACTACACACACACACACACACAAAAACCCACCTATTCTAACCTAAATTAATCATATTTTTATAAAAATATACTAATAATTTTTAGATACATCTTAATATTTAGAGAGAGAGAGAATATTGAGAGAAATGATGTAGAGAGGCTGGGTTGGGGGGGGGGGGGGGGGGGGGGGGGGGGGGGGAGTGCAAAAATGCAAAAAGTGTGAATCAAAAGTTTCAAATTCTAAATTTAAGAAATTGGTAAAGAGTGGGTACAATTTTGGACCCTATATAAAATTAATTTTATAATACTAATATTTAGACAGTACACACATCCATAATCAATCGAGAAAGAGAGTCTTCAGAGAAGGGAGGGAAGGGAGAATGATGTATATATATTTATAGAGAGAGAGAGAGAGAGAGAGAGAGAGAGAGAGAGAGGGGAGGAAATTGCAAAAAGGTGTAAAGAGTGTGGGGAGTTTCAAAATTTTCAAAATTTAAATTTAAGAAAGTGGTGAAGAGTGGGGACAATTTTGGACCCTTAGATGATGTCGTAAATTAAGAGTCCAAAGTGTCCTAGTCAACAAAATCATTCCTCCTATATTATATAGATATGGATAGTGCACCAATAATATTGCTTCTAGACATGATACAAGGCAAGCAAGATTGGATACCTCATGAAACATAGTTTCAAGCACCATCTTTCTTCCCTCAAATTAACCTCATTTTACATTTTCTTATTTAGTAGAAAAATATATGATGTATCTAAAGTTAGGATTGAGAAGAAAAAACACTACTGAAAATTTATTTCCAATCTAGTTCTACATTCCAAGGCTTTTTGCAAGGACAAGTATTTACGGAATGCCTACAATACCAAACAAGAAAGACAGACATATTCCTTCATTTCCAGCTACAGGCTCTTTTTTTAAAAGAAAAAAGTCAGAATTTAGAAAATATTTATTGATTTCTTTAGAATAAGCTAAAGCACAAAGGTAATTAGGGAAATATAATGTGCTTTATTTAATGCTATCATTAAGGACAGGAGAGACGGGGAAAAAAAATTCAGACGTGGAAAGATGATTTAAACCATGAGAAATACCTTAATCTCATGATCCGTGTATGGTTTTGTTCTCAACCTGCCACAGAGAAGAAAATCTCAACAGTCATGTTGTAAGATATATATGGTAAAAAACGTTGAAAAAAAGAACAAGAAAGTAATACTGATAGTGTCAATGGCCGTCTAATTTCTATAATACCGATCGTACCTGTCGAGGCCCAAAATAGAGTAGTGACGCGATAGTGAATAGCTTGCAGTGTCCTGAGGATTTTCCCTGAAATTGGTCTTCTGATCTCTGTACGATGCCTCCGTCTTCCAATACCAATCTTCCCGCTGGAAATGGTGTTGATATTCACCTGAACCATTTTCCCGCCAGCTCTCATAGCTTCTTGTGTATTTATTTCTCTCTCTATTGAACACGCTTTGCATGCGCCTTATTCGCTCCTAGGAATAGGAAACACACAAGTATCAAAGCACTGAAGATGGAAATAAATACTCTGTGCTGTATTTACATAAATAGACATATAAGCACTTCCAAAGAGAGAGTAGTGCAGTATTGTCAACAAATGCTGTGGCTTATTGTCTTCAACCTCATGAGGTAACTACTATCAATACCTTAAAACTTCACACACAACCAACCCCACATCTCCCCCCCCCCCCCTTGTTTTTTTCTGTGCGTGTGCGTGCTTTTGGGGTGTGTGGTTGTCATAACAAATGAGACTTATCAAAAATTGACTGATCTAAATAAAAACTTAAATTCCTCAATGTAAATTTACTAGAATTTAGGGCTCCATGGAGTGAAGGCAATAAATAGAAATCACAATTTTCCTGGTGGAAAAGAAAAAGAAAAGAAAAGAAGAAACGGTTCCAAGAATCATCTATGTTGGTAGTCAAATTTGAAAACCTATAGCATCACGATACGTAGCCCGCTTTGATAGGAACTATAAGCACGGACACTTCTAAGAAGGTAATGTGTCACGTGTCGAGTCGTGTCTGACACATGGACACGACACTTCAGTGTCGATGTGCAATTTTTAGGATTTTGTCATGTCGATGTGTTCGTATCCGTGTTAACGTGCCCCTAGGAAGCACCAACACTTCTAAGAAGGTAATGTGTCGTGTGTCGTATCGTGTCCGACACACGGACACGACACTTCACGGGCACTTTTATTGGAGTGTCGACATGCCATTTTTTAAGAATTTTGTCGTGTCGGTTGTGTCCGTGTCGTGTCGTATCGTGTCCGTGCTTCATAGGCATGACCATGTCTGTGCTTCATAGGATAGGACTGTTAAGTGTCCTTATAACCTACAAGGTGTCTTTCCCACATTTTTGGCAAGGGGATTATCCGTATTGCAACTATAGCTTGCTGCGATACTCTGGAACATCCTCATGCCAGAACTAGAATTAATCTACTTTGAGGAGCTACTAAGGTTTACCTACCCAAGTTCAGCTCGAATAAACTTACAATTTAGGGCTTACATTGTGTTTCCATGCCTCAGGAAACATTGCAATGTCTACCTCATCCTGTTCTATGGACACTAAGCTTGTGGGCATAGCCTAGTGGTTATTTTGCATTCAGGGATTGAGATCATTTTAGTGGTTATTTTGCATTCAGGGATTGAGCATTTCGTTTTGGGAGTTCACTCCTTTTACAGAGTTTCATTAGCCTTCACTCCACTCTCATCACTCTCTAGACTCTCTTCTTTCACGTCACACTCCTGAGAGTCGCCTTCAACACAATTAACCACTCCTATATGAATCACACCATCCACATTTCTTTGTCAACAATATACCAACAGAATTCTGTCATTCCAAGAGGTTGCCAAAAACAGAAACTATTTTGCCAGGTAGAAAAAAAAGAAGCTAATTAGGCTTTCCTAGAACAATATGTACGAGAAACCAGTGATAGTTGTAACTTGAACATTTTTACATCGTCTTAGTCGCTAATGTAATAAAATCAAGGTATTAAAAAAAAAGGAAAGAAAGAAAGAAAAGAATAAAAGAATAAGTAAATAGACAAATCTTACCACTCTCTCCAGTTCTTCTTCATACTCCTCCTGCATTCGACGATTATATCTTTTCCACGCTTCCTCTTGAAAACTTGACCGGAAAGAACTGCCAGTTGAACCTTTCCATGAAGACTGTGACCTGCTCAACTTTTGCAGTGCAATAACAAGCATAATCACTATGAAGCCAATTGACACATGCATATTTTCTTACAGAGAGGTACGCATTTAAGCTCTGGTTGATTCATGGATGTTGTGAGGTGTAGGAAAAGAAAATACTGAGTAAAGCACTTATCATTATGTTTGGTTAATAAAGAAATCAGTGAGGAAAATATAAAGGAGCATAGATTAAGGTGAAAAATAAATTAAAAGATCCAATAATTGTGAGTCATTTCCCTTCTATTTTATTAGTTTCTATCATACTTGGAAAATTTTCAGTTTCTCGTATTATTTAAGCATGGATGAAAACACCGGAAGAAACACTAGAAATAGTTTTTCTTCTTCTTTTCCTTTCTTTTTCCTTCTCATTCTCTAAATCCGCAAACCAGACGGAGCCTTAATGAGAATAGTTTGGAAACCTTAACAAGTTTATGCATAAAATAGTCCTCAGGCAGACAATGCTTAACTTCACGATATTGCAAGGAAATGAAAATTCCTTCTATGACAAAAATCCACAAAACTATACTAAATACTAAAAAAAAAATTAGTGTTTACCAATTTGCATAACCGGCGAATCAATTGTAAAGCAAATGCTAGCTCGTTGTGTGATACAAATTTCTATTGTATAATCCTAACACAATGTTTACAAGAAAATAATTTGCTGAATAAGAAACAGGCAGCAAGCAGATAGTACAAGATCTGTTCTGGCAAAGGAATTACATTAAATCTATGCCACAAAAACGAGTGAATCCTGACTCTTATATAAATCAATTGCACCAACTTCAATTTCCTAGTGAAAAGAAAGACAACTTCATTTGGGTATAACTAATTAGGGCATCAATGAAGAATCACATATACCAAACCATGTTGAAATTAATTACTGGTTTCTTGGTTTTACCACGAGTTCCACGAAAAATACTTAATTAACAATTGTAGTTAGGATATTATCTTCATCTTGAGATGAAAGCCCAGTTGACTACACAGTAACTATAGTCTGGAGAAAAGCCTTCCACAAAGTTAATCCTCGTTTGAAAAAATTAGAAGGTATACTTTCCTTAAATTAGCGCCCGAGGAACAACTCGAGTCATTTATCTCTCTCTAAACAAAGGCAGGTTCCAACTAATTGTGGGAAAAAAAAAAAAAACAGAATTTTAATAGAGGAGTTTGGTTTCATGTCAAGGTTATTTAAGGCGCAAGGCGCACTGAGGCGCAAAGGTCCCCTGGAGCCTAGGCGCGAGGCGCAATCCGAGGCGCGCGCCCGAGCGAAGCGAGGCGCACTTTTACATGATTTTTTAAAACATGATTTTACATGTAAATAACTTATCTAAAATATGATTTTACATTATTATATACAAGTTAAAGAGATTAAATCATCAAAAATGAACACTTTGGCCTATAAGCTCAATTGGTTAGAGCGTTGTGCGAAAGCGCAAAGGTTGTAGGTTCGAATCCTACATAGGCCACATACAACATTTAAGAGAAAAATATCAAAAAGATGCATTTACACACTCTTAAAAGTGTAATATTACTCAATATTCAATAAAAACACATTACTAAGCAAGTGCAAGTCAACCACATGTCCACTTAGCAAAATAATAATAATAATAATAGTAGTAGTAATAATAATGTTTGCATAGTCCAAACTCCAAACTTCTCAGTCCTCATCAAGAAACAATTCATCATCTTCGTCATCATTGGATTTGTAACCCTCATCATCTTCCTCTTCGGTCTCTTCTGAATTGGCCTCTTCCTCGTCATCTAAAGTTACAACCGGAGAAGTAGTTGCCCTTGCCCTTGTTGATGATCTATTGCTTGAACTTGCTCGAGTCGGAAATCTACGCTCTCCAACCCCTGCAGCTCTAGAAATATCACCCCACGTCAACAAATCGTCATCATACACGCGATCATTTTCGGCATCTTCATCCACATCTCTGTCCATCCTCCCAAGCAACCACTCATTACTTTCATCTATATCCTTCAACGAGATGGGATCAATGGTGTCACGCATCTCGTACCGCCGCCTCAAAGCTCGATTGTACTTAACAAAAACCAAGTCATTCAACCGTTTTTGTGCTAACCTATTTCTCTTCTTGGTATGAATCTGCGAGAAATCATTGTCAACGGTCAACTAATCAATTATATATGATTAATGTTTGAAGATGTTCAACATTTGTTTGCACTTACGTGTTCAAAGGCACTCCAATTTCGTTCACAACCCGATGCACTACAAGTTAGGCTAAGAATTTTGATAGCGAATTTCTGCAAATCTGGAGTTGTAGATCCATAAGAAGCCCACCATTCAGCTGTAAAAAATATTTTTTTAGTGACATAATTGACATTTAAGGAACATAATAAGATATTATTATTTCACAAAAGATTTGCTTTTACCCGGAGACTTTGTCTTTCTTTGTCTAATAGCCACGGGATATCCAAAGACAGATTCTGCTTTCTTATATGCCGTCAATTGATCAGTGATTTTGTCTTGTATGTCTATGTTTGGAACCAACCTTTCTAGGCATTTATACAAACCTGACATCACTTCAGCAGTTTGCTCAATTTCTGGGTTTGAATAAAAGAATTCTGGGTTCAAAAAGTACCCAGCTGCATGTAAAGGATGATGAAGCTGGCAATTCCACCTATGATCTATAATTTCATAGATTTCACCGTACTTTTGCTCATCCCCTCCGAAAGCTTTAGCAATAGCTTCTTTAGCTCTGTCCATGGCTTCGTAAATATATCCCATTGCCGGCCTTTTCTCCCCATCAACAAGTCGAAGTACACGAACAAGGGGACCGGTGACCTTAAGGGTGAAAACAATGTGATTCCAAAATGATGGCGCTAGAACAGTTTGGGCCGCGGTCTTACCCTTTTGCTCCTTTGCCCATTGAGAACTTGACCACTCTTCTGAAGTGAACATCCTCCTCAAGTTGTTTTTTTGACGATGAATGCTTGCAAGTGTAAGAAATGCAGTGGCAAATCGAGTAACAGCCGGTCTCACCAACTCTCGTTGTCCTGTGAACTGCCTCATCATGTTCACTACACCTGGACGAGCATATATAAAACCACTGAGTGCCATGGCCCTTTGTAACACTTTCTTGACGTCCGAAACCTTCCCAATGTCTTCCAACATCAAATCAATACAATGTGCAGCACATGGTGTCCAGTAGAGATGTTGACGTTTAGCTTCCAACAATCTCCCTATTGAAAATTCATTAACAATTTAACATATCATACTAAAAGCAAAACACACGTACACGGTACACAACACAATTAGAAAACAAATTTAACAAATCTTAGTATCTTACCGGCCATCACATAGTTTGATGCGTTGTCTGTGATGACTTGAACAACACTGTTTTCTCCAATGCGTTCCACCCAACTATCAAGCAAATGAAACACCCTCTCCCCGGTCTTGCTATAAGATGAAGCATCAATTGATTCAATGAACATAGTTCCTCTAGGAGAATTTACAAGGAAGTTCAATAAGGTCCTTTCAGTGATGCCCTTCCATCCATCGGACATAATGGAGCAACCATATTTTGCCCATTCTTCCTCGTGTTGCTTCATTATACTACGCGTGTGAGTTACCTCCTTTTTCAAAAGAGGCACCCGAACCTCATGGTAGCTAGGTGGCTTCATTCCTGGACCATATTGCCCTACGGCTTCCATCGCCACTTGAAAACTATCATAATTCACGGCATTAAAGGGTATCCCGGCTTCATACATCCACCTCGCTATCAATTGGCATGCCTTTTCTCTTGCCTCTTTTTTATAAACATCATTGATAGTAGTTTGCTTCCCCTTCCCATCCTTTTTCCTTTGAACAACAAGCTCCGGATCGGGGGTCACAAAGGCATCCATTGGACCTTTTGTTCTTGGTCTTTTCAAGTTGTTGGACTTTGTTGAACTTCTTTTGGATTGAACCTCAACCTCTTCTGCTTCATCCTCATCGTCATCAATAATATCAAAATCTGGCAACAAGTTCATATTTTCTTTCTTCTCCTTCTTATTACTAATATACTCCCTAATTTCTACTCTCACATGCGGTGGACATTTTTTACAATCCTTTGAATTTCGATAGCCTCCGGCTAAATGTTGTTTGGCCCGGCATACACCTGCATTTGTCTGCTTCCCACAAAAGTTGCAAGTGAACCTATTTCTGTCATTCGGATCTTGTGTAGCATACTTGTATGCCGGATCTTTCTTTGAACTTACGCTACCACCACTCTCCATTTATCTAATTGTAAAAAAGACATTATCAATTAAAAATCCATAGAATCCAATCATTCCATAGTCACCCTAAAGGGAAAGAAAAGAAAAGAAAAGAAAAATTGCAATTAAATAATAGTATAGACATTATTAAATTTAATTATATATATTATAGTACCATAGTCCATGGACATTATCAATTATATATAGTATAGTAGCATACAAAAAAAAAATTGCAATTGTGGTGTCAAATTTAATTGATAATTTGATAGCAATGTATTATGTATATGTCTATTGTCTAACTTCTAAGTTCTAAAGTCTTGTGTGTTTTTGTGTGGGAAAAGATTAAGATATTCTAGTAGTATCTGTATAACTAGTATAGTACCATACCAAAAAAAAAAAAAAAAAAAAAAAGGGAAAGAAAAGAAAAGAAAAGAAAAGAATAGAATGAATAAATAAATAAATAAATAGAAAAAAAAATGTATTCATGAATCAAAAATAGAAAAAAAAAATGTATTCATGAAGGATGAATCAACTATAAAAAGGGGGTGGGGAAATACTATTTGTCTTGCTTTACTGTTTTGCAGGAAGGAACAAAAAAAAAAAAAAAACAGGGTCACAAAGCAAGTCAGTGCAAGAGAAGAGGAAGAAGAAGAAAGGAGTAAGGAGAATAAGAAGAAAGGAGAAGAAGAAGAAGAAGAAGAAGATGAAGATGAAGAAGAAAGGAGAAGAAGAAGAAGAAGAAGAAGATGAAGATGAAGAAGAAAGGAGAAGAAGAAGAGATCGCAGATCATCAAAAAAAAAAAATCAGCTCGCAAGAACAAGAAAGAAGAAGAAGAAGAAGATGAAGATGAAGATGAAGATGAAGATGACGAAGAAGAGGAGATCGCAGAGTCGCAGACCCATGTCGAAAAAAAAAAAAAAAAAAACAGTTCGCAACTCTCAAGAACAAGAAAGAAGAAGAAGAAGAAGAAGAAGAAGAGAGGAGATCGCAGACAAGGTCTGAAGGAAAAAAAGGAAAAAAAAAAAAAAAGAAAAGAAAAAAAAAACAGCTCGCAAGAAAACAAGAAAGAAGAAGAAGAAGATGAAGAAGAAGGACCAAGAAGAAAGAAGAAGAAGAAGATGAAGAAGAAGGACCAAGAAGAATAAGAAATACCTGGTTTTTGCAGCTTGTAGGGCTCAGTCCTTCGGTTTCTGCAGCTTCTTTCTTTCCTCTCTTCTTTTTTTTTTTTTTTTTTTTTTTTTTTTCCCCCCCAAACTGAGTTGCGATTGGGATTTGGGGGGATAAAAATGTTGCTGGGTCTTGTTTTCAGTAGGCGCTAGCCTATTGCGCCTTGCGCCTCGTAAAAAGGCTCCAAAAGGCGCGCCTCTTGTGCGCCTACTTGAAGTCGCCTCGCCTCGCCTAGGGCGAGGCTCATGAGCTGCGCCCGCCTGCGCCTTGCGCCTAGGCGCGCCTCGGGCGCGCCTTTCACAACAGAGTTTCATGTCTCAGCAGGCAGTGCAAAGTCTTTCCATGAACATGTGCACATGTAATGCAACTTAAAGAGCATTTTTGTACCCAATCTTGTAACTCACTGACTTCTTGGGATACACACCACTTAATCTATTATACAGCTTGTAAACACAAATGCATAGTTTGATGAAGGTGCATTAGATTTAAGTTAAACTTAATGACACTGATTTACAAATGACTAATACCTGAGCGTAAAGCACATCGACTGTCCTCCGTAACTGTCCAACCTGCCAGATTATTATGACCATCACATAAAGTAACCATAAGAAGTACCCATAACAAATGAGAAACTAACTTGTCCGCAAAACCTAACTCAATCAGAAACTAGCGACAGAAAGATCCTAGATCTAGGCAGCATCTTTTTGCCACAATTGCGCCTTGAATCTTGATTACTTGTATAACGTTTTTACCTATGCAAAATGGCTCTTTTCGCCAAATGCACTTCAACAATAGCAGTAAAATGAGTATCCATTTTAATATTTTAAGTATGTTGGTGCACAAGAACCATAGGTGCACTTCTATATAGCAATCAAATGGCTAATCTTGCCTCCAAAAATGGGTTACTCACTCTCTCTTCCAATTAGTTGCCACTTGCCAAAAGTGCCAAATTGACAGTTATTGAGTTTGGCTATCAATTTAGTGATCAAGTTGCTCTAATTTAGGTGACTCCACCATTTCGGGTTAATAAGGCAAGAGACAGTGATTGGTGTGATATCCACGTTTAGGTTGAGATTAGATTTTCAAGCTTCTTAATTGTTGTTTTCGAAGGTGAATAGGCCCAAAATAGTAACAACTTGAATTCAAAGCTACAAGTATTGGACCAATAATAAAGCACTTGTACCACACCCAAGAGTTGCTCACACTAAGACCCAAATGGTCTGGACACCTTATTCTCTCTCAACCTCAAGCACATAAGCATCTCACGCACACCTTCAATTCTCTCACATTCAGTGCACACACATAATCACACACACTCAATTCTCCAACACACAGATTTGACTATAAGTCACAAGACAACACACACCACCCCTCTAACTCTCACATATATAAACTCTCTATGTGATACAAATCAATAGATGTTTTGTACAGCTCCTAACTTGACGAAACCATTCAAACTCAAACTACTTCAATAGATTATGATCAAAACCAGTGAAATGAAGATACTATAAATACACCTGACCATAGTTCATAGCCAAAATTGATGCTTGTAAAGCTAATAAATGGTCAAATTCAAATCATAACAAGAGCAATGAACATATTATAAATGCAATATAGTTTCAGAGCCAAAATTGATGTTTGTAAAGCTCTCAACTTGATGAAGCCATCCAAATTGACACAACTCCAATAAATTATGACCAAAACCAACAATAAACACAAAGAATTGGTCAAATTCAAATCATAACAAGAGAAATGAAGATATTTATAACATAATAATTGGTATGAAATGCGAAGAATTATTACTTACAGCGAACGTCGTAACAGTAGCTCCGATCAAACCGAAAATCAGAATTCCCCATAGCCTCATGTCTTCCTCCTTTTCTCGATAGGGCGACCTGTTTGGCGACGAACCCGTATTGCTTTGATTCCGATTATTATCAGCTCCATCGCTTCTCGTGTTCTTGTCATCGGACATTGAATTCAAACGAGTCCGATCAACAATCGAGAATTGGCTTCCAAACCCTAGAATCACACTTCATCAATTCACATGGTTTTTGGAATTTTTACGAACAGGGGGAGGGGGAGCTTGAATTCAAACGAGTCCCACATTGGCCCGTTTCGAGGTCTATTGGGTTTCAATGACTTTTGGGCTTACCTAGGCCCGTTTTGCAACCCATTGGGTTTCAACGACTTTTGGGCTCTCACCCATTTGGAAGTCTCAATCTTAAACTGGGGTGAAGTTTGCACCCCAAAACCAAAAACATTGGAGTGGCTCAGTCCCCCCTACAGTTTTTTGCCACGTGTCTCATTCTTGTCTTATTTAATAATTACGTTGTTAGAGTAGGGGCAAATTGAATATGAAATGGCAGGAAACTGTTAATGGGTGAGTAATGAGTGAACAAAAACACACTCTTTAAATTGTATTTGAAATCCAAGTAGGGATTCTTAGGGGACAACTTAGAATCGATTGTATGAACCACTTCTATATATATTCAAGTATTAATTTGGTAGAGCCGTTTGTTTTTTGGGAGTCAATCTAAGCTATTTTATCATTCCAAAAAGGCCCTTTTTATTTTCATGCCTAAGGGCGTGATTGATAACTCCATTAAGTGTTGAAAATGAAATTTTCAGCAAATTTTTTTTTTTTTTTTTTTCACTCTATTTGATGATCGCCACTTAACCAAAAATAGCCAAAGACATACTGGAACTTTTAAAGTTTTAAGTGAAATAATTCTACTAAAGAAAAAATAAATAAATATATAAAACACAACTGAATGCCATTTGCTTTCTATATAAAATAATTTGGGTAACTATCATTTTGACCTTAATACAAATTCCTCCCCTCACGTTTCAAGAATCTCGCATACCTCCCTTATTTTTGAATTTTAGTAGCAAATTCCCCTCACCCTCTAACAAACAGTTAGAAAACTTAACAAAATCAGATACTAAAATTCAGAAATAAAGGAACTAGGCAAGTAAGATTACTGAAACGTGAGGGGATGTAGGTGATATACATGAAACTATGACTAAGCCTCATTTGAAAAAAAAAAAGGGTAAATTACAAGGACATGCCCTAAGGATTTCCCTATTTACACGGACCTCCCTTCTCGACAACGGTTGGGCAACGTCCACGACGGAATAAATGAAAGTACTAAACTAGACAAACGTTAAGTCATACAAACATCCCCAAAACTAAGGTCTAATTACATGGACCTCTCGTATTTTAAAAATTACACAGACTTCCATTATTACCCACAAAACCCTACTAGATTTATGGTTTGAGCAAATGCATTATTATGCCCTCAAATAAAATTTATTTTGCAACGAGAAAGGGTTTGGGATTAAACTTTTCATACCACTAAGAAGTGTATATTTCAATTTCTTCAAATTACTTTCAGTTATAAGATCTGCAATTTCTTCAAAATCTTCAATTTCATTATTTAAATTTATTGGGTTTGGTTTTTTTTTATTATTTATTTCAACCTCTTTTCAGTTTCTCATGTCTATAGAATAAAAATGACAGATATGATAGGTCAAACAAATTTGGGCAATCTTCAATTTGGTTGTTGAAAAGTACTTTCCCATGAAAAATTAGAGGGACTGTGAAAAAATGTAAATTAAGTATAGTGATCTTGAAAAATAAGAGAGATGATTCTAAATTTTGGTTGAGAGACGGAACAAGGGAGGAAGAAGAAGAGAGAAAAAAAAAATTAACAAAAAAGTATTTTTGTAATGAGAGAGGTCCGTGTCATTAGATCATACCTCAAGAGATGTTTGTGTAATTATTCATATTTTTTTATTAGGATAAACATGGGTTATTTTGGGCATTAGGTAATTAAAAATCCCTTACATCATCAATTTCCATCAAGGGGTAGACGGTTAGCTAACGGAGGGGAGGTGAACGTAACTCAACCTCAAACCTCAAGATAGAACAGTGTGATTTTCAATTTAATAAGACCGTACCTCAGGGGAGGTCAGTGTAATTTACCCTTTCATGTATTGCAACTCATATATATACATCATGTTTGTTTTGTAACAGCATCACTAATAACGAAATTTTTTGAAGGTGGATGTCATCTTAGGATAGGACTATAGACATGAAAAAGAAACCTGGGATGTTCTACACCAATTTGATTTTCGTTAATTAATTATAGTTACATACTTGAACTACATGGTCCCCTTTTCAAACTTATGGACCAGGCCACCGAATATTGACAAAAACCCAAGAGATCTTTTTACCCTACTAGGAAGTATCAATAGATTGAATTAATGCTAGTCATTGTTCATCATTAGCTATTTTGCATTATCATTTAAAATATCAATACATGTATATGAGTTGTCTTCCATGAAGTCTAGCTCTGTGTTGTTGTGCAGATTAGCCACATCATATATGCTACATGCGCATGACTGTCAGGGACGGAGCCATCATTTTTGGTTGATGAATTTTTTTTTTTTTTGGTTTTACTTTACACATCTTTTATACACAGTATAATTTTTAATTTCCAAAATTAAACTATAATCCACAAATTGAGCAAATACAAGAACTCTCCTAGACATAATAACAAACACTTTTTTTAGATAATAAGTTAGGCCTCTCTAACTCCTACTCACATTTTTAATCAAATTTGACTAAAAAAATATTGGGTAAATGTTTGGTTTGATATGGACTTTTCCAATGGCCATACTCAAATGCTCTTAGTCTTATATTCTTAAGGTGTTTTTGTTTTTGTTTTCATTTTGGGGGGTTGGTGGCTAATGAGAAATATCCAAAAATTTGTAGACTAAAATTTTAGTTTCCAAAATTTCAGGGGTGCGTTGGCCCATCCCGGTCGCATGCTCCTACCGCCTTGTTTCATACTTATCACAAGGCATGACTTTTTTCTCCGAAAGTTATTTAGTGAGACCATCACACCACGCCACCGTGTGATAACCCCAATCACACAGGAACATGTGGCCTCTAAAAACAAGAACACATGATTGGCAAGTAGTAGGCATATGGCATATTATTGCTTAAAATCTGCAGCTAATTATGATATATGTCCATTTAAATGTATAATTAGGAAGTCACATAATATCTGCATGATGGGGCATGGTGTAACGGTGTCACCGAATAATTATTCCTTTTTCATTGAGAAAGGTACATAGCAGGAAACAAGAGGGTTGGGAAGTCAATAGCAAATTGCATGTCTTCTCACATGGTTGCAGAAAATGAATGACTAATCTGTATATATCTTCCTCACATGAGAATTATTGGTCATACCAAACAAAGTTCGCATGCTGTGGTGTTTAAAACATCAATTCAAACTTTTGAACTCTTTTTATCTTTTCAAATGACATGGGAATCTGTGAAAGCCTGACTACCAAGCTGGCAAAATTGATAGGTACTGTGGAGCCTGATAGTACTGTATACTTAGATCCACTCTGGACCTTGGTAGTGTTTACACTTGTACCTTTAACCCTAATGCAATTATTTTGTACCCTATAATTTTGTCTGCGCATTAAGCAAAGTGAAAATCTCGGCAACTTCTTAGACGTCGTCATAGTTTGGGTGAAAAACTCTGGATAGAGTGGTTGATGACTTTTAGCCCCAATTTAATGTTATTTAAGCATGGACGGACTGAACAAGAGACAAGGGGGGACTCAAGCCCCCCCTAGATTATTGAAAAATATCATATTTACCTTAAAAGGAAAAAATATTTTTATAGTAAAGTCCCCTTGAAAATTATAAAAGCCCCCCCTGACATTATAAATTTATCATATATATTAAGCCCCCTCTCTCTTATGTTTGTACTAATTATATAAAAGTCCCTCCCTCTTATGTTTTTGTGATGATTTTTATAGCATTAGTTTATATCATCCATACAAAATGTACCCAAAATATGTTTTCGGGGGCAGCCGAACTCCCATACAATACTGGTCTCTATCAACCCCTCTCTGGATTAATTTTCTAGAGCCGCCCCTGTATTTAAGGATGATTATCATGAACAAATGGTAATTTCTTATGGTTTTTGACCAAAGTGAAAAATCTTTGCTACATGATAGGTTTAAAACTTTGAACTAAGAAATAATGTTTAAACTATCATATATTTCATAAGAGATTTGATAAAGTTTACGCTGAGTGTCAGCTATCTAACGCAACCTTCTCCTTTATCCGCGCTTGGGCCCAACTGCTTAAAGTTAAAGCAATAAGCACGACTTAGACTGAGAGATTTTAAAGAAAGACTTGATAAAACAAATTGATAATGTGTGAGTTGAATGAGGCAGTGGAGAAAAAGGAGTCTGACTAAATAATTTAATGCAAAGACTTAGTTGGGTTCAATTCTCATACATTTCAGCTAGTACTATAATTGTATAATCCAACACAATGAAGCAAACTCATGGGAAATTCTATAAACATCCTACTGTTTTAGTGGACGTATAAATGTTTATATATGTAGAAAGCTTACAAGACTTCTAGTTGGATATTTGTTGCTTTGTCATTTTGGTTGAAACATTTGATCTTTTTAACACTTCTCCCCTTAGAAAACAATTCTATTTTTGTATACAAGTTCTTATATGTATATATATATATATATACAAGTAGGCAAATGTAGCTTTCTTTAACCTCAATAGTTCTACCAAATGTAGCTTAGTGTTGGACTTTATATGAGAGAGAGAGAGAGAGAGAGAGAGAGAGAGAGAGAGAGTTCTGCTAAGTGTAGCTATAGACTTTTATGATAGAGAATTGAATAGCTAAGTCCCATGCCTATAATGTATTTCTAGGTTGGGCCACATATAGTCAACTATGAGAGACATATCCTAACATAGAAGTCATGCCATTTGTCATCATTTAAGGACAGTGTCGTTCAGAGTAGAGAAAGTCTTAGACTGATGTCTTGAAGGTGTGGTTGGGGAACCCTTAAATGAGAGACTCACCCACATGACCCCTAGTAGTCCTTCCACTACAATCCATGTGCCTCTACGTCCTCTACCAATCCCCAAAAATAATTCAAAACCATTTTGTTCTTTTGTATATGTACTTCTATATTTAGAGGATTTGTTTGAAATGACAGGTTTGGAATAATGTTGTTGCTTATAATTATGAATTGTAATATCATTTTCATTTTGATCTCTACGTTAATGATTTATTATATTAAATATTGTACTTTTTTTAATATACCATTATTAATTTGCTCACATGTTGCTCACCTAAGTACCCCATTGGATGAGTATGTGGAATTCACCTCTATTTATGGACAAAATGATAATAAATAAAAGATGCAAATGCTCACCCAAGGAGGTGGGTGCTTAGGTGAGCAAATTATACTTAAAAAATAAAAATAAAAAAATAAAATATAAAGTCTTGCATGTTGGAAATTTTATCAACAAGCACGGAACATCAAATCTCATTCTTAGGATCTTGTGAGATGCAAACAAGCAAAAGTAACCAAAAAAAAAAAACAATCATGCACACAGAAACGTAGATTCCTAAGTGGTTCATCCAAAATCCAGCTATATCAGCACCTTGCAGAGTATTAGGGTTACAAGAGGCCTGAACTTGTTCTTTCACAATTAATTTCAATGATCTATTGAATGTAATGAAAAAACCGGAATATATAAGTCTATATATGTTTCCTAAGCCAACACAGTTTCCTAAACATAAGAGGAAACAAAACCAAGAACTACACACCTCGCTTGAGCGAGCGACTTTACAGTCCTTTTTGCTCCTTTTGACGAACTTTCCATCACCGTATCGCGCATGCGTATCGCCTTAGCAGCAGTGGCTCAACCATAAGGCAAGTTAGGCGGCCGCCTAAAAGGCCCCATTTTTGTTTTATACATTTATAATGTAATATTACATTCTTATTAAAAAGAAAAGAAAAGAAAAGAAAAAATCAATTAGTATTGCCTTTCAAAGAAAAGAAGTCCCCTATTAATTGTAACCATCTACAATACATATACACACACACACACACATATATATATATATATATACGATCAGGCTCTTAAGTGAACATACCCAGTGAACATGTTTAGCCTAAAAGAACCTGGGCTGTCCTGTTGATCTGCGTGCTCCGCTGACCCGAGGGTTCTTTTAGGCTTAAAAAACATGTTCACTGGGTATGTTCACTCAACATTATTCACTTAAGAGTATCATCGTGTATATATATATATATATACATATATCTAAAAACATATACATCTACTCCTATCATAAAAGCTCATAACATTTCGTTACCTCCTGAACTTTAAAGACTTCAAGCCTATCATAGAACAAAACAAAAAGAGAATAAATTACATGATTTTCTATCCAAAAGTCGTAAGAGGATTTTATGAGAAACAATAAGCACATCAATTTGAAATATTTTGCAGGTCAAATTTGTTTCTGAAATATTAAATGTTATTTTAAAAAAAAAAAACAACAAGCAAGATCCTTAACAATACCTGTAACCGTTGCTTCCGCATAAAGAAGTTTTACAAAACTAAAGTGATAAGATCTTACCTAAGATAACCATGTCGCATGAGGGATTAAATAGATTAGCATATAATTGACTGAAAAAAAAATTAAAAAAATAAAAATAAAAATAAAAATAAAAATAAACTTCAATATAAATCGTTATTAATTTTGCATTTCAAAAAGCGAGAAAATTTAATTTTAAATATTAATATTTAATTAAAACTAATATATAGGTATTAACGTACGGAGATATAATAAAGGTCCCGTTTTAATTTTTTGCCTGAGGCTCCAAAATGTTTTGAGCCACCCCTGCGCCTGAGCGAGCCCCAGTCCTTTGTTCTCCTCTTTTTGCTTAGAAACACCTGAGAAACATCCCAGATGGAATTAGGCTCTACTATCACAACAAGTCTTATTTGCTTCCACTTTAAGTTTGTGATAGTGTTTATAATCGAGAACATGAGTTGGAGTTGATAGAATCTCATTCTCATCAACTTCCATGTATAGAAAATAACTCCCATTCAATCATAAACTTCCATCTCCCTCAATATCTACCTCTATTTCATTTTTTTCTCTCTCAATTGCCAAAAATATTAACATTGATACATGTATCACGCCAATAATAATAATAATAATAATAATAATAATAAACAAAAATAAATATTACTGTCGAATGGTGTATTACATTCTTATTGATTCAACCAATTGCGTCAATTTTTTTAAAATCTACAATCAAAATATATATTTTTTTAATTACGTGAGTCACTTACTTTCGTCTTTTCTTGATTTTTCATTCTACTTCGAATAATTTTACATTCTACCATTATTGAAGCATTGAGAAAACCCTAGGAAAAATGCTCGAAAAGCTACTTTTATTCTTATTTTCCTTTCTTTTCTCCTTTACTTTAACTAAATCCAAATATATACCATACCAATTAAACAGAGTCCAATGTGCCCAATCAAAAAAAAAAGTTAATTGCATACAGTTCAGCATGGACCCTCCATTTAAAATATGTCATTTAGTTACAAGAACCTATCAATATCATCTGTCCAGTTGATCAATTATTTTCATTGAACGCCAATTATCACTTGCTCTATTACTCATATATTTTGGTAACAATCGAACACCATATGGAGTTTTTACCATTAACATGCAGTGTTAGTACATATCTCCTACATTGGAGAAAATATCTCATGTTACACTCATAGCGCATGATGGTCATTCTGATTTCTTCATTACTGTGAGATATACTCCCTCCATCCCATAATAAGTGTCCACATTTCCTTTTTTGGATGTCCCACAATAAGTGTCCACTTCCTAAATTGGCATATAGCTTTTATTTACTTTCCAAAACTACCATTATAATAAAGACAAAGTAGCATTTATTTGTGGTCTCAAAACATGCAAAAAGTCAAACACCCATCACATCTAAGGGTAAAATTAGAAAGTGGCCATTTAATGAACCCAAAAAACTAATATAATACAACTTTCTTAAACAATGTGCAAAATGGAAGTGAACACTTATTATAGGACGAAGGGAGTATATGAAATCTACAAAGTACTGATCAAATCATAAAGCTGTCACAGAAATGTGACAGTCATATGAGATAGTTTTCCCGTAAACTACATAAGAAACTACCGAAAGAAACACATTTAAGGTGTTCAAAAGTTGCTCAGGTTGATCACTTAGGATCAGTGGCGCATCCCCCAAAGATTTTAAAATTATTTCAATCTTTATAAAAAAAAAATATAGATTTTGTATAGATTGCCCTCCCTTAGAACTGTACTATTTTAAAGTATTTTTACACTGAATCCGCCACTGTTTGGAACTAACTATATATGGATACAATCATACATACACGTATAAACGTATTTGGGAGTAATTTATTTTGGTAGTTATACAACTTGGTTACTCATAATCATATGACTCGTATCACATTTCAAATCGGAATCATTGTTTTGGTAGTTAAAAACAACTTGGTTTCTCGTAGAGTAAAGATTTGGGTACAAATACTTCACAAACAAATTATATTAATATCAGTTTCAGCATAAAAAAATTATATATATATATATATATATATATGGGGGCTGCTAACTTACAACATGATGGTTGTTAGTTAGCAGCATACAACATTCAACAAAAAACAGGTTTTTAGCGATGAAATTTTTGTCGCTAAAGGTTCCAACTTTTAGCGATGAAATATCGTCACTAAAACCTTGTTTTTCGTCGCTAAAAGTCTCTTATGCTGTAAGTTAGCAAATCCCTATATATATATATATATATATACTAACACCATTGGAAAACTGCCATATGACGGAGTAGTCTGTCACATAAGGGACAAAAATGTATCAACTCTGCCACATGTCAGTCTTTCACTGGTGTTCGTGTAATTTGTTTGTGGAGTATTTGTGTCCAAATCTTTACTCTATATATTGCACATTTCAAAAAAAAAAAATTATACTAACACCAGTGGAAAACTGTCATATGGTAGAGTTGTCTGTCACATAGGGGACAAAATATATCAACTTTGTCACATGTCAATCTTTCACTGGTGTTAGTATAATTTGATTGTGAAGTATTTGTGCCCAAATCTTTACTCTATATATTGCACATTTCATATGAGGTACAAAGAAGGGGATGATAGGAAAACCAAGAACGAGTTGTACGATTAATAAGATAATTGGTTTTATGAATTCAAATATTTTGTGGTTGTCCTTTTCTTACCATGATATCCGTGCCCAGCATAACTTTGCTTCTCACAAAAATTAGATAGCATATATATGAAGACTTGGACCGAACCAGATCATATATTTTAAACCTTCTTAGACACGGTAACTATTATATATCTTCACACACAACGCACACACACATATACATATATATATATATATAATATATACGACTAGGCTCTAGTGTGAACAGGGTAGAGTGAACATACCCAGTGAACATTATTATTTTTTGCCTGAAAAAACCCGCAGGTTAGTGGGGCGTGTGCAGGTCAATGAGACAGCCCGCGGACTTTTTCAATAAAAAAAAATGTTCACTGGGTATGTTCACTGTAGAGCCTGACCGTGTATGTGTGTGTATATATATATATAGCGAGTTAATATTATCTACCACCCATGAGGTTTGACTAGAGAACAGTTTACTCCCCCTCCCCGGCAGCTTGAAGAATAGTACTTTCTCCCCTAGTTTGGTAAAATTACAATTTAGCCTTCAAAATGAATGAAGAAATTTATTGAAAGTATTTACAAAAAGTTTAAAGAGGCCCTCTACTAGGCATTTACAAATTTCACGATTTTCACAGGTTATCTTTCTGAAATATGTTTGAACAATTTTCATAATTCTTCAAAATTTTCTGTAATGTTGACAATTTTCACGAATATAAAATCTGTTTTCAACATTTTGACGATTCCTTGAAACATACCTACATTTTTTTTTTCCCCAAAATTATACATTTTTTTTTTCCCCAAAATTATGATATTTGTTTTCATGTCTTATGGTATAAATAGTTTTCAATTTTATATAACCGGAAGAGAAGGAGATACTCTAGCCCTAAGGTCATTTCAGTCTGGATAGTTTAGGTATATTTTAATGAACCAAATATTATTCCATAATAAGAAGGGGGGATTTATTATGAATTATGACTAATAAAACCTGAGCAGCAGAAGTGTTTTCGATCAAGCCTCAAGGATAGTAGGTGATATTAACCCATATATATTGTAAAACAAAAGGTTTCCCATCATTGGCACTCTCTTAGCAGCAAAACCCAAACAGAGCAAAATGGCCGACATAGATTAGATGGTCAAGTGGGCCGGCCTGGTATCATTCGGACCAGGGCTCAGTTACTGGTTGAGGTTCAGTAAAGAGGCACTCTCAGTAACTCATTACACCAAAGTAATCAGATGGTCCATGGACCACCACGGTCCATTCATCATATTAGGACACGTGGCACGAGTACATGTTCTGTGTGACACCTATTTTCCTGACACCACCTGAATTTTCTATCTTGGTCTTTTTTTTTTGGTTAAAGATAAGGAGAATCTAATGAGCCCCCACTAATTTGGATCTGAAAATATAAATGCAAATTCATCAGTCTTATTGTCTACTTGTTTCTCTGACTTATTTAGTGTGGGTTGTAGAGTCAAAATACGTATTCGGAGTTTGCTTTATGTACTATTTCGATAAAGCAATGTTCGTAATTTCGTCTAAAAAATGACGATGAATCCAGGTCACGGAGGACAAGTGTATGTTGTGGAGTAGGTGTACGTGCCTAAAATTTGCCCTCTTTCCGACTTCGATAAAATAGTGTCAAAAATTCCGTCCAAAAAATGTTTGTGAATTCGAGCCACAGTCCACGAAGGACTGGTGGAGGAAATTGTTCTCATCTTCTAAAACACACACAAAAAGAGAGAAATTAAAGCACAAAGGTCTAAACTTTTTTAGAGGATAGAAAGTTAATTACCTTACTCCAAATTTACACTTGAGATTATACATTTTCTTGTTTTATCTTTAAGTAAGGTTGTTTTGGTTCGTGGATATTGAGAAGGAAATAAAAAGAGAAAGAAAAATAAGAAGGAACAACTAGTTCCCTCGGTATTTTTTAATTTTTTATTTTTTGTGCTTTTCGTCGTACTTTAATAAAATTAAAGATTAAAAAAAATAAGTAATATACGAATAAATGAAGAGAAATGACTCAAAAATAAAAAAAATGTTCAATTATTTTTTAACTGCGTCTCTTTTCTTTCTTATTTTCTCAGCATTTTCCTTATTAATTTCCTCTATATTTTATTTTATTTTCCCTCACTAAATCTAATAACTAAACAAAGCCTTACATCTGGAAAAGAAAAGGATCTGAATTAAAGTGAATAGGAAAAACTATTGTGTCATTGCTTTCCTTCATCCTTCCATAATACTCCATCAGTCCTAATTTAGGAGTAATTTTGGGTGTGTTTGATAAAACTGAAAATTAAGTGTTGAATATAAGTACTGAAAATTTTAAGTGAATTGTATTTGCAATACTGAAAATAGTATTTTAATAACTAAAATAGATTGTATTCAGTGATTATTTTCAATAAAAAATTTTCACTTAATGTTTTCAGTCGATTTTTGGCTACTTTTTCAATTAAGTGGTACATTATCAAACGCACTGAAAAAAAAAATTAAGTGCTAAAAATTTTCATTTTCACCGCGTAATTGGGTTATCAAACTCACCCTTACTCTATTTTAATTAATTAGTGTCCTCTTCTGAATCTACCCTAATTTAACATCATTTATTCCATTTTAAGAAGTTCCTCTTTAAAAAGTTGACGTACTTTAACTCTACACTTTTAAGTTAATTCCTCATTATTTAAAGGACAACACTTTAATACTTAAGTTTTCTTACGTATTTTTTCGCTCTATTCTAGAATGTTATTGGTTCGCATATTTATCATATAAATACATATGTATACGTGAACCAATCACTTACATTGCAAAACAGCATGTGTATAGTATTGATGGAACAATATCTCAATCTTTTCCTAATATAATACTCTCTCACTTCTCATTTTATATGTGATGTTGAAACTTTAAACTTTAAATTACAATAACTCAAAGCTCAAAATTTATCGCACTACTAAAGTAAGCCTCCTTAAATAGTTAGAATTCCAAAAAAGAGTCCTTTAATTTGCGAGTGAGAGAGTATTAGAAATTATTCAACTCAAAAGTGGGTATGGTTCTATACTTTATTACTTTCTCATTTACTTCACGTGTTGAGAATTTATTGATCAAGAAGACCATTACAGCACGTCATCATATTGTCATGGTGTGATACCCTAATCACAATCATGTAGTTAGTACTCTTAACTTTCTTTTTCTTTTTTCTTTTTTTTTTTCCACTGAAAAGACAATCTGCATTAAACAAAAGGGAGAACACAAACAAAGAAAGGACCATCAACCCCCTTGATGATTTTCCTCAAAGACATGCTGAGGAACATCATCAACCGGGATCGGCCCTGAAAAAATTACAATGCATTGCCCACTGGGCCAAATTATGAGCAACAAGTTAGTACTCTTAACTTGTTCACTGAAAGTTCATAGTTACTTGTCATATTTATTCTAACATTAGAAATTACTTAATTGAATATGATTGGGTTATTACACCAGACTAGTATAATAACATAACGTGATGATCATACTAAATAATATGAGTAACTAAGTGTAGACATCCCATTTTGACCCACCAAAAAGAGAAGTAACTGTCGCAGGGGGCCCACTGGACACGCGAATAAGGGAAAAGAGCTCCAATCCAATTGGACAATCAGAGAAGAAACGGCGTCCATTCGAAGTTTTAACGGTCGAATCGGCCAGGACAAGGGCAGACAGGTCATTATCCGGTATAAAAAATTAATGATCCGACCGTGCGGATTTGAAGAGGACATTGATACGAGTCTGAATCTTTATGAAATATGCAAATCGGATGGCCGGTTTAAAAGTTTTTAAAGATCAAAGTTCGAATCGATCGACGGCTCTGATCGAAAGTTGGAGCCGACCCTTGTAAATCTCACCTACATGGGATCAAGGACCATGTAGGGTTTCAACGAAAATTCTATAAATAGAGGGGTCTTCTTCATCATTTTTTTTTACGCAGCCAAGAAGCAAAAACTATGAAAACCTCCCCAATTTTTCCCAAAGCTTGTTTGGCTCAACCAAAAAATCCCCCCAAACCTCTAGGCTATGTTTGGTCATTATCCAAACACACACCCAAACACCACCACCTCCAAACACTGCCCTAACCACCAAACAAGGACCCCAGCCTCATCCCCCTCTCTTACTGTTAAGGCTTCATTGGAGAACCAGTCTCCTTCTCTTTCACCCCTAAGCTCTGTTTGGTTTTAACAAACCAAACAAACACCACCACCTTTACCACTACCATCAACCATTGGCCACCACCACCCAAAACCCATCACCCTCAGCACTTTACCCAAACCCCTACCCATCCACAGACTGCAAAGAAGCCCAAAAAGCCCGCAAAATCAATCCAAACCAAACAGAGCCTTAACTCATCTTAGAAACTGAAAAACCCAACCAAACAGTGCTTTAACCACTTCTCCCTATCTCACCGCCCATACAAGAGCCTTCCTCTCATCAAAACCAAGCCAAGCCAACTGGACAGACCACCAAATCACCACTACAGAACATCCACGCGGCTCCAAAAGGCCCCACGCGCTGCCGGTTCACTTCCAGACCCCCGACGGACTTTCTACCCATAGTCGTCGCCGAACACCCACACCACCACCATCGTCTGCTCCAGACAATCCCGGCACCGACTGTCCGACCCCCAAAACTCACCGGGAACCACCATTGTGGCCAACACACGCCACCGGTGCTTCGTGCCGTGTCCACGCACAGTTTAGTCCAGTCAACACTGGGTCAACGTTGACTGGCCAACCAGAGAACGCCACGCGACTTTGACTCACTGACACAGTCGTTGACCAACCAATAGGGTATAGCCACTTGTCCCAGTCCACTGTTGACCCAGCAATCACGAATTGACACATGTCATGTCAGGTCTGACTCCCCACTGCCTAGCTAATACGGCGGTGCCACGTAGCCCGGTCAATCTTTGACCAGCCAATTATAAACTGCCACGTGTCGTGGCAGTCTTATCCTTCATTACGCGGCCCAATTAGGGCATGCCACGTGTCCCATTGATAGTGTTGACCAGCCAGTGCACGTCCGACATGTGGCATTGATCTGCCACATGGCAGTAGGCCCCATTTTTACTTTTTTGGCATTTTGGGCCCGATTTTCAACGAACGGACACTTGTTCTTAGCTAATTTAGCCATTCCGGACGCACTGGTGACCTCAAATTTGGTCAATTCCAACTTTCAAGGCATGTCTGGCATTTTATATGTCCAATTCAGGCTATCTCGACCAGATTTCGACCCCTTTGGGTTCCACTCAATTCAACCCGGACCCATTTTCGGCCAGACTTATGGCTTTTATGACTTTTTTGGCCCTTCCGAACCCAACTATGTCGTCCGTTCAAGTCGATTTTGTGTCGAAATACGACTTGGGGCCTTCTCGACTTATTTTTGCAACGTTTCTCGATTACGATCCTTTCAAAGCTCAGGATTCTTTCATTCTTTCTCAACAAACATTGACTGGATTTCAATAGTTGCCTCTGCACAGGTAACTACCTCAACTCTTACTCTTAGTAGTGTGGGCTCCCTATAAATCCACTGGTCTGTTATTCTGCCTCATTTTTTATTTCTCTTTCATTTTCTTTTATAGTCGGATATTCTGCCTCTTTTTTCTCTCTTTTATTTTCTTTTATGGTCGAAAATTCTGCCGTTTTCTCTCTTTTATTTTCTCTTATGGTTGGATAGTCCGCCTCTTTTTCTTTTTCTTTTATTTTCTCTTATGGTCGGATACTCCGCCTTTTTTTTTCTTTTATTTACTTACTTGTACATAAAAAAGTTGATAAGCTGGCATGCATGCTAGGTATGACCTCCCTAGACGCAACCATATCATTGTCTTGCTTCACTAATCAAGGGATTAAATCTTTAATTCTTTAATTATACATAAAAAGTCGATAAGCTGGCCTGTATGCCAGGAATGACCTCCCTAGACGCATCCAACTCATTGTCTTGCTTCACTAATTGAAGGATTAAATCTTTAACTCTTTACTTGTACATAAAAAGTCGATAAGCTGGCCTGTATGCCAGGGATGACCTCCTTAGACGCAACCAACTCATTATCTTGCATCACTAATCAAAGGATTAAATCTTAAATTCTTTACTTGTACATAAAAAGTTGATAAGCTTGCCTGTATGCCAGGGATGACCTCCCTATACGCAATCCGCTTATTGCCTTGCTTTACTAATCGAAGGATAAAATCTTCAATTCTTTACTTGTACATAAAAGTCGATAAGTTGGCTTGTATGCCAGGGATGACCTCCCTAGACGCAACCAACTCATCGTCTTGCTCCATTACCAAAACGACCATTTTTTCCTCGAAATAGGATAAAATTGGGCACTGACCCTTACTTCTGGCACTTTTTGGGCGCCGACCCTTACTTCCGGCACTTTTCAAAAACACTGGGCACCGACCCGTACTTCCGATAAACTTTTCATTACTTGGGTACCGACCCTAACTTCCGGCATACTTTTAAGTTACTTTGGGCATCGACCCGTACTTCTGGCAAACTTTTTCAATCACTGGGCACCAACCCATACTTCCGGTACACGTTTTCCAAACTCACTGGGCACTGACCCTTACTTTCAGTACGCTTTTCTAAACCATTGGTCACCGACTCTTACTTCTGGCTCGTAAAACAAAAATACAAAAAACCATAAATAAAAAAAAATACAAGAAACTCATCGCATGATCGATCTACTCTGACTTTTACTCAAAACACTTTCTCACAACTCACAACTTTCTCAAGGTTAAAGTCTAGGATTACACCGTACAGGTTAAACTTCCTAGGTATACCAACTTTACTCAAAACACTATTTTACACACTCATGGTCTAGATCGAGCATAATATTCACACAAACCACAGAACAACGTATGGCCTGATTTTCATGTCGAGATACGTATGTAACTCTTACTTGGGTGCGGCCATAAATATTATCTTTCAAACTATCTCGTGTCGAGATACGTATGCAAACTATTCTCTTTCGCATATCTCGTGTCGAGATACGGATGCGACCCTTATTAGGGATATGACCATAACCATTCATTCTCTTAACTTATCTTAAGTCGAGATACGTATATCGGCAACCGCGTGTCACGGATGCTCGAGTCCATTTCGTATACTTTTTTCATATTCTAAATATCTTTTACTTATCTCGAGTCGAGATACATATATCAGCAACTGCGTGTCACGGGTGCTCGAATTTAATTTCTTGTATCTATATTATACTATTTCTTACTTATGCCCCGTTACTATAAAAACCACTAAACTGGCAACTGTGTGTCACGGATGCTCGAGGGTGCCTAACACCTTTCCTCGACATAATCAAGTCCCCGAACTCATCTCAAGAACTCTGGTTTCGCATGACTATTCAAGAGTTACACTTTTAAAAAGGCCTTACTTTTTAAAAATATTTTAAAAGTCAAAGATGATTGGATCGATTATCTTAGCAAGGGTCCTAACTCCCAAAACATGTTAGGTGTCGACTCTAAAACTCATACTGGCCCTACTCCCACTTTCACACATCTTCTCACGCATTCCGATGATAAAACGGTTGCCATCCTCGAAGGGACCACCCCCTACTTTTGGGGCGGGCGCGACACTAAACTTACTAAACAGATCAACACTGGCACGTTCAGGCATTATTTTATAATGGGTACTGAAATAATTCTTAACATAACTTACATTATGTCACGCCCCGACGTAGCATAAATAAGGAAAGCGTTTAATTTCCTTTATGGACCCGTAGGTCGCGACAGTTTGAAGGATCGATTCCGTCCCAAACGTCGAACAACAAAATATAATAATCAGAGAAGAGCAATCAAAGCTTACAAAAATTTTTCTAACTTATTACATCTTAAGATACGGGGTCAACTAAGGCACAGACCGCCTTGAAAACAAAACGATAAGTTAGTGTCTGATACAGTCATCCTTATTACAAAATGGTCCATAACTTAAAACATGTAATTAAAAACATATAACATTAAAACAGTTTCCTTATTCCGAAAGCAGCCATTCTCAATTCGCATAGTCGTATGATTCCTCCTGGTTATAGCCTACAAAGCCTGAACACGAATGTCCAGGACGCATCAACGTCGTCAGCTTCAAGAAGCTGGTGAGTATTAAAAACATGACTTTGAATGTAAAACATGCCAATTCACCTTTTTTTTTTTCCATTATCAGTTTGTAAAATCAATAGTTAAACCGCAGCAAGAATTTATTTTATAAAAACCACAAGGAAAATAATAAAAGTCGTTCATTCATAAAAGACAGTTACTCGTGTATGAGACAATGCACCACACTCATCTTGCCGACTCTTTTCTCTCGACAGCCACAACAACCCACTATCCTACTCCTGGTATCTTTGAAACACTCAGATAGCCACACTTTAGCAACGGGGCGCCAGGGAGTGTCCAGTTTGCCTCACACTTTGGTCCGGGGTACCAGGGAGTGTCCTATGCCTCACACTTTGAATACCCTAACCGCCATGCAAATACCGGGGCAACCCCTCACACAGTATCCAGACTCGAGTTATCAGGGAGTGTCCGTAGGCCACACTTTAGCACTACCATGGGTGCCAGGGAATGTCCGAGTTCGGCGTCACACACTTTAACGCTTCCATGGGCGTCAAGGAGTGTCCATATTTGCCACCGTCGCATTTCAAAGATACCCTCTCCACATTCTCATCCACAACCACAACCACGACCACAACCACAACCACAACTCGAACTCATACTCTTTCCACATTACCATTACTCTTTTTCGCACAGACTGACACCCACATGCATGTACCACTGACCCCACATGTATGTCATGAAACTTAAACATGCGGCAATTTACTGAATTATAAATACAACATGCGTACGGGGATTGATAAGTCATACTACAATGTTTTAATCATTCAAACATAACCAAATAGAGTTCTGATTAACTAAATTTCCCAAACAGAACCTTAACAGTACTTAAAATGTTGAGCCAACCAGACTTTAAACACAAAACAGACAAAAACAGAAACTGACAGAACTCGCGCGCGCGGGCCGCTCGCGCGAAAGGTCGCTCGCGCGGGTCGCTCGCGCGATATGCCCAATTATTCTTTTTATATATGAACTTTTCTATCTGCCTGAGGAAGCATACCTCGCGCGCGCGGATCGCTCGCGCGAAGGGGTCCTCGCGCGACCCTCGCTCGCGCGATCTGCCTAAAATTTCATTTATATATATAAACTTTCCTTTCTGCCTGGGGAAGCATACCTCGCGCGCGCGGGTCGCTCGCGCGAAGGGTCGCTCGCGCGGCCCGCTCGCGCGATTCCTCGCGCGCGCGATCGTGGCGCGAGATGAAGCTGAGGCTTCATCTTCTTCGTGGAGAATACCCTGTTTCAGCAAAACAGGGGTCTTTTTGACCCATTTCAATTCTGTGAGTTACTAGGCCTTATAGTATATGATTCTCTTTGGTTTTTCACAAGGATTAAGAATCCATTTTCAATTTAACATGAATCAATCTATAACTCTCCAATTTTATGAAAAACTAAAACATGTCAAAACTTATTTTCAAATATACTTTTTCATATGAATGAATTAGGCTCTATAACTCTAAACATAGCATATATGATGTAAGATCTTTCATAATCATCTCTAAAAACAGATTTTGGTTAAGTTTGGAAAATTGTGATTTTTGAAGCTCAAGCTTCCATGGACGAATTTAGTAATGGAGTTCCAACCATACACACACAATATCAGTAATTAAGCATAGAATTACATTGGGAGTGAGTTAATAATACTCACTGAGATTAAAGCAAAGAGATTGTTGAGAAAGGAAACCAAATGAAGAAGTTCAAACCCAAGCTTTGGCTATGGGGATTAAGAGTTCTTCTCTCTATATATAATTTCAGAAATCAAACTCTCAAGCTCTCTCTTTTCTCTCTGTGTTTGAACTTGTGCAGAAAGAGAATGTGTGTGAGATAGTGTATAACATATATATAGAAGTTCAATTGGAAATCTTGGGGACCAAGTCCCTTCACCCTCACACTACAATTGCATTGGGTTTTCAATATCTGAAAATACACACAATACATATACGTAGATAATTCTCCAGATTGTGAAGAGGCAATATAGAGTAGTAGGGGTCAACTTGTATGTGTTTGGGAATTTAGCTTATGGCATTAAATTAACACACACACAATTACAATACCCAAACAAGGCATATCCAATGATTACTTGCCATAAATAGCAATAAAGCAAATGTCCAAATCAGTCACTTCCAAAATCTGTGGAAGCTCACACAGCGTGGACAGTTTTGAACACTAACTGGTATTTTCGGGGCGCGGTGGTCACCACAAAAATACAGGAATTTCATTTTAACGTAGGAAATGATTTTCTGGTTTCATAAAAATACAGTTTGAATCAAGAGTAAACTTTTCCACCGTTTTTGAAATACAGATTTTGAAATCCACACAGGTATTACTAATTTTGTAAAATTGCAGTTTGGCCCCAAAAGAATTCTTAGCTTGCAATAAATCAAGGAATAGAATTTAGAACATGAGAAATGTAATTAAATGAAGCAGTCAATACCAAATGAAATTAAATATGACAATGCAATTACAAATTTGACATGAAAATGTAATTTAGAATTAAATGGAAATGCAGGTTATTACACATTAAGTTTGGTAAATTTTAGTTACAAAACTTATGTATGTCAAAGAAATTAAAAACGAAAATGGTGAATTATTCAAACGCTTGAAAAAGTAGAATAAATAATTTGCCATATGATAATATAAAAAAAAAAAAAAAATTGAGTTACTAAGGGCTCTCATGGTAACGTTGTGGTTTTTGGTTTTTAATTTTTGTTTTCATTTTTTGCATTGATGTCTGCCTCTAATTTAATCAAAAAATAAAAACTAAAACTGAAATCCAAAAACCACAACGTTACCATACGAGCCCTAATTTTTTGAGATATTTTTGAGGTTTATCATAAGGAGAAAATGAATTTTGCTACTATATAAGCTAGAAAAAGCGTACTATCTGACTGCGGGCCATTGGCCACATTCTCTGGGTTTTTTTGGTTTCTTCTCAAAATTGTTTGATTAGAAGATATTATTCAGCGAAAACGTCAGTGTCTGATGTAATGGGACATACTAAGGGTCTGTTTGCATGCAGGGGTGGAGTTAGAAAATTTGGTCGGGGGGCCTAAGCTATACGGGGGTTCGAGGGCAGTGCTCCCGAGGCGATTTTTTTTAGTCAATTTTGGAGATAATTAGTTTGTCACTCATGAAAAATGTTCTAACAGTTGAAAAATAACTTACAAACTGTAACAAATATATAATTAACATGATTAATAATTAGGTATCAAATCAAATCGAATATCAAATAATCAAGTATAAAATGCGATTTGGGCTTCGTTTGATTTGTGACATGTGATATAGTTTCAGAAAAAAAATATATATTCATCTATATATCAAATTACATATTACTTATAATATTTAGTCTATCATAAGTAGTTATGAAATTGGCTAACTAATAACGACAGGAAATATATAACTGGTAAACTCGAGAGTGTTTATCAGCTGGTAAAGGTCTCTTAGTGTCGATTAGGAGATCGTCAATTCAAGTCCTCGGACAGTCATTTGGGCGCAATTAAGTATAGTGGATGTTATGACGAATCTGAATTTGTCTGAGCGATTCGTATTCAGTGTTATCTGTGTGAGTTCGAATCCTAAAATTGTGCGAGTCCACACTTAAAATTTAAATTCAAATAGCATAACAATTACTCCCTCCGTCCTTTTTTTTGAGTCCTATATTCTATTTTGGGATGTACCAAAATTAGTGTCCACTTTCCTAAATTGACATACAATTTTTACTTACTTTCCAAAACTACCCTTCTTTGAATTCTACACCAAGACAAAACTAAAAAAAGTTATTGTAATGATTAGGGACAATTGTGAAAAGTAGGTATAGATTCTTTTGTTCCCTTAATAAGTTGAGTTCCTAAAAATAGACACAAAAAAAAGAACGAAGGGAGTAATACATAGTACTATCGATCGCTATCACATTACGTGGTACGTTTGTAAGATATTTTAAAAATAAAATTTCACTAGACCCATCTGAAGTAACCAAATGATAATTGATGAAATTGAAGGGACAGTCCGACAAAAACCAATAACTCATCACCTTCCTTCAATGCCTCCAATAACTGAAGACTTATTTTGGTCAACAAATCAGCACTGTCCACGCAGTCTATTGTCGGATGGCGTACAAACAACTCTCTATATAATATTATAATTATTTATATATATATATATACCTATGTTGCATAGAAACTGTCCTCAACAAAGAACATATAAGCATCTCTCTCTGTCTAGCTCTATCTCTCTCTAACTTTGCAAAATTCTTTTTACGTAGAGTAGTATTTATAGTAAAAATGTTGTCTAGGAAAGCCACGTGTAATGCACATGGGGAGGACTCATCCTACTTCTTGGGATGGCAAGAGTACGAGAAGAACCCTTATGATGAACTTCGAAATCCATCTGGTATCATTCAGATGGGTCTCGCTGAAAATCAGGTGATATATATATATATATTTATTTATTTATTTAACGATACATGTAAATATTGGATAAATTTTATGTATATGAATATTGTAGGTGGTGCAATTATGCTACTTGTCCAGTGTATTAATTGTACGTCAAGCAAAAATTCAATGACGAAAATAGAAGTAATTGACGCTTCGATTTGCCACATTAATTCGTATTTTGTCTCTGTTGGTTTTTAACACTATTTATTTTTATTTTTTATTTTTTTATTATTATTATTTTTTTAACACTAACTAGTAACTAGCTACTAGCATTTAACTCAGCACAATGCGCGGGTGGTTGTGTTCATGCAGTGTATTTCACAATATTACAGAATATAATGCAAACATCTTTATTTTTGGAAAAAAAAAAAAAGAATTCAACAACTTGAAAATTATGTAACAATAATAATAATAATAATAATAATAATCATAATAATAATAATAATAATAATAATAATCGTTTGGTCCCATTTTCTCTCACCAGTGAGGAACATTTTTGTAATCATGCTTTTTTTTTTTCCCCACTATTTCATCATTTATAACAAAAAGTCAAGGGTACTTTCTAACTGGGTTGTATTTGCATTTTAAGTTGTTGCTCAATATGTATGAGTTTAGCTTCTTAGTTTCCTTAGAAGCGTCCCAACAAAGAGAAATGCCATCAGCAACAAGGATTCACAACCATCAAAAGCAGCAATTCATGGCATCCCAAACGGCTTAGACTGTTGTCATGGCCTCACAATTGCCATCTCAACAGAACCAGTTTACCCAGCCAAACATCTTTGGCTGAACCCTTAAACTACTAAGTCTTAGAGATATTGAGAAAATTTTATATAAACTAGATGTTTCTCTTTAGATTTTAATAGTAAATTTAATTCATTCACTATTCTGGTCTCTGGTTCTTCTAGAAAAGTAAAAGTCATATTATTATTATTAGGGTTTTGTTGACATGTGCCCTTAGGGCATATGTTAAAGTTCCGAAAGTAGAAATAAACAATAGAGATAAACATTGAATACTACACCGGACACTAAACTTCACACTTTACTCATTGTTTATTTCTATTTTTAAAACCTTAACATATATCCTAAGGGCACATATTAACAAAACCCTTATTATTATTATAAGTACAATAAATGCCTGTTTGATCAATTTTGTTCAAAGGCATTAAGATATTTAAGAAAGGAGTTCCCAAAATTACTTGTTACTGTAAATTTTTAGCAAGTACAAAGATTGAGGGTATACAAGTCCCTTCATTACAAATAAATATTTCAGAAAGTTTATATTGAATAGCCATATGGCTACCACTGTAGTTTTTTCAAAATACTTGGTAAGAACTATGCCTTCTTGAATACAGTTTAAATCTGCACCACTATCAACTAGTGCTACAACATCCAAAATGGTATATTCATTTTGAATAACTAGATTGATTTTTATATACTATTTTTGATAAGTAATTTTATTAAGGAGGTGTAGATATTGTTCATCTACATTTCTTCCTTAATATCCTGAGAAGCTTAATTCTTGCTTATTCATGGAGGATTGCTATTGTAATGCAATTATCTGTTCCCCCATAGAATGAAGAGAAATCTGGAGATCTTTAACTTCATTTTTAACCAAATTAACTTCATGTTTAAGATCTTGAATGGTAATGGGTTTTTCCACTTTATCCATTCTATCAAACACTTCTTGAATACTGTACTGAGGCATCTTGTATCTGCTCGAAATATTAGTTTTAGGGTAGTTAGTACTATGATTAACATATAATTGTATTAATTCAGGATTAGTAATTTTATCAATTATATTTATTATAATACTTTGTTCTGCAGTGAGAACATTAATAGAAAGATCATTCATAGTGACAATGGCATTCCGATAGTCAGCTTCCTGGCAATTGTTTGAACAGGAAGGACCTTCTTGTGCTTCTTCTTCTTCGTTAATTCTTCGAAGAATTACTATAGTAGTCTTCTTCCATAAATTCTTCATCTGAATTTTCAAGAGAAGTATTTAACATTATTTTGCATAGCTAAGCTTTTAGATTTTCATCTATGTTAACTCAGTTAATTTCTTTTTTGTAGTACATTTACTTGCCAAATGTCCTACCTTACCACACTTCCAGCTAACCCATGTTTCCCGAGTAATAATAATAATAATAATATTGTAGAATTATTTTTTTTTGGGGAAAAAAAATTGCAGTACTATTAGATATGGTTTTATAGTGAAAATGGATAATCACTTGTAAACTATTACACAGTGTGATAACCAATATGATCATTCCTTTAATTTGAAAATCACATAGTTCGATCAAATTATAGTCGGCCTCACACGACTCAAATAGACGTGAAAGTCACATGAAATAGTTTATTATAGCATATATATATATATATATATATTATGGATTACATAGTTTCTTAGTATATGTATCTTTTGTTTTTTTTGTTACATAATATATATATATATATATATATGTATATGCATTACAATTGATGTCCATCCACTATTGCAGCTCTCATTCGACCTGATTGAATCATGGCTTGCAAGAAATCCGGAGGTTGTCGGGTTGAAAAAAGAAGGAAAATCCATGTTTAGAGAATTGGCGCTCTTCCAAGACTATCACGGCATGCCAGCTTTCAAGAATGTAATCATTACATTCAAGTATTTTGTGGGACATGATCTCACATAGGAGGTAGCATAATAATAACAATAATGATAGGGATATAGGGGTGTCAAACGGGGCGAATTGCCCCGCCCCGCCCCGCCCCGCCCCGCCCCGTCCCGATTCGCCATTTGGCGAGTCGCAATTCGTCTCGCCCCGTGGTTGAACCCAGCTCGTGACTCAATTCATTGGGTATGAGTCCGGGTCGACTTCCACTTTTGCAACCCACAACTCGCCCCGTGACCCAGCTCGTCTAACCCACCGACTCGCCACCAACTCGCCTCGCCTCGTAACCCGCCTCGCCTCGCGGACCCACCCCGCCCCGCCTCACCAACCCGTGAATAAAATATTTTCATTTAATTATTTTCAAATAAACTATTTATTAATAAACAATTTTATTAAACTTTTAAGTAGAAAATAATTTTTTTTTTTTTAAAGTTTCCAAATACTTTTTTCAACAAACTATTTTTAAATAAAGTATTTTATTAAACTATTTTTTAGAAATTTTTTTATTAAAATTAAAAATAAGTTTTTGCAAGCAACTCGCGGGCTAATTCGCCAACCAACCCGCGAGTTAGCCGCCCCGCCTCGCCTCGCCCCGTTGACCCACGAATTAGTGGGTTGGGGCGAATCACTCTATATTCCTTACCGAGTCAATTCGCCCCGCCCCGTTTATTTCGCCGACCCGCCCCGTGACTCGCTAAAATTCGCCCAACTCGTTAAGGTGGCGGGGCGGGGCGGGCCGCCCCGTTTGACACCTCTATAGGGATACACACTAAAAGACACATTGTGCTTTAAATGCATATATCTTGTGTTGTTTGAATTTTTCACATTTTTACATATATCATTTACACAACACAAGGTATATGCATTTAAAGCTGGTGTGTCTTTTAGTGTATCATTTGACATATATCCTTATCATTTTTGTAATAATAATGAAGAGATCATAGGCCGTCTCACGACCTAGTGGTCATATGCAATAACTTCTCTGTAGCATGACGTTTCAGTCATATTAGTTTTTTTTTTTATAGTAATATTGGAAATACAACCTTCACACAATCTTTACATAATCTTCACACATTTTTCTAAAATTTATGTATTTATCTCTTGCCATGTCACTGGACCACACAGTGATACGAGAGAGATAGAACACATCTTTTAAATTGTGTAGAAAAAGTTATGTGAAGATTGTGTCTCAAGTATTACTCTATTTTTTTCTTCTAAAATTAAAAACTACTAGTAATATTAATCTTAAATGAAGGATATAGTTATATATGGACCAGAGTGAGACCTTGATACCACGTCATCATGCCAAATGAAATGATGTGATGTCCAATTATATGGGATCATGTGAACCTTAAGAATAGGGGGCACGTGACAAGTACGGGAGGACATAACATGTGTGTGTTAAAGGGTGTCATAATTTGTCATATATGCAGGGTAGGCACATGATTTTTGGTCAAGGGCCAGGCCTCTGAGGTGAATTTTTTTGGGTCTACTTATACATAATTATGTATAAAATTATAGAATTGAATATAGAATTGGTTTAACACCCATAATTTGGGATAAATCATGTAATTTTAGGGGGCCAATATCTAAAGCATGTACAATATTTCATGTAAGTACATATAGAATTTTCAAAAATACAAAGGGGTCTGTGTCTAAAACTTGCAAAATATTGCATGTAAGTCTAAAATCTTCAGAAGTTCAGGAGTGAAATTTAAGACTTATTTTTAAAATCTATAAATTATTACATATAATTTTATAATTTTACAAAAATTCAGAGAAGCCTGTGTCATTCCTGAACTACATTTGGGTCCTCCAGTGCATATATGTCCACCTAAAAATAATGCTGTAAGAGCTAGATGGTCTCATATTATTATATCATCACACCACGCTCATGATAATAGATGTGATATTCTCCATGAATAATTTCTCATAACCGAGTCGTACCTTATGATATATCTATACCCCTTTCTAGTTTGTCCCATGCATATTAAGATTCAACTTTTTGAAAGAATTTTTTTTATTGCAGTGAAGTTTTTCAACTTACCATTATTGTCGTTGAATTTCAAAACCAATGTCACATCAAAGAAAAGTTAGGACAATTATTCTACTACAAATAAGTACTCCGTATATGATTAACTTGAAAAAAAAAGTGTGTAATTAAAGTATAATAATGTACATAACACCAATTATAATATAAACTATAACATATGTTTTAAATGCATATATTTTGTGCTGTGTAGATTTTTTACACGAAGTTCATACTTTTTTGAAAAGCATAAAATACATGTATTTAAAGTATAATTGTGATTTGTGTTTTAATTAGTGTTGTGTGGCTAACATTATTCTTAAAGTATTAAATTTTCAAATTTAACCCTTAAAAAGATAAAATGGGATGTTCCAAAATATAATAAAGGTCTCTTTAAGTTAAGTGGGAGGGAGTATTGTAATCCTAACTCCCTATATATATTTATACACATTCATGCATAGAGCTATGCATGCGCTGATGCGCGCACACACATATGTATATATATATATATATATGGTTATAGACAAGCAACAGCATGCACCCGCACATATATAGACATAAAAATATAGATATTGTATGTCAATACTTAATTAGCTAGGACATCATTTGCAGGAACTGGTTAAGTTCATGGCAGAAATAAGAGGAAATAAGGTGAGATTTGATGCAAAAAAGCTAGTTCTCTCAGCCGGTTCAACTTCTGCTAATGAAACTCTCATGTTTTGCCTCGCTGATCCAGGACAAGCTTTCCTTCTTCCTACACCTTACTATCCTGGGTAACACTCTTGTCACCTTTTAACAAATACATACCTACATACACACACATATATATATATATATATATAGTCAGGCTCTTCAGTGAATTTTGGGTGAGTGAACTAGGCCTAAAAAGCCAAGAATCTGACCCATCACATGATCTCACGGGTCAGCAGGTCGGGTCCTTGGCTTTTTAAACCTAGTTCACTCCCCAATTCACTAACCCAGTTCACTGGACAGCCTGACCGTATATATATATATATATATACAAGGACGCGAGGGAGTTTGCAAGTTATAATAATTTGCGGACTCCTATTTTCAACCCTTGAATCGGGTGAAATGACAAAAATACGCTTAATAAAACACGTGATCCGATGACTGTGAAAGAAGTCCGCAATGACCATATATATATGTGTACATATATATATATATATATACAAGGATGTGAGGGAGTCCGCAAGTTATAATAACTTGTGGACTCCTATTTTCAACCTTTGGAATGTGTGAAATGACAAAAATACTCTTAATAAAACACGAATCCAATGACTGTGAAAAGTCTGCAAGTTATAACTTGCATGCAGGGACACTTGCGGATTGATCCGCATGAGAAGTGTCCTCTATATATATATGAACATCAGTGACCTATCCTAATTAAGACTTAATTACCATATATATGAGTTAACCCCAAATGTTTGGCATAATTAATGTCATTTATCTATCTTATATTTTTGTGTTAGTGTTGCATTCCCCAATATTAATGGTCCTAAATTAACTGTACGTAATAGTAACATAATCTACTTTATATATATATGAATAATAATTATAAAGTACAGAAATTACCAAAAGAAGCATGCAATCAAAAGTAATCATGTCGCATAGATTGGCATAGCGCAAGTGGCAAATAATTTGGCATATATAAATCCCCTCCAATGTATATATACGTTTAGGGTTCAAACCTCATCCTTTCCCCATATCAAATCAATAAAGTAATCATGTCAAAATAGGGTATATCCGTCTTTTGACCAATTTTTCTTTTATTTTTTTCTTTTAAATGTGTAAAAATATTTTGGAGGTGCAACAGTCATTTTCTGTGCATTATGGTTAAGAGTGGTGAACTGCACACAGATACAATAAGGAAATTAATTGACATTAGTATGTTAAACTAGTATATATGAAATGTCGCTGACACAAATATAATAAGAGTACTCTTAAAATGGGACACATATCAATTAAGATAGAATAAAGTACTCTTAATTTAGGACAGAGAGAATAATTGTAAGTAGCAAAAGTTCATACTCCCTACGTCCCATATCAAGATTCTCTTTTGAGAATTCTAACTATTTAAGGAATTTTTTTTTTGGGTAAAATTTTCTAATTTTCCATTCTTGTCATTTCTTAATGTCAAATTAAATTCTAGTATCACATTAAAGAAAAAAGTGGTAGGGTTTCTTTTATGATAAAGGGTAAAACTTGAAAAATGTATAGTTAAAGTACTACATTGATTTTTCAAAGAGTACTCTTAAAATGGAATGTCCAAAAATGAACTAAAAGACCTTAATATGGGACGAATGAAGCATTATTTTGACTATTTTTTTGTTTTGGAATATTTGAGTTTAAAGGATAAACCACTTTTAATTTTGGTTAATAGTTTATGCTTATAGTGAAACTTAATCAAATCAAATCATTAAATTACAAAACTTCATATAATTAGTTATGTGAAATTTTCTGGTGAGGGACTTTTTACTAAATAAAAAACGGATTGGACCTAAGACCAAAAAAATATACTATTTTGTAGGACTTTCGACTAAATTTTTTTTGTTTGGCAGGTTTGATAGAGATCTTAAATGGAGAACTGGAGTTGAAATTGTTCCAATAAAATGCTCAAGTGTGGATCACTTCAAAGTTACTGAATCTGCATTAGAAGAAGCTTATCAACGAGCCCAAAACCTAAATTTACAAGTTAAAGGAATACTAATCACAAACCCTTCAAATCCATTGGGCACGACCATGACTCGACACGAGCTTAACTATCTCATTAAGTTTGCCATTTCCAAACAAATCCATATAATAAGTGATGAAATATATTCAGGAACAGTCTTTGATTCTCCAAACTTTATAAGCATCATAGAAGCTGCAAAACGCCTAAAAAATACCAAAATTTGGAGAAATATTCACTTAGTGTATAGTCTCTCGAAAGATTTAGGCCTTCCAGGGTTCAGAATTGGAATGATTTACTCAAATAATGAAAAAGTACTCGAAGCAGCGACCAAAATGTCGAGCTTTGGACTCGTTTCATCCCAAACTCAGTATTTAATCTCGAGCCTTCTAGCTGATGAAAAGTTTAGAAGAAATTACGTCGTTGAGAACAAAATGAGGCTCAGAAAGAGACATGGAATGCTTGTGTTTGGACTCGGAGAAGCAGGTATTCAGTGTTTGGATAGCAGTGCTGGATTGTTTGTTTGGGTGGACATGAGGCATCTGCTAAGGTCCAACACATTTGATGCAGAAATGGAGCTTTGGAAGAAGTTTCTTTGTGAAGTTGGGATAAATGTCTCTCCTGGTTCTTCTTGTCATTGCATAGAGCCGGGTTGGTTTCGGGTGTGTTTTGCAAACATGGCCGAAGAAACCCTAAACCTTTCGATACAACGAATCAAGGCCTTTGTGAACTCCATGGATGGTGAATATGATGGGAATCACCAGCAGTTAAAATGTAATGCAAGAACATCAGTTGCCAAGCGGGTTTCCTGGTTATCGATTTTTGGTCGCAAGACAGACCGTTAATTATGAGAAAATATTCAGTGCAACGATGATAGCAAGTCATTTGTTCCACTATAGTGATATATGTGAATATATATATATATATATATGTGTGAATGTTTTTCAATATTTGAAGATAGATAGACTTTTATTTAGTTCCAATGGGGTGATTTTAATTACCGGGTGTATAATTGTAATTAATGAATATCATATGAATGTTAGAAAATATTCAGTGCACTGGTTACATATTGATATATGTGGATATTTTGTGTAAGTTTGTTTTCCATAATATGTGGCATACGTTTGATCGGATAGAATCACATTAGGAGTTGTTAAAAAAGTTTAGTCTCATCGAATTTCTCTCAAAGTATATATATATATATATATACACTTTTATATAAAGGGAGAAGTTGGGTACCACAAATATTTTACTTAAAAAAAATATTTATAAAAATACTAATATAATATCTTTTATAGTAAAACCTCACATGTAGGGACAAAATTGTCATAATGATGCCTAAGAAAATACTTTTGACTTCCCTTTAGCCAAGAACCTACTTGCATACTATTTGCATATACATACGAATATACAATTATATACCATTTTACCAAGTTACAATATACTACTACCAAGTTCAAGTCTACTTTTTTATCTAGTTCTTGTGCGTATATATATACACGAAAATTCTCTAAAGATGACACCTCTTTTTATTAAAGAGAGTGCCTCTGTGTATATATATATACTAGTTGGAGCCCTGCGCCTTGCGCAAGGAATTTAATTGTGTCGTTTCATGTGGTTAAGTGGTTGTTAAAAGTGTATAATAAGATGTTAAAACAGTTAAATAGGAAATTGTAAATGTAACTATTTAATCTAAAACTCTTCTCACGGAAGAAGTTGATAATTCTGACTATCTTATAAATGAGTAGTAAATGTACCTAATAAAGCGCCACTAAAAATATATGACACAAGTAGGATATTTCCTCTAAAAAAAAGGGCATGAATGTGTTTGTAGGCCTTAATTGATATTCGAATACAATTTATAAATCCTGAATTTGAGGGAAGAAGTTGACCAAGATGTAAATATTAGTAACCAATTCATAATAGTTACTAAAATAGCCACTTTATTTGACAGTTTAAATATACCAGAACTTAAATATTAGAGAAGAAGTTGACCAAAATGTGAAAGTAGTGACCAATTCCTAAATAGCCACTAAAATAGTCACTTTTTAAAACTTTTTTAAAGTGAATAATAAATATCCCAAAATTTACTGACCTAAATGCAATTACACATATTACAGTCTATGAATCCTAAATTTGAGAGAATAAGTTGAGCAAATTGTAAATATTAGTAACCAATTCCTAAATAACCACTAAAATAGCCATTTTTTTGACTTTTTATGAAGTGAATAAAAAATATCCCAAAAAATATTGACCCAAATGTAATTAGACACAAATTGTTGATTGAAACCTCATTTGAGAGAAGAAGTTGACCAAATTATAAATATTAGTGATCAATTCCTAAATAGCCACTAAAATAGCCATTTTTGTTGACTTTTAAGTCAATAATAAATATCCCAAAAATTGTTGACCCAAATGTAATTAGACACAAGATTGTTGATTAAAATCTCATTATTATATTAAATAAAATTTCAAAAGCTGACTTGAATGTAATTATTTGTCCAAAATGACAGATTTACCCTCAGACAAATCAATATATCATTACGATGTATAGATAGATATATGGATAATTATGATGTTGTGAAGGGCAAAAGAGGAAGTTCATATTTTTTGACGTGCATGTTTATTCGTTTGTATAGTATAGTAGAAATAAAATTTTAAAACTGACTTGAATGTAATTATTTGTCCAAAATGACAGATTTACCCTCAGACAAATCAATATATCCTTACGATGTATAGATAAATATATGGGTAATTATGGTGTTGTGAAGGGCAAAAGAGAAAGTTCATATTTTTTGACGTGCTTGTTTATTCGTTTGTATAGTATAATAGATATATATATATATATATATACAAAGATTCTCTAAAGAGGGCCACCTCTCTTTATTAAAGAGAGGGCCTCTGTTTTGGTCGTAGGATTGTATTTAAAAACTGTGAAATGACAAAATTGCCATTAATGAAAACACGATCCGACGGTCAAAACAGAGATACTCTCTTTAATAAAAAGAGGGCACCCTCTTTAGAGCCTGACTGTATATATATATATATATATATATTAGATGTTGTACGTACTTGTGCCCACTGCATAATGTGTGTGCTCTTTAATCATCAAAATTTTATTGTGAGCCAATATTATATACTCCGTATCAGTTACATAACTTAAAAAGCACTCAATTTTAAAACCATTTTTAATAGACGATCGACATTAATCGAATGATGATTGTTTTTAATGGGGAATTACGGACTTTAAGCCATATAACTTGTAAATTTGTAATGAATGATCTAAAATGAGATTTAAAAAATAAAGAACATTAAACTATTTTTGACTCATATTATAACTCTACGTCCTAAATATGATAAGTTTTTCTATGAAACCGTCCTACTACGTTAGTATGCTGATGGAGTGTGATACTCCATTCATATTGGGCCACGTATCATCTAAAAATAGGGGGCACATGACAAGTAGTGGAGGCATGATCACTACACATAGCTAGGGGGCAACTAATTGTCATGATCACCTTAAAATAAGGGCTACATAGAACCATCTAATTGAAGCGTCGCACCACGTCGTCACACTAGTGTACATACTACTAGTAGCTAGTTCGCGTTGTATCATACACCTAATTTGACTCCACGATGTTGTAATTTGGTCTAAAAATGTTATAAGTGGGTTCCAACATATAATTTTGAAAATCAAATCAAATTGGCTTTCCAAAGTTACAAGAATATGGGACCAAGTTATAATAGTTTACGATGAAAAAAATGTCAGTCTGTTTAATACATCCAAAACCACTAGAATGGATCATGAATCTTGAGTAAATTATAAAAACACCCTTCATGTATTGCCATTTTTCACTAACACTCCCCTAAGCTAAAAGTCAACAAATTGACCCCTTCAACTATTATTTTTCTTCTCAAATTGACCCCTTCAAATATCCTCTCACATGGTAATCCTGCCCAAGTAAGAAACTGCCATGTGGCAAAGTTGTCTATTTGAAGGAGACAAAATATTTATAGTTTGTCACATGACACAGTCTGGTTGGGACTATCACATGGCATATGACCCAAGACCATGCAATAATTTCTCAAAAATTGGAAAGGAAACGTTAAAGGCAGTTTAAATTCGTTACGATCCTACTTGGCATTTGGACAGTCCTTTATTGTCCGCCACGTGACAGTTCGTTAATTCCATAAAATTTCCGTACAACTGAAAATCTCCAGATCGATTCTTTGCATCTATCTCTCTCTCTCTCTCTGATTTCAAACAGTCCGTTTTGTGTGTGTGTGTGCGCGCCCCAAACCGCCCAAAATTCAATTTCTGCGCTCATTTCTAGGGTTTACTTTCTCCCTCCTTATCGATTCCAAGCAAATGCTAACAATTTTTCGACGAGTACTCACAATGCAATCACATTCCGTTTGAGAATCGCCGATTTTGTGTCACTTCAAGTCTCTGGTGCTTCTCATTTTGGTTGCCTCAACCCTAGATTCACACAGGTACTTTTTTTTTTTGTAAGCGTTAAGTGATTTTGACTCAGATTGTCTTTATTATTGTTGTTGTTGTTTTTTTTTTTTTTGTTGGTGTTTTTGGTTTGATTGTAGTTTCATGTAATTGAAGTTTGTTTTCAAGGATTTCCGATTCTAGTTGAAGTTGTTAGTTGGTTTGCGTTTCTTACATGGAGTTCTCGATTTCTTAGAAGAAAATTAGTTTGAGTTTTGATTCATATGTGTTTCTATGTATATAGATATATACACACACATCCGTATATATATATATACATTTACATGTATAGAAGGACATCCGTACACTTAGCCGATCCCAAATGATTTGGGATGAAGGCTTAGTTGAGTGTAGTTGAGTTGTATATGTACACATTACACTTAAATTCACACATATGCAACATTTATGTTTATTTGTGTTCTGCTTTAGTTTTTTGGGGATTTGGTGAAACTTTGCAATTCTGTCAAACCCTTAGTATCAATAGAGAATGTTGTTGTAATTTATCTATTTCGTATTTTTATTTGTTCTATTATTGAGCGTGTTGAGTCTGAGTGAGTATTATTTCGTAGGTTATAAGAGTATTGCATCTGGTTGATTATGTCTCTAATGTTTGGACAAGAATGTGTGCTATTTTATGGAGAAAATGGAAGAGTTGTTAATCTATCTCTGCCACTAAGAAAGGGGAAAAAAAGTGAGAGAAAGAATAACCAAAGAGTTCTCATTAATGTAAGGTCTGAGAATGATTCATGATGTAGTGAGCAATGAGTAGAATTTTTCCATCTGTGAGTGCTTTTATTATATCAACTGAACTTGCATTCAAAACCTTTCGGGTTTGTTATCCTGCTGTTGATCTGTACAATCAATGCACTGCTGTAAGATATAACTTTTGCTCTGTTTGGTCACAAATCTTCTGTCGGAAGATGCAACGAGGGTCTGTAAATTTTCCCTTCCTTTACCCCCCCCCCCCTTTTTTTTTTTGTTTTGGTTTTGGGCTGGGATGTTATATTTTCACTAAGTCATACTATTTGTCATTCCTCTTTATCAATTGCATACTGTACATCAAAGAGGAGGGAAAAAAAAATGAAAGAAGGGAAGAAAAGAAAAGAATAGTACTTCTGAAGGATATAAATTTGCTTGGCGTATGGCTTTGATTATTACACTTTGTTTTATTAGAGTTCTGTGCTGATGCACTGAAGATTTAGGTATTCACAACTTATTACTGTTGCAGATCTTGAGATTCGATCAGAAAGGATCATTTCTTCTGGACTGGAAAAAGTTGTATTTTTAACACTCCGACGCTCTAACAAATGGTGTTGTTAATGTTTTTCTTGGGCGATGAAACGCCTCAACATTAAGGAGAAAGTGAACAGAGATGAACATAACTGCTCTCTTAACTTCTGCTGGCATCAATATAGCCCTTTGTGTGGTGCTCTGGTCGCTATATTCTATTTTAAGAAAGCAACCAAACAATGTAAGTGTGTATTTTGGGCAGAGACTTTCTCAGGTACTACTATCAAAGGAGCATGATCACTTCTGCTTTGATAGACTTGTTCCATCCCCTGGTTGGATAGTGAAGGCATGGGAAGCATCTGAAGAAGAAATATTGGCTAGTGGGGGCTTGGATGCAGTGGTTTTTCTCAGAATGGTTGTTTTCAGGTAGTTTTGTCCTTTCTTTACTTTTAGATAATGGAAGCGTATCCCACTTGTATTTTTCTTGGCTGATAGATTGTCTAGAATAGTCAACTTGTTGATCTATTGGAAGTTGGTGAATCGATGTCATGGTTCAGCGAGTAAAAAAAGGAAGTGTTCATTCTCGGCTGGGTTTAGTGGATTGGAATGCCTAAAATTGGATCAGGCTCAGACTCTGTCTCAATTGTATTGACTTTAAAGCAAACAAGTGTTGTGTTGGTTTGATACAGAACCAGTTCTTGGTGTATATTTAACTCAGGCATAGACTCCTATGTAACGAAAAGTTAGCTACATGAATGATGAACTACGTTCTATTCTGAACGACAGATCCGGTCTTGTATGACCCAAACTGGCTCTAATTCTTTTTCAATATGGGTCCCCGGCAGAGGGAATGCTCTTAAGTTCTTTTGTTCTTCGTGCATAAGCTACTACTACCTCCGTCCCATTTTATGTGTCCATCTTGGGGAGTCCAACTATTTAAGGGGACAAAAAGAATCTACACCTACTTTCCACAATTGCCCATAATCATTGCACTTTTTTATTATTATTTTATTTTGGTATTGATTGCAAGGAAGGATAGTTGGGGAAACTAAGTAAAATTTATATACTAATTTAGGAAAGTGGACAACAATTTTGGGACATCCCAAAAAGGAAAGATGGACACATAAAATGGGACGGAGGGAGTATTAATTAATTACTTAAGCATATATCAGCTTCTTCAGTCACTATTACTAAACCTTTGTCTCATAATGTGAAAACTCCTTCCAGGCTTTAGTTCTTTGTCTCGTGCCTTCGGTTTGCCCTCGATTCAATTGCACTTTGTCCTTAGTTCAGAGAGGACCATTTTATAATATCCTTTGTAATACGTCAATGATCTCTTTGTTTATGTGACTAGACGTCACCAAACATTTTGATCTAGCAGCTGCATTTCATTTTCTATGTATGTCGAATTAGTACATACTGTTGATCTTGCAAATTTAACTAATGTAGGTACTGCACTACTTTTTTACAGTATCCGAATCTTCTCCATTGCTGCAATTATTTGCATTTTCCTTGTTCTTCCGATGAATTATTATGGGCAAGAGATGCAGCACAAGGAGATCCCTTCAGAGTCACTGGATGTGTTCTCCATTGCGAATGTCGAAAAAGAGTCAAAATGGTACAAGTTACATCAAGATCAATTGCTCTTTGAATTTCAAGAATCTTCCAGATGTTTAAGTATATTTCCATTTAGGTTTGTATCCATAGAAGACTAAGTGAAATATTGGAACATGCTGGCCTTTATTATTAGTGCTGGCCTTTATGCCTAATAATCGGGATGCTCAAGAATTAAATCGATAATCTGTGCATATCAGGTTACATCATGGTTGTCAAATCAAGAACCAAATCACAACTGCGGTTGCCAAAACTATGAATCATGAATTGTGTGATTCATGTTGTCCAGAGAAATACATTTACATAAATAATATATAGTATACATATAAAAACACATGCAGAATGCTTAACATGAACAAAATAACAAGTTTCATGCTTTATCAAAGCTCAAAACATTGAAACTTTCTACTTAAAATTTAAAATTTCAAAATTATGGACCATATTGAATTGTGCATCATATGGGGATGTATGAAACTCGAATGGACTCGTATGCATCGACACCGATTCTAACAACCATAGGGTACATCTTCTCTAGAGATGCATGTTTCTCGTTTTGAAGAGCGTGGCAATAAGAAATAATCCATTTCTGATTGTAACCAATTAGTCTCAGTTGGATTGTCCCACTTCGCCCGGTCATAGCCTCCTTATGTGCTTCTTATAAGCCTGGGTAATCCTCCCCTCATCAGGCCTTTGAGGGTGAGTTAGGCCCATTGGTCCATCGAGGAATTGTTAAGGATTGCTCATGAACTACTAATTGGACTAGTTTAATGTCGGTATGTCGAAATGATGAGCTTATTGCTGGCATATTAAACTAAACAATTCTCTCTCTCTCTCTCTCTCTCTCTCTCTCTCTCTCTCTCTCTCTCTCCTCACTGATCTGAAATTTGTGTTACAATTTTTCAGGCTATGGGCCCATTGTCTCGCGTTATACGTCATATCCTGCTCTGCTTGTGTTCTTCTTTACTTTGTAAGGAGATACAACCTGTATTCACAATCTATTCGTACTGTTTTGTCTTTCTAATCTTGATTTTGGAACCAATGTTATTTGCCTATAGGAGTATAAAAGCATCACAAAAATGAGGATGGCACATATTACTGGATCTCCTTTGAGCCCTAGTCACTTCACAATTCTTGTCCGTGGTATACCATGGTCTTCAGAAGAATCATACAGCGATTCAGTGAGAAAGTTTTTCGCCACTTACCATGCATCAACTTATTTATCCCATCAAATGGTCTATCATTCTGGCAGAATTCAGAAGCTGATGGTGAGCATATCCTTCATAATTTCCTGGTGGTCGTATAGTTCTATGAACATTCTGTCTTTAAGTAGTTTGTCATGTTTTTGCATTCTACTTTTCTAGGAGGCCCTTTATCATGTGAATATTACACTACCCAGTTTTGTCTTTTTTTAAATGATTTTAATAGAAGTAAAAAAGATCACATTTTCTCTTCAAGTTTTGTATATTAAATCAATTGAATTTCACCCATTGATTCCCAACTTCATCTTGGCGACCACAACCACCTAACACATCTCACCATCCAACCCACACCCTCTTCTCTCTGGATTTTCCCTCTAGTTTTCTCTCATAAGCTGGATAAAATTTAGATAATAACCTCTTGCATGCCACTATTTCTAGACAGCCTTTTCATGTTCTTTTTGTTGTTCTCAAGGTAGCCCACCTATTTCTTTTTCTTTCTGTTCTCTCTCTCTCTCCATTACTATCAACTTGCTAGTTGGGAAGGTTTAAAGACTCTCCCTGCTACAGTGTTCAAAGATATAACTATACCTTCTAAAGATATATTGAGTTTGTGTATGTTGTATCAACTGTCTTTTGATCCATGAATCGCTTGAAATTTGGTGTGCACATTGTGAATCCTAGGTATGTTACTGGATCACAAGTAAACACTTCTTTCCTGTGATTATGTGATGTATAGATATATGTTTAGTTACTGAAAATTGTATATCTATAAATCTTTCTGTAGCCCGATGTCGAATTTTTATTTCACTTCATACTAGCCTTTTGTTCTTGAAGATACAAAATATGAATCTGCTGACAACAAAACTCCACTATTCAAGGTCCCATTTATATCCAACACACACCCCGCCCACCCCCCCCCCCCCCCCCCCCCCCCCCCCCCCCCCCCCCCCCCCCCGGCCCTTGAAATTGATCCAATTTCACTAGACTTACTCGCTTTGAAATTTTCTTTTCTTAAGTTATTTTATACGTTGTATCAGTTCTCTCGTTTGTGATTTTTTCAACATATATCTGCAGTTTGACTCTCACCCTCGTATTTTTCACTAGATGAACTTTGTCTTGTTGGTTCTAGATGAAGTGTAATGACTTCTTGTATTATGTTCCTGCCTGTTATAAACTTATAGGTGATGTAAGATTTGTTTTTATTCATTATATATCATTATGTCTTGTTGCAGAATGAAGCAGCAAAGATGTATAAGGTGCTTACGCCCATTTCTATCGAGCAACACCAAGGATCAAGTTTGATAATATGTGGCCTTTGTGGAGGAACTCCACACTCTTTCCAGATACTTTCCAATGAATCAGAAAGTGTTCAGGGGACAAGTGCAGTGGGGAGAAGTAATTTTGGTGATTTGGATTTTAGAGAAAAGGTAGACTTTTCATTGAATTTTTTAAAATCGTGCAGGTGTTGTCATAGTAATGTGTTATAGATGTTTGGCTCTGCAGTTGTCTGGATAACTGGAAATGTTGGCAGTTGGTGGGTCAGCATGGTTATTTTACTTCAGTTGTTATTGTTGTTGTTTCCAGGTCTATGAAGATGGCCTTTGAGAGTATGTTAGAGAAAAGATCACCTTCTGGGATATGAAAGTGTATTTTGTATCTGATGTTATAGGCTAACCTCAACATTATTGCCACTTCTTGTATATAGTTTTGTAATTCTCCCGACATTAACATCTTCCTCTGTCTGCATACTTGAGCACATTTAATTTTAGGTAGAGGTACAAGTTGTGGAAATCTGTTTGTCATTCAGAAAAATTACTTGTTAAGAGAAACCTTGTATGGTTGTTACAATCATACGATTCTCCGTTTGTAATTTTTAACACTCAAGTTTTAAGTCTTAAGTGGAAAGCTTTCAACATTTTGAGCATTGTCATTGCATGGAACTTGTGTTAAATTGTTATTTGTTCTTCTTCTTCTTCTTCTTCTTCTTCATCTTTCTTTTTTTTTTTTTTTTTTTTTTTTGTAGTGTACTATACGTGTTTTTCTTTGTATACGGTGAATACATATATTATAAATATATATTTCTGAAAAAGGATTCATGATTCATAATTTTGGTGAATTGTTTCACAATTCGATTCACGATTTGACAACCATATTCTAAAGTACTTTGATAATTCTGGCAGGAGGAGGGTGCAGTTGCTTTAGTTTTTTTTAAGACGCGCTATGCTGCTGTGGTTGCTTCACAGGTTCTTCAATCATCACACCCTATGCTATGGGTCACAGAGTTGGCTCCAGAACCTCGTGACGTCTATTGGAAAAATCTTTGCATACCGTACCGACAGCTTTGGATCCGCAGAATAGTGACTCTTCTGGCTGCAATTGTTTTTGTGTTTTTGTTTCTTCTGCCTGTATCGTTTGTTCAAAGTCTCCTTCTTCTTGAGGAGCTACAGAAAAGATTTCCTTTTATGAGAAAAATTTTAAGGAAGTAAGTCTATCTTAATTTAACACCTTTTTCAAGGATCCCTAGTTCCATGATTTTCTGTCCTATAGTCTCTGAACGATGTTCATTTGAAATAGCGATCTATTGTATTGTGTCTATTCCTTGTACTGATTTGACATCTATCTGCTGGATCTTAGCAACGGGTATATGACAAAAAACTAGTGACATTGGATATGAGCATAAAATTAAGTGCCACTACATGTTAATTGTGCTTTATCATCGTACTATGTATCATAAAAGTTTCCTATGACAATCAAGGCCGTATGTATGCAAGTGCAGAACAAATTCTTTTGATGAATTTCTTTTATAAATGTCTCAATCTTTTTCTTATACGAGACCAAAGGATGACCCAGTGGTAAGGGATTCCATCCCACCTACAAGTGCTTGCGGGGAGTTTCATGGGGTTGGGGGTTTATGGGTTGGGAGAGCACTACCACCCCTTTCGTAGTGCATAATCAAAAAATTCTTTTTCTTATACCAGTTTATTTTAGAGTGATAGACCTTCATCAAAGATTGAAGAACTTCCATTTGTTCATACTTTCTCAGTTTCTCCAATTAAAATAGTGATTGGTCAAATACATCTATGCTGTATTTTGGTAATTTTATTTATGTTAGATACAGAACGAAGAGAGGAATGTTAAGAGGGAGAGCTGTCAATTTTAATGGAATAGGATATAAGATACATGTGTCCAGGCATGATATAGGAATAGACAGAAGGTATCATGGTAGTACTAATAGTAATGTTTTGGGTGGAAGTGTCTAGGCATTAGAAAAATACAAGACATATCCAACAATAGGAAGAATTTGTGGAGGTATAGGTAACTCCATGGGAATGTGTAGGTTCTATTGCTTTCTCTTTTTGTAGGGAGTTTTAAATGTTATCGTATTAATGTAATCCATATTCCAAATGCAAGGTTAAATTATTTGACCTTCTTATGAAGCATTCAATAGTTCATGGACTTTACTATGCACACGAATGGTGTTGTGACTCATTTCTTCCTTCCATGCAGAAAATTTATGACCCAAGTGGTAACAGGGTATCTACCAAGTGTGATACTGATGTTGTTTCTATATACTGTTCCACCAACAATGATGCTGTTTTCAACGATAGAGGGTTCCATCTCCCGTAGTGGCAGGAAAAAGAGTACGTGCTGCAAAATCCTGTACTTCATAATTTGGAACGTTTTTGTAGCCAATGTTGTGTCAGGTAGTGTTATCAAGAATTTGGTTAGCAAGAATTTGGAGTTCATTTCTAATCCAAGAGACATTCCTACCCAACTCGCCAGAGCAGTACCAACACAGGTGATTCCTTTTGTTTTTAAGTGCCAAAGTAAATCGTTATTTATCGCCCTTTGTTCTTTTGCTTGTGTGCTGAATTTGTATGTGAGGTGAAAGTTTTTTCTCCTTGTTGAAAGTTTAAATATGACAATGCTTATTAATTGGAAACCTTCCACTGAAAATACCAAGGAAATTATATGGTTTAATTTTAGTATGGCGTTCTTTATATGTAGATTTTACTAGTCATTGGCAGTCAAAATCATAAATGAACAGCAAATCGGTTTGCCAAATTATGGATCGGGTACTGCATCGTGTATATTGCGTGCCTATAAAAACACATGTCTAATGCTTGAAATGGACAAAATTGTTATTTAACACAAGTTTCAAGCAGTACCATGGCTCAATATGTGGAAAGTTTTCTACTTAAAAGTAAAAACAGACAAAATTATAAATCATACACCTTATTGAATCGTAAATTGCATCGGGTTTTGAAACTCAAATTGACCCGAAGGACTGAACTCTTAAATCGACTGATTCTAACGACTTCCTAAATAATACCAGTCTTCAGATGGATTTAATATAAAATTAGTGAGGTTCCTTTGCTCGCTTTAGTTCATGAAAGCTTGGAGATTGAAGTATTTTTCTTAATTTTGTTTCTGGATTTGAATTTTGGCAGGTTACCTTCTTTATGACTTATGTTATGACATCAGGTTGGGCAAGTTTGTCAACCGAACTCATGCAACCTTTCGCTCTTTTCTGCAACATTTTCAATAGATTCATCCTCCAAAACAAGGATTACCCATCCTGTGGCACTTCTTACTCTTTTCCATACGATACAGAGATTCCCAGAGTCCTCCTCTTTGGTCTCCTTGGATTCACCTGTTCTATATTGGCACCTTTAATATTACCCTTCTTGCTGATATACTATTTCCTTGCTTATCTGGTGTACCGTAATCAGGTTAGTTATTTAATGACTCTACTCTAATTTGAATTTTCTTTCACCTTTGTGGAAATAGTTGGTATTTATTTCTTTTATTTTTAAAGTATTCTAAATACATTAGTTGATTGTTTCATAGATAGGGTAAAAATGCATTTTGCACCTTTGAATTATATACAGGTTTGCAGCTTTTGGTCCTCTTTTCTCAATTGTAGCAGTTTGGTCCCTTAACTTTTAGGCCAATTGCAATGTTATCCTTGAAAGTGTTTTCCTTAAAAACATATTCTTCCTTCTTTTTTTTCCCCTCTCTCTCTCTCTCTCTCTCTCTCTCTCTCACTACATCCATAACCACACGGAGCCTTTGGTTTACAAGTTGTGCGGTTAATTCCAGCCATGTTGGAATTTTGTCCCCATAAGATAGAGTGCTCTGCTCGAAAAGGGTTTTATCCCTTTTATTTGGGATTCGCCGAAAGAATCCTTTGCATTCATATATTTACTTCTTAACAATGCTATAGATGTTATAATAGTCTCTCGATTATGGTGCCAAACATTGGAATTTATATTTGGGCAAGTAACTAGCACTTCCAATATCATTTCAGATTTCTCTTTTACGCTCTTGTTCTCTCTCTCTCTCTCTCTCTCTCTCTCTCTCTCTCTCTCTCCGTATATGTATCTCCTTTTAGTTACAATTGAAGAATGTATTGATTTTTTTTTTCCTTTTATGCTAATCCCAATAATTCTTTTTTCAGATCCTCAACGTATATATTACAAAATACCAAAGTGGGGGACAGTTTTGGCCAATTATGCATAACACAACAGTCTTCTCATTGGTACTGACCCAAATAATCACCATGGGAGTGTTTGGACTGAAAGAATCACCAGTTGCAACAGCTTTCACCATTCCTCTAATTATATTTACTCTCCTCTTCAATGAGTACTGCAGGCATAGGTTTCTCCCAATATTCAAGAGAACTTCTGCACAGGTAGCGATAGAAATGAATTTCCTCCCTCCCAATTCCCCGGGAAATTATCTCAAGTGACTGTCACATTTGTTCGACACCCACTATGATTTGCGTACTTAATGGGTCCCACATGATTGGTGGCGTTGATTTCTAGTGTGACATACACAATGACTTGTGTATTCCGTCGATCCCACGCAGGTCCAACGAAAATGGACAAATCACAGTGGGATTGATGGCATTGATTTCCACTTGTGACATTCACAATGATTTGAGTATTATATGGATCCCACGCAGGTCCAACGAAATTGGAGAAATCACAGTGGCCGTCACACGGTGTGACGACCACATGGAATTATATCTCCAATCCTCCCTTGTTGGCCCCCCCCCCCCCCCCCCCCCCCCCCCCCCCCATGAATTGATTTGTTGATATCCTCTCAGGTACTTATTGAAATGGATCAGGAAGATGAGCGATGTGGGAGGATGCAAGACATTCATCAGCAGCTTCAGTCAGCCTATTGTCAGTTTGAATCAACGTCTCGTGATCCGTGTAAAGTGATGCAGATGAACGGTTGTGATGAGGGGAATGATGACACGGTCCAGGACCCGGAGGACATGAAGCCGGGTCGGATTCACCCATCGCTTCAACAGACTTCGTATATCGAACCCGACAAGTAAATTCTTTTCTGTCAATGCTTGTTCAGGAAAAAAGTAGATATATAGATGGACTGCCATAAAGACTAACTGTAGATTGAGCATTTTGTGTACATGTTCATTGGATGAAATTTGAATTTATAATCTAAATCCTCATAAGAGTGGCTCTGCGTGCTAAATGAAGCAACAAGCAGGAAAATTTTTTTGTGGAAATTTTGAAGCACCAGTTTTCAACCATATGCAATTCCACGTAGCATATAATATATATATATATAGATATGTACAAAAATGTTCAATGAAAGCAAAACTCATCCACCACACCAAAGAGCGCCTGGTTCACCTAGAGAGTGATCGTGTCATCTCCAGCATTGTCTCGAGCAGTAGACCAAGTGTCAGAACTCACAAGGCCCGACCAACAGGTCGGGAGTGCAACGCGGGCTCGGCCCGTCACGGATACGGCACAACCCAGCCCCAGGATGTGACCCAGAATGTACCAAACGGTTTTGCTACGCCAACTAGAAGACTAATTGGATGTTTAGAAAGTTTCCTAATCCAATTAGGAAACTCGCATGATTCAAGTCAATCGAACCTAATCAGATTACATCACCTAATCTGTATTACTTTTCTTGTACGAGTAGGTCTCTTGTATCTATAAAAGAGACCACTCACCTCCTCTAGGGGAGGACCTTTTTTAGTCGACATAGCACGCACATACAACAGCTCTAATCACTTTGCTCGGCCGGCCTCTGGTAGTTCCAGTCTACCGTTGGTTCACCAAAGGCCACCGGCCATTTTTACAGTATAGTGAAGGTGCTCTGACACGCTCGTGGACATAGGTCTCTTCGTTAACAGGACCGAACCACATACAAATTTCTCTTATCTTCTTTCTCTTACGATACACCAAATTTTGGCATCATCATCATCATCATATATATATATATTGTGTGTATATATGCCCTACAAAAGTCTGGCATAATATACCCAGCAAAACCCAAAGCTTTATTTATTTCTTGAAATTCAAAGCCTAGACACAAAAAAATTAAAGCGTAAATTCATTTTTCACCCTCCAACTTTGTGGCCGGTAGGGGTGTACAAGAAAAACCGAGACCGAAACCGACCGACCAAACCGACCAAACCGAGGGCATTTGGTCGGTTTTCAAACTTATAGTTCAAGAAGAAAACCGAACCGACCGACCGAAACACCCCAAAACCCCGACCGAACCGAGGCTATTGGTCGGTTTTTTTATGTGGAAAAACCGAGAAAAACCGACCGAAAACCGACCGTGAACACCCCTAGTGGCCGGTTTCACCTTAGTCTCTATAGCTTCAATTTTCTCAATTTAATCTCCCAAGATCGATAAATGTTTAAATTTGCCCCAATCCTAAACATTAAAATAGCAAATATTTTGTCACTAGAGACTACTACTTCTGATGAAATGTTTGGTATTGGACAAAATTTAAACACTTATCAAACTTGGAGGACTAAATTGTGAAAATTGAAAATACAGGAATTAAAGCAAAATCAGCCGACAAGTTGGGAGGGTGAAAAGTGCAATCTACACAAACAACAAAAATCACGTCAATTGAACATTACAAACCATAAGACCAGCTCTTTATTCCTTCAGTGTGATGGTTACAAGAGAAGAAACAAATCAACAACTTTGCATAAAGTTTATTAACACAACCATCAATTTAACTTTGAAAGTCACCAATTACTTACTTCTTTTATATTAACTTTACATAAAGTTACCCAATTAAGTGAGAATAATTCTTTGTGTGATATCAGTATAATACTCCAAACTTACATATCGATAGTTATTACCACTGGCGAATCACCCTTATCAACAACAAATTTCTTGAGAATTTTTGCTTTAAATGTAACAATTTCAACCTCATAAGTTCCTTGGAAGCCTCTAAACGCGAATTGTCCCTCCTCATCGATATGTCCGTGAGCATGAGACAACCACTCTTGCTTAAGAGAGAGAAATCTCTTACCAGCTTCGTTAACCTCACCTTCAGCGTTCACTAAATGTGAATTTTCTCGGCTCATGAACAACTCCCAAAATCCCCACAAAACTATGCCTTCCACCGCTGGATGAGCATATACTTCCCGAAGCATAACTTCCAAATCATCAGCTCTAATGTATTCATTGTTTGAAGACACATCAAGCTCAGTATACCATATAGGAAGACCAAGAATACCCAATTTGTCCATAGCAGAACTGAGAATGGGCCCCACCGGGCTGTCTATGTGTCCTTGAATTCCGATCCCACCCACGGGGGCGCCCTGCTCTTGCAGATCGAGAATGTGTTGAATGTACTTCTCGGGAGACGATTTGGTGTCACACCCGTCCTCAACGTGATAATCGTTCACAAATAGGGTGGCGGAGGGGTCTAGTTGGTTCGCGGTCTTGAACATGTACGCGCGTATATCTTTACCCAAACGGTCTTGATAAAATGACCCGTGTAACATCTCATTGTTCACATCATAGTGCTTGAACTTCCCCTTGTAGCGCGTGAGAAGATCAGTTAGACGGTTTTGAACAGCTGTCATCAAGTCGTTCTTGTTCAGAGCTTGTATCCACGGCTGAACGGTGTCTATGACTTCCCAGAAGATACAGTGACCGCGAGTTTCAATGTTGCGATTCTTGCACAAGTTCAAGAGCTCGTCGGCGTCCCGGTAATTTAAGCTTCCTTTTTGTGGCTCAGTCCAATACCACTTTAACTCATTTCCAAACACGGCCCAATTGAAATGTTTTGCAAAGAAATCAACAAAATCCTCATTGTCTATGTTTGTTCTGCTCACACATGATCCGACTGGGAAAGTGTTTTGTGTTTGTCTGACTTTCACGAAGGAGCCGAACGAAGTGCTTGAATCTGATCCGGAGAATTTCAGGACAACATCGCGCTTGCGTATCTGCATTGCACAAAAATGAGAATTTTTTTTTTCAAATTGATGGAAGAAAAAAAATGCCCAACGTTTACAACTATTGAGTTACAAATCCATTTTGCAAGTCGATAAAAAATTTCTCAATTTCACGACTAATACTTGAGAGTCATTTTGTCCTTTTAATCAGTGTTTGCAGCTGGATGAGGTATGCTTATCATGCTTGTAATTATGGTTTTAGGAACTCTTTAATAGTTTTATTAAGTCATTAAACTGAAAATGTCAACACTTTTCCTATTCAAGTGTGTTCGACAACGGAAAGCATGTATCCTTAAACTCAAAAACTCAAAATATGACTGAATAATGAGTTCCAACTATATGTCAGAGACACCTTACTTATCACTGAGTATGAATATGGGACGTGTAAGGTCCTCTAAAAGTTCAATTTTTTCTTAAAAAAAAATAAGTGTACCCTTGTGTCATCAAGAGCGACCATTAGCGGTGACCTCGAGGCCACGGGTTCGAATCCCAAAAATAGCCTTTCTGCCCAAGCAGAGGTTAGGCTGGATGAGGGACGGTCTGATCACTAGACCAAAAGGCTAACCTTGTGGGTAGGAGGGCCATATTAATCCTTTATCTTGTTCCATAACACACAGGTCTCCACCATGCTTCTGCAATTGTGGGATTCGAACGGGCTCTGATACCAATTAGGGACAGTCTGACCACTAGACCCAAAGGCTAACCTTGAGGGTGGGAGGGCCATACTACATCTTACACTCCCCAGACATCACAGTGGTCTTGCACTGGGTTTGACCTTTATACCCTTATATGATCCGTTTAAAAAATTCAGTACTTAAAAGTGTTTAGTGCTACTAACTCAATGCTCAAAAGATAACATTTCAATAAATTATTCCTCTTTGTTCCTAAAAAATGAGCAATAAGTCAATAAGAGTTTTGGAATTCGTCTCAACTATCCACTTATCAATTAGGAAAAGCACAGCCTTGGTTAAAGAGGACGGGGCATTTCTCGTTATACAATGAGCCCGTTTTGCAAAATGCACAGTTGCAATTGATTGACCAAAAGCCGCATGAGCTGCTTATTGGGGGTCACATTTCTGTGTGATTGTGACCGCAATAGCGGTTTTGCCAAACGGGCTCCAAGTAAAATAGTTCTTACTCGGCGAATATAGTTTCAAAATGCTATAGATTCGGTTGAGTTAACAGCATTTCACATTACCAACCAGTGAGGTGAAAACACAGCCCAGGGACCTTTTATATTGTACTCCAATTACTTATGTGATATAGTCAATCAAATACAGCATTTATAACCCTGAAATTTACCTTATCTGTCTGCCTCCTTAAATGTCTGAATCTCGCTTGACGATCCACAGGGAAAATCTGTAGTCCAGCAATCATCAAGTTGACACCTGGAACAGGACCTTGAACATAAACCATCACCTTGTCTGTCTGCTTCTCAATCCTAAACGATCCACCAATTTCATGCCATCGATCATCGCCCACCTCAACTTGTCCCCCATTGACCCATTGGTTATCCACGCTAAGCGCAACATTTACATTCTGAGGCCCACTTGCGCCAGAACCAATTCGGACCCACGCAGACACTTGGTAAGTCAAATAGAGTTTGATTTTATCAGAGATCATCTGAGCGGGACCCATCCAATTCTGGGAGCGATTGGTGACGAGAATGTAGTGTCCACTCAGAGGCTCGTGGGGTCCGAGGGAGTCTCTTGCCATTGGAGGAAGTATATGCGGGGCACCAGTTCCCACACTAAGATTGCAATTTCCAAGTGGAAACCAGCCATTGGTGGTGCCATCATTAAGGCTGCTGTTCGCTATTATATTTACTCCAAAAGCTGGATTCTATAAAACAAGAAGAGAACATCTGAGAAAAACACGACTAGCTTGAATTTAATAAAGTGTGCATCAGATTTAGGCTGCATTTGCTTCTTGGATTTAGTCAGGAAAAGGAAAAGAAAACTCAAATGAAAATGCTTCTCTTTGTTTGGTTCACTGATTTAATGAGGGAAACGAAAAGAAAACACTAAGGAGAGCACTTTTCTTGGTTTGGTTAATAAGCAAAACAGTGAGGAAAATAGGTTGAGAACTAAATTGAGACTTCCGAGTATTGTGAGTCATTTGACTCACTTCGCATCTTCTTTTCTTGAGTTTCTATGATATTTTGAATTTTTTTATATTAATTTCCGATTTTATTAAAGCATAACGGAAAACACCCGGAAATCAGTTTCCCTTCTCGTTTCCTGTTTGCTTCTCTAAATCCTCAGACCAAACAGAGCCTAAGGAAAATGCTTTTCCTTGTTTCATTACTGGAAATAGGAAGGAAAAGAAAATAGGATGAAAAATAAACCAAATAAATTAACATTTACGATTCAGTTTCCTTCATTTGTTTTCTTGATTTTTGTCTATGTTCGAATAATTTATAATGTCCAATTCCATTGAAGCATGAAGGAAAACATTAGGGGCATTGTTTTCCATTCTTTCTCTAAAAACACGAACCAAACTGAGCATTAAGGAGAACCAAGCATTGAAATATGACATGTACAGAAATTCCAAAATCAAAATCAATCTTCAATGAACCTCAATTACTGGAGGAGGCGAAGGAGGGATTTTCTGCGTATGCTTCACAACTAAACTGTTGATAAGAATATCGGTTCCTGCAGGTGGACCTTCGAAATAAATGACAACTTTCGATGGTGAACCATTGAGAAGAAATTTCCCCTGTAACTGCACCCAATCCTTGTCTGTTGCCTTCAAGCTTCAGAATTACCAACACTTCATTTTAGCAATTTGAATAGTGTAATGAATAATGGGCAATATCAATTATCGAGCAAATACAAGCTAAAACAAAGAAACAAAAAACTACTATTGTAAAGAAAAGAAGATTGAAGATGGCATGCATGTGCAAATTTCATCTGGATGAAGGCTGTTAATGAAAATTTATATTCAGATAGGTGGATTCATCGAAAGCCGGTCTTGAAATTCAATGTCTAGATTTTCCATTATATAACACCATGGTAACTAATCGTACAATTAATGTGAATACCTCTATACAGATGATTAAAGAATTCTTAATACAAGTACAGAGGAATGAATATTCTTGCCCAAAATTTTCACAAAGTGTGGTATATTTCCAACATATAGTTTAAAACTACGTCATGAAGAAATAAGTTATCTTAGAAACAAGGCTGTACGGTAAGATCTAATTAGAATTAGAGCATGTTTGGGAATGCATAAAATAGGATCAGATTCAGTCTAATTCTCATTTTATGAATGCTTTTCATGAGAACCTAGGAAGCACCTTGGAAAGGGCTCCGTACCCGTGTCCGACGCGTACCGGAACCGACACTCACCTGACACACCTCTGACACGTATCAGACGCGGCAAATATGTGTCTTGTTTCTGTTATGCAATTTTTAGAGGCGGACACATCACCGACACACGGCGGGACACATTCAAGGGATATGGAGAAAAACTTGTTTTGGACCAAAACCTAGGAAGCACCGACACTTCTAAGAAGGTAGCGTGCCGCATGTCGTATCGTGTCCGACACACGGACACATTTCCTGGAGTGTTGACGTGCAATAATTTAGGATTTTGTTGGGTCAATGTGTCTGTGTCGGTGTGTCCATGTCCGTGCTTCATAGTTTATAGAAGTTAAAAAGCTACTTACTTGGCAATGCCTATGTATTGTTCGCGTAGATCTGGTGACTGAACCCACAATGTAATCCGAACATCGGCATTAGTGACATTGGTCCCAAATATCCGAACTACGGCATTCACCTCATAAGCGAGCTTTCGCTGGACTTTTCCTGTTATATCCTGCTGAATACCGTTCCAGCTCTGTGTCCGTTCCGTTGCCGATGCAAAGAACTTTCCGGCCATTGGAAGGACTTTTCCGTCTCCCATAGAGTCATGCAAAAGAATTTTGCAGCCTCTTCCGGACCAATTGTTGAGGCCATCCTCAAATTTGGGGTTTAAAATGATATTCTCGTCACCAGGAGAGACACATTTCTTGCCCATACTCTGTCAAAATAAGAGACACACACACATATATATATATATATTTACAAATGGATCAGATAGTAAGCACTAAGCAGTAGTAGAAGAGAGAAAATTTGGGCAGATTGCAAAATACACCAAGGTAGCCTGTGATTCTTTTTACATAACACCACTTGGTTACTGCAATTTGTAAATCCCTTGGGGGCTGTTGGAAAGAAAAAGAACCAGTTTTGTGATCATCAGTGGATCAGTTCTATAAATTCAAGTGTTTGGCGAATGTCAATTTCTTGCTCAGGAGTTCGTGCCCAATCTAATATCCCTCTGGTTTTCATAAAAACCAAATAGAAAGTGAGACTGGGACTAAACCAGATCCTATTATAAGCATTCCCAAACAGTCCCTTGATCTCTTTATCCTGTTTTACTAACAATTAATCCAAAAATGCCTTCTTTTTACTGAAGATCTTAATTATAACTACAACAGAACGTAAAAAGAGATTTTTTACTTGTGTACCTTGGGCTCACTTGGATTGGCACAGGAGACAACTACTGATTTTATGAGAAGATCTACCCCAGAAGAAGGACCTTCCAAGTAAAAGATAACCTTATCTGGGATGTCTGGCAGCGAGAATTTGCCTTCCAACTTCTCCCACTGATCTTTTGATACAGAAGTTCTGCACGTAATGATGGCCATAAGCACAATTGTTTTGTTAAGTCACCAGTTCATCCAAAAGCTGAAGCTATTAGAGAATGAGCCCCACAATGAATATCAAGCTCTAACACCCTTCCTCATGTGGAACCCCGATCAAACGTGAAGTGGCAACAAATGGAATTATGATGGAGACATACAACAAAGTACCATATCTAAACCAGAACTTGGTACAAAGACTTGAACGGTTGAACCCAAGACCTTCTAGAACCAAGGCCCTGATACCATGCTAAGTCCTGCGTTAAATGGATTCTTCTCAATAGGTTGAGGTACCTATGTTGAACACTTGACACTCGGACAAGGGTACGGATATTATGTCCGACACTTCTGGTTGGACACACACGAAGAAGCATGTTAACTACTACTTGTATAATAGTATAATGAAGTCTCTTAACTATATTCCTTTTCCTACAAAGTTCTTTACAATGGACTAAATGCTCACGTTAAAGTCTAATTATAACATAAAACATTATTTTCTCTCGGATATATGAGAAACAATATAGATTTAAAGTGCTGTCCCCATGTCAGATTCATGAACTTGGGTAGTCTGATGCTTAAGTACCTACCAACACCCGACACGCCTACCCAAGGACATGTAATATAGGCTCAGTCACCTAGTTGATCCAAACGCTTAAAGTATCAAAGAAAGAGCCCAACAATGATTATCAAGCTCTAATAGTTTTCTTAGACGCAAAAAGGACATAAAACTGAAAGGAAAATTCAATACCTTCCAATGAACAAATAGTTGGTTTCCAAATCTTTGTATTCTAGCTTCAGAGTAGCCTGAACATCAGTGAAATCCTGAAAAGGCCCTGATACTCCAACACAAGCCGAAACTGTATAGGTAGAGCCTGGGGAAACTCTGCCCGTGATATCTTGTTCCACGCCTTGCCAACATTCTTTGCGATTTGTAATCACAGCATAATTAGAGCCTGGTTTGGCCGGTGTTCCTTCTGGGCAACCGGACTCGGCTGAAACAACATACCCGTTGCAGCAATTGGGGTGCCATAAATCCAGTCCTCCAGAGAAGTCATGGTTCAGTATGACGTTAGTAGTGAGACTGCTATTTGAGTTGTTTGAGTTCTCGTTTCCGTTCTGTCAGAAAAAAGCAAAAGTTGAAAGAACGAAATTGTAATTAGCTCATGGGTTGAAGAATATGTTTTATATATATACACATATATATATATATATATATATCGTAGCTCGTGGTTCCATGATCCTTCTCGGTCTTTCGTAGACATCATGCTCAAAAAATGATTCTTCTGAGAAGAAATTTTTTAACGAGAAATGAAGACACTTAAAGTTGCATAAACCACAAGAGGGTTTTTAGGGATCAACTGCCTTCACTTACTAATAATTTTTAACATTTTTTTTTTCTTTAATCGTTAAAGCTTCTACTAACAATCATCATTCATCACTTTGAAATATGAACAACTGAATAATACCCAAGGCAAAGAAAATGGTTTAACGAGAAATGAAGGCACTTAAAGTTGCATAAACCACAAGAGGCTTCTAGGTATCAACTCCCTCACTTGCTAATAATTTTTCATGTTTTTTTTTTTTCCTTTAATAGTTAAAGCTTCTTCATCATTCATGACTTTGAAATATAAACAACTAAATAATACCCAATAACAACTCTAAGTGAAACCATTTTCTTTGCCATTCATTTGCCTATTTTACAGTTCACCAACAGGTAGCTAAGCCCAAGTTTCTGATTTTGACATTATAACAAACAATGTCAACCCATAATTAGCCAATCACATTGTTAGCTGTCTTGATTCCCATCTACCCCTAATAGCTTTATTAAATGAATAATGCTATTTTTTTTTTTATATATATAAATTTTAATCTCAAAAGCTTTAACAGGTGTACCACATGGTGTGGCAGTGTTTGGGGGTCACATTTCAATGCATGTGGTACAACTGACAATGCATTTTGGGAACAATTGGAAGCATAGCATTACTCTAATTAAATGCCATACACAAATTTCAGACAAATAAAATAAAATAAAAAATTCAATTTCACATTAACAGAACCAAAAAAAAAAAAAAAGCCACCCCAGTGGCTTGGTTTAATGCCATACACAATTGCAAAGAGATATCAGGGGAATTTCAAATACCCATTAACAAAAGAACGAAAATCCAAGAAGTAAATAAACAAAAAAAGAGACACAATTGAAGAAACTTTAAAACCAGACATCAATACCTCAGAGAGATCACTGCTGGTTGATGGGTTGTCCATGGGTTCTTCAGATTTCTGCTGCAATCAAGCAAGAACAGCTATCTCAAAATGGGTAAGAAAAGTTAACAAATTTCTGGGCACAAAACAAACAGGGCATAAGAACAATTACCTGCAAATTGTTGTTCTTCTTGGGTTGGGTTTTTTTGGATACTTGAACTGTGAAACAGCAGGAAATCCTTCTCATTATATATACACACACTTGTGGGTTTTTTTTGGAAATTCTCTCAAAGTAAAGGCTACGAAAAGCGCGGGACCATCCAAAAACCAAAACCCACCAAACCAATTATAGCTTTTCTTCTACAAATCAGGTTTATAGCTTCTTTTGTTTTTCACTTTGTCTTTCCTTGTTTGGGTCTAATCCAAACATTCCTTCTTAATCCCAACTTTTGGTTTTTTCTTTTGCCTTTTCCTTTTTGTTTTTTTGTTTATTTTTTTGGCCTTTTGGCACTTCTCTTATAGGAGAATCAGGGTTGGTTTTTTTTTTTTTTTGGAAGGGGGTGTTTGGAAATGCATAAAATAAGATCTAGTTAAGAGTTAAACCTCATTTTTTAATTAGTCATTATGAGAATCAGAGTTGAGTTGGTTTGATACATTGTAATCCAAACACCCCTTCACTTAATCCCAACTTTTTGGTTTTGTCTGTTTTTTTCATTGCGATAATTAGTAAAAACTACATTATGATAAGAATTTTAATAGTTTAGGACAATTAAGTTTCTTGATTAAGGAAAAATTCTTCATACAAAAATATTAAATGGAATTGCACTGAACTCGTGCATGAAAAATAAGTGAAATTCACTTAATTCAACCGTTGAGAGACTTTTTCACAATTTGTGAATCAAATTGGATGTTGAACTGTGGACAACTACTTGTAGGAACTTTTGCTTAATTAATTTCTATTTTTTTTTTCTTATTTTATCTATCAAAACAGAAGATATTATCTGTTTTGACAGAAAATATTAATATTATATGTCTACTTTAAACCACTATAATTCACTCATTTTTTTAGTCTTTTTGAGTAATTTTTTTTATTATAACTTTCCTGTATTTCTTCGAGATCTACGCAATAGAGTTAAAATATAAAAGAAAGTAATTTGGAACCTCATTTTTTATTTTATCTGTCAAAACATATGATATTACTGTCAAAACATATGATATTATTATATCTGTTTTGACAGATAATATTAATATTTTTGTCACCTTTAAAACACCATAACTCACTCTTTTTTTGGCTTTTTAAGTGATTTTTTTACTTCATGTATTTCTTCGAGATTTACGCAATGGAGTTGAAAATTATACAAAAGAAAGTAATTTGGAACCTCATTTTTTTTAATCTATCAAAACTTCTTTTCCTATATTTCATAGATCTATGGAATGGAGTTAAAAATTGTACAAAAGAAAATAATTTGGAACCTCATTTTTTGATTACATAATCTGTTTTTACATATATTATTAAGTTAAACAATCATAATTTTCGTATTTTTTGGCCTTCTTTTTTTTTTTTTTTTTTTTTTGTATTTCATGTATTTCTTCGAGATCTACACAATAGGCATAGAAATTTTACCAAAAAAAAAAAAGATACGTTGCAGCCTAATTTTGAGATTTTATCTGTTTATATTAACTGCGATAACTTTATCAATTCTTGGGCTTTTTAGGTGATTTTTTTTATTCTATTTTTTTTTCAAGATCTATGCATATATGGTGCCAATTTTATGAAATGATTATGTTTTTGTTATGTATATGCAAAAAAAAAAAAAGGAGTAAGGGCTAGGGTTTGTTTGGTGATGCATAAAATAAGATCTTAGTGGGAGCTTTATCTCCTTTTTTTTTTAACCAATCACTAGAAGAAAAGCTCTGTCGGTTTGAATTGGGACTAGTTTTTAAGTTATTTTTAAATCGGTCATGAACTCTTGGCCCTAGTCTCACTTTTCGTCTAATTTTATGAGAACCAAAGTGATTTTGGTTTGGAAAAGAAACAACCTTACGAGCTAAATTAAACTATATATGCACAAACTCATTTGCAATAAACGAGCATTCACCAAAGGCTTGAGTTTGTAGAACTAGCTCACTTATCCCAGAACTGGTTCTCTACGTTCCCAAATAATTCCCGAGAAAATAAAAAATCTACCAAAAACTCAAAATTCTAGAATCGGTTCAATTTTGAATGAAATAACTCAATAAGTGGTAATTTGCTTTTTTTTTTTTTTTTTTAAAGCACTCAAATATGGCTGGTTTCTTTTTTATTGCCAATATACGAAAGCAAATAGAGCAAGTTTATAGTGCCAATTTAATTTTCTACGTAACTGGAATCATGCTGGTTTGATTAAAAATGTGACTTAAGATTTAATTTTAGATTAGTCACACACTTCTATGCAACAAAAACACCCACCAATCGCATGAGACATGTTTTATTTATGATAATTTTGAGCTAAGCAGTGTCTTGTTCTCATTTTTTGTATTCGATCTAATTCATGAAAATCATCATTGTATTAGTTTAACAAAGAACTTGCTTTACGAGTGATTTTGAATTCCAAACACTTAATATTTAAAATGATCACTTATTCATGTTCTTATCTTACCAAACAGCCCTTAAAGCTTTGAGGCCTCTCTACTTTAGCTATATTTAAGAGTTTTCTTTCCCTTGCAGATTGGACTAATCCCTTCAGCCCCATTTGTATGCTTGAATTGAAATATTCCCATTACTAGGTTATATGGGTTTCCTATATTGCTTTGTTCATTTCCTTTTAATTTTCAGATTGCTTTCTCTTTCAAAACTTTTGTTACAAGTAAAACCCAATTTTTAAGAATTCATAGCCTTTGTAGGTTAGGTGAGGACTTGCTTTCTGCTAATTTTAGAATGTTTGTGAGGACAAGCAGACTTGGGACTTTTTTCAAAATTTAAGGATCTTTCAATTCATAATCCATTTAAATGTCAAACTCCAAACACTAGTGTCAATGCTTTGAAACCAAGTTATACTAACCTATTAATGTTACCAAAGTAACCAAACAATTTTAATCAATAGGAATTAAAAAGCACTTAAATACCCCAATCACCAACAATATGAGAAATTATCACGTGTGATCATTACATCTAATGGATGGGCTATGGCTAAGACAGAGGGTTCAATTGACCTCATTGAAATTCTTGGAGGAAAAAAAAATACATGTAGTAGTATATATTTTGAAACTTGTTTTATTAAAATGACTGCACTGAATTAAAAGACAAATGAAGAGAAATGTTTTAATTTTGTCCTTCGACACCACTGAAAACAATCTTAGCTACGCCCCTAGTCCTACCAGTATGTGTGACTTCCAATGTGATTTCAATATATATTCTATGGATCACATACGAGTCCTATAATAATGAAGAGATCACAGTGCTAGTCACACGGTGTGACATTCACATGAAATAATTTCTCCAAAAGCTAAAATATATAAAACCAAAAATGGGCCCAATACACACACACCACAAAAAAAATACACAGAGATATACAAAGTTAAATGTTAAGAGTGTGTTATAAGCCTACCCTGTCTTGCCTTGAGAATCCAGAATATCTAACTCCATTGGCACTTTACTACAAATATGAGTACTGAGTGAGAAACCTATCTTCATGCTTTTTAAAGTTTTGTGGGTATTTTTAATAAATGTTAGTCACATAAGTATCTTATGTTAAGTCTGCTTATGGAAAAGTTGTTTCTAGATAAAAAGTAGGCCCATACAAATATTTATTTATTTATTTTTTATTTACTTGGATTATAGCTGGACACACATGACACACTCCCTTAATCCAACCTAACCCCAAAGCCCCACATCAGAGCTCACAAGGACCACTCATCCCGACTAAAAAACAAACAGGGGGCAAGCAAAAACTCCCCTAAAGGGAGTCAAACCCTCAATTTCCCCACTGGAAAGAAAGAGATCACATCATTTGGGCAAAGCCTACTTGATATGGCCATACAGATTTGAATTATCTTATTTGGAGATTTGAAAAATATTGTTTGAAATTATGATAATCTTTGCTTTTAAATTTTGTCGTATATCTTACCATTTCTTTTCCTTTCTGATTCTATGACATTTTGATAACTACTTTGTTGAGTGACCAAAAAATGAGTAATGTCATATATCTTCTCAAATTTAAATTTTAAATTTGGTTTCCAAAAGTTTTAATAGGTATACTATATGTTGTGATAGTGGTCGATAATATAACACACCATTGCATGTAGTACAACTGGTAAAACATGTGTGAAACAAAATTCAAAATTTAAATTTAATAAGCATAGAAATATGGTGAAACTTGCTTTAAACTCACCATATTTCTATGCTGCTTAAATTTAAATCTCAAATTTAGTGCACAAATATTTTATCAGTTATTTTATATGCAATGATGTGTTATATTATCAACTGTTACCACAACGTATGGTACATTTGTAAACGGGCATTATGATAAGATTTTTTAAATTTAAGGAGAATTAAAATTCTTGATTAGAAAAAGTCTTCCATACAAAAATATTAAGTGAAATTTCATTGAACCCGTTCATGAGTATTAAGTGAATTTCACTTAATTCAACCTTTCAGGGACTTTTTATCGAACTAAGAATTAAATTGAACTTAATTGGAATACATGCAACTTTTTTCATAAAAGCTTTGCTTAAAACTAACATATGTTGGTTCGCAGATTTGCCCACCTTTGGTTCTGACTTCCAAGTTTCCACCAGTGTAAACTCTGAAAATCGGATATGCAAATTGCTTTAAACTCACCATATTTTTATATGCTTCTTAAATTTAAATCTCAAATTTTGGTTCACACATGTTTTATCAGTTGTACTACAGTTTTAAATTGAAGCAATTTTGTCATGACCTATCCCACCACGGGTGAAAATAGAACACATGGCATACCACCAAGACTCATCCATCTCATTAGAAGATTATAGCAGCGGAGAAGAAAACTTAAAACAACATTGAGTATTTAAAACTTTTGGAAACGATACCCTCCGAGTTGTAAAATCCGTATAAAATTGATAACGTAATTATATTTTGAAACGAATGAATTTATGTTGAAAGGGGTCCCAAAGATACCCTAAGAACCAAACAAAACCTTTAAATAAATTCCGAAATGGGTATAAAAAGTTTTCAATCAGGAGTCATTACGACCGGTCGAACGGACCCCTTCGACCAGTTGAATGACCCTTGGGCAGGAATCCTTTAAGGTAGAGGATACTTCGACAGGTCGAACTGACCCCTTCGACTGATCGAGTGACCTCCTGGCAGAACTCTTGCTTAGAAGTCATTCAACCTTTTCATCTTAACAATCCTTGAACCATATTTGCATGATTTCAATCTTCTCAACTACACTGAGGATACAAGAACACATAACATTCTTTTTAATCCTTGAAACGAAAACGGAAATGAAATAAGTTAAGGACTCGTTTGGATCAAAACATAAAAGTACTATTACTTCCTTCCAAAATCCGGATTCGATAAGTAAAACATACAAAATGCAAATCCATGAGTTCGGATTCATTACAAACTTAACCAAAAGATGTTTAACACCTATTACAACATTACAACACCAATTCAAACCTTCCACGTTAAAGTTAATAGTTCTAACTTCTCAAATTACATTTTACATCATTTGGAATGGAAAGCAAAAACATATACAAGGAGTGGTTCCCGTTGTTTCCACGACCTCACTCCTCACGCTTCTTCTTGCCTTTCTTTCTGTCACCTGCAATGGAGTAAATCTCCACTGCTCAGCTATATGCTGAGTGCACAATTCTAAACATATGCTTATATGACAATTCATGCTTTAAGACATCAAAACACATCAAATTAGTCTCAAGGGAGAGTGGTACTTTCCATCCGGTAAATGAGATTGATACCGTGAAATGCCTTCTTCTTACCACGCACCCGGTGCCCTGGTTGGGCCTTCCTCCAAACCAGGCACAACAACTATCGATACCACAATCCTCAAACATCAAGGAGCTTATCCCCGGATGAAATTGCACCAAACCCCCCTTTGACCCACATAGACACATAACATGATCATATAGTCACATATACGTGCTTTTATCGCAGTTTCACATACATAATTAATGGGCCTACTTAATACATGAATTTCGCCCGGATCCAAAATATCAAGTCAGATATCTAAAACATGTAATTTCCTATAATTCATAGGCTTAGAATTCATACCTCGTTCAAATGTCCTATAACTTTGAAGGATTAACTAGATGCCTGATTAAACGTCGAATCTCTAATCTCAAGTGATTCTTACGAGTTTACACATGTTTTCTCCAAATTTCCAACATTAGGATTTTTATAAAACTAAGCCAAACATGGCCTAACTACTATCAAAACGAAGTCCTTACCTCGAGGAGTTCGAATATGAAATTTGAGAGAAAATAAACGGGCAGAAGTCTGTCGATTTGCGCCTTGATGCTCTAAGCAATAATCCCCCTCTTGATTTTAGGTTTTGAGAAAACTTTAAAATGAAAATATCTTGAGCTTTCTATATAGATGCAACACTTCCGAAAACTGTGTTTACCTCCCCACGAGTTTTCAAAACTACTAATTATTCTCCGGAACGTCACACATGACCATTTTATTACTTCACAAGTGAAATTTATAAATTATAAACTTTTCGTCTAAACTCCGTTTGTCACCGTAATTACGCTCCAAAAACTAATTTCTGTGGAATCTCTAGATAACCTACATTTTATGCAGCGCAACCTATTGGTTATTGCTAAAGCCATAAAAAATGATCCTGTACAGGATTAAAACTACCATAAATTACACTACATAGGTAATTCCACTACTCATGTACACCAAATAAAACAAATAACATTTAATCACATAAATGTCATTTAAATCATGTTACTTCCTCATGATTTTTCGACTACCGTGTCCTCCACTGACACTTCCCATTGACTCCCGTCAACCACTTTCACAATTATTAATCGACATTATTAATTCTCAAAAATTCAATTATACATGTTAAAACATTTGATTTTTTTGGAATGGGTGTGACAAATTTGATCTAAATGCCCTATTCTGTGAGAAAAATTGACAGAATTTACTAGCTGTTATGTACAATTACGCTAATAAGCAGGTTGGGAGATTGGTGGTGTTCCATTTTTGCCCTTAAAAAGTGTTACTGTACATTGTATGTGAGTAAATTCTATCAATTTTTGTCACAGAATTGAACATTTGGATCAAATTGCTTCAATTTAAAACTTTAGGGCGTAAATTGACCCAATTGAAACTATGGGGACTAAAATGACACAAGGACCAAGCTTTCAAGGGTATTTTTAATTTATTTATGTCAGTCTGTCGCTTTTTTAATGGTGAATTGACGGAGGGGGTTTAGGTGATACATGCTTCAGACCTCAGGGGATGTAGGTGATATTACTGAAATGTGAGGGGGTCTAAGTGTGATTCGAGATCAGGGGGTCTAGGTGATATTTACCCTATAAGATAATGCTATAAATGTTAATACAAATACTCAAAAAAATCTTCCCTATTGTATGATATATACATCAAAGTTACAATACTTTGGGACCTATTATGTCACAGCCCGGTCCCACAATAGCGGAACCAGAGCCCGTGGCACGCCACCGAGGTTAAACCAATTCATTAACGTTCCCAAAATTAGGTTTGAAGAACACACGCAGCGGAAAAATAAAACACATTTTTAAACCCAGAGGTTCAGTCGACTGGGTCGGGACCTCAGTCGACTGCAGCAAGCAGAAATAAAAAGAACACATTAACCTTCAGAGGTCCAGTCGACTGAGGCAGGGTCCAGTCGACTGCTTCTGCTAAAATAAGAAAAATAGTTGAACTGCACTGTCCCGTTGACTGCCCCGTCGACTGCCCCGTCAACTGCTTTTACCATATTAAGAAGCAGTAGCTGAACTGCACTGCCCCGTCGACTGCCCCATCGACTGCTCCCCTGGCAGCAGCCCATTCTACGGAATTTCAAGTTTAAAAGCTTTCTAACTTTCACCAATGATCAACCACTCAATCCAAACTCAAACCAAAGTAATCCTAGCTGTATTAAAACATTTCTAAAGCAGGATTTCAACATGTCACTAACTATTACAACGGTTTAAAATCCATTCTAACATACCAAATTAAACATGGGTTAAAACAACCAAATTCTTATTACAACATTCATATTATCCGAAAACTACAAGATTAACATTCAAGTTGCCTTCTAAAAGAACTCCCAACCCACGTGCTCACTTCTCCAATTCCTCGCCAGCATTTACACCTGAAATGGTTATTTGAATAACCACAAATATTTCGATTTGTTTAAGCTAAAGCTTAGTGAATAAAACAACATATGCACATGAATGATAAACATGTCAATAGAGTTTCAGAGAAGAGATATTTTCATTATTCACATTAAGAAAATTTATAGGTTACAAGTTTAAGCAATTAAGGAAAACAAATCCTACAAAGGAAATAACCTAAATTAAGGAGACTAAATTAAGGAGACTAATTACTACGGTCAACATGACCCAATAATAGACAAAAGCAAAATCCCAACAAATCATCCTTAATTCCAACACTCCCCCTCAAGCTGGGACGAAGATATTGACGAGCCCAAGCTTGCGAAGAGACGACTGAAGAAGACTTGGTCCAACAGACTTAGTGAACATATCAGCAGTTTGCTCACGAGAGGATACAAACTGTGGAATAATAACTCCTAACCGAACTTTCTCACGAATAAAGTGAATATCAACCTCAATGTGTTTTGTTCTCTCATGAAGAACAGAGTCAGACGAAAGCATAATTGCAGACTTATTATCACAGAACAAGGATGATGATTCTTTTACTGGAAACCCTAGTTCTTCAAGAATGGAGCGAAGCCAAAGCAGTTCACAAGTACCCTGAGCCATGGCACGATACTCAGCTTCAGCGGAAGACCGTGAGACAACAGCTTGTTTCTTGCTTTTCCATGATATAAGATGATCACCACGAAAAACGCAAAAGCCAGAAGTGGAATACCCGATGCATACCCGATGCATCATCACCCGTTATAATAATGTCGTCAACATAAACAGAGATAATAATACATTGCCCACTGGAATTACGACGAATAAAGCAAGTATGATCAGAGTGGCACCGAATAAAACCCATAGTGAGTACCACCTCACTGAAATGACTAAACCATGCACGAGGCGACTGCTTTAACCCATATAGAGATTTGCGGAGACGACAAACTTTCCCATAATACTCCCCCTGAGCGCAAAAACCAGGCGGTGGATCCATATAGATAATTTCAGAGAGATCCCCATTGAGGAAGGCATTCTTAACATCCAGCTGATGAAGAGGCCAAGAAAAGGAAGCAGCAAGAGAAACCAGAAGACGAACCGTGGTCAATTTAGCCACAGGAGCAAATGTGGCGCCAAAATCCTTCCCCGGAACCTGAGTGAAGACCTTGGCAACCAGCCGGGCTTTATAGCGATCAATAGTGCCATCAGCAAGATATTTAACCGAAAAAACCCATTTACAGCCAACAGTGCGCTCACCAGGAGGAAGAGACACAAGATCCCACGTCTGATTACCCTGTAAAGCACTCATTTCCACTTTCATAGCATCCACCCAGTGAGGATTCTGAAGAGCCTCATGTACAGACCGAGGAATGGAGATGGAATCAACAGAACTAACAAAAGAACTAAACACGGGTGACAATCCCTGATACGATAAATACTGGGAAATAGGATGGTTAGTACTGTGAGAAAGAAGAAATCGGGCAGGGGGACGGCGATCACGAGTGGGATAACGAGGGGGGGAGGGGGTGCAATAACAGGAGAAATATCCGAAACTAAAGGTGAGGAGGAAATACCTGAGTCCGGAGAAGAGGCTGGCAGGGGAGCAGGAGCATGCTGTCGCCGATAGTAAACCTGCAATGGAACACCAGACACAACAGGAGGAAAAGAATCGAAGATGGGAACCGGACGAGGTTGGATGGAAATGTCCTCCCCAATAGAATCCACAGAAGCCTGAGTGGAAGATCCTGAATAAAACGGAACAGTCTCAAGAAAAGTCACATCCAGCGTGTGATAGAAATGACGAGTAAGAGGATCATAGCACCTATACCCTTTAGACATAGCGGAGTACCCTAGAAAGACACAGCGAACAGCCTTATCATCAAGCTTGGTACGGGTAGGACTCTTATTTTGAACGAAGCAAGTACAACCAAAAACCCGAGGGACAATAGAAAAAAGAGTACTACCCGGCTTAAGCTCATGAAGAGGTGCGTGTCCAAGAAGGACTCGACTCGGAGTACGATTAATCAGGTATGTGGCAGTGAGAACAACCATGTCCCAGAAATATTTAGGGACACCCATCCCACATAACAGACAACGAACAACAGACATGATCTGACGATTTTTTTGCTCCGCGACACCATTCTGTTCAGGGGTATAAGGACATGTAAGTTGTTGAAGTATCCTATCCTTATTAAGGGCATCCCTAAACTCATCAGTAAGATACTCCCTACCATTGTCAGACCGAATATTACGCACAACAGTATTAAATTGAGTTTTAATCATTTGTAAAAAGTTTCGAAAGTGAGAAAACACTTCAGATTTTTTCTTTAAAAGATAAACCCACGTACAACGGGTATAGTCATCGATAAAAGTGACGTAATATTTGTGGTGAGACAAAGATGTGGTAGGAGAAGGGCCCCAGATATCCGAATGAATAAGATCAAAAGCACTAGGGGCACGATGCATGCGAGGTATGTAAGATGTGCGTGTATGCTTTGACAATTCACAAACCACACAATTAAAATTATGATCTTTGCAAGCTTTATTTAATGGTGGAAATAACCAACACAAGTACTGAAAATTTACATGTCCTAAACGGGCATGCCACAAATCCAAAGTTTTAAGAGAAAAAACATAAGAATGAGAGTCTGGTAACACAGAATTATTGGAAAAAGAGGAAATAGTAGGGGAAACAGTAGCTTGCAGGCTGGAACAAGACACTGTGGTTGATGGAGGATCACCAAAGTAGTAGAGACCATCACGCTCATACCCCCTGCCAAAAATCTTCTTCGAAGTCAGGTCCTGCAAGTAGCAACAACTGGGTAAGAACACAACTGCACAATTCAGATCCTTAGCTAACCGATTTACTGACAGGAGATTATAAGCAAAATTAGGAATATAGTAAACAAATGAAAGAGTGATGTCCGGAGATAACACAGTATCACCCTGACTGCGAACAGACACAGATGATCCATCAGCTATACGAACTGATTGGTCAATAGGTGTAAATGGGGAAATAAAGGAAGAAGGCTCACCAGTCATATGGTTACTAGCGCCGGAGTCCAGAATCCAAGTGGGATGGGTAGACTTACTATGAAGAGCAGTAGGAGTACCTGTGGCAATAGCAGCTGTGGAACTGGAGGCTGAGGCAGGTGAAGAATTGATACCCAGATGTGACTGTAACTGGCTGATTTGAGACTGTAACTCACTGTAGTCTGGTGATGGCGGGGTCTTTTCCACAACAGCTCCGATACGAGAAACACCTCTCCCACGACCAAGAGCACGAGCCTTATTAAATTGCTGCTTCAACTCAGGATGAAGATCAAAACACCTATCAATATTGTGACCGGGCACTCGACAGTGCTGACAATATGGACGAGAACCAGAAGGACGAGCACCCGAGGAAGGACCCACAGGAGGACGAGTGCCTGTAGCACCAAAAGAAGGACGTGGGCCCGAGCGAGTAGCCAAGGCCATCTGATCAGAGGCTGTAGAGGAGGGAACAGTCTGTGGTGATAAAATACGACGACGACGTTCATCATCTTCAACAGTAGCAAAGGCCTCAAATAAAGAGGGTATTGGGACAGTATTAAGGATCTGAGTCCGCAGGGCCTCGAATTCTGGTTTTAGACCCATCAAAAATTGATAAGTGTGTCGACGGTCAAGACGCTTAATTTCAACATTACCATCATTCGGAAAGTCACTAATAGGCTCATACTGAGCTAATTCCTCCCACCGAGTCTGAAGATAGCTAAAATATTCGGAGACTGAATAACCCAAAGTAGCCTGAGAGGCATGAGCAATATCCTGATAGAGCTCAAAAATACGGGAATCAGAGTGAGCATGAGCATACATTTTCTTTAAAGCAGTCCAAAGTCCATGAACCGTCGTATGATACATAAACATGTGATAGATCTTTTCTTCCATAGAGTTGAACATCCAGCCCAGAATAACACAATTATCAGCAAACCATTCTTCATATTTAGCATCAGTTTCAGCCGGTTGAGTTTCTTTTCCAATTAACCAACTAATCTTCCGTTTGCCACCAAGATACAGACGGAGGGAATTGGACCAAGCATGAAAATTCTTTCCATTCAAAACAACACTAGTTACCCGTTGAGTAGGGGTAACATGAGCAAGATCAAGACGAACAGGAGTCGGAACTCCAGTAGCGACAGTTTTCCCAGATTCATTCATGGTGGCTGAAAAAGGATACAGAACCGTGACAAGAGGAATTACCGGCTGATTGACAGACTTAGACGGGGGTAACCGGACGGTTGGTTACCCGACGGGACGATTGCAGAACACGAAGATTGCCTAATACATCAGGGGCCCACGGGGGCTGACAGGCAGCCTGACAAGCTGCAACAGAAGAAGGCTGGGCTGCAGCTAGGGTGGCACAAACCTAGATGGCTGCGGCTGGGATGGTGCAGGCCCTGTGGGCTGCGGCTAGTGCTGGCGCAGGCCTTGTAGGCTGCGGCTGGTGCTGGCGCAGGCCCAAGGAGCTGCGGCTGAGGCAAGCGCAAGCCTAAGGGGCAAGGGCAAGCGCAAGCCTAAGGGACTGCGACAAAGGCTGGGGAAAGCCCTAGGGGCTGCGGTTGTGGATGGTGGTGGTGGGTGACTAGGGCAGGCGCAGGGAGGGAGATGGTGGAAGGCTTTGATACCAAATAGAGTTTCAGAGAAGAGATATTTTCATTATTCACATTAAGAGAATTTATAGGTTACAAGTTTAAGCAATTAAGGAAAACAAATCCTACAAAGGAAATAACCTAAATTAAGGAGACTAAATTAAGGAGACTAATTACTACGGTCAACATGACCCAATAATAGACAAAAGCAAAATCCCAACAAATCATCCTTAATTCCAACAATGTCCGCATTCACATCTCTACATTTCATACTAGTCGCGGGAGACTCACGTGCCCGTCCATACTCCCAATCCGCGACTCCTCGCCAATAAGTCCACGCGAAAGGGTAAGACCCACGATTCTTCTCTTCAATCGTGCGACCTTAATGCCTATATTGGCTCCACAAAAATGGCACAGTGACCACGTGCTCCTTCTGACCCAAATAAGCAACTTAACATGCTCAAATACATATCCCCATACTCGCGGTAATCAAAACATATCACCGTGCTATTGAACCTACTTATCAATATAAATGCCCAATATGAACTACACAATATATCTCTAAAAATTAATACATGCTATTCACACAAAACATGAATACATGTCAAGAAATCATTCCAAAATATAGTTGAATCACTCACCTCCGATTAACGCTCCTATAATTCAATTTGAAGAAAACCCGTGCACAAAGAACGTGTAGAAGTCCGTCTAGTACAATTCCTATGGATCAGAATTCCATTTATCAACTTTTATGAAAAATTCTAGAAAACAACTTTTCGGAAAACTTAGCCAAACAGGCCCTAATAGGTATCAAAACGAAGCTCTTACCTCGAGGAGCTCGAATATGAAATCTGGGAGAAAACAAACTGACGGAAGGTCGTCGTTTGGCGTCGCAAAGTTTGAAGCAACAAAATCTCCCTCTAGCCCCCTTTTGGCCTCCTCTTGGAATTTAGGTTAAGACTTATGAAAATATCTCAACCATCTCTATCTATATATAGGCAAGACTATTGGGAATTACGTTTACCTCCCCACGAGTTTTTCAAACTCCTAATCAGCCTCTGAAACTTTCTACACAGCTAATTCATAGCTTTATAAGTGAAACTTCAAAATTATAAAAGTTTTCGACTAAGTTTCGTTTGGTCGCTAAAACGCGAATTTCTATATGACGCTTCCGAAGTTGCTAATTAGCCTACCAAATTAATAGCGTGTTCATTCGTTCTCACCAGGATACTAAAACTAACAACAGAAATAAATTCTAAAACAGAAAATAATACAGATATTGAAATACACAGGTAAACATTTATTTTCAGATAAACATTTAAAGTATTCCACGGTGACCGTCTCACACTCGGAGAGACGTCACAACAATAAATCCTCAATCACCACAGTTTCAAAGGGTTCTCTAATACAAACACCCAAATCAACTCGTGAGTCAAAACTCACCCAAACATGTGCCAAAAGACACGCCACATCACATTATCATGCATGACAATGAAATGCAAAAGCAATAACACAAATGTGGGTGTTATATATTACTATCCAAGTATAAAGTAATAACTAACAAATGGCACCTAAAAATTATAACTAGATGACATATTTTAATTATCAAATAACAAATAAGAAAAGATAATACTAAATGGCACAAAAGGTACAATAAAATGACCTTATTAATTCAAATTGGGACCAAGAAATTAAATGTATTATACTTGGATGTATTGTAGAATTTGTCAAAACTCAAAAACTAAAAGAAAATAGGGAGTTTCTAAATTTTAGGAGGGACTTAAGTGTAAAAATATAATTTTTTTAGAGTATATAAGCAAATTTTCCAAAATCAAGAGGGCGTAAGCTCCCTCATGCCCCTCAACACACCTGCCCCTGATTATCAGTGCCCATTGGCACTATCCAAAAAAAAAAGTGTTTGTCTAAACCTCAATTGTGCAGTAAAACATACGAGTAGTACTTTTTGACACCAACCATACAATAGAACTATCAATAATGCTAAGCACACAACACCAACCACACAAAGACTACATTTAAAGCACAAAGCCCCACATTTAAATCACATGGTACTTAGCATTATTAAGGTGCTTTGTCCTTGAATGCTAGGTACCATGTGCTTTAAATGTGGAGCCTTTTAGATGTGATACTTTTGTGATTGATGTTGCTATTAGTGTTATATATATGCCTAGCATTATTCAGGAACTGTACACTTTAAACTTGTATGAACTTTCAAGAAAACCTGAATTTGTGTCAAATATAAACAAAGAGAGCACATATCAATCGTTTTATATTAATAAATAATATTATATAATATAAGTATATATAACTTCATAGCATTTGATTCTTGTCGTGTAAATTAAAGGTATGTGATTTACCAACTATGAAATAATGTTTAAATTTTCTTGGGTGAGAAATTTAAGAAAAAAAAAACAAAAGAGAGAGACCCTATACTAAAAACTGAGAAACAAAAAATAAAAAGAGAAAAAAAAATGAAATGAAAAAAAATTGAAAAACGAAAGAGTGAAATAAGGGATTGATTGGTGAAAAGATTTTAGTGATGACATAATAAGGGTATGCAAAAATGTAAAAATGAGACTTTTTTTGCTAACACAAACGTAACGAAGGTATGTGATTGAGTGCGTTGGTGGTGGGTATTAGAGTTAGCTATTATAATTAGTTTTATTTATATTTAGCTTTAGGGTAGTTTAGTCTTTTACTTTATATTAGGGTATACCTAGATATACTATTATTCTCTCTTCTTTTTGTATTGTATTCATTCATTCAATTTTGTGTGTTATGAGAAACTCTAGTTCTCTTCTCTCTTTTCTCTTTGTTGTTATCTTTATTTGATATATTCACATGGTATCAGAGCAGGTTCGAATCTCATCCACGTTTTTCGCAGATCCAACTCTAGTTCTCTTCTCTCTTTTCTCTTTCGGATGATTCTGGTTCATTTTTGGATTTCTCGCTGATTCAGATTCGTTTTTGGATCTCGCACTGATTCGCGTTCGTTTTTGGATCTGTTGTCTGATTCTGGTTCGTTTGCTTTGTGTTATTTAATTGTTTCGTTTTCGTAATGGCTACTGAACGCGATGATTCGCTCCAAGCGATTAGTGTTAAACTCGATGGCAAGAATTTTGCATATTGGAATTATGTGATGAAGAATTTTTTGAAGGGGAAGAAGATGTGGGGTTATATCAATGGAGATTTTAGTAAACCTATGAATGAACAGGCTGATAAATTTGCAGAATTGCTAGATGTTTGGGAAACAAACAATTCGAAAATCATTACTTGGATCAACAACTCCGTTGCTCCCTCGATAGGTATACAATTGGCAAAGTTTGAATATGCAAAGGAGGTGTGGGATCATTTGGCTAAACTGTTTACACAGTCCAATTTTGCAAAAAGGTACCAATTAGAGAGTGATATTCGTGCCCTTGAACAAAAAAATTTGAGTATTCAGGAGTTCTATTCTACAATGACAGATCTTTGGGATCAGTTGGCTCTCATGGAGTCGCCTGAATTGCGGGCGTTTGCACCATATATCGCTAGTAGGGAGGAACAACGTCTGGTTTAGTTTTTGATGGCTCTACGTGATGATTTTGAGGGCCTTCGTGGGTCCATTCTCCATCGTAGCCCGCTTCCGTCAGTTGATTCTGTTGTCCATGAGTTAGTAGCTGAGGAAATACGTCTCAAGACTCAGTCTGGAAAGGGAATTCTCCCTGACTCTACTCCATCTGTTTTAGCAGCCCCTTTTCAACCACCGTCAAACAATCAGAATAAGCCTTACTCGAGAGTTGGTAGTGATGTATGCAGCTACTGTAAGGAGAAGGGTCATTGGAAGGCTCAGTGTCCTAGGTTGGGTCGTGCAAACCAGCCCAATAGCAGCAACCAGCCTTCCAATAGTCGACCACCACAACAACAGCAACCTCAGCCTTCTCATTAGAAATCTGACAACCAATCTCAGCAGCGTTCGTATAGGCCTCCACAGCCTAACACTGCAGCAGTTGTACCACCATCAGACTCATTTAGACCCGGTTCCCCTTCCCCATCCACTCCATCCATGACCTCCCTTGTTGAGTAATTTCAGAAGTTCCTTGCCACACAGCCACATGCTATGGCCACCTCTTCACTAGGTATGTCTTCTGGTATGTCTTCAGGTATGTCCTCAAGTATTTGGGTCTTAGACTCTGGAGCTTCTAACCATATGTCACCTGATTTGTCGTCTTTTGCTTCCTTATGTCCTGTTTCCTCTTTGCCTGTTATGACTGCTGATGGTACTCCCATGCCATTAACAGGTGTTGGGTCTGTTGTCACACCTCATGTATCTCTCTCTAGTGTTTACCACATTCCCAAACTTATTATGAATCTTGCTTCTGTTGGTCAGCTTTGTGATGCAGGTTACTTAGTCTCTTTTTCTTCTACTTTTTGTCATGTGCAGGATCCGCAGTCTCAGACGCTGATTGGGACAGGCCGTAGGCAAGGGGGATTATACATCTTGGACAAGCTCAATGTACCAGTGGTTGCAGCTTCTAGTGTTGATTTGTCATCCTTTCGTTTGAGTTCATCTTCGTCTAGTTTTTATTTATGGCATTCTCGCCTTGGTCATGTTTCAGCCTCTCGTTTAAAATATTTAGCTTCTACAGGAAAATTAGGAGATTTAAAAACTCATGACATTTCTGATTATAGTGGTTATAAACTGGCAAAATTTTCCGCTTTACCATTTAATAGAAGTATTTCTTATTCTCTTGCACCATTTGATTTAGTTCATTCTGATGTGTGGGGACCCTCTCCTGTTACTACAAGAGGGGGGTCTCGATATTATGTATCATTTATTGATGATTGCACTCGTTACTGTTGGGTTTATCTTATGAAACGCCATTCAGACTTCTTTGATATTTACAATACCTTTCGTGCTTTTGTTAAAACTCAACATTCTGCTGTCATCAAATGTTTTAGATGTGATTTAGGTGGAGAGTATACCTATCATAAATTTCGTGAGTTGCTTGCTTTAGATGGAACTGTTGGAATGTCCCACATCGCCCATTTATAGCCTCTCTGTGCGGTTTATAAGGCTTTAGTTCCCCTCTCCTTAACACCTAGGTTTTAAGGAGTTGAATGGGCTGGGCCTTACAAGTGGTATCAAAGCTTGGTTGGTCTTGTCTTCCGGCGTGCCGAGTGTCCGGCTGCTGTGGTCCAGGGTATGCCGAGTGTCCGGCTCCTGTGGTTCAGGGGGTGTGTTGGAATGTCCCACATCGCCCATTTATAGCCTCTCTGTGCGGTTTATAAGGCTTTAGTTCCCCTCTCCTTAACACCTGGGTTTTAAGGAGTTGAATGGGCTGGGCCTTACAAGAGGAACAATTCACCAGTCTTCTTGTACAGACACTCCTGAGCAAAATGGTGTTGCTGAAAGGAAACATCGGCATATTGTTGAAACTGCTCGTTCTCTTTTATTATCTGCATATGTCCCTAGTGATTTTTGGGGAGAGGCTGTCCTTACTGCTGCCAATCTAATTAATAAAATTCCGTCATCTCACTGCTCAGGTCTGTCACCTTTTGAAAAATTGTTTGGGAATGCTCCTGACTATTCTTCCTTAAAGGTGTTTGGCTGTACTTGTTTTGTCCTTCGACCTCATGTAGAGCGTACCAAATTGTCACCTAAGTCTGCTATTTGTGTTTTTCTAGGTTATGGTGAGGGTCAGAAGGGATATCGTTGCTTTGACCCAGTTACTAAGAAACTATATGTATCTCGTCATGTTGTGTTTCTCGAGCACATACCCTTCTTTTCTATTCCTGATAATCATCATGAGTTGACTAAATCTGATCTCATCCATCTTGACCCATTCTCTGATGATACTGATAGTGTGCCCTCTCATGGTTCTACTTCTGCTGATACTGGTACCTTACAGCTTGATGCTACCTCCCTTCCAGAGGTCACCCAAGCACCTACTGAGACTGTGGAACCTCTTCGCTATCCTGCTCGCACTCGTAAGTCCACTCAATCACCTGATTTTGTTTATTCTTGTTATTCGGATTCTTTTGCTTCATTTTTAGCTTCAGTTCATGATCTCTCTGAGCCTCTGTCCTATAAAGAGGCAGCTCTTGATCCTCTTTGGCAACAGGCTATGGCAGAGGAACTCTCAGCATTGTATAAGACAGACACTTGGAGTTTGGTTCCCTTACCTTTTGGTAAGAGCGCTATTGGTTCTCGTTGGGTTTATAAAATCAAAACCAAGTCAGATGGGTCTGTTGAGCGGTACAAAGCAAGATTGGTTGCCAAGGGTTTTTCCCAGCAGTATGGTATGGATTACGAGGAGACTTTTGCTCCTGTTGCTAAAATGACTACTGTTCGTACTCTTATTGCAGTTGCTTCTATTCGTCAGTGGCATATAACCCAGATGGATGTTAAAAATGCTTTCTTGAATGGAGACCTCCAAGAGGAGGTTTATATGGTTCCTCCTCCGGGTGTTCCTCATGGTCCTGGTGAAGTTTGTAGGCTTAAAAAAGCCTTATATGGTCTTAAACAAGCCCCTCGAGCTTGGTTTGAGAAGTTTTCCACAGTGATTACCTCATTTGGGTTTTCCCCGAGTGAGTATGATTCAGCTCTCTTTATTAGGTGTACCACTGCTGGTCGTATTATGCTTTCTTTGTATTTTGATGATATGATTATTACTGGTGATGATGTTGATGGGATTGTAGTGTTGAAGTCTGAATTAGCTCGTTGTTTTGATATGAAGGACTTAGGTCCACTACGTTATTTTTTGGGGATTGAAGTAGCCTGTTCTCCAAAAGGTTATCTTCTTTCTCAGTCTAAGTATACAGGTGACATTCTTGAGCGTGCTCGCCTCACTGATAATAAGATTGTTGATACCCCTTTGGAGCTTAATGTTCGTCTTTCCCCTTCTGATGGTGTTCCTTTGCCTGATCCTACCTTATATCGCACTATTGGTAGCTTGGTTTATCTTACTGTTACTCGTCCAGATATTGCTCATGCTGTTCATGTTGTTAGTCAGTTTGTTACTTCCCCTACTACAGTTCATTGGGCTGCTGTTCATCGTATTTTGAGGTACTTGAGGGGCACTCGGTTTCAAAGTCTTTTACTTTCGTCATCTTCTTCATTGGAGCTGCGTGCATACTCTGATGCTGATTGGGCCGGTGATCCTACAGATCGCAAGTCTGTTACTGGATTTTGTATATTTTTGGGTGATTCTCTCATTTCTTAGAAGAGTAAGAAGCAAGATGTTGTTGCTGTGTCTTCCACAGAAGCTGAGTATCATGCTATGGCTTCGATCACCCGTGAGGTTATTTGGTTACGCCGGCTACTTACAGATATGGGTGTCTCTCTTCCTCGCCCTTCACCTATGTATTGTGATAATAAGAGTGCTATTCAGATTGCTCACAATTCAGTTTTCCATGAGAGGACCAAGCATATAGAGATTGATTGTCACATTACTCGTCATCATCTTAAGCATGGAGCTATCACTTTGCCTTTTGTTTCTTCTTCCGCGCAGATTGCTGATTTGTTTACAAAGTCTCATCCGATTCAGTGTTTTCGTTTTTTAGTTGACAAACTCTCTATGCTTCTAGCTGTAGCATCGTGAGTTTGAGGGGGGATATTAGAGTTAGCTATTATAATTAGTTTTATTTATATTTAGCTTTAGGGTAGTTTAGTCTTTTACTTTATATTAGGGTATACCTAGATATACTATTATTCTCTCTTCTTTTTGTATTGTATTCATTCATTCAATTTTGTGTGTTATGAGAAACTCTAGTTCTCTTCTCTCTTTTCTCTTTGTTGTTATCTTTATTTGATATATTCACAGTGGGACCTTGTGGTTTTCGGCAGCGATGATGGCAATTCGGTTGGCGGTGGTGGTCCTGGTTCCTCTTGTTTTTAAAATTCATGTCTTAAAAAAGTGTATAAAACATAAGAACAAATTAGACCCTTCAGCCCCGTTTGGTGGTCATGATTAGAGAAAGAACCTAGTTCATGACAATTTTATCATGTCCAATGGGGTGTGGTATTAGCTAGGTGGGATTAGAAGTTTGGAATAATTTTTTGAGACAAAAAAAAACTATTTTTTTCAGATCTTTTTTTTTTCTTTTCTTTTTCATCTGCATATCTGCTCTTTTTTTTTTCATATCTCTCTTTCTTTCTTTTTTTCCAGATCCAATTTTTTGTTTTTTTTCCCCTCTTTTCATTTTCAAATTTGCATTTTTTTTTCAGATCTTTTTGTTCTTTTCTTTTCATTTCCCCCTTTTTTTTTTCTCTTTCTCATTTTCAAATCTTTGTCTTCTCTCTCTCTCTCTCTCTCTCTCTCTCTTTTATTTGGAAAAGTATAAAATAAGATCTGGTTCAATTCAAGTTCAATTTTTATCTAGTTCTTATGAGAACCTAATTTGATAAGTGTCTGTTTCGTACATAGGAGTCCAACCCCAGTTTAATAAATTTCTTAAAACATGTTTTTTGTCAAATTAAACCAATATACATTTAGTTCTCACAAGAACTATATTAAAAAATGGACTTGGACTGAACCAAATCATATGATGGATATTCCCAAACATGCCCTTAGACGTTGTTTAAGAAAGTCAAGAATCGTTTATGTGGTTCACAAGTGAACAAGTTCTACAAAATTGGGGTGAGTGCCAATTTCTTGTATTAATTGGAGGCCATGTCCAATCCAATAACTCTCTTAAATCTGGTTCTTTATCAAACCAACATTAGTTTGGTTTTCACATAAACCATATTAAAGGTAAGACCTGAACTGAACTTGGTCTAATTTTAAACTTTTCCAAACAAACTCTTAACAACACACATCAATAGTCTAAAATGTGGGTTGAGTGAAATGGAGAGAAGAGAATAGAAAGTGGGGCGCTTTCACTACACCAAAAGCTCCATTTTCTAACGGATGAAATTTGACATTTCTAACGGATATTTCCGTTACAAATTTGTAACGGAAATATCCGTTAGAAATGTCAAATTTCCGTTAGTAATTTTCTGGTAAGTGAAGTTTTAAAATCAAAAATGGAAATATGGTGGCATTTTTGTAAATAAAGCAAAAATACAAATACAAATGGCAATTCTGTAAATAACATTACACAGAAATCTTCCCCAAATATTTATCCAATTTTTCCCTCTAAAAAGTAAAAATTAACTCTCGTCTTCCCACTCTCTATTTTACCCTATAGATGAGATTGGAGAAAAAGGAGGAGAGAAAGGGAAAGGAGAAGAGACAGATGGACTCCATCCGCCGCCGCCATCCACCTCCACTCCATCGCCAATGCCGTCCACCACCAGATCTTTTTGGTGTTTGTTGTTATTCGAGTGTAAGGGTATGGGTTCGAGAGAGCGAGAGAGACAGAGAATGCATTCCGAGCTGGGATTCTACAATTCTCGTTGATGTCAAATCTGTCAGTCCTACCTCGCGACCTGTTCCTACTTCAAGGATCTGATTCGTTTTTTTTTTTTCAGCCGGAGGTATGTGCCTGTGGATACCGGCATTTGGGCCCACTTTTGTTTTTAAAACATTTTTTCAAATTCAAAGAGTCGCCACTTAATTTTTAAAAGGAAAAATTAAGAAACCATTTTTAAAAGCAACTGATCTTTTGCGAAACCAAAGATAAACTGGGTCCGGGGATTATGGAATGAAAGGGGAAGGAGCCCGGCGGACTAAAACACCCCCTTTCATCCTATCTCACGATAGGCCTCTACTCAACATCCTTTTTAATCAAATTAACAATCTAAGCATGCCCTCAACTAATACATAGATATAAGTATACATATCACAAGCATGTCAAAAGGGTGTAAAATTGCTAATGATAAAATATCATTCATAAGCCACATAGTCCAATTAGCAAGCGACATGATATGCATAAAGGAACTAGGGAACTCACCCGGGATCCAGCCGCGAATTTAAACGTGCAATGCATACATATAAAATAAACCTAAGAAGAAGTCTCTAACGCATTTAAACACATAAAGTAAGACCTAGTCTAAGGTGTCGCGCATGGAGTCGAAAATCAAGAAAATGAACAAATGAAATAAACTAGAGAAGAAATAAGAAATTGTACCTCAAATGCGCTACAAAACAAAGATTAGTCCATATGCTTCATATAATTATATGATATCAAAACAATCAATCATGATCCTCTAGCTTAGATCTATTAAGCATGAAATTCAACCTTATTCAATAGCTAGTTCTAATCATAAGCATCAATGTGAACAAGAATAAAACATGGATTTATTCACTAATTTGGATCACTTAGCCTCTGGGTTTAAGCTAAATTATCATTATTCAAAACATGGTTTGAGTCCTAAGCTATTAGGAGACTATTTGAGTTGAAATAAATATGATTAGGCAAAAACAGAAGCAGTTTTTTATGAATTACAGAGAGTAAACCCGACGTTCAAAAATAGGAATAAAATACTTTCAACGGCTGGATCTTAATGATTTTTGGATATGTTATGCCTCTGTGAGTCTAGTTTCTAACCCAAAACGAAAATCGAGGTTTCAACGGTTAGATCTCCGGGAATACTGAAAATACTAGACCTCACTCAGGATTTTGCAACTCTCTGTCCAGAGATCTTGTACGATTTTCTAAAAATAGTAAAAAAATGAGAAACACTTAGATCTTTTTAGGGTATCTTCCTAACACATTAAGGTACTTATAAAAAATTATTTGAGACCCCGAAAACTTTATTAAGGTTCTGATTTATTAATTTCAAAACTGACTTACTGTTCTGAAAGTATTCTGAAACTCTGGACAGATTGTGAATAGCTCACAAAAACCATGATCAAACCCTTCTAAGCACAAAATCTTGCTAAAACAAAAATCACAGTGGTAAAACAATGTGTTATTGACACTTTCCCGTTGGTTTCACTTGATTTCAACGGTTAGATTTTGAACTAAAAATCTTTGATCAAAAACAGTTTGTAAACTCACTGTTTTCACTTTGCTAGTTCAACTTTATTGATAGGCCTCAACTATTAGATCATAATGTTGGGCTTAAACCAAAACATTTCTTCTACCATTTGATGGTCATTAAAGACTAAGGACCTCTTTAGACTTATGGACTTTTAATGAAGTATGAAATGGACTTCACAAAATCCCAAACAATGAACTCAAACTTATGGACCAAAACTTGAGTTCAAATCATTACTCCTACCACTTGGTGGTTATTGGAGGCTAAAGACACACATACATGTAGGTTTTGGATGAAGTATGAAGAACTTCCAAAAACCCAAGGAAGAGGTTAGTCTAAGCCATAGAGATGGTCTTAAACTTAAAATATTTCTCCTACCATTTGATGGTCATTGGAGACTAACGGAAAAAAAATCCACATAAACCTCCATGGGATATAGCATGAATCCCCACAAGATTTTTAATGAGGAAATTTCAAGTCATGAACTAAGACTTGAACTCAACCAACTATGTGTAGAGATGATCATAATCCACTTTAATCCCCATATAAATCATAAGATCATAGGGAATTAGAGTATCAAACTCAAAGAAATCTAATGAGATATTGAAGATCTCATATATTTCTTTGAGAGGAATATAAACAAAAGAAAAGAAATCAAAATATTTGAATACTTCAAGTCAAAACTCTTTTATTCATAAATCCAAAGCTCTAATCCAAATTAATGAAACACCATGATATTCAATCACAAATTCTAAGTGGTGTGTGATGAAATGGGGTAGGAAGAGAGGTTTTGAAAATGTGTAAAGTTCCTAGATCTAAGAATTTGTGATTGAATTATTATATATGAAGATAAATTTTGAAGGTTTTACCTCTAGATCTTCTCAAAACTTGTAGAGATGTTGAATTTCCTCAAGCTTTTCCTCTTCTTCTTCCTCAAGCTTCAAGCTCCTTCAATGGTGATTTGATGGTTGGGTAGAGTTTTGGTGGTGTTTGGGTAAAATAATTGGTAGAGTTTCTCTCTCTATATTTCTTTCCTCTAAAGCTCTCCCAATCTTTTTTCTATACAATTCAAGTGTCTCTCCCAAAATGAGAGAAATGAGTTTTTTTTATAGACTTTCATTATCTTGGGGGCCAAGATAAGGGTAAATAGGTCAATTTGGGGTGGGTTAGGAATATTCTATGGCATCTCTAACTCTCCATGGCACTTCTATGTAATTCCAAGAAACTTGAAGGGCATTTAAGTTGGCTAGAATAAAGGAACATTCTAGAGCATCTTCAAAGCACATGGGAGATTAGTGCCCAACAAAGGGCTTTTTGGGTATTTACTTTGGATTAGGAATATGCCAAGGAATCTCTAACTCTCCAAATCACATGGGATACTTTCTTTTATTATTTTTCTTTTCTTATATATATATATGTATAGACACATTTTTCATTTTAAATCTAAATTAATCATATGAGTCACCAAATAGTATCTTTTTCTTCTTTTTGTTTTTTTCTTTTTTTGAATCTAAAAAAAATGAGAAATAATGTTATTTTTATAAAATATCATTATTATTATTATTATTTAATCTATTCCATTTTGTTTAGAAAGTAACCCATGATCTAGTGAGCTCGAGACAGATGGTCAGTGATTGGCCAAATCTAGGGATATTAGGAGCAAGTTTTGGGAGCTTGAAGCTTTTCAGAAGTCGAAGCGATGAACTTGAAGAAAATCGTCGGGACATTATTCATCATTGGTTTCTAGAGGTAAATCCCCCCTAAGTTTAATAGTTCGGTCAAAATTGGGGTGTCTACAGTTTGCCCCTCTTCGGCAGAGCTTGTGAAGCAACGCGTATCACGAGTGAATGTCGAAGCCTGTGTGAAGACAAGCCTTTGACCGAGCTATTGAACTTCGGTAAAAATAAAATGCGTTGCAAAAACATTCGCGGAGACGGTCGGTGCTGGTCGTGCTCAATGGTGAGCTGCCTACGTATCCCTTCGGAAATCAGACCAGGACGTAATTCGGGCAAAGGACAACACACAAGCGCAAATAATCATACGGATGAATGCACCTATCCTGTCGTGATGCACATGCTATGCAATAGTATTTTCTTGAATTGACCTGGCTATACAAATGCTATGCTCACTCTATAACACGTTTTCATACGACGCAAATCACGTGATATGTTAGTCAAACGAGGTCACCAAGTCTCTGACCGATGCCAATTTTGTTAGGGAAGCTGCTCTGACTAGGAAACGATGGTTACTGCAAATCCGTTGCGGAGACTAAGAATGTAAATCCGTTGCATTCCAGAATGAGGGCTAACGCAAATTCTTTTGCGAAAATCGAGAATATAAATCCGTTATATTCTCAAGTGAAGGATCGACCTAAATTCGTTACGAAAATTGAGAATATAAATCCGTTATATTCTCAAGCGAAGGATCGACGTAAATTCGTTACGAAAATCGAGAATATAAATCCGTTATATTCTCAAGCGAAGGATCGACGTAAATTCGTTACGACGATCGAGAATATAAATCCGTTATATTCTCAAGCGAAGGATCGACGTAAATTCGTTACGACGATCGAGAATATAAATCCGTTATATTCTCAAGCGAAGAATCGACGTAAATTCGTTACAAAAATTGAGAATATAAATCCGTTATATTCTCAAGCGAAGGATCGACGTAAATTCGTTACGAAAATCGAGAATATAAATCCGTTATATTCTCAAGCGAAGGATTGACGTAAATTCGTTACGACGATCGAGAATATAAATCCGTTATATTCTCAAGCGAAGGATCGACGTAAATTCGTTACGACGATCGAGAATATAAATCCGTTATATTCTCAAGCGAAGAATCGACGTAAATTCGTTACGACGATCGAGAATATAAATCCTTTATATTCTCAAGTGAAGGATCGACGTAAATTCGTTACAACGATCGAGAATATAAATCCGTTATATTCTCAAGTGAAGGATCGACGTAAATTCGTTATGACGATCGAGAATATAAATCCGTTATATTCTCAAGCGAAGGATCGACGTAAATTCGCTACGACGATCGAGAATATAAATCCGTTATATTCTCAAGTGAAGGATCGACGTAAATTCGTTATGACGATCGAGAATATAAATCCGTTATATTCTCATTGGGGAAGGATCGACGTAGGGCTAACGCAAATCCGTTGTGAGGATCGAGAATATAAATCCGTTATATTCCCAGAACGAGGGTTAACGCAGATCCGTTGAGAAAACCAAGAATGCAAATCTGTTACACTCTCAAATAAAGGATCAACGTAAATCTGTTACGAGGATCGAGAACATAAATCCGTTATATTCCCAGAACGAGGGTTAACGCAAATCTGTTGCGAAAACTGAGAATGCAAATCTGTTACACTCTCAAACAAATGGATTAACGTAAATCTGTTACGAGGATCGAGAACATAAATCTGTTATATTCCCAGAACGAGGGTTAACGCAAATCCGTTGCGAAAATCGAGAATGCAAATCTGTTACACTCTCAAACAAAGGATCAACGTAAATCTGTTACGAGGATCGAGAACATAAATCCGTTATATTCCCAGAACGAGGGTTAACGCAAATCTGTTGCGAAAATCGAGAATGCAAATCTGTTACACTCTCAAACAAATGGATCAACATAAATCTGTTACGAGGATCGAGAACATAAATCTGTTATATTCCCAGAACGAGGGTTAACGCAAATCCGTTGCGAAAATCGAGAATGCAAATCTGTTACACTCTCAAACAAAGGATCAACGTAAATCTGTTACGAGGATCGAGAACATAAATCCGTTATATTCCCAGAACGAGGGTTAACGCAGATCCGCTGCGAAAACCGAGAATGCAAATCTGTTACACTCTCAAACAAAGGATCAACGTAAATCTGTTACGAGGATCGAGAACATAAATCTGTTATATTCCCAGAACGAGTTGACCATATTCAGGTGGATTTGGAGTCTTTCGGACTCGAGTCAATTCATTCTTCTAAAACCAAGAATCAATCAGACTCAAATCAGGTTAGATTCAACCAAACTCAAGTCAATTCATTCTTCTAAAATCAGGAGTCAATCAGACTCGATTTAATTCAATTCTTAAAATCAAGAGTCATTCAGACTCGAATCAGTTCATCTGTCTAAAATCAGGAGTCAATCAAACTCAAATAAATTCATTCTCCTAAAATCAAGAGTCAATCAGACTCAATTCAACTGAGATTCTTAAAATCAACCAAACTCAATTCAATTCATTCTTTTAAAATCGGGAGTCAATCAAACTCAAATCAACTTAGCTTCTTAGAATCGACCAAACTCAAATCTATTCATTCATCTAAAATCAGGAGACTCAAGTCAATTCATGTTTTCCAAAATCGGAGTCATTCAGACTCTAATCAATTCATGTTTCTACAATCAGGAGTCAATAAAACTCAGATAAATTCATTCTCCTAAAATCAAGAGTCAATCAGACTCAATTCAACGTAAAAATTCTAAAATCTGGAGTCAATCAGACTCAAATGAATTCAATTTTCTAAAATCAGGAATCAATCATACTTGAATAATTTCGAATTTCTAAAAAAGGGGTCAATTGGACTCGAAGCGAATTCACTTTCACAAATCGGGAGTCAATCAAACTCAGTTCCAAAATTGGGAGTCAATCAGACTCAAAGAATTTCAAATTTCCAAAAAATCATGAGTCAATCAGACTCAAACGAATTTCTATCTCCGAATAGGGAGTCAATTCGACTCAAAACTTTTTCTATTTCCAAAGGGGAGTCGCACTGATTCACATTTTACAAAGGAGAGTCATATGATCTTGAAAATTTTCACATTTCTTAAACACGGATTCATACGGACTCAAAAATTCACATTCTATAAACACGAAGTCATACAGACTAAAAATATATATATATATATATATTATTTTATTTTTATTTTATTTTTTTAACAAAAGACGGAGTCACGCAGACTCAAGAACTCAATATTTTACATAAATGGAGTCCCACGGACCCAACAAATTCACATTTTTCACAAACGGAGTCACATGGACTCAACAAATTCACATTTTACGCAAATGGAGTCATGCAGACTCAAGAGTTCATATTTTACATAGACGGAGTCACCCAGACTCGAAAATTCATATTTTACATAGACGGAGTCACGCAGACTCGAAAATTCATATTTTACATAGACAGAGTCACGCGGACTCAAAAATTCATATTTTACATAAACGGAGTCATGCGAACTCAAAATTTCATATTTCACAAAGCCAAAGTCACGCGGACTCGAAATTTCATTTCGTTATTCAAACGAAGTCACACGGACTCAAAAATTCATATTTTACACAAACGGAGTCCCGTGGACTCGGAAATTCATATTTTACATAAACGGAGTCATGCAGATTCAAAATTTCATATATTCACAAAGACGGGGTCATGCAGACTCAAAATTTGATTTCTTTATTCAAACGAAGTCACACAGACTAAAAAATTCATATTTTACATAAACGGAGTCCCGTGGACTAAAAAATTCATATTTTACATAAACGGAGTCATGCAGACTCAAAATTTCATGTATTCACAAAGACGGAGTCATGCGGACTCGAAATTTCATTTCTTTATTCAAACGAAGTCACACAGACTCAAAAATTCATATTTTACACAAACGGAGTCCCGTGGACTTGAAAATTCATATTTTACATAAACGGAGTCATACAGACTCAAAATTTCATGTATTCACAAAGACGGAGTCATGCGGACTCGAAATCTCATTTCTTTATTCAAATGAAGTCACACGGACTCAAAGAATTGATTTTACAAAAACGGGGAGTCCTCGGGCTCAAAGAATTTGAATGGAGCTAACGGGGTCTGTGCTGCCCTAGTAGTCTCTTGAAAGCATGATTTTTGCACTTACAGACCATTTGGAAGAAACGTAATGATTGTGTCAAAAAGAGGGAAGTCACCTTTGCTCCTAGTCTTGGACCATTCTCATATTTCCACGTTTAGCATTGTGTTGCGATAGTGTTTAAAACTCCTGCTTGCATTGCTCGTGGAATGCTTATGGAGACTTTTCAAATCTTTAGTCATCATCTTAAACCCACACATTTGAGACTATTATTGACTCATCAAAGGAGGACAGACCTGACAAAGCCAGTTACTCAAGATGACTAACGGAAATTCTACATTCATTATGAATCAATGTGCTTTCATCGTGAATAATGTATCATCACACCTTTCATTTATTCATTATCTGACAAATGGTAGTACTTTGCTAATAAATCAAAATTTTGAAAACTTCCCCTTTATTGAATTATTTGCCTATCTAGAGTATGCTTCAAATTAGTGCTTTAGCTTATAGAATAAAAGACACTCCATTTCAAAGCGTTTCAAAACAAACTTGGTGACTTGAGAACTTGCATTTGGCAAACAGAGTTTGCCCCTAGTTTGAAAGAGACTTGGGGCTCGCTTCTAGGGTAAAATGGGGCTTTCAGCAAACGAAGTTTTCCCCCTAGTCTTAAGGGCAAATAGGCTCATCCCAAGGGCCTTGAGAACATGTTGGTGCAGGATGCTTGCAATGCATTTACTCCCAATCTAGAGGTAATCATCATGAATGTGATGGGCTGAAGGGTGATGTCCCAATGCTGATTGGCAAACTTTGTTTGCCCCTAGTTTGGCAATACATATGTGGTCCTAGGCAAATACAAGTTTGCTCCTAGTTTTAAAAGATCATAGCCATATGCGCAAAGGATTCAACTTATCCCCGAATAGGAATCAGGTCCAAGGTAATATGGCCACGGCCTGAAAGGGCACACCATATTATGACGATGGTGGTGACCGAACCAGATAGGTTGCCTACGTATCCCCGAGTGGGAATCAGGTCGAGCGTAGTTCAAGTACTCTGGAGGTCTTGAAAGAATTAGGCTTCAAGAATTGGTGGGCTTTTCGAGCCATGTTGCCATGTTAGGTCTAGGGAGTGCATGTCACTTGTGGTAGCCCTTGTGTAGCATGATGAACTACTTTTTCCTTTATTCTCAGTTCTCTTTTCTTTTCTTCCTTTTTTTATTTGACGGTTGATTCTTTAACCTTTTCACTAGCCAGTTAATCTTTACAACTCTCATCATGTTTTATTCATACTCTATCATATTCACAAAGTAATATGAGCCCTTCAAATCTTTATTCATTTTTCTCAAAGATATCCCTGCATTGTTTTAGGCTCACTTAGCGTTTGAGCTTGAAGCTGATAAGACTCTCTTTTCATTTCCAATTTCTTTTCTTTATTTAGAACAACACAATGCCTTGAGATAGTTCATGTGCCAATGATCTATTTTGAAGTGCTCAAGAATTCTAAATCTTATCTATTCTCTGCCTTTTCTTTTTCTCTTTCCCCCCTTTTTTATCTCTACCTTACTATATCTTATTCTCTCCATGATTTTGACTGGCCAGAATTAGGATTTTGAAATCAACACGCATCTTATTTTTGCTCTAACTTTTGCCTAGGCGCCCTTCCGGGTTTTCATCCTAGCGAGCTCTTTCTTCTTTTTTTTTTTTCTTCTTTTTTTTTTTTTTTTTGCTCTAACTTTTGCCTAGGCGCCCTTCCGGGTTTTCATCCTAGCGAGCTCTTTTTTCTTTTTGGAATAAGAAGTTCATTTAAAATGCCTGGGTACCATCAAGGACCAAGTTTATGGCTTTAGACCGGTTGGACTCATCTTTTAGGCTTGGTATTTGAGAGTAGGGGATGGTGAGCAAGCTTCAAGTTCCAAGTTTATCTTTTCAAGATTGAACAAGAGCATCTTTAAATTCTTAAAGTAAAGCTAATCAATTCTCTACTCCTCTTTGGATTTGGCACAGAATTTGCTTGATCGCTTGGGATCCTTTTCAATGCAAAGATTTATTAACAAAGTATTTTCCATGATCGTTTGAAAAAGTGACTTTTTTTTTTCTTTTTTTTTTTTTTGGCTTAATGATCCATACATTCATGACTTAGCACACTGAATCAAGAAAAATGAGATTTTATTCAACTAGTAGGGAAAGAGGATTACATCACTCGACTCGATAAACTCGACAAAGACGTGCAAACAAACTTGATAACAGATTGACCAGAAGACTCGACTGGACTTGACATTTGACTCCAACTTAACATAACTCGACTATAGACTGGATTCGACTTGGTCTCAACTAGAGTGTCACAGATGACTTTCAAATTATTGGGTCCCCAGGAGCATCCATATTTGCTTTAGCAGCCGTATTTCAAAACACTATCACCTTACTAGCAACATATGTGCATAAACATCTCTCTTCCTATTATCTGTTCCTTCCTGACTAACCTCGTGTTTGAATCTCTGTACCAAACAGTGCTTGACTCGGGTGCTATTTCGCTTACAACAACACTTATCTTTAATCATCTTTGACTGATTTTCTCAAGAGAATCTTATACTTCCATTGATTTTATTAAATTTTTATGCCAAGTGAAATGCTCATGAATGATTCATATGTCACACGAATGCAATGCATGTGTGTGTGTGTGCCTATTCTATATGCCAAATAAAAGAAAATTCTAATCCTAACACATAAACACATAAGCACATAAAATCCTCATCCATGTTGAGTGTGCTAATTTCTCCTTTCATTGTGATCCTTTTTACCCCTTCAAGGTTTTCAAATTTAGAATTTTTGAAATCCATTTAACAAGTATTTCCCCTAGATGATGGGATCTTTTCAAAATTCCTTAAGAAGCTTTCCTTTGAAAACAACAACCTTTCTAAACAAAAGATGATTGGGTTGAAACTTTGCTTTTGAAATTTATTTGAAAATGATTTCTTTAATTGCAGAGATTTCTTGGATTATATTCCTTAACAAAAAGATGATTAGGTCCAAATTTTGCTTTGAAAAAGCATTCCTTTAGTTGGTAAAACTTTTCAAACTCTTTCAAGAATTTTGGGTTCCAAGAATTTTAGGCTCTTTCTTCAAATATGGTTGATTTGAAATTTTAATCCAAAAGTGAACTCCAAAAATTTTGAAAGAGTGATTGAATGCCTTGGAATAAAGATACCAAAAATCTATTTGCTTCCAAAAACGTATTTAAAATTCTTTGGGTAGGAGGATCACATGATCGGATTGTTGTCATACTCTTCATTAATTCGGATGCATACAAGGTCAATGATGCTTAGCTTAGCAAGATGTAAGAGATGTAATCACATAATCAAGATCCAGCATGTTCCCAAATGTCGTGGGACATGAGAAGGAATTGCTAAAAGGTGATTAAAGGATTACACATCTTTTATCAAGCAAGCATCGTCATCATCTCAAATAATCCCTTTCGGGCGTACAAAACTCCCTAGCACATAATCCCAATCAAGAATTAATTTCCTAAGATTGAAAGGTTCTATGGAAGCTACCATGCAAAGGCCGGGTTTTGGTCAAATAAGGGACCCTCGACACCCACCCGATAGGATGCTTCATATACCAAAACATGGTACGAGATCAAGGGTGATCACACGGTCCCATGATGACTTGACCGACCGGGTTGCCCCGAGCCTCCAAGGTCATAAATCCATGCAATCGACTGGCGAAACATGCAAGTGCAATGCAACGGGCACACAAAAATTAATTAATTCGATTAAAAGGATGCTTTCAAGTCTAATCCTCGAGTGAACCCAAAATCAAAAATTCTGGTCTGCGAAACCAGAGATTCTGGGTTCGATCCCCAGCAGAGTCGCCAGATTGTGGATACCGGCATTTGGGCCCACTTTTGTTTTTAAAACATTTTTTCAAATTCAAAGAGTCGCCACTTAATTTTTAAAAGGAAAAATTAAGAAACCATTTTTAAAAGCAACTGATCTTTTGCGAAACCAAAGATAAACTGGGTCCGGGGATTATGGAATGAAAGGGGAAGGAGCCCGGCGGACTAAAACACCCCCTTTTATCCTATCTCACGATAGGCCTCTACTCAACATCCTTTTTAATCAAATTAACAATCTAAGCATGCCCTCAACTAATACATAGATATAAGTATACATATCACAAGCATGTCAAAAGGGTGTAAAATTGCTATTGATAAAATATCATTCATAAGCCACATAGTCCAATTAGCAAGCGACATGATATGCATAAGGGAACTAGGGAACTCATCCGGGATCCAGCCGCGAATTTAAACGTGCAATGCATACATATAAAATAAACCTAAGAAGAAGTCTCTAACGCATTTAAACACATAAAGTAAGACCTAGTCTAAGGTGTCGCGCATGGAGTCGAAAATCAAGAAAATGAACAAATGAAATAAACTAGAGAAGAGATAAGAAATTGTACCTCAAATGCGCTACAAAACAAAGATTAGTCCATATGCTTCATATAATTATATGATATCAAAACAATCAATCATGATCCTCTAGCTTAGATCTATTAAGCATGAAATTCAACCTTATTCAATAGCTAGTTCTAATCATAAGCATCAATGTACATGAATGTATGAATGTGAACAAGAATAAAACATGGATTTATTCACTAATTTGGATCACTTAGCCTCTGGGTTTAAGCTAAATTATCATTATTCAAAACATGGTTTGAGTCCTAAGCTATTAGGAGACTATTTGAGTTGAAATAAATATGATTAGGCAAAAACAGAAGCAGTTTTTTATGAATTACAGAGAGTAAACCCGACGTTCAAAAATAGGAATAAAATACTTTCAACGGTTGGATCTTAATGATTTTTGGATATGTTATGCCTATGTGAGTCTAGTTTCTAACCCAAAAATAAAATCGAGGTTTCAACGGTTAGATCTCCGGGAATACTGAAAATACTAGACCTCACTCAGGATTTTGCAACTCTCTGTCCAGAGATCTTGTACGATTTTCTAAAAATAGTAAAAAAATGAGAAACACTTAGATCTTTTTAGGGTATCTTCCTAACATATTAAGGTACTTATAAAAAATTATTTGAGACCCCGAAAACTTTATTAAGGTTCTGATTTATTAATTTCAAAACTGACTTACTATTCTGAAAGTATTCTGAAACTCTGGACAGATTGTGAATAGCTCACAAAAACCATGATCAAACCCTTCTAAGCACAAAATCTTGCTAAAACAAAAATCACAGTGGTAAAACAATGTGTTATTGACACTTTTCTGTTGGTTTCACTTGATTTCAACGGTTAGATTTTGAACTAAAAATCTTTGATCAAAAACAGTTTGTAAACTCACTGTTTTCACTTTGCTAGTTCAACTTTATTGATAGGCCTCAACTATTAGATCATAATGTTGGGCTTAAACCAAAACATTTCTTCTACCATTTGATGGTCATTAAAGACTAAGGACCTCTTTAGACTTATGGACTTTTAATGAAGTATGAAATGGACTTCACAAAATCCCAAACAATGAACTCAAACTTATGGACCAAAACTTGAGTTCAAATCATTACTCCTACCACTTGGTGGTCATTGGAGGCTAAAGACACACATACATGTAGGTTTTGGATGAAGTATGAAGAACTTCCAAAAACCCAAGGAAGAGGTTAGTCTAAGCCATAGAGATGGTCTTAAACTTAAAATATTTCTCCTACCATTTGATGGTCATTGGAGACTAAAGGAAAAAAAATCCACATAAACCTCCATGGGATATAGCATGAATCCCCACAAGATTTTTAATGAGGAGATTTCAAGTCATGAATTAAGACTTGAACTCAACCAACTATGTGTAGAGATGATCATAATCCACTTTAATCCCCATATAAATCATAAGACCATAGGGAATTAGAGGATCAAACTCAAAGAAATCTAATGAGATATTGAAGATCTCATATATTTCTTTGAGAGGAATATAAACAAAAGAAAAGAAATCAAAATATTTGAATACTTCAAGTCAAAACTCTTTTATTCATAAATCCAAAGCTCTAATCCAAATTAATGAAACACCATGATATTCAATCACAAATTCTAAGTGGTGTGTGATGAAATGGGGTAGGAAGAGAGGTTTTGAAAATGTGTAAAGTTCCTAGATCTAAGAATTTGTGATTGAATTATTATATATGAAGATAAATTTTGAAGGTTTTACCTCTAGATCTTCTCAAAACTTGTAGAGATGTTGAATTTCCTCAAGCTTTTCCTCTTCTTCTTCCTCAAGCTTCAAGCTCCTTCAATGGTGATTTGATGGTTGGGTAGAGTTTTGGTGGTGTTTGGGTAAAATAATTGGTAGAGTTTCTCTCTCTATATTTCTTTCCTCTAAAGCTCTCCCAATCTTTTTTCTATACAATTCAAGTGTCTCTCCCAAAATGAGAGAAATGGGTTTTTTTTTAAGACTTTCATTATCTTGGGGGCCAAGATAAGGGTAAATAGGTCAATTTGGGGTGGGTTAGGAATATTCTATGGCATCTCTAACTCTCCATGGCACTTCTATGTAATTCCAAGAAACTTGAAGGGCATTTAAGTTGGCTAGAATAAAGGAACATTTTAGAGCATCTTCAAAGCACATGGGAGATTAGTGCCCAACAAAGGGCTTTTTGGGTATTTACTTTGGATTAGGAATATGCCAAGGAATCTCTAACTCTCCAAATCACATGGGATACTTTCTTTTATTATTTTTCTTTTCTTATATATATATATATATATGTATAGACACATTTTTCATTTTAAATCTAAATTAATCATATGAGTCACCAAATAGAATCTTTTTCTTCTTTTTGTTTTTTTTCTTTTTTTGAATCTAAAAAAAATGAGAAATAATGTTATTTTTATAAAATATCATTATTATTATTATTTAATCTATTCCATTTTTTTTAGAAAGTAACCCATGATCTAGTGAGCTCGAGACAGATGGTCAGTGATTGGCCAAATCTAGGGATATTAGGAGCAACTTTTGGGAGCTTGAAGCTTTTCAGAAGTCGAAGCGATGAACTTGAAGAAAATCGTCGGGACATTATTCATCATTGGTTTCTAGAGGTAAATCCCCCCTAAGTTTAATAGTTCGGTCAAAATTGGGGTGTCTACAATGCCCTAGATTCACTTTTTCCAGCAAAACTCTAACTCACTTAGATCTGTTGTTGCAATTTTCGATTTCTTCTCATTTCCTATATCTCCTCGATCTGTATCTCTATATACATACACATATTACATATCTCTCATAGTGATCTTCTCTTTATGACCTCAAAAAACAAAAATAGAAAATTTTCTCCTTCACTTCTTATCAAAATAATGGATGCAGTAAAATAGTCGTTGCATGTGTATATATTATATGGGCCATACCCTAAAGCCATAAGTAGGATACTATTGTGTTCTTTGCTTCTTATTATATGTTGATTGGATTATTCATGGTACTCTAATTGAGCAGCAATCTGATTCAAAGGATTTCAAAAGGGAGACAACGTTCCTTGCTGTTAGTTTCTTGGATCGATTCCTAAGTAAAGGGTTCTTCAAAAACACGAGGTGGCTTCAAATTCTTGGAATTTGTCGTCTCACATTGGCCACCAGGATTGAAGAAAACCAGCCCTTTAATAGGTAGTACTTCTTTTTCCAACTGTTAATTATATCCAGCAGTAGTAGTTTTTTTCTTTCTGATTTATATAGTACACTAAATTCTGCTTTCGTGTCCTATTTGCATTGAATAAATTGTCACAAGTATGGTACAGTAAGTCAATCTACATAATTATGTTCAAGTGTATTTTGGGGTTTGTCACATTACAAGCCTTAATGGTTGAATTGCAGTTTACCGAGATCCAGGCATAAGTTTTTTTTTTTTTTTTTGGGTAAAAAGCATTTACCCCCCTCAAACTATACACGCATTTGCAAATCACACCCCAAACTTTAAAAATTTGCAATGTCCCCCTTGAACTATCTTTAGGGTTGCAATGTCCCCCCTAAACTTCAAACAGTTGAAATGGCCCCCCTGAATTATCATCTATGTTGCAATGTTCCCCCTGAACTATCTTTCGTGTTGCAATGACAACCCTGCCATCACAGTCCATCAAGAAACATGAAAGATAGTTCAGGAAGAACATTGCAACACGAAAGAGAGTTTAGGGGGGACATTGCAACATAGACGATAGTTTAGGGGGGGGGACATTTCAACTGTTTGAAGTTCAGGGGGGGACATTGCAACTCTAAAGATAGTTCAGGGGGGACATTGCAAATTTTTAAAGTTTGGGGTGTGATTTGCAAAAGCGTGTATAGTTTGAGGGGGGTAAATGCTTTTTACCCTTTTTTTTTTAAATCTTTTGGCTAATTTCGGTCTCTAAGGTTTTCTTAACCTCGAAAATGCTTTGAACCTCCTCGAAATCATTGTGAAAAATAAATCAACTGCTTCGATAGAAAAAGACTTTTATTGGTGGTCTAGACTTTAGGCATGGGCAGTCTCGACGATAGAAAAAATATTAACTTTATGGAGCAAGTTGTATTTATTAAAATAAAAGAGGGGTGGCAAGTTCCCCAATTCTCAGCAACTTCCCAATATTTTTGTTTTAATCATGAACAGGTGGATCAACCGTCATCCTCAACGCCAACAAAGAGGTCGTTCAATCTACCGAGCATTGCATCCATTGAAGAGCTCAGAACCCCTGCTTTGATGAGTTGTTGAAGTCATTCTGGGACTCAAAACCTTCAAAGCTAGCAAATGGAGATGTTAAACATAGCAAGTTGTATTTATTCTTTTAATGGTCATGGATCTTGTGTTCATCCTTGAGTCAAAAGCTTTGATTGGATCTACTTGAAATTAACTAAGTATGAACTCTTTAAATTTCTGACTTTGTTAGATTTGTATGAACACTTTACTTATGATTATTATGTATTATTTTTGTTGTTTTGCGTATAAAGATGTTAGTTAGGCGTGGATATAGATTAATCTTGTTATTTTATTTGGTGTTTGGTATAGATTAATATGCTTGTTAATTAGGTGAAAAAAAAATTAGGAAGCATATAAATAAATATTTTTTTAAGGTTTACGCATTTTACTAACGGATATATCCGTTAGTAAATCCGTTAATATTTTTTAAATTTTTTGGACTATTACTAACGGATATATCCGTTAGTAATAGTTAACAACCTGTTAGTATTCAATATAAATCTTGGATGAAAAAAACCGTTAGTACGTAGTTTACTAACGAATATATCCGTTAGTAATCCTTTCATTTACAAACGGATTTACTAACGGATATATCCGTTAGTAATACTAACGGATATATCCGTTAGTAAATCCGTTAGTAATATTACTAACGCTAAAATACTAACAGATATATCCGTTAGTAATGTTTTTTGCAACGGAAATATCCGTTAGTAATGAGGCCATATGGTGTAGTGTTTGTCACGCCCCGACATAGCATAAATAAGAAAAGCGTTTAATTTCCTTTATGGACCCGTAGGTCGCGACAGTTTGAAGAATCGATTCCGTCCCAAACGTCGAACAACAATAAACAATAATAGTCCGAGCAGAGAAATCAAGGCTTACAATATTTTTTTAACTTAATAGTTATTACAGCACGGGGTCTCTAAAGGCACAAACCGCCTTAAACAAAACAATATCTCTGGTCTATTACAGTTATCCTTATTACAAACCAGTTCATATTTAAAACATTTAACTTAAAATATGCAATGACGATAACATTTTCTCTTCCAAAAGCAGCCGTTCTCAATTAGCATAGTCATAAGGCTCAGCATAGTCGTAACCTGAAAAGCCTGAACACGAATGTCCAGGACGCATCAACGTCGTCAGCTTCAAGAAGCTGGTGAGTATTAAAAAAAACATAACTTTGAATGTATCACATACTCATTTACCATTTTCCATTTCTTAATTAATCCAATAAGTTTACATTAAAGTAAAGAATTCATTTTAGAAAACAACCACAATATCATTTGAAAACTATAATTCACATACATGTGACCGTGTATGAAAACAATGCACCATCTCATCTTACCGACTCTTTTCTCTCGACAAACACAACAATCCACTATCTCACACCAGTATCTTTGAAATACTCCGATAGCCACACTTTAGCACAGGGGTGCCGGGGAATCTCCAGTTTACCTCACACTTTGGTCCGGGAATGCCTCACACTTTGAATACCTAATCCGCCATGCAAATACCGGAGGAACCCTCACGCAGTATCCAGACTCGGGTATCAGGGAGTGTCCGTAGGCCACACTTTAGCACTACCATGGGTGCCAGGGAATATCCAAGTTCGACGTCACACATTTTAACGCTACCATGGGCGTCAGGGAGTGTCCAATTTTGCCACCGTCGCATTTCAAAGACGCTCTCACCGCAATCTCAACACCTCACACTTTGGTACACAACAACCAGGGAGTGTCCACAACACAATCTCAATCTCATACTCTTTACCACACTGACCATTACTCTTTTCCACACTGACTGACACCCACACGCATGTACAACTGACTCCATATGTATGTCATGAACCTTAAACATAAAGGAATTCGCTGAATTAAAGGAACAACGTACGTACGGGGATTTATAAGTCGTAATTCATTGATTCCATTGCCTAAACATAACCAAGAGGATTCTGATTTAGTAAATTTCCCAAACGGGACCTTAACGGCCTTTAAAAATTAATCCAATCAGTCCCTTAACAGAAAATAGACAAAAACCAGAAACGGCCAGGTCGCGCGACGGGTCGCTCGCACGGGCCGCTCGCGCGGGCCGCTCGCGCGATCTGCCTATTTTTCATTTTTCATTGTAAAAATTTACAACTGCCAAAAAATCACAGGGCTCGCGCAACCCTCGCTCGCGCGCGCGAGTTAATGCTGAGGCTTCATCTTCTTCGTCAGAACTGCTCTGTTTCAGAATTTCAGGTTCTTTTTGACCCATTTTCAATTCTGTCAGTACATATATCATGTTATATATGGATCTCTTTGTTTTTCAACAAGGATTAAGAATCTATGATTAATTTTACATGAATTAATCTATAACTCTTGAATTTTATGAAAAACTAAAAGTTAACAAAAATAAATTTCTAACATACTTCCTCATATGAACGAATCAAGCTTCAATACTTCAAACATGGCATATAGGATGTGTAATCTTTCATTTTTAATTATAAAAACGGATTATGGTTAAGGTTGAAAATTTTTGATTTCAAAGCTATGGAGGTTCAAACGAAAAATCAACAATGGTGATCACAAATTAAGCTATACAAGACAGTAAATATAATATGAATTATATTTAGAGTGAGTTTAAAAATACTCACAGATTCAAGCTTTAGAGATTTAGTTGAGAAAGATAAGCACAATAAGAAATACTCCAAGCTTTTGGCTATGGAGGATTGAAGTTCCTCTCTCTCTAGCAATATCTGAAATTAACTCTCCAGCTCTCTCCTTCTCTCTGTGTTATGTATGTGCAGAATGTGTGATATGTATGAAGGTGTGTATGTTAAATATAATTCCCAACTTGGAGCCCAAGTTGTGTCTTCCTCACTCTACAAATGAATTGTCTTCAAAATTCTAATTAACCCATAATATACACACGTATATACACAGGTGTTATAACTCCCCAATTATCCAAGAGTCAAGTGTAGATGTATAGGGGTCACTAGTGTTGTTTGGGAAAATCAGTTTTAGGCACAAGTATAACACACATACTATAAGCATTGCCAAACAAGGCCTAAGGCAATCATTAGTTGCCATAAAAGGAATGTAAAGTGTATGTCACATCTATCTTTACATCACTTCCAAAATCTGTGGAAGTATAATACGGCATGGACAATTTTAAACACCAACTGGTATTTTTGTGACACAGTGTTCACCACAAAAATACAGAAAATTTATTTTAACTTAGGAAATAGTTTTCTAATTTCATAAAAAAATATAGTTTGAGTTAAAAGAGGACATTTCCACCATTTTGAAACACAGCTTTGAAATTCAACACAGATTTTACTAACTTTCCAGAAATTATAATTTGACCCCAATAATAATTTCAATATGAAATACAACAAGTATTAAAAATTCAAATCATGAGAACTGTAACTAAAATAAAAGCTGACAATGCCAATTGAATTTAAATATGCCAATGCAAATACAAATTAAATATGGACATGCTAAAATTAAAATTAAATGAAATGCAGGTTGTTACATCCTTCCTCCCTTAAACAGGATTTCGTCCCCGAAATCAAGACTAACTAGTCCTGAAACAACTCTGGGTACTTCTTCCTCATATCAGCTTCGACTTCCCACGAGGCTTCATTCTCGTCATGGTGGTTCCACTGAACCTTCACCAACAGAATATCCTTGTTCCTTAACTTCTTGATACTATGATCTAGAATCTTCACGGGTCTCTCCTTGTAAGAAACGTTATGACTCGTCTCAATATCGTCATAACTAACCATATGTGAGGGGTCGCGTATGTACTTCCTCAGCATACTCACATGAAATACATTGTGAACCCCAGACATCTTCGGTGGTAGCGCCAGTCGATATGCCACTTTCCCAACACGATCCAAAATCTCGAACGGTCCAATGAAACGCGGAGCTAACTTCCCTCTCTTGAGACCAAAACGTACTACTCCTCGGGTCGGGGAAACCTTAAGAAGTACGTGATCTCCAACACTGAATTCCAAATCTTTTCGGCGTCGATCGGCATAACTCTGATACCGACTTTGAGCGGTTCTCATCCTTGACCAAAGAAATTTTCTCGTTGGTTTCTCTAACCAAATCCAGTCCCAACAATTCTGTATCTCCGACTTCTGCCCAGCACAACGGAGAACGACATAGTCGTCCGTACAATGCTTCGAACAAAGCCATCCCGATACTCGTGTGGTAGCTATTGTTATCGGCAAATTCAACCAACGGCAAGTGTGTCTCCCAAGATTCTTCAAAATCGATAACACAAGCCCTAAGCATATCCTCCATAATCTGATTAACACGCTCAGTTTGTCCATCTGTCTAAGGGTGAAAATCAGTACTCATCTTAAGCGAGGTTCCCATAGCTTCTTGCAGACTTTCCCAAAATCCAGAGGTAAAATGCGCGTCACGGTCTGACACAATTGACACAGGTGCACCATGAAGTCGCACAACTTGTTGTATGTACATCTGGCTCATCTTTTCCACCGGGTATGTCATACTATAAGCAATGAAATGAGCAGGCTTCGTCAATCGATCCACGATTACCCAAATGGCGTCATGATTCTGCTGCGATTGGGGCAATCCCACTACAAAATCCATGGTTATATGCTCCCACTTCCAACCAGGAATGGGTAATGGTTGCAACAGTCCCGAGAGTCTCTGATGTTCAGCTTTGACTTGCTGACACGTCAAACACTTGGATACAAATTTGGCCACGTCCTTCTTCATACCTTCACACCAGAAATTTCTCTTCAAATCTTTGTACATCTTGGTTCCTCCCGGGTGAACTGTATATCTTGACTTATGTGCTTCTGCCAGAATATCATTCTTTAGCTCCCCACAATCTGGCACACATAATCTATTTCTGCACCGATATCCTCCATCGATTCCCACCTTCCATTCTGTCGAGTCTTTCTTTGACATCTTCGCAAACCATGTTTGAAATTTCTCATCTTCTTTCTAAGCTCCAATGATGCGGTCGATGAGGACAGGCTGTAGGATAAGACATCCAAAAAGTTGTCCTTCTCTTTCCTCAGCACTCTGTACGTCAAATTTCGCCAACGTCTCTAATGCTCGCCATTCTCTAACCATCAAGGAGGCGATCATCCCACGAGTCTGTCGACTCAAGGCATCAGCGACCACATTAGCCTTACCAGGGTGGTATTCTAATGTGAAGTCGTAATCTTTGATCAGCTCCATCCATCTGCGTTGCCTCATGTTCAACTCTTTCTGTGTGAACAAATATTTCAGACTCTTGTGATAGGAGAACAAATCAAATTTCTCACCATATAGATAATGTCTCCAAATCTTGAGTGCAAATACTACTGCTGTTAACTCCAGATCATGAATGGGGTAGTTCAACTCATTCGGTTTCAGCTGTCTGGATCCATAAGCGATAACTCTATCTTCTTGCATAAGTACACACCCTAGTCCTTGATATGATGCGTCACTAAAGATAGTGAACTTCTCATCAGGCTTGGGTATAGCTAGTACTGGTGCGGTAGTGAGTCTCTCTTTCAACTCTAGAAAGGCGCGTTTATGCTTCTTTGTCCACTCGAACTTCAAATTCTTCTTTGTCAACCCAGTTAATGGTGCAGCTATCTTAGAGAATCCCTCAACAAATCTTCTGTAATAGTCGGCGAGTCCAAGAAAACTCCGAACTTCTGTAGGGTTGCTCGGCCTAACCCAGTTCGACACAGCATCTGTCTTGGATGAATCCACAGAAATTCCTTGAGATGACACCTTGTGTCCCAAAAACTTCACTTCTTGTAGCCAGAACTCACACTTACTGAATTTGGCATATAACTGGTGATCCTTGAGCGTCTGCATCGTAATCCGTAGATGTTGTTCGTGTTCTTCTCCTGACTTAGAATAGACAAAATATCATCTATGAAGACAATGACAAACTGATCCAAATAAGGCTTGAACACTCTGTTCATCAGATCCATAAACACTGCCGGGGCATTCGTCATTCCAAACAGCATCACCAAAAATTCATAATGACCATATCGGGTTCTGAACGCAGTCTTAGGTATATCTTCCTTCCGTACCCTCAACTGATGATATCCCGACCTTAGGTCTATCTTGGAAAATGTCGTAGCTCCTTGTAGTTGATCAAACAAATCATCGATTCGAGGCAAGGGATACTTGTTCTTGATAGTCACACGGTTCAATTCTCTGTAGTCGATACATAACCGTAGTGTTCCATCCTTCTTCTTCACGAATAACGCTGGTGCTCCCCAAGGCGATGTACTTGGACGTACAAAACCCAGATTCTCGAGCTCTTGGACTTGTTCTTTCAATTTTGATAGTTCGGCGGGGGCCATTCTATAGGGAACCTTAGTGATAGGAACGGTACCCGGTATAAGCTCAATATAGAACTCTATACTTCTCTCGGGCGGTAATCCAGAAATGTCTTGAAATACTTCTTCGAAATCCTTGACTACAGGTATAGACAACACTGTCGCTTCTGTACTGACGACTTCGATATTGGCTAAACATCTCGTGAGGAACATATCTCCCAAAGGGTTACATTGAAAATCGAAAGGTTGATTCTCATTGTCGGGGAATGTGATTCTCTTCCTCGCACAATCCAACTTCACTTGATTCTGAGAGAGCCAATCCATTCCTAGGATTATGTCAAACTCCTTCATCGATAGGACGATCAACCTTGCAGGGATTTCACGATCTCCTAGTCGTAAAGGACAATCCTTGCACACATGTCCTTATTTGACTGCGGCTCCTAATGGTGAAGTAGCCTTCAAAGCTTTCTCTAAACGATGAGGTAAGATACCCAATCTTCGAATCGTATTAACAGATATGAATAAAAGAGTAGCACCCGTATCAAATAACACTTTAACATGGGAATTAAACAGAGTTAATGTACCTTCCACTACTTATTGATCAGGTTGAGCTTCTTCATAATCTCCTTCTTCATACACAGTTCCATCATATCCTGCTGCATCAGGGATAACAGCATTCAAGCGAGTCTGACCCTGTTGACCATAAGTCACCTGCTTAGGAGCAGTGCAGAACCTGGTGATGTGACCTGGTTCACCACAGTTGTAGCAGACTATTCCTTGCTGAGCAGCACGCCTTGGTGCCTTGCAATCTCGAGTCAGATGACCAGGGTTGCCACGGTTGAAGCATTTTTCACCACTACTTCCTTCTCCTACTCGGGGTTGAGTCGGATAGGTAATAGCTTGGGTTTTCTTGCTCCCATCGAAATTCCTCTTCTGTCCTTGAGTACGATATGCCGGTGGCTTGTTTCCGAAGTTACCCCTCTGAGGCGGTCGGAATTCAATCTGCTTTCGGTTCACTCGAGCATCTTTTTCCAGATCGGTAGCTAAGCCAACAAGTCCTTCAAAAGATTTATCTAAGTGTCCGAGAGTCAGGCGATGAATCTGTGGTGTCAGCACTTGGTTAAACTTACGGATCTTCTTCTCTTCAGTATCAACCATGTGCGGGGCAAACCGGGACAGCCTCTCGAACTTAGTAGTGTATTCTTGCACCGACTTAGTCCCCTGAGTCAAATCTATGAATTCTTTCTCCCTTCTGTGCCTTTCTGTAGCCGGGAAATACTTTTCCAGGAATCTCCCCTTGAATGCAGTCCAAGTCATTCCCGTAGCGGTTGTGTTCCCAATAGTAGCTATGACCGAATCCCACCAACCTGCGGCGGCATCGGTCAGTTGAAATGTAGCCAATCTCCTCTTATCCATCTCGTTGCACTGGACAGCCTCGAACATACGGTCCATTTGCCTTAACCATTGTTCGGCTTTCCAAGGTTCTGCGGTACCCGCAAACTGCTCGGGCCTTAGCGCACGGAATCTCTCCAACAGTTTGTCTCCAGTTTGGCGGTCTCGTCGGTTATCATTCGTATTACTGATTCTTTCCAAATGTCTGACAAATGCTTCGAACATCCCCGTAGGTTCGGCAGCCTCAGGTGCTCCCTCAATCAAATTCTGATTCTTCCTTGGTCCCGCAGCCATTCTATGCATGATAGTGATGAAGGGATGAGAAACATGCATGAAGTAGTATGTAAAGCAATTTAAGCGACGACAACAACATTCAAAAGTGTATATTATATATATAACTTCTTGTCAAGTAGATACAAAAAGCGTATATGATCAGGTCAATGCCTACCTTATCCATATGGGTTAGGACGCATGCAAGAGTTAATGTTACAAAAAATGGTCCATTGCCCTACACTCTAATGTATGTAGTTACAGTTTGCAAAAAGAGATAGAGCTAATAATCAAAAGTAGTTAATATGTAAAAAGTTATATCTAGAACGTCAATCGTCTCCATAAGCAGCTATCAGGAGATCTAGCGAATCGACGGGGCGAAATCGCTGCACCAAGAACGGACCAACCCGTCATAGCCGTGAGAGGTCAGGGTCAGCGGCTAAGTCACCTAGACCTATGCCATCTTCTACATCCTCCCCCCCTAGTGGGACCAAATGAACAGCCTCAGCATCGTCCTCGGCAATGGGAACCACTAGCGGAGGCATCTCCAGCTGTGCGAGGTGAGCGTGCACAACCTGGATCTCGAGGGGGAGATAGAAAGCATCGCTATCGACCAACCTCAAAACCTCACCCAAAACCAAGCGCTGAGCCTCTGCAAAGTAACGAAGCTCTAGGCGGATACGAGTCAAGTCAACTAAGCCTACCACGTGGACCTGGTGCCATAAGTCAGATACTACGGTCGTTGTGGCCAACTGCTCAACGGCCACATGATACAAGTCGAGGAAGGCTGGGACCACTGCCCCAGGTGTCACAAAGTGTCCCCCAAATCCGTCTGGTACATATAGTGGATGAGCTGGATCCATACCTGATAAAAAAGGTACTACTTAAGTCAGGACAAAAATAATTTTAGGCGTTTGGGTCCCGGGTTTGTCCTCCTGTCGTGTCATTGGGTGTGTAATACTTAATGGAATGTGGAATCGGGTCTATACTGGAAAACCCTAACCTGGCAAAACTTATTCTGAGATAACCTGGCTCTGATACCACTAAATCCTGTCACGCCCCGACATAGCATAAATAAGGAAAGCGTTTAATTTCCTTTATGGACCCGTAGGTCGCGACAGTTTGAAGGATCGATTCCGTCTCAAACGTCGAACAACAATAAACAATAATAATCAGAGCAGAGAAATCAAGGCTTATAATATTTTTCTAACTTAATAGTTATTACAGCACGGGGTCTCTAAAGGCACAAACCGCCTTAAACAAAACAATATCTCTGGTCTATTACAGTTATCCTTATTACAAACTAGTTCATATTTAAAACATATAACTTAAAATATGCTATGACGATAACAATTTCTCTTCCAAAAGCAGCCGTTCTCAATTAGCATAGTCATAAGGCTCAGCATAGTCGTAACCTGAAAAGCCTGAACACGAATGTCCAGGACGCATCAACGTCGTCAGCTTCAAGAAGCTGGTGAGTATTAAAAAAAACATAACTTTGAATGTATCACATACTCATTTACCATTTTCCATTTCTTAATTAATCCAATAAGTTTACATTAAAGTAAAGAATTCATTTTAGAAAACAACCACAATATCATTTGAAAACTATAATTCACATACATGTGACCGTGTATGAAAACAATGCACCATCTCATCTTACCGACTCTTTTCTCTCGACAAACACAACAATCCACTATCTCACACCAGTATCTTTGAAATACTCCGATAGCCACACTTTAGCACAGGGGTGCCAGGGAATGTCCAGTTTACCTCACACTTTGGTCCGGGAATGCCTCACACTTTGGTCCGGGAATGCCTCACACTTTGAATACCTAATCCGCCATGCAAACACCGGAGGAACCCTCACGCAGTATCCAGACTCGGGTATCAGGGAGTGTCCGTAGGCCACACTTTAGCACTACCATGGGTGCCAGGGAATATCCAAGTTCGACATCACACATTTTAACGCTACCATGGGCGTCAGGGAGTGTCCAATTTTGCCACCGTCGCATTTCAAAGACGCTCTCACCGCAATCTCAACACCTCACACTTTGGTACACAACAACCAGGGAGTGTCCACAACACAATCTCAATCTCATACTCTTTACCACACTGACCATTACTCTTTTCCACACTGACTGACACCCACACGCATGTACAACTGACTCCATATGTATGTCATGAACCTTAAACATAAAGGAATTCGCTGAATTAAAGGAACAACGTACGTACGGGGATTTATAAGTCGTAATTCATTGATTCCATTGCCCAAACATAACCAAGAGGATTCCGATTTAGTAAATTTCCCAAACGGGACCTTAACAGCCTTTAAAAATTAATCCAATCAGTCCCTTAACAGAAAATAGACAAAAACCAGAAACGGCCAGGTCGCGCGCGCAGGCCGCTCGCGCTGGCCGCTCTCGCGATCTGCCTATTTTTCATTTTCATTATAAAAATTTACAACTGCCAGAAAATCACAAGGCTCGCGCGCGCGGGCCGCTCGCGCGAGGGGTCGCTCGCGCGCGCGAGTTAATGCTGAGGATTCATCTTCTTCGTCAGAACTGCTCTGTTTCAGACTTTCAGGGTCTTTTTGACCCATTTTCAATTCTGTCAGTACATAAATCATGTTATATATGGATCTCTTTGTTTTTCAACAAGGATTAAGAATCTATGATTAATTTTACATGAATTAATCTATAACTCTTGAATTTTATGAAAAACTAAAAGTTAACAAAAATAAATTTCTAACATACTTCCTCATATGAACGAATCAAGCTTCAATACTTCAAACATGGCATATAGGATGTGTAATCTTTCATTTTTAATTATAAAAACGGATTATGGTTAAGGTTGAAAAATTTTGATTTCAAAGCTATGGAGGTTCAAACGAAAAATCAACAATGGTGATCACAAATTAAGCTATACAAGATAGTAAATATAATATGAATTATATTTAGAGTGAGTTTAAAAATACTCACAGATTCAAGCTTTAGAGATTTAGTTGAGAAAGATAAGCACAATAAGAAATACTCCAAGCTTTTGGCTATGGAGGATTGAAGTTCCTCTCTCTCTAGCAATATCTGAAATTAACTCTCCAGCTCTCTCCTTTCTCTTTGTGTTATGTATGTGCAGAATGTGTGATATGTATGAAGGTGTGTATGTTAAATAGAATTCCCAACTTGGAGCCCAAGTTGTGTCTTCCTCACTCTACAAATGAATTGTCTTCAAAATTCTAATTAACCCATAATATACACACGTATATTCACAGGTGTTATAACTCCCCAATTATCCAAGAGTCAAGTGTAGATGTATAGGGGTCACTAGTGTTGTTTGGGAAAATCAGTTTTAGGCACAAGTATAACACACATACTATAAGCATTGCCAAACAAGGCCTAAGGCAATCATTAGTTGCCATAAAAGGAAAGTAAAGTGTATGTCACATCTAGCTTTACATCACTTCCAAAATCTGTGAAAGTTTAATACGGCATGGACAGTTTTAAACACCAACTGGTATTTTTGTGACACAGTGTTCACCACAAAAATACAGAAAATTTATTTTAACTTAGGAAATAGTTTTCTGATTTCATAAAAAAAAAATATAGTTTGAGTTAAAATAGGACATTTCCACCGTTTTGAAACACAGCTTTGAAATTCAACACAGATTTTACTAACTTTCCAGAAATTGTAATTTGACCCCAATAATAATTTCAATATGAAATACAACAAGTATTAAAAATTCAAATCATGAGAACTGTAACTAAAATAAAAGCTGACAATGCCAATTGAATTTAAATATGCCAATGCAAATACAAATTAAATATGGACATGCTAAAATTAAAATTAAATGAAATGCAGGTTGTTGCACGCTTTCTGTCCATTTCTCTCGCTGGTAATTTAAGTTGGGAGAAAACAGAAGAGAAATGGAGAGAGAGTGGGATTATCCGTTACCAAAAAATTAGTAACAGACATACCCGTTACAATTTTGGCATTGCAAATCTTAGTAACGGATCCGTTACTAATTTATTTTAGTAACGAATGTATCCGTTACAAAAATGTTTAGTAACGGATAGGTATCCTACTTTTTTTTTATATAAAAAATTCTAACGGTTTGTGAAGGGATTTTGTAACGGGTATATTCGTTACAAGTTTTAATAAAATATTAAGAAATAATAATAAATTAAGTTTATATGCTCCCCAATATTATTTTTTTGCACGTAATTAACAAGCATAATAATCCATACAAATACAAATAACAAGCTCAATCTATACTAAACACAAGTAGAATATAAAATGTTTCATCTTACAAATCTTTGTCCATATCCAAATTCTTAATTTAACTACATTACATCTTATACATGAAGTTAACTCAAGAAAGATAAAATACACAAAATCGGTCTGAATCTTAAAAAACGGACTTAAAAGATGGACTGTGTAAAAAGTGATAAAAAGTGAGAATTTCTCACAATAAAAATGAGAAATTTCAAAGTGCGAGAAATTTCTCACTTTTTTGTGAGAAATTCTCACTTTTTAAAAAGTCTGTCTTTTAGGTCCTTTTTTTAAAGCCCGCTTAAGATCCAGATTGTACACAAAATCTCTTTATATCCATAACCAAGTTTATCAACTTAACTTTTTAGAATTGTTTCAATCTCTTTCTTCTTCACTGCCCTTGGATTATCACCACCCTGTTTTCACCACAATCGATGATGGTATTAGAAAAAAAAATCACAAAAAAACAGTAATAAATTATTTTTTAAAAAAATTAAGGAAAAGTCAATATGAAACTCACCATATTATTTGCGATTACACCCAATTTAAAAATCTTGTTTGAAACACCTACAAAGTCAATGTTGAAAATTTCAAATTCATAGCTCAAACAATGCAATAGCCTAAATGTGTCTAAATGTGAACATAATAGTTGTCAAAATCTACATCTATTCACAAGCAAACTTTAAACTAATGCTAAATTCATGGCCTTCTCAATTACAAAAAAGAAACTATATTTACGTATATTGGGCTGATTGAACATATTCACCAAGAGTACGACTACGATGACTTACTCGAGAATCTCATGTTCTAGAGAGCTATTTTACTGAACTCTGCAATAATGAAGTGCAGAAATGAACTATTGGCGTAAGAGGCCGTTTGGGAATGTATAAAATCGAATCATGTTCAACCCATTCTATTTTTATTTTATTTTTATCAAAGGAGTAATACTATACTCCCCTTTTTGGTTTTTCTATAACAATTGTACAAGTGGTGAACCAAGTACCAAACTTTAATTCCACAACAAAAGATTTAGAAAAGTTAAATTGTACGAGTGGTGAAACCAAGTACCAAACTTTCCTGCGTTGACATGAATTTTGCAAAAGGATTTAGACAATCACAAAGCAATAGGAGTAAAGGAAATGCTTTGCCACCAGAAGTATGATAACCATGAAAGAGAAAATTACTCAAACAAATTGGATTAAAAAATCTCTATATGTCACTCTACATCAATATTTTAACGTGCAAAATTTACTACCATCATGTTAATTATTGACTATTAGTCCTCTCTCATTTAAAGGTTGGAGCCTTAGAGAACAGTGGTGGTGCAATTCTATAACTTCTTGTGATGTCATAGTTTGTTAGTCATTTATATAATAATTATTTAACTTTTACTTCATGTAAATCAATTAGCAACTGTAATGAGGTTGTTCACTTAATGTGCTTGAAAGTATAGGATACTAGATTGATGAATCTTTTTGCTTTCTTGGAATTCTAAATCTTAGTATAAGACTCATTTATTTTCGTGAGTAATGATGTGCTTCACAAAATTGCATTCTAAATGTGGTTTTCAACATATGTGACAGACAACCCACTTAATTTTGATTGGAGAGTATTGAAGTGATCCACCATTATGAAGGTGGTACCACTGACACATGTCTTGAGATCCACATTTGGGGTACAAAATTTAGAAAGCAAGGCATTACTCTGTTATCATTTAGTCACCCAAAAAACTTTTTAAGTTATTGTTGAAAATTTTCTTAGCACTAAAGTTGGACTTCCCATGTGTTGACAATGAAGGAAAAGCATCTATAGATTCTATACACACAACAATATGCCTGGAATCCTTGTGCTACAACTGCTATACTCACATCATACTTTCTAATGCTCAAAAGTGTCAAACCCAAGCTTTTTCTCCATGATCTCTGATTTGATGTCTGCTCAGAATTTCATTATCAGTTTTTGATTTTTTATTTTTAAAAAAGAATATTAAAGGAATTCGATGATTAAAATAGTAATACCATCCCAATACAAAGCCAAAATCACATGAAGGATCCCAAAACCAAAGGCACTCACCAGGCCCTCAATATCAGGGCCGACACCGAGTATTTTGGGGCCCGGGATGAATTACTAAAAAGGAGGCCCCTTATACGAGAGTTTAGGGACAGTGCCCCCAAGGTAACTTTTTTTTAGGGTCTACTTATACATAATTGACAATTTTTTTAGGATCTACTTTTACATAATTGACAATTTTTTTGGCGTCTACATATAATATGAGTCTATTTATGAAACTTAAATATTGTATGGTGTCTTTCAAAATTCTAGGGGGCCTATCTCTATAACTCAAAAAAAATTTTACACTAAAAGTGTAATTCTAGGGGCCTTTGCTTTTGAGTTTTATATGCATGTATATCAATATATATGTAGTTGATGGCACTAAACATAAGTTGAGGGGGGGTCTAGACATAATTGAGGAGAGCCTAAATATAAAATACTAAAAATCTCAAGGTAAAAATGTAATTATGAAATTTCATGAGTGCCCCAAAATTTAATAAACTTTAATGACCCAGGACGGTTGCCCCTCTTGCCCACCCCTTGGGTCGGCCATGCTCAATACACCAGTCGAGAGCACCAGCAAGAAAGATTTCTTCTGGACTTGGTTCCTGACCTTCTTTCAGCAACTTGTAGCTGTCAATAACAGAGAACCCCCAATTCAGCTTCCCTACAAAATCAAATAATCTCACCTTTAGGGGTGGGCAATTGGTCGGTTCGGTTCGGTTTTGCCAAGTTCGGTTCCTTTCGGTTTGGGTTGGTAACGAAATTCTCATATCGAAAACCGAACTGAAATACATTTCGAAAGTTCAGTTCAGTTCGGTTAATCGGGTTATTGGTTCGGTTCGGTTTAGAATACTTCGGTTCAATTTCTCGGTTATTAAGCTTAAATTTCGGTTCGATTCGATTTGGTTTAGCTAGAATATCCTATTCTGATATTCGTACTAAAATCTAGTTCGGTTAATCGGTTCGGTTAGTTCGGTTAAACGGTTCGGTTAGTTCGGTTCGGTTTGGTGAAAAAAAAAATTCTGTTTCGATTCGGAAGTTCGGGTTCAGTTCGGTTTGCCCACCCCTACTCAACTTGACTATATTAGTTTGTACAGTCAATTATGTTAGACAGATACAATATGACTCACCAAGTTTGGAAAGACACAAATGAAATGAAGCCAATCCAATGAAAATGTATTGAATCAAATAAGTAGATGATGTACAACACATTATATGTGAAACAAAGTGTTTGGTTGGAAAATTCCTCTAAGGATATATGTGAAATTATATAAATGCGAGCGTGCCAGGCAAACAAGTTGCCAATGTGTGTGATGTAATGAGTATCCAAACTGCGCCTCACCAGGGAGATTGTGGTGACGTTCGATGCCTTAACAAGGACTTCAAACGTGTACATAATTAAAGCACTTCGAACTAATTAAAGTATAACTACTCCTATTTAAGAATAGTAAGTGAAACTAGTAAAATAACAGACTATTTTATTAAGTAAAATAAACTACAATCTAACCTTGAAGATAACTTCGAAGGTGTTCTAATTCGAACTCTAAAAGTATTGATAAAAATACAATATTTGTAAAGGTATTGAAGTGTATTGATTTTGATGTTGATCGAGAGATCTCCTTCTTGATCACAGACTCCCTCTATTTATAATTGTCGAGGCCTCACAGTAACCTCTGCAACATGATCCTTCTTCAACTGATAACTGCTCATCCATGTGGCACTGTTTTGGATTGACACCTGTCTTCAGTTAGTCTTCAATGATCAATACGTGTTCCTTAGCAGTTTACATTTTGAACTGAATAAATGGCAATCTGTTAGTAACTACCCCTGCGTTACTTTCCTCTTAGTTAACTGTCTCGCCACGTCAAATCCTTCATGGCACCTCCTCATTGGCCTGAATAAATTCATCACAAACATTACCCCCACGCCATTTTCCTTTTGATTCAAAAAAGATAATGGCGATCGTGTCAAGATCATGCTAGGCAGTTGAGATTTTCATGCAACCTTCTGAACATGGTTAAATTGAGGGCTCAAACCTACATCTATCTTCACATTGGCTGCTGTTATTATACCTTCTTCGCTCAGTCTTTGCATTTACAACTTCATTTGTCACTTCGAATCTACTACATCAAATATGTCTTCTTCTCAATCTTCGTTTGATACGAGTGATCACTTTCCTTTAGATCTTCCTGAAGACATAATGTTGACAAAAAAACGCCCTGAAATTCATCTTCGAACCAATTGGGATCCTCCTGAGATTCTCCCTAAACCCTTCACGTACTCGAAGTGGAAAAAATGGCATGAAATGTTAAATCGACCAAGTGCATCTTCATCAAAACAAACTTCATCTTCGAGCCCTTTGAAGTCGATTTACAATTCTCAAACATTCCCTCCTGCTTGGGAACAACCCACTTCCCATGGTGAAGGTGTAGGATATTACAAAGGCATGAACCTTGAAACACCAACCACAGCACCTTCAGTTATTCATCCAGACTTTGAATATCCTGAAGCTGAAGGAATCATTCGAAGTAGAGTAATAAAACCATATTATCCATTTTTGAATCACCTTACTCGAGAACAAAACTTATTCCATGCTTGGCTAATATCTTCTACCAGTCCTCCTGGTGAAAGATTCCAAAGAGGTAATGTCTTAACTCCCCAAGGCAGGCCTCCTATTCACACGTATGTAAGGGCATCTCATGAAAAATTTTCCACTGAGCATTATTCCTCAGCTTTCTTTTTCAAATGTTAATTTTTCGAAAAGATTATAAGGAAAGAGTGCTTCTTTTTTATTACTCTACACTGGGCTTTCCTGATACAAGTGTTCAAGTGGTTGACCGGTTTGAGGATATAAGTGACCCTTTCTTAAAATTAGACCAAATGTGTAGGAATGGTCCTATATTCGAACATACTCCTCCTGTTTTATCACCTTCTTCATGCTTAACTATTCAAGCACAAAGGCTTCTAGTAGCCTTCTCACATCTCCCATTCTCCATATTACAAGAACCAAAAGCTCGAATCAATTTTGAATGGAGTTGCCATGTCTTGTGCCATGAATGGAGCATTTCAACACTTGTTCGAACCCAAATTGATTTCACCCTTCGAACCTTACCTACTCATGTAAGGTGGTATTCTCATCATCAAGAAAGTGTTAAACACCTAAATCACTTGATGGATCTATATGACAGTTTCAAGGAAGGTCCAATTGCACTTCTTGATGAAGTATCAGAATTTAAAGACAAGTATATCTATGGGTGTGGAAGTTCTGACGAAGAGAGTAATGTTTCCTATTCCTCGAAACCTGACATCGAAGGTCAATTTGCATATCTTAAAGATGAAGCCAAAGTTGTTGGCATATCCCTACGAGGTAAAACTCCATTAGCCAAAGAGCTTCTACGTCTTCGCAAAGCCTTAGCCAAGATCAACTCTCGGTTGAATCAATATGAAGAACAACTCAAGGATGCTTATTTCACCCTTCGAAATGAAGATAAATTGGCATTACAAGCCAGGAACTTCAGTCTCGAGATAGAATTAGACATAGAGTATTTTGCTTATTATTGGGATATATTTCACAATCTCGTGATTTATGGATTTCCACATTATTATCAATTATGTCTGTAATTTGTATTTGTATTTACTTTTAAGTTCAATGAATTATAAAAAAAATTCATGTATGTGTTGATCAAACTGAAATGGTTCATTCTAAACCAGTACACATTCTTTTTTAAAATAACAGCTATTTGAGTAACCAAATCCAACGGCTACTTTCTTAATAAATGTGTTTCTTCCCAAACGATACCAAAGGCTATAAATAGATAAGTGGTAGAAAAACTTTCTAACTTCACAAACTTATCTTCTCTATCTCTTTTATACCCTAATCTCGTTGCAATCACTCTCATCCTTCTTCTCAAAAAAGGACCACATCAGCAGACAATACCCAACTTCAAAAAGTTTGTGATGATTTCGAGAAGATCATCCAGGATGAACAGACCAAGTATTCGAATGGAAAAGAGACCTCAATGATTAATGAAATCCTTGTCCCCGTTACATTTCCTACTCAAGAATCCTCAATTGCTGTAGGTCCTTGCTTAAGCACCCCAAATCTCAAACTTCACGTATATTACCCTAGGCGAGGACAACAACATTGAGCATACCAGCAGGAAATTCCTATTCCAAGGAATGAATTGAAGTTTCGACACTGGCCTAAACCTGGGAGAGATTGGCCAGAATGGGTAGAAAGGATTTTGGACCTAAAGAGAGAAACCCTGATGGCAACAGAAATCTACCATGTGTCACGACCCATCCCACTACGCGTGGAAATAGGACACGTGGCACGCCACCAAGGCTCAACCAAACATCAATATAATTATACGCAGCGGAAAGATTCTTACAAAATAACCCGAGGTATTTAAAACTTTAGGAAACATTCCCCTCTGAGTTGTAAAATCCATTAAAAACAGAGTTATAAAAAGTTTTGGCCAAGTGAAAACACATTTCAAAGAATCAATTCCGAAAACAGAGGTTCAGTCGACTGCCCAGTCGACTGTACTAGGGTTCAGTCGACTGTGCCTGGCAGAAACTAAAACCCTAAATCCTCAACAGAGGTCCAGTCGACTGTGTCAAGCAGAACCAAAAAATACAACATATTGCAAAGGGATCCAGTCGACTGATCTGGGGATCCAGTCGACTGCTTTTCTATTACTAGAAGCAGTGGCCAAAAATCAACAGTGTTCAGTCGACTGACAAAGGGTCCAGTCGACTGCTTCCTTTACTATTCACTTTTAGTGTCTCCAACACACGAGATCCAGTCGACTGATCATGGGTCCAGTCGACTGCTCCTCTGCTGGCAGCCTTGTATTGAAATATTAACAAGTCATGCTACTCAACACCAACAACAATCACAAGCAACACCAATTCCAACATTTAAAACATAACTACAGACGTTCAATTACAAGATTACAATACTGTGAAACTAATCCATGGTTTTATTACAAAAACCCAATTTCTTACACAAGTTTTGGATCTAAAACATTTACAACAAAAACATATACAAATGTGAATCCCCGGCGTTCATCGGCCTCACTCATCGCGCTTCTTCTTGTCTTTCTTCTTACCTGCAATGGAGTACATCTCCACTGCTCAGCTATATGCTGAGCGTACAATTCTAAATGTATGCTTATATGACAGTTCATGGTTAAACATCTAAAACACATAGAAATAGTCTCTAGGGTGAGTGGTACGCATTCATCCGGTCGATGCCGTAGGAGGCCCACCTCTCCCACGCATCTCGTACACTGGTTGGGCCTTCCTCCATACCAGGTACCGTGTACTGGTTGGGCCCACCTCCAATCCAGACACCACCACAATTCCAATTCTATTTCAATCACAATCAAGATCACAATCCTCAAGGTTCGAGGAGCTTACCCCGGATGAATTTGTACCAAACTCCCATTTGACCCAAGTAGACACATAACATGCTCACATAAACAGTTATATATGCTTTTATCATAATTTCAAGTGCATAATTAACGGGCCTAACTAATACATGAATTTCGCCCGGATCCAAGGATATCAAAATTGATGTTCAAAACATGAAAATCCATATATTTCATAGATCTAGAATTCATACCTCGTGCGATTCTCTTCAAACTTTGAAGAATCGACTAGGAGGCTAAATAATCGCTGGATTTCGAATTTGAGAAAATTTCTACAAGTTTATACCTGTTTTTCCCAAAAATCTAAAATTAAGATTTTTACAAAAATTGGCCAAACACGGCCTAAGTAGTGTCAAAACGTAGGTCTTACCTCCACGAGTTCAAATCTGAAATCTGGAGAAAATCCGACGAACAGAAGGTCGTCAAACGGCGTCGCAAAGCCCGTTGGCTCAAACTCCCTTTCTCTCTCCTCTCTCAAGATATTTAGAAGGATTTGGATGAGATTGAAATCTCATCCTCATCTATATATAGGCAACCGTTCTGGAAATTACGTTTACCTCCCCGCAAGTTTCTCAAAACTTCTCATTAACCCATGAAACTACGCATACGTCCGTTTTATGCCTTTACGAGTAAGAATTACAAATTCCAAAAGTTTTCGACTAAGTTTCGTTTGGGTCCAAAATAACGTCCGAAAATTATATTCTGTGGAATCTCTACACAACCTACCTTTCTAATTAACGTATCACTCACGTTCTCACCACAGTTCTCCAAATGCTATACTAAAGTATCCAATTTACCAGAAATTATACTACACAGGTATAATTCACTATTCATGAAATACCAGAAAAAGTCAAATAACATTTAAATCATATAAATGCCATTTACTATGCCCATGCAATATGAACTGCCATGTTCCCGTGTCCTCACTGACACTTTACCATTGACTCACAGTCAACCCCAACTCAAATTATTAATAACATTAATAATTTCAAAATTTCAAATGATGCATTTCAAAATCATAACTTTCTGGAACGGGTGTGACACCATGCCGTTAATCTTTCGAAATATCCCATTGAAGCCAGTCCTAACCTGCTTGTTGAGGCTTTATGTTTCTGGAACCCTATCTTCAATCATTTCCAGTTTCGCTTTGGTCCAATATGTCCAACTGTTCTTGACATTTTTCATTTATTAGGGTTTTTGTCTCATGGGGAAGATGCCCACCCCTACATGGTGGAATCTAATAGTCCCCCAATTCGATCTGATCCTAAGTCTTTAGGATATACCAATTTTATAACTTCTCACAAAAGTCTTCGAGAGAGGTAACAAACACAGAGTACTATTGTTTTCTTCTCTATTGGCTTTCAAAGCATTTATTTTGTACTTCTTCTCAGAGAGTTGTTCTCGAATTCTCTAACATTGCCAAAGCTCTAACTGCTGGTCGAAGGTTAGCTTTGGCTTCTTTTGTACTAGGATCCCTATATAGATCTTTTTCTGACCTGTGTTATGATCCCTTTCTCCCAACTCAAGGTGGTCCCTTCTGGATTCTTCAATTGTGGCTTTATGCTTATTTTCCAGAAATTCACAATTTAGGACTTAGAGAAAATCCTGTTCCTCATGGGATTTTCTTTGCTTTGTTACCAGTTGTTGAAAAATCTTTCAAGGAATCACTTTCCTTCTTCTTCGACCTCTCCTCAGTAAGGTCGAATGACCTATTTCAACCTTTTTCTGTCCTTTACAATCCTGAGGATAAAACCCCTCTTTCCCCTATATGGCTGTGTCAAATTATGGATAGAACAACAAATGCTATTGAGTTGAAAGCTGCATGGGAAAGTTTTTGATTAGAAGAGACTTATATTTTGGGAATAGCCTTAGTGTCAAATCCCATGGTGAGCATTATCTTCCAAACCAATTCTCAAGACAATTTGGGCTTACTCAGTCAATTCCCTTCCCAATGAGAAGTCAAGCCAAAACCTTTATGGCTTATAAGATAACTTTGAGGACACCAGAATCAGTGGTAACTATTGCGTTAGCCGCTTATCAGAACAAGGTTCAAACCCTTGAATTTACTTCCCTTCCGGTGTACACAACTTGCACACCTGCTTTCTTAAGCTGGTGGGAAAACTTGATGTCAGTATCAATGGACAAATGCCATCTCTTGAGGCATCTTGATTCGAAGACAAAAGGTAAAAAATTTATCAATTCAATCTCTTTCCTTTTGAAGAAATTCTAATTAGCGTTGTTAAATTTTCGCAAAATAGGGAAAGCAATTGATGAAAGCTCCTCCTCTCAACCAATACTCAAGGCTTCGAAGGCTGCAACTTCTATCCCAATTTCCTCTAGAATCTCAACTCTTGCTCTTTCATCTTCCAGACCTAAAAGAAGACTTATCCTTCCAGAAGAGAATTCTCCCCCAGTAACTAGAAGCATAGAACCTGAAGAAGAGGAAGATACCAGCCCTACCACAAAGCTTGTACGAAGGAAGAGGGCCAAGACTGTCACGACCCATCCCGCTATCGCGCAGGAATGAGACACGTGGCACGCCACCAAGGCTTATCCAGTTCCATTAAAGTAATACCGCAATGGAAAATGTAAGTGAAATCCATTAAATCAGAGTTATAAAAAGTTTTGCTCAAGTGAAACCTGTCCAAAGGAAATCAGTTTTGAAAACAGAGGTTCAGTCGACTGAGGCCTTCAACTTTCAGTCGACTGAATTCCTTTCAGTAGACTGTGCATTGCAGAACCAAAATCCACATTTTTTGTAAAGGGGGTCCAGTCGACTGATCAGGGGACCCAGTCAACTGGTTTTACCATTATTAGAAGCAGCAGCCAAAAATCAAAAGTGTTCAGTCGACTGATCAAGGGTCCAGTCGACTGCTTCTCTTACTATTTACTTTCACTTTCAGTGTCTCAACCACACGAGATCCAGTCGACTGACCTAGGGTCCAGTCAACTGCTCCCCTGCTGGGCAGCCCTGTTGTGAAAATTTACAACTTAAAGCCCCATAACCAACGCCAACACAATCACAACTAAACAATAACGATTTAAAACACAACTACAAGTGTTCAAATACAAAATTACAATACTACGAAACTAATCCATGGTTCTATTACAACATATTACAAAAACCCAAATCCTTATACAAGTTTTAGGATTATAACAAAAACATATACAATTGTGGTTCCCCGGCGTTCCTCGGCCTCACTCATCACGCTTCTTCTTGTCTTTCTTCTTACCTGCAATGGAGTACATCTCCACTGCTCAGCTATATGCTGAGTGTACAAGTTCTAACATATGCAATATATGATAAACATGCTTTAATCTCATAAATCATATCAATAGTCGCTAGGGAGAAAAATACGCCTTCATCCGGTAGCGGCAAGTCCAAGCCTTAAACCACGATGTCAATGGCAAGTCCAAGCCTACAACCATTACATCCCCACAAGTGCCATGGCAAGTCCAAGCCTACAACCATGCACAGTAGCCGTCGCTACTCAAATTCTCAAACATCGAGAAGCTTACTCCGGCATGAATTTGTATAAGACTCCCCTTTGACCCACATAGACAACTCAACATGCTCGCGTAAAAGTAGACATGCTTTTCACAATTTAGCGCGTGCATAATTAACGGGCCTACAATTAACACATGGATTTTGCCCGGATCACAATTTCGTCGTCGAAATATAAAACATGTATTTCTCTATATTTCACAGGTTAGGACTTCATACCTCGTGCGATTTTTCCCAAACTTTGAAGGATCGACTAGGAGGCCAAATAATCGTCAGATTCCGAATTTGAGACGATTCCTACAAGTTTTACTGGGTTTTTCCCAAAAGTCTAGAATTAAGATTTTTATAAAAATTAGCCAAACATGGCCTAAGTAGTATCAAAACGAAGATCTTACCTTCACGAGTTCAAATCTCTAATCTGGTGAAAATCTGACGGACGAAGGGTCGCCGATCGTCGCCACAAAGCCCGTGGCAACAAATCCCCTTTTCTCTCTCCTCTCCCAAGATATTTTAAAAAGTTTTGTGAGAAATGAAATCTCACCCCTCCCTATTTATAGAAAAACTCTTCGGGAATTGCGTTTACTTCCCTGCGAGTTTTTCAAACTTCTAATTAACTCCCGAAACTTTCCACGCGTCCATTTTATGCCTTTACGAGTGAAAATTATAAATTACAACAGTTTTTGACTAAGTCTCGTTTGGGTCCAAAATAACGTCCGAAAACTAAATTATGTGGAATCTCTACACAACCTACCTTTTTATTTAACGTGTCATTCACGTTCTCACCACAGTTCTCAAAATGTTAACAAACAATATCAAAATTACCAGAAATTATACTACACAAGTATAATTCACTATTCATGAAATACCAGAAAAAGTTAAATAACATTTAAATCACATAAATGCCATTTAACCGTGTCAATGCAAAATGGACTATCATGTTCCCGTGTCCCCACTGACACCTCACCGTTGACCACAGTCAACCTCATCTCAATCCAATTATCAATAACATTGATAAAACACATATTCAATTTATGTATGATAAAACTATGAAATTTTGGAACGGGATTGACAAAGACAAATGCTGAACCATCTACTGGTTCGAAGGACATTGGGGATGCTCCCATTCCAGCAATTCCCAGTTCAAAGGTGGAACCTGAACCTAACCTTGCTTAATTAACTCCACAACCAAAATCTCAAAGTCCCAAAATCTCAGAGGTTCAGAAGTCCCTTCCACAGGATATTCAGCCTTTATTGCTCGAACATCAACCAGTGGTAAATCATTAAAAATTCTCTTAGTATTCCCTATATTTATGCCTTTTTCTCACAAGCAAGTTCTAAATAGGTGTTTATCTCTTTGTTAACTAGATTGAACATGTCCTTGGAGTTGAAACTGGCCCTTCGAACACTAGTACAAGTTCTGACCCCGAAGTTGCTACAAAACAAGATTCATTTGCATCTCCTGCTGCTTCAGTTCCTTCAAGTTCTGGGATGTTTCAAATGTCTCTCCCTCCCAATCTTACTCCTGATGGCACTATTTCACAGTATAAAGCTCGATTGGTAGCCAAAAGATATCATCAAGAACCTGGCTTATATTATGGGAAAACATCCAGTCCTGTAGTAAAGCATACAACAGTTCGCACTATTTTGAAATTAGCTGCTCATTTTGCTTGGAATCTCAAACAATTGGATGTTAAAAAATGCCTTTCTTCATGGCACTTTATCTGAAGAAGTTTACATGGCCCAGCCTTAAGGCTTTATCAATCGACAATACCCAGATCATGTTTGTAAGCTTTATAAGGCCATCTATAGCCTGAAACAAGCTCCTCGAGTCTGGTTCAAAACCTTCACCAATCAGCTCTTAGCTCATGGTTTTATTCAAGCTCAATCAGATCATTCTCTATTTGTTCGCAAATCTGGCTCCTCCCTTACTTATCTTCTACTATATGTCGATGATATTTTATTAACTGGCAATGATCCTTCCTATGTTGATTCTCTTGTTGATCATCTTGGTAAAGCCTTTGAAATGAAGGACTTAGGCCCTCTCCATTATTTCCTTGGTCTTGAGATTCATTATCACTCTACTGGTCTCTTCATTACTCAGACCATGTATTTGACAAATCTTCTTGCTAAATCTAACATGGATAACAAAAAACCTTCCAAAACCTCCTGTACAGCAAGCTCTCGAATGTCTAAGACTGATGGCATTCCCTTACCTGATCCCATTACTTATCACAGTATTGTTGGTGGCCTCCAATATCTCACCTTTACAAGACCTGATATCACGTTTGCTGTTAACCATGTGTGTTAGTATATTCATACCCCTACTTATACTCACTTTGCTGCTATCAAGAGGATCCTTACTTATCTTAGAGGTACTCCCAATCTGGGTCTTCATTATAGTCTGTTGGAGATATGTTTTGGTTTAATCAAATTCTATCATATCCCATCAAGATCCCATGATTTGAGGATCACATATCATTAGGAATTTTATTGTAATATGCATTTAATCCGCATTTATTAGCTTTGATTTTATTTCGTTTTTTCCTATTCACTAGTTTGTATATAAATAGAGAACCCCCTTTGAGGACGAATACCAGAAATTACTATCTCAATATTGGATTTCTTCTTGGTATCAGAGTAGAGATCCTCAAGCTCCACCGGCGAGTGGCGGCTCGCCGCCCGCTGGACCCCCTATCGCCTACTTATCTTCGGTTTATTTTTTTCTTCACGTCGATTCATTATTAGTGTTCATCTTTTTTTCCGTATTTTCAAATAAACCTCCTCTACCTCTGCTACTTTTTGGTTCAACCTCAGTCAAACTTCGGCCAGCCCCTAAGGGCACTGTCCAGTCCTCGACCAGCCCCCAAGGGCACAGTCCAGCCGTCGACAGCCCCCAAGGGCACTATCAAGCCATCGGCCAACCCCCTTTAGGCCCTGTCCAGCCCTATTCGGGCATTGTCCAGCCCCTTTGGGCCTTGTCTAGCCCTCTTCGGGCATTGTCCAGCCCCTTCGGGCCCTGTCTACCCCTCTTCAGGCATTGTCCAACCCTAGGCCAACCCTTTGAGGGGGAGTGGTGGAGTATATTATGGTGGCTCGAGCCCTTCAAAATTTGGGTCTATTGTTGCAACCACTGTTACTTGTTTGAACAAGAAGTTGGATTTTTTTTGGTGATTTATTGTGGATGATCATTCCCACAGTGTCGCTCTTTAAAGGTGGATGGTGTTTCCCACTCTTGCCAACTTTCATGAACAGTCCAGTTGTAACCTTATCATTCCAAACTTCTATGGTTTATTTCCACCTTCAGTTTGCGGGGGAGTGTTGGAGATATGTTTTGGTTTAATCAAATTTTATCATATCCCATCAAGATCCCATGATTTGAGGATCACATATCATTAGGAATTTTATTGTAATATGCATTTAATCCGTATTTATTAGCTTTGATTTTATTTCCTTTTTCCTATTCACTAGTTTGTATATAAATAGAGAACCCCCTTTGAGGACGAATACAAGAAATTACTATCTCAATATTAGATTTCTTCTTAGTCATAATCATCTTGATCTCACTATTTATTCTTACACTGATTGGACTGGTAATCCCAATGATCACCGGTCCACCACTTGTTATCTAATTTTTCTTGGGTCTGAACCAGTCAGTTGGGCCACTAAGAAACAACCTACTGTTGCTCGCTCCTCCACCGAGGCTGAGTATCGAGCTCTTGCTATTACAACAGCTGAGCTTTCCTTGTTTTGAATGCTTTTATGCGATCTTCACATTCCTCTTCAGCAGCCTCTTACAATGTTCTGTGGCAATATCTCGGCTATGGCCCTTGCCTCTAATCACGTCTTTCATGCAAGAACCAAACACATAGAGATTAACTATCATTTCATTCGAGAAATGGTTCTTCGCAGAGATATCATTGTTAACTATGTTACTTCAGAAGATCAGCTTGTTGGCTTCCTAACTAAGGGTCTTTCTTCAGCCAGATTTCTTCATTTTGCCTCAAACTCTTGAGTGTTTTACCCTCATTAGTTTGTGGGGGCGTGTCAGCAGTCTCAGCAGCAGCCAAGTCAGCTCCATCTAGACTAGAGTATAAGTCATCATAGATCAAGCAGTTAGAGATTCCAACTTTTAAAAATATTGTTGAGTTTGTCACATTCTATTTGAAGCCACTTGGCCACTTGTGTATAGAATAGTTAAGAGAATCAGTTATATATGTATATATGTGTATGAGTGTATTCATTTGTAATCAAGTTGAGAGTGAATGAAAATCAGTTTGATCATCTTCTTCATTTTAGCTCTGCAAAGCTCTACAACTTCTTTGATTACTTTCAAAAACATCTCATTTTGGAGGCAAAAATAGTGGCACGGATGGTCTTGGATGTTGCAAAGAAAGAATTATATCCTTCACATGTCCACAATCTGGAGAAGGATTCTGAGAAGGTATTAAACTATCACAAAATTGGTTGTCATTTAAATCTGAATAGCTTTATCATAATTTGTATGTGCATAGTATCTTAAAATGGAATCTGATGAATCCATAGGTTAACATGAGACTTCATCATGTTATTATTATTGTTATTTTCATAGGTTAGTCAAGTTTGCCAACAACATATAATACTGACTTCTATTGTATCATTATCAGAAACTAGGAATTATATAGAGTTTTGTCTTTTGTATATTATCTGAAGGTTTCATTAGCTTATCAAAGTTTGAACTTAATTTCCTATAGGGATGCAGAAGCTCAAAGAGAAGATTGAAGACCAATGGGGACCGTTTCCATGTCAGACTTACCGGAATTGTTCTCTTCAACCTTTAAAGTTCCCAAACTGAAGAATCCGTCTCGTCGATTAATTTGATCTCTCTCACTATCCCTTGTGTTTAAAGTATGCCAGATGTTCATACATGCATGTACATATTTGGTGAACTCCGGTTCTCATTTCCTTCTTCCATAGCCTGAGCTCGGAGAGAGAGAGAGAGATAAGATGAGAGTCCGACTACGACAACCAAGCTGATAATCTAACTGATGATTGTATTTTGTTATTGTTTCTGAATTATATAACTTATGTAATTGCTTAAACCTGAAAGCAACTGTATTTTTCATGTGGTCTAGAACTAGTAAAGAGGATGGTTTTTTTTCCCTATCTTTTGTAGAAGCAATGCTAGGCACACATCTCAAACCACATCCTAAATCACACCCTTGCTTTAAATGCATGTACTTTATGTTGTTTGAATTTTTCACACTTTTCTGTGCACCACTTACACAGCACATGGTACATGCATTTTAAGCAAGGGGTTTAGTTTGGAATGTGGTTTGAGATGTGTGCATAGCATTTCTCATCTTTTGTATCCGTGAAGAAAAAAGTGGCTCCGTGAGGGATTATGTATTTGGTTATGTCCTCCTCTGATGAAAAGTTTGTGTTGTACTGTATTTCTTTTTTTCCATTTTTTGTCAGTATGATAGACTGCTTAACTATTGTAGTTACATTTTCAAATATACTTTTGAGTTGGTACATTAATGCAAGCCATGTGTCATTTCATATTATCAAGCAATAGGCCAGAGTACTGCTAGTCATTCTTTTTCATTACTATAGTCTATATCTATCAATGTTGTGAAAACCGGACCGGACCGGCCGGTTCAATCGGTTGAACCGTCGACCGGTAGGCACTCCGGTCCGGTTCCGCCCGCTAATTCGTTTTATGATCAAAACCGGAGAAAACCGGTGACCCGGACGATTGAACCGGTAAACCGGAGAACCGGTGCCGGTTCAAGTTACCCGGCCGGTTCATTGTGTGAGATTTTTAGGTCATAACTCTTAAGCGTTAAGACTCATATTATATTTTTTTGTTTTTTTTTAACCTCATTTCATTCATCTTACTTCTCTCTCTCTCTCAGACCCTCTGGCTGCGCCCCACCCCATCACCTGAGACCCCTCCTACCACCCTTCATCTCATCTCAACCGTCGCCTCCGACCACCTCTTCACCATCGCAGCCGCCGCCTCCCACCACCCTTCATCTCATCTCTCTTCTCTCTCTCTCTCTCAGATCCTCCAGGGCCCACGAGGCCCATCGCCTAAAGACCCCCCCCCCCCCTCCCCCATCTGTTCACCACCATCGTCTTCACGCCTTCACCACCACCGCCGGCTTCACATCACTGCCGCCGTTCGCCGTCGCCGATTGCTTCCCCTCGGGCCTCCACTGGTTGATTTGTGATTTGACTGATTGCTTCCCCTGAAATTTTTGTTTCAAGTTTCAACTTTCAAGAATTCAAGGTAATATATTACTAATGTCCTCTTTTATGTGATATATATAATTTTTATTTTATATAACTATTAATTTATATAAATAAATTTAATTATTGCGTAATTATGACGTCACCGGTTCGATTCCGGTTCACCCGACGGTTGAACCGCTAACCCGTGACCCGGTCATTTTTCCGGTTCGATGACCGGTCCGGTTTTCAAAACATTGATATCTATATACTATATACTATTAGTGTGATCAAAGCCTCTTCCTCAGCCCTCCACATGGCGCCTACGTCGCGCTCTAATCTTCCACCAAAAATCCTAGGTGGCAAAGAATACAGTTCAATTGAGAACAGACAATATAGATTCTCTATCCTCCATTCTCTCTCTCTCTCTCTCTCTCTCTCTCTCTCTCTCTCTCTCTTATGTACCGGCTCTACAAGACTACAACCTTTCATCTTCTCTGACTTCTTTGAACTAACAAACCCAAACCCTCTATATTACCCGAAAATACTGTTGCTCACCCAAAAAACGGTTCACTAATGCTCACCCAAACATTCCATTTGCCAATGCAGTGGAACTCAAAATTAAATGTGTAAAGTTGTAGAATTGTAAGTAGAATTGGTTTAACACCCCTAATTTGGTTAAATCATGTAAGTTTAGGCGGCCTATTTCTAGAACCTGTCAAATATTAATGAAAAACCCAACATGAATGGCTCCGTAACTTTGTTAAGGTTTTTTTTGTTTTTTTTTTTTTGAGTCAAAAGTGGGCCCTCTATTTGTGTTAGAGAGAGAGAGAGAGAGAGAGTGTGTCGTGAGCTGAGGCTGTTTGACTCAATTTTTATTTATTTATTTTTAAGAAAAGAGGAAGGGGGGCTGGCAGGGTGGGCTATTAAGAGTAATGCTAGATGCACTCTCAAATGCACAATCAAATGCACAACTCTGCTTAAAAATGTTAGACCTCGTGCTGAAAAGTCTGTACACAAAAAAGGGGGTGTGCAGGGTGTGCTAACTTTTCAGAACGAGGTCCAACATTTTTTAGCAGGGTTGTGCATTTGGAAGTGCGTCTAACATTACTCGGGCTATTAATATGGGCAATGGTACTATAGTGCTGGGTTATTAAGGAAAGAGAATAGGGTACTATAGTTCTCTACATGACATGAAATTCAACTGCATGATTGTGATACTATGAGATTTATAGGCGATTCCATCATACCCCTTATTCTCTTTCCTTAAATCACATCCATTACTTGTAAGCATTTGTAATTTGGGAGAGAGTGGACCTGGGCTGTGAGTGGAGATAGCTGCAAGATAGATTTAACTTGGATTCAGAGAGAGGTAAGATGAGTTCACTTGTTCCACTATTTTTACTTATATTGAAATAAAAAACCAAATATTAAGAGTTAAATACATTTTACACCCTTGTAATTTAGGCTTATGTCAATTTGATCCTTGAGTTTCAATTGTGTCCCTTCAATTTGTTAACTATGTCAAAGTTGTCCGTTAAAAAAAGCAAATAGATTTATGTCACACATATAGCACGTGAGGTTCACTGGGGGTAAACTTGTAAAAGTCTACCACAAACACACACGATACAATTGTTATATACAAAACATTTATATATCTTCCTTTTGTAAAAACCCAGAAGTTGAAGCAGAGCACAACAGAGAGGAATAGAAGAAGAAAAAGAAGAGAGAGAGAGAGAGAGAGAGAGAGATCCCAATTTGAAGCTTCCTTATAGGTTATTTGAGATTCTTTTCTAAGTAATTTCTTCAATTTGTGGAGATGGGTATTTAAAAGCTTACTATCAATGGAATTGGAGGCTGAGACGAAGAAAGAGAGATGGGAATTAGGTCTTTAGTTTTGGGTAAAAAATGTAGAAAAGAATGAAACCGTACTTTTCCATCTCTGGCGAAGACCAGAATAATTCAATTCGAGGTGGTTTTGGGTTCTTTAGGTGAAGAAGAGGGCAGTGAATTTTTCTGCGGTTTTAATGGATAGGTGGGAATATATGGACTCTTATTTTAAGAAGGAAACAAATGTAAAATTACCATTATAGCCTCAGTGAACCACGCGTGCTACACATGTGTCACAGTCGAGTTTGATGTTATTAACACCAATAATGCTTGATATACATACTTTTCTACACACTTTTTGACATAATATGCTTTAAATGCGTGTACCTTGTGCTATTTGAATTTTTTTACACTTTTTTGTGCACCACTTACACAACACAAGGTACATGCATTTAAAGCTATGTATCAAAAAGTGTGTAGAAAAGTGTGTGGGTGTAGTAGTGCTCTATTAAAAGAGACTTGACGGTTGGACTACTTTGACACAATTTACAAAATTGGAGGACTAAATTGATACAATTGAAGTCAAGAAACCAAATTGACACATGCCCTAAACTACAAGGGTATAAAATGTATTTCACCAAAATATTAACGATCCCTTTTCAAGTAAAAAAAGAAAAAGAAAAAGAACTCGTGGGTATTTTTTTACTCTCTATGTCGTAATACCAATGCTATAGAAAAATTGCTACTTTTCAGGCCTCAAACTTCGGTACAAAGTCACAAACACAAGATCTCTAGAAACCCAGTCCTCGCTAATCTCGTCACTTTTGTAAACCAAGGCAAGTTAATAAGCTTCCAACTCCTTTCACACACACTCGCATGCAAAACATATATGGGTCTATATATCATCATAGATCCAAAAAGAATCTCAAGCAGCAATCTTAGATCCTTGCTCAGGCCTTACATATTTGCACCAATACACAGCACATACACACATCACACATGAGATAGATATGAGCAATTTTGAATGTTCTGCCACGAATAAGTAAGGTAAAAATTTAACATGAAGGTTAGGGGTGTGTTTCGGCCGGAACGGATCGAAAACACCCCTTTCGAAAAAAAAATTCTGAAATTTTCGAAAGCCAAAAATGCATTTCGAATTCCGTTTCGAAATTTCGGAAATTCCAAAATAATTTCCGATTCTGAAATTTCAGAATTTTTGGAATTTCATCAGATTCGGAATTTTTCGAAATATTCGGAATCAAAGCTCAAATTTAATGAGATTTCACTTGAGATTTGTAGGTCTTTTATAGAAGCACATCACATTCCTTCTTTTATGTTTTTTTGATGTGAGATGAACACTCCTAGCAAAGTTGAAATTTCGGAATTTTCGGAATTTTTTGGAGTATTTTCGGAAAATACAATTTCGGAATATTTTCGGAGAATACAATTTCGGAATATTTTTGGAATTTTCGGAATTCTAAAAACAATTCCGATCCGATTTTTTTTTTGGAATTTTCGGAATTCGGAATGCATAGTTAGTTGCCAAAATCGGAATTTTTCGGATCGGAATCGATAGGAATCGAAATTTCCACTCCAAATGACACCCTTAAAGTGAACCATTCAACATCTAAAAAGTTCTAGATATATAGCTGTAGCACACATGAGAGATGCAGATGTATAGGAACAGGTAAAGTGCAAGGACAAATAAAAGTTTAACGATCACTCAAAGATGTAGATGAACAGAAAAATTAATTTTGAATCAGATTTTGACAACATTATACTTGTCAACTCTGAGCTCGTCAATTTATATGGTCTGTCTGAAAATATGATTATTTAAAAAATTATTCTGGATACATGAAAATTGTTGAATTTTGTCACAAAACTACCCACAGGCTAGGCCTAAGACTATAACATTTACAAAAATCGTACTCTGATGTATTGAATCGCAAACCAAGACATCTCCCTCTCTCTCTCTCCCTCCCCATCTCTCCTCTCTCCTCTCTCCTCTCTCTCTCTCTCTCGCTACATATATATATATACACACACATATTAAGTATCTTCACACTATTTTAGCAAAAAAAAAAAGGTACTTTCACACTACTAACAAAGATATCAATTATAGTAAAAGGCTTGCACTACTAGGGGATAATCATTAATCACTCAGGTGCACCTAAATCTGCCTCAGCCTAATCAACAACTCGAAGCACAGACTGATATTAAAAAAAAAACAGTGAGCCAATCATTGAAGTACTAGCATCATCGAAATCGATTATTGAAGAACCAACGACGCCAGAGCCAGAACACACACACAAATACCAGAAAGTGACATAGAGGACACATTGACTAAATCAATTAGATGTGAAACTCATTCTGGATGACAATTTTGTTACAACTGCAAAATACCCAGAGGGTAATGCTACCAAGACTTTAAAGAGGAAAAAAATCAGCACAGTTTTGAACAACTTCATGAAGCCCTTTTAGAGAAAAAGCATGATGTGCATCACTCGGATAAGGGTACACATTTTAGGGAAAGGAGACTCTGAATATTGGGTATAAGTCCTCACAGTTCTAAAATCTAAATATACATATATATATATATATATATGTTTCAATTAAAGTAACAAAGAAAAGACATAACATCAAGGACTTCTCAACAATGTTGTTCCAACAATTCCAAGCATACAAGCTTGACCCACCATAACATATACTTAAATTGTGTTTTATCAAACTAAAGTGAAAGGCAACAAAGAGAAGTTCAATGATAACAAGGCCTCCTCTCTCTTTTCCTTCTCTCTCCTCCATGTAACAAATTAAGATAAAGTTCAATTCTCAATACATGTGCTTTTTAGGCCTATTTGGACTTTGGAGACAACCTAAACTAATTGATATAACACTATATTTCTACAATAAATTTTTCATTTCACTTTCTAAATAGAATATAGGAGGAAAAAAAATTAGTTGGAGCATCAGACACTATTTTGTTGCTCTCAATTCATCATCATCTTCATCACAAAGTCAACTGTAAAAACATGTTTGTAGATTCCAATAGACTCTCTTAGGTTTTTTATTATGAGAATGCGAGCCATCTAATTTTCAGCCAATACTGCACCAGTACCTATTGAATTTTAGACTGCACCTAAACTCATAGAAATTCATTGATGGGTTAACTATATTCCATAATAGCTTGCCAAAAAATTTAACAGAGTAAAGAGATTTTCTAAAGCCTTCATATAACCAACCATTAGAATAGGACTAAATTGTTTTGAATCACAGCCATTAAATTTTAACCTATCAGCTAAAAGCTATCATTCAAATTAATAGGAGGAGTAACAAAGAGAAAGCAAACAAAAATGAAAATTATTGGGGAGGTTGTTTTGCAACAGCAAGGGGCCATGTTTAAAGATGTTGTGTGTGTTGCTTCTTGTACTATATCTATATGTGTTTGTGTACATTGGTGTTGTCTTCTTCTGTGATCAAAACCACTCCAATAATTTTTGGTTTTTGTCCATTGAAGCACACCTCTCATAAAATCCATCTAACATAAAATAACCATGCTAAAAACTATCATCAAACTAATGGGATAAGTAATATACTGAAAGAATTATGGAAGTCACAACATATCTTTGCAATTTTATTAAAGCATAGATGATTTATTTATTTATTTTTATATTTCAATTCTCCCTAGAATTATGTCAGATATACATAACAGAGCTCCCAAAAAAAACCTACAATTACCAACAGCTGAGCAACAATTCAAAAAAGAGCAGAAGAAAAAGGCTCATACACATATTTTTTTACTTTCTATGTTCAACAAGTTCTGAAAATTGTGAAATGGTGAAGAAACAGAGAGCTTCACAATGACAATTGGTGGAGTAGTCATCTCTAATTCACATCTACTATGCAACCAATATGAAAAATGAACAAATTGAAACGAACAAATTCAAAACCCTAGCTTCTCTATTTCTAATAAAATCAAATTGAAATGAAACAACTTCAAAACACTAGCTCAATATTTCAGAATCTGTATTTGTATATGCATGTGTATATGATTTGATCAGTAGGCCTGAGTCAGTTTCTACAAAGGAAATTCAGAGTGTTCCAACAATTCTATATGGTGTGCCCAAATTGTTGATAAGTTTACCACCAAGGAAAAATAAAAGCATGCTGAGAAGTTTTACGACCACTAACAGTTTCAAGCAAAAATAAAAAATAAAAAGAAAGAAAAAACTAATCAAGGATTCAAAGAGTTTTCCAAAATAGGAAACCTTTCCATCAGGTGAGTTTTCGTTTTCTGAGGCAAGTTATTGTTGGTTTCAATGGATAAGAAACTTCAACCAAACAGTGACTAAACTTAAGATCGAAGCACGTATGAATACGTTGTCCGAAAAAAGTTTACATCCCATACACCGTTGTTTTGTGGACTAAGACGTCTTGTTCTTGAGGATACTACGATCTAACAACTGAAGTACAACAAACTTCAATTGTTCTGCAGAACTATATGTATATAAATTGCTCTCTTTGACTCTAGAAAAGATGAAGAAGAGAAGAGATAAAAATCTGTAAAAAATATCAAATTAACTATCTATATTGTATATAGATAGGTGTCTATTGTGTAAGAGATGCTTCTCTACACAAATAGTTGTGTCCCCACACCTTTACCCTAAGTATATAACTGTATATACACGTTTATCAGCCATTAGAACAGTAGAAGTTCAACCAAATTCAAAATTTCTACATGAAAAGTTGCGACTTTTCACAAACAGGGACCGGTCGAATGCCCCTCTGCCAGAAATTTGTTTAAACTTCTTATAGCTGTTAACCCGGTCGACCGGTCAAAGGGACCCAGTCGACCGGTCGAAAACCCCTTTGCTAGGATCTTAAAACTTAGTGTTCCAAGCTTTTCTCTAAGCATTGAGCCGGTCCATAGCAATCTTAACAATCCCCTTGAGCTTACATAAGCTCCCATTCACACCCCGAATCTAACAATCCCCCACATGTGAATGATTATGGCTACCTAAACAAAAACGAAATATAATAAAACTACGAGAGCAATTCACGGATTTGCAATGCGTTAAGAGAGTGTCTTTTGGACTTGAACTTTTCCTTAGTGAACATCTACTGGATTTAGTTGGTGACGCAGTGTACATTAAGTATTGAACTGTTCAACCTTTTAGTGTAAACCAACACTAGATAACACACCACATATCCTTATACACATTAATTCATTCGGTTGTGCTCATTTTGGTCCTAAACATGATCCTTATTCATGAGAACTCTTAGAGAACCAAGCCTATGAAGTTTTCCTTGAAGCGACCCCAATTCCATTCTCATATAGGTGATACCAATTAAGAGTACTATCATTACTCATCAATATCATTAAATGTAAGTACATAACCTCAATAAATTTTATTACACACTCGAACAATACATATGAATGATGCCATAATGAATGTTTGTTTACAACATGACCTTCCCCCAACTAGTTTCCTATTGAACCTAGATCTTAGGATCTCCAATCAACTAGGTTAGGTTTTCGCCAGGTTGTTCAAAGTATTGGCTTTAGGCCCATTCATTTCGTCGTATATTGTACTTGATCTCTAGGCAATCCTTTCGTAAGAGGATCCGCAATGTTTTCCTTTGACTTGACATATTCAATTATGATTACACCACTATAGAGCCACTGCTTGATTGTATTGTGTCTTTGTCTTATATGCCTTGACTTGCCATTATAGACGGCATTTTTAGCTACAGAAGATGCTGCATTGTAGTCACAGTTCACAACTATGGCCGTTACCGATTTCGGCCATAATGGAATATCTTCTAGGAAGTTCTGAAGCCATTTTGCTTCCTCACCTGCCTTGTCTAAGGCTATGAACTTTGATTCCATTGTCGACCGTGCTATACACATTTGCTTAGTTGATTTCCAAGAAATTGTAGCTCCACCTAAAGTGAATATATATATCCACTTGTGGACTTAGTCTCTTGACTATCCGAAATCTAATTCGCATCGGAATATCCCTCTACCACGGGTGGATATCGTGTGTAGTGCAAACCATAGCTCATGGTATGCTTTAGATATCTTAACACTCTTACAATAGCATCCCAATGATCTCTACCTGGATTGCTAGTGTATCTAGCAAGCCTTCCTACCGAATATGCAATATCCGGACGTGTACAATTCATGATGTATATCAAACTCCCTATTACTTGCGAATATTCAAGTTGAGATATGCTTTCACCCATATTCTTCCTCAACTTACAATTGGCATCAAACGGTGTTACAACTGACTTGCTATCCAGTTGTCAAAACTTCTTTAATATTTTCTTAACATAATGTGATTGTGTGAGAAGATATCCTTCAGAAGCTTGTTTTACATGTATAAAAAGAATAATATTGGCTTTACCCATGTCCTTCATGTCAAAGCTTGAGCTTAACATTTCCTTGGTTTCATTGATTACTTTCTTATTCGTTCCCGTAATAAGTAAGTCATCAACATACAAACAAACAATAACACATAAGTCATCCAATTCCTTGACATACACACTTATCGCATTCATTGATTCTAAAACCATATGTGATCATGGTGTGGTTGAATTTCTCATGCCATTGCTTTGAAGCTTGTTTCAAACTCTTGTAAGGCCCAGCCCATTCAACTCCTTAAAACCCAGGTGTTAAGGAGAGGGGAACTAAAGCCTTATAAACCGCACAGAGAGGCTATAAATGGGCGATGTGGGACATTCCAACACACCCCCCGAACCACAGGAGCCGGACACTCGGCATACCCTGGACCACAGCAGCCAGACACTCGGCACGCCGGAAGACAAGACCAACCAAGCTCTGATACCACTTGTAAGGCCCAGCCCATTCAACTCCTTAAAACCCAGGTGTTAAGGAGAGGGGAACTAAAGCCTTATAAACCGCACAGAGAGGCTATAAATGGGCGATGTGGGACATTCCAACACAAACCATAAAGAGACTTAACAAGTTGACACACTTTATGTTCTTGTCCCTTTACAACAAACCCTTCCAGTTGTTCCATATAGATCTCGTCATCTAGATCCCCATTAAGGAATGCGGTTTTCACATCTATTTGATGTAATTAGGTTATAGACGGCGGCTATAGCGATTACAATCCTAATGGAAATAATCCTAGTAACTGAGGAATAAGTATCAAAGAAATCTATTCCCTCTTTTTGTCTATAGCTTTTGCGACTAGTCTAGCCTTGTACTTATCTATGGTACCATTCGGCTTTGAGTTTCTTCTTAAAAACCCATTTGCAACCAATTGGTTTACTACCCGGAGGTAAGTCAACCAACTCCCATGTATGGTTTTGCATAATGGAGTCCACCTCACTATTTACCGCTTCTTGCCAATAAAGCACTTCGGGTGTACTTATAGCCTCGTTAAAGGTTTGAGGTTCACCTATGGTAACTAGTGTCACAAAATTTGGTCCAAAAGAAGTAGCTTTCCTAGCTCTTTTTCTCTTTCTAGGAGCAACTTAAATTTCTTCGTCGTTATTGGAACTTGAAGAAATCCCTTCAATACTTCTTTTAGGTGCTGAATTTTGTCTTCCTTCCCTAAAAGGAAAGATGTTTTCGAAGAACTTAACATCTACCAATTCCATGAATGTGTTGACACGAATGTTTACATTCTCAGACTTAACCTCAAGGAAATGATATGTAGCACTATTTTTAGCATAACCGATAAATACACAATCTACGGTCTTAGGTCCTAGTTTCGTTCGTTTAGAAAGCAGAACTTGTACCTTAGCTAGACATCCCCACACTTTGAGCTTTTTAAACGAGGGTACTCTACCTTTCCAAACTTCATAAGGAGACTTGTTAGTCTTCTTATGTGGAATTCTATTAAGAATAACATTCGCTGTAAGAATGGCATCCCCCCACAAGTTGTGTGGCGCACCCAAGCTATTCAGCATAGCATTTGCCATTTCCTTGAGGGTTCTATTTTTTCTTTCGGCTACACCATTTTGTTGTGGTGTATATGGCGCAGTGATTTCATGAATAATCCTATTATTGGCATAATACTTGACTAGTGGAGTTGAATCATATTCACCTCCTCTATCCGATCTAACTCTTTTTATTGTTTTAGATAATTGATTTTCAATTTCAGCTCTATATGTCTTAAACATGCCCATTGTTTCATCTTTAGAACGAAGTAAGTAAACATAACAATATCTACTACTATCATCTATAAATGTAGCAAAGTATTTCTTTCCACTCTTGTTGGAGTTAGTTTTGAATTACATAAGTCGGTATGAATTAAGTCTAGTAGTTCATTTATTCTATCTACGGATTTAAATGGCTTTCTAGCAAATTTTGATTCTACACATGTTGCACATTTATATGACTTGTCAATTTCAAATTTAGGCAACAATCCAAGATTCATCATTTTATGTAAGTATTTGAAATTCACATATCCTAGTCTAGAATGCTACAATGAACATAACTCAAAAATATAAGAAGATGCTATAGCATTCTCATTAATAATAATTTTCGGAGTACAATTGATCTTGAAGAGTCCTTCATTGAGGTAACCCTTCCCTACATACATTCCTCCTTTAGTTAATACAAACTTATCGGATTCGAAAACAAGCTTGAATCCTTTCTTACTAAGCATAGGACCCGAAACCAAATTCTTTCGAATTTCGGGAACATGCAATACATTTAAAAGCGTCATTACTTTTCTGGAAGTGAACTTTATAACCACATTGCCTTTGCCTTCAACAGTCACAACCGCGACACTTCCCATATAAAGCCTCTCTCTACCATCCGACTTTGTGCAGATAGAAAACACGTTTCTATCCCCACAAATGTGTTTAGTAGCCCCAGTATCCATCCACCAACCTTTTGACTAGGTTGTAACACAAGACTCCATGATTATCACCACAAGATCGTCGATGTCCATCATGTTAGCTTGGTTAGGCTTCTTGTTCCCATTTGGTCCTTTCTTATGACGACATTCGCTAGCACGATGTCCGGGTATTCCACATACCCAACAATTCCCTTTTATCTTCTTGGGACCTCGGTCCTTAGACCCATTGTATGTAGACTTCCTTTTTCCTCCCTTATTCTTAAACTTAGAAGTGGGTTTTAATGACTCACCTTCAACGAGATTAGCTTTTAGTTCCGAAGTACCATGCTTTCCCTTTTTGTCTCCCTTACGATTATCTTCTTCAATTCTCAAACGGACCACCAAATCCTCCATCGAAAGTTCCTTACGCTTGTGCTTGAGAGAGCTTTTGAATTCTTTCCACAAAGGCGGCAACTTCTCAATTATGGATGCCACTTGAAATGGTTCACTAATTGTCATCCCCTCTAAGATGATTTGATTGATGATCATTTGAATCTCTTCCAATTGGTTGACCACCAGAGTTGAGTCCACCATTTTAAAATCTAAAAATCTGCCCACAATGAACTTCTCTGTACCGGCATCAGGTCTTGTATTTTTTCTCCAAGGATTCCCATAATTCTTTGGCGGTAGTGATAGTCGAATAGACGTTATAGAGAACAACTTCCAGCCCATTTAGGATGTAATTAGGACATAGAAAATTGAAATGGTTCCATGCTTCCAATGCGGCTTGTTGTTCCTTTGATGGATTTTCGGTAGGAACCACCGGTTTCTCTTGTTGTAGAATGTGAGCAAGATTGGGGGTTGTGAGATAGAAGAGCATCATCATTTGCCATCGTTTGAAGTCTTCTCCCTTGAAATTTTCGGGCTTCTCAGCATGCGTAGTCTTCATAATAGTTGTAGTAGAAATAGATTCTTCGGCCATTACTCCAACTAAATAAACTTGTTTTTCGATTGTTGGTTTCAATGTATAAGAAACTTCAAACAAACAGTGACTAAACTTAAGATTGAAGTAGGAATGAATACGTTGTCCGAAAAACAAGTTTACGTCCCACACACCGTTGTTTTGTGGACTAAGACGTCTTGTTCTTGAGGATACTACGATCTAACAAATGAAGTACAACAAACTTCAATTGTTCTGCAGAACTATATGTATATAAATTGCTTTCTTTGACTCTAGAAAAGATGAAGAAGAGAAGAGATAAAAATCTATAAAAACTTATATCAAACTATCTATCTATATTGTATATATAGAGGTGTCTATTGGGTAAGAGATGCTTCTCTACACAAATAGTTGTGTCCCCACACCTTTACCCTAAGTATGTAACTGTATATACACGTTTATCAGCCATTAGAGTAGTAGAAGTTCAACCAAATTTGAAAATTTTATATGAAAATTTGTGACTTTTCACAAACAGGTCCAGGTAGACCGATCGAACAGGGCCGGTTGACCGGTCGAATGCCCCTCTGCAAGAAATTTGCTTAAACTTCTTATAGCCGTTGATCCGGTCGACCAGTCGAAGGGACCCAGTCGACCGGTCGAAAACCCCTCTGCTAGGATCTTGAAACTTAGTGTTCCAAGCTTTTCCAGAAGCATTGAGCCCGGTCCATAGCGATCCTAATGATCCCCTTGAGCTTACATAAGCTCCCATTCACACTCCGAATCTAACAGTTATACGTCAACGACCAGAGGTATTGGCGGAGTCCTTAGTGAAGCTGAGCAATCGACCGGAGGTATTGGCGGAGTTAGTGTCTTCAACCAATCGACCAGAGGTATTGACTAATCGACCAGAGATTTGTACTAGTTAGGACAAACAGTGAAATTATCACATAACATGATTATGCTGATACGGTGTGACGCCCCAATAACAAATGTGTAGCTCATATTTTCACGTGGACTTGACAAATAATTGATGATTTTAAGTAAAACATGCAAGACTTGTCATGTGCCCCTATTTTTAAAGGTCACATGACCTTATGTTATTGGATGTCACATGAGGTAACGTTTTAACGTGATGTGTACGACGATGTCAGTAAATAACTTCTCATTAATTAGGCCAGTTTGGAGACTGAAATAATAAACACCATATTACAATTTACATGTTTAGAACAAATGCTTTGTAAGTAGATAGAACTAGTCGAAAACTCATGCTATGCACGGGCTACAAGCTACATGAGTTCAATGCCAAAAGAATACATCTCTTAACTTAACAACTAAACTTCATATTTCAAAATGGATGAATTTTATAATATAAAAAAAGTGGTTTTAACAATATCCAAAGACACCAACTGGGGAAGTTGAAAGTTGTTTCTATAAATCCATACAACGTGCAACAAATAGGGGTGGATCAATAATAATTTTCATGTGTTTTTGTTTTTTCTATTTTGTTCTTCCCAAACACAACATAAAATACATCCATCTCGAATGGCTGAAACTTCCTCCAAAATTAAAATAAATCCAATGATCTCCACAATAAAGTAAAATAAGCATTACAAAAGTCACTATTTAGAACACATTATGTGGTGGTATATATGACGACAATACCACATGAATTTGGTACATGTTAACAAAGCATTAGCAGACACAATTTACAAATCAAAATGAGCCTGAAGACTAACACAAGGTGGAAAAAATTACATATCTTCTAGCAGTCTTTCTCTGAGTGTTATCCTAATTACGATAATTGTGAACTCTCCAAACCAACCCAAAAATCCCTATTTTGACATTGGTGTAACCAAGGGATACCCTTGGTCACTAAGTCCGGCAATTTCTTGGTGCAGGAGGTTGTTAGGTCCCAATTTGATGTAGATATGCTACATTTGAGAGAACGTGAAATACTTCTTGTCCCATGTGAACTATTTAATCAATCAGCAGTAGCATATTATTTACATTTCCTAAGGATTAGAACACCCAATGCAATCCAACGCAACCTAGGATAAACATGTAACATCAGCATACGAGGCATAGAACAATAAAAACTAAGAAAAACAAAGTGAACAAAGTAACATCGCAACAATTAACTGTTGAATGTAGGAAGAAATTTCATGATTGTTGTAGACACCCCAATTTTGCCCAAATTAAAAAAAAAAAAAAAAGAAAAGAAAAGAAAAAAGAAAAAATGTTTGTTCTTGTCAAAAAAAAAAAGAATTCAAAAAAATGCAAATTCATTTCAAGGTCAAGATCAGAAGTTTTGCAAAAAATCACGATCAAAAACCAACATAGCTGTGTGGACTATCCACACCTAATAACTTCTCACCCACCACAAGCTCAGTGGAAACACTCTTGATGGAGTCTAACAAAAAAAAAGAGCAAAAAAAAATCATACGGTGAAAGAAAAAAAAAAAAAAAAGAAAGCACTAAGCAAAAAAATAAAAATAAAAACACAAAAAGAAAGCACTAAAGAAAAAGATAATAAAAAAACAAGCAAAAAGAAAAAACCACAATGCTCGGTGGAAAGACAAGAAAAGAACAAAAAAAAAAAAAAAAAAAAGAGCTTTGGTTGGGTCTCCTTTAGTTAGTGGAGTGCTCCAATACTAAAAGAAATTTTAAAAAAAGAAAAAAAATATATCTTGTTTGGCTAATAATGCCAATTGCAAACCATTCAACAAAGGGGGGGAGTAGCAGCCTCTCTCCCCTCTAAGGCCTTGTTTGGCCCTCCCTCATTTCTCCTTTCTCCATCTACATCCTCCTCACTACACCATTGAAGCACAAAATAGCCCCCTACTTGCCAAAGTCCACTGCTGTGATAATGATAAAAAAATTCACCATGAATTCATTTTTGGTTCAAATCAAATGCAACCAATTGGAGAGTGTTCCTAACTCGATGATAGCTTCCTATGATTTTTCTCAGAATTTACAAAATCGTATGACCCATTCTCAAAGCATAAACACACAAGGCATACAATCTGTTAGAAACATCATAGCAGGCTTGCTTAATAATGTCCTCCTTTTGGACACTTTAAAGATTTTGTTTTGCTCTATTGTTATTTTTCTCATTAATCTTATCTTCATACCTATCTCTACGAATTTTTCCAGATTTGTGAAAAATAATTAAATTTTTGTACAAATTCATTTACTTTCGGCAGACAGTTCAGTCCTTGATTCTGAGGAAGGGTGCTTCTAAATTCAATTTCTCCCAATTTATAAGAGACATTGCAAAACGGTTTTCTCCCATGGAAACTATACTCATTTGGGAGCCTTCCCTCAAAATTTCATAAAATTAGAAGCGCCGAGACCCCTCCGTTCCATTTTTGGAATACTCAACTCAAATCTGCCAAAAAACTGAAAGAAAAAAAAAAAAAAAAACAAAACAAAACAAAAAAAAAATTTCTTTTACCAAATACTCCTAACTTATCAAGTTTCTCAATAACATTGATAAAAAAATAAATTCGAACATCACACTTTTCAATAAACATGGGCACCGTCCCTTACTTCCGGTATATAAAAAAAAACAAAAAGAAAAAAAATGGACTTTCTCTAAATAAAATTCCAATGCCACATTTGCTTGGAATCTGCAAACTGCACAGGTGAGACAGGTAAGTGTTCACACTCTTAATGAGCACTGACCCTTACTTCCGGACATTTTTCAATCATTTGGGCACCGACCCTTACTTTCGGCATAAAAATAAAAATACAAAAAAAATTCTCTTTTCTTTTCTTTCTTTTGGGCACCGACCCTTACTTCCAGTACATTTTTCAGTCATTTGGGCACAGATCTATATTTCCGGCATAGGAATAAAAGCACAGGAAAAAAAATTAAAATAAATAGAAAAGTACAAAAAAAAATGCATCATTCTCCATTCACTTGCATAATCTCATTTCAATCTCAATCACTTTCCAAAGGTTAAAGTCTAGGACTAAACCGTATAGGTTAAAGTTCCTAGCGACACCGACTCTTTCTCAAATCATTACATCACACGCGCACGGTCAAACGTGACCATTCTTTTTTAAAATCACATGCATACACTTACACACAGGTCAGAACTACATTTGGCCTGATTCCCTCCTCGGGATACGTAAGCAACTCTCAAAGAGTGCGGCCATACCCATCACTATTTTCCGTCTTCTTTCACTTTCTAAAAAATAAATATATATATAATTTTTTTTTTCAATCAAAATGCCCTATTTAATAAAAATCACTAAAACTGGCAACCGTGTTGGCATGGATGTTCGAGGGTGCCTAATACCTTCCATCGACATAATCGAGTCCCTGAACCCATCTCAAAATCTCTAGTTTTTGCATGGCTATTCAGAGTCACACCTTTAAAGGGCCCACTTTTCTCAAAACTTTTTTTCAAAAGTCAAAGATAAATTACTTTAATTGTCTTTACACGAGCCCTAACACCCCAAATGTTAGGTGGCAACTCTGAACATTTCAAATAGGCCCTACCATACTCTTTTCACCATTCCCAATAAAAATCAAGTCGCAATTCACCCACTCTCAGGAAGTCGGGCCCACACCGACAGCCTGACGCTCCGAGGGCGCGGGCGTGACTGCTGGCGACTCTACTGGGGAAAACACTTAAAGAAGACTCATACCATCACTTTAGTGATTTTTGTTATGATGGGGCATTTCTTTTGTACTAACAATTTTTTTTATTCCACCTTTTCTTTGTAAATTCATATTCTTTTGCACAGGTGTTCGCGACTCAGGCTGAAATAAAATGCCAAAATTGCAAAGGCCAATGCCACACATTACTGTTATACACACTACACACTTGTATCAAGCATGACATAACCTGGTTCTGAAACTGAAACCCTTTAAGATTAGATAGCAGGTTTAGTAAGTGGCATGGCCGTTGCGGTAGTACCATCGGTACCAGTACCGAAAGTTCCTCCGCTCGAAACCACCAACCTGAGAAGGTGCTACGGCACCGGAGGTTTGAAGGTTCGGGAACTGGACCTAAATAAGTCTACATTAGACGTCAACCTCTCCACATAGTCGCACTCTGGACGTGTGCATTCAAAACCTTTCAAAATACAAAACGGCGCCGATAGGCTGTCCAATTCTTTTCTATCATCCTCTTATATGAACTGGGACGGAAAAACTTTTCAAAAATAATAAACGGAGCTGACAAGCTACTGGATCCTTCTCTGTCTTCCCCCTGTACTTTTTACAAACTAGGGACGGAAAAACTTTTCAAACTCAAAACGGCGCAAAAAGGCTGCGCATTCTTACTCATCCTATCCTTACATTTTAACAAGGGTGGATGTGTTAGGAAACTGCGTTCCCAGAATCCGTTGACAGTGTGTATAAGTTGGAACTGCAAAAAATTTCGTGAAATCTATAATAACCCTACAAGGGCGGAACTAGCGTTACCTTGAACTGCAAAAACGGATTGCTGTAGTAGACGAATCGAGAACACGGGCTCGATAACAGCTCACGATCTTCTACCGTATTCCTTTGCTGCCAGAATATCAAACTGAGTGTGGGCTCTTTCGAAATCCTTTATGTTTTCTGCTATTCCCTCTTTACGTTCTATTTTCTATTCCCAGTTATAACACTCTCTTTGATTGCTGTGACGATTCAATCCCGATCACATTGATTCGACAAAGATGTGTTCGTCAGGAGGACTAAACGATCTCCGATTTACTTGAATTTTTTTACAGCAGCTCCGTCTCGACGTCAGGAACGTTGTGTAAAAAATTCAGCAACTTTTGATCAGTATCGAGAGTCCGAAGCTCTTTTAGTGAGCGTTGTCCGACGCTAGCAATCTTCACTCCTATGTCTCTTGAATGCTCACAGAGACTAGGGTTTGGTGGAAACCCTTCTAGAAGAAAGCTAGGAGGTTAAGGGAAGCTTAGAATATGAAATCATGCAACCTGAGAGAAGAGCCAAGGCAGCATATATATAGGCTATGATAGGGACCATAAGAAGTCAATAAGAAATAGGCTTCCTTATGGAATTAGGAAACCCTAATTCGAACTGAATCAGATTCCTATTTCCATAAATTATAATTCATACCACTAAAGAATTATAATTGCACTCCTACCCTTATCTCAAAAATATATTTCGAGCTCCATGTTATTAAATGCTCATTATCTTCCCATGTTAAGATTACAGATATCCATTAATTAAATATAATTACTGACAATCATATTTAATTAATTTCTTAAAATTCCTTGAGATCCTCTGTTTAACTTATCTGATATGTCGGATACAAAATCCACCTGCAGGGTTTGACATAATCAAAACTTATAAGCTTTCTCAAGGGGATATCATCAATCCCAAAATTGAGACATGGATTCCATCATTAATTAATATCCATCACACAATTAATATTGCCACCCAATCTAATGAGATATTGACCCATTTAAGGATCTCACCCTTTTAGGGATCAAAGTATAAATATCAAATATACGTGTCCATAAAATAACTTAGGATTTAGAGCATAAGCACTCATAATAGTCATGAGGTATTAATTATCTTATAAGTCAGTATAAAGATAATTACCCCAAGTCAGTCCCGTTTAATACACAAAATGCACCAGCATAGTGAGTTAAAACTATACCATTTTCCGTAGTCAAGACAAACCTACTACAACACCATGCTGCAGTCCTACCGATGTTGTGTCCAATCCCATCTAAGACTGTAAACCAAAATCTTACATTCTAGTATATCTGATGGCCTGATCTTCCGTGTGTAAGCCGAACTCTACACACCAAACCACCTACTATATAGAATGAGAGACACACATGCATAATATTAAATAAATAATATAATACAAACATTGCCCACACAGATTCTCATAAAAATGGAATAACTGATTTTATTGAATGAATAATAAATCAACTACATAAAGCATGGCTTTTAGTATATATCCCTAACAGGATGCACTTTTTCAAAACTTCATAACGGCGCCAAAGGGCTGCCCATTCTCACTTATCCTCTCCTTACATTTTAACAAGGATGGATACACTTTTCCAAAACTTCATAATGACACCGAAAGGCTGCTAGACTTTTTCCAAACTCGTTCTCACCTTTCAAAGCAAAAATGAAACTCCCCAAGGCCAAATCCACTTTTCCAAGACATTTGGTGACGCCAAAAGGTTATCCAGATTCATCTCATACCTTGGGAACACACATCACACTGGGACAGTACTCTCTCATCTCTAATGAGTCACTGGGAGAAGAAACCCTGTTTCTTTTCTTTAAAGCGACTTACTAACTTTACGTCTACCTCTACTTCTTCTGACTTCCACTACAGGTACACTTCTGGTAGAAGTCAACATGGGAAGCTTCTATACGCTCAGCCTACTCTCGGCATCATCAACTTCTCTATGGATTGAGAAAGTCCGAATGGACAACCATCTAAACAACTCTGAATTTTGAAACCAAATATGTCCAAGCGTCAAGCCTGAGCAAGGCTGGATGACAAAATCCGAGGAGATCAATTCCGAGCAGTACCTGTGCATTTGTGATTGTTCGAACCCTCAAGCTGCTGAACCAATAGGCCTACTTCTACCCATATACATCCACAAGCCTTTGGTCATCTCCAAGACGACCCTCGCAAAAGACCAAATCTCCACCCACTGCCCAGAATGCCACTCCTTATGAGGCATCAAAATGCCACACATGGACAGTTTCTCCATTACTGAATATATGCATTGTCTACTTTATGTAAATACATACATTTCTTAACCAAAAAAACAAATATATAAATAAATAAATAAAAATAAAAAACTTTCTTCATCATTCAATAATTATCATCTTGCTCTAAAATCTCATGATTCATTGGATATGACTGTCTTGTAACTTGTTGAAGGCAATTTGGACATCGCATTAGACTTTTGGACGCGACACATGTCCGATCACCATGCAATCACAGTCCATGACAGAACATGCCAAAAAAGCTTCAAGTCTATAATTGATCATTACAGTATCTTACATTGCTCATCATCGCAAGTGCATACTACTCTCCAACTGCTGTAGTATATGGACAACACACTCTCAAGGGCAAGAATACCTCAGATCCAAACTCAAGGCATGTCACACATCGATCAGATATTAACTGGGACAGCCTATTGCTCCTCATGACATTGCACATTCTTATGTTGCACATATATGATTTCTAAAATCTAACTAGACTTGTGTCGAAATGATGAGAGGCAATCATTTTAGCTATCCAAACACTATTATCCACTTGCTAGGCCAGTTGACCCATACAATGAAAATTTTTCCTCAAATTCAACCCCCCCCCCCCAAGAGGATCACCCCCCACACTGGGGCAATGCAAAAAAAAAAAAAAAAGAAAAGAAAAGAAAAGAAGAAAAGCTCGAAAAAAAAAACAAGGAAAAAGATAGTTCAGTACAGAAGCTGGAAACAAATCCACCAAATATTATCCGACTTGGATACTCACTTCGAAATGGGGCAATTCTTCCCCAAGTCACATTCTCACTCAGCATTGCTCACCCCATACTAGATTGGGGTAGAAAAAAGCAAAAAAAAAAAAAAAAAAAAAAAGAAAAAGAAAAGCTCAAAAAAAAATAGCAAAAGAGAGCTCAAGACAGAAACTGGAAACAAATCCATAAAAAATATTATCCGACTTGGATACTCACTTCGAACTCGGGCAATTCTTCCCCAAGCCGCATTTCACTCGGCAAATACTCGTCCCATACTAGACTGGGGCAGGCAAAAGAAAAAAAAAACAGAGCTTACGGTGATCTCAGGCATTCCAGTCAACCTTTCAAAAAAAAAAACTTTGAACCTTCATGCGATCCTTCATTTCTTAACCCATGAACCTGGCCTACAATACAACCCACTGAAAGTCCACTTTGATTGACACAAGTGTTGTTGGATTCATTAAATCATACTTTTGCATCACTCAAAGACATGGCCATCACATACTGTCAATCTCAAGATAGTCCGACAGGCGTAGTGAAAACCTAAAAAAAAAAAAAGGCATTACAAGTGAAAATCAAGACTGGAAAAACTGTCGACCCAGCAAATACAAACAAGGACTGAACATTGCCGAATACTGGGGCACTAAGCCCATAAAGTCAAGATTTGTTGTCTTCTAGTGTTCCAACAATCAACAAGACTACAATATCCACTAACCTATGAACATTCTTTTGCAGATGACAAACTCATACATCAAACACTTTTGTAAATACTCTGTACATAGCATAACATCGCATTCAAAAAAATTACAATATAGCAGAAAATGCATATCTTTTTAAACAGGGGCAACTGGTCCTGAGACTAGCATCATTCTTATAAGGAGAGCACTCACCTCTGGCCCAACATACTTCCAAAAGCAAGCCTCACCTCTAGCCCAACATGCTTCCAAAAGCCTCACCGCTGGTCCAACATACTTCTAAAAGCATAACCACTCGCCCAACATAGCTCCAAAAGCCTCACTACTGGCCTAACCTTTTTCCAACCCACTTCATACAGCCTTTGCTCAGACTCCAACTCTGCAGCAACCCTTCAGCTCAGATCTACATGTCAAATCAACCTCCCTCTACGGATCATCAAGAAGTATGCCCCGTACTCTGGATCACCAAGCCCACGTCCTCAGCACAGGAGTGAGTCCGTCAAGGGGTATCCTATTCACAATCTCACTATTGGGAATGAGTCCGTCAAGTGGCATCCCGTTCACATCTTTAGCACAGGAGTGAGTCTATCAAGGGGCATCCTATTCACAATCTCACTATTGGGAATGAGTCTCTCAAGTGGCATCTCGTTGACATCTTCATCACAGGAGTGAGTCTGTCAAGGGGCATCCTGTTCAAAATCTCACTATCGGGAATGAGTCCGTCAAGTGGCATCCCGTTTACATCTTTAGCACAGGAGTGAGTCCGTCGATGGGCATCCTGTTCACAATCTCACTATCGGGAATGAGTCCGTCAAGTGGAGTCCCATTTACATCCTCAGCACATGAGTGAGTCCGTCAAGGGGCATCCTGTTCACAATCTCACTATCGAGATTGAGTCCGTCAAGTGGCATCCCATTTACATCCTCAGCACAGGAGTGAGTCCGTCAAGGGGCATCTTGTTCACAATCTCACTATCAGGTATGAGTCCGTCAAGTGGCGTCCCATTTACATCTTTAGCACATGAGTAAGTCTGTCAAGGGGCATCCTGTTCACAATCTCACTATCGGGAATGAGTCCATCAAGTGGCGTTCTGTTTACTTCCTTAGCACATGAGTGAGTCCGTCAAGAGGCATCATGTTCACAATCTCACTGTTGGGAATGAGTCCATCAAGTGGCATCCGGTTCACATCTTCAGCTCACGAGTAAGTCCGTCAAGGGGCATCCTGTTCACAATCTCACTATTGAGAATGAGTCCGTCAAGTGGCATCTCGTTCACATCTTTAAGCTCAGGAGTGAGTCCGTCAAGAGGCATCCTGTTTACCATCTCACTATCTGGAATGAATCCGTCAAGTGGCATCCGGTTCACATCTTTAGCTCAGGAGTGAGTCCGTCAAGAGGTATCATGTTCATAATCTCACAATCGGGAATGAGTCCGTCAAGAGGCATCTTGTTCACCATCTCACTATCAGGAATGAGTCCGTCAAGTGGCGTCTCGTTCACATCTTTAAGCTCAGGAGTGAGTCCGTCAAGAGACATCCTGTTCACAATATCGTCGTCGGGAATAAGTCCGTCCAGTGGCATCTCATTATCATCAACATCAACCTCAGTTTAGGATTACGGGGCTTCGCACTTCCTGGCTACATCCCTCTTTCCCCATCATCACGAACTACGCACGGTCTGATTCTCCCGATGGGAGATACGTAGGCAGCTCAACGAGCTCGACCATACCCTTACTTTACTACATTCTCGGTTAAAGTTTGAGATCATGCGATTAAGAACTTCTCGACTATACCCTTCTGTTCGATTCTCATATGAATCCCCAGTAGAGTCATCTGCCCAATCTGGTAATGCTCTCAATCCCCAGCGGAGCTATTTGCCCAATCTGGCAATACTCCCAATTCCCAGCTACCCACCTTAGCACACCACTCACTTGCCTACTCTGGCACATCACTTCACTCTTCACCAATCATGGTGTCACTCGCTTGAACTACGCTCGATGTAATTTTTCTCCACATAAGATGCGTGGGCATCTCAAACAGACTTTGAGATCAGATGTATTCTTGTACATACTTCTCAAAGAAAAAAAATATCAAAAAAAATAGATGAGGCAAAAATGGGTGTCTCCTTATCTTTGTCACGATTTGCTTTGCAAAACATGACAAAGAGGGGCAGCTGTAGACACCCCATTTTTGCCCAAATAAAAAAAATAAAAATAAAATAAAATAAGAAAGAGAGAATCAATGTTTGTTTTTGCCAAAAAAAAAATGATTTAAAAAAATGCAAATTCATTTCAAGGTCAAGATCAGAAGTTTTGCAAAAAATCACGATATGTAATACCCGCAATTTCGTAATAAAATGAGTCGCCGTATTGTACTCATAATTATTTTTTTCAGTATTATTAAATTTGTAATTCCAGAGATTTAAACACGTGCGTAGCTAACTATGCAGTAGCTTAGACTGTAAGTTTCAACCTCGGACTGACTCGGCATGCGATTCTGTAAAATCTGTCCGAGAATGAGACTGCATTGCACGTTAACCTAAGCGACGACTAAAAACCTACACTTATGGAAATATTGGTACATATGGGAATCAACCTAAATATGGCATGTACTAACCTAAGCCTCCCTTTACCCACTGGATACCTAACCTACCCAAACTAACCCTCATGACCCGCCGGATTTTACCCCCCACCTTCCAACCGCCGGCTACACACACACCCTAAGATGCCACTCACATCACACTCCTCTCAATCCCATCTCATCCAAACAGATACACAAATCTGGGTAGATATACGCATGTGTGTATAATGTGGCTATATATGAGAGTTGAGAGTGAGAGAGAGTTACCGAGAGAGTTAGAGAGTGAGAGAACCATACACACACACACCCTCCTATCCCTCTCTGCCTCACCATATACATACAGGCGCAGAAAGAGAAGGAAGAAGAAGTTTGAGTGAGAGAGAGAGAGAGAGCTCGTCGGAGTATTGAGGAAGAAAGAGAGAGAACCGAGGCTTGGTAACACCCCTTCCCCCTCATTTTAATTTTTGTACATTCCATACACTCATACACACTCACACACCCTTCCTAGACCCTCACAAGCAGACCAAACAGAGCCTAAGGCTCTTAACAAGCTCTGATCACCATTAAAGCTCCTCACCGGGGCTCAAATAGTGAAACCCAACCATACCTCTTAAAAACCATACTAAGCAGACCCTAATAGGTCCCTCATACCACCATAAGATCAGTTTTTAAATTGGGACTCGTTTGGCCAACCATGCAGGCCGTTATACTCCATAAACCGAAAAAGAATAATTCAGTAGTGGGAGCCTTAAATGAATAAACCATGAACCCAGCTCCTAGTATGTGATTAAGGGCCCCAAACCGGTCATTTTCCCGTTGGTTTGAACCATTTACATAAAGAAACAAGCAAGTTATGAGGTTTTGAAGTTTTTCGGCCAAATCAGGGCTCGCCGGCGGCGAGCCAGTCGCCGGAGAAGAAATGACCCGTTGGGTCTTCGGGTTATATCGTTTACCCGATTGGGTCGGGTCTTGGGTCATGGGTTTGGGTTTAGTTGTTTGTTTAAATGGTTAGTGGGTTCGGGTTATAATAAATAAATGGTAGCGGGTCGGATCTTTTAAGTTGGATCAGGCCTTGTGTGTAAGTGGGTAACCCGTGAATACGGGCCGGATATGGGTTAACCCGCGGGTTTTCTGTTAATTATAATTAATTGTTTTTATGTCCTTAATTAACCTGTTAATCCTAATTAGGGTTTTATTTATCTATTGTTAATAATTTAGTATTCTGTTAATCAAGATTTGTGTATTAATAATCTGTTTTATATGGCTAATTATTCTGTTTAACTTAATTAGTGTTATAACAATATGTTTTAGTAATAATTAGTACATATTAATTTATTGGGCGGGGGGGAAAAGATTTATTGGGCGGTGGTGAGTGGGTAAGGGGTGCTGTAACTTGTTTTTTGACCGTTGGATGCGTAGATCTAAGGGTAGAAAGTAGATGTGTAGTGAATAAGGGCTAAGATTCAAAGTTGAGCAAATGGAGAACTCTTAGCCCTTGAATCAATTTTTTTTTTTAGACCCACACCGTTGCCCAATATAAGATAGATATAATAGATTGGGTCAACATGGACGCGGTTTGTGACAAGAAGTAATTTAAGCCCATGGTAAACAAGAGTTGGCCCATAAAGAGTTTAAAACCAATAAAAAGCGCGACATAATTGCTGAGGGTCTTCCAAAGCTAGGCCTGTTTAGCTGAAAATTGGAGGTGTTTAATCTGGGTTGGGCTAAGGTTGAATTCGGCCCATAGTTATAGTCCATTTGATCAGAACTTTAAGGGTCTGTTTATGCGTCTATGAATTTGAATAAAATCATTCATGATTTACCAAGCATTTTAGAATAGAAATCTACTATAAGATCATTTAGGAAATTAGACAAACTCAATGCATTTCTCTATATGTGGTATTTCCTATATACTATTGTGATGATATAATTTAGGGTAAATATCACCTAAACCCCCTGAGGTATGTTCTAAATCACACCCAGACCCCCTCACATTTCAATAATATCACCTACCCCCCTGAGGTTTGAAGCGCGAATCACCTAGACCCCCTCCGTCAATTTGCCGTTTAAAAAATCATAGACTGACATAAATAAACACAAAAACAACCCCTGAAAATTTTGGTCCTTGTGTTATTTTAGTCTCTGTAGTTTCAATTGGGTCAATCTGGGCCTTAAAGTTTTAATTTGAAGTAATTTAATCTAAATGTTCAATTCTGTATCCCGATATTGTAAGTATCAAGAATCTGGGTCATTATATGACAACAAAGAAATATAAGCCCGTGATAATCCTAAACCAGAATCGGCCCATAAAAGTGCCGCATGATTGCTATGGGCCTCTGACCAAAAAAAGGATTGCTATGGGCCTTCCATAGCTAGGCCTGTTTAGGTAAAAATTTGGACACGTTTAATTTGGGCTGGGTTAAGGTTGATCCAAATCGCCCACGGCTGTGACAAGGATAGTAGTCTATCAGAACTTAAGGCTTTGTCTAGTTTTATGAATTTCACAAGGGAAATAAAAACCTGAGCCCTAGAATTTTTTCTTGCTTTTTTTTTTCTTTTTTTTTTTTCTCTTTTTATCTTTCAATCTTTAATATTAAATAAATGAGGGAAAATGACTAACAATATTCTGAATGTTTAAATCATTCCCTAATTTAATTTCTTTTCATTTTTTTTCCTCGTTGTGTTCCTTATTAACCAACAAAGAAAAATGCATTCCTTCATATTTATCGTTCTTTTTTCTTAGTAAATCCAAGAACTAAACCAAGACTAAAGGAATGCACGATGTCATTTTGAAGGACAAACTTCTCTGATCAGCTTATCACACCCCAGCCCCTAGCTAACAGTTTCATCAACAAAAAAAAACACACAGTTTTCCAAAACACGAAGCTTTTCCATCATCGGTGCGAGTTTTACTTTTACCGAGGCAATTAGTTGTACGTTGATTACCAGATTGTTTAGTGAATTTGAACCACCAACCAGAGTCAGTGGTATTGGCGGGGGAGTTTACTGTAGTGTCTTCAACAGTAGCGATTTCTTCATCAGCATCGAAATACTCTTCGTTGTCGGAGATTTCCATAACGTGAATTTCATTAACTAAATCATCGACAGCACTGGAATTAACATGAGGACCACCGGCGGCATCGGCAAGAATGACTGGTTCTGGAACTAGTTGTTCTAGAACAGCTTCACACCCTCTCTCAATAATATTTCTCAAACACAGTATTATAACAACAAAACCGTAGGTCGCAAACAGGGGCGGATCTAGGAATTTCGCCCATGGGCTATCTTTTACGTGTTACAAGACATAAATAGGTTTTTCATATTTGATGATAAAAGAGATATGAAGAAGTGGAGAAAGCACATAATATGCACTTTTTACTACTCGGTCAATAATCTGCATAATTCTTCAAAGTATGGTTTTTTTTTTCTTGACAAACCTTATAATTCTTGAATAATTTTGATGAATGCCACCCTACTTATAAATGATAGTTAGTACGATCAATGACCAGGATTAATATAAGAGAAACTCATGATAATATTTTAGAAGTTTTGGAACTCCTAATAAAGTAATCTTTCTAGAAGGTTACCCTACTTATAATATTCTGTACAAGTCTCTAAAAGACTCTAGAGAATTCAATGATTCTCTTTAAATCTAGGGAGTTTCGAGCATTATGTACAAGTCTATGCAAAGCCATCTACAACACAATAAAAGTTCCTTAAAGTTTTGTTTGGTTTTTTTTTTTGGTTGTTTGGTTTTTTTTTTTTTTTTTCGGACAAAGAGAATTCCCTAATTTAATTACCATAACACAACCCTTAAACCTCTTTGGTGGTCAGGATAAGAGACATATAACTTTTATCCCATCGGGCGTTTGGTGATGACATTGGAATGGATAAAATAGTCCTGAATTAGATTTTTATCACATGGAGAGTGCAATAACTCTAAGGTATTAGGTAGGATTAGAAGTTTGAGATAACTTCTTGGGACAGAAAAACTAAAGATCTCTTTTTTTCCTTTCTTTTTAATATCCTTTTTTTTCTGCTTTTTCATTCTCAGATCTGTTTTGTTTTTTTCCATGTCTTTTTTTTTTCATTTTCGGATCTGGTTTTTTTTTTTTAAGATCCTTTTTTCCCCTTTCGATCTATTTTTTTTCTAGTCCTTTTTTTTTTGTTCTTTTTCATTTTCAAATCTCTTTCTTTTTTTTTTCTTTTTTTTTTTTTTGGTTTTGGATTTGCAATTTTTTTGGTATTAAAAAGCAATACTTTAGTTATTATCTGGAACGTTTATCCGAGCACCGTTTCAAACACAAGACACCATAATAGCTTATCAGATAGAATTACTATCATATCCGATCTATCCTATCCTATCTACCAGTTTTATCCGGCTGCCAAACTTAAGGGGGGCTTGGGCCCCTCTTGCCCCTACATAGATCTGCCCCTGGTCGCTAACATCTGCAACAACAAATTTCATCCCTCACTTGCCTTCTCTGCCAATTGTCCTACAACAAAACTTAGAACTCCGGTGTCTCTTTTAGGTAGAGCTATTGCATTGAAATAGAGCACCGAAACACTGGTAAGCAACATTATAGGCCAACCGTATTTGCTTTCAGCCCATGTGAAATTCCCTATCTTAGAAACTACCACCATCACCACCATTGCACCAATGGAATCCGACACTACACCGCCACCATTTTTTCTGAATTTCCATCGCCGAATTCGATCATTCTTCAATGTCATCCAAATGAACACTGGAATTGTAGTTCCGGTGATCACTCCAGCAAACACAAACCGGATGTCATTTTTGGCATGGACAGGCGTCGACTTTGACGTCGACGGCGCTTCACTGCTCATGGCAATGAACAGAGCACAGAGTATAATCGAGGAACAACCTACGACTCCCCAAATTCTACTTCTCTGTGCAAGATACATGTTCAGTATCCCTCTCTCTCTCTCTCTCTAAAACAGCTCTCTTTCTCTCTCTCTCTAAAACATTCAAATTCGCTCACATTTATAAGTCAATTTGGTTTTGCATTCCCGCACTATTTAAAATTTAAAATTCAAATTCTTGCATCTAGTTTCGACGAGTGTGAGTTGTCATCAGCATAAATTGAACGCAGAGTTCGTTTTGGACGGGGGGGTTGTGTGGGTGGGTGGTGAGGCAGAGCCGAGTGTGTGTTTTGTTTGGCCGGTGGGACCGGGGGTACTAGATAAAATCTGTACTTGTTTAATTTGGGTTGGGCTAAGAATGATCCAAATGGAAATTCCGCCCACAACTAGCTTAGTCCAAAGCCAGGCCCGCCAATCTGGGATGGGCTACGATTGATCTAAATTGGAAGTTCCGCCCACGACTAGCAGTTCATTTGCTCAGGAATTAAGGCTCTGTTGGTTGTTTAATTTTGTGAGAAAAAAGAAATGGGAAAAGAAAACAAGATTGAAAATTAGCTCTTGTGTATTTTTCTTCATGCTTAAATTAAATAAAACAAATTCTAAAATATAATTGTAATATACGAATAAAGGAAGAGAAATGACTCACAACACTCAAATTTTATATTTTACTTCTCATCTTATTCAATTTTTTTACTTATTTTCCACATAGTTTTTTTTTAACCACATGAAGGAAAATATTTTTCTCTGTATAAAGAAAAAGGAAAGAAAACAAGAACGAAAATTAGTTCCCTCGTGTTTTAGCTTGTGTTTTCTTTCATACTTAGATTATATAAAAAAAAATTTAAATGCAATTGTAGTACATGAATAAACCAGTAATTGCCCGTGCCCGTGGGCACGACGCAAAGAAAAAAGAAAGGATTTGTCTAAACCCGAAATATGCATAAGATTTGCTTTTAACTCTACTCTAAGCCCCAATTCTGTATGAATATCGTTCCCATGTGGTTCATAGAATGCTCAAACCATTGTGGATCTCCCAATAATTTCTAAACAAACTGTTAAGATTTCTCCCTTGTGGTTCAAAAGTAGAGACTTAACCCCCTGTAGTTTGATTGAAGTTAAATTGTTAAGATTTCTCCCAAAACTGATGAAAATTCAAAAATTAGCCCAAAATATTAACACATAACCCTCTTTGTGGGTCAATTTTGGAGTAATGATTGGTGCACATAAAATGTGCACATAAAGTGTGCACATAAATATCTGGGTCATTAATTTCGGTAGGTCTCATGTATGCGGGCATGGACCCCACCAAAATGAATGGCTCAGATCTTTATGTGCAAACTTTATGTGCACATAGCATTACCCTTGATTTTGGGGTTAACCCCCTATGTGGAGCTACTGTTGCCAATTAAGCTACCTATGTGGGGCTAAATTTTAACACTTAAACCCTTTATGGGGCTAATTTGGGAATCTACTAACCAAGTGGGGGCAATTTTGATACTTAAACTCTCTTATGTAGGGCTAATTTTAACACTTAATCCCTATTTGGGGGCTATTTTGAAAAAAAAAATTAGCAGTTTCATTTTAGTCCAAAATCATAAGGGGTTAGCTGTCCACTTTTAAACCACAGGGGGCAAGGATGGTTTAGGGGGAGGCGATCGCCCCCCCTAGATTTGGCAACAAAATACTTAATTATACTAGTATTATTTGAAAATACATGTTAAGTATATACACTAGCCACCGCTAAATGTATTTCTAAATTATTAAGCTCGCCCCCCCTTAGATTTTTTTTTAAAAAAAAACTGATGTGTATATGTAATTTCTGAAAAAGTTTAGTGTGTGTTTATAAATATAAATTCTGAATTTAGTTTACAAATTACTCCATACCTTGTTGATTCAAATAGTTTGTATTTATCCCTAGACTAGATTTCTGGATCCGTCCCTGACAGGAGGTAAAGTGAAAAATGGCCCTAAGAACAGGGGTGGTAAAAATGCATTTAACCCTAGAAGTAAATAACATTGTATTTATGCTCAAGTCTTAGCTGTTGACCTAATTGGTAATCAACCTATTCAAGTCACATTATTATTCTCAAATAATTGTTGTCTCCCAACTTAACTGCACTTTGAATTCTCAAATAATAGTTGTCTCCCAATTAAACTGCACTTTGAATGTAATCTGAGTTCATTCAAAAATCATAAACAAAACAAACTATCAAAAACCATAAAAAGAAAGGGATAATAATAATAATAATAATAATAATAGTAATAATAATATAACACCCGCATTTGTGTTATTGCATTTGCATTACATTGTCATGCATGATAATGTGATGTGGCGTGTCTTATGACACATGTTTGGGTGAGTTTTGACTCACGAGTTGATTTGGGTGTCTGTAGTAGAGAACCCTTTGAAACTGTTGTGATTGAGGATTTATTGTTTGTGAAGTCTCTCCGAGTATGAGACGGTCACTGTGGAACACTTTAAATGTTTATCTGAAAATAAATATTTACCTGTGTATTGCAATATCTGTATTATTTTCTAGCTTAGAATATATTTCTGTTGTTAGATTTAGTATCCTGGTGAGAACGAATGAACACGCTATTAATTTGGTAGGCTAATTAGCAACTTCGGAAACGTCATATAGAAATTCGCGTTATAGCGACCAAACGAAACTTAGTCGAAAACTTTTATAATTTTGAGGTTTCACTCGTAAAGCTATGAATAAGCTGTATAGAAAGTTTCAGAGACTGATTAGGAGTTCGAAAAACTCGTGGGGAGGTAAACGTAATTCCCAATAGTCTTGTCTATATATAGATAGAGATGGATGAGATATTTTTCGTAAGCTTAACCTAAAATTCCAAAAGGGGGCTAGAGGGAGATTTGGTTGCTTCAAGCTTTGCGACGCCAAACGACGACCTTCCGTCAGTCTGTTTTCTCCCATATTTCATATTCGAGCTCCTCGAGGTAAGAGCTTCGTTTTGATACCTATTAGGGCCTATTTGGCTAAGTTTTCCGAAAAGTTATTTTCTAGAATTTTTCATAAAAGTTGATAAATGGAATTTTGATCCATAGGAATCGTACTAGACGGACTTCTGCACGTTCTTTGTGCACGAGTTTTCTTCAGATTGAATTATAGGAGCGTTATTTGGAGGTGAGTGATTCAACTATGTTATTGGAATGATTTCTTGACATGTATTCATGTTTTGTGTGAATAGCATGTATTAATTCTTAAAAGATATCTTGCGTAGTTCATATTGGGCAATTATATTGATAAGTAGGCTCAATAGCACGGTGATATGTTTTGATTACCGCGAGTATGGTGATATGTATTTGAGCATGTTAAGTTGCTTATTTGGGTCAGAAGGAGCACGTGGTCACCGTGCCATTTTGTGGAGCCGATATAGGCATTAAGGTCGCACGATTGAAGAGAAGAATCGTGGGTCTTACCCTTTCGCGTGGACTTATTGGCGAGGAGTCGCGGATTGGGAATATGGACGGGCACGTGAGTCTCCGGCGACTAGTATGAAATGTAGAGATGTGAATGCGGACATGTTGATCATTCATGTGCATATGTTGTTTTATTCACTAAGCTTTAGCTTAAACAAATCAAAATATGTGTGGTTATTCAAATAACCATTGCAGGTGTTAATGCTGGCGAGGAATTGGAGAAGTGAGTACGTGGGTTGGGAGTTCTTTTGGAAGGCAACTTGAATGTTAACCTTGTAGTTTTGGGATCCTAGAAATGTTGTAATAAGAATTTGGTTGTCTTAACCCATGTTTAACTTAGTATGATAGAACGGATCTAGAATGTTGTAATAGACTATAACATGTTGTAATTATTTTTGGTAATGCTTTAATACAGTTAAGATTACTTTGGAGTGCTTTTGGAAGTGTGTGTTTGATCCTTGGTTGAAGTTAGAAAGCTTTTAAACTTGAAATGCTGCAGATTGGGCTGCTGCCAGGGGAGCAGTCGACTGACCCATGCTTCAGTCGACTGGATCCTTGTATCTGTTAGCTACTGCTTCTTTTTATAGCAAAAGCAGTCGACTGGGCCCCGCCTCAGTTGACTGGACCCCGCCTCAGTCGACTGGACCCCAATCTCAGTCGACTGGAATTGCTATTAAACCCTTTTGAAAACTCCCTGCCTTCTTCCGTCGACTGAGCAGTCGACTGAACCTCTGGTTTTTAAAATGTGTTTTGTTTTTCCGCTGCGTGTGTTCTTCAAACTAAATCTTGTGAACGTTAATGAATTGGTTTAGCCTCGGTGGCGTGCCACGGGCTCCGATTTCACTATTGTGGGACCGGGCTGTGACAAATAATAACAATTACAATAATAGAAAAAACTATAAAAAGTTCCAATGAAAAGAAAGAAAAAAAAATTGCTTCATCTTTCGAGCCAATTTCCAAATCCTCAGAACTCCTAGTTGCGACAACCTGCAATATTGATGACGTGGTGTAAAAGTCATACTTATTGATTCTTCACCCATTCACCAGGTAATTATTAAAAAAAAAAAAACAATATCTTTTTTAAACAACAATGTAAGGGTTAAAAAAAACTGTGGACAATTCCAAGCACGGGTTTAAAAAAGCAAATAGTAATTTACATAGGACAATCAATATTCAAGGTATGAAGAGTATCAAGAAATATCAGACAACCTCGAAGAACATGAGATCTACTGTAATGTTTAAAATCAATATATGATATTAGATATCAAGCAAGTATAACTTTTTAACTACAACAATAATTTCAAGAAAAGAAGCAAGAAAAAACTTAACAAATTCCAAATTCTTTCTTGTAGACCTAAAATAATTATTATGCAACTAAACATATCCTCTTTTACACCCTAAGTCCTGAATCCTTCACCAGTGCAACTTGGCAGTGGGGCCAAGCAATGGCCTTTATCGAGGAAGGAAAATGCAACCAACATGTACAAATTGCTTCAGAAAAACCAGATCGATCAAAAAAGAGATCCAAAATGGAAATGCCGACCATGTTCTCAAACTTGGTTTACCGCCAAAGTGGAAAATTGCTTGCCTAAATAAGCTCCCATGGACTCATAAATCGACCTATTCTAATTGAAATTAAGCAGAAATTGAATTATGTTGAGATTTATATTTGACTAAGAAAATTAAGGGTGATGATACATACACATGATAGAAAAGCAGTAAGCAATTGTACTGAAAAATGAAAAAAAAAAAAAAAAAAAAAAAATGTTTTCAGTGAGCCACTGAATTATAACCAAAAAAATAAATTTTTTTTTTCCTTTTTCTTGTTTAGTTCCTTTTAAATAAGGGTTGTTTGGTAGGAGCTAAAATACGAATAAACAAATTGACAGAGGGGCTGTATTTTGTACTAAAAGGGGCTATTTGAGAGGATGTTTAAGGGCTGTAATCAATACGAGATGTTTGGGAGGATGCTACTCAAGAAGAGATGTGTGGTCTGCTGGAAAAAACTAATATATATGAAATGAAAGTTGAAATGAGTTTGAAATTAAGTAGTTGGTCCTAATTAGAGTAAATGGTGCTTCCAACTTTCAAATGCATGAAGTTGCCGCGAAAAACAACGAACAATTTATTTGGCAATACATGGCTTCCAAACTCAGAGAGTGGAGGGCATTACGTTGAAAATTCAGATGAGTTTGAAAACGACAATAACGAAAAGACAAAAAGAAAGAGAAAATACAGAAATGGTGAAGGAGATAGCTTTAATGATATTTTTGAAAACCAAAACAAAAACTTGGAATAGCAAAAACTATATGACTTTCCAGATAGATTTCAATTCCTAAATTCAACATTTCCCAGTGAAGTTAACAATAGCCACTAAGAAAATTCTAAAAAATTAAGCTACAACCCATATAAGATTTCAACTGTTATCTTATGAAAATCTGATATCTATGTATTTCGCTAAGGGAATTGACAAAGAAGCAAAAACATTGACTCACATATTCCTTGCATGCAAGTTTTTCCTGTAAAATAAGTAGCTCTTCTATTTTCTCTTCAGCTATCCAGTCGACTGTGGCAAGGACCCAGTCAACTGTGAGATCATTATAGAGAGTATGAAGGTGCAACAGCCGGATCCAGTCGACTGTGTCGGGGGCTCAATCGACTAAACCTGTTCAGTCGACTGGGGTCCAATCTAGCAGAATGTCATGTTCTCGTGCAGATACCAGTCGACTGTTTTATATCTTCCAGCAGACTGATGCCTTTGAAAACGGAAAGATAATTCTTAAAACCAGGGGCCCAGTCGACTGTGTCGGGGACCCAGTCGACTGATCTCCCTCCAATTTGCACAAACTGTAGTAGTTCAAACCATGATTCTCCAATAAATTTCCACCATAACCACAACTATATTGCAACCCACTAAAACATAAACTCAGGAGTTCTATCACAGATTAATAATACTATGAATCCACCCCAAGATTGTTAAAAACATGGATTTATTTATTTTTTTATATTTCAATTCTCTCTAGAATTATGTTAGATATACATAACAGAGCACCCAAAAAAAAACCTACAATTACCAACAGTTGAGCAACAATTCAAAAAAGAGCAGAAGAAAAAGGCTCATACACATATTTCTTTACTTTCTTAAACAATAATGCTACACACACAACATATTGCACAACACTAAGCACAACAAGGTTTTAAATGCATGTATCCTATGATGTGTAAGTGGTGCAAAGAAAAGTATGAAAAATTCAAACAGCACAGGGTATAAGGCATTTAAAGCCCTGTTGTGCTTTGTGTTGTGCAATGTGTTGTGTCTGTAGCATTACTTTATATAAAAACCATATTTTCTCACGCAACTACTGTTTGGACCATTGACAATTCAAACTTATTACTAGGATTTTATGGTTTACGCCATGCATGACTAATAGGGCTTGTTTGGCTGAAGTTTCTAATCATTTTCATGATAAGCATGGAAATTGTTTTGTGTATAGCCAACATGAAAGGCATTTCAAGGAAGTTTCTCTCATGCAAAGTTGAGCCCTATAAATAGATGATCATCTACCAACAAATATAAAAAAACAAAAATCCAAAACTTCAACTATCTCCCATATCACCTCCCTCTCTCTCTCTCTCTCTCTCCCTCTCCCTCTCTCTCTCTCTCTCTCTCTCTCTCTCACACACACACACACACAGAGACTCTTTGGTAAATTCGATATTAGTTTGTGATGGATAGAAAATCATCTTTGCTTCAAATTCAGTCCCCAAGTTACGGGAAATTAAGCACCATTCTAAGCATTGATGGAGGTGGTATAAGAGGGATCATTCCAGCCACTATTCTTTCTTAATTATCTTGAATCTCAACTTCATGTATATATATATACTTTTCTTTCTTTCTTTCTTTCTTTCTTCTTCTTATGGACTTGCTATCCCATTACATGGAGCTGGTAGTATATCATTCTATCCAATCTGAAGCGGATGTCATTTTGTCACGATGAGAGTGCTAAAATAACTTTACATCGATTGAAGACACTTACAAGTAGTGAGATATGCTAACTACGCAAACCTAATTTCTCTATGCACCAACATTATGCAATAAGAATTAAGGACTACATCCTATATATCCTACTATAAATATGGGTGTTGAGAGATATTTGGTAGGTGTATTTAGTAGCTCACAAAGTAATTTATCTTAGGTCATTTTTAAAATTACTTTAGTGATTCCATTTTAAATAGGTGATAAATTTAAACTTTTTTGTCCGCCTGACAATGTGTATCATGTATATTATACATATTCTATGTATTTATATTTATTTATATATATGTCTTCTACAATTAATGTTTTTTCCCTTCAAAAAAAGATATCAATTCACAGTAGACAGTTGAAGACTCGTGAAAAAACTGAAATAATCTCTAATTCCCTCAGCAACACTAACTGCTAAACATCTTTCTAAAATTTTTTATAATAAACTCATTAATTTATAAAAATCTCTTACTTTCAAAGTTACATGAAAAAAACTCATTAAATTGTTGTAAATATAATTTTATGAACTGGATGGCGTGGATGCAACACTTGCAGATTATGTCACACCCCAACCCGCCTCGTGTGGATTAGGAAACGTGTAGCAATGCTACAAGTGCTCAACTATACGAATTAACAAGGAAACACGTGTATTACTAAGAAACACGTGTGTTAAATGACATAAAAGAACTTTATGGTGACAAAAATAGCCTCAAGGGCAAAATGGTCATAAATAAAGTATAGAAAATTTTATACCAAAAGATAGGTCTTTGAGTCCTGATTTTAATGCAAAAAAATGGCGCACGAATCCGAATTTTCTAGAGAGAGTTATGTTCGTTTCCGTAAAAGCCGTCTGGCTAAAACTGGACCAGCTGTTCGATCCACCCCAAAACCGGATCGATCCAGTTTTGGCAGAATGCCATTTCTGGTTCCTCCAGGTGCTCCGGATCGATCCGCCCATGACTCGGATCAATCCGGTTCCTGCAGAACCCAATTTTTGACAGAAAACACCTGCTAAACCAGTCCAAACACATACAAAATCAAATCAAACCTTATGGAACCTTGGATAACCACTCCAAGACCATTTAAAAACACACTCAAACATTTCTAAACCCAAAATTCAAGCTCTTTCAAACATTTAAAACTTGAACATAACCTCATTTGGATCAAACCAACCCATAGACACATCCTTTTGAATCAAATCAAGTTTTGAAGTTTAACTCTTGACAAAAGCTAATATCTCATGAAATCTTGTTGAAAAATGAACCTAAATCTATAACCAACAACATTGAACATTAGGAAACCATATCAAAACCATTTCCAAGCATCTAAATCATAAACTCCAACTTTCTTGAATCAAGTTACGCATTTGTACTCAAGTTTTCATTTAACCAAGCAAGCATTTACATAAAACCTTCTGACAAGAGGATCAAACTTCGCAAAATGCTTGTTTACAAAAAAAAGAACTTGACTAAAATCTACAACCCATGTATCCGGACTTGCCGAAATGGTCCAAACATACAACTCACGCATAAACTGACCGATCACATAGAAATTTACATAACTTTCTTCAAATTTACACTAACCATATAGGTCATAGAATCCCAAACTAACTCCAAATCTCTCCAACTCTACAATCACAAGTCAAGGCTTCAAGTCACAAGTCAAGAATTCCAAGTCACAAATTACACCATATTACAAACTATAGACATAACTACAAGTCCCAAATCTCTCCCCCATTCCCGAGCACGTTACTTTCTCTCCGGATATTATTCTGTACCTGCGGTGGTGGTTATTTACCACAACAGAAAAGGAAAACGGTATTCTTAAGCATTATGACTGAATGTTTAACATGTGCAATGCTACAATTAACGCATAATTCATATTCGTAATCACCGAGTCACCGGTTCAATGATTCATTCAGACCCGAAGACCCTCCCTTGGTCCCGTGGTCACTTCTATTCCTTGGACTTCCGTATTTATCGGATTCTTCCTCTTCACCACCCCTATTACTCCCAACAATGAATCATTTCCCGGTGGTCATTGATTACCACATAAGCATATAAGCATATAATCACATAAGCATGGCAACTTTTCACATATTTGACATGAAATCATAAATCCAACAATTTCATATCTTCTAAGCATGCTTTCAACAACCCAATTTATATAAGAAACATTCAACACCTTAAACCGCAATCATTCTTAGGATAGAAAACTCACCTTAGCAAGATTATACCCAAATTAAGCTAGAAAATGCTGAATTGCACCAAATCTAAGCTCAATTTCTACCCCAAAGTGAATCCTACAAGAATTCGGTAATCGCGTTTCACCGAGTAACGTAAGCTACAAAAAACTACGATGATTAAAGCGTAAATTAAATGTATAGAAACGATCGTCTCACCTCCACGAGTCCGAATACGGCTTTGGTTAACGAATTGGACGTCGGACGGCGATGGAACGGCAGAAAAACAACATCGATGGCGGTTTCTTCGTTCTCTCTCTCCGAGCTCTCGTGTTATTCTTGTTAATTTCTGTACATGTTTGAGACATATCTCATTGTCTTGACACATACACATGCAATATGTGTTGAGGTGTCAAAGCCTCATTTTTCCCACTTTTCATTTGCACCCCCCGAATTTCCTAAGTTCCTATGAAATCCCCCAAACATTCCATTAACTATCCAATTATCTAATGAGTGTTTGTCTAAGTTTCGTATGGGTCCCAACGTGGTCCCAAATATTTTGTGAAGTTACTATCGCCCCTGCCCCTACCAATTATAAGTCTTTTCAGTTAAACCCTTATTTGGGTGTCCAAACTAATGCTAATACATAACAATATAATATGGAAGCAACTTAGCAAATATACATGTAATCATATAAAATGCATTTAATCATTGAAAATGCAAATTACTAATTAGCCCTTTATTAGGTCCCACTTCAGCATCTGTCCCACCTCACTGGGGAATTTTCATATGGTGTCCTTTCTGAACACTTTTCATACGGGCGAGTCCAAAGGCTCCCCTTATTCCATAATATACACTAATTATACAAATTAATGCATATTAAGATAATAACCAAACCTTTTCCGGGTACGGGTATTACATTTCTCCCCCCCTAGAAAGAAGTTTGGTCCCAAAACTTACTCTTACCTCAAGAATCGAATAAGTGCGGGTACTTTGCTCGAATCTCATCCTCTCGTTCCCAAGTAGCTTCTTCAACTGAATGGCTATGCCATTGAACCATTACAAGTGGAATTACCTTGGTTCGCAATACTTGATCTTTTCTATCAAGAATTTGCACTAGGTGCTCCACATAAGTCAAATCATCCTGAATCTCTAACGGTTCCAGAACGATAACATGTTTTGAATCCGGCACATAACATTGAAGCATTGACACGTGGAACACGTTATGAAATTTGCCAGTTCTTGTGGCGATTCCAATCGATAAGCTAACAGTCCACCCGGTTAAGAATCAAATAAGGTCCAACATATCTCAGACTGAGCTTACCTCGCTTACCAAATCGTTCTATGCCTTTCGAAGGCGATACTTTCAGAAATACATAGCCACCTACCTCAAACTCCAACGGTCTTCTACCCGTATCCGCATAACTTTTATATCGACTGAGTCGTTTGTTACCTATGTTTAATCAGTCGAATCTTGTCGGTAGTGATTTAAACTATCTCTGGTCCCAAATCTATTTTTCACCAACTTCCGTCCAACAAACAGGCAATCTACACTTTCTACCATATAGTGCCTCGTAAGGTGCCATTCCAATACTAGTTTGAAAGCTGTAGTTGTAAAAAAATTCAATCAATGGCAAATGAGTTTCCCAGTCAGCTTTAAAGTCCATAACACATACTCTTAGCATATCTTCCAAAATCTAAATCACCCTCTCGGATTGACATCAGTCTGGGAATGAAATACAGTACTGAAATGTAAAGATGTTCCCATAGCTCTTTGCAAGCTCTCCCAAAATCTAGACACAAATTGAGTATCACAATCTGACACTATTGAAACGGGTGCCCCATGAAGTCTGATAATTTCTCTGATATAAATCTCATCAAGTTTTAATGGATCTTTGGTCTTAATAGGTAGGAAATGGGCTGACTTAGTCAACTGGTCTACAATAACCCAAATACTATCATTTAACTTTGTCCATTTTGGAAATCCCGATACGAAATCCATCGTGATATGCTCCTACTTCCACTCTGGTATCTCTAGAGGGTGTAGTTCTCCCCCGGGTCATTCATGTTCCATCTTCACTTTTTGACAAGTCATGCACGTAGCGACGAATTCTGTAACTTCTCGCTTCATACCACTCCACCAGTAAATATCTCGTAAATCCCTATACATTTTTGTACTACCTGGATGTACTGAATATTTGGTATTGTGAGCTTCTTCTATAACTTTATCCCTCAGGTCCCCAACTTTAGTTACACATAATCGGTTAATATATCTTAGAACACCACCTTCAAAACTAAACTCCGGCCTTCTACCCTTGGGTAATTCATCTAAAATTTTCTTGAACTCTGGATCTAGTAGTTGATTAGATTTTATCTCATCAATAAGACATGGATGTGCCATAATCGCAGCCATTAACCCACCTTCAATTCTAGGAACCACTTCAAGTTCCAGTTGTTCAAATTCTTTCACCAACCTTTCCTGTCCGGTCAAGGCATAAGCTAAGTTTTCCGACGACTTCTGGCTCAAAGCATCAGAAACCACATTTGCTTTCCCCGGGTGATATTGAATCCTTAAATCGTAATCTTTCATGAGTTCCAACCACCTTCTTTGTTGCATATTAAAATCTCTCTGAGTGAATAGATATTTCAGACTTTTGTGATCGGTGAAGATTTCACAAGTTTCCCCGTATAGATAATGTCTCCAAATTTTCAGGGCGAAGATTACCGCCGCTAATTCTAGATCATTTGTTGGGTAATTTTTCTCGTGTGGTCGCAGTTGTCTTGAAGCATAGGCTATTACCTTGTCACCTTAAGTTAACACGCATCCTAGGCCTTGATGAGAAGCATCACTATAAATTCTAAAATTTTTGGTACTTGTTGGAATTGTAAGTATCGGTGCCGTTGTTAATTTCTCCTTCAACACTAAGAAGCAATCTTCACACTCCTTATTCTACTCAAATGGTACGTCTTTCCTCATCAGTCTCATCATCGGAGTCGCAATTCTAGAGAAATCTTTGATGAATCTTCTATAGTATCTGGCTAACACCAAGAAACTTCGAATCTCAGACACATTAGTCGGCCTTGACCAATTCATAACGGTCTCAATCTTCTGTGGGTCCACAGAAATACCTTCTTTAGAAATCACGTGCCCTAGAAAGGTGACACTTGTCAACCAAAACTCGCTCTTCTTTAATTTCCCAAATAACTGTTTCTCTCAAAGTCGCTGTAAAACTAGTCTCAAGTGTTGTTCATGCTCCTCCGAACTCTTTGAGTAAATGAGAATGTCATCAACAAATACTATCACAAACTCGTCCAAGTATGATTTGAACACACGGTTCATCAAATCTATGAAGGCGGCAGGCGCATTAATAACCCTAAACGGCATCACTAGAAATTTATAGTGCCCGTAGCGAGTCCTAAAGGCGGTCTTTTCTACATCCTCTGCTTTGACTTTCAATTGATGGTACCCAGATCTCAAATCTATCTTCGAAAATACTTGAGCCCCTTGAAGTTGATCAAATAGGTCGTCAATGCGTGGCAACGGGTATTTGTTCTTGATTGTTACCTTGTTGATTTCCCGGTAGTCAACGCACATCCGTATTGTACCATCCTTATTTTTCACAAATAATACTGGTGCACCCCATGGGGACACACTAGGCCGAATAAAACCCTTGTCTAATAACTCTTGCAACTGAATCTTAAACTCTTTCAACTCAATCGGTGCCATTCGATATGGTGCTCGTGAAATTGGTTGAGTTCCCGGCATAACATCAATACCAAACTCAATTTCTCGATCAATTAATACACTAGGTACTGCTTCTTAAAACACATCCGAAAATTCTTTAACAATCGGAATATCCTCAAGTTTCAAATCATTACCCCTAGTATCCAGAATACTACACAAGAACCCTCGGCAACCTTTCTTCAACAAACGACATGCTTCAATAGCTGACACTATATATGGCGGTGACACAACACCCTTGCCTTGAAAATAGAACATATCTTGATTCGGAATACGGAATACTACCTTTTTATTGTTATAATCGATATTTGCATAATTAGACACTAACCAATCCATACCCAATATAACATCAAAGTACTGAACGATTAACGGTACTAAATCAACTGTTAAACTTTTACCACCTATATTTATGTCACATTTTCTAAACACCCCTGAGCTGATTATCAGAACCCCCAATGGTATTGCAATAGATAAATCATAATCCAGAAACTCTAATGGTTTATCTAGATACTTAGCAAAGTGATGTGATACGAATGAGTGTGTGGATCCCGAATCTATAAGTACATTTGTTAGGTATGAGCAAATGGGAACCATACCTGAAACCACAATGTTAGCTAAAGTGGTCTCCCCCGGCCTGAGCTGATATGACCTTGCCTCCCGCTGCTCCCTCCTCGGAGGTTGAGTAGTCCTTGGTATAATGGCACTAGCCGCCTATGAACCGGAATCGGAAGCTCCCTAATGCTTGGTTGGACAATCCTTAGCTTGATGTCCCAATTCCTTACAAGTGAAGCATCGATCCCTCATATCTACATTCTGATTTGGACAATTTCTAGCGATGTGTCCTGGTTGTCGGCAAACATTGCAAATGATTGGTTTGGAAGTTAATTGTATCGGCCCCAATGAAATTTCTGACAAGTCTGACACCTCGGTTTATTTCTACCAGAACCACTACCAATACTAGCTGATGATCCTCCTGAACTCTGCCTTTTTGTACTCCCTTGACTACTGAACTGACTCGATCCAGCCCTTTTATTTTGTTGACTTGGTGGTGGTGGTAAGTTTAAAGTGTACCCGAGATCTCTTTCAGCAATAGAGGCTATATCCAGTGCCTTAGCATAGGTCTCTGGCCGAAATACAGTCACTAGCCCCCGGATATCTCCCTGGAGTCCTGCTACAAATTTCCTTGCGTTTACTTTCTTAGTCGTTACAATATCCCCGGCAAACCTTGCCAAACTAGTAAATTGTGTCAAGTACTCTCGGACCATCCTTTCCCCTTGTGTCAACTCCATAAATCCCCGAGCTTTCTGGTCTCCAAATGATTCTGGAAAATATTGTTCATTGAAATTTTCAAGGAATTGATCCCAAATAGTCGGTTGACCGGGTCCCAACTTAGTATGCCACCAATATTGTGCTTCGTCCTTCAGTGTATCGGCTGCAAACAACACCTTTTGTTCCTCTGTACATGGTAGCACCCTAAAGATTTTCCATATCTGAGATCCAAAAATTTTCCTTCAGCGGATCGGCTTCCCCGCGGAATATAGTTGGCTTTTGTTTATGGAATTTTGAAATGGTAACAACTTCATCCCTCGGATTCGGATTTGGTTGTGCCGGTCTTTCCTCAATCACATGAGTTTCAGCTACTCGTACCAACCCTTCGATTGCTCTTTCAACCCGTTCTATTCGATTTGAGGTGACACCTCTAGACATAATGCCTGGCACCCATATTATTACACACACACACTCACGTTACTTTAAATAAACATATGGCATGCTAATCAACAATAATAGCATGCTAAGTAACGTATATGCATGTTTATGCAACTACGTGTTCTTGTGTGCACACTACGCGTCGTACGTCTCTCGTCCCAAAGGCTCTAGCCTATTGCTTTGATACCAAAAATTTCACACCCCAACCAGCCTCGTACGGATTAGGACATGTGTAGTAATGCTACAAGTGCTCAACTATATGAGTTAACCAAGAAACACGCGAATTACTAAGAAACACATGTGTTAAACGACATAAAAGAACTTTGTGGTGACAAAAATAGCCTCAAGGGCCAAATGGTCATAAATAAAGTATAGAAAATTTTATACCAAAAGATAGGTCTTTGAGTCCCGGTTTCAAATGCAAAAAAATAGCCCGCGAATCCGAATTTTCTAGAGAGAGTTATGTCCATTTCCGTAAAAGCCGTCTGGCTGAAACTGGACCAACGAATCGATCCGTCCCAAAACCGGATCGATCCGGTTTTGGCAGAATGCCATTTCTGGTTCCTCCAGGTGCTCCAGATCGATCCACACATGTCCCGGATCGATTTGGTTCCTGCAGAACCCAATTTTTGACAGAAAAAACCTGCTAAACTTGTCCAAACACATCCAAAATCAAATCAAACCTTATGGAACCTTGAATTAAAAACACACTCAAACATTTCTAAACCCAAAATTCAAGCTCTTTCAAACATTTAAAACATGAACATAACCTCATTTGGATCAAACCAACCCATAGACACATCCTTTTGAATCAAATCAAGTTTAACTCTTGACAAAAGCTAATATCTCATGAAATCTTATTGGAAAATGAACCTAAAGCTATAACCAACAACATTGAACATTAGGAAACCATATCAAAACCATTTCCAAGCATCTAAATCATAAACTCTAACTTTCTTGAATTAAGTTACGCATTTGTACTCAAGTTTTTATTTAACTAAGCAAGCATTTACATAAAACTTTCTGACAAGAGGATCAAACTTCGCAAAATGCTTGTTCACAAAAAAAAGAACTTGACTAAAATCTTCAACCTATGTATCCGGACTTGCCGGAATGGTCCAAACATACAACTCATGCATAAACCAACCGATCATATAGAAATTTACATAACTTTCTTCAAATTTACATTAACCATATAGGTCATAGAATCCCAAACTAACTCCAAATCTCTCCAACTCTACAATCACAAGTCAAGGATTCTAAGTCACAAATTACACCATATTACAAACTATAGACATAACTACAAGTCCCAAATCTCTTCCCCATTCCCGAGCACGTTACTTTCTCTCCGTATATTGTTCTGTACCTGCGGTGGTTGTTATTTACCACAACAGAAAATGAAAACGGTTTTCTTAAGCATTACGATTGAATGTTTAACATGTGCAATGCTACAATTAACGCATAATTCATATCCGTAATCATCGAGTCACCGGTCCAATGATTCATTCAGACCCGAAGACCCTCCCTTGGTCCCGTGGCCACTTCTATTCCTTGAACTTCTGTATTTATCGGATTCTTCCTGTTCACCACCCTTATTGCTCCCAACAATGAATCATTTTCCGGTGCTCATTGATTACCACATAAGCATATAATCACATAACCATGGCAACTTTTCACATATTTGACATGAAATCATAAATCCAACAATTTCATATCTTCTAAGCATGCTTTCAACAACCCAATTTATATAAGAAACATTGAACATCTTAAACCACAACCATTCTTAGGATAGAAAACTCACCTTAGCAAGATTATACCCAAATTAAGCTAGAAAATACTGAATTGCACCAAATCCAAGCTTAATTTCTATCCCAAAGTGAATCCTACATGAATTCAGCAACTGCGTTTCACCGAGTAACGTATGATACCAAAAACTACGACGATTAAAGCATAAGTTAAACGTATAGAAACGATCATCTCACCTCCACGAGTCCGAATACGGCTTCGGTTCGCGAATTGGACGTCGGACGGTAACGGAACGACGAAAAAACGACATCGATGGCGGTTTCTCCGTTTAAGGTGTTTTGTAATTAAGCCATTCAGAAGTATAGATTTTTGTGTAAATTGTACTTTTCACCCTTGTAGTTTTGAGGGTCGTGATATTTTAGTCCCTGCATTTTCAATTTAGATATTTTACACCCGCCCTAGAGTTTCATAATTGTGATAATTAAGTCCACTAAAGTATTTTACTAGAACAAAACTAGTTTAACGAATTGTGCTAAACTCTCTAAAAGTTTTCTTAAATTTAGTATTCTCTTTTTCTTTCAATACATAATTATTTTTTACCACCACCTTCCATCAATCAGATTTTCAAGATTTTTAATAAGTTCTTTTAATATTTTTATTAAAGTTTGTTTTGTTCTATTATGATTTGTAATGATTATTAAAGTTTTGATATTTAGCTTTAGGGTAGTTTTGTCTTTTATTTTATTTAGGATAATATTGTATGCCTACTTATATTCTTTTATTCTCTTTCTTTTGTTATTCATTTATTTTGATTTTATAGTATGAGAAACCCTAGATCTCTTTTCTCTTTGCCCTTTGTTCTTCTCTTGATTATTTGATATATTCACATGGTATCAGAACTGATTCGAACCTCATTCACATTTTTTGGATGATTCTGGTTCGTTGGATTTCTTGCTGATTCGGATTCATTTTTGGACCTCTCACTGATTTGCGTTCATTTTTGGATCTCTCACTAGTTCTAGTTCATCTTTTTGGCTCTGTCTTTGATTCTGATTCGTTTATTTTGTGTTATTTGATTTTTTCGTTTTCGTAATGACTGGTGAAAGAGATGATTCGCTTCAAGCGATTAGTGTTAAACTCGATGAAAAGAATTTTGCATATTGGAATTATGTGATGGAAATTTTCTGAAGGGGAAGAATATGTGGGGTTACGTCAATGGGATTATAGTAAATCTAAGAATGAAAAGGCTGAAAAACATGCAGAATTGCTAGATGTTTAGGACACAAACAATTCAAAAATCATTACTTCGATCAACCACTCCGTTGCGCCCTTTAATTGGTATGCAATTGGCAAAGTTTGAATATGAAAAGGAGGTGTGAGATCATTTGGCGAAATTGTTTACACAGTCCAATTTTGCAACAGGTACCAATTAAAGTGTGATATTCGTTTGAACAAAAAAAATTGAGTATTCAAGAGTTCTATTCTACAATAACAAATCTTTGGGATCAGTTGGCTTTCATGGAATCGACCGAATTGCGGGCATTTGCACCATATATCGCTAGTAGGGAGGAACAACATCTGGTTTAGTTTTTGAAGGCCCTACGTGATGATTTTGAGGGCCTTCATGGGTTCATTCTCCATCGTAGCCCACTTCCGTCTGTTGATTCTGTTGTCCATGAATTAGTAGCTAAGGAAATACGTCTCAAGACTTAGTTCAGAAAGAGAATTCTCCCTGACTCTATTTCGTCTATTTTAGCAACCTTTTTTTTATCACTCTCCAACAATCAGAATAAGCCTTACTCGAGAGTTGGTAGTGATGTATGCAGCTACTATAAGGAGAAGGGTCATTGGAAGGCTCAGTGTCCTAGGTTGGGTCGAGCAAACTAGCCCTCACATAGTTGACCACCACAACAACTGTCACAGGCCGATTTACCAAATAATTAGGATATATTTAGTTATTCATTTATAATTCAATCGTAGGTAGTGACAAGTTTTAGATTTGTGAGAAGAGTAGCGTTCACAGAATTAAATGAATTTATTCTAAGTTAATATAAAAGTCTCAATCCCATTTGAAGCATCTATAATAGTAATATTACAATCCGAGAATTTATTTGTAATTATACAACGTAGTTTAAAACTAAGGTCTTCACTATCCAGAATTAGGACTACTTCATTCCTTGCTATTTATTTATTTTGCTCATCAATTCCGAAAATACAACACAACCATGGAATTTTTAACAAGGGTCAATAATAAATACTGGTGAGTGACACACATAAGCTTTCTTTTATGCAAAATATACAACGGTTTACTGAACAATAATTTATGTGGTACTCGAGCTTTGCTTTGGCTACCTGCATTATATATGGTAACCTGCATGCATTCATAAACTCACATTATTTATTAATTCTGCTCACACTTGATTATACAAGAAACGACCACAGCACCCCCAGCCTACTTGCTTAGAAGGTGTATAGCATTCGTTAGCCTACTTGCTAGAGTCGAATGGTATATGATTACTCATTGTAGGACACTCTCCATCCTGGTCACTTATAGATTATCTCAGTCTCTTGACCCATAAGTCTCCACTGTCTACCCTGACTCCAGAGCAGTAATATAATACGAAAGTATGACAATGTCGCCAAAGTCAAATGTATAATTAATGAATAGTCAAACCATTATGTTCAACAATTTATATGAATGACTTACTTTGATTTATTTTTAGACAACAATTGTCCTAGCAATTGACATAAATTCTACAATTAGCAATTACTTAATCATTTGTTCAATGGTTGGAAATTAATGTAACCAAAATAATCAGAGTTTCATAAAAACATAATAGAATAAGAATATTTATGAGTTAAGTAGAGTATCTATTTTGAAACCAATCACTACAACCCCAATAGCCCCTAATTGGCATCCGCACAGACTGCACAGTGAGTCCAATTAATGAACCCAAGCCATTCTTTCCATAGAAAAAGGAAACAATCATTGCAGGGGACAAGGTTTGAATTCAAAACCTTGGGTTCAAAGACATGGCCTTCACCCACTACATCACTTGAAACTTTGTTAATAGCTTGTACGAAAAATATTATCTATTCAGAACTTAATGCACTCTAGTTTAGTTGACAGATTACAACCGATAGTAATCCCAATATCAGTTTCATTGTCCCTATATCATTTTTTTAAAATTTGTATTAGAAGTCCCAAAAATTTAGTCTTTAATGGTAGAGCCTAGAGATGATACAGATTACAATGGAAAGTAAATTGTGGTTGGCCAGGGATAGAGAAAGTGATTGTCTTCCCACAATAATCTAAGTTAGCACGAAACTTAGTGAGTCAGTCTATGCCTAGAATTACATCAAACTGGCTCATTGCCAACATGATCAGCTCGGTATGCATATTCTTTGTTTCTAGCTTTACCATATAGGTTTTACACACACGGTCAAGTGTTATGGTAGAGCCTAGAGGTGAGACTACCACTAGAGGCATGGTTAAGCGCTCAGGAATTAATCCTAATCCTTGAACCATTTTAGAAGATATGAATGAGTGCGTAGCGCTAGTACCAAATAAAACTTTTGCATAACTATTAAACAAAGTTAGAGTACCTTCTAACCTAGCTTGCTCTGGAACTACTATGTACATTCTGGCTTGGCCTCCTTGTCCCTATTGTGGTCCATTGTTGATGTACTTCCTTGGCTTTTTACAATCTCAACTATAATGACCTTTCTCACCACAATTGTAGTAAGTCACAGCTACTACTCATGGCTTTGTACAATCTCGGCCCATCTCATCAGAATTATAACAATTGTTTCTAGGTTGGTTAGTAGTTCTGGGCTGACGGTGAAATGATATTGCATTAGTGTTTCTCGGATTTGTTTTTGGTTTCTTTCAGGCTGGTCCACCCTTCCAAAATTGATTCCATTGCTTCACATACTTTTCCTGATTCTTACCTTCCATTTGTTTCTTAAATTCTCGATTATCTTCCCCCAAGGCCAATGCTTCTTCTACCACCTCTTCTTAGGTCTGATGGCGATGTCCAATGATCATACGACTAATTGGAAGAATTAATCCTTTGGTAAATTTTTGGGTCCGCCATTCTGGAGTATCAATCAGGTGGGGTGCAAATCGAGACAACGCTTTAAATTGATTTTGATATTCTAGACGACAATTCCCCTTGAGTCAATTCTACGAACTCTTTCCCTTCATTCTCGTTCTGTGTCGGGAAGTATTTCTCCAAAAATTTATGTTTAAACATTGTCCAGGTCATTTGCCTAGCTGGCTCTTCTCCTATGGTTGTCTTTACCATTTCCCACCAGTTTCGTGCTTCTGTAGTTAGTTGGAACACTGCCATCCTTCGTTTTTCTATATCTGTGCAACCTAGGACTTCAAAAATATCTTCCATCTATTGGATCCATTGTTCAGCCTTGATTGATTTGGCTGTTCCAGAAAACCTATCTGGGTTTAATGCTTTGAATCTACTAATCAAGATGTTTGCTTCTGGGGTCGTTCTATTTGCATTCATTTGTTCCATTTGTTTGATAAATGTCCCTAATAGTCCAATAGGATCGGTTTGTGGTGGTGTTCCATCTTGATTGCATGAGTTGTTTGAACATTCCACCATTATCTAAAAGAAAAATATTAGAATGACAAGGTAATCATAAAGTACTACATATATTTAGATTAAAGTCAATACACTATATTTAACAATTATATATGATTTGTTAATATGCATCATATTATCCCTATTTTACATCAAAAGTCATGTTATGATACTATAACCTTATTTTACATCAAAAGTGTTATTATACTACAACTATTCCTCCCCACAATTACTATAATTACACAAAAGTCCAACTACATGTTGTAACTACTCTTCAACTGGAGAACCACTAGTTGACCTTGCTGACTCCACCAAATAAAGCTCAGGCTCCGGTTCTGGGACAAGCTGTGGGTCTAGGACAGGCTCTGGTAGTAGAAGGGTTGGTGCTTACTCAGGTATCATGAAGAAGTATTGAACCATTTCTTAGGTCCAAGGCTCTGGTGGATGGGGAATTATAAATTAGGGTGTTACTTGTTCTGGAATTATAAAGGGCAATTCAGGCATTCTAGGGAAAGGCTCGGGCTCTGGCATTATGGGCACTATCTGCTCAGGGACTGTAGTGGCTTCTGTCACCAGTGGGAAGAGCTCATACATGGGAGTTGGAATCATTTTAGACGTGCTTATGGCTGGGAGTGTCATGATACTAGGGTCAAATATTTCTAGCGACATGCCTGGATAACCTTGAGGGAGAAAAGTCAGTGGTTCTTGTTTAACTGCTATTGTTCTGGGTTTATCAAACTGATTCCTTTCGACATAATCAATCTCTTCCTGAAATGTCCTCTGAAGAATATGCAAGTTGTGTAAGATAACAGCTGTCTTATCTCTATCTAGAAAGTGAGCATGACTATTTTCTATCTCATTAAATCAGTAGCCAGTATATATTGGGCGTCTCTTATTATGATTTCTTCGAGCAAAGAAGGAGATTTTGGGGCAACTGTGCCGTCGAAAAATACGTATTGTCCTCCCCATTTGTCTATACCCTCCATCCTATAAAAAAAATTAAATAAAATAAAATAGAGAGATTAGTATTGAGTAATTTTGCAACATTAGGTCAAAATAAAAATATTAATGCTCTAATACCAAAAATTCTGTCACGCCCTGATTTACCATATAATTAGAAAATATTTAGATATTCATTTATAATTAAATCATAGGTAGTGACAGGTTTAAGATTTGTGAGCAGAGTAGCGTTCACAGAATTAAATAAACTTATTCTACGTCAATATAAAAAGCCTCAATCCCATCTGAAGCATCTATAATAGTAATTTTACAATCTGAGAATTTATTTGTAATTATACAACGTAGTTTAAAACTAAGGTCTTCACTATCCAGAATTAGGACTACTCCATTCCTTGCTATTTACTTATTTTGCTCATCAATTCCTAAAATACAACACAACCATGGAATTTTTAACGAGGGTCAGTAATGAATACTGGTGAGTGACACATGTAAGCTTTCTTTTATGCAAAATATACAACAGTTTACTGAATAATAACTTATGTGGTACTTGAGCTTTGCGTAGGTTACCTGCATTATATATGTTAACCTGCATGCATTCATAAACTCACATTATTTATTAATTTTGCTCACACTTGATTGTACAAGAAATGACCACAACATCCCCAGCCTACTTGCTTGGAAGGTGTATAGCATTCGCTAGCCTATTTGCTTGAGTCGAATGGTATATGAGTACTCACTGTAGGATACTCTCCGTCCTGGTCACTTATAGACTATCTCAGTCTCCTCAGGTTCAAGTCTTTTGACCAAAAAGTTTCAACTGTCTACCCCGACTCCAGAGCAGTAATATAATACGAAAGTATGCCAATGCCACCAAAGTCAAATGTATAATTAATGAATAGTCAAACCATTATGATCAACAATATATACAAATGACTTACTTTGATTTATTTTTAGACAACAATTGTCCTAGAAATTGACATAAATTTCCTATAGATTAATCTACAATTACCAATTACTTAATCATTTGTTCAATGGTTGGAAATTAATGCAACCAAAATAATCAGAGTTTCATAAAAACATAATGGAATAAGATTATTTATGAGTTAAGTAGAGTATATGTTTTGAAACCAATCACTACAACCCCTAATTGGCATCCGCACAGATTGCACACTGAGTCCAATAAATGAACCCAAGCCATTCTTTCCATAAAAAAAAGGAAACAATCATTGCAGGGGACAAGGTTTGAATTCAAAACCTTGGGTTCAAAGACATGGCCCTTACCCACTGCGTCACTTTAAACTTTGTTAATAGGTTGCACGAAAAATATTATCTATTCAGAACTTAATGCACTGTAGTTTAGTTGACAGATTACAACCGATAGTAATCCCAATATCAGTTTCCCTGTCCCTATATCAATTTTTAAAAAATTTGTATTAGAAGTCCCAAAAATTTAGTCTGTAAAAAAAATGTATATATATGCATATTTTTAAAAGAACTCAGTACTGAAAAGTAACTCCCAAATTGTGGTCTTTTAATGGCTAAAAGAAAATAATTATAGAAACTACGCTATAAAGACATATCAGTCTTTATCAACATATACCCATATATGCATGTATATATACACATAAAAGTGAAAGTTATGTAGGCCCTCACCTTACTCTATTGGTTCAAGTTACTTTGAAAGAGTCCTTCCTATTTCTAGCCCTCACTACAGACTTTTAACCCATTTGAACCAAACAGAGCCTTACCCCTTTGGGTCTGTCTTTCCCTTTTCATTTGGTGTGCACAGTGCAAGCACAACCACTCTCTATTTATAGATACAATACCATGTGTATGCTTTGGAATCCGTCTAACGTAAATCTCTTGTGATGTCATGGATCATCATATCCTGACATTCCCTATCTAGCCACCTCACCCACCCAAGCTAGTTTATCCTACACTGTAAAAATAAAATAAAAATTTTAAAATTGGGTAGATTCAGTTCATTGTATAGAGATGGCATTTTATTTGCCACTAAGGTCATTCATACCAAATTGTTTCATCATTTCATTTTTTACATATATATTTTTGGTCTACAATGACCTTAGAAATTTTTGTGGTGTTTTTTTAATTTGTAACTGATCATTATCTAATATAACCAATTGTTACTTATCTTGCACCACATTAAATAGGTGGCATATAGATACTAAAGTAAAAGTTTACGAAAAATTTTATTGTTTCCCCAAAAATACATGGAAGTACAAAAAGTAAAAATTGATACCCAAACTTACAACTGTTGCTAGTTGTACAATATGTGCCCATAACTAATAGATAATTTAATAATAATAATAAGGTTAACTAGTATTAGTGATAATAACATTATACTTCTTATAATTTAATGGGTATTACAACAGCAGCAACCTCAGCCTTCTCATTGGAATCTGACAACCAGTCTTAGCAGCGTTCGTATAGGCCTCATTTGGACCCCGTGCCCCTTCCCCATCCACTCCGTCCCTGACCTCCCTTGCTGAGCAATTTCAGAAGTTCCTTGTCACACAGCCACATGCTATGTCTACCTTTTCTCTAGGTATGTCCTCATGTATTTGGTTCTTAGACTCTGGAGCTTTTAATCATATGTCACCTGACTTGTCCTCTTTTGCTTCCTTATGTCCTGCTTCCTGTTTGCCTATTATGACTATTGATGGTACTCCCATGCCATTAAGAGGTGTTGGGTCAGTTGTTATACCTCACGTATCTCTCTCTAGTGTTTACCACATTTCCAATCTTACTATGAATCTTGTTTATGTTGGTCAGCTTTGTGATGCAGGTTACTTAGTCTCTTTTTCTTCTACTTTTTGTCATGTGCAAGATCCGTAATCTCCAACGCTGATTGGGACAGGGACAGGCCATAGGCAAGGGGGATTGTACATCTTGGACAAGCTCAATGTACCAGTGGTTGCAACTTCTAGTGTTGACTTATCATCCTTTCGTTTGAGTTCATCTTCGTCTAGTTTTTATTTATGGCATTCTCGCCTTAGTCATGTTTCAGCCTTTCGTTTAAAATATTTAGCTTCAACAAGAAAATTAGGAGATTTATAACCTCATAACATTTTTTATTGTAGTGGTTGTAAACTGGCAAAATTTTTCAGCTTTACCTTTTAATAGAAGTATTTTTTATTCTCTTACACTATTTGATTTAGTTCATTCTGATGTGTGGGGACCCTCTCCTGTTACTACAAGAGGGGGATCTCGATATTATGTATCATTTATTGATGATTGCACTCGTTATTGTTGGGTTTATCTTAAGAAGCGTCATTCAGACTTCTTTGATATTTACAGTACCTTTCATGCTTTTGTCAAAACTCAACCTTCTACTATCATCAAATGTTTTAGATGTGATTTAGGTAGAGAGTATACTTATCACAAATTTCTTGAGTTGCTTGCTTTAGATGGAACTATTCACCAGTCCTCTTGTACTGACACTCCTAAGCAAAATGGTGTTGCTAAAAGGAAACATCGGCATATTGTTGAAACTATTCACTCTCTTTTATTATCTGCATATGTCCTAGTGATTTTTGGGGAGAGGTTGTCCTTACCACTATCAATCTAATTAATAAAATTCCATCCTCTCACTGCTTAAGTCTGTCATCTTTTAAAAAATTGTATGGGTATGTTCTCGATTATTCTTCCTTAAAGGTGTTTAGTTGTACTTGTTTTGTCCTTCGACCTTGTGTAGAGCATACCAAATTATCACCAAAGTCTACTATTTGTGTTTTTCTAGATTATGGTGAGGGTCAAAAAGGATATCATTGCTTTGACCCAGTTACTAAGAAACTATATATATCTCACCATATTGTGTTTCTTGAGCATATACCCTTATTTTCTATTCCTGATAATCATCATGAATTGACTAAATCTGATCTCATCCATCTTGACCCATTCTCTGATGATACTGATAGTTTGCCCTCTCAAGTCCCTTGTACTACTAATACTATCTCACCTTATGGTTCTACTTCTGCTAATACTAGTACTATACCGCCTGATGCTACATCCCATCCAGAGGCCACCCAAGCACTGTGGAACCTCCTTCTCGCTATCCTCCTAGTACTCGTAAGTCCACTCAATTACCCGATTTTGTTTATTCTTGTTATTCGAATTCATTTGCTTTCTTTTTAGCCTTAGTTCATGATCTCTCTGAGCGTCTATCTTATAAAGAGGCAGCTCTTGATCCTCTTTGGAAGTAGGCTATTGTCACACCCGTTCTGGAGCAGCTATGGTAGAGGAACTCTTTGCATTGTATGTACCTCATGGTCCTGGTGAAGTTTATAGGCTTAAGAAAGCCTTATATGGCCTTAAACAAGCCCCCCGAGCTTGGTTTTGAGAAGTTTTCTATGGTGATTGCCTCATTTGGTTTTCCCTAAATGAGTATGATTTAGCTCTTTTTATCAGGTGTACCACTGTTGGTCGTATTATGCTTTCGTTGTATGTTGATGACCTGATTATTACTGGTGATGATGTTGATGGGATTATAGTGTTGAAGTCCGAACTAGCTCGTTGTTTTGAAATGAAGGACTTGGGACCACTACGTTATTTTTTGGGGATTAAAGTAGTCTTTTCTCCAAAAGGTTATCTTCTCTCTCAGTCTAAGTACATAGGTGACATTCTTGAGCGTGCTCGCTTCACTGATAATAAGATTGTTGATACCCCTTTGAAGCTTATTGTTCGCCTTTCCCCTTCTGATAGTGTTTGTTTGCCCGATCCTACCTTATATCGTACTATTGTTGGTAGCTTGGTTTATCTCACTATTACTCGTTTGGATATTGCTCATATTGTTCATGTTTTTAGTCAGTTTGTTACTTCTCCTACTATAGTTCATTAAGCTGTTGTTCGTCGTATTCTGAGGTACTTGAGGGGCACTCAATTTCAAAATCTTGTACTTTTGTCATTTTCTCTTCCTTAGAGCTGTGTGCATACTTTGATGCTGATTGGGCGGTGATCCTATTGATCGCAAGTCTATTACTGGATTTTGTATATTTTTGGGTGATTGTCTCATTTCTTGGAAGAGCAAGAAGCAAGATGTTGTTGCTGTGTCTTTCACAAAAGCTGAGTATCGTGCTATGGCTTCGACTACCCATGAGGTTGTTTGGTTGTGCCGGCTACTTACAGGTGCGGGAGTATCTCTTCCTCACTCTTCCTCCTATGTATTGTGATAATAAGAGTGCTATTCAGATTGCTCACAATTCAATTTTTCATGAGAGAACCAAGCATATAGAAATTGATTGTCATATCACTCGTCATCTCATTAAGCATGGAGCTATCACTTTTCCTTTTCTTTCTTCCTCCGCGCAGATTGCTGATCTGTTTACAAAGTCACATCCGATTCAGCGTTTTCGTTTTTTGGTTGGCAAACTCTCTATGTTTCTAGCTGTAGCATCATGAGTTTGAGGGGGGATATTAAAGTATTTATATTTACCTTTATAATAGTTTAGTCTTTTATTTTATTTAGAGTAATATTGTATGCTAGTTATATTCTTATATTCTCTTTACTTTTGTTATTCATTTATTCTGATTTTATGTTATGAAAAACTCTAGCTCTCTTTTCTCTATTCCGTTTGTTGTTCTCTTGATTATTTGATATATTCACAATGATTTCCCTTAAAACTTGAATTTCCTCGGTTCAAAAAGCTATAATTTCCTCTTGATTTTCTTCTGTAGTCATAATCTCTTGGTGCTTTTTCCATTTGTTATCTTCTAAAATTTCTAGGAAAATTCTTTATTTGACTTGAACTTCTTTCTTCTTTTAGTACCATGGTTTCTATGTTATTAGTTTTGTTATTTTTAGCATGCCATTATTACTTTTCAATTCTTCAAGAGGAATGTGTTTCATTTCCTCAAGACTTTTTTTTATCGCCAAAAGAAGCCAATTTATTCAAGATCATTCAAATGGGTTACATCGAACTCACAAAATGTTGAATTTCATAGGGAACCTCCTCCATCCACGCTTGGAAAACATCGACCAATTAAAGCAAACTTGGCAAGTTCGTAGGCAACCTTATTTCTTTCTCTAAAAGTATGCACACATGGTGGACACTTCAGAGCAAGAAGTAAGGCCCTAGCAACAACAACAATATTACCAAAAGATGCAAGAATATCACTGTCACCATTAATAGCCTGAACAAGAGAGCTTGAGTCCGATTCCACTATGAAATTAGAGAAACCTGCCTCGTGTACCACCGACGCTGCTCTCTAAAGAGCCATGCATTCCGCAGTCATTGCATCAAAACCACCCTGAATAAACTCAGAGAAAGAAAATAAGACATGTCCATGATGATCGTGAAGGACTCCCCTCATGCCAATAGCACCATCCGCTGTGAAGGTGGCCCCATCCACATTCAATTTCAATAAGTCTGTCGGAGGTGGGGACCAACGTACCCTACTTCTGTCACTAGTCATTGTTCTCAGACCTCTCCCCTCATGGTTAGCCGAAACAAATTCCGCAGTCAAAGCAAGAACCGGAGTCACCGATAAAGTGGCCTCCCTACGTATCCCTTTCATAACAAATTTATTTCTATCGTTCCAAATAGTCCAAGCCCCCAATAAGAAACGTGAGACTACTTCAAGCTCGCCATTCAAAAGGATCATGGCAGTCCAATCTGCGAAGCCCAACCGAGCCCCCCTTTGAATAGAAATCCTCTGAGAAAAGTCCCACCCATACCTCCCTTGCACGGCCACAACCCACCAAGACATGTGAAATTGTTTCACGTTCAGCCCCACACAAAAAACATGAACCCTGATCCACAATCTTTCTCCTCAACAAGTTTGCCCGACACGGTAGGAAATTACGAATAGCATGCCATGCAAATAGTCGCACCTTATTCGGAACTTCTACTTTCCACAAATGAGTCCACGGGAACAAACCTTACCTAGTTGATGATGACCCCCGCCTCTGACCATTATTACTCCACAAATGGGCCACATGATACGCGACCGAACCGAGAAAGTTCCATTAGCGTTCCAATGCCAGATAAGCTTATCTGCACATCTAGAGGTTGCCAGTGGGATTCGCAAAATAGCCTCCACATCGTCGGGCCAGAACAAGTTTTGAAGCATATCTTCCCTCCAAGAACATGTAGCGTGATCGATAAGGTCCGGAACAAGTGCATTCTTGAGGGGTTCGATCAGTGGAGAGATAGGCTTGAACGTAATGAGTCTTGGTAGCCACGGGTCAAGGTCTACGCGCACATTGTTTCCGTTCCCAATCCTCCATCTTGCCCCCAGTCGGACCACCTCAAGAGAACCCCAAATGCTTCTCCACGTGAAAGAGGGATAAGACCTAAGATTTGTGTTAAGGATATGCATGTCCGAAAAATATTTGGCCTTGAACACCTTATAAAACAATGATTCAGTGTTGTTAGCAAGGCGCCAGGCCTATTTAGCAAGCAGAGCTTTGTTAAAATTTTCAAAATTTCTAAATCCCACCCCCACCGTCATTTTTTGAATCACACAGAAATCCCATCTTGCCCAATAAATTTTCCTCTTGTCACTTTTTTGGCCCCACCAAAAACGCGCCAATGCCTTCTCGATGTCGAACAGAATAGCAGACTGAATTTTAAAACAAGACATCGCATAAGTAGGAATAGCTTGTGCCACAACATTGATAAGGATTTCTCTACCACCCCGAGATAACATCTCCTTCCACCCTTTAATTTCATTAACAACCCATTCTTGGATGGAGCGAAAAATTTGATTTTTATTCCGACCCACTAGAGATGGGAGGACCAGGTACTTCTCATGCTCAAAAAATCATTGACCCCCAAAAAAGCTTTAATATCCCGAATTTCTGCTTCACTAGAGTTGTGGCTAAAAAAAACCCCTGATTTATTAACATTTATTTTCTGACCTGAGGCTAGTTCATACTTCGGCAAAATCGAAAGTAGAGTTTGACACTCAACTTTGGATGCCCTACAAAAAATGAGACTATCATCCACGAAGAATAAATGTGAAATCGAAGGACCATTTCTTCCCACTGTAACACCTTTGAGCTGATTAGCAACTGAAGCAGCCTGAAGAGCCAGTGAAAGCGCCTCGGCACAGAGGATGAAGAGATAAGGCGAAAGTGGGTCACCTTGACGAATTCCTCTAGAAGGGGTAATGATGGGGGAGGCCTGACCATTGACCAAGACCGAATAGGAAACCATTTCAACACATGTCATAATGAGATTAACCCACTTTGAAGCAAAACCCAGTCGAAGAAGTATACTCCGCAGAAAGTGCCACTCCATCCTATCATACGCTTTGCTCATGTTCAATTTAAATGCCATAAAACTTTTCTTACCCTTCATCCGCGATTTCAGATTTTGCATCACCTCAAAAGCCACTGGAACGTTATCGATAATTAAACGATTCGGTACAAAGGCACTCTGGGATTCAGAAATAAATTGAGAGAGAAAGACCTTAAGTCTGTTAGCCAAGACCTTAGATTATTTTGTAAAGCACGTTACATAAACTATTAGGCCAGAAATCAGATACCCGTGAAGGGATTTTACATTTCGGGATGAGGACTATATTAGCCCTATTCAACGTTGTGGATAGAGATTCTGTCTGAAAAAAATCCTTCACCATCTAGACCACTTGCTTACCCACCACCTCCCAATAAGTTTGGAAAAATAACGGAGACATACCATCCGGGCCAGGAGCCTTGTTGGGGTGCATTTGAAAGACAATAATCTTTACCTCTTCTGGGGTAATGTCACAAAGTAGAGCACGATTCATTTGATCCGTGACTTTCTTCTCAACGGGGGATATGAATTCCTCTGTTCCAACTGGCACCTGTGCTGTAAAAATATCTATGTAGTAGCCAACAACAATTTCCTCTAACCTCTGCTCATCAGTACACCACTGGCCATAGTTATCCTCCAGTCCCAAAATAATATTACGTTTCTGCAGATGCAATGCCGTTTTATGAAAGAAGGCCGTGTTTCTATCCCTATACTTCAGCCAACAAACTTGAGATCTTTGCCGCCTAATAATTTCTTCGCTTTCCAAAAGTTCATTAATCTCAGTTTTCAACCTTCTCTCTCTGCTCCTCCACTCATTGGACATGGGAGCCCTCTGAAGTTGTTTCAATTCATCATTTTTCAACCACAGATTTCATTGCACGTTACCAAACGTATACCAGTTCCAGTGGGATAGGACCTTGCCACATCGCTGAATCCTAGCCTCAGCAGAATCTGCACATAAATCATCCCCCGAGAATCCGTAATAATATATCCACAGTCATCACGTCTAATTCACATCTCTTCAAACCAAAACCGCCGTCTACGCTCTCTCCATCTTTGCCTCACAACCGGTTTCCACATCAACTTAATTGGACAATGATCAGAAACCCGAGATGTAAGATGAGAAACTTGCGCTGTGGGAAAACAAGAAGACCATGTGTCTCCGGTCACAAAACGATCTAGCCTCTTGCGAATAAAACTCCTCGGTTCCCAGTTGTTCTGCCATGTAAACTTGCCTCCTTTAAAGTTAAGATCTCTTAATTCACACTGCTCTAACGTGTCACGAAACTGGTCGATAAACCTCCTCTCACCAACCCGACCCCCCCTCCTTTTCCAAACTGCCCAAAATTTCATTAAAGTCCCCCCCCCCCCCCCCAAACCACCCATGCAAGTTAAGATTTCCCTTTGAGATACTTTAACAAATTCCATGTTTGAGGTCTCTTTACCGTGTCAGGATGACCATAAAAGCCGGTTTGTCTCCACCTACTCCCAACCGAGCCCATAATCTCCATGCCAATGTGAAAGGAAGAAAAACTAAGCAGATTCACCGTGACCTCCTTCTTCCAACACATAGCCAAACCTCCCCCTCTACCCACACGACCCACCGCAATACACTCATCAAAACCCAATGATCTACTTATTCGCTCCATATTTTGAACTTCAAGTTTGGTTTCCATAAGGAACACCATTGTGGGGACTTCCGTCTACACCAGATGGTGCAACGCACAAACTGCACGTGGGTTCCCAAGCCCACGACAGTTCCAGCATATCCAGTTCATTGTGGTAGGCGGTGCTGCTTCGCAGTCACCGCCGAAGCAGCACCGCTTCTGGTTTGTCAATTTTGAATTCTTTCGAGTTCAAAATCCTCCCAACATCGGCCTCAATTTCCTCCGCACTTCGCTTCCCACCACTCTCCATATCAACATCCGTATCATTCATGTACCCAGTCCCATTTCCCTTGCGGCTGACCCCCTTCCAGGTTTGTGTCTTTGGTTTCGGTTGGTTGGTGCCCTTCTCGTCCTGTGAACCACTAACTAAACCTCGATACTGTGTATCATCCTCCTCTTCCTGAGTGCACGCACAACATCCGCCTTATCTGCATTATTCAACTCAGCCAACCCGTCCGTTGTACGCAAGCTATCATAAATCCCATCCAAATCAGTCCCCACTCTGATAAACCGATTACCCAACTCTGCTTTATCACTAACCTCCGGCCCCAGATTGGTGTTGATCAATGGGATCACTTGTGTACCAAACGTGACCTGATGATTGTCCTCCACGGTATGGCCGACCTCCTGCGCAACAATGTCCTCCTTTGTTTCGGAATGGTAGTGCTTCCGAGAAGAAATACCCTCATGTCCTGTTCCTGCCCTGAGCCAAGACCCATACTGGAATTGCTTACAAGAATGACGAAGAGTCCTGCCAGAGTGTTCCTCGCATTCCCGATCAGTATGCCCAAGCCGACCACAAACGAAATAGAAAAAAGGCAGTCTCTCATACTTGAACGTTACCCAGAACTTCTCATCCTTTAGCACAATCATCGCTCCTCTTACCAATGGTTTGTGAATATCTATTCGAACACAGACACAGAGATACTTTCCCCAACCGACTCCTCCCTCATCTGTGTCAACACACAGTACCCGCCCAACTCTAGATCCCATCTTGTGTCCAACAGCTTCAGTCATGCTTCCAAAAGTTAGATCGTGTAGTTGAATCCAAATAGACACGCTATCAAACGATATCTTAGACATCGGCATTGACGGCTCTGCTGCACTCAAGGCCAAGAGGTAATTGTCAAACGACCACGGTTCTATGTTGAGAATTTGATGTTTGTCCTTAACATCCTTGAAAATAAAAAGAAATTTATTTTCACCCAGAACCCTAACTTGGAAACCCTTTCCCTTTCAGAGACCTCCTAAGGTTTTGCGAATAGCTTCCACTCCAATCAACCGTGGTGCTAGGAGCAAACCCACAAGGCATTCTTTATGTTTCTCGCCCAAACTCTGCACTTCATCCTCTCCAATGGTTGTTTCGGACTGCTCCTCCGCCGTTAGAACTAGGTCTTGGAAACGCTTCTCAATATCTGACTCCATACAAACCCACGTGAAACCCTAGCACCCCAAAACTGTTGATCTTGATTAGAACCGAACCCCACACTCCACCACAGAAGGCTATGGGGAGACAATCACTTGAGCTTGGCTGCCCAAGACTTTCTCCCTACGGAAACCCTAGGTTTCAGAGGGACCCTTGCTTCCTCAAGACTTATTAAACATAATTGTTTTTATAAGTTCGTGTAGTTACTAACATTTTTTCTAACTGTTCGAGCGGTAGTTACTAATAATCAATTTTATTTCTAAGTAATTTTCTTTCTATAAATTACTAATTCAAAAGGGTGTTCTAGATGATATTTTCTTAATAAACCTAATTAGAAGTAGTTGTTTCATATTTTTGCATAAGATTTCGTGTATGTCCGACTTTGTTAACAATTTCTAGTTGATGATTCTTAAGATTTTTAATATGTACTTTTAATATTTGCATTAATGTATTATTCTGTGGTTTTTTTTTTTTTTTTTTTTATGAATTGTAATAATGTTGAATTATTTAAAGGGACAATTAGAGATATATTCCTTGCCAACTAAAAATTTAGCAAAAAGGTATTTAATATCTGCATTTAATCAAAAGTCCCTTATCTTTGACAAAAGGACAAAACTGACATGCACCCAAACATTTTTCACATTTTTCCCACTCTCGCCTAACTTTTCACGCGCCCATGCTTTTGCAGCCGCTCATATGGTACGAGTATTGTACCGTATGATATTCTAAATTCAAAAAATATTTTACAACTTTAAACCTCCATAACTTTTGATATACAATTCCATTTTTCTCAAATTTTATACCGTTGGAATCATGTCGACGAAAGCTACAAAACTAGTACCATTGTTGATATGTTTTGAGCCAAAAAAAAAAAATCGATATTTTACAGGCCTTGTGTGAAAATTTCATAAAATAATTTTCAAAAATTTTGACAAAGTTATTTTGTGAAAATTATCAAATTTTAAAAACTTTTTTTTTTTTTTTTAATTTCTTCAAATTTCAGAAAAGATTCACAAAACTACTTTTGTGAAATTTCACAAAATAATTTTCAAAAATTTTGTGAAATTATCAAATTTAAAAAAAAAAAAAAAAGTTTGCTCAAAACATATCAACAATGGAAATAGTTTTGTAGCTTTCGTCGACACGATTCCAACGGTATAAAATTTGTAAAAATTGGAGTTGTAGATCAAAAGTTATGGAAGTTTAAAGTCTAAAAAACTTTTTTCAAAATGGAAACTGTTATGATGTGGCCACTCACACGGTGTGATCACCACCCCATCTCATCTCTTTCATTTGAACGTGCCTTCTCAGTACGCGTGCGTGGAGGTCATGGGGTGGGATGTTTGACATGTATTTAGTGTGTGTCCCTACCTTTGAATAAATACCAAATAATGCGGCCACTCCAAACTTTTTGATACTCTAACCAAAAATGATAGGGATACACATCAAGCGACACACTAAATGACACACCAGCTTTAAATGCATGTACCATGTGCTGTATAAGTGTTGCATAGAAAAGTGTGAAAAATTTAAACAGCACAGGGTACATGTATTTAAAACATAATGTGTCGTTTGGTGTGTCATTTAGTGTGTATCCCTATCATTGTTGTACTCTAATTAGGGATTTAGGCCTAATTTACTATTATTTAAATTATCATATTCTACTTCTTATGTAATCTAATACTCATATAATAAACCTAAGGATAACAGTTGGGGCATATAAGAATCTCACATAAACAAGATACATAAACCACAATGTGTCTATCTCTCTCTTGGTGGAGTCCACTGACACTGTAGGGTCCACAGTGACTGTGGAATCCACAGAGGTGAAATATAGACACATAAAATTTATGTATCTTATTTATGTGAGATTCTTATGTGCCCCATGAGTTATCCTACACCTAATATGTGAAAAGGCTGAGTAAGTCAAAGAAATTAGGTAAAAAAATAATTAGGTACTAAAAAAAAAGAAGAGAAAATGCTAAATTTAAGAAAATTTTTGGGGAGTTTAGTATTGTTCTTTAAACTACTAAGGTTCTAACTTTAATTATAAAAGATATGAATAGACTTAATTATCACATTTGTGAAACTCTAGGGTTTAAAATCTTCAAATTAAAAGTGTAGAGACCAAATTGTAAATCATAGTCTCTTGCAATAAGAGCAACTCCAATGGGGGATCCAAATGGGATCCAAATCCAAAAGATGCTAAAATGGATCATTTCATCCTAAAAAATTCACTCCAATGGGGGATCTAAAAGGGGATCCATTATACAAACTCATGGTTTGGGTCTCCAAACTTATAGCCTTTGGAGAGAAAAAGTGAGAGGATGCATATTTGGTGGGATGATCCTAGCCATTGGTTTGTGAATAAAATAATATTTTTAGTGTATCTGCGGTTGAGATACATCAAAATATATTAAACAATAAAATGGCTACTAATTTTGGGTACTATGGTTGGAGTTAGGGATGGCAACGGGGCGGGTATGGGACGGGGTCCCCATACCCCGCCCCCGCCCCGCTTCAGTGAACCCTCCCCCCGCCCCCGCCCCGCCCCGCGTAGTGATCTCCCCGCCCCCGCCCCCGCCCCGCCCCCGGGGTCCCCGACCCCGCCCCGCCCCACCCCGATTATGTTTTTTTTTTGTACACAAATTGAAAAAGTAATTTTTTTAATGCATTTTTTTCTCTAATAGTGTAGTTTTTTTTTAACTTACCCAATTAGTTCCCTAATAGTGCAATTTTTTTAAAAAAAATGGTAATACACATAACTATTGAGGGGTAAAAATATAAATACAAGTATATTCGGGGCGGGGGCGGGTTTTTTGACCCTACCCCGACCCCGACCCGACCCCGACCCGGGTTTTGAAAGCCTCCCCCATACCCGCCCCTAACCCTATTAAGCCTCCCCCATACCCTACCTATTAGGGGCGGGGCGGGACGGGGAACCCGGAAAACCCACCCCATTGCCATCCCTAGTTGGAGTGCATGGAATTTATTTGGTATGTAAAACACTATTCAAGTATCCAAATAGTATTTTGGATATCCAAATTTGATGACTACCCATGGAATTGCTCTAATGTGTTTTTAAGAGTGCATAGGCCCCGATTGTTGAAGCTTAAAATAAGCTGAAAAGTTATGAACTCAAAAGCATTTAAAATCCTACTTTTGATAATTAACTTATTTCTCATTAGTTTCTGTTTAAAATAAGTTGTAAGCTAAACTCTATTTGGTGCAGCTTAAACTTTATAATAATCTATAAGTTGTGAAAGCTCAGCTTATTAGCTGTAAGTCTGTAACAAACACCCCTACCACCAGACTCAGTAGCCCCACCGGCGATGCGAAAATAACAACAGTTACCGCCGCTATCTTTCATTGTATATATATATATATATATGTATATGTAGTGTTCATGGCTTCTACAGAGTTGGAGAGGAGCTCTGAAACTGTTGAAAAAGTGGATCAGAATAATATTAGGGACAGAAGGAAGGAAAGGAACAAGAAGAATAGGAAAATTAGGTTTTCTAAATTATCGAAATTTGGGTGTTTCAGATCGGACAATGATTATCCGACTGTTGAGAAATCGGACGGTGATGGAAGTTTTGAAATGGAAGCCGGTTGTACCGGGGGGGATCGCCGGCCGAAGCACCTGATTATTATGGTCAATGGTATCATTGGAAGGTTAGTGCAATGTTAATTTGTTTTTGATTTTAGTAATTTGGATTCAAAATGTTAAGATTTGCTTGATTCTTGAAGTAATGAAATGGGGAAATTTTTCGAATTAGGTTAAGGAAGTGTTCATGGATTATCTGTGGATCGGAGCTTGCAATTGTAATGTGCTATGGATTTTTAGTAATTTTGATTCAAAATAGTGAGATGTGTTTGGTTGTTGAAGTAATGAAATTTGAAATTTTTTAAATTTGGTTAAGAAGTGTTTGTGGGTTATCTGAGGATTAGAGCTTACAATTGTTTTGTTTCAAAGTTTTGAGTAATGCTATGCCTCTGAGTCTCTGATCCAAAAAAAAAAGTAATGCTATGTTTCCCAAATTTGAATCCCAAATTTAGTTCCCAAATGCTTTGTTAGTTGTATGACATGCTTTGGCATATGGAACACCGATCACTGCCATAACATGTGGTACAACTTGACAAAGCATTTGGGAAGCATAGCATTAATCTGTTTCAAATAGCTTGAAAATGTGAAAAGATTTTAGTCCAACCAGTTCTTTAAGAACTCCCTATTATCACATTTTAGGCAATGAATGTGAAAGCAACACTTTTCCATAAAAGGGAACATTACCCAAAAATAAATATAAAGAGAAATGGAAACACCATAAAAAGAAAAGAAAATGAAGTTTGTGAAAACTATTTTCATTAGTTTTGCCCTTTTAAGATATTTTGGTTTATGAATGTGAAAGCAATTGCCTAAATTGGATGCTCCAATGGATTAGCCTGTGGGTTTCTGTTTAAGGTACCTATTGCATACGTTGAATACTCTAATATCAGCTTCTTGAGACCCATATTTTTTCTGATCCTCGAAGGTTGTTACTAGATGGAGTCATTAATGATGTGTTTGGAATGGGAATCACTATTTTCTCGTGTGACATGTAGTATTTATATACTTTGTATATAGAGAGAGAAGAAAAACAAAAGAGGGCATGTATGGAGGTAGAAATATGATGCATTGAGATATATGTATAGTCGAAGTTGAAGAAAGTGGGTTCCCTCTGTCACCCAACTCAAGTCCTCATGCAAAATCCCGTCTCCAACTTACAATTAGAAACAAGACTTTTTTTTTAACACGTAAAATTGTATTGGAATGCATCTTTGAAATATGTTGAAAATGAAGAGGGAAATGTATTTATAATTGGAGGGAATGCTTCTACAATTATATGGTCTTATCTTGCATATAACAAATCCTCCGAATCTTTACGGTTTGTCATCTGATTGTTGTATGCTTGCAGTGCTGAGGATTGGAAATTTGCCGCAAAGCAATTTTTGAAGATGTATCCCCAAGATGTTATTGTTCATTGTGAGTTCTATTATGATATCCACTATGTAGCATGGATCATAGAAGCAGGAACCTTTTAAATTGGTCACCCTCCCTCCTCAGACTCTCGATTCCGCACTTCTTACTAAAAAGCTTGTTGGAACCTCACTCCCCTCATGTTAGAACCTCGCTCCCACCCCGCTCCTATCACATCCAAGTCTCAAAGTAGCCTATAAATAGATTCAAGTTCTTATTTTGCTCAAATATTTTACCGAAGAAATATTTTATGTCGGATCATATGGCTTAAGACTTTCAAAAACAAAATTTACAATCAAAATATATTATGTCAATCTAAATTCTTGTGCAATAATTAGATATCAAATATATCTATATCAAATATTTGGACGCTTCTTAAACACTCCCAACCTTTGAACCTCTTAAAGTTTTAACGCTTCCTCACTCCCGCTCCCGCCTCCACCCCCACTTTGTGCTTCTAAGGCATGGATACGGACATACGACATAGATACGACAAGATACGGACACGCTGATACAACAAATCCTAAAAATGCAGGATACGGATACGGCCATGATACAACGAATAAATAATTATATCTTTGAATTAAATATACAATTTGCAGTTCCGTGTCCACTCCTGTTTCCATAATTCTCAAATAAACCAATTGCTTATCCCCAATTTTACTATATTAAGACTATTCCCTCAAAATTTCAAAAGCATTTCTAATAACAGGCCACCATGCCACATTCACTCGCGTGTTTGGCCATGTTGGTCTCGTGTCCGACACGTGCTCAAGGTGTGTCCGATGTTAACAAGTTTAAAACACTTTTTTTAGCATGTCTGACACGCGGTGACGCGTGTCCGACGAGATGAGTGTCAGTGTCTGACACGGACACATTACGGAGATGGCACCCAAAGTGAAGTGTACGTGCTACATAGATTATCCATGGGTTGTCAATGTAGATTTTCCTAGTCGTTCGAAGATCATATTGCTTCTTCTTATTTATTTGATTAATATTAGTGTTCTTCAGTTATTTCTCTGTGCTTATTATGCAACTTTAAGTATTGGTATTTCAACTTTCTCATTTCACCTTTTTAACTATTTATGGTCAATAGTGGTGATTTGGTTTGCTTTATGTATAATTCTATAAACTTCTTAACGTTGGCATATGATTCAAGGTACGATAGTTACAAACTAAATAATGTATATATGTCTCTCTCTCTCTCTCTCTCTCTCTCTCTCTCTCTCTCTCTCTCTCTCTCTCTCTCTCTCTCTCTCTCTCTCTCTCAAATTGCAAGACTAGCCTGGTATGGTAACAAAAGACAATTGGAGAAAGGATATTTTTTATTACTGTACATCCTCAACCATATATAATGTTACAATAAGAACAAAGAAGGAAAGTAAATCAATAGAAAAGGAAATAAATTAACTCTGCATTAATATGGTCAACATGACCAATAAAGATACACTAAAATCCGGGGATAAAATCTCCTAATTTCAACAGTAACCACTAACCACCTAGTGGTGATCATTTTTATTAGCACAATCTCTTACTTGGCAGTGGCCTCTGAATTCATTCGAACCACGTTCATAATGGGTTAGGAAATTCTTGACATCTTGGGTCTCTTGAAACATGATCTAGAGATTATAAGATGGTTAAGCAGAGTCTTAATCTTTTTACATGCTTGCCATTACTGTTCTTATTTAAGATAGATAATATTTCTGTTAAAGAGCAAGTGATGGACCCGTTGGTTACTCTGCTTTTTGCAGGAATACAAGAAATTACATGTTCACGTTTATGAACTTTGACTTTCCTTATCAGTGAATGGCATGAGAAATTTGGTCCCCATGTATGTGTCATAATGCATCGTGTTTTTGGTGTATTGATTTCTGACAGTTCAACTTTAATTTTACTTTTTGCTACCTCAAATAAATAGACAAATTAATAAATATTCTCATTTTCCTTGATCACTTTCTCTTGAGTTACAACCTCTCATGTTCTTTCTTTAAGTTGTTTATAACCTCCAAACTTACGACAAGATGTTTCTTCCCTCGAATGTGCATCAAACTTTCCTTTGATATTCACCCTTTTCAGTAACTTCTGTTATTATCTTGAACTGCATTTGATTGACATGTCATGTCCAGGCAGTGAATGTAATTATTCAACGTTGACATTTGATGGTGTTGATGTAATGGGAAAGAGATTAGCTGACGAGGTGCGTAGTGGTTATGTCATAAGAGATAACGATACATAATTTCTTTCGTTATTGTGATACTATCCTGTTGGAATTACCTCTTGAAATTTAAGTCGCCAGACTTGCCAGACTCACCACTCTTACCCGGGAACTTATCTTGTGTTTCGTGGGATCAGATGGAAAAGTGGAAGGAAGTGAAGAGATGAGGGAGGGAAGAGGTATCCCCAGGAAAAGGAAGGGGGTCTTCCCTCCTTTTGTTTGGTTAAATTTGATGGAGAGTATGTAATATTATGGCTTTTACTATTAAACCCTTCCATAACAAAATGATGCTTTTAATCTATAAGGACAAAAAAGTCAAAAAGTACGGAAGCTTCTTCGCTCTCCCAAGTTGTCCATTTTTGGATGGATAAGAAACTTCGTCCCTCCTTTTTCCTTTCCGTCTTCCATTTTACCAAACAAGGGATTTTCCCCCCTTCCCTCCCTCTTCCACCCATCTCCTTGGTCCTTTCCTTTCCTTCATTTCAGACATAGCATTAAAGTAGTGTTTAGCTAGGAACTTGAAGTAGCGTTGCTTCTTTCAGGTGATATCTGTTGTAAAACATTACCCAGATCTTCAAAAGATATCTTTTATCAGTCACTCACTAGGGGGCCTTGTAGCAAGATACGCTATTGCTAAGCTTTACAGTCAAGATATCACGGGGAGATATTCTCAAGAACGTGGAGATGAAGATTCTAATGATGTATTTGAGGGAGAGAAATTTAAAGGCAAAATTGCTGGATTGGAGCCCATGAATTTCATAACTTCTGCAACACCGCACCTTGGTACAAAGGGTCATAAACAGGCAATTTGTCTATACTCTGCATATTAATCTCTGTACTGTAATGAGGTGTGCCTTCTCATAATATGAACGACTTTGTACTTTGAAATTTGTTTGACAACAATATTAGGAGCTATTTGGAAATGTGAAAATGTTTTCTCATGTAAGAAACTCCCTGCATGATTAGAAACCAGTAAGTTCGTACAATACAGGTATATAATATATTTAGGTATTTATCTATATTTATTTGTGCTTCTTGAGGAATGCTTAAAATATTAGTAACTTTGGCTGAGCAAAGTCGACAAGTGTTGTAATTTTTTACTGACTAAAAAAGAAGATTTCAATTTTCTATGATTGTAAACCAGTCTTATACCCGCTATGGCATCCTCTTCCGGTAAAGATTGGACCGTTGATATGGTAAAATTATTATAATTGTGGGATCTGATCAATATATAACCCCATGAGGGGAAAGATATCCAAGTTCTGGTGTTATTTGGTAGTGAGTGGCTTCCTTTGATCCCTCATTGCTGCCACACTGTTTCCACATGTAGACAAAGCTTTGCATCATTTTCTACATTTACAGTGATTTACCTTACCAGCCCAAGTTTTTCTTTCCTCTTTAAATTCTCTTGCAGCCTTTATAGTTTCATTTCGTGTACTTATCAGTACTAGAGATGATCATGATATCTTGTATCTGCAAAGCTGTGGCTGAGAACACATAGAATATAGACACTTTTAGGCTTTGTTTGGTCCATGGATTGAGGCAAAGGAAATGAAAACACTTTTCTTTTTTAGGTTAATCAGAATAGTGAATAAACTAGGAAACATAGGGGGGGAAAATATTTAAAAGTTCGAATTTGTGAGTCACTTTCCTCTCTTTTTTTTTTTTACTTAAGGAACAATTATATTTTCCATTTTTTTAGTTTCTAATGTTGAAGTATGGAGAAAAATACAAGGGAACTAGGTTTCCTTCCGTCTTTCTTTATCGTTCTCTAAGTCCACAAACCAAACAGAACCATAAAATGCTGACATGCTTTTGACATAACCTATAAGGTCACGTGAACGTTCACATTGTTATTTTTTTTTTGGTAAGTAGGTTCATATTGTTCTTATTACTTCATGAGTTGTCTGTTTTTTCAGGTCCCGGTGCTTTGTGGCTTTTATACCCTCGAGAAAGTAGCATCTCGTACATCGTGGTTACTTGGTAGAACCGGGAAACATTTGTTTTTGACGGACAATAATAGTGGAACACCTCTTCTACTTCGGATGGTCAACGATTGTGATGATCTCCGTTTTATGTGAGCCCCCACAAATTTTATCAGATTTATTGAGAGCATATGAATTTCTTCCAGTGGGCAGTGGTAGTGATTTGGAAAATGCTTTTGACCATTATCATATTGATGCAGGTCTGCGTTACAGTCCTTCAGGCGTCGTGTGGCCTATGCAAATGCCCGTTTTGACCGTATCGTTTTTGCTAGGGATTTTGGTGGTTATACTTTGTTGAATTGATATATATATATATATATATACACATACATATATAGGGAAATGCTAACCTACAGATACATAAATGCTTGCATTTTTATTTAATTCAACAAAAAAGTCCATGCCACCTCATTTTAATGAGGGCACTACAGTAGTCTTGCAAATGAGTTAAAAGTGAATTACTTTAATACCCTCGTTGCAAAATTACTCAATGCCCTCATTTAAGGAGGTGGCATGGACTTTTCTAGTCCATTTGAGACTGGAGTGAACACTTCATGGAGTGAGATAGCAAGTTGTCATGTCCCAAATCCACGCATATGAATGTAGGTCACGTAGCACGCCACTGAGGCTCTTCCTACTCAAATAAAAGTTGTAGCAGCGGAAAAAGAACTTTAAAGATAACAATGAGTAATCGCTTCTTTAAAACAATACACCCGAAGTTGTGAAAATCCGTATAAATTTGAAAACGTAGTTATATTTTGAAACAAATGAATTTATATTCAAAGGGGTCCAAAGTTGCCCTAAGAACCAATCAAAACATTTAAATAATTTCCGGAAGTGGTAGAAAAAGAAAACATGCATGAGGTATTTCTACCGGTCGAGATGCCTCGTTCGACCGGTCGAATGACCCCTCGGCAATAATCCTTCACAGCAGAGGGCACTTCGACCGGTCGAGTTGTCCCCTACTCCCCTTCGACTGGGCGAGTTGCCCCCTTCGACTGGTCGAATGACCCTCTGGCAACATTCCATTTGCACTAGGATATTGCTTAAGGTTCAGCGACCCTTGTAATCGTTAACTACCTTAATCATTAAACCAAAACATTAAGTCGATAAGTAAAACATTCAAAACGTGAATTCGAGGGTTCGGATTCATAATAACTTAACCAACCCATTCTATGTTTTCCAAGTCAATACAAAACGTAGTTCTAGTTACTCGGAAGTAATTCCTTGCAACATTTAGAAATGAAATAAAACATATGCAAGGCTATTACCCACTTCTATTACATAACTACGAGATGAAACATGATGAGTCGCCTTCTAGGTGAATTCCCAATATCTCGTGATTACCTCCCCGATTCCTCGCCAGCATTAACACTTGGTTATTTGAATAACCATGCATATTTCGATTTGTTTAAGCTAACGCATAGTGAATAAATCAACGATGCACATGAATGATAAACAATGCTTTCATACTGGTCTCCGGAGTCTCACGTGCACGGTTCACACTCCTAGTCCCGTGACTCCTCGCCAATAATTCCACGCGACTGGGTAAGATTCATGTTTCTTTCCTTCAAACGTGCGACCTTATGCCTATAACGGCTCCACAACAATGGCTTGGTACACACACTCCTTTGACCTAAATAGCAACTAAACATGCTCAAATGCATTTTACCATGGTTTCGACATAAAACATTTTACCGTACGATTGAGCCTACTTATCAATATGATCGCCCAATATGAACTAAACAACATATAGCTAGGAATTGAAACATGCTTTTCGTACAAAGCATCAATTCACGTCAAAGAATTATTCCAAAACACATAGTTGAATCACTCACCTCCAATTAGTGCTCCTAAATTCCGTTCTAAGAAAAACTTAAGCACAAGGAACGTATAGAAGTCCGTCTAATACGATTCCTATGGATCAAAAGTTCGATTAACAACTTTCTATGAAAATTCCCAAAAATGAGTTTTGGAAAACTTATCCAAACAAGACCTAATGGGTATTAAAACGTAGCTTTTACCTTGAGGGATCCAAATATATAATTTTAGTTGAAAACTAACGGAGGAACGGTCGCTTGGCGTCGTGAAGATCAAATCTCCAAAATCCCCCTTTTGTCCTCTCTTGAATTTAGGTTTAGAAAACTTTATAAAAAAATCTAAGTCACCTTTATCTATATATAGGCAATACTTTCTGTATTTGTGTTTAACTCCCCCGCGAGTTCTCTAATCTACCGAGTATCTCTCAAAACGTCTTAAACGTCTAAGTTATCACCTCACGAGTGAAACTCTCAAATTAAAAAAGTTTTCGTCTAAGTTCCGTTTTTCCAACTAAAACGCGGTCCCACGTGGTTTTACGAAATTACTAATTAACCTACCAATTATGCAGCGTGTTAATTCGTCATCACAAGGATACTAGAATTAACGACAGAAATATATTCTAAACCACATAATAATACAGATAGTGAAATACACAGGTAAATATTTATTTTGAGATAAACATTTAGGGCATTCCACAATAAACATCTCAATCTCGGAGAGACTTCACAATAACAAAACATCCATTCTATACTGTCTCAGAGGGTTCTCTTACACAGACAACCAAATCGACTCGTGAGTTATAACTCACACATGTGCCACAAAGCACATCACATCACATTATCATGCATGACTAATATAATGAAATACAATAAACACACACACGGGTGTTATACAAGTCCCCAATATGGGAAAAGCAGTGAGGTCAAATGTCCATATATGTAGTCCATATCCAAAAGTGCTCAGAAAAGTTATTAGAACTTGAGCTGGTGACTATATAAGACAACCCAGCATTCTGATCCAATTATCTTGTATTGCACCCACTGGTTTTGAATGACTTGACACTTATTATAGATCTTGTGGGATGGAGCACATCCTCGTTGCGGCGTCAAAATGAGCTCTCGAAGGTTATTTTCTAGCTTTCATGAAAAATTTTGATTGTATCTCCACATTTTCTCAGTGTTTTTGTTTTGTTTTGTTTTGTGTTTCTTTTCCCCAGCTTAGAAGCTTTCAAACATATGCCAAATACCCACATGTTGTGAACGTGGAGAAGGCAAAAACTGCCGAATCTGAAGAAGAACTTCCTCTGGAGGACACACAGAAAATGGATGTTGAAGGTTAGTTAATAGTTTCTTTTGAAACAGATGTATAAATCTTTTATCAGAATATCCTGCCTATTACTGGAATTATATCTACACCTATATTCCTTCCCATAAATGCTTTTAGAAACAGTAAAAATTTTGAAGCTTGTGCAAGTTATCCAAAAAAAGAGAGAAAAAAATAGTCTTGGAGTGTTTGTTAATTTGTTGCCTCCTAACTCATAGACCAAAGCATAACCGTTCTAATAGAAAAGCTTGTTTCATGAGCAATGTAAATCTTGATAATGGACATTGAGGGATATTCTTAGTGCTTATCAGTAGAAGATCTTGAGCATAGGTTAAATGTTGTGAATTCTAATTTATTCCTCTACCCCAAATTAATGAACCCGTTTTGGAATTCCAATTATCAAAGGAAGGTAACTTAATTGTAGTGAAATTTTAACCTTTCCATTATTGCCTATGCTTCGATTTAATTTTCAGTGTCATTTCAAATGAAAAGTCGAGATTTGATATGATAAAGGGTATACTTGGAAAGTACATAGTCAAGGTACATTTGACTTTTCAACATGGTTCGAAAACTCGGTCGATACCGAGTCGTATCGGCCGAGTTAACTCGGTTTTGGTGAGTGCCGATACGAGTCAACTCGGCGAGTTACAGTCGAGTAAAAAAAAATATGTATCGCGAGTTATCTCGGCCGATACGGACGAGATAAGGAAAAATTGGTACGAATCGTCCGAAACGTTGGTTTTGAGGTGATAGAAAGCAAAAAAATGTTGGAAGCACATACCTTTTGCTGTCTGAAACTCCCAAAACTCCCAAGGGTTTCTTCATCTTCATATCTCTCTCTTCAGATCATCATCTTCATCTTCAGATCTGATCTTCGGAGTTCGGATCTTCATCTTCTTCCCGAAGTATGTCATCGATTAGTGTGTGTGTGTGTGAGTGCGTGTGTGTCGCGAGCTGTGTGTGTGTCGAGTGTGTGTCGCGATCTCTATGTGTGTGTGTGTCGCGATCTGTGTCGTGTGTGTGTGATTGAGTATGTGTCGATCTGTTTGTGAGATCTGTGTGTGTGTGTGTCTGATTGTGTGTGTCGAGTGTGTGTGTGTGTCTGATTGTGTGTAGAGTGTTTGTGTGTGTGTGATAGTGTGTGTCGGTGGTGTGTTGGCTTAACACAGCCATAGTAGATATATATATATATATATATATAGTAGGAGTAATATCTAGTAATTTTTTTTTTGTTTTTGTTTTTGTTTTTGGGTGAATAACCCAATATTAGGTTATTAATTTCTAGTAATTTTTTCTTCTTCTCCTTTTATTTTTATTTATATATATTTTTTCTCTTTTCTAGTTTGTGTGTTTGTTTTGTTTTTTTTTTTTTTTTTTGCTCTAAAATGGGAAAGTTATTTAGTGTAGAATAACTGTACTTTTTGAGTGGATATATTGTCTTAAAAAAAATAAGATTGGACAACATAAAAAATTAAATAAATGAGGTTGGACAAATATTATCTAATTTCTAGTAATTTCTTCTTCTCCCTATTTTTTTTCCTAGTGTGTGTGTGTGTGTGTTTTATTTTTATTTTGTTGCTCTAAAATAGGGGAGTTGTTTAGTGTAGAATAACTATACTTTTTGAGAGTATATATTATCTATAAAAAATAAGATTGGACAACATAAAAAATTAAAAAATGTGGTTGGACAAATATTATCTAATTTCTAGTAATTTCTTCTTCTCCCTATTTTTTTTCCTAGTGTGTGTGTGTGTTTTATTTTTTTTTATTTTTGCTCTAAAATACGAGAGTTATTTACTGTAGAATAACTATACTCCATGTGGCACTGATGTTTCATGTTATTGTAATATATGTATTATTTGGTGGTATTGAACAATTTAGATCCAATTATGTGTGTACAATTATTAGAGATTAGATCGGCAGCGTCTGAATTTGTGTATTCTGGAAATCTATTAAGCAAATTTTGCTATTCTTATTATTTTAGAATTTTCATAATTTTTTCATATTTTTTTGAACCTTAAATCTAGCGTATCGGAGCGTATCGCCCGATACCAGGCCGCATCGCCGCGACACCGAGTCGTCACAACGGTCTCCGATACCGCGACTTTGAACCATGCTTTTCAAAGATGACTCTTAAAAGGGACGTTCCAAAACTGAATAACGGACTCTTAATTTGGGACGGAAGAACTAAAGAAGGGTTCTGATAAGTTCATTTTGTATAGTTTTGATTTTTAATTTTGAAATTTGGTAAAGACATTGTTGTGTGTGAGGCATTGGGGAAGTTTTGAATTTCCACATCTAGCGGGAATCAAGGGGTGGATTGCTAGCATTGCTTTTCGATAAAAACAATGTTGTACAACGATTAAAAATGAATTCTCATTTCATGGTCTGTTATGCTCTTCTTTCATTAGATGACAGATGTGATGACCAAGCACCATCATTGTACCTCAGTGTTCTTCTTTATGATTCGATTTCTATAACTACCCTACCATTTTAATCTCAAGATGCATGTATAAGTTTCTATATGATGGTACTCATTATTTTCTTTGTTCTTCACAATTTTAGAAGTAATGCTCAGAGGTCTCACAAAAGTGAGCTGGGAACGAGTTGATATTAGCTTTAGTGGAAGCATACAGAGATTTTGTGCACACAATACAATTCAGGCAAGTATTTGCTTTCTCTTACCCTTTCCGTTGCACCTTTCTCTTTCGACTTTCTCAGACTCAAACTGATTGAATCTTTGACATTACACATATTATGTTTCTTTCCATCATTCCATGTCATAAGCACCTGCATATAATTTTTCTGTTGAAATATGCTACTGCTTGGTGATTAAGGTTTCAGGAATCTAAGTCCCTGTTTGGCAACAACTTTTGGAGCCCATGTGTGATTATGAAACTCAGAAGGTTATTACGACTGCCCCTTTTGAAGAAGCTGTCTAGCGCTGCTTAGCGAAATTAGTGCTAGAAATGCGTTTCAATTACTAGAAAACCAAAAAAAAATAAAAATAAAATAAAGAATTTTGCCTTGTTTGGCCATCACGCCGTGGAAGCGGCGGCAACGGCAAACTGGGCCTAAAATTGTTTGGAAAGAAAACTATGACTGAATTACAGAAAATTACGATCGCACGTTAGCAATCTTGGCAGCTTCTGGCCAATCGCATATTTTTGGGACTTGAATAGCAAAAGCAAAAGTTGTTGCACAACGGAACCCTTTATTGACGTTCTTGCACGATGAACATGAAACAGAATGCATATCAGTAATGCAAGTGACACTTTTTCTAATTTCTCTTCAGGTGAAAACCTACTCTCGCAATTCCCACGGGGCCGATGTGATACAACACATGGTCGACAATATTCTGTTATGAAAGCCGACCAATTTATAATTTGTCTATGCATATGGATAATATATATATATGCATTCATGTTATAATTCGTATATGTAAAGGTTTTAGAAAATGTTGGGATATCTAGTTTCCCTTGTAGAGAAGGCCAACAAGTGTTGTAAAATTATGGTTCCAAGTCATTATGTATTGATGGATTAGAATCCAAATGTAGAGACTTAGATTATTGAATTTTGAGGTTATTCTTAGTAATTTCAGATCATGGGTTTAAAATTGTGTTGCAATTTACATTGGTTGTGACAGTATATTAAGATATCTATTTGCATGGGGTAATATTTGGGACACACCCAAAATCCACACAACCTTAGACCTATCCTAAGGTGGATCAATAGTAAGAGAAAAAGAGACTGTGAGGTCCACTGTCAGTGTGGGGGCTACCAAAGTAATATGAGTGGGGGTGTGTACTGGGGTGTGAGTTTTGGGTGTGTCCGTAGCATTGTCCGCATGCATATTGGCACTGGTTTCCACTTTCCATACATGTTAAGTGTGTGTGTGTGTGTGTGTGTGTGTGTGTGAGAGAGAGAGAGAGAGAGAGAGAGAGAGAGAGCATTATTTAGCTGTGTATTTGTTTTTTTTTTTTTTTTCCGAAAGGCTTGGAAATTGTGAAAATAATGATGGAAATTTTCCGAATTATATATATATATATATATATAATGTAAAGTGGAAGAAGTTTGTCATGTGGTAGTTCTGAATTTTTTTTTTTTTTTTTACATTTATTTTTTTAGAGAGAACTTTTCACCAGGAAAAATATAAATTAAACTTCCAAAAACCATGCTCAGAGCGTATCCGGGGGACATGCCATTTCCAATTTGGCATTCCAAATGGCAAATTGACATCTTGTTCTCCTCCAACCAAAATGTCAAAAGCCCATGTGGCAAATGGCATGGTTGTTCATATGTCAAAAATGGCATACCAAAAGTTGTCATGTTATTTCCACTTTTTCATTTAAAAATTATTACATTTATTTGTTAAACTAATCACTTAATTTGTTAAATGATTAAAAAATATATAAAAATTATAAAATAATAAATTTGACATATTGGGTATCATTTACTCCAACCGAAATGCCAAATTTTAATATGCCAAATTGACACATAAGCCCTCAAATTTATTTGGCATACTAAAATTTGACATACCCCTTGGAGATGCTTTCAGTTAGCTTTATTTATTTCTTTGATAAACAGCTATGTTTGTCTGTTTGATCTTCTATAAATAGAGGGTAATACTTGAGACACACCCAAAGATACAATTTTTGGGATATAATTCAAGAGATGTGTCTATCTCTTTCCTGTGTCACTGTAATATCCAATGACATCGTATAAGAGATCCACACATCTTTTAAATTGTATTCTAAAAATTATATTTTTGAATGTGTCCCAATTTTTACTCATAAATAGAGGCCAAACCCAGGAAGTCCAAAAATTCTCTGTCAATTACTTTTTGGCAGCAGAATTTGATAATGAAGAATTGAAGATGGTGTGTGTGTGTGTGAGAATGCCAAACTTCTGAACAGAACAGTTTTGCGTGGATTGTGAAGTAAAGATTTCTCATCATATTTAGGAATTGCATTCCCCATATATAGCTACTCCAATCTTAACTGTGTCATAGCCTACGGTCTACTAATTACCCTCAAATAATATCTTCTTTGGACGGACAATAAATGACTGTTTACATATGTGCGTGTATACATATATATATACATATATATATATATATAGAGAGAGAGAGGGGTTGGCGTGTATTTGTGGAACTGCTCAGAGCACCTACTACAGAATGAGAGAGAAATGAGACTGAAAGAAAAGGAAAACACATGAACCATTGAACCATACCTGTGATTAATATAGCTCTCTTTTGGAGAAATTATTCAGTGACACAGTCACACGATCACACTGAACTCGTGTGTCAGTCCTAATAATATGCAGCCACGTGCCTTGTTTTTTTAGGGCACATGACATGTATTTCTTGACTCCAAATCAAACTACTAATGTCTCTGACTATGAGAAATTATTTAACGAGACTATCACACCATGTCATCAAACAGACATGATATGATGTCACAATAATATAGTCATGTGCCTCCCTTTTTTTAGGAGTACATGACAAATAGTTGTTTATTACAAACAGCTACTTATATATCCACAGCACGTCTCACCGATTGAAGCAATATTATTGAATAAGAATGTCCCAATAATATGGAGTCACGTTCCCCTAATAGGTTTAGTGGCACTTGACAAATATAGTTGTTGACTTCAAAGAACTAGTCATGTTTGTACTACTTGTCATTTGCCCCTCTCTTGGGTGGCACGTGACTCTGTATAATTGGAGTATCACACTCTCACCGAATAACTTCTCGCTTATGTGAAATAAATTCTCACATTCAAATAATGAGGAGGAATTGTCTTGTGTTCAAGATAAATTATTCAATGTAGTCGTTACATCATGTCAGGATATTAATATGGTGTGATTTTTTAATCTACACAAATATGCACATGCCCCTATTTCTAGGTGATCATGACAAATAGACTAGTAGAGTGCTTGTCATGAGTCATGGCCGTCCTGGAAATAGGGTGTATGGCCTAAATTAAAAGGTTATGCCACATCAACTTTGTGACGGTTATAATAAATAATTTCTCTTGATACCCAATTAATTAATTATGAGTAAATAATTAGTTGATGACACTACATTGACTTGATGATGTGGTCAGCGTTAGATTAAAAAGTTTCGCCCATTTCTGATTAGTCCTCTCTCTCTCTACTGTTTTAGCCTGTATCTGTATCTCATCATACATTCTTTCTGTATCTACAATTCCCTCTATTTTCTTTGTGGGGATACTGTTTTTGTCCTTGTATTCTTTTCAGTCCTTTTTTTCTTCAACAATGCTAGATGCACAATAAAAATGTATAATTAAATGGTCCAAATGCATAACTTGCTTAAAATTATTGGACTTCGTGCTGAAAAAGCTGTACACCATTTTCTTTTCTTTTTTTTTAAATTTTTTTTTGTGTACAGACTTTTCAGCACGAATTCCAACAATTTTAAAAAAATTATGCATTTAATTGTGCATTTTTGTTGTGCATCTAGCATTACTTTTTTTTCTTGGGCTTTCTGTTTATATTTACTGTAAAAAAAAATAGGCAGAGGCTTGGATTTTAGTAAGCACATGAAACGAAGCTAAGGTCTTTTCCCTTTTCACAACTTCTTTAAGAGTATTATTTATTTATTTATAGCTTTTGAAATTTCTGATTCACTCCTTTTGCCTTTCATGTTCTTCAATCATTGAAACAGATAGAAATTATTATAAAAAACAGTGGTTTTGATCTCTCTTTCAGTCCTTTTTGCTATGGATTCTGGTTGTTATACTGGGTTGAATGGTTATATATAGCCATTAAGGAAATGCTAACCTATAGATGCATAAAAACTTGCATTTTTAATTGGACAAAACAGTACATGTCACCTCACCTCAGTAGTCTTGCAAATTAATGAGTTAAAAGTATATTACTTTAATGCATTCGTCGCAAAATTACTTAACGCCCTCATTTAAGAAGGTGGCATGAATTTTTTTTGTCCATTTGAGACACCTTCATGCAGTCGGATAACAATTCCCAATATGCACGGAAAGGAAAAAATTAGGGAGACTCCCATTTTCATTGTATCTCCACCTTTTTTTTTTTTTTTTTTTTTTTTTTTTTTTTTTGTGTGTGTGTGTGAGACTTCCGGCTTAGAAATCTTCAAAGAAATGAAAAATACCCACAAGTTGTGAACGTGGAGATCGCATGAACTGCTGATCCTCAACAAGATCATCTTCTCGAGGGCAAATTTGATGGATTCAAGACAACTGATATTGAAGGTTACTTAATAATTTCTTGGAAAGTCATAATGTCAGAGCAGTTTTCTTCCTTTAATGTTAGAGTAGATTCTAACACTTTTTTTTATTTGTAACGGAAAAAATCCGTTAATAATGTCAAAAATCTGTTAGAAAAATTATGAGCAACTCTGGTATTAAAAGAAACTGCTCTGGCATTATGGGCAGTCTAGTTTCTTTTAGAACATATTTATAAGAGTAATGATAGAAACACAACGAATTTCACAACGAATTGTACAAATATGCAACACATGGTTGGACCTTATGCTAAAAAGTCTGCACACACCTTTTTATGTGTACAGGCTTTTCAGCACAAAGTCCAACCCTGTACATCATGTTTGTGCAATTTATTGTACAATTCGTTGTGCACCTATCATTATTGTATTTATAAATATTTTCTCAGAATGTCCTGTCTATTACTGAAATTATATCTACAAAGACTACACATATTTTCCTTGCCATAATTGTTTTGAGAAATGTTAAAAAGTTTGGAGCTTATGCAAGTTATCCAACAATAAAAAGTAGTCCTGGAGTGTTTGTTAATTAATGTGTTGATGCCTCCTAACTCATGGATCCGAGCATTGTTGGGATTTCCCACATCGGATGTGAAAGGGACTGATAGTCGCGGTTTATAAATTTGAGGGAAAGCCTCATAACTGTGACCCGTGCCTAATTATCTTGTCCTAATAGAAAAGCTGATTTCATGAGCAATATAAATCTTGATATATAATGGACATTGAAAGATATTCTTAGTGCTTATCAGCAGAAAATCTTGAGCATATGTTAAACTAGTCGATAACTCGTGCTATGCACGGGTTGGATGGTACATGAAGGAGAGAATGGAGTATGGAAAATTAATGAAAAAGTGAAAGAGAGAGAGAATTACTTTCATGAACAATTAGAACAAAAAAGATATAGGAAATTAAGTTCCAAATAAGCAAATGAAGAAAAGGGAAAAAAATAAAAAATAAATAAATGAACGAAGAAAAAGAAATGACCAATCGGTGAGCCGACTCCTTTTTTCTCATTTTTTTTATAAAGGGAATATTGATTTCGTTGATAATTGTGGAAGAAGGAACCAAACTTTCAAAAGGATACTATAACGTCTAAATAATTAGCCATGTAGGCGCACAAAATAATACAAATAAACCCAAAAGGTGAGAGACATGATTCTCTTAATGCATCAGTCCTATATTGAAAACGCACACAGCATCCCAAAATTATATGTCGAATAAATTTACGTATACCCTATAGAAAGAAAGAAAGAAAGAAAAATAAAGAGAATCATTTGTAGAAAATTCTATAGATGAATGATTAGATCAATCTACTACTTCCATTCCAATTTTGTATTTAAAAAAAAAAATAATAATAATAATAATAATAATAACAACAATTAATGTTTAATACGGAGTATTAAATAATTTAGAATGTAAATTTTGGATTAAGATTTAAAAACCATAGCATTACTCTTAAACTTGTTATGTATCAAAATTACAATGATAAGCAACCAAGGATAGACACACCAGGGAAGCCTGAGGTCCTATCAAGCATTTTGACAAACATTTAGTAGACTTATACAACTCTCTCTCTCTCTCTCTCTCTCTCTCTCTCTCATAATACATCTATGTTCTAGCCAAACACAAAACATAAAAATATACACAATGATATAGCAATTTATTAAAAAAAAAAAAAAAACATATACAGCATAAACCACCCAAGCCATTAACCTGATATATTAAACTCTGAAACACAAATTTACTCAAGTCCCATGAAGAAAATACTCCAATCCCTTGATGAGACTTGTTGTTTCAGCCAACCACCCGAAATACACCGAATCGCAGCTTCAACATCCGAAGAGAGATATATACCTGAGATGCAAGAGACCTGGTCACCCTTGCTTAGGAAAAATCACAATTAGAATCTTGGAGATAATTTAGTTATATATGCTAATGAGAGTAAATGCGGCGTGTAATATGTGTATCAGTCAAACTCATCGCCTGAAGTTTTTTTGGAGGCTTTGTTGAGGAATTGAGAGATTTGTAGGAGGTGCTTCAGAAGGTTAAGTGTCATATGAGAGAAAGAGAGAGAATTAGGGGTCTGAACTCATTACTCAAAAAGACTTTTATTTCGCAGATCTCAAATTCATCTAGAGTAATGCTAGGTGCACAAATAATTGTACAATCAATTGCACAAATGTGTAACACAAAATTGAATTTTGTGCTGAAAAATTTGTACACTTAAAAAAATGTGTGCAGACTTTTTAACACAATGTACAACATTATACTGCACGTTTGTGCAATTCAAAAACAAAAGTACAAACGTGTCTTTTCCCTTCTCTCTCACTCTCCCTCTTGAAAGCGTAAACGCCTCTCTTTCTGTCTCTTAAATATAGCTTGGGGCATTTACCAAAAAGGACCTCAGTACACCATTTATTAAGTTAAAGTACAAATTAGTGAGTGACTTACCAAAAAGGACAAAAATTTGACAGCTGGTGCTCGCACGGTATAAGTACGCGCACCATAGAATCTTTCATGCACAATTTCTCAACCGCCACTGCTTTCACGTGCCACACATGCGCATCCCACGCGCGCGCCTCCCTCTGCTGGCTGCTCGCACCGTGTGAGTATTGTACCTTATTATTTTTAATTTCGAAAAATGTTTTTAAACTTTAAACATCCATAACTTTTGACCTACAGTTTCATTTTTCGCAAATTTTATACCGTTGGAATCGTGTCGACGAGAGCTACAAAACTAGTACCATTGTTGATATGTTTTGAGAAAAAAAAAATTTCATATTTTTACATACATGAATAATAAGTGAAATTTCACTTAATATACATAAAATATTAAGTGAAATCTCACTTAAAATATCAAGTGAAATTTCACTGAATAAATGAAAAATATTAAATGAAATTTCATGTTTTTACATACATGAATAATAAGTGAAATTTCACTTGATATGCATAAAATGTTAAGTAAAATTTCACTGAATACATGAAAAATATTAAGAGCTCTCACAAAAAAAATCCTAAGTTCAATTTTTGCAAAGCTCATAAACTAATTACCAAATGAATTAACATGAAATTGTGCTTTAAAAAAGGAGAAGCACCAAAATGGGGGCCAAACTAAACTTTAATGAGGTAGCAATGGCTTTATTGTTATTCGTCTTTTTTTAATTTTTTTTTTCTCAAAACATATAAATTTGACATACATAAATATTAAGTGAAAATTCACTAAACATGTACATGCCTTCTTCCTGAAAAACTTGAAGTTAAACTTAACATTTGTGTACTCGTTCAGTGAGATTTCACTTAGTAGGTCAAGTGAAAATTCACTAACTATTCCAAAAGTTGCTAGAAGTAACTCTCTAGAGTTTAAGATCTAATTTGATACTTACTTTGTTAAAAAGTCGCTCAAGTATCAATTTAAGTAAAATTTCACTTAATATTCATGTACAAGTTCAGTGAAATTTCACTTAATATTCATATATGCTAAGTGAAATTTCACTTTTTATTTAATCTCTTTCATATTAAACAATGCATATTTCGTTTAAAAAAAATAATCAAATTTTACAAATCAATTATAAAACATAGTTTTTCAACCCAAATAAATGTTAAATTCATGTGAAATTTCACTAAAACTCTCATTAAGAACAAAGTGAACATTTGATTGTTTTTCCTCACAATATATCAACTTGACATATGTGAATTTTACGTGAAAAATCAATAACTCATACACGAATATTATGTGAAAATTCTATTAAGTTCATCTAGAACATGATATGTAAAAATAAGAGTTTTTTTCTTTTGCTCAAAAGGTATCAACAATGGTACTAGTTTTGTAACTCTCGTCGATACGGTTCCAACGGTATAAAATTTGTAAGAAACGGAGTTGTAGATCAAAAGTTACGGAGGTTTAAAGTTTAAAAAAACTTTTTCGAAATGGATATGATATGGTACAGCCACTCACACGGTGTGAGTGGCTGAAACCAAAAGAACGCGCGCGAGGGAGATGGTTTCATGAGATTTTCTATGGTGCATGCACTTATACCATGTGAGCACTGACAAGATTCTTTTTGTCCTTTTTAAAAAATGGTCAAACCTTTTGGAGTTTGAAACTTATGAGGGTTACTTGTAGAGATTTTCCAACAATGATCTAATATAGCTTTTACTCAATCTGCTTAAAATGGCTTAAATTGAAAAAAAAAAATTATATGGGAATTGGAAATGCCACATACATAAAAGAAAAATCCACAAAATGCCAAGTGGCACATTATGGGAGGAGATTTAGCTTTTCTTTTTATATAAATATATTAGATATATTAGATTAGATAGATGTCAATTCTAATTAATTCCTCTGTTCCAAATTAAGGGACCTTGCTTTGGAATTCTAACTATCTAACGAAGGTTACTTAATTGGGTTGAAATTTTAACCTTTCCATCGTTGCCTGTACTTCAATTTAATTTCAGTGTCATTTCAAAGGTAAGGTCGGAGATTTTATATGATAATGGGTATACTTGAAAAGTACACAATTAAGGTTCATTGACTTTTTAAAGAGAAACGGAATTATATCAGACTACAGAGGGGGTACTTTGATAAGTTCGATTCGAGTTATTTAGATGTTGAAATTGGAATTTGGTATATGCGTGAAGCCATTGTGTGCTAGGCATTGGGGAAGTTTCGAATTTCCATATCTTGATTTACCCAATTTCCAAAGGCATCTAGCGGGAATCAAGGAGGTGGATTGTTTGTTAATTAGCGTAGTTTTTCGATAAAAAACGATGTTGTAGAACAATTAAATGAATTTTCCTTTCATGGTCTTCTTTCATTAGATAGATGTGATGAAGAAGTGTTTTCTTGCTCTTGGATATCAGACTTTAAAGACTTTTAATTGGTTGGAGATATAAAAATTACTGAATGGTACCTCAGTATTCTTCTTTATGATTTGATTTTTGTAACTACCCTACCATTTTAATCTCAAGATGCACGTATAAGTTTCTATATGATGGTACCCATTATTTTCTTTGTTCTTCACAATTTCAGAAGCAATGCTCAGAGTCACAAGTGATTATGAAACTCAAAAGAAACTCAAAAGGTTATTATAACAGTCCGTTTTGAAGGAGATATTTTGAACTGCTTACCAAAATTAGTGTTAGAAATGCATTTCAATTACTAAAAGACCAAAATAATAATAATAATAATAATGATAATAATAATAATAATAATAATAAATTTTTTTGCCTAATTTGGCCATCGCGCCGTGGAAGTGGGGGTGGCGGCAAACAGGGCCTAAAACAGTTTGGAGAGGAAACAATGATTGAATTGAAGGAAATTACAATTACACAATAGCAATCTTGGCAGCTTCTGGCCAATCGCAGATTTTTGGGATTTGAATCGCAAAAGTTGTTGGCAGATGACGACCTCTTTATTGATATTCTTTCATGAGGAACAAAAACAGAATGGATATCAGTAATGGAAGTGACACTTCTTTTTGTAATTTCTCTTTAGGTGAAAACGTACTGTCTCAATTTCGATGGGGTCAACGTGATACAACACATGATTGATAATTTTCTCTTATGAAAGTCAGCCAAATTATGTTCGTCTATGCATTGATAATATGTATGTATACACCATAAGAGTGTTGCAAATTTCTTTTGTTCGGATGTAATGCTACAATCTCCCATGTTAAGAGGGAGGGTAATTGCTATGCAGACCTTTTAGCTAATGTAGGAGCTAACCAAACTAGCCTTTTTGTTTTGCTTGATTCTCGGGAGCTATATATGCCACTTATGGCTGATACCTCAAGTATTAGCTTCCCGCGTGGAAGTTACTCCCTCTGTCCTATATTAAGATTCTTTAATGCCATTTTTTGATGTTCTATTTTAAGAGTCATCTTTGAAAAGTCAAAGTTCTTTAATACACACTTCCAAATTTGCCCTTTATTATATCTAACTCTTCCCTCTTTTTTTTGATATGACAATAATTTTGAATTTCAAAAAGGGCAATATTGGGAAGTTGAAAATCTCACCAAAATCAAAGTTGTCCCATTAATAAGTTGAAATTTTCAAAAGAGACTCTTAATATGGGACGGGGAGTAATTTATTTGTGCTTTTTCCTTTGCACCAAAATAAATAAATAAATAAAAATGTAATGGCTTTATCAGAAAGTGTACTAGAATCATTGTTCAAGTCATTATGTATTGATGGATTAGGATCCAAATGTAGAGCTTTAGGTTAGTGAATTTTGAGGTTATTTTTAGTGATTCCAAATCATGGGTTTAAAATTTTGTTAGAATGTACATTGATTATGACAGTGTTAAGATATTTCCTTGCATTTTGGCATTGGTCTTCATACATGTTAAGAGTGTCTGTGTTTGTGTGTGTGTGTGTGTGTGAGAGAGCATTATTTAGCTGTGAATCTGGGTTTTCTTTTTCTTTTCAAAATTTGGTGACTTCCATTGAAATTCGCTTGAAAATTGTAAAAATAAAGACAGGAAAACTTTCCCAATTCAATGGAAAAGTGTCAGAAAATTTGTAGCTTTAGACTGAATTTCTCAATTAGCCAAAAAAAAAAAAGCTAATTGAGTTTTTTTTTTTTTTTTTAATAAGAATATAACTTTTTTGAAAGCAGAATTTGGTAATGCAGATTCTCTGTGTGTGTGCGTGTGTGTGGAACAGAATACCTAACTTCTGTGCAGAACAGTTTTGCGTGGATTATGAAGTAAAGATTTCTCATCATATTCAGGAATTGCAGTTTCCATATACAGCTACTTCAAGCTCCATAGTTTCATAGCCTACAGTCTACTTACACTCAAATACTAATTTCTTTTTTTTTACGGACAGTAAAAACACTGTTCACATCTGTATATATATACAATAATCATAGAGATACATATCAAATAATACACTGTGTTTTAAATATATATACTCTGTGCTGTTTGAATTTTTTACACTTTTCTGTATATCACTTACACAGCACAAACACTACAACAAAATAGGCCTTTTAAGACAGAAAAAGTATTGCAATAGGTCATAAAATGTGTTACTAGTTGTTTTACCAACACTTACTTAAGTGTCATAATAGGTGCTGTCGCTAAGCCTTGTTGAGACACTTACCCAAGTGTTGGTAAAACTGCTAGTAAAGGTTACTTTGTAATGACAAAAAAAAAATTATTATTAAAAGTGTCACTAAATGTTACTTTTGAAGTGACATATAATCGTGAGTAATGACAAAACAAAAGTGTCATTAGAACTGTTACTAGAAGCTACTTTTACTAACACACACATATATATATATATATACATTTTTTTTTATGTCGCTATGAGTTTCACTAGAAATTGCACCAATTTATTTTCCTAGCAGTCTACCAAGTTTTGAACTTAAGACCTCATTGAATATGTTGCAGTCTTGAATCCGCTTGACCAAGTAGCCAACTTTCAACTACAAATACAAAAATTATTTATTTGTATATAATCAAATCATGTACTATTAACATATATTTAAAGTATTAAACACCAATAGTAATATATTTTAAATTACTAATACATTTACTTATTTTGATATTATATATTACTATAATTATTATTATCGAATACATTTATTTAATTAATTATTTAAGTAATTAATTTTTATTAAAATTAATAATATGGAGAACTGTTTAAAATAACTATGTATATAAAAATTAAAATAACTATGTATTCAATACAGTCCAGGGGCATAATTGTTTTTTTGAACATTTAAAGCCAACTTATTTTTATGTCACCAAACACCTAAATAATATACTCTTCCACCGTAACCACTTTTACAATTCATTACCCAAACACGACAACTATTATAATCTATTTTGACAAAAGCAATTTCAAAGCTATTGCAATAGCAAAGCGGAAACTACCCTAAATTGGGCTGTATATTTTCCCTTGTGTTGTCATGCTTGAATAACATTAAAGATTAAATAAATTAGACATAATTTCCGACGTCGTATTATTAAGGTAGGACAGATGACAAACGTTTAAATTTCAAATACTGTTAATTAACGACATTGGTTTACAAACGCCACTAATTATCGGTATTTTGTATGAAAACGATGTTAAGTATCGGCATTTAACTACCAAGTGCTAGTATTTGCGAGTGCTCTTTAAAATCTTGGTAATGAACAACACTTATTTTTTTTAAAAAAAATTGCTAGTAATTGAAGGTAATATTTTTAAACATGGGGATATGCCATTTTTCTTTTTATGTTACTTTTTTTCTTGTTTATTGAGACAATTCTCTCTCTATAAAGAAAAAAATTCATAAATGTCATTATTTTGTACTTTCGAAATACTTATTTTCTTTTGTAGAGAAAGGAAATTATGTGTTTTTCAAGTAACTTCTAAAGTCATGGGTTTTTTTTTAAGAGACGAATAATTATATGTTCTTACAAGGAATTTCTAAAGACACTCATTTACTTTTTTATAGACCAAAAATCATATGTCCTTATACGTAACTTCTAAAGACAATTATTTTCTTTTGTAGAGACAAAAAATTAGGTGTCCTTACAAGTCACTTTTAAAGACAATTATTTTCTTTTGTAGAGACAGAAAATTATGTGTCGTTACAAGTAACTTCTGAAGACACTTTTATTTTTTGTCTCAAAATTAATGTCTCTATAGGCCATTTTTGTTGTAGTGAAAATACATGTATTTAAAACTGGTCTATTTTTTAATGTGTTGTTTGGTGTGTATCTTTGATATACATACAAACACTTAAAAATAGAGAGAGAGAGAGAGAGACAGAGGTTGGCGTGTAGTTGTGGATCTGCTCAGAGCACCTACTACAGAATGAGAAAGAATGAACGAAAAGGAAAACACATGAACCATACGGCCCATTCCTGTGATTTATTACTGATAGGTCTCTTTTAGAGAAATCATTCAATGACACCGGCACATTATATTATCATTACAAAAATTTTTAACGCGGAACTTAAATTTTCTTATAAATTAATAATTGGTGAATATAAAATGTGCACATAAAATATTGTTAATTTCAGAAATAATTTTTGGGACACGTAAGAATTTCACAAAAATAAAATTCATAAATCACAATGTGTTTCTCTCTTCTGGTGGGGTCTACAGTGTCTGTGGGGTCTACAGAGGAGAGAGATAGACACATAAAATATGTGTATTTTTTGTGAGATTCTTATGTGCCCCAAGAGTTATCCTAATTTCGGTGAATCTCATGTATACATGCACGAACTCTACCAAAATGAATAATCAAGATCTTCATGTGCGCACTTTTTTTTTCATGTCCAAAAGAAATGTACTTCATTATTATAGGAAAAACATGTACACAACCAAACCCTTATTATAAGGAGCCTCGTCGGTACACCCAAACCAAGTGGTACTTGGTTTGGGTGTACTTACGCCCTTTGTTCTCGATATCATAAAAGTTTTATCATCAAAGAACATAGTTTTTTTACCGAGAATAAGCTTTTATAATTCTGGAAACAAAGGACGTAGATACAACCAAACCACTTGGTTGTACCAAAGAGTTCTCCCTCATAAACACCAAAGGACTTGCCTAAATTCCTAATTTCCTATACACCATTACTTTATATAGAGTTTAAAATCTATTATTTGTTGGACTAAGTTATAAGAGTTACACTTTACCAAAATACCCTATCTCCAAATCAACGTCTCAAATGTGATAAAATCTGAACAACATTGAGGTGCTATGACATTCCAATAACATGTGCCGCCTATTTTTGGAGCATTTGGCTCTCTCTATATAGTCGAGTTGCTGATTGAGAGCAATTATTCATCTCTCTACTGCTTGGCATGTGCACTCAATGTAGCAGATGGGTCTATATTTTTAGAGCGTCACATCTCACCAAATAATTTGATATTATTCATCGACACTATCAGACATCCCAATAATATAGTCATGTGTCCCTTATATTTAGGGGCATGCCAAAAATAGTTATTGATTTCAAATAACTACTCTTGTCTCCACTATCTTTAGAGGTGTCAATTGGGGCGGGTTGGCCCGGCTCGGCCCGAGTCCGGTCTACTTTTTTTGGGCTAAAAGCTCAGCCCGGCCCGATAGGCCCGGTTCACATACCCCGGGCCGGAGTGGACACACATTCTTTTGTCTATGGCCCGGCCCGGCCCGAAATGAAGAAAAAGCCTGGCCCGGCCCGAAGCCCACTACGGTTAAGGCCAAAAGTTGAAGGAAGCCCGCTAGCCCGTCCGGCCCGCTAGGCCCGGGCCACCGGTCCGGGACGGACACACCCCCTCTTTTCCCAAGCCCGGTCCGGCCCGATGTTTGGTGAAGCCCGGCCCGGCTCAAAGCCCGATCGGGGCCCGCTTTGACACCTCTAACTATCTTTAGTGGCACATGGCTCCATATGATTGGAAGTTACACGGTTTCTGCGAATAACTTCTCCTGTTTTGTGGTTTAGTTCTCTCTCTCTCTCTCTCTCTCTCTCTCTCTCTCTCTCTCTCCTTTTTTTTATCCTGATTTGTATTCGGAGATATGTTAAAGTGGGGCAAGGTGGTTTCGCTCCACGTGAGGAGAAACCACTGTGTCTGTTGGACTTTTAAAAGCAATGATTGAACTTTTCAAAGCAACATTTAGACTTTGCAAAGCAATATTTGTGCCTTCCTTAACTTAGTTTGGACCTTTTTATTAGCTTAATTTGTACCTTGTACAGATTGAGTAAAATGAGAATGTTAAATTGGAACATCTAACCCAAAACCAATTGACAATGGGTGGAGTAGTCTTTTAAACTTATATATTGAGTAGCTAGGTTATAAGTCCCCCATGTGGGACAGACAATCTCAACAGAGAAAAAACTAGTGCTTCTGACACGCAATTTGGACTTTTCAAAGCAATGTTTGAACTTTTCAAAGCAACATTTGTACTTTGCTTAGTTTAATTTGTACATTTCTTAGCTTAGTTTATACTTTATAAAAGTTGGGCAAAATGAGCAAAAACTTACAAGTGATTAATGCTCTGTTGGTTGGACTTTTCAATGCAACGTTTGGACTTTTCAAAACAACATTTGTCCTTGCTTAGCTTAGTTTGTACCTTAATTAGTTTAGTTTGGACATTTCTTAGCTTAATTTGCACCTATGTTATTTGCAAACAAATGTCAAATTTTGTTATCAATGTATAAATAGTTCCTTGATAAAGTCCAAATATTGCTTAACAAGGTCCAAAAGTTGGTTAATAAAGTCCAAACGTGAATTAATATAGTTCAAAGATTTGTAAGTAGATAAAACTCAAGAATACATTTTTGTTCACTCATTTTCTGGCTCGTCATTGCTCACCCTCCTCTCCCATTGACTAATACAGTGGGATCCAAAATTAATTGAGAATAAATTAATGATGTAAAGTATTGAGTCTTACTGTATTAGCTAATGGGAGAAAAAGATGAGCAATGATGACCCAAAAAATGGGTTAAAAAAATACACTCAAAAATTAATATTCAAAACCATCTTTAAAACCACCTTCACCACGTGTCGCATAGATATAAGAGCTCAAATTCATCCGATAACCACAAACAACCACCCAGCCCCACTGTAGAAATTCCCCCCTGTGTCCGTATCTCATCATACATTCTCTCTGTATCTACAATTCCCTCTTTTTCTTTTCCTTTCTTTCTTCTTCTTTTTTTTTTTTTTTCTTATTATGTTTTTGTTTCTTTTATTGTATTCTTTCACTTCTTTTTTCTGGGGGTTTCTGTTTATCTTTACCGTAAGAAATGGGCAGACAACTTTTTGTACAGAAATAGGCAGAGACTTGGATTTTTGTAAAGGCTCATGAAACGAAGCTAATGTCTTTTCCCTTTTAACAACTTCTCTTTTAGCTTTTGAAATTTCTGATTCACTACTTTTTCCCTTGCATGTTCTTCAATCATTGAAACAGAGAGAAAAAAATATTAATATAAAAACAGTGGTTTTGATCACTTTGTCTGCTCACTTTTCAGATTTCATTCCCTCTCTCTCTCTCTCAAATTTGGAATGGGCTGCATTCAGAATTGTTCATGTTGTCACAAAAATGGATACGTAATGATTTCCTTGATCTTTCTCTTGATTTCAAGCTCGACCCACCTAAGATTCATGGTTGAAGGTAAGTGGGTCATTTTCAGAATTTGAATCAAGCATTAAAATTGGTCTATATTTATACATACACACACACACACATATATATATATATATACATCAGTTGAATGCTTAAAGTGCACTTCTTTAAGTCCATGGTTTTATGTGTTGCAGGCAGAGCAATTTCCAAGGTAGTTGAGTCAACTCAGGTAAGAGAGCTTACAATGCTATAAATCACATCTTATTAATGTTCTTCTTTTGCCTTTTGGCCATTTTCTCTATTATAAGACTGTGTTTGGTTTGCGGGTTTAGTGAAGAAAAATGAAGTAAAACGAAATTAAAACCTTTTTTTTTTTTTTAGTGTTTTTATATATACTTAAATCACATTAGAATTTTCTTTAAAAAAAATCATAGTATGTATCATAAGCAACTCAAGAAAAGATGAACGAAATTAATTAACTAAATTTTAGTATATCTGGAGTTATTTTTTTGCACTATTTTCTTTCCAATTATATACCTCTATAGTTTTCTCTTATTAAAAAAATTGAAATGTTTTGTTTTCTATGTATCAACATAAGAGCAACTCAAGAAAAGATGAAAGAAATTTATAGTCACAAAATTTAAAATCTGGACGTATTTATGATTACCCTATTTTCTTTTCAATTGTGTTTTTCACAGTTGATCTTATTAATCAAATAATAATATTATTTATACTTAGTATTTTTTTTTTTCTTGAGTAATGTTATGTTTACCAAATTTGAATTATAAATTTGATTTTCAAACACTATAACAGTTATACGACATGTTGTGACAGTAGTCGGTGATACACAACACTGCATGTAGTACAATTGAGAATGCGTTTGAGAATCAAAGTTGAAACCATAGCAATCAGCATGAATGAAACTATAGCCTTAAATTAAAGTACCTTTTAAACAATGGGTAATTTACTAATATCTATATGTGTATGTATATATATATTACAAAAACTATATACATATACAACAATATATATATATATATAGGGGGGAAGAGAAGATGAAGTGGTGGTGGAGAGAAGTTTGATAGGGTCGAGGCCACCAAGATGTGAGAGAAAGTGTAGGTCATGCAGCCACTGTGAGGCAGTTCAAGTCCCTATTGTCCCTCCACTCAAAAGCTTCACAAGAAGACACCATTTCTCAACAATTGCATATTCAAGAGGAGATTACATCTCCAACTACAAGCCTATGTGTTGGAAGTGTAAATGTGGAGACTTCATTTTCAATCCTTGGTAGAGATTTAGCCAATTCATTTTTACTAATTTAAGCAAATAAACTCTTTACTTTTGTGTTTTTGTGTGTAAATATATATATATATATATATATTTATATATACATATAACAGTCCGGATCTTAAGCGGGTGTCAAAAGACGGACTTTGGGACGAACCATTTTTAGCGACGAAAATGTCGCTTTTAGCGACAAAAAATTCGTTGCTAAAAGCGACATTTTCGTCACTAAAAGTGGTTCGCCCAAAGTCCGCCCCTTTGACACCCGCATGTGATCCTCACTAATACATATAATATATAGGGGCGGATTCGGGATTTTTTTTTTTTTTTTTTTTCATTCTGATTGTTTAGTATAGTAGTCTCATGTGAGGACACATTAGTGCCAAGCTCGGCGAGTGGAGGGGGTGGGGTTCAAACCGTGATATGAGCATGACATGAAGTGCGGCAAATTCCTTTTTACCAACTAAGCTAAAACATTGCTAGCGGGGCGATCATTTTACTTATATAAGATTCTATACATCTTTTCACATTTGAGGATAAAAGAAGAGAGGGCACTTTGCAGGAGGTGCAATTTTTGTTTTTGTTTTTTGTTTTTTTTTTTTGGGCAAATGGAGCCTATTTTTGTTGGATCCATGGGGAAATAAATGTTTGGCTTCTAGTTCAAATTTTATGTTATTATTATTTAGAATTTTATAGTCAATGACTCAATATAATCTTGTTTTTTTATCCCAAAACATCAAATTAAAAAGGGTAAATATCACCTACCTCCCTTGAGGTTTGATCTAATTACACTTACCTCCCTCCACGTTTTAAAACTAATAGTTACCTCCCTTATTTTTGAATTTCAGTAACACTTACCTCCCCTCTGTTAACAAACCGTTAGAAAAACTAACGGAATGATGATGACATCACTTAATAACAATCTAAAATACCAAAATTACCCTTCTTTTTGACTCACTTCTTACTTGAGCAGACCCCTGAAAATGGAAAGTTGATTTTCTATCAAATATTTAAGTGGGTAAGACCCCTATGGAAGGCTGGTTTTCGATCAAATATTTTAAGTGGGTAAGTTAGATTGATGAAAGAAGTGAGTAGGAAGGGTAATTTTGGTATTTTAGATCGCTATGAAGTGATATTATCGTCATTCCGTTAGTTTTTCTAACGGCTTGTTAACGGAGGGGAGGTAAGTGTTACTGAAATTCAAAAATAAGGGAGGTAACTATTAGTTTTGAAACGTAGAGGGATGTAAGTGTTATTAGGTCAAACCTCAAGGGAGGTAAGTGATATTTACCCAATTAAAAAACATACACACACACATACAACAAGAGTTGTAATTTTTTACCCAACTCATCAAACTATCAACTTTTCAATTTATTTTTCAAATTCATCAATTTTTTCTCCACCCATTAATATTTCAACGTATTTCCTAAATTTATCAACCTTTCAAAGTCAGCAATTTGAAAATGCAACTTCTGCCAATTTTTCTCCTAGATCTCGCTGATTTTCACAGAAGTTGCAATTTTAAACTGTTACTTCAGCAAAAAAAAAAAAAAAAAGTCCAAAACAAAAAAAAAAAAGTCCAAAAAAAAATCTCTGTTCAAAAGTCGCATTTTGAATTTTTTGCCTTCTATTAAAATTAGCCAAAAAAAATAATTTTTTTTTTAAAGAAGTGGCATTTTCAATTTAAAGTTGATGGGTGAGGAGAAAAAGTTGAGGGTTTTGATGGGTTGGGTACAAAAGTTATTACATTTTTAGAGGAATGGAAGGATATTTTTGACCAAAAGGCGAGCAAAGAATTTATGTTGCATTGGTTAGAGCGTGTGCACTGATACATTTTAGTAGCAACGTTAGTGTCGACATAGCTAGTGTTGCAATAGACACTACAATGGGCTAGCCAAACCATGCAGTACTACTAAACTTTTTTTTTTTGTTTTTTTACTAAACTTGTAAGTGGACAAATCATACATTAACTGTAGCGATTGCTCTAGCGAGCAAATGACAATAATTAAAAAAAAATTTAAAAATAAAAATTAAAAATAGGGTTAATTACAATTTATCCCATTGTGATTAAGTTTATTTTTACTTTATCCCATGTACTTCAAACGTGGACACTAATCTCCTGTAGTTTCCAATTAAAGTGAGACTATAAAGATTTCTTTCAAAATTGATGAAAATTTTAAAATTGGCCAAAAATATTAACACTTGAAACACCTATGAGGTTAATTTTAGAATAATGATGCCTTTTAACCCAGCTATCTGGGGCTAATGTTTAAGACTCAATTCCTTTGTGGGGCTAATTTTGCAGCTAACTGCCTATGTGGGGTTAATTTTGGCACTTAAACTCTCCTTTGTGGGGGCTAATTTTAACACAAGTAAAAATTAAAAATAGGGTTAATTACAATTTATCCCTTTGTGATTACACTTAAAACACCTATGAGGTTAATTTTAGAATAATGATGCCTTTTAACCCAGCTATCTGGGGCTAATGTTTAAGACTCAATTCCTTTGTGGGGCTAATTTTGCAGCTAACTGCCTATGTGGGGTTAATTTTGGTACTTAAACTCTCCTTTGTGGGGCTAATTTTAACACTTAATTTCCGTGTGGGGTTATTTTGAGAAAAAATTTAGTAGTTTCAATTTAGTCCAAAATCACAGGGAGGGTAGCTGTCCACTTTTGAAGTACAATGGGGTAAAGTGAAAATGAACCTAACCACAGTAGGGTAAAATGTAATTAACTCAAAAAAAAAAATATTGAAGTTGTAGACATCCAATTTTTGCCCAATAAAGAAAGAAAAAAGAAGAAGAAAAGAGCTTGTTTTTGTAAATAATGATTTCAAACTGATGCAAATGAATTAAAGAGTCAAAATCGTAATTTTTGCAGAAAAATGTGAGATTATTAAGCATCAATTTTCAACTAAAATTTTAAATTCAAATTCAAAAAATTAGTAAGTCACGAAAGACATGACCCAAAATCATTTTAAAATGAAATGCTCATTAACACGAGCACGTGTCGCTTCGAATCAGACATCGAGTGAAAGAAATATCGCAAATCAAAGTTAAAATCAAAATTTCACCGAACTTGCAATGCACCTACACCAATGAATCATTTCTCCATCTCATCAACCATGTATACACATACACGGATGATTCATAGAAGGAGACAACTCTCATTTTACTTTTCTCCAACCCATACTCACCCATGCTCCATCATCACCTTTCCACCTCATGATTCCAATCCATACTCCACTAATCAAGACCCATGCTCCACCAAACCTCCCCTCTCTTTGGTCTACAAACACTAACTCATTCACATCTGCACAAAGGAGGGAATAGCCCCACTCCCTCATCTCTCTTCTCCAAACTCAATCACCATTGAAGCACCAAACAGTTCATGTTTGCTAAAGTCCACTGCTGTGATGACAATCAAAACATCACCACGAATTCATTTTTGATTAAAATCAAATGAAACTAATTTGAGAGTGCTCCTCACTCAATGATGTTGGTCTATGATTTTTTTTTTCGGAATTTAAAAAGATTGTATGATCCATTTTCAAAGCACAAACAGAGAACGCATATAATCTACAAAAACATCAAAGTAGTGTCACCAAGTCACATTCACTATTTGGACTGCTACAAGATTTTTCCTTTACTCCATTTTTTTGTACATTAGCTATAGCCTCTTACCTACCCCTATGAATTATTTTGATTTTTTTCGGATCAATTAAAATTTTGTAAAAAATTATCTAATTTCAGTTGACAGTGCAGTTCTTATTTCTGAGTAAGGGTGCTTCTAAACTCAATCCCTCCAAATCTATAACTGGTATGACCAAACGGTTTTCTACCATGGAAACTAGACTTATTTTACTAGGTGTTATCCGAATTTCAAAAAAAAAAAATAGGAGCACCGTAACACCTTCGTTCCATTTTTGGAAAAACTTTTCTCAAAACTGTGAAAAAACTACCGTTCGACATAAACTTTGGTAAAACTTTTCTTTTATCTCTTTCATTTTGGGATTTGATTTTTTAAAGTGAATAAAGTTTAAAATAATAATAATAATAATTCCAAAAAATTAGAAATCTCTGATTTTCGCATGGCTATTCAGAGTCACACTTTTAGAGGGCCCACTTTTCTCAAAATTGTTTTTCAAAAGTCAAAGATGAATTATTTTAATTGTCTTTACAGGAGTCTTAACACCCCAAATGTTAGGTGGCGACTCTGAACATTTCAAATAAGCCATACAAACTCTTTTCACCCTTTCCAATAAAAAATCAAGCCGCAATTCACCCGCTTTCAGAAAGTCGGGCCCACACCGACAGCATGGCGTTCCGAGGGAGTGGGTGCGACAAAAGTTGTTGTTCCAGACGTTTTGAAAAACTTGAAAGAGATTATTTAAGGGGGGAAAAAAGGGTTGGTTTACATAGAAAATAAATAGGGTAAATATCACTAACCTCTCTTGAGGTTTGGCCTAGTATCAAAGACCTCTCCTTGATTTTAAATAATATCAGCAACATCTCTTATTTTTAAAATTGTGTATAACTAACCTCCCTACTGTTAGAGCAATGGAAGAAATCTTGTGATGTCAACAGAATTTTGAAGGTGAATTGACACTGTTGCCACTATTTTTGACTAATTGATCAAAATAACCTCACAAGCTTGTATCAAATGACAAAAATACCCTCACTTATGTATTTTACTAGACAATTGTGCCCACACCTTGAAATACGTAATGTGAGGACATTTGTATCATTTGACACATGCTTGTGAGCATATTTTGGCCAATTAGTCAATAACAAAGGAACTATGTCATTTCACCGACAAAATTTGTTGATATCATAAGATTTCATTCACTACCTTTAATAGAAAGGCGGCCAATGGTACAAAGGTTTAAAAATCAGAAAAGTCAATAATATTATTCAAAACCCAAGGGAGGTCTTTAATATTAGACCATACCTCAAGGGAGGCCAATAATATTTACCCAAACAAATATAGTCCTGGATGTAGCTGTTGGGGAAAAATAACCCTCGAATTGTACAGACTATCATTCGTTTTTTTTTTTTTTCATTATGTTCACCTAATATGTGCTTTGTAAAACACATTAGAGACCATATACTAGCTAAAGAGTTTAGCAATCTGTATGCGTCAAATACCAAGTCCTATGTGGACTCTTAGTACGTCCTGAAAATGGTTGCATCGCTAGAGCATGAAAGGTCCCTAATATTAAGACTTAGCTTCATGCTATTAGTAAATAGGGACCTATGGATTCATAAAGCTAAGCCCTGCCTAATCGGTGCACTTTCGCTAGATAGGTCGAATTCAGAAATTTAGCTTCCCTTAATCAATAATTAAAAGTAAAATACAGATGTCTCCTAAAATTTTTTTTTTTGAGAAGCGTTTTAATTGTACTTTTGTTTGCTACTTCAAATATTCATCCATCTGTTTTTCATAGTACTGTGTAAATTTTTAGCAGGGGACACATTTTTTGAGGTAATGGAAACATGACACTATAATTTGGTGTAACTCCTTAAATTTTCTTAGGTACTTACATGCAATGTATTTTTTTTTTTCTTCAAGCTACAAGGTAGGTCATGTGACAATGTTTTAACCACCTCCCCCGCAAAAAAAAAAAAAAAAAAAATTAAAACTGTCATTTTGGCTCCTCTTGTCCGAAAAATAAGATTTTCACACATATTCCTCTAATGAATAAGCAAAAACATCGACTTTGGAGGTGTCTGACCAAATGCGGCATCAAGAGAGAGTGATCGATGGTGGGGTTGGAAATACTTTACCCTAAACCTAGTTTTAGAGTTGCAGCTTGAGCAGATTAATCCGAGCCCAAAATCAAATTTAGAACAGCTAGGACAACTTTCTGTAAATTTCGAAAACGACCTACACTAATAATCACAACCTCGACCTCATTCACTTATTTCATCACAACACTAACCTTATTTCGGTCTGGGTTTGGGCATGTACTTGGATAGAGGGATCAAGTAACAATCCTGAGTTCGGGTACTATATATGTTAGGAGTTTAGGTTTGTTCAATAGCCGAAAACTGACCAGACACCAATCGGTCGGTTTTCTAAAGGAATACACACGCGACTAAAAAACTGACCAACACCGCCTAAATCAAAGCTACTAAAACTGAAAAACTCAGTTTTAAAACCACTAAAAAAACAGGCCTTCACCAACCACGAACACCCCTAATATATACACCGTGTACAATAAATTAGATTGAGCCGGGTAGCACTAGATAGGTAGAGTAATACTTTGGGCTTGGGTGGGCTTGAGACGACTGCTAAAGCTTGAGCCGAACCTAGAGTGTCGTAAAGTCAAACCCAACTCGCCCGGGCTGCAACTCTACATCATATTTCTGATGCAAAAAAGAGCACAACATCTACATCTTGTAAATTTCAACTAAGTTCTACACATGTTCTTTCTTTCTCTTTCTTCTACCCGAGCCATCTCATCCTCTTACCAAGAAATGCCTTGCTCTCTAGTAGACCAGCAAGCCGGGGAAAGCTTACAAGCATATTGTATCCTCATGCTCATATATGCTGACCTTGCAATTGAAATTACAAGGGTATTAAAATTGACTTTCTTCAGCACCGCGACAAGGTAATCTTGCAAATAATGAAACAAATAGGGGTACTAAATAGACTCATAAAGAGGCACCTTACAGATTGGCAAAGAATGAAAAAGGTGGTCAGCTTCAAAGAATGTACATCATGTCTTACATTGCCTGTAATTTGACACAAAGTAAGAAATGAAACTGTCTACAACACAGCATTGGGGCTATGTGATTTCAAATTTGCCAATCACCCCAAGTAACATCACAAAATACGAGATGGACAAGAAGAGGAAAAAAAAACACCAAAACAATACTTAAAACAACAAAAGAAGGGTGATGCTATTTCCACTCCATCATTGAACTAAGGCACTCCATGGTACCATTCTTAAAGCATGTGGTACATGCATGTCATGCATTACATACATGGTACCACATGCTCTGATAGTGGTACCATGGAGTGCATTGGTTCAATGATGAAGTGGAAATAACAATTTCCCAAAAGAACTTATTACTGACTAAAACTCTCTACTCAAGAACTTATTGTGTGGTCCTGTACCACCATGCCAAATGGACAAATAAGTTGACCAGGTCAACTCTGCACACGAAGTCGAGAAATACAGTATGTAGCTTTTTTGCCCATTTGGCATCTTTTGTACGGTCCGGACCGGACCACCACATTGGCTGGCTGAGTTGGGTCCAAAAGCACACAATAATTCTTCCTATGGTGGTTGCTTCTAGACAAGTCAAATATGCACAGAGACTCTTTTCCAACACGTATTTGTGGGGCTTAATTGACATTTCATAGATGGTGCACCATTTTGAAATGGCAGAGGCTACTTAACAAGTAATAGCAATGCGTTTCTGGTACTTGCTCTCTGCCAGCTTCAGCAGGAAGTCTGTAAATATGTGCTCATATTCTGGCATTTTTCCATACCCTGCAGTATATATTGAAAACCAATGCGATCACTACACAAAGTTATATGCCTCAAAAACGTCATAACATGGAAAAAAAAATAGGCTAAAACTACACCGACCTCTCCTGAGGTAAGTCCCAAATACAAGGACATCCCCTCCTGGTTTCAAAAACTACATTGACCTCCTTTGAGGATTCCATCTATGACAGGGGAGGTCAGTGTAATTTGTGAAACTATATACCGGAGGTATATAGTCCCTATATATATGTAGATATATTTTTTGCTATAAGGGAGGTACTTATATTATGACATACTTAAAGATGAAGCTTTAGATAATCTTAAGAAAACATCTTGATGGCAAAGAGCAGAGAGATTATATCAAAAAAAATAAAGGAATAAAAAAGAGGGAAATGAAATTGAAACCCCCGAAACCCACTTGGACTCCATCATTGTGAGAACAAGTGCCTTTTGAAGTGCCAAGAGAAGCTCCCTAAAATTTATCACCAACTGGCAAGATATAGCAAGTGGGCTTTTACCAGGGAAATAGTTGATATCAATGACGTAAAAACAGTCTTCGGTTCCATGTTCTCTAATAATGTCCAGGTTGAATAGCCGAAGGCCCTACATGAGAGAACATGACGACAGATTATAAAAATAATGGTCAAGAAGTCAGATTAAATTTACAGCGCTAACATAGGCCAATATTCTTTTCAATGTCCCTCGTCTTAAATTTTGTATTCAGCCATACTTTTCAAAACGTAGGCTACTACTACCAATATCTCAGAAATTACACATTATTTCAAGGCCACATGTATCATCAAGTACCTAAGTATAGGATTACAAGCCATTATATAATTACACAACAAAAGCTACAGAAAGACATGACCACATTTGCTTCCTAAATTTGATTTTAAAACATGATGCGACATTAACTCCAAGAAAAACGACCAAGTTCCAACACTAACACAAGTGGTTGAATCCCACGGAACCATTGCATACAATCAGCACTGAACAGGAAGTCTTAAAAAACCAATTCCACGAAGTCATTGAAAAAGAGATCGCCGATATTTCTGACAAGTATCACTCGTATTTTTGCCCAGGGTATGTGTCACAGTGGATAATATATGGGTAATACTTGGGACACAACCTTCATACAACTTTCATACAACCTCCCCAAAAGATGTGTCTATCTCTTTCCTGTGTCTATCTCTTTCCTGTGTCACTGTGGGATCCAGTGACATCACAGGAGAGAGATAGACACATTTTTTGGGGGAGGGTGTATGAAAGTTGTATGAAGGTTGTGTCCCAAATATTACTCATAATATATTCTCTAAAATGACAAAACAATAGTGGCCCATATCGGTGATACTTTGATCTGATGTATTTTCATTACAATGGTTACACAAGCTAATATTTTTGGGATAAAAATTTCATTCTTCATCATGTTACCAATTTATCACATTTATCATCGTAACACAACGAAAATGGAATGAATGCATACAACCCTCACATTCTTTAAGGAATACCACAGCAGAATTAGAAATGGAAGTGTCAGAAATATACCAGTCGATGCCGAAGTTCCCTGGCAAGTCTCTCTAGTAAAGGTCGCGGAGGAAGTTCTGCAGGCAACAAGAAAAACTGGTAAACTCCTTGATAATATATTAAAATTAACTATATTTGGACGGAGACAAGTATCAAATTTTAAAGACCTTAAGTAGGTTAATGTCACCAACTCCCTGTTTTACCTTCAGATATCAAACAACCATAAGAGGTAAAAGTGGCTTCAGGACTCAAGTATCAATCCTTAGACCACGGCAACCAATTGCTAACCTAAAACCCCACACAGTTGTGTGTTTGTACTCTGCTCATAGCGGTATGCGCATGGTTCTTAAAATTTCTCGAATCACGAGTCAATTCGAGTCTCATACCAACTCCGATTCACGATTCATAATATTGAACTTTTGAAGTTTTAAGTTTCAAGTGGAGAATTTTCAATATTTTGAGCCTTGATATTGCATGAAACTTGTGTTAAATTGTTATTTCATTCATTTTAAGCATGGACAAGTTAAATTGTTATTTCATTCATTTTAAGCATTGTCCATGCGCTTCTACATCTCCACATTACATAGAGATCTATTAGATGTCTTTTTTTCAGAAAAGTGAATCTTACAATTCAAAATTCAACAGTTCTCAACTCATAATTTTGGCAAACCTTTTCACAATTTGACAACAATGAGTGCACATAAAACAAATAAAGCCAGCTCTATTAGAAGGGATGACCTCACCTGCAACCTTAGGGTCTAGATCTGCTTCGTCAGCGGATGCTGCAGCACAAGATACCCTTGGAAAATGGAACACACCAGCAGCTTTGGACAGCTCACGTTTACAAACATCAGGTAAAGAATAACGCCTGACAACCTTAATAGTGTCCCCAATGATAAAAACCTTGAAGAGAACACCTCCTAGAACAACGAAAGTGAAGGCACTTCCATTATTATACATAGGCCCATGAAAGAAATATACACCCACACACACGTATATATGTTACTGGTGCATGATATAACTTGCATACCATGGTTGACAAATTCCTGTAGAACAAGAGGAGGTTCAAGTTTCTGGAGGGAGTTTCGATCATATGCTAGAGACAATTCATGAGACTTCGCACTTCCATCAAAAACCAAAGGCTTTGCAACTGGAAAAGTCAAAAGATCATGCAAATTCAATAAAGAATTCCAAATAAATTACGTGTATCAAGTCCACTGGTAAATTTCCGGATATAACAATGGCAAAACCGTAGTGGCCACCCAAAAGATAAACAGGAAAGATTGAGAAAAGGGTAATCTCAACTCCATGTTTTGGACATCTAATCCGAAAGATATAAATCCTCGTTTGGCAACCCTTCTACGATTATGATGACATTAGAAGAATCCCTTGCATTGCATCTTGCAATTGTCAGTTTTTGGAATAGCCATCGCAACCCAGTGCTCCCAAATGGGTTGGGATTGCGATTGGCCCCCTCCAAACGGTGTTTGGGCTGCTAGAAGCAGTTCCCAAACGGGCTCAACCTGAACTGTGATTTCTATGCACAACTAGAAGGTTGGAGCACAAGACTGGAGTCCATCTAGAAAATGCAATCTGGTATCATGCTAAAAAATGCAATGGCTAAACACAAACATACCAAGAGGTAGAATCAACCCAGCTCGTTTAACTGCATCAGGGATGGACGATGGATCGTTTTTGATAACCAATTGCTTTGGAACACCAACTTTTCCTTCAAAATATTTCCAGCATAAACATCAATGTCAGAATCACAAAATGTTACTGATGAGCAAACTACTCAGCTTCCACTCTTGGTAAATATCATCCTATCATCAACACTAAAGGACTGCTTGGGAAGGCAAAGAACCGGTTCAGAGGTTCATAAGTGAAATGGTTCGAAAAATTCAAGTGTTCGGTGAATATCAATGTCTTGCAAAGGAGTTTGTGCCAAGTCTAATATCGTTCTCAAGACCGGTTCTCTGTCAAACCAAATAAATCTTGGTTCTTATAAAAACCAGATAGAAAGTGGTACGTTCACCCCAGGACTGATCCAGAATCTATTCTCAGCGTTCCCAAACAGGCCCTGAAGGCTTGCTAAGTAAACTTCAAGCAAAGTACTGTTTTACAAACCCTACTTTCCAGAACAATAGTAGGAAATTACCATAAACATCAGATAAACCCAGATCAGCAACATCCTGAAGCATGGATGCACGATTGTGTACATGTTGTATGGCATCCGGAGGATCAAGGACTGTGACTTCTGGATGTGTTAGCCTGTAATCCTTCAAGTATTGGCAAAAAGGTAGAGAAGAGTAAGGAGAACTGACCAGTTTTAACACGAGTATGCTAAAAATACTGAAGCACATCTTATATATTTAACTACAACTTATTCAGCGGATGTTTAACAACCTTTCTTCGGACAAAAACAAAAATAAAAAATAAAAAATAAAAAATCAAAGCATTAAAAGTTAAAAACACAATCCTAAATAAAAAAAAAACACAGGGATGTTTCGCACAATCTTTAAGTACATTGAATTTATAGGAACGCCAACCCCAACTCCCCAACAAAATAAATCATTATCATAAACATATTAAGCAAAGCAAGGAAGAATTCAAATTCTTGACTAGGACAACATTACCATGGAAATTTCTTGCCCGAAGAGCGAAAAATTTGCATTCACCCACACTCAAAATGGCCTAGCATAAACAAGCTAGTTTGATCACAGGGGATGATGATACCCGCAGTACCCCTGGAGTGGAAATAAAAATGACCTATGGATATGATTTCAATAGTCATATATGCACAAGGAGAGACTGGGATGGATAGATAACTGATCTGAAAAATATACGCGGACCACGGTCAGGGAAAAATAATGGAAAAGAACAAGAGAGAAATGACATCTAAAAATTCCAACAAATTCATCTTCAGACTTACATTTTCAAATTTTGTAGCAAAAACAAGGAAATGGATGCAAGATCACACTAAGATAGAGAAATAATCAGGTCACGACTCATGATGGAGGAAAGAGCAAGCATTCTGCAAATAATTTATATGCAAATAAATTGAAGCATTAACAAATCTGTTTGTCCACCGGTCATTAGACTAACTCCTGAAACAGGTTTGATCCTTAGCATAAGCAAAACATATCTACACTAATAAAACTAATCTGGTAAAGCAATGGAATGACGTAGAAATCAATGAATTGAAATATAAAAATGCCCTCATATAAAAAATAAAAAATAAAAAAAAAGGGCAGCCCGGTGCACGAAGCTCCTGCAGTGCGGGGTCCGGGGAAGGGTCGGACCACATATAAAAATGCCTTCATATAACAAATTTAAATATATAGTCATAACAAAATGGACCAACCTCGAGAATCTGCCGCCACTCCTTTCCTAATAACTGCATTAAGAATAGGATAAAGAATATCTTAGTAAATGATCATAAGATCCTGTATGACGAGACTGTGCATCGCACATGAGAGAGAGAGAGAGAGAGAGAGACCCATAAAAGAAAATAATCTGTACCGAGCACAGAACAAAAAAAGGAACAAGAAACTTGTATAGCAAGAAAAAAAAAATCTCTAAAGCCCTCAACAATAGTAGATTCAATAAAAACACTCTCAACGAGCAGAGATGAGAGATATCAACATAAATTCACCACAAACCTTATGCAAAACAATGTCAAAAGGGCCTTGATCTGAAAGGGGCCTGTTTTGGTCTATAGCAACAAACAATATTCCTTTGTTCCTGCATTCCAAAAAATAAAAATCATTTATACAGTTAGCTACTTATGACGGAACATATAGGTACAAGTAACGTATTTGACATGCGGACTCAGATTTCAAAATGGACCAAAAAAAAATGTCATCTACACTACTATAGAAAGTCAAAACATGGGGTACCAACATTATTTTCCAAGTTTTCCATAATTACACTAAAACCATTACACTTTATCTTCCTTAAAAACATTAGAAGGGTACTAAAATGTCCAATCATTTATAAAAATATAAATATAAATATAAAATAAATATATAAAAAAAAAAAAAAAAACTGCTTCAACAAATAGGAAAAAACTGCCTAAAACAGTTGGATGGGAAAAAAAAAAAAACCTGTCTAAAATGGTTGGGCGTATAAAAAAAATATGGCACACACACAGGGTGTGTGGCCCTATTCTAGTCTCTGTAATAGAATTATAGAATGTCCATTGTCCAATAAGAAATGACAGGCACTTTTCGTAATGCATGTTGTGAGAATCTAATAACCTATGAAGCATGGACACTCCATTTTGGGTGCCGTTTCCGTTTTTGACGCGGGGACACGCCTGTATAGGTGTCCGAATTAAATTAAATTAAATGTTAATTTCGGACACTCTGTGACGCGCCCGGGACACGGCATGATAGTGTTTTTTTTTTTGTGAGACCAAGCGGTAGTTTTAGGATATGTATTTCTTGGGGGGGTCCAAATGAAATATAGGGAAATAAAATAATATATAAGGTCTTATATATTAGGAACCCTAGCCTCTTAAACCAAGACTAAAATCCCACGAGGCAACTGAGACTTGAGAGGCGACAGTAAGGCTGAAATCGGTTCGGTTCGGTCGGTTTTGGGAGTGATTTTCCACCGACCGATCGGTTCGGTTTCGGTCGGTTTTTTCGGTTTTAGGCTAATTTTTCGGTTCGGTTTTCGGTTTTACACTGCACCAACTTTATAAAAACCGACCGAACCGATCGGTTCGGTTCGGTAGTTCGGTTTTTTCGGTTTTTGTTTCACCCCTAGGCGACAGAGACAGAAGATAGTGAGTGGCTCTGGCGAGGGCTCCGGCGAGGTCAAAGTCGACGGTGAGATCTTCGACGAGGTCAATTCCATTTTTCTTTTTCTTTTTTTCTTTTTTTCGTTTTTCTTTTTCTATGTTCACAATTTTTCTTTTCTTTCTTCTTCTTGATCTATTCGTTTGTGTTGTTATTGTGCCTTCTTTTTTAATAATGTACCTTTCTTGTGGGTTTGTAATGCTAAAACAATTTTGTTAAGTTGCTATTTGTCTAGTTTCTATGGATATGTAATATAATGTAGATGTTTAATCTTGCTTTTTTTTTAAAAAAAAATTATATATATATATACACTTGAAATTATATTATATTTAAAAAATATATATTTGTTTATTCGAAGTATCCCAGCTGTCTCCGTATCCTATTTTTTTGGGGAATTGCCGTTTCACCGTCTCCGTGTCGTATCGTGTCCGTGTCATGTGTCCGTATCCGGGCTACATAGTAATAACCATATTCAAAGTTATCGTCAAATTGCTGGCCGAGAAATGTGTCAGCATCTCACGAAATGACACTATTGGATTATTTACAATCGTTCATTCACTCTGACTACATGATGATCCCTTTTTCCTTTTTCTATTTTCCAGATTCAAATCGGCTAAGCCATTAGATAGCGATTTACGAACAGATATGAAATATAAAACAAAACTGGGATAATTACAGTTCTATGCACATCCAAACATGCCAAAAGCAGCCACTCCTCACAGTGGACAACGAGCACCGAGGCTCCATGAAACAACAAAATAGGAAATCAACCAACTATCCCAATAGAAAGACAATTTCCAGCCATATCTCAAAGCTATGAGCACAGGAATAACAAGTAATTCAAGATTGCAATTAAATAAGTATGCACTAAATTTTACTACAAGTATAGGGAGTCAGCGCTTTAAACATGTAGTCACACTATGGGAAGTGAAAACAGTCAAAAAGAAACATAGAAATAGTCACAATGTAATTTAATCTTTCTTGGAAATTGTCGGTCTATATAAACAGATGATTTGCAAACAGAAAAAACACATAAAGGTGTTGGTTTTTCACTTATAGTTCCTCATGTGAAATTCGATAACTATGTCAGTTTCTTCGACGAACTTGTCAACTTTGAAAACAACTTGCTTCCTTCTGAATCAACTGGTTCTAAGTTTGGCTGTTTGGGTTTCATGAAAAATAGAGGGCATAAACATAAAAGTCAAATACCAACAGTTTCACAATCTCACAAGTATACAATATTGATGACTTCCAGAATGTTCTAGTCCTATTCATTGGGAACAAAATGAAAGGATATATACAAGGGAATATTCCAACCTGTAAACTGAAGAAGTCAAAATTTATCAAAACGATCACATCATTAAACAAATAGTACTTAAAAACAAACCAAGAAGTGATGTTGTTCATGTGAACAGCTTCCAACACCAATTTTTAACAATAATCATCACAAACCAAAAGCATAAAACTTTACAATCTCAAAGCAAATCTAAGCCCTGAAAACACTTAGTAAGTAGTAATACTCTAGAACAAATCCAAAAATTACATAGAACAGCCACAAAGATTCAGCTTCATTTCTATGAAAGAAATTAAAAGCAAACCCACATATAAACATATTTAACAAACTTGGTCAATATACAATCACAAATACATACATATACATGATGTACATAAGAGAATTTATATATTGATTTGGGGGGGTGGGTTTGAAGTGGATTTAAGGGTGGGTGATGAATTTAAATTACCTAGCCAAACCTTCAAATTTGGGCTGCAAAAAGCTCTTAGTCTTCTTAGATGTAAGAGCATAACCAACCACCAATTCATTCATCGGCTGTGGAAACCCTCTTACGATCGAATACTTTTCTTCACCTTCCTCATTCTCATACGTATTTTCCTCCTTCAACCTCATTTCCAAAACCCCCCCAAAACAACCTATATCTATGTATATATATATATATATATGTTTGTTCACGAAATTGTATGAATTTTACGATAGGAGAGGCAAAAAGTGTTCAACTTTGGAGAGAGAATCGATCCTATAAATAAGGAGATCAGTATATCAACAAAGCTTTGTTTTTCAAAATCTTCTGAATCTATAGACGACGAAAATCAGAGACGCTTTTCTCGAGAATTTCTTTTTGATGTTCTATTCGCCCAAGTTTAGCAAGATCCGCTAGATTTAGAAAACTCGGCGATTTGCCGAAGCAGAGAGAGAGAGAGAGAGAGAGAGAGAGGGGGGGGGGGGGGGATAGCAATGTATAGATATAGAGAGAGAAGATGATTATACATATATATATATATATATCTACACGCGCATACCTTGGAGACGGTGTGCTGTACAATTAGTACAATGGGGAAGATACTAACGCGTGAAAGGAGAAATTATCCGGTGAGAGACCGTCGGCGTACCACATCATCATGCTGAAGTAGTACTCAGCTTGGTGACGTGTCCAGTTACAGTAAGAGTAAAACTTCAGACACACCCATTTCCGCAATCTCACCCCCCACAATCTGATGTGACAACTATATAGTGAGAGTATCATATGTGAGGTTGTGTTAAATGGTGGGTCTCATCCCACTACATGGTTGCCACATAAGGTTGTGGGTCCAGGTTGTGGAAATAGGTGTGCCTGAAATTTTACTCTTACAGTAATTATGTTTGATACTATTATTTGCGGCTTAGCTACATTTTAAATCCTCCTAGTTTGTCATTTGTGTCAATTTGGTCATTGTAGTTTAGAAAGTGTCATTTTAGTCCTGCAGTTTCATAAGTGTGTCATTTTAGTCTCTCAAACACATTTTGTGACAAATATTTTACTTTAAGTGACAAAATTATTCATCACTAAATGACTTGTTGGTCTTATTTGACACACTTATGAAGCTACATGGACTAAAATGACACTTTTTAAATTACAGGGATCAAACTGATATAGGTGACAAACTACAAGGGTGTAAAATGTATTTAACCCTATTATTTGCTATAGTTTATGGTTTGAGCGTGTCAGAGCCAAACGGGCTCATTTGTGCAAACAAATTTTCTAAATTGCTCAAGCAAGTAATGTCGGAGGCTTCTAAATCTAACTTTTAATAAAATGATTGTGATAGGCAAGTAGGAAAGTACTATCGTCCTAAAGTTCTACGACAGTGTTGAAGCACACAAGTCGATTAGTACTAAATTTACCAACGTACATAATCACAAACACAATTAATAAAATACATATGAAGGACACTTTATTGAAAATACTTGGGAAATAACACAAGTTGAAGAACAAGACCATAACATACTCTGATTGTTCAAAAGAAAGCTTTTGAAAATAGAAAAATAACAATAGGACAGACCTAATGTTATGGGTATAGAGAGCAAGAACAGTGGGTTTGAATGTTAGAGTGCCACAATTAAGAGACGCGTCCTAGGGAGGCGCCACGTGTATAATCGAAAGTATCAAGCCAATTGGGCCTTCATGGACAGGATGTATTGGGCCCCGCAGATAAAAAATTAGGCAGTTGATTAGATCGCTAGATTAAGGCACCCCCAAGCCCAGGAGTCTGGTAAGTCCAAGACCCAGATAAAAGGATAGGGAAAGCTTGACATGATCCCACTCAGAGCACGACGAGCCACGTAGATGATGGAAGACATACACGATCTGGCATGACCCGGAAAAAAAGGAGCTGGAAAAGCACGACGTGGTCAATTAACAAGGTAGGGTTGGAAGGAGTATAAAAGAGAGGTATGATGATTTTTCAAGTGGGGATTATTATTTTTTATGTTTTTTCATTGGCTCTATAAGAAAAAGATAGAAGAACTAACTAGGTCGTCGGAGGAGATTCAGGGTATAACCCCCTAGAATCTTTTCTCTTTGTTTTCCAGGCTAATTGCTGAACTCGGAGTAGAACAAAGGAGATGACCTGAGCCTAGCGGCATAGTCAGAGACGTACATTCCCAGAGTGAAGACCAATAGCAAATCTGGGCAAAATCAGTTGGCGCCGTCTGTGGGAACGACGCGGTCAAGTTCTCATATTTGAAGAAATTCAGGAAGAAGTTTTATATCACTTATGGAAGAAGCCAGTTCACCCCATAATGTGGAGGAGCGAAGAGAGTCCAGAAATTCTAAAGACCAGGATGTCCAGGTGACGGACCATACCAGTGAGAGCCAGGCAGTACCTGGTCAGATGGAAGATATGATGCAACAAATCAAGTCTCTTACTGAAACCGTGGAGAGATTGGTTAAGCAACAAGTTGACCAAATGACGGATCCAGGAGCAAAGGGTTTGGACCAGAAAGATCAACACTTACAGCAAAGTTCTGATCTGCGAATTCATAAAGGGGAAAGGTTGAAGGAAGATGGGGCAGAATCAAGGAGTGAGGCCGTGCAAGAGCCGGATCAGGAATGGAAGATGGTCTTAGGAATAACAGAGCCCCTGTTCGCTGACCACATTATGATGGAGCAGTTACCTAAAAAGATTACCCTGCCTAAAGTGGAGGCATATGATGGAAAGGCTGACCCTACTGAGCATTTGTGTCATTATCAGCATGCTATGGCTTTGTATGATTGTAGTGAGGCTTTGTTGTGTAGAGTGTTCTCTAACACCCTTACAGGAGCAGCTCTGACTTGGTTCAAGAGGCTACCCCCAAAGTCAATTTCCTCTTTTGCTATGTTGGCAACAAAGTTTGTTAACCGTTTTATCACAAGCCGAAAGCTTAAGAAAGGGCCAGACCACCTTCTCACCGTAAAGCAACTGAATGGGGAATCGTTAAGAGAATACATAACACGGTTTAATGCCGAATTGGTGAACGTTGATGGGTGTGAAGGAGGATTTGCTATCGCAGCGCTGCGGGCAGGCCTCCAGCCCGGCTTGTTTTGGAAATCTATCACAAAAAGACCACCCCTGGATAACTCGGATCTTCTGGCCAGAGCTCAGAAGTACATAACTCTCGAGGACATGGATATGGCCCGGAGAGATAGTAAACTATTGGTGGAGCCAAGAGGCAGTTCTAGAGGAAGAAGGGAAGATTGGAAAAAGAAGGGATCGCCAGACCACTCGGAGAAAAGAACGACTCTTAATAGGGAAAGATCACCGAGATCGGCTCATTATACGCCTCTTAATGCATCACTCTCTCAGATTTTGAGGCAAGTCAAAGGTAAAGAGCACTTGAACTGGCCTGGGAAATTAAAAGGTGAACCGGGGAATCGTGACCGAGGTAAATATTGTGACTTCCACAAAGATCATGGTCACACTACAGATGAATGTCGGATCCTGAAGAGGGAAGTTGAAGAATTGATCCGGAGAGGTCGGCTCAGGGAATACCTCGGGAAGAATGATCAAGCAGTTCCCAGGAGAGATCAAGCTAGAAAGGAACAGATCAAGGAGAAGCCAGGACAGCGTGAAGCAGATCAACCACCACAGCCTAATGTTATATACGCAATTCATGGTTGTACCAGGGATTCTGGATATTCCAACCGCTCCAGGAAGCGCTTTAGCCGAGAAGTCCAGTGGGGGCCTACCCGAGTGCTCAGTATGGAACAGAGGTTCAAAATCCCGACCCCACAAATCACGTTTAGAGATGAAGACTTGGTGGGAGTACTCGTTCCTCACGCAGATGCATTGGTGGTAACTCTTTCTATCGCACATTACGATGTAAGGCGAATTTTAATAGACAACGGAAGCAATATCAACATCATTTTCCTTCATGCCTTGGATAAAGATGGACATTGATCTTGGTCAAATGAAGAGTTCAACAGGGAAAATCACAGGATTCAGTGGTGAGGTTGTTGAGCCAGTTGGTGAAATCAGATTACCTGTTACCGTGGGAAAGGCCACTAACTACTTGTCTGGATTATAAGAATTTTCGGTGATAAATGCCACGTCCCTGTATAATGCTATTATGGGACGTCAATGGCTCCATGACATAAAGATCATCCCGTCTTCGTACCACCAGTGTATGAAGCTCGTCCTTAGAGGGGAGGTGGTAACTGTCAAAGGAGATCAAAAAGCGTCGCGGAAGTGTCATGCTGCATCTTTCAAGAATATCAGGGAGAAATAGCAATTACAACATCGGGTAGGCCAAGCAAGTAAAGAGCAAGGGGAAAGAGAGAACTCAGAACATATACCGATCGAAGTTCGAGATGACCGACCTGAATGTCTCAGGCCAGGAGAGGACTTGGAAGAAGTTAACTTGAATAGCGGAGATCGCGAAAGAGAGTAAAAATTGGAGCTAGTCTCACAGGAGTTCTCAGGGAAGAATTAGTTCGGTTCTTGACGAAGCATCAACACATTTTTGCTTGGTCTACAAAGGATCTGGTGGGAATAGACCCGAATATAATTTCACACCGTCTTATGGTAGATCCGAGGCACCCACCAATCCGTCAGAAAAGGAGAAATTTAGCAGCGGAAAGGCATGAAGTCATAAATACAGAGGTGAATCGGTTAATGGAAGCTGGGCACATTAAAGAGGTGTATTATCTAGAGTGGTTAGCTAACACTGTGGTAGTTCCCAAGAAAGGAGGCAAGTGGAGAGTTTGCATAGATTACACGGATCTCAATAAGGCCTGCCCTAAAGACAGTTTCCCGATCCCGAAGATAGATCGGATGGTTGATGTAACCACAGGGAATGAGTTGCTAACCTTCATGGATGTATATTCAGGGTATAATCAGATACGAATGCATCGAGACGACGAAGAAAAGACCTCTTTTATAACGGAAAGGGGACTGTACTGTTATCAGGTCATGCCATTCGGTTTGAAAAATGCTGGCGCTACATACCAGAGGTTGGTCAATGGAATGTTCAACTGCCAGATTGGGAAAATGATGGAAATTTATATTGATGATATGTTGGTGAAAAGTAAGGTCAAGTCGGATCACATAGAGAACCTAAGGGAGACCTTTGGTGTGCTCGAAAGGTATGGCTTAAAGCTCAATCCAGCCAAATGCATATTTGGCGTTTCAGCGGGCAAATTCATGGGATTTTTGGTATCCGAAAGGGGGATCGAAGCAGATCCAGACCAGATCCGTGCTCTTCGGGAGATGAGGTCTCCACGAAGTAGGAAAGAAGTGCAGGTCCTTAATGGGAGGCTGGCGGCTTTGAACAGGTTCATTTCGAAAGCCTCTGATAAGTGCTTACCTTTCTTCAAGGCACTCAAAGGGAGTAAAGATTTTGAGTGGACAGAAGATTGTGAGAAGGCATTCCAGAGCTTGAAGACTTACTTAGGAAGCCCAATGATGTTGAGTACTCCGGTCAAAGGGGGGGGGGAGCTTTTTCTCTATTTGGGAACTTCAAGCCACGCAGTCAGTTCAGCTTTGGTAAGATCTGATTCAGGAGTCCAAAGGCCCATTTACTACACCAGCAAGATGCTACTGGAGAACGAACAGAGGTATCCCAAACTTGAAAAACTTTCGTTTGCTTTGTTGATATCAGCACGTAAGTTACGACCTTATTTTCAAGCACATACTATAGTGGTACCAACAACACATCCACTCAGGTCTGTGCTGCACAGACCTGACACCTCGGGTCGGCTTATGAAATGGGCTATCGAACTGGGAGAATTTGATATTAGAATCAGTCTCAGAACTGCGATCAAGGCTCAGGCTCTAGCAGACTTCATCGCGGAATTCCAAGAAGAACCTTACGATGGAACCAGGAAAGAAGATACGAAAACATGGATAGTATATACGGATGGAGCTTCTAGTCGAAAAGGGAGTGGGGCAGGAGTAGTACTTCAGGCACCGGATCAGTCTCAGATTGAGAGAGCAGTAGCTTTCGCTTTCAAAGCTTCAAATAATGAAGCAGAGTATGAAGCCTTGATTATCGGGCTGCAAATGGCCAAATTATGTGGGGCTGATCATATCGAGGCCAGATGTGATTCTCAATTAGTAGTGGAACTGATGAAAGGTGGATTTGAGGTGAAAGATGATAGGATGAGGTCATACAATCAAATTGCACAAAGATTAGCAGAACAGTTCATCAGTTTCATAATAACAAAAATACCTGGAGAGGACAATTCTCGTGCTGACGCTTTGTCGAAATTAGCATCAGCATTAGAGGTGGTTTCTGAAATGGGCATCCAAATTGGAATTCAGGAAAGGCCGAGCATCTGCCAAACACCAAGAGTGTCTGTGGTAAGCACGGAAGATTATAGAAATACTTGGATCATGCCTATTTATTCATCTCACCGAAGGGGCATTACCAGAAGACAAGTTGCTCGCTCGGAAGTTGAAACTTAAGTCAGCAAGGTACGTTGTTTACGAGGGAATAATGTATAGGAAATCCTTCACTCAACCTCTATTACGATGCCTAACTCCCTATCAAAGTAACTACGTACTTCGGGAAATTCATGAAGGTATATGTGGAAATCACTTGGGATCGCACTCATTGGCTCATCGAGCCTTGACGTTGGGTTACTTTTGGCCAAACATGAGGGAGGATGCTCAACAGTTAGTTAGGAGATGTGAGAGATGCCAGAAATTTGCCAACTACAAGCACAGTCCAGACCAACTCATGACACCAATGACTAGCCCTTGGCCATTCATACAATGGGGGATGGATATAATTGGACCGTTACCTAGGGCTATTGGGGGTAAGAAGTTTGTGGTAGTGGCTGTGGATTACTTTACCAAATGGGCTGAAGCAGAAGCGCTGGTGAAGATCGGGCAAAGAGAGATGAAGAACTTCGCTTGGAAAAACATTGTGTGCCGTTTTGGTATCCCACGGGTGATAATAACGGATAATGGCACACAATTCGAGGGGGGAACATTTCAAAAAATTTGTAAAGGGCTTAACATCAGTCACCATTTTTCGTCTCCTGGGCACCCACAAGCTAATGGGCAAGTCGAAGTGACAAACCGTGCCATAATTGAAGCAATGAAGAAAAGGTTAGACGAAGCTAAAGGAAATTGGTTGCACGAACTCCCCGGAATACTATGGGCGTACAGAACTACCAAAAAGACCCCAACGGGTGAGTCACCGTTTACTTTGGCATATGGAACAGAAGCAGTCCTCCCCGTTGAAATTGGCATGCCATCAGCAAGGGTGGAGCATTGTAGGCCATCTCAGAACGATCATTCTATAAAAGCCAACCTAGGCCTGCTTGAAGGGGTACGAGATCAGGCACTAGTAAGGATGGCAGCTTATCAGCAAAGAATATCAAGGTATTACAACCAAGGGGTCAAACCTGTCTATTTATAGGTTGGTGATTTGGTTCTGAGAAGAGTCTTTCCTAACACAAAGGAGCCAGGTTCTGGAAAACTGAATCCAAACTAGGAAGGCCCCTATAAGGTTATTCGGTTCAGCAGACCTGGTACTTACTGGTTCGAAGATATGCACCATAAAAATGTAGTCTAGCCTTGGAACTCAGAGCATCTCAGGAGATACTTCCACTAGCATGAAGGTCTACAACAACCTTTGGCTCTTTTTGGGGACGATTTCTTTATTTCTTTCCTTGTAAATACGCAAGTTTTCTTTCCTTGTAAATACACAAGTTCTTTTTCCCCGTTAACATGTGAGGTTGTCTTTGGCATTTCATCCCTGGCCATGTTTAAGAAAACTATGTACACTTGTAAAGGGCTCTAAGTGTAAAAGGTTCAAAAATGCCTGAGCACTAAGAGGCTGAGGCATAACCATAAGATCTCAGACCATGTCTGAGTGTAAAGGGTTCAAAAATGCCTGAGCACTAAGAGGCTGAGGCATAACCATAAAATCTCAGACCATGTCTGAGTGTAAAGGGTTCAAAAATGCCTGAGCACTAAGAGGCTGAGGCATAACCATAAAATCTCAGACCATGTCTGAGTGTAAAGGGTTCAAAAATGCCTGAGCACTAAGAGGCTGAGGCATAACCATAAGATCTCAGACCATGTCTGAGTGTAAAGGGTTCAAAAATGCCTGAGCACTAAGAGGCTAAGGCATAACCATAAGATCTCAGACCATGTCTGAGTGTAAAGGGTTCAAAAATGCCTGAGCACTAAGAGGCTGAGGTATAACCATAAGATCTCAGACCATGTCTGAGTGTAAAGGGTTCAAAAATGCCTGAGCACTAAGAGGCTGAGGCATAACCATAAAATCTCAGACCATGTCTGAGTATAAAGGGTTCAAAAATGCCTGAGCACTAAGAGGCTAAGGCATAACCATAAGATCTCAGACTGAGTATAAAGGGTTCAAAAATGCCTGAGCACTAAGAGGCTGAGGTATAACAATAAGATCTCAGACCATGTCTGAGGATATAAAATTGATAGAGTATAAACACTGAAGAATTTAGAAATGATTTGCAAGGATCAAAAGACCTATATTCTATCAAAGCATAAGGCTTCAGCAGCCTACTAAAATAGGAATCATATAAGCAAAAACAACATACTTTTCTACAAAAAGTCTAAAACCCCCATAATGAGTACAAAAGTGTGGATCAGGAAATACAATTTCTTTAAAATATATATATATATATATATTTTTTGGGACACAACAGCAGCCTAGGAAGGTCCGGTGGAAGAAGGAAGATTGGCATCGGGGGAGGAGGGCGGAGCCACATCTCTTTGGACCTCAGCAGCCGCAACGTGTGAGGCCTCATCCACTTCAGGCTCGAAATCTGGGTCAACCTGGTCGGTGTTAAAGTCGGGAAGTACTTGTCTTAGACGAGCTAAAATGTCCTCACGACAAGCTTCCCATCCTTTATCATATCCATTTTGAGCAAAACCAACACCCAGTTCCGTGAGTTCTGCCTTCTTTTCATTGAAATAAGCTTCAACTGCTGTTTGTTTGTCCAGCTCCACCTGGTTTTGAAGTTCCTTCATCTTCTTAATTTCCTGTAGCCTAGCCTCCTGTTCCAATCGAAGTTCCCGATCTAAACGATCGGAACGAGCTCTGGCCTCTGATAGTAAAGAATTGGAAGTGGCCAAGGCAGTGTTGGTCTTATCAAGGTCAGCTTAAAGTTTATCAGCCCGAGTCATTTCTTTGGATGTCCTCATTACTTGAGTTTCCAATTGTTCCTCAAGATCATCGCTCTCACAGTTCAGTCTGGCAAGAGCACACTGCATGTATGTGGCCTGTGAAAATCATAATTCTGTCAATAATCTTCGTGGTGTAAGTGATGAGATATATCAAGAAATTACAGGCCGATATCACCTTAACCATAAACTCAGCACATTTGAGAGTCATCTTTCGAGCGTCGCTGGGACTCACTTGAGTGGGTAATTTCTTAGCCGCCTGGTCCCAAAGAGATGTGATGTGCTTATGGAGCGAGCCCGGAGCCCAGGGAACAGCCGATGGGTCCATTCCCTTGCTACTGTCCATCACTGAACCGAGTTCTAGTCCTAACGGGGTCCCTTGTGGTGGAGGTTGTGTAGATTGTTGGGGAGAGAGAGAACAGGTTAGTGAAGGGTGAGAACCAGAAGCAGAAACTGTGTTAAAAAGGTTAAGAGGGAAGACGACCCGGTCTTCCTCTTCAACCATCGGATCGACCTCGTCAAGAAGTCGCCTTCGAGTAGTGACATTAGATGGATCTTCTGAAGTCTGAGTGGGTAGACCTGACCTAGCCCCGGTCCTTTGCCTCTTCCTCCGGGTGAGAACGGCCCAGACACTTGTGCACGAATCTTGTCCATAGGGATTAATCCAGCGTCCGTGAGTGATTGAGAAGAAATAATGCTCTTGCGAAGGCGAATAGCGGGGACCAACCAAACCTTGATCTTTTCGGCTCGATCTGGCGTCAGGAGAGCACAGGCTCTGGTCTCCGGAGCTACACAAAATGTAGGGCGATTAGATTCAAGGTAATAAACATTTTAGCAAAGCCAGTAAAATCCCACATTTAAAAAAGGGTAGGCGTGACTCTTACGAGGACTGCCAAACATCCGGGGAACATTACCGATGTTGCCTTTGATAAAAAAAAATTCTCTTTCCAACGTTTATGGGAAGTAGGCAGATCATGGATAGTTTGGTAAGCCTTGTCTCCTGAAATATAATGACCAGTCCCAGGCTTGTACTTAAGTTATAGGGCTGATCGGAAAAGGCCCATGTCGAGATTAATCCCATTGTTATGTGCCAAGATCTGCCCCCCAATTAACGTCAGCCAACCATTGGGTGCAAGTTGTGTGGGACAGAGGTGATAGAACTGGAGAACGTGACAGAAAAAGGGGTGGAGGGGAAGTCTCACCCCAAGACTAAAAAAATGAGTATAGAAAGCAATCTCCCCGGGTTGGGGACGATAAACAACTTCGTTTGGTTCTGGTATCCTACACTCTAGGTCAGAAGGAATAGAAAATTTCTTCTTCAATCTCTCATGTTCCCCTAAAGTAAGAACGGATACTTCATTCGGTCCAGAGGGTGCAATGGGACGCCTCTGAGAAGTTTGGGCATTAGATTCCAACCCCTCAACTATGCCCGTACTCCTTGGCTCAAATGAGAGCCGCTCAGAAGATTGAGCCCCCTGTTCCGCTATAGATGATTGGGAAGGACAGACGTGTTCCAAAATCTCTACACTCTCAGTGTGAAACGAAGACATGATAAGCAACAGTAACAGCAAAAGACATAGAAGAAGGAGAGAGAAACTGACCTAAATGATAAGATGAAAGCCTATTTGTAGGACGAAAGTCTCAATCCAACGATGTAAGGGAAATATGACAAATCGAAAGATACGAAGAAGGGGATGTCTGAAAATTTGAAATGTTTGTATCTCCTCTTTGAATACCCCTTCAAAACGACAGTTCATTTCTTCATCCTTTGGAATGCGTGAGGGGTACACGCCTCCCGCTAAGTGTCTTTTCAACAGCCTTGATCCAACGGCTAGATTCAAGGCTAGGGGGGGAGTAGCTGGAGTGCCATAATTAAGAGACGCGTCCTAGGGAGGCGCCACGTGTATAATCGAAAGTATCAAGCCAGTTGGGCCTTCATGGACAAGATGTATTGGGCCCCACATATAAAAAATTAGGCAGTTGAATAGATCGCTAGATTAAGGCACCCCCAAGCCCAGGAGTCTGGTAAGTCCAAGTCCCAGATAAAAGGATAGGGAAAGCCTGACATGATCCCACTCAGAGCACGACGAGCCACGTAGATGATGGAAGACATACACGATCTGGCATGACCCGAAAAAGGAGGAGCTGGAAAAGCACGACGTGGTCAATTAACAAGGTAGGGTTGGAAGGAGTATAAAAGAGAGGTATGATGATTTTTCAAGAGGGGATTATTATTTTTTATATTTTTTCATTGGCTCTATAAGAAAAAGATAGAAGAACTAACTAGTTCGTCGAAGGAGATTCAGGGTATAACCCCCTAGAATCTTTTCTCTTTGTTTTCCAGGCTAATTTCTGAACTCGGAGTAGAACAAAGGAGATGACCTGAGCCTAGCGGCATAGTCAGAGACGTACATTCCCGGAGTGAAGACCAATAGCAAATCTGGGCAAAATCAAATGTTGTGTGTGTGTGTGTTGTTTTCAAGAGAACATGAAGTGAGTTGATACTTGGCTAGCCTCTGTATTTATAGCGACCATGGAGACATTGGATATGACAAGGATTACTTTAATCACGCCGTTAGTGGGATAATGACACCCAGAATCCTTTCCAATTTCAATTCTTTCCATCCTCATCAAGATTGATCCAATCCCGAAATTCTTGGGATTTAGCTTCTATAACCAGCTAGATCAGATCAAGTTCAAGTTCTTTCTCAAATGGACTACCCCCCTTAAAATTAGGATATTTTCCGATAAGGAATAAACACCATTCCTTCTCAGTTCGATTTCTAAAAATCCTCTCTGACATCAGGTTGTTGCTTTATCATCTTCCATGCCGATTGATCTACCAAGCCTTCCCTTCAGGTTTTTGAATATTGAGTCTGATGACTTCTTTGCACCTGTTTTTGATTCATCAAACTGCTTCTTTAACAAGCTGCTTATTACTCCATTCCTGCTTTAGTGCCCGAGGTTCTTGCATACCCCTTTGTTTCGAATCGGGCATCCCTTTTGCTCTCCAAGTTGAATTCTATGCCTTAGCTTATTCTGAGCAACATGATGGCCTCCTATTCGAGCCCGAGTCATGCAATGACCTTAGGCCTGCCAAACCCATATCGTGGCCCTAATAAGCCTAAGCCCGTTTCATTTCTTTCTCTTCGGTCTCAAAAACCTTTGGTGGTTTTTCGGTGCAAACAAATATAGGGGCAAAATGGGAATGAAATGGGACACATGTCACTCAATAGAGGTATGTGTGAGCAAAAATGCTCTCCATTTTTTTAGATATACATAGCAAGTAGTTGATTATTTTAAGTAACATGTCGTCATGCCGTGTCTCCACTTCTTGTCATCTATTATATATATATATATATATATACTTGTCACTTGGCATTTTGTGTCTTTTTCTTTTTATCCATATGGCATTTCTTGATTTTAACTTTTTTTTTTTATTATTTTCATTTTTGTGTAATTATCTCCTTGTAACTCTTAGTAAAGTTTCTCTCTCTACAATTAACATACACAAAACAGGTCTAAGTAATATTATTCTCTTGCCCTTTTCATCTTTCTCTCTCCACAGTAATGTTTCTCTCTCTGTTCAAATAACATACTCCCTCCGTCCCATTTATTAAGTCCCACTCTGGAAACCCAACTTTTTAAGAGGACCAAAAAAAAAATATGCTCCTATTTTCAAAAATTACCCCTAATCATTACAACATTTTTTGTTTTACTTTGTCTTAGTTTAGATTTTAAGGATGGGTGGTTTTAGAAAGTAAGTAAAAAATATATACCAATTTAGAAAAGTGGACAATAATTTGGGACATCCCAAAATGGTATAGTGGACTGATCAAAAAACAGGATGAAAGGAGTGTTAGAAATACATCTATATAATAATATGGTTGTGGGTACCTCCCTTTTTTTTTTTTTTATCTAACTTTCAATCTCAATCGTTGAGACAAGAGAGGATATTTTAACCCGTTGGATGGTTTGTTCCACAAAATTGTGTTAAACCTAATCCATAGGATCATCTCACACTCATTCTTGATTTGGTGAAATCCATAATTAATACTAAGCCTTTATATCACTATTTAATTCCTCTCTCTCTCTCTCTCATCCATAAAACTTATCATTTTGGAATTTTAATAACCCAGCATATTTTAAACTTATCCATATCCTATACAAACACTTTCCTTATCACTCCCATATAATTTTGTTAGTTACATAAATATGCTTCAAATATTAAGAGAGTGCTTCTACTTCTGTAGTCTTCATTTCATCAGTTTTGGCATTGATATTTTTTTGTCATGATAGTTTTCGATCATTTTTATCTATTATTTGCGATTGTTTGTTGAAGAACAAGAAGTCTTGAATGATTTAAATCTTTACAGTTGTTTGAGTTGTAGAATTCTTGTCACATTTTTGTCTTTGTTGTGATTTGTCACGTCCGTCCCAGAAAATCAATGTTTTAATGCATATTTGAATTTCGTAAATTATCAATGTTATTTGATGATTGTGAAAAGAGGTTGACTGTGGGTCAACGGTAAGGTGTCAGTGGAGACACGGGAACATGGCACTTCATGTTGCATTAGCATGATTAAATGACATTTATATGATTTAAATGTTATTTGAGGTATCTGGTATTTTATGAATAGTGAATTATACCTGTGTAGTATTATTTTTGATAAATTTTAATATCGTTGTAGAGCATTTTGAACACTGTGGTGAGAAAGTGAGTGACGCATTATATAAAATGGTAAGTTGTATAGAGATTCTATAGAATTTAGTTTTCGGACGTAATTTTGAACCCAAACGAGACTTAGTCGAAAACTTTGTAATTTATAATTTTCACTCGTAAAGGCATAACATGGACGCGTGCAACGTTTCAGGAGTTAATTAGAAGTTTCTAGAACTCGTGGGGAGTTAAGTGTAATTCTCGAGAGTTGTGCCTATAAATAGTAGTGGATGAGATTTCATTATTGACACAAAAATAATTTGTGCACTTGTGTGCTATACCCAAGTGTAGGTAGACGTGCAAGTAATATTCTGGTAAGACCAAGTCGATCCCACAGAGAAGGTGAAAAGCTACTTGCTTAGACTAAACTCAAAAAGGAAATAAAAATTCAGAACTTTAAATAAGATGTAGAACACAAAGTTCCACAATTAACAACTACTAAAGTAAAGCGACTAAATTAACTAATAATTAACTATCTAACTAAAGCAATATTAAATTGGTTTTTAACTTTATAAAAGGGAAGCGTTGGAATCACACGAATTCGCAGTGATCGAACCATCTACCATGCAGTTTCATTAATGCTCTATGGAGTACATCCATCTACAGTATTTCGTATTTTCTAAAGATAAAGAATCAATAGCCCTTTCATGACCGGGACTATATCATCATAATTGGTATAAAATACATGAAGGCAGTTTAAAACAATAGTTAAGACTCGCACTATGAATGGTGTAAGCATTCAAAGTGGTTTGCAATAGTTGTTGAAGAAAAACGCCTTAAGGCTTAAAGTTAAGAAACTGTTTTAACAAACTGAGCATATGGGGACAGTTTGATAACATATCTCGAAAACAGAAAGTCTAGGAATACTGCAAAGGATCATCTCAAGAATCTGAATGTTCGATCGATCGACGCGCTCTCGATCGATCGAACTTCATCATCTCTCAATCGATCGAAATGTCTTCGATCGCTTGACTCTATCATTGGTTCGATCAATCGAACTTACTTCGATCGATTGAACATAGGATTTTATTCTGGTGCATGGCAGAGGCTGGAGATCACTATTTCATCGTGATCTCCAAACTCTGAGACTAGTCAGACATGGTCTGAGATGCTACAGATTTATTTTTAGCATAAGAAAACATTAAGTGTCTGTTTGGTTGAGTTTTAATCATGAAAATTCTTAAAAAAAAAAAAACTATGGTTTTGAAGAGAAACTAATATGCAATCCTATGCTAGCACTGATTAATACTACGAAAACTACCAGCAGAAAGTAAATAACAACAATATAAAACCTGGAACGTAAGAAAACGTATATTAACCTTCAAAAACTCCAAACAAAAGTGATATCCAAGGTATGAAACCTACAAAACAAAGTAAACTATCTTCCTCTATCTATAAAACTGAAGAATAACAAGTAGGCGTCCTTCTGGACGTGTTTACAACTGATATATATAGAGAAACCTAGGGCTAGGATTACAATAATGTGTTTCCGCTGCGTGCGCATAAAAATATGATAAAGGCATGTTTGATCGATCGAACACCATTCGATCGCTTGAACTCTCAAGTTATTCGAGTGCTTTAAAAACCTTCGATCGCTCGAAATCATCTTTTCCTTTTTGAAATGTTCCTTTTGCATCTTGGATTTACCCTTTTCTCCTGTAAGTCATCCCTGTATACAGCAACATAACAATCTGCATAAATTAATAGCTAAAATAACCCAGCTCATCATAGATTTGTCACATTGTATATAAACTGGCATTGTAACACAAATTGCAAATATAATAGGAGATTGTATACTAAATTATGACATTTTCTTCTTCTGGCACAGTTGTATTTTACAAATACCCCCGCTTGTCAATTATTATCCAAACTTACTTATATCTAGAGAGAGAGAGGAGAGAAAGGAGTTCTTTGATCCTAGACCTTTCCGATGACAAACGACAACCGTTCGTCCGTCAGTTTTCAGCCAGATTTCATATTTGAACTCCTCGAGGTAAGAGCTTCATTTTGATACCTCTTGGCCTCATTTGCCAAAGTTTTTCTGAAAAACTAATTTTAAAATTTTGGGAAAAACATGTAAATATTTGTAGGAATCGCTTGAGATCGGATATCTGACGTTTATTTGGTCTCCTAGTACTTCTCCGAAGTTTGAGAGATATAGCTTAAGGTATGAATTTCGAACCTTTAAAATATAGACAATTTTGGATGTTTTAGATATTTTGTATGGATTGTGATTCAGGCAAAATTTTTGTGTTAAAGTAGGCCTGTTAATTTTAGCGAGTACATATTGAAAAGCATGGTGATATGGTTATGTGAGTATGCTAAATGTCTATGTGGGTCAAAGGGGAGTTTGGTATAATTTCACGCTGGTGCACACCTCTCGATGTTTGAGAGTTTATAGTAGTGACGACTATTGCATGGTGTGGGAAGTGGCCAACTAGACCAGTTGGATGCAATATTTGAGTGATTCTTGGCTAACCATTGGCATCGCGGTTTAAGATTTAAGACTTGTCGATATACTAGGTGAATGCGTATCCCTCTCCCCAGAGACTAAACTATGTGATTTTGATGTTTAAAACATGAATTGGCCATATGCATTTGTTTAGAATTGCACACTCAGCATATAGCTGAGCAGTGGAGACTTCCTCTATTGCAGGTGAAAAGAAAAAGGAAAAGAAGAAGCGTGAAGAGTGAGGTCGAGGAACGCCGGGGGAAAAACATCACCTTGTTTATACTTTTGCTTCCATCCCAAACTTGTAATAAGGAGTGAAAATTATAATATGTTGTAATGGCATCTGGATTTGGATTAGTATTGTAATATGTAGTAAGACCTCGGTAATTATGTTTTGGATCATTGTTTTATAGTTGTGAATGGATTGGTTTTGGATTGGAGAACCTTAGGTTATTGAATTGCACAACTTGTAAACTACCGGGGGATCACTCGACTGGGAGGAGTCAGTCGACCGAGAAATTGAGGCCCCAGTCAACTGAGCCCCCTACACAGTCGACTGGACAGGCTGTTGATCTTTTGAAAACCTTTTTGTTTCAAACCTTCAGTCGACTGGACTCCCGATATAGTCGGCTGGACCTCTGTTTTCAAAACTGAACTCTTTTGGAAAGTGTTCCAATTGTCAATAGCTATGATTTTAATGGTTTTTTTACTTATAAATTCCGCTGCTACTAACTTTAATGAAACCGGTTAAGCCTTGGTGGCGTGCGACGTGTCCTGATTCTGCGCATAGCGAGATGAGTCATGACAATTATTGAGAGCTAGAGGTAACAAAACTTTGGGAATGTTCGACGACGAGTGGAATGTTAAGTGAATTGGCACATGTTCTGGAATGCATCCATACATGATAGAGATGTTTGTTGCATATGTATGTTGTTTTACATACATGAATTATTGTCTACCATACATGCATAGTGTTTATGCATTGGGATTAACAGGATTACAATCATGAGTGACGATGGCCAAGATTTATCACCACACACTCGACGAATGGATCAAATGACTGAAATTATTGGGAATATGGAAGACATGATACGGAATATAGCGGAGAGATTGCCTCTAATGCCTCCATTCAAGCCAGCACTAGTAGCCGTGGTGCATGTGCCTGAGAATAGGGTATGAGATCGATGTCTAAAGAATTTTCTAAGAAGAAGTTGACAAAGTTTCATGGGACGTCTGACACGATGCTAGCAGAGCATTGGGTTATAGACATGGAAAGGATTTTCTGTTCTATTCCGATGACCGATAGGGAAAAGATTGAGAACGCTAGTGATATACTTAGAGGTGAGGCTCAGAATTGGTAGGTGAACATTCTAAACCAAGGATCATCGATAACTTGGGAAGGATTCAAGGCGGAATTTAATCAACGATTCTTTCCGAGGGCTGCTCGTAATGCAAAGAAGAGAGAATTTGATAATCTTCGACAATGGGATATAATTATGATAGAGTACACTTCAAAGTATAATGCTTTGTTGAGATTTGGGAAAGGGTCTGTGTTGACAGAAGAAGATAGAGTAAAGAAGTGTGAAGATGGGTTGAGAGATAATATCTGTCTGAGGGTCGAGACCTATAAACATTCGACTATTGCCGCAGTATAACAAACAACACTTGTAGTCGAAAGCGGTATGGAGAGATCAAAGCAAAATCAGCAAAGCCAGCAAGGGAAAAGGAATCATAAGGGTAATGGCCGAGGCTATAGTGGATCTTTCAAGAGACCGTTTGCAAGGGGCTCAAATTCTAGTTTCAGTGGATTCAGAAAATCGGCAAGTAACATACCATTGTGTTCATTGTAAGACCGGTCATATACTGGCTGATGTTTTATGACAAATTTCTTGAACAAAACTCAAGGAACTAACAATGCAAATACTACACCTGGTATGAGGGGCAAGTGCTAAGATTGTGGAATGTTTGGACATCAATCCAAGGAGTACTTGAGGAAGCATCCACAACAAGGAACTAGTTCTACGACTCTTAGTGGTTCGAAGCCTAGACAGACCAATAATGGGGGACAAAGGACAGAGCAACGTCAAGGAAGGTCATTTCAGATGAACCCAGGAGATGTGGCTGCTTCTGTCACGCCCCAAAATGACAAAAATAGAGAAAAATAAATTTCCTTTTTGGGTCCAAAGGCAGCGACTGGTGAAGTCACACGATTGTCCACACCACGCAGTACTAAGCGACAATAAGTAAAGGAGATAACAAGAATGAAATCTAAGTTCTAGTTAACACATAACTTAATGTCAAAAGGAGGTTATTAACTATTACACATCAGAGTCTCGAATCAAAACAAAAAACAGCGAAAGTATAATTGTTAAGGCAATATATACCTAATTACAAAAGGTTTGGAAAGCAATAAAGATAATTAAACTACGGTCTAGCCTAATCTTCAATTGGCGTAGGGGTAGTCCTCGGTGTAGTAGTCTTCCTCTACCTGACCTCCTTCGGGGTAGTCCTCCAATGGGACATCGTAACTGGCATAGTAGTTCTCGCCTGCAGGTCCTTCACCTCTATAGTCATAACCAAGGTGCGCTGGAACATTGAAATGTCCAGCGGCATAAACGCCGTCAGCTTAATGAAAGCTGAGTGAATTAGATACTAACAGGGTATCAACTATTGAAGTTTTAACAAGTTATAAACGATAACCATTAAGATTCAGTGAGGGTAACTACTTAATCATTCTGATGATCCGATTACTAACTTCTTACTCATTTTAAGACCGACGATACCTTATGATAGAAGAACAAGCTCGACAATAGTTTCACTTCTTAAGGATACACCATTGCTCCATCCACCGCTTTTAAGAACATATGCACAGTCCACCGCAGTCATGGATACCACGTCTGTCCATCCCCAGCTTTTAAGAACATATGCACAGTTCACCGTACTACAGGGATATAACACTTTAAGCAATAGTACATCATTCTATAGCCATGACTTAGCGACGTCTACCAGTGATCACGGTCCACCACAGTCGTAGACACCTTCGTCTGTCTACCGCTTTTAAGAACATATGATTAGATCATTTGGCTATCTTAAGGCAAATGGTTCGGTCCACCGCAGTCGTAGACACCTTCGTCTGTCTACTGCTTTTAAGAACATATGATCGACGAAAGCCCGCCACGCAAGATTCCCGAATCTTAGCAAACCAACTTAAGTTCAACTCTAATATCAATACATGACAATCCCAATGTGGCCTGACTACTCTAAATGAAATGAATGTTAACTCCAAAGGATTCACAATTATTATGCCATCTAACGTCACAACCATTATCCATTAACCTCGTTGTTACTATGATTTTACGTCGCATTATCTCATTATTACGTCTGTATTACAACAATAAAGCATGCTGGAGATACTGAACAGTAAATAAACAACTAAACAGTTATAATATAAACTAAACAAGATAATCAACATTCTGCAACTTCCAATCGATTGGGACAAGGGTTCAATCGATTGGTATAAATATAGTATCAATCGATTGGTAAAAAGTTTAATCGATTGGATCATATGTCAATCGATTGGGACAAGTCCAATCGATTGGGACTTCGTCTTCTTCACAGTGAAGACTGTCCAACATGAATAAATACGAGAAATCATCGTTTAAACTCCATATCTTCATTTAAACACGTTCTAACATCAATATATTGCTACTCAGTGAGTTTAGAACTCACTTTAGGATTAAAGGGTGTGTTTGGGAGCTTGGAGCTTCAATGACTTCTCCCTCTCTCTCTCTCTCTCTCTCTCTCTCTCTCTCTCTGTCTTCTCTGCTTCTTTCTTTCTTCTTCTTCTCTTTTCTTCTTTCTTCTCTTCTTCGCTTCTTCTTCTTCTATCCGGGTGTGTGTATGAGTGTATGAATATATATATATGAGTGTATATATATATATGAAATACACACATAAACACTCCCTTTCACTCTCTCTGATTTTTGAAAACAGAAATATGCCCAAAATGGGCTAATATATATAGAGAGATATGTGTTCATGTGGACACACCCCAGCCAAAGCAAGAGAATCTGCCCAGCTGCTTCAAATCGATTGGTATTAATGTCAATCGATTGGTATTAGGTATTAATGCTCCAATCGATTGGTAAAAGTGTCAATCGATTGGTATCCAAATTATACCAAGGGTAGGGGAAAGCTCATACAAGTATTAAAAGAAGCATACAAGGTCTTATTCATATATTATATTACAAAAATATAGGGTATTACATCATCCACCACTTATTAAAGATTTCATCCCCGAAATCCAAAGTAAGCAGGGTTCAAAACAAAAAAAACTTCTCTCGCATCTCTGACTCCAGTTCCCATGAAGCTTCTACCTCGTCGCGGTGCTTCCACTGAATCTTCACTAGCAGAATCTCTTTGTTTCTGAGCTTCTTCACTCCTCGGTCTAGAATACGCACTGGTCCTTCGTTGAATGTCGCGTTCTTGTTCACCTCGATTCTTCAAAACTGATCTCATACGCTGGGTTGTGGGCTCACTTCCTCAACATGCTGATGTGGAAAACGTTGTGCACTCCCGACATCTTCGGTGGCAATGTAAGTCTGTAGGCTACTGTTCCAACACGTTCTAGAATCTCGAACTGCCCGATGAATCGCGGCGATAACTTGCCTCTCTTCTGTCCGAATCTAACGATACCTCGAACTGGCGAAACGTTGAGTAGTATATGATCTCCAACTACAAACTCTAGATCCTTCCGTCGCTTGTTGGCATAGCTCTTGTGTCTGGATTGTGCTGTCTTCATCTTTTCTCGTACGATTTGGATCTTCTCACTGGTTTCTCAAATCATCTCAGGCCCAAGTAGTTGACTATCTCCAACTTCGGCCCAACATAGCGGCGATCGGCAAGGCCTTCCGTACAAAGCTTCGAACGGTGCCATTCGGTATGGGGTTTTGGAAATCGGTAATGTTCCAGGTGCTAGCTCAATGTAGAAGTCTATCTCTCTCTTTGGCGAAAGTCTAGAGATGCTTCGGAATACATCTTCAAAATCTTGAATGACGGGGATCTAGTTGATAGTAAGCTCCGTGCTTGAACTCTCGATCATGGCTAAGCAGCTCGTAATGAACACATCGCTCAATTACTGACATTGGAATCTGATCTGCGGGCAACCAAGTGTTAAAAAGACAATGGTCTAACTAACATAATCCAGAACGGCTCCATACTTGGTAAGCCAATCCATTCTTAGGATCACGTCGAACTCAGACATTGACAAAACTATCAAGTCTGTCGGGAGATTTCTATCTTCTAGGGTTAAGGGACAATCCTTGCATACCTTACCCAACTTAACAGTTACTCCCAAGGGCGAAATGGCATTAAGGGCCAATTCAAGTGTTAGGGGTACCAAACCCAAGTCACGCACAATCTTGTTAGCTATGAAAGAACGGGCGGCACCGGTATCAAACAAATCTCTAACTTGACTGTGAAATAAAATAAGTGTACCTTCCAAGTTCTGCTGTTCCTCAGCATCGTATCCTGCATTGCCAGGGATGATGGCGTTCACCCTAACCTGTCCCCTTGTTGTCCTTGAGCAGGCGCTCCATAGTAGCCTCCATAAGGTGCTCGACAATCCTTGCTTATGTGACCAGGCTTGTTACAGTTTTGACAGACGATGTCATTGCGGCGGTTAGTCTTGGGAGCTTTGCAATACCTTGTAATATGTCCGGGCACTCCACAGTTAAAACATTCATCAGTGTTCTGTCGCTGGGCGGCAGGCTGTGCCTGAGGTGGTCCTTACTGTCGATTCTGCTGTCGAGGAAGGTTAGCTTGGGGCTTCCAGGTACCATCCCAAGTTTGCTTATTTCCTTAGTAGTTGTTATTTTGGGGTTTCTAACCCTGATTGCTCCTTGATGACTGTGCTGGAAAGTTCCTCGGTTGGAAGATCCTGGGTGGAAGTCGATTCGCTTGTGGTCCTTGAGTAAGATAAGTATTATTCTCCAAACTTGAAGCGAGACGGACAATCCCTTCAAACGACTGGCCCAGATGGCCTATCATTATGTGCCGGAGGTATGGGTTAAGTCCTTGGTGGAATCGCTTGACCTTCTTGGCGGGGGTATCTATCATGTGTGGAGCAAAGCGGGAAAGTCGCTCGAATTGTGTGGTATACTCCCTGACCGTCCAGTTCCCTTGAGTAAGACTCAGGAAATTTCTTTCTTGTTGGTCTCTTTCGTCTTCGGGGAAATACTTCTTGAGAAATTGAGTCTTAAATGTTTCCCAAGGCATTCTCCTTGCAGCGTTGATCCCGATTGTGGCTTTCTCGGCCTCCCACCAGTCTGCGGCAGAATAAGTCAGTTGAAACGCGGCTAGACGTCTCTTGTCCAGCTCACTGCATTCTAGGGCTTCGAAGATTAGTTCCAACTCTCGTATCCATTGCTTGGCTTTCCATGATTCTGCCATGCCGTCGAACTTCTCGGGTCACAGGCCACAAAATCGTTCCAATAATTTGTCGCATGTCTGCCTTGGAGGAGCAGTGTTATTGTCGCCATTGTTAGTTCAATGGTTGACATTACTGTAGGTGTCACCAATGTGTTCCATCCGTTGCATGAACGCTTCGAAGACTCCAGTCGGGTCCATACCCTCAGGAATGGGTGCTCCTAATCTCTCTTGATATCTCGTGTTCCCAACCATAGTGTTCTGTGTGAGGTGTACCTATGAAATATCTAACGATTAGCTTGCAATCTTCTCAGGAAAACAACCACAATTAAACAACCAAAAGCATAGCACCAATCTAAATCACAACATAATCTAGGTAACGAGGCGATAACATAATTAACCAAAAGAGACGATCTACCATATATATACCCAAAAGATGTACAGCGGTCTACACAATAGATCATCTGTGTACCGCGTAGTACATGATCCTATACAAGATCTAGCAAAAGAGGTATAAACAAACCACCACCGGTGGCTACCTATACAAAAATGCTATGGTCAAATAGCTATCTATGTAAGCGTCAAGAGTAAGTAAAAACATGTCCTGAAGTCAAAAGCAAAAAGTCTACATCCTAAAGGTATTGGACCCAAAAGTTGTCCACATCAGATCCATAGATGGAAGCCTCGTCCTCTGGGGCAACCTCAGATAGAACATCATCCTCATCTATATCATCAACCATCATGTCATCATCCTCTATCACAACATCCTCAACCAGCGCGGGTCCGTCATGCTCCATAACAACTCCCAAGTCTCCCATACCGGCAGCCAGGCCAGCCTGGGCTGCATCGAACGCAGCTGCAAGTGCCTCAGCCTGTGCCATAGCTTATGCCAACTCTGGTGCATCTATCTCAAATCCATGGGGGTATGTAGCCATCTCTGTAGCCCATTCTGCTGCCAGTTGTGCTATGACTCCGCCTGGTAAGACTGGTACCACAGCGTCATCACCAGCATCATCATCTGCTATAGCCTCATCCTCTATCGGATAACCCTCTGCTACTATAATATCTATGCCAACTGGCACATCCATACCAGCTGGGTTCTTAGGGTCCTCTGGGTCCTCCTCTAGATCATGCTCTGGCTCCTCGTCATCAGTGTCCTCGTCCTCCTCATCCTCCATATCATCGTTATCTCCTAGCTCATCATTGTCGTCGTCCTCACCCTCGTCCTCTGGGTCCTCGTCTGCTGGGGGTGCATCAACCATATCCTCCTCTAGTAGGGGTAGAGGTGTCTTGGGTGGTGGCTCTGTCGGAGGAGGCGGAGGCGGTGCTCTAACCTCTTAAAGTAGAACCTGATAAGAGAAACGGTCTCGTAGCATCTGCAGTGAATCCTCCTCGATGAGTCGAAAAGTTTCCTTTCTGTAGACACCCCATTTTGTCGGCTATCAGATTTAGGAGATCCATAGCTTGATGGTTCACAATGATCGAAAAAGACACAAAAAAGACTCTTGAAAGTTAGTTCTATCTCTCAAAATACTCAGAATGACCAAAATACCCCTAAAAGCCCGAACGCTCCCGGATTCGAACCAAATGTTATGAAAACATGCTATGTCATGAGAAAAGTCATAAAATGAGTTTTTAAGAAAAATCAAATGAAATCGTCAGCTCCCAGAGACCCCTGGAGGTCCCGGAAGTTCTCGGAAAGTCTCCGTTGACATGTTTGACCAAGGTTTGACCAAAATCATCCAAATTTGCCAAAAAGTTTGAGATCATTCTAGATCATGTGAAAAGTACTAAAACAAGTTTTAAAGAAAATCGAACAAAAACATCAGCTCTTGGGAGCTCCTAGAGGTTCCTAGAACTCCCTAGAAATCCTAGGTTTGACCGATTTGACCTAAAAATTGACATTGAAACCGGAGCACTATATTATTTTTCAAATATTTTTCATAAATACTAGAGGTCAATATCTTTCCAACGGTATATCGCACATAATTTTTGGATTTAAAACGAATTTATTATGAATTTCTGAAGGTGAAAAAGGCGATCAAATCGGCTTTTATCGCGAATACCGCAAAACTTTTCAAAGTGACCTAGCTCCGAACTATTTTTTTTGTAAAATAGACTCCATTACCTTTCCAACGGTATATCACAACCTCAGTTTGGAGTTCATACGCATTTTTTTTGTGAATTTTGGACGAAATAGGGCCTTTTTGCGAATACCGGAACCTCTGGGGGCCTAAACAGCATTATTTGGACGAAGGAGGAGCAGTGCCGCCGTGGAACTTGTCCACTGCCGTCGCGACACAGGCCCAGTGCCGCCGCGGCACTCTCCCCCAGAACAGTCCATTTTTGGGGTCCATTTTGATTAATTAGAAACCAAAACGACGTAGTTCCTTGTTCACAGACATTTGGAGCAAATGGGAGCACTCTTTAAATCCCAAAATCTCCCCAAATTGGTCTATATAAACCCCCCTTGACTTCTCATTTTGGGGGTGTGAAATGCAAGCTTTGAAAAGTTTTAGAGAGAAAGTTGTAGAGATAAGGTTAGAGTAGAGAGAAAAGAAGCTTCCTTCCTTGATTTCCAAACAAGAGAGTGAGTTCTAAACTTTGTTTTTACTTCATTACTTCCATTTACTTCATATTCAATACACCTAACCACCATTTTAGTGAGCAGATAAGAGAGAGGAAGCTACTTCCATGTCCAATGTCACCACATATGAGTGAAACACCAAGCTACAAGTCCAATACATCATTGAATATCATCTATTGATTGTTTATATACTTGTTTGCTTACTTTGATGTTCATCTCCTCTCATCTCATTTCTTTTTCTTTTTCTTGTTTATTTACTAGTTCATCATCATCTAGATGAGGACATGAAATTTGAGGTGAGTCAATCCTTATGGATAGTAGCTCTTGACCTCAAAAACATGTTTGATAGATGATGGTTACAACCTCAATACATCCCCATGTATTCTTGAGGTTATTTCCAAAATAAAACAATGTCTCCAACAATCTTGGAGGTTCTTAATATGAGTTCAAATGTTGATATTTCAAGTGATCATAATCTCCATTTAAGTGCTAAAAATATACTTTCAAAACCCCTATTTCAAAACCCCCCAAAACCCCTAATATTGGAATTCCAAGAAATAAACCTTATTTCTCTCAAAAAATCTTCAAAATAGTGAGTTGTTTAGTTTTAAAGAATTATTCTGAGTTCAAAACTCAAGGTAAGGATGCAAGACCACTTGGAAAGTCTTCCTAACTCATTATAGAACACCCATAATTTTTGGCTTGACTTGAAAGCACTTGAAAGGGGTCCATTTTTGTTCAAACACTCCTTCCAAACATTCTGCCTCTACTGTCACAGCAGCTAGGTTGACTTTCAATTTGTTTTACAGAAAACTTTTCCAAAAAGTGTGGTCCCAAATTATTTTTCCCTTGAACTTCAGTGACTTAGGAAACTTTCTGTATAATATGGGATGGGCCTCTAGATATTTTGTTTTCATTTTTTATATGATTTCTCTCAATATGTAATAGTTATTGAGGATTGGCTTTTTGATTTGTGTTCTAGACACAATAAGGATGATCTCCATAAAAAATCATGCATTTAAAACATTCCTAACCCTACTTTTCATTTTCCACAAGATCATGTCACTGTTCTGTCCACTATTCACAGCAAGTATACTTTTACTTCTATCTTTTGATTTGATGCTTACATGCACTCCAAATTTGTTCATATCTTAGGAAGTAGTCCATACTACATTTGTACATATTATATAATGATTTCCTTCATGCATTCATGCATATTTTAGACTTCTAAGTTACTTTAGAAAGTTCATGTACACAAACACACAACAACCTTTGCACATCCAAGGATCATGCATTGCATTCATGAAAGATTTGGGGTTTTTATGACCCCTAATCTAAGAAGATTATAAGGAATGAACTAGATCATACGTTCATGCTCCCCCTGGATTAATTCTTCCTTTCTCATCCGTCCCTGGGATTGAGAGGTCTTCTTTTCTCAAAGATTAACATGCACCATATTAGATTGCTAAGCATTTTTTTTTATTTCTTTGATTAATTTGTTTCAAGAACAATTCATGTCCCCTTAGATTAGGAAAACTTAATTACTTGATATATGATTAGACGATTTTTTCTAGGTTTATTCGTGTGATCTTTCACTTTTGCATTGCATGATATTTGGCTAAGATCTTATGAACGATATCTTATCTTTTGATCTTCCATTTCAAAATTCTTGTGTGATGTAATATACTATCATAGTATTAATTGTTGAACCATACATAGTATAAGATGATTATTTGGATGCTAATTGAGGCCTGTCGAAAGACGGGGCGAGTTGAGGGTGTTTTAGTCGTGACAAAGGCTCCTTCCTCTCTCGTACCAAAACCCCGAGCCAAGTTCTTTGGTTATGAAAGGCCGGTGCCCTTTATCCATTTGGGTGAGTCAAAATTAGGTTTCTTGGTTCCTTAAAGACCAAGTGGCGACTCTGTATCTATTTTCAACAGACCTTTTCCTTTCCTTTTTCAAAATAATCTCAAAACAAACTAAAAAGGGAAAACGGGATTCTGCGTGTCCACAATCTGGCGACTCCACTGGGGATTTATTTTCAAAACAAAATAATATAGAGGTTTGACTCATAAGAAGCATCCTTAAGTCATTTTTTTACTGTGTCTGGTTCACCGCATTGCACTCTTGCATTTCCCCCCTCCGACTGTGTCTGAAACGCGGCACTGACATTGTTCAAGTGTTGCTATGCCAGGGCATAAGTCACTGTTGATACTGTACCTTCCAAGGTATATCAAAAAGAGTAAAAACCTCTGTACTGTCTCTCTGACGGTATATTGGAACTCTCGTCAATGGACCCTCTCTGACTAAACCCAGCCTTTGCATATAGATTCCTGTAGAACCTTTCATAGGACTGTTCATTTATCTTTTCGGATAGGACAATGTGATTTAACTGCTGTATGCCCTAACGGGATTACCTGCGCGGTGTAGACGCTTATGTGGCATGAGGTAGAACCTCTTTCTTATGATTCCCAAGGCAATCACTCACATGTGATCATATTGAGTTGACCTGCCTAGGCACCATGACAAGGATGTCTGCTCCATGCTCACAAAGATATACACCGCAAACCTTGTTTGTCGGTCCTAAGACATAGGAGTATGAAAACCTGCTAGACAGTATGATCACCATCATCACATGCTCCCGCCATATCAACCTGTTTATCCCAGAAACTCTGTCCAAATATCCCAGATATAACCATATCAACCAGTTTCTCCCAAAAACTCTATCCAGATATCCCAGATATAACCATATCAACCTGTTTCTCCCATAAACTCTGTCCAGATATCCCAGATAGAACCGCATTAACCAGTTTCTCCCAGAAACTCTGTCCAAATATCCCAGATATAACCTCATTAACCCGTTTCTCCCAGAAACTCTGTCCAAACTAACCAGAAATGCCCAGATATGTCAGTTTCTCTCAGAAACTCTGTCCAAATCAACCAGAAATGCCCAGTCTCTCCTAGAAACCTTCATAAAACCCTAGAAACCCCTGTTATCCCTTGGTGATCATACTGGAAAGTAAAGTTAGCACACTCTATATAGTTAGGACCTTATTTGTTTAACTGCTATCTGTTAGAAATATGAGCATCATATAGATTAGGGCTTACATCCCCATGCTTGTCTCATTTGCATGCATCATTCCTATCAGTCTGCACGCCCTGTTTCAACTATTGGTTCGACCAGAGGATGGGACAAAGATTGTTCAGGATAAGATACGGGCATTATGAATTTTTGGTTATGCCTTTTAGATTGACTAATGCACCAGCAGTATTCATAGACTTGATGAATAGAGTATTCAAACCATATCTAGATCAATTCATTATAGTGTTCATCGACGAAATCTTGATCTACTCAAAGACGGAGGAAGATTACAAGGAGCACTTACAGATTGCTTTGCAGACACTTTGAGATAGTAAGTTGTATGCAAAGTTCAGCAAATATGAATTTAGAGCGATCGAGAAATAAATAATACATAAGATTGTATAAATAATACATAAGATTGTATAAATAACACATAAGATTCTGTATACTTCCCTTAAATATATTTGAAGTTTCACTTTCAATCGATCAAAGTCATTTCAAGCGATCGAGAATTTCTTTCTTCAAGCGACCGAACTCTGTTTAATTGATCGAACCCTATCGACATGAATTTATTGCGTGTCCCCTTGTTCAATCGATCAAAACCCTTTTTTAATCGATCAAACTTGCCGATATGCTCTCAATCGATCGAGCTATATTCAATCGATCGAAGTTGTGATTATCAGAAATCCCAGGTTTCACGCAAATACAGCCACCTGCCCGCTACTCTCCCCTATATATACTTTGTGCTCGTGTGTTTGTGTGTGTTTGCAGAACTAGAGAGTTGGGAGGAGAGAGAGAAATATATATTGTTACATTTACACTCATATATATACACACATACACTCATAAATATACTCTGAGAGAGAGAGAGAGAGAGAGAGAGAGAGAGAGAAGAAGAAGAAGAAGAAGAAGAAGAAGAAAAAGATCGGAGGCAGAGAGAGAGAACAAAGACAGAGGCAGAAAGAAGGAGGAGCCATTGGAGAAGCTCAGAGAACACACTTTGTCAAACACGCCCTTACGATCTTTCGGTGAGTTCTAAACTCACTTGGCAAATTACACTGACCTCCCTAGAGGTATATGACAATTACAAGGACCTCCCCTCTAGTTTGGAAAATAACACTCACCTCCCTTTTACTTACTTTTTATGTGTAAGATTACCAATTTACCTCTTATCTCTTTACATATATATGTGTGTGTGTGTGTGTGTGTGTGTGTGTGTGTGTGTGTGTGTGTGTGTGTGTGTGTGTGTGTGTGTGTGTGCGCGCGTGCGCGCGCATTAGATAAAATTATATATATTAGCAAATTTTACAAATTTAGATTTATAGTATTTAGTCTTACCTTTATAAAAATTTGTTGTTCGAAAAAAAGAAAAGAAAACTTTATAAAAATTTATAAATAAAAGAGTAATGCTATGCTTACCAATTTTTTTTCCCAAAAGTGTTTTCCAACAAATGTGGTAATGGATCCAATTGATTTTGATTGGTTGACGTTAAAGTGGTTCCACATTGATCCCACTTCAATATCGTTTGGGATGAAAATTTGGGAAACATAACATTACTCTAAATATATGTTCTAATGTCTTTCACCTACTACTTGGACAAAAAAGTTAATGGCTTAATATTAAAAAACTAAATCTGTACAATATTGTACATTTGTAAACTATTGTAAGTTAGGGCTAAAGATTATAAAACCTAAATAGTTTACAAATTTACAATTATAGATTTAGATTTTTAATATTTAGCGATTAACTTTTTTTTATCCAAGTAGTAGGTGAAAGACATTAGAACATTTATTTAGAATAATGCTATGCTTCCCAACTTTTCATCCAAAATAAAAATTTACAAATTTATAATATTTTACAGATTTAATTTTTTTAATATTAAGCGATTAACTTTTTATCCAAGTAGTAGGTGAAAGACATTAGAACATTTATTTAAAGTAATGTTATTGTCCTTCTCTTTTAATCAACACCACGTATGAGTTTCCAAGCTACTTGAATCTATTTTGGATGATATATTGGGTCCTCCATTCGGACTCAATTTTTTTGGCTAAATAGAATCAGAAATACACTTTTCCAAATGGTGCCGCATTTAGTTTCTGTATTGGAGATGCTCTTATTTCAATTTTATTTTTAAGAATATGAGAATCAATCATAAATCTCTCCACATGTAACTTGGAGACCCAAATTCACCGTCATTCCTAAATATGTGCAACAACTAAGGCTTAGTTTGGCCCCCATTTTGATGCATCTCATTTTTTAAAGCACAATTTTATATTAATTTATTTAATAATTAGTTTATGAGCTTTGCAAAAACTGAAATTAATTAGAATTTTTTTAAAAAAGCTTTTAAAAACTTTAAATAAAACTTTTAAAAATTCACGGTTGCTTTTTAATATTATAATATCTTTTTAAAGAATAAAATGCAACTTATATAAAATTTTCAAATAACACGGATAGAATTGGAAACTAGGAAAAACAAGAGAGATAGACTTGTAATAGAATATTTATTTTGTTAGTCCAAAGTCGAAGTCAAATCAGTTCCCAATATTCAATAATATAGTTAATTCTATCATTTCACGAAAAGTAGATAGCATCTACTTCTTTGCATATTCTTCTTCTTTTCCCTTTCAACAAAATTTAAAAAAAATAGAAAATGCTTAAATACAAAATATATCATTAAATTTGGTCACTGTCTCATTTTAATCCTTGTGCTTTTAATTATATCAATTTGGTTTTTAAATTTGTTTAAATAGAAGTAATATGGTTCAAATGTCCCATTATGTGAAAAAGAATTCAATCACTACTATACACAATTATAGTGATAAGTAGAGGTGTAACAAAACCGACTGAACCGAATGTATTGTACAAACTGAACCGAAGACTGATCGATTTGACTACAAAATGTACCAAACCAAATCGAACTGAGTCGTTTTCACCCCTAGTGATAAGCAGGTGGCGAGATTAACAGTGTTTCATTTTCGCCCCTAAAAAGTATGACAGTGCATAGAATGTAAGTAAATTTTGTTATTAAAAAATTTTAAGGACCAAATTAATGCAATTAAAACTACCGAGAAAAAGTGACCAAACTTCAAGGATATATTTAGATTTTTTTTTGATAGCCAAGAATTATATTTCAGAAAAAACAGATTCAAAAATAAACTAGTACAAGCATACCGAAGTAATAAAATACATAAATATATGATAAGCAAACCAAACTTCTAATCCCCTGAAAATCTCCCAATCCATGATAAAGTTATCTATGACGTAGCTCGAGACTAAGCTGGCTGTGGGAGAAAGCCACCAAACTAATCCACAACAGAGATCGCTTGAAATCTCACTATGTCAGCGAAAAGATCCCACCAAAATACCAAATCTTATGAAAAAAATGGCAGATCTGATGGAGACAGCATTGGATCTAAATGAGTAAATCACTGGATCTGAAAGGACAAAGTTGCATCTGGGAAGAGGAGTAGCTGAATTTAACCATAGCATGAGCAGATGAAAGAGATCTAGAGTGGAAACCCAAACGAAACAAAATAAAAACAAACAAAAAAACCCTCAAAGGATTGATCAAAGAGCAGTGCTACACACACTTTTGGCATAAAGTGTCATCTGGCTATTGATTGGCGCGGGCTTCACCACTGAACACATCTCAACCATTGATTTTCGATGGCCGAGATGGGTTCAGTGATGGGACCTACACCAATCAAGGGTCGAATGACACTTTGTATCAAAAAGTGTATCAAAAAACAACAATGATAGGGATACACACCAAACGACATACTGTGTTTCAAATGCATGTACCCTGAGCTGTTTGAATTTTTCACACTTTTCTGTACATCACTTATACAGCACAGAGTACATACATTTAAAGCTAGTATATCATTTGGTGTGTCATTTAATATGATTCTCTATTATTTTTTATAAAAAAAATATGTGTCAAACATTTTCCCAATCAAATGCATCACCAACCCACTTAAACAGTGATGTGTGAGCCGTGACAGCCGTGCCGTGTAGTGAATTGATATGAACTGGATCTGACAGCTATTGATTGATGGTGAAACTATAAAGAGTAATACTTGGGGCACAACCAAAGCCACAACCTTTATTACACAACCTTCATTTTGTGTCTATCTCTCTCCTAGTGGGCACTGTGGGGTCACTGGTACTGTGGGACCCATCAAGAGAGAGATAGACACAAAGTGAAGGTTGTGCAAAAAAGGTTGTGGCTTTGGTTGTGCCCCAAGTATTACTCAACTATAAATGGTAAGCTTTTGTGTGTGAATGTACGTAGTGTGCTCATTATTTTGTTTGCTATGTTCAAACGAATCAAACCCTTCACCATGAGAAATTAATCCCAGGAAAAAAAAAAAAAAAAAAACCCATGAGAAATTACTCAATAAAATCTTGCATTGTGATAGTCACTGTGAATTTTCAATTACAATAGGACTCGTATGGGATTTACTGCAACGGGACTCATGTGGGATTTACAGCAACGGTGATTCCAGGATTGAATGTTAAGAGGGGGGTCGGTGTAAAAATGTCAAAGTGTTAAGAGGGGGTAAATCTGATAAAATTTAAAAATTTTCAAAATTCAATATAAAAATATGGTAATTCTAGGTGGTGGTGGGGTATGACACTGCCTCTTGGATTTGCCACTGACTCACAGAATGCTCCAAGCATAGTGAAAACTACATGAGTGTGAAATTATTGCTCCTTCAAAAATTCTTAAAGGAGAAGATACTGTACATGTTAAGAAAATGAAATGAAAAAAAAAAAAGCATATATATAAATGTTTGGAATACTCAAATCCTAATGAAACCATACGAGTGTGATATTCAGTCACTTAAGATAACTTCTCTTTCAAATTTTTTTAAAGAGAAAATACATATATATAAATTATTTTTTTGGATAACAAGATCATTTTATTCATGACAATAACAGTAAATTTCAAAAGGAATCAGTACAATAAGACAATCAGACAGTAGAAAGAAAAATACATAATAAATGAGCACAAAAATATTCTGATTTGTATTGCAAATCTCTCAAATCCTTGATTTTTTGGACTGTGGCATAGCTTGATCAGAGCCGACTAAGGAGATAGATGCCATTAACACCCACAATAAAGATCACTCCAAAAACACTGTCACAATGTAAAGTGCCCACCAAAATAACAGATCTAACGAAGCAACGTCAAATTTGATGGATATCGACAGATCTAACACAGAAACAAAGAGTTGGAGCACTCAAACCACTAAAGCAAAAAAAAAAAAAAAACAAAAAAAAACAAAACCACCCTCAAACAGAGGGACAAACACCTCCACAAAGAGGGTTTAAACTCCCACAAGGAAAGACAACATTCTTATATAGAGAGACGAAACACAAGAAAAATGAGAGATCCAGAGGCCTCCGCCATAAGAGAGCCTTGAATGGACTTTTTGTCAAAAATAGAGTTCTAGAGAAAGGAAAAGAGAAACACATATTAACGTTGTAGAAAAATTAATAACTTTATGATACATATTTACGGAATTAGTTTTGGAAGCCAAGAGACTGTCTGGGAAAGCTAAAAGCTGATTGATGGTTTAAAAGTGAATCTCTTCTCTATATATATTCAAGGATTTTAAATACCGTTGATTGTAGAAAGAGTTTGTGCCAGTTTAAAACTAATCTTACTTGTTAAATAAACTTGATCTTGATTTTGATAGAGAAATAAGAGTAAACATGATCTGTTTTATGCGTTTACAAACAGAGATGTACATGGATTATGTATAGTTCTTTATACACTGTCACGTCATTCAATTATATTCTATTCCATGTACAGACCAAATCTAAGTAAGTTAAAATATATTTTAGTACCCTCCCTAAATGTATCAAAGTTACACTCTGGATCATGTGTTGCTAATTGAAACACTAAACTCCCTCAATTTGTAAATGCGTGTCAATTTAGGATAATTGCTAACGGCGTCAACAATGCATACGGAATGAATCACATGGACGGCCCAAAATATAACATTTGTGTTAATATATAGTACTAATTAAAGTGTTTTTAAACCTTAATATAACTTTTTGTGTAATCCTCACATTAAAGGGATTACAAATAAGGAAATAAAATAATAAAAAAAATAAAAAATATTTTTAAAATATAGGATTTAATTACTTCTTTAATAACAACGTGATCTCAAGAATTTAAAAATATTTTTAGGAGTTTATTGATATTTTATGATTTTAATTTGCCTAATTTAAACATATTTGAATGAATTATTATTGATTGTCATATTCCCTCCTAAGTTTCTGTCTCTTGTCCCCTGACTTCTCCCTAGTCTTTGTCTTCTTCCATTACTCGTTTGTTTCGCAGGATTAAAAAGGGGATAGTGGAGGATTGGTTTAATAGTTCAATTTAATTGAATAGTTCAGTATTAGATAAGATCACTTTGCTTGGGACTAATTATCCATTTAAAAAAAATAGTCTCCTATATAGGGGACTAAGTTATACCATGGGGATGTAGTATTATTGGTCCCGAGACTATCAATTAAATAGAACTAATTGTCCAATCCCTCCTCCGTCATTCAAATGTGGCCTAAATAGTTCTACATCACCCGTCCATGTAGTAATTGTTATATTATTATTATTATTATTATTATTATCTTCAATGATTGTCTTTTAATCGACACGTGTATACAAATTGAGGATCTGAAGTGTTTCAATTAATAATACATGGCCCAAAGTAAAAAATGTTGAGGGAACCATATCAAATGTGGAAGAGGCAGGTGGTCAGTTTATAAGTGTGATGGAAAGCCTCACTTTAAAAGCTAGCTTTTGGGGATGAAAAGGCTCAAGACTACCCAATACTGGTATCAGAGCCCATGTTACAACATCTCGGCCCAACAACCACAAGAAAGAGACTGGTCGAGGGTTTGCTAATCAAAGGCCTCATGTGTGAGGGGGAGATTGTTAGGGTTTCTGGTTTCCCAAATCGAATGTGGAAGGGGTAGGTGGTCGGTTTATAAGTGTAAGGGAAAGTCTCATCTCATGAGCTATCTTTTGAGGTTGAGAGAGATCCAATACCACCCAACAGAAATCATATATATATATATATATACGAAAATTTTCCAGAGAGGGTGCTGTCTCTATAATAAAGAGAGGGCCTCTGTTTTGACCGTCGGATCGTATTTAAAAACTGGATCTGGTGGCCAAAACAGAGGTCATCTCTTTAATAAAGAGAGGGAGCCCGAAGCCCTCTTTAGAGCCTGATTGTATATATATATATATATATATATAATATAAAGTGGAATCAGACGCCTGCCACATGGCGGCTCTGTGGTTTTTCTCACCTTATATATATATATATTTCTTCTTTACACACACACACACACACACACACACACACACACACACACACACACACACCCCGCGCCTATTTTTCCTATCTCTATAATTATACATATATATATATGTATGTACACAGCCCGGATCTTAAGCGGACCGTAAAAAACGGACCTAAAAGACGGACTGTGTAAAAAGTGAGAATTTCTCACAAAAAAGTGAGAATTTCTCACATTTTAAAAAAAGTGATAAATTTGAAAATGTGAGAAATTCTCACTTTTTTGTGAGAAATTCTCACTTTTTACACAGTCCGTCTTTTAGGTCCGTTTTTTACGGTCCGCTTAAGATCCGGACTGTGTATGTACAATCTCCCTCTTTTTCCGTTTTTCTCTCATTTTCCTTATCTCTCACCCTCTCTCTATAGCTGCTATAGTATATATTCTAAAATTGTAGCAGTCTAAGATTAGCTATAACATTCTTTTTAAACCATATAAAATCTCATTAACATTTAATCTATCTTATCTGTTTTTAATATATATATATATACATATATATCTCTAAATATACACACACATGTTACACTAAACTAAGTTGTTAAAATAATATAACTACGTTATTATATACTCCTCAGATTATAGTAATAATTAGGGGCAATTGTGGAAAGTCTGTGTGAATTCTTTTTATCCCATTAAAAAGTTAAATTCTCAAAAATAGACTATTTTTAAGGGACAAACGAAATATAAAACAACATTACCGCTATCAAATTTACGTACATAAAGTTTAAAAATATTTTCCCATATGTCGCACTAGTAATGATTCTAATTTCGAATGGAATATAAAGAGAATGCTATAATATAACCTTTTAATTTAGGGTAATATTTGGGACACAATTAAAGTCACAACTTTTTTAGCACAACCTTTATTTTGTATCTATCTCTCTCCTAATGGGCACTGTGGGGTCACTGGCACTGTGGCGTCCATCAAAAGAGAGATAGACACAAAATAAAAGTTGTACAAAAAAGGTTGTGGCTTTGGTTATGTCCCAAGTATTACTCTTTAATTTAATACGTGTCTATACTACAAAATGTAGCATTTTGGACCTTTTGGGCATTGGTACGTTGGTGGTGCCACAATCATGACTAATTTCACTCATGGTGACCATGAAAACACAAACAACTTCGTTTTCAACAATTGACTCACATTAAACGTCAATTTGAGGTGGGAGGCCATGGAATGTGGACATTTCTATTTTCTCCAACTTTGGAGGCTAAAGAAAACATAAAAAATAATTAAAATTTATAGTGGTGGGGACATTAATCTATAGTTGCAACTAGTACCACACACTAGCTTCTAAGCTTATAAAGATGTTTGCATATGTGAAAAAAAAATGTTGTGTGGTACGCCACCGATATGTCATTCATGTGGTGTTAGTGATCCCGATTAAATAGTCGGACTTTGTGTAGAACAAAATGTTACTATCACAATTAGTGGCGGACCCAGGATTTTGTATTAGGGGAGCCAAGTTTCATGCGAGGGTTCGGGGGCAGCGCCCAGGAAATTTTTTTTTTTTTGGGTCATTTATATATACTTTTATTTTTAAGTGAGACAGAGAGTCGAACGTGATTCTTAACACACTACCATTTCAATATAATGAAAGTCATTGTTTCTCCTGAGCTGAATAAGGGGATATTACTATTCCCCTTCACTATTAATAAAGACTTTTAATGTCACACTAGTGAATATTGTTATCAACCCTGCAATGTTATTCTTCCTAAATTTTTTTAATCCCAAAAGTGATTCTTCACACATTACCATTTCAACATAATGAAAGTCAAGTGGACACTATATGTTAAGAACCTCCACATGTAAAGTCACAACTTTGGGGGGGCCACTATGTAAAATATTTTCAAATCTTCAAAATTCTATATAAACCCCCAAACTTTTCAAATTTTTTGCAGGGGTCGTGGCCCCCCCGGTCCCTTAATGGGTCCGCCCCTGATCCCAACTTCTTCGTATAGAAACCAAATAGATTAGCACAATAAACAATAATTAGCACAATAACCAATGTGTAATGAAGCTGCATATAATGTGATATTTTGGCCACGGATGACATCTGATTAATGTTAGATTATTTCAGAATCATGCCCTATTGATATATTATTTTTAATGTTATTTAATTATAAAGAAAAATACAAGAGAAGACACGAGAGAATTAGTATTCTTCTCTTGTCTTCTTCCATTTTCTTTTCTCTTATAAAAACCATGAACGAAACATAGCCTTAGTAAAAACGGACAGTAAAGCCAAATGCTTGAAAATGGCAATTTTTCGGGAAATGTGGTGATGTGTGCACCTCTATCTTTCTATATATGGTGCCGTCCGAGAAATTATTCTATGGTCTTGGGCCATATTGATATGTCATGTGGTGGTCCCGGTTAATAGTAAACTGTCATGTGGATAAGTGTAAACTTTTTGTCTCCTAAAAGGCAAACAATTTTGCCATATGACAATTTCATACTAGTCAGAACCACCACGACAATAATCCCGGACCATTAACTAACGTCTCGGTGTCGCGCGTCCAATGGTCGGTAATTGCATAAATGTTAAACAATTTGGTTGCTTCCACACAATGAAGAGCAGTAAATGAGATATTGCGCATAACAAAATAATCATGTATGTATATCAGTATATGCATGTATGTACTTGTGTATTTCTGTGCACTAAAATAATTTGACAAAAAATTACTTTAATACCTTTTTTGTAAATTGATACTTTCACACTCACCCTCATAATCCTAAGGTCATTTTTAACAACTCTGATTTTTTTGAAAATGTGAGGCAGATTCGTTTTTTTTTTTACATGCTGCACATGCACCTACTGTTTTGTTTTTTTTTGTTTTGTTTTTTTTATTTTTTTATTTTTTATCTTTAGCTTCATAAGGTAACATTTCATTGTATAGTACTATACACATACATTGAAGGAGGTGCATGTTGCCCAAGGTGCAAGCCACACTTGAAAGCTTTCGGCCTCCTGATCCAGTGGACGTTCACAATCCCATGTATTAACCTATAAGAAGTATATATATATATATATATAGAGAGAGAGAGAGTCTCCACTTCCACTGCGATAGTCGAAAAAGACAATTTTATTTTGTTTAGTCTTCTAGTTATTGAAACTCATTTCTAACCCTATTTTATAAAGGATAACTCTTGGATACATGAGAATCTCACATAAATAAGATACATAATTTACAATGTGTTTATTTCTCTTTTGGTGGGGTTTACTGATATTGTGGGGTCTACAATATCTATGAAATTCACAAAAGAGAAAGATAGCCGCATAAAATTTATATACCTTATTTATGTGAGATTCTTATGTGCCCAAAAAGTTATCCTTTTACAAAATATAGCCCCATCTCAACTTCTTCAAGATTGAGGTCCCATCGCTGTTCTAGTGGGAGTCCATTTAGTAGTGGTAATTGGAACAAAAAAAAAAAAAAAAAAGAGGCCAATTCCTTTACTTGCTATATTTACAAATTTCCTTGTGCAAATAAATTTTTAATTGGTATATATGAAATGATCATAGTTCAGGGCCCGCCAAAGGGGTTGCATAGATAGCACTTTCTTTTATGCACATTTTGGGGCCATCTAATTATGAACGGTGTGACTCAAATGTCTTGGAAGATCATTGAGTGGGATTTGTGAGTTCAACAAAACATGAAAAAGATGTACTGCGCTCATACCAAGCTACCATGTGTTTTAGCCTAATAATATTCATTCAAAACATTTTCCACGTGTACATTTTCATGGAGAGCATCTTCTACAAACTTTCAATATTTTTTTTTCTCAAACAAATATTCATTAAAACCAACCAAACATTACATAGAAAACAACACAAAGTCAGTAAACATTTTGTAAAATATTAGTTTTCTGTTGTGTATGTCAAAGCATATTTCTTTCTGTAGATAAAATATGCACACAAGCATTGGGTCGGGTTCAAGGCATACATTAAGCGAAACATCCGATTCGGATCGTCTACCGCGTTGTTACGAGCCCGGCAACTTCAACCATGAACTACTGCTTCTGTGTACTCTCTTAATCTTCGTGTTGATCATATGAGACACTACTAGAGCGATCTTCATTAGTATCACGCACTAAAGCCATAGCTCCATGGTGATGGCCTAGAGAAAGAAAACGTGAGAGAGAGAGAGAGAGGCTGCCAAAAAGCTTAGGATCATTGCATATGTGTGTTTATATCATATATATACACACATATTCACCAAACCCTAGGGCTCCAAAAGCCAAAGCCCATTGAACTCGGTCGAATGATGTGTGGGTGCCCGTATGGCTCACAATATTTCTTACACTTCCCACTCACCCACATAGGGCTAGTACTAAAACTAATCTCTTGAAACAGAACTTTCCATCTCTTCATACAGGGATATAGAACGTGCGATCTTACAAACAGAAAGTACAACGACAAGAGTGTAATGCCAAGTCATCACCATAACCAACAAGATACATCACTAGCTCGGAAGCTTCTCGTGTATGCCGTAGACAGTTCAACCATACTGGATACAGCATTCTCAATCCCTCGGAGAAAGGAAGTACTGTACCACCTCAATGTAATGCACTCATAACACATCAGTAACAAAATACGATTGTCACAGGCCTACTAATGAGTCACAAAACATGGTGTGTTATTGACCTGAGCCCTCATGTTAATCCGACTAACTTGACCGCTTGCCCAGACACACTTCATAGAATGAAATTATTTCTTCATCCTAGGATAACATGCTAAAGTAGTTGTCATCAAGCGTCCTCTTCACGACATAGTCTCAGGTAATGAAGTCAACTAGTTTGTAGGATAACCAATGTCTTGGATATGCTACGTGGCTCACACAGCAATGAAGAGGAATCTATTTCCTGCTCCACGTACAGTCGATCATGAAAGCATATACAGTATGATATGTATGCTATGGTGTTCTTCCATAAAAATGGGCATGTCACTCTGTGTTTGAAAAAACAAGTAACGCCGTACGAATCTTTGTCTAGACGTTACACAAAATGTCTAACCTAAGTTTCTCAGCATAGTCGCCCCTCCTAGCGCCCGTCTGAAAACTCACATTCGACTATAAATAGGCTATATAGAGTCATGGGATCTCTCTATGTTCGACCAAATATAAAAGTCTTATCTTAGCTCCATCTAAGGTGACATATAGGGATAATAAGGGTTTATATCTACTCGATGTTCTTACACTGCGTAGATATAAGTGTTCAAGCTCGCTTTCTAAGCACTATGGACACACATGTCCTAGCTAGCTATCTAAGCGTCATGAACACAAATGTCTCATCTTGCTCGCCATTTAAGCGCCATGGACACACATGTCCTAGTTTGCTATCTTGACGCCAAGATGAATCACCCGTGTAAGCAAGTCAATTCAAGACCGGTGACATTAGAAATATGCATTCATTCCATTCATATAACAAATATATATGTATGGAAACCAATTTGTTTATTATTAACTGATAATAAAAACTCGAATAATAATGTCAATAACACAATAAAATGTCTAAGCACCTCAAATACCCAAGTGGAGATGTGCCCCAAGACAACCTACCTTCGCACAAACTACATCTGAAATGTGACAATAAATGAATGTCCACGTGCTAGAATGGTTTTTGAGATCTTTTGCATATGCTCATGCTTATGTGCTATCACCGTAGATGAGCATAACCTCATCGTTATGAGGTAAAAAATTTAGCCATTGCAAAAACTCTTCAACCAAAAATTAGCTTCTTAAACAATGTAGAGCACACCACATATTATGCTTCCATCGTGGACAATATAAGGCAATGTTCATAGTCCTACAAACATATCGCAAGATCCTCTTTACTACTCTCTAGTGACAGAATCAGGGCTGCTAAGGCAATGACTAATTAGTCAAACTATATAGCAGAAATTTGATCGAGTACACAACATAGCATACTTCATATTCCCTATCGCGGACGCATATGGCAAATTGGACATTTGTCTTCTCTTCTCATTATTCTTAAGACATTGATCTAAAGTCACGGTGAGTCCCTTTAAAATTGGGATGTCAATGGGTTTTCAGCTTTTCATGTGAAAACGTTCAAGAAATCCCGAGAGAAGCTTCTGAGAACGATCTCTCACAATCTAAACTCCCAACACATAGTTAGCATCACCCATGTCCTCAACCTCAAACTGAGAGGACAACTACTCTCAAGTGGCGATAATGGAACTCATCTTATTCCCAGCTAGAATGATGTCGTGAACATACAAGACATTAGAACACTTTTCTTGGACCGTTTAATGTACACTCATTGTACCACTGCCTAGACGATTGCTAGCTTGAGATAAACGTTTGAGACGGCATACTTTTGCACTCATTCCCTTTGGTCACAGAATCGATGGGCTGATCCATATTGATCTTGTCGTCTTGTTCTCCATTGAGAAAAATGGTTTAAACATCTAACTGAAAAAGTTCTAAAACTAAACGTGCGACATTCGCTAGGATAAGGCGAATGGAGTTAGATCTCACCCTTTGGGAAAACATGTTTCCAAGGTCTATACCCTCTCTGGGTACAAACTATCGCCACAAGGTGTCACACCCGTCCTGGGAAAATATAATCTTTTTAAATGCATAAGCGAATTTTTGAAAATTATTAATGTTGATTAATAATTGAGGTGGGGTTGACTGTTGGTCAACGGATGGTGTTAGTAAGGACACGAAAATACGGTAATCGAGATTGCATTGGCATGAGTAAATGACATTTATGTGATTTAAATGTTATTTGACTTATTTGGTACTTTATGAATAGAAAATTATACATGTATAGTATAATTTCTGGTAATTTTGGTATTGTTAATATCATTTTAAAAACTGTGGTGAGAACATGAGTGATACGTTGCTTAAAAGGTAGGTTATCTAGAGATTCCACGAAAAATAGTTTTTGGAACGTAATTACGGCGACAAATAGAATTTAGTCGGAAACTTTTGTAAATTATAGTTTTCACTCGTAAAGGCATAAAATGAACGTGTGCAACATTTCAGGGTTTAATTTAAAGTTTTGGAAACTCGTGGGGAGGTAAACGTAATTTCTGAAAATATTGCCTATACATAGTAGAGGCAAGATATTTTGTTCTTCACAACTTTTCCAAATTCAAATCAAAAGGGGGATTTGGGGGATTTTTGGGAGCTTAGAGCTTCAAGGCGCAAATTGATGGACTTCTACTCGTTTGTTTTTCATCAAATTTCATATTTGGACTCCCCAAGGTAAGGACTACATTTTGATAGTCTTTAGGCCACGTTTGGCTAAGTTTTTATAAATTTCTAAATCTAGGGAATTGGGGAAAACACGTGTAAACTTGTAGGTTTCACATAAGATTGGAGATTTGGCGTTTAATCGGGCTTCTAGTCGTTCCCTTAAAGTTATATGACGATAGCTCGAGGTATGAATTTCTAGCCTATGAGATATAGAGAAATTACATGTTTTAATTTTCGGCGACGAAAATGAGATCTGGGCAAAATCCATGTGTTAATCTTAGGCACATTAATTATGCATGTGCTTAAATGTGAAAAGCATGTCTAAATTTACGCGAGCACGTTGAGTTGTCTATGTGGGTCAAAGGGGAGTTTGACACAAGTTCATGTCGGGGTACGCCTCTCGATGTTTGAGAGTTATAGTAGTGACGACTACTTGCTTGGTTTGGGAACCGGCCCTACCAGAGCAGTTGGGTGTAATGGTTGATAGACTCTGGGCTTGCCATTGGCATCGCGGTTGATAGATTTTGGGTTTGCCGATATACCGGATGAATGCATGCCTCTTTCCCTAGAGACTATTTGATGCGAATTATAAGATTAAAGCATGAGTTACCATATATGCATATATTAGAAATTGTGCACTCAGCATCTAGATGAGCAATGGAGATTTACTCCATTGCAGGTATGAAGAATGAAAGAAGAAGCGTGATGAGTGAGGTCGTGGGAATGCGAGGAAATCACATTTTGTATATGTTTTTTTTTTTTCATTCTAAAGATGTAATGATGAATCTTGTAAAGTTCGGATTATGTACTTGACTTAGAAACTTCGGAATGGGATTGAAATATTGTAATATGTCATTAAACTTCTTCTGGTCATGTTGGAAAGATATCCGAACTCTTGAGTTCATATTTTTGAATGTTGCTTGTCAAATTTGGATTTTGCAATGTAATAGAACTTTTATATTTTAATCCAAACAAGCCTTAACTTGTCTCTTTGCCGTTCTTTTTCAAGGATTAGTAAGATGGATATATGTTCTTACAATCTTGATTGACTTGAGAAGTTTGGATTAAGGGTTGAGGGTCTTTGGAAGTTGCAAAGTATAATGGTTGTTTAATGCCTTAAGCAAATTCTGCAACTTTGGGTAAGATTCTGCTAAAGGGTCATTCGACTGGTCGAAGGGGGTCATTCGACCGGTCAAAATACCCCATGCCAGAAATATTTTTCTACTACTTTCGGAAATTTTCAAAAGGTTTTGATTGGTTCTTAGGGTACCTTTGGGACCCCTTTCAACATAAATTCACTCGTTTAGAAATATGCTTACGTTTTCAATTTTATACGGATTTTATAACTCGAAGGGTAATGTTTTCTAAAGTTTTAAATACTCAAGGTTGTTTTAAAGTTCTCTTCCGCTGCGTATAGTTGTTTAATGAATTGGATGAGCCTTGGTGGCGTGCTACGTGTCCTATTTCCGCTCGTAGCGGGATAGGCCGTGACACAAGACGCTTGTCAATCGAACCATCTGCCTTGCATTAGATGTTAAAAACACACTTGTCTTCAATAGCCTTACGTATAGGCAGAATATCAACTAACTCCCAAACCTTATTCGCGTCCATAGAGCTCGTCTCATCTGGCATAGAAACTATCTACTCAGCTTCAACAGACAAGGAAAAATGCTTCATCAAAAGAAGTAGGCTCATCCTCATACACTTGCGCACACATTTGCACACATGAAAATGTCTCCCTCAATTTAAAACGGCGACATGGAACTTTTTCCTCATCACCTACGATGTACTACTTGAGAATCTTGAGTGCTTAGTGGTGCACTCCCACTATCTTGTAACAACCTTAAAATTTTTAAGTGTGTAAATAATTGTTTTAATTAATTTGTTTCAATTAGCAATGATATATGAGTGTACCTAGGTAAGACACATGTTTAAAAATTTTAAGTTTGAAGAACCCATAAATTAAATTACTAGTAAGCATGTTTAATTTGTTAGTAATACCAGTAATATTTCCCCGTTAGTTTTTGTATTAAAATTTCTAATGTTTCAATATTATTATGACATGACATTTTGAGCTTTAATTAAATTGTATGATAGATTATTGTCTGACCAAGTTGCAATTTTTGTAGAATGACGAGTTTAGTCGGGTAGTGTTTCAGGGCCCACTAGTAAGTTAAGTAGTGAATTTAACATGAAAATTAAGTACCCAGGGTATGAATACTATTTGGGTTAGCTATTTTAGTGGTTTGGATTGCATTCTGGGCTCATATAGGTCTCTTTTGTGAGCCCACAAGAAGAAAAACGGGATTCTTGTGTAGTCAAGTGTTAGTAGTTTTATAAACCTAGTTAGGAGAGTATGATATCCATATATCATTAACCCTAGCCACCCAAAGAGAGAACAGACGTGTGTGTATGTGTATGTGTGCGTGTGTATGTGTGTGTGTGTGTGTGTGTAAGAGAGAGAGAGAGAGAGAGAGAGAGAGAGAGAGAGAGAAGAAGAAGAAGAAGAAGAAGAAGGGAGAATGGTCTCGGGTTCGTGGGCACGTGGGAAATCGCGGAACATTCGTGGGTGTCGATTTTTGATCAACGAGGTGAGTTAAATTTTGTGAATCCGAGTACATATATATACACGTATGTATATATGTATATGGGAGTAAATTAAATTATTACATGTTTAATTTAATTGTTAGAGTTAAATCTTTGTAATGGATACACATTGTTATTGTTGAAGTAATCTAGATATTTTCTTTTCCCTTCGTGTGACTTTGTGATTATGACATTAGAGTATTCGAAAGGATTAGGTGAATAGTTAGTTCGATAAAACCATATGTGAAATATTCATGGTAATTAAGAAATATATGTGAAATTCATTTTTTATTAATTCACACAGTTGCAGAAACTTTAGAAAATTATTGTGCAATCGTGGCTTTGAATTTTAACATACTGTTCGCTTGTCCTGTGTAAAACGCAATTCTGCACACTTTTCGGGTTTTGAGTTTTCCCTGATTTTGCACCGTTTGGGCTGTAGATTTAAATTTCAGTAGCAGTTTTTTTTAAGGTTAAAAACGTGTTGATTGTCTAAGTTGATATATGTGTCGGGATGGACTCGTATTTCGTTATTATGATATGACGTGAAATTTTGTTGAGATGTAAGCATTCTCATCTAATGTTGGGTTTCATAAACTTGTGAATGTGAGACCATCTGTGTGAAGATTTTTTTATAGAAGTTAATAATAGGAAATCCTTTAATGTTCACCATTGCTCCTTATGAGTTTAGGCGGCGACTTCGTGGATGACCCGTCTTGTGTGATTAGACGGCGACTACGTGGATGACCCATCTCTTCATTTTTTAAGTCTTATGCCCGGCTTGTTGGTCTATTTCATGCGTATTTAGACATTGTTTGTTGACGTCAAAAACGTAAGGACTAGCCTTTCGGTGTAGACTCAAATCCCAATGATACCCCATGAGAGTTGGGACCGGAGTAGGAGTTAGTATTACGTTAGGAGACACATGGGATATATGTGTAGGCTGAACCATGGATGGGTGGCCTAACATAAGGTTTAATTAATTAAAACACAAGTGGTGCTTAAATTTATGCTATCCGTTGTATTGTAGTTCGTTATATTTTGTTGTAGTCGAATCATTGTCATATCAAACAACTTATGTGGGTATTCGTTAGTTTAAATGTAGTCTTGTATGTGTACCATAATATCTTCGAGAATGTTGTGATTTAATAATAAATAGGATCATGTTAGTAAATTAGATAATTTGATCACTTAACTTCATAATTCAATGTCGTTTCGCGTAACCTGAAGTGAAACGACAATCCGAGTGACTTTCGTGTTTTACACTTTTCCTAAAAACGTCATCTTGATACCGTTTTGATTTAATTTCAGAATCTGCTGAATATCGCGTGTTTATGAGCTGAAGTTTAATAATTAATTTCTGACATACGTGTTTAGAATTAATGAACGGGGACGCGCGGCTTCCCTTGGAAATTTAATTCTGAACATCTTTCGTGTTTTAAGTTTTGTCCAATTCCAACCCCTTCTTGGAGATAAATTCAACTTTTTAAATAACATTAAAGTATGATTTTTGATTTTTTGTACTAACGTCTAATTCTGCAGGATGGTAGGCCCACTAATGTGTTTGCAGGTATTGGCCTACCATAGCTAAGAAGGGTAAGAATATATTCAGTCTAGTTCGGGTAGGAACTATATTGCCGTCACATAAAAGGGAAACTACCCCTTGTCCTGTTATGTGAGCGGAACTACTTTCCTATTCGATCCTTTATTTATTATTGTTGTGTTGGTGTAAGGGATTGTGAGCGATCCCTAAGACTGTGTGATTAGTGTTATTTAACTCATACCAGTCATGTGATTGACCCGTTAAGTTTTCTCGCGAGTGCGTTCTTTTTGGAGCGTAGCCGATCATAATTTGCAGGGATAGTGAGAAGTTCATGGCATCTGGTAACAGGAGAAGTGTAAAGTCCTTATTAGCTTTTATAATTTTTATTGGAGAGTTTTATTATTTTATATTTTGACATTGTGGGCCATTTGACTTTTTTTTTTATAGATATTATTTGAATGATGTTTTTTTTTAAAGATTAATTATGGTTTTCGAACCTTAGGTTTTGATCCTTATTAATTGGATATTTTACTGGTATTTTGCGCTTGTGAGTTAAGTTTTATCCTGTACAGACTGTGTGATGATTTACATTGCGATCACCTCTAATAATTGGACAACTGAATATTGGTTTAGGGATTTTCCCTTGACTAATATTTAATTGTCTAAAAATTGGGGTGTGACATATCTGGTACACTCCCTCTAGCGTCTAGCGGTATAATCCCACTCAACTGGAGATTAGTACCATTTTTCAACAATTACTGGATGTGGAATCTCAACCTCCCCACCCTCTCTTAAAGATGGCATGTTGTCTTCAACTTCCTCCAACTCATAGAGGTCAAGATATCTCTTAGTATTACCAACCTGAAGAAGTCATTCTCAATATCAGGTGACACCATTTCTGTCATTCGTATACCTGTTTGTTCATTATACGTAACCTAGCCTATTGAGTTATTAGAATCCCTTATAGAGATATGCTTCTAGCTCTCGAGCGTAGTTTCTCACACTTATGCGAGGAGGTATAGTGAACACAACCTCTTAAGCCACACGGGCGCAAATGCTCCAAAATGAGTTTTTTCTCCTTTCCATAGCTTATAAGGGGGTAGAAGAAACTAACTAAGAAAGACACTCAAGTATGTAGGAATCAATCAAGAGTACATCCCCCCAGAAACAACATTGGGGTTTTGACTTGCGCCATCATAGTCCTAGCCATATTTAGGTGTGTCCTATTCCTTCTTTCTGCAATACCATATTGTTGCGAAGTACCCGGAATAGGAAGTTGTTTACATTTCCCCTTTTTCTTACGTAGTTCCCTGAACTGATTAGATAAGTACTCGTGATCCTCATATCGCGCAAAATCATCTATAAAAGTGAGAAAATAAAAGGCGCCATGACTTGCCTTTACAACCATATATCCACAGATATCTGAGTGAACTAGCTTTAATGCTTGAGTAACTCTAATAGCCTCTCTAAAAAGTTCTCAGCATGCTTTGCCAACTAAGCAAGACTCACACATAGGTAGGTCAACCCAGTGAGTAGGCCCAAAAAGGCCTTCTCGAGTTAATCAAGTTATCCTATCACATCCTATGCGTTCAAGTCTAACATGCCATGTCTCAGAATAAATGAATAACAGAGAAAACTAGAATTTATTAAAAGAATTCTTAAGTAGCTATTCCTAGATAACCATGTCCTGGTGACACTACAGCAAAAAAAAATCCATCCTATTACCACTAAATTGAAAAACGCCTTTGAATTCCCCTTTCCACCTTGTTAGCCTTGGGTGCTTGTTAGCCCCACCCTGCCTCTTGGCAGGTTTCCCTTATCACTGCGTTTAGGCCCGCTAGCCTTGCGCTTACTTCCACATATTGAAGTCGTGGTCAAGAGTGTAGCTATACGGTTCGTCTTATCTGTTGGCGCTCTATATTTAGCATAATATGTCGGAAAATGTCAAAAAAAAAAAACAGAAATTTAACATTTCCTTTGTAGATCATGATTTGTTTTTTGTGGACCCGCAAATCAGGCAAAGAACTAATCATAGCCTGAAATTGCAATACGCTAGTAAAGATGTTCCTAGTAATCTGATATCATGAAGCATACCTGTCATCGACCTTAGATGTCCAGTCATCGTGTAATTGGAACGTTTCTTTTACTTGCCCGAACTTCATAACTAGATGCTTAATCTAGTAGTGAATGTGCCATCAAAAACAAATTCGGGCTAATCCTACAATTCTTTGGCTATTTTCCCAACGAGATCATGATGCATCTGCTTATCACAAAGCGCGTGCTATGATCCTTCTCGAGTCAAGTGTTATAGTCTTTCAATGTTATAACGATGTTGGATCGGAGATCCATATTCGGTTGAATAGGTTGAGCCATAGAATAAGTCTAAAACTCATAAGCTCTTACTCATTCTGTAGGTATGTTACTTTATAGTGCCATATTAAAAAAAAAATTACTCCCTTTTAAACTTGTTACTTTTGTAAAGATCAACAAAATGTGGAATGAAAAACATTTGAGAACATGCGCAAAAGAATTGACATTATTATAAGCACATTTTATAAAGTTTATTTTAAAATTCAATTACAAATCATTTTCCCCTTTTTGCAAGTTAAGGCCAAAAAATTTGCTATTGTTCTCATTAATCAAATTTAATTTTGTAAGTCAAGAAAAATAGTTTATAATTGATTTTCTAAACAAACATCATTTAGATGGTACAAAAACCTATCTAAGATCATCCACAAGATATAAAGTGTGTCATACATCAAAAGTGCGTATGGACCCCCACGTGGGTCTGAATTGACAACTTAGAGCTCATACTAAGGTAATTCAGGTGTATGATGTATGACAAAGAAAATCATCCCTTTACAAATAGGCTTTTTCAATATCAGAAATATAAACACTCATCCTCACATTACATTTATAGCCATAATAAAAATAGGGATGCTTCGTTCATATACATACTCAGAAACAACCCTAAACATACATCGTGAGGACACAAGCTCAACAAATTGTCAATTAATTGCCCATTCATTTTATCCAGATTAATGCATTAATCACATACATCAAGTAATCATGCGGTCTATTTAAAAAATGAATGGACTAATACATCACTCCATTTAAGGAGGAAGATTAGAGGTCTCGGGTCAACCAATCACAAACAACAGTAATTTTAAACGTGACCAACAATATAGTGAGCCTCTAAAATAATAAATTACAATGAACTAATTCATTGCTTAGCCCATATAACTCCCATAAACTAAGAAAAAGGTCAATGAAAAATCCTTGATTTTTTGATAATTTAAAAAACAATTATAGGTTTTAAAGCTTATTTTAAAACCACTTAGTCAAGAGCTTTTTAATTGACAAATTAATTTAAATCCTCATGGAAAAATTTAAATAACTGAAAAACTAACTTTTCATTATAAAAAATTTTCCAAAATTTTATCAACACCAAAAAAATATTTTGAATTAATATAACAAAATAAATTGATCTGGTCAAACAAAATTAACCACGAGCAACTAAATTTCCAAAAATACAAAACTTTTGAGAAAATTGTTGTCCAAAGATTTTCAAAGGTCTAGTATGGTGTTCTAAATACCTCATATTAATTTCAAAAGTTAATAATCTATTTTGGCTATTTTAAGCAATAAAAATGCTCATAAGCATAAATTTTATGCTCTAAAATATCACAAATACATGATAATTTGCCAAAAATTATCCAAGAGTCCCTTTCCGTGTACTAAAGACTGAAATAATTAAATATTTAACAAAATATATTAATTTTATGAAATTTTGTATTTATTTTTAAAATAATATAAAGCACCTTTGAAAAAGATTTATGGCTAAGTAATAAATAAAACAATTTCCAGAATATAAAAAAAAAAAAATTGGGACCCTTAAAACATTTTTTTTTTTTATAAAAAAAAATTGCCAAACATGGCTTTAATGACTAGTGATATCACAAAATGCACAAAAAAGGTAGGGGTGGCAATCGGATCGTGTCGGGTCATAATCGTGTAGGGTCATTATCGTGCCGGGTCATTGTCGTGTCGGGTTATAATCGTGTCATTCTTGACGTGTCATAATCGTGTCGGGTTATAATCGTGCCGGGTCATATACGGGTCACCCGTTTAACCCGTCTAACCCGTGTAGGGTGTCATCGGGTAAGTTCAGTTCGGTTCGGATCGGATCGAATCGAATTTTTATTTTTTTTTTCATGTTTTGAAAACCAATCGAAGTGGTCGGTTCGATCTATTTTGCCAATTTTGGCGATCAGATCAATTTTTTAGTTGTAAGTAATTTAAGAAACCCAATCGGTTAGCTCGGTTCGGCTATTCGAAATAAGCTTACAGCCCTACTAAGAACACAAACAAGTCTTCCATCAAATGTATCAATTTTAAACACGTACATCTTAAATACCAAAATACTACAAATATAACAATATCTAACTATTATAAACTTAACACCCAAGCACATCCACACAAACTGAATAAGAAGAAATATTGTTTTTACTAACAGTGTAAAAAAATTTCTTCACTTGCCATCCATCAAGAATCAAGATTAACAGTTGTATTTATCTAATTGACTAATTTGTCTCCCTCCCAATCTAGCAATCCTAGCAGGCCTCCTCTCTTTTTTTTCTTTCTTTTTTATTTTTTTAATTATTTTTTATTTTTATTTTTTATGCAATGCTTGATGCATGAATGCTTCCAGGCTCCAGCTTCCTTCGTCCCTTATTAGTTATTAATTATTAATTTTTTATTACATTAGTTATTACTTATTATATATAAATTTATTTGTTTGGTAAGTTGGTAACTACTCTCTTTTTTTTTTTTTGAGCAAAAAAAAAACAATTTTAGTTTATATATATATATATATCTATATAAATTTTAAATATTTTTTTTCTCTAAAAAAAAATTAATAATAATTTAAAAAAAAAAAATTTTTTTTTAAAATTTTTTATATTACTTTTATTTTAGGCTTCCAGATTATTAAAAATTATTTTTAAAACTAAAAAAAATGCCCCAACTACACTTAAATACTTAATCGGGTCAAACGGGTTAGACGGGTTGACCCGCTTCAACCCGTTTATTAATCGTGTCAAACGGGTCGACTCGTTTATGACCCGTGCCCTTATACGGGTCACCCAAACCCGTTTATTTTCGTGTCGGATCGTGTCGGGTTACCGTGTCGTGTCGAAAATTGCCACCCCTAAAAAAAGTTGCACAGGTCCAAGCTAGACTTAGGCTATTAAACCTCCTTGTCCTCTTTCCAATCCTAAGGTTTGTCTGGGATTTATAAAAAATTTCATTTTACTCTTCACTTCTAATTAATAGAAAGCAAATCAAATTGTTTTGTTCCCAAACACAACCTTATATGCATTGCTCACGTGCAGGCATGAATGGAATTAGATATACAACATAGTACATCGTCTTTCTCCAAGCGAAAAATACGCAAGCAGCCCCAAAGAATGATATTATGTCAAAGAATTGAGACATTGCGCATGTAAATTTACCAAATACCTTGCCCAAAGTTTGAAAAAAAACTTAATTTTTTTTAAACCCAGAAATTAGGTTTTGTGATTTCTCCAATACGGAGATCATCAGCTCATGAGACTTAATAGGGAGACTTTAGGGATCGTATGGGACAACCATATAAAAAATTTGAACTTCAATTCTATTGGAGTTTTATATTAGACCTACTTGAAAATTTATTTTATTAAATTTTTGGTAAAAGCTCCAAGAGCTTAAATGGCAGATTCATTTTTTGGCATAATACGGACGGATCAACAACCTAATGGCTCTGATACCAATGTAGATAAAATATGCACACAAGCATAGCGTAGGGATCAAGGCATACCTTGAGCGGAACACCCAATTCGGATGGTCTACAGCGTTGTTATGAGCCCGACAACTTCAACCGCGAGGCTGCTCCTTCCTCACTTCTGTGTACTCTCTTATTCTTCGTGTTGATCATATGAGACACTACTAGAGCGATCTCCGTTAGTATCATGCGTTAAATCCTATAGCTCCATGGTGATGGCCTAGAGAGAGAAAACGTGTAAGAGAGGGGAGAAAGAGAGAGAGAGAGTGTGTGTGTATGTGTGTCACACCCCAACCCACCTCGGGTGAGTTAGGACACGTGTAACAAAGCCCACAAGCCAAAACACCCTAAATCCATTACAAAAATCATGATTTAGACCCCATAAAACAGCTTCCCTGACACAAAACAGCCCCAAGGGTAAAATTGTCATTAAATAAGTATATCAAAATTTTACACCAAAAGATAGGTTTTTGAGTCCCGGTTCCAACGCAAAAAATGGCGCGCGAATCCGAGTTTTGTAGAGAGAGTTATGCTTGTTTCTGTAAAAGTAGAAGCTGCCAAAAACAGGGGCGGATCGATCCGCGATACAGAAGGGATCGATCCATTTTCCAAAAGTTCTAGCAGAATGTCCCCGAAAAGGGGTGGATCGATCCGCGATAAAGAAGGGATCGATCCGGCTTTGGCGGAACTGCTCCCTCCTGCTAAAAACATCAGTTTTCAAGCCCCAAAACATTACCAAACATAATCAAACTTTGTAGGAACATCAAAGATCATTACAAAAACATCTCCAAGTGCTTAAAAACATTTGCTCAACATATCCAAGTGTGAAATAACAATCAAACACACTCAAATCTCTCACATGAATCAAGTTTTACATCAAAATCCATATTTCTCTCATCATACTCATGAACATTCAACATAGAGGAAAAAACAAGTTAAGTTTACAACCAAAAAGACTTCGCAACCTGTTTAAGTTTCTTCCCAACCTTATACAACTTGTGACTAATAAAAATCACCCCATAATAGGGCATAACTAACATTAATCCAATTTATCAAGATTCAAGTCTTCCAAAATACAAGGTGATCCCAATACTTTCAAAACACAAGTTGTTTATAACCTATGGATTACAAGTGTTACAATGAACTACAACTACCCTACATATGAACATATCAACACAACTTGCTACTCCCACACCCAAACCAGTCGTGTGGATCATTTTCTCTGCTCCTCTCGGACTGTACCTGCGATGGTTATTAACCACTACAGAAAATAAATTTTTCTTTAAGCTTTCGCTTAGTGAGGGAACTAATCATGCTATTGGAATGCTTAATATGCAAATGTAACAATCATTATAAACATCAACAAAATGATCTCCGGAAAGTCAAGTCATTCCAACCACCACCCCCGGGTCCTTCTAACCCCGGAATTTCTCACTCTTTTGGCGCATATAGCACAACACACACTCTCTTGTGACCCCGAAGGCATCACCGGCATTTCATTGTGGTCGTCACCACGTCCTACTCATTGAGGACTTCCTATCCCTTACATATAGGATCTATCAATGGTGATCACTACTTGACTTCCCTTTGATCCACATAAACATTTAAGCAACTTACCATATATGCATATAAGCATATAAGCATAGCAATTTCATAACTTTGACATGCTTTTTTACCCAAATTCAACAACACATATAAACATAAACATGGATCAATCATTCTAAGCTAACAATTATCACATTAGCATATATAAACACCCAATTTTTTTGGGACTAGAACACTCACATCTTCGATTTGCTAGCGAATTAAGCTTAGAATCCCAACCTCTAGCAAATTTTCAACCCAAATTTCACTGGTGTAATTCCTACATAAGTTTGGTGCCAAGAACATCATCTATTAAGAACGGATGCCGTAAAAACGTTGTCGAAACTGAAAATAAAAGACGTGCATGTGATCCTCTTACCTCCACGATTCCAAATCCGGTCTCGGTTCGTGAATCCGACGTCGGACGGCGAAGAAACGGCTAGAAACGTCGTCGAGGAACACCGCCGTCTTCGTCGAGGCTCTCGACTCACTCTCCAGCTCAAAACCCAGATGTGTTTACAAGTGAGAGACACTTGTGTACACATGCATATGTCTTAACATAACTTTTCTTTATTTATGTTTACCTCCCCCGACTTTCTTTGAGCTTTATTATGAAACCCCCATGTTAATTACGTTAACTACCCATCGTTTCTAAAAGTATTTAATCTAAGTCCCACGTGGGTTCCAAACGTGGTCCCACATAAATTATGAGGTTGCTATTAAACCTACCAATTATGAATTATTTTCAATTACACCCTCACATGGGTACCCATACTGGTCTCCTTTCCTATCATAAGACATAATAATATCTTTAAACTTTTAACAAGTAATCATATAAACATATAATGACATAAAAATACAAATTATTTAATTAGACCTTGATTGGGCCCCACTTCTATACCACCCTCGCCTTTCACAGGACTTTCATCTATGCCCGCATTTGAGTACCTTTTCACATGTGGGTTCATAACCCCACCTTAAATGATCTCATGCATTAATTATCTTTAATTAACACATATTAATACCAAATTAATCTTCTCGTCTGGGTACGAGTGTTACATTTCTCCCTTCCTTTTAAGAAGTTTGTCTCCAAACTTATTCTTACCTCATCAGTCGAACAAGTACGGGTACTTTTCCCTGATTTCATCTTCTCGCTCCCATGTTGCCTCTTCAACACTATGGTTACGCCAGAGGACCATGGCCAATAGAATTGTCTTTGTTCTCAACACTTTATCTTTCCTGTCCAGAATCCGTACCGGATGTTCAATATACGTCCTATCTTTTTGGACTTCCAACGGTTCTGGTTCAAGGATATGACTCGAATCTGACACATAACGTCTGAGCATAGACATGTGGAACACATTATGAACATGTGACAACTCTTGTGGTAACTCCAACATGTAAGCTAACGGTCCCACTTTATTCAAAATCAGAAAAGGTCCAACATATCTCGGACTCAACTTACCTTTCTTACCAAACCGCGTAATGCCCTTCGAAGGTGAAACTTTCAACTCCAACGGTCTTCTACCCGTATCAGCGTAACTTTTGTAGCGACTTTGTGCCACTTGCAACCGTTGCTTAATCAACTTAACTTTATTGGTGGTGATTTGTACAATTTTCGGCCCTAGAAGTTGCTTCTCCCCAACCTCTGTCCAATACATAGGCGATCTACATTTTTGACCATACAATGCCTCAAAAGGCGTCATTCCAATGCTTGTCTGGAAGCTATTATTGTAAGAAAATTCAATTAGCGGCAAATGAGTTTCCCAATCAGCTTTGAAATCCATAACACAGACCTTAAGCATATCCTCTAGAATCTGAATAACCCGTTCTGACTGCCCGTCAGTTTGCGGGTGAAAAGCAGTACTAAAATGCAAAGTTGTTCCCATTGCCCTTTGTAGCCCTTCCCAAAACCTAGACACAAAACATGTATCACGATCTGACACAATAGACACTGGTGTCCCGTGCAATCTCACAATCTCTTTAATATGAAGTTCCGCTAACTTTGTCAATTCTGTGGTCTTAATCGGCAAGAAGTGGGTTGACTTAGTCAACCTGTCAACGATCACCCAAATGCTATCATTAAATCTAGGAGACCTCGGCGATCCATACACAAAATCCATTGTAATATGTTCCCATTTCCATTCCGGTATTTCCAATGGTTGTATCTCCCCAGCGGGTCATTGATGCTCAAGCTTTACCAATTGACACGTCATGCACTTGGCTACATATTCAGCAACTTCACATTTCATACCACTCCACCAATAAACCTCTCTCAAATCTCTGTACATCTTTGTACTACCCGGGTGCATGGAATACCGAGTACCATGAGCTTCTTCCAAAATTCTTTCTTTTAAGTTGCCCACATTAGGCACACATAACCGATTGATGTACCATAGTACCCCATCATGCAGACTGAACTCTGGTCGCTTACCCTCAGGTAATTCATCTACAACTTTCTTCAAGGTTGGGTCCAGAAGTTGATTTACTTTAATCTCTCCAATCAAGTCAGGTTGTGCTACAATCGCTGCCATCAATCCACCTTCAACTCTAGGAATAAATTCCAATTCCAGTCATTCAAACTCTTTCACCAACCTTTCTTGTGTTGTTAAAACACATGCCAAACTTTCGGTTGATTTCCGACTCAAAGCATCGGCCACCACATTTGCTTTACCCGAATGATATTGAATTTTTAGGTTGTAGTCCTTCATTAACTCCAACCATCTTCGTTGTCGCATATTTAAATCCTTCTGAGTAAACAAATACTTTAAGCTCTTGTGGTCAATGAAAATTTCACAAGTTTTCCCATACAAATAATGTCGCCAAATCTTTAAGGCAAAAATTACTGCGGCAAGTTCCAAATCGTGGGTTGGATAATTCTTCTCATGAGTCCTCAATTGCCTTGATGCATATGCTATCACTTTGTCCCTTTACATAAGAACACATCCCAAGCCTTGATGGGAAGCATCACTGTAAATACTAAACCCCCCGGTACTTGTCAGAATCACAAGTATTGGAGCAGAAGTTAATTTATTCTTCAATGTTTGAAAACATTCCTCACATTCTTTCCCCCATTCAAATGGAATATCCTTTCTCATTAATATTGTCATCGGAGTAGCAATCTTGGAGAAATCCCGAACAAACCTTCTATAATACCCAGCCAATCCCAGAAAGCTACGAATTTCTGACACATTGGTTGGTCTCGCCCAATTCATAACAGCTTCTATTTTTTGCGGGATCAACTGACACGCCATCCTTGGAAATCACATGGCCAAGGAAGGTAACACTTGTTAACCAAAACTCACTTTTCTTCAGTTTTTCGAATAATTGCTTTTCTCGAAGTCGTTGTAACACCAATCTCAAATGCCTATCATGCTCTTCTGGACTCTTTGAGTAAATAAGAATATCATCAATAAAAACTATAACAAATTCATCCAAATACGTTTTAAAGACTCGATTCATTAAATCCATGAATGCAGCAGGTGCATTGGTTACTCCAAATGGCATTACAAGAAATTCATAATGACCGAACCGAGTTCTAAAGACCGTCTCAATATCCTCATCTTTTACCTTCAGTTGATGATACCCCGACCTCAAATCGATCTTTGAAAACACTTGAGCTCCTTGTAACTGGTCAAATAAATCATCGATCTGTGGCAATGGGTACTTGTTTTTGATAGTTACTTTGTTGATCTCACGATAATCTATACACATCCGCATCGTCCCATCTTTCTTTTTCACAAAAAGAACCGGTGCACCCCAGGGTGATACACTTGGTCGTATGAACCCCTTATCCAACAACTCCTGTAACTGAGTCTTCAACTCTTTCAATTCTATCGGAGCCATTCTCTATGGTGCCCGCGAGATGGGTTGTGTTCCTGATATTACATCTATACCAAATTCAACCTCCCTCTCAATTAACACACTCGGGCAAATCTTCTGGGAATACATCAGGAAATTCCCTAACCACTGGTATATCTTCCAACTTTAGTTCCGTACTTCTAGTATCCGATATGCTACAAAGGAAACCTCTACCTACCTTTCTCAATAAATGACAAGCCTTGATAGCGGACACAAGATAAGGTGGTGACACAACACCTACCCCTTGGAAAGAAAAGATTCTATGAGTCGGTGCTTGAAATTCTACCCTTTTATTCTCACAATCGATAACCGCGTGATTTACTGATAACCAATCCATCCCCAATATGACATCAAAATGCTGAATTACTAACGATACTAGATTAGCAGTTAATATTTCATCATTGATTTTACCTTCACAATTTCTACAAACTCCCGAACTCACCAATGATCTTCCCAGCGGAATATCAACAGATAGATCATACTCTAGAAGTTCTAAGGGTACATTCATATTCCTAGCGAATTGGTGTGATACAAACGAGTGTGTAGAAACAGAATCCATTAACACATTAGCAGGTGTTGAACAAATAAGAACTTTACTTAACACGACCGTGTTAACAACGGTGGTCTCCCCTGGATTAAGTTAGAAATAACGACCCTGACGTTGTTCCCACTATCATCGATACGTCTTATTGGTGCGTTTGTACTTGGCCTTACCCCCGGACAATTCTTGGCTACATGACCCATTTGATGACAATTGTTACACACCGTTGTCGGTAGATTACACACACCCCAATGAAACTTCCCGCATGTGTTACATCGTGGCTTGTTACCTCCACCACCCGAAGAACTCCCAAAACTTTGTCTTTTCGAACTCCCTTGACCGCTATACTGACTTGAACTTGGCCTCTTGTGTTGTTGAGGTATCGATGCTTGGAAACTTTGTTGATACCCCATATCTCTCTCAGCAATCGAAGCCACATCCAATGCCTCTGCAACTTTATCCAATCGTTGCACTGATACTTGGCGTCGAATCTCATCCCTAAGCCCCGTCACAAACTTTCTAGTTCGATCCCCTTCATTCGGTACTATATTTTTAGCAAATCGTGCCAAACTTGTGAATTTGGCAGAGTACTCTCGAACTGTCATTTCCCCTTGTTTCAATTCCATAAACTCTTGAGCTTTCAAATCTTCAAATGATTTCGGAAAGTACTGCTTCTTAAAGAGTATTACGAACTCCTCCCAAGTGTTCGGCCTTTCCGGTCCCAATTTTGTATGCCACCAGTAATGCGCTTCTTCTTTTAAAGTATCGGCGGCAAATAGAATCTGTTGAGCCTCGGAACACGGAAGAACCCTGAATATCCTTTCCATATCAGACAACCGAAAATTGGCTCTCATTGGATTGGTCTCCCCTAGGAATAATGTCGGTTTCTGCTTGTAAAATTGTGAAATAGTGGTCACCTCCTCCCTCGGATTAGGATCCGGTTGATCATGTCTCCCTTCTATCGCATGAGTTTCAACAACTTGTACCAACCCGGCTACAACCCTTTCCATTCTCTCCATTTACGTAGGTGGTGTCGAACCAGACATTTTCTCTCTGGCATTCACAATACAATTACACATACACGTTATGTTTATACTTTTAAATGCATGCTCAATATCATTCAACATGCTAAGTAAACGTGTATGCATGATTAACACATTCATTGATCATTTATGCTTATTACACGTCGTAATCGTCACTCGTCCCAAAATGCTCTAACCTATAGCTTTGATACCAAAAATTGTCACACCAACAACCCACCTCGAGCGAGTTAGGACACGTGTAACAAAGTCCACAAGCCAAAACACCCTAAATTCATTACGAAAATCATGATTTAGACCCCATAAAACAGCTTTACTGACACAAAATAGTCCCAAGGGTAAAATTGTCATTAAATAAGTATATCAAAATTTTACACTAAAAGATAGATATTTGAGTCCCGGTTCCAACGCAAAAAATGGCGCGCGAATCCGAGTTTTGTAGAGAGAGTTATGCTTGTTTCCGTAAAAGTCAGCAGCTGCCAAAAACAGGGCGGATCGATCCGCGATAAAGAAGGGATCGATCCATGTTCCAAAAGTTCTAGCAGAATGTCCCCGAAAAGGGGTGGATCGATCCGCGATAAAGAAGGGATCAATCCGGCTTTGGCAGAACTGCTCCCTACTGCTAAAAACATCAGTTTTCAAGCCCCAAAATATTACCAAACATAATCAAACTTTGTAGGAACATCAAAGATCATTACAAAAATATCTCCAAGTGCTTAAAAATATTTGCTCAGCATATCCAAGTGTGAAATAACAATCAAACACACTCAAATCTCTCACATGAATCAAGTTTTACATCAAAATCCATATTTCTCTCATCACACTCATGAACATTCAACATAGAGGATAAAACAAGTTAAGTTTACAACCAAAAAAGACTTCCCAACCTGTTTAAGTTTCTTCCCAACCTTATACAACTTGTGACTAATAAAAATCATCCCATAACATAGGGTATAGCTAACATTAACCCAATTTATCAAGATTCAAGTCTTCCAAAATACAAGGTGATCCCAATACTTTCAAAACACAAAGTTGCTTATAACCTATGGATTACAAGGGTTACAATGAACTACAACTTCCCTACATATCAACATATCAACACAACTTGATACTCCCACACCCAAACCCGTCGCGTGGATCATTTTCTCTCCTCCTCTCGGACTGTACCTGCGATGGTTATTAACCACAACAGAAAATATATTTTTGTTTAAGCTTTCGCTTAGTGAGGGAACTAATCATGCTATTGGAATGCTTAATATGAAAATGCAACAATCATTATAAACATCAACAAAATGATCTCCGGAAAGTCAAGTCATTCCAACCACCACCCCTGGGTCCTTCTCACCCCGGAATTTCTCACTCTTTTGGCACATATAGCAGAACACACACTCTCTTGTGACCCCGAAGGCGCACTGACATTTCATTGTGGTTGTCACCATGTCCTACTCATTGAGGACTTCCTATCCCTTACATATAGGACCTATCAATGGTGATCACTACTTGACTTCCCTTTGATCCACATAAACATTTAAGCAACTTACCATATAAGCATACAAGCATAGCAATTTCATAACTTTAACATGTTTTTTTTACCCAAATTCAACAACACATATAAACATAAACATGGATCAAGCATTCTAAGCTAACAATTATCACATTAACATATATAAACACCCAATTATTTTGGGACTAGAACACTCACATCTTCGATTTACTAACGAATTAAGCTTAGAAATCCCAACTTCTAGCAAATATCTAACCCAAATTCCACCTGTGTAATTCCTACATAAGTTTGGTGCAAAGAACATCATCTATTAAGAATGGCCGCCGTAAAAACTTTGTCAAAACTAAAAATAAAAGACCTGCATGTGATCCTCTTACCTCCACAATTCCAAATCCGGTCTCGGTTCGTGAATCCGGCGTCGGACGGCGAAGAAACGGCAAGAAACGTCGTCGAGGAACACCGTCGTCTTCGTCGAGGCTCTCGGCTCACTCTCCAGCTCAAAACCCAGTTGTGTTTACAAGTGAGAGACACTTGTGTACACTTGCATATGTCTTAACATAACTTTTCTTTATTTATGTTTACCTCCTCCGACTTTCTTTGAGCTTTATTATGAAACCCCCATGTTAATTACGTTAACTACCCATCGTTTCTTAAAGTATTTAATCTAAGTCCCGCTTGGGTCCCAAACGTGGTCCCACATAAATTATAAGGTTGCTATTAAACCTACCAATTATGAATTATTTTCAATTACGCCCTCACATGGGTACCCATAGTACTAGTCCCCTTACCTATCATAAGACATAATAATATCTTTAATGTTTTAACAAGTAATCATATAAACATAAAATGACATAAAAATGTAAATTATTTAATTAGACCTTCATTGGGTCCCACTTCTATACCACCCTCGCCTTTCACAAGACTTTTATCTATGCCCGCATTTGAGCACATTTTCACATGTGGGTTCATAACCCGACCTTAAATTATCTCATGTATTAATTATCTTTAATTAACACATATTAATACCAAATTAATCTTCTCGTCCGGATACGGGTGTTAGAGAGAGAGAGAGAGAGAGAGAGAGAGAGAGGGGCTGCCCAAAAGCTTAAGATCATTGCATATTGTGTTTATATCATATATATATATATATATACACACATATTCACCAAACCCTAGGACTCCAAGAGCCAAAGCCCATTGGACCCAGTCCAATGATATGTGGGTGCCCGTATGCATGCCCCACAATATTTCTTACACTTTCTATTGATTCATTTGCCCTTTTATAATCTGATTTTTTTTTTTTTTTTTTTAAGAAAAAGAAGAGGCAATACTGATAATTTTGTATGCATCATAAATATAGTAAGGTTTCATTTGTGATTGGGCAAGTTGAATGAGTAATGCTAAAGTCACAAAAGAGTCACAAACAAATGCTCACAAAAAGATACGACAACATCTCTTTGTGACTCGACTCTAGCATTACTCAAATTGTATAAGAACATTTTGCATGCAACAATAGAGGTTTTTATTTCTTAACTTTATTTTAGGAGAGGTTAGTGTAGTTATCCCTATAAATAAATGAGGATTGCTTTTATGAAACTAATTAAAGTTTCCCAATGAATGATATATGTGTATATATATATATATATATATTGACCAAGCTTTGAAGGGTTTTCTTAATGGAGGTGATTAAAAACACCAGTTTAAGGAATCATGGAAATTATCTTTCATGATATTATGATCTACAGAATTTAGGTTTTTATTTATTTATTTATTTACAATGCCATGTTAGAGTCACTAATTCATCTGAAGTTTGAAAAAAAATTATCATAGCCCAAAAGAGGGGTTGACATTCTAGAGGATATGGACAAATATTCTTTGGGCAATACTGTTTCATTTGGAATATTGAATCATAAGATACAATCTCAATAAATATATTTTCCTGTGGCTATTATAGGACACTTGAAACCCATCTAGAATTGAATTTGACACTTATTCTCTTCGAACCACATGAAATGGATGACTTCACAAAAATCTAAACTCCAATCACTTCAGGCAACTTGAAAAAAGTGTTTATATCTATATCTATATCTGTATCTATATTCTGCCAGATATAATAAAAATTAAATAAAAATAAAGGCCATATTTGTTAATTTGAGGAGACTATTGGAAGAAATGGATTAATGATCAATTCTAATTAAATAGTTTATTGTTAGGATATAAACTAGTATTTAGTGTGGGTCATATTCTAGTGTGCAAGTTAGATTATGGGTCAATTATTCGAGCCCATGACAGTATGAGTATTTTGGAGATTTATCATGTATCGTCAAAATAAAATATCCTAACAATTTATAGTTTGCAAAAACCCTAACTGCATGGCCAAAAAAAAAAAAAAAAAGTCCATAAGGCTGAAAAAATATAAAAGTGGCCCAAAACTTATTCAATCAATGTTTTTGGGTCTAAAATTGGACCTAAGTAGCATGATTTTTAGCACGTCGACGGGCTTCAAAAAAGCTTTTTGGAAAGATATGATAATATCGATTCTGATGCCCGTAGCAAAAATTATGACTATTTTATAGGGGAAAGATCAAAAGTGACCTTTTTCTCTAGTCGAACTTCTCCTAAAATGCTGTGCTGCATCATCATGTGTCATAATACTAGTAGTCAGTTATGTTAGTGATTGATAGAGTTGAAGAAGATAGGAAGGAAAGTTAGGTGGGAAGAGGCATCTCTCTAGCCCAACGTTATCCTTCACAAAAGTTATTCTTTTGTGAACAAAGTATGCAGTAGTAAAATGCATATGAAACTGCAAGAAAGCATTTCATTTTAGACTTTTCTTCATCATATCCTTCTTATGTACAACTAAGAAAGACATCCATTCCTTTTCATAGAAGTACATATTTTCTCATTTCTCGTGTATTTAATTCTTTTTACTTTTCTATCCTTCGTACCAAAATATAGCGTATACGAAGTTTTAAATTTATGGGAAAAGATAATATATAGTATAGGAAGACTGTCTTTGTGACTAGGACACTTTGAACTTTTGGTATATGTTCAAAATTGTTAATTCACACTCTCTTTCTCTCTAAATTAAATACATAACTAAAATTAGTATTTTACAAATTATTTTAAACAAATATGACTACTTGGGTTTAAACAAAACTTTTGTATGGTAGTGCTTATATATGGTCACGGCCCACTGACAATGTTAATATTTGTGTATCAAACATGCTGACCATACTGATATATCTCTTGTTGGGATTTAAATATTTCAAAATTCCTCAATGATAAAGAAATCACAATTATTATCACACGGGTTTTGTGATACTCACATGAAACAATTCTAGGCAACCTTTTGTGTGTGTGTGTGAGAGAGAGAGAGAGAGAGAGCTAATTAGAATTGTTGTTTGTTGCAACTTGCAAGTGGATGGTGACGGTTCTTTTTTGCGAGTGCACGATGACTGCAATTCCCTCTTGTGTTTGTTTCCTTGTGATCACTTTTCCAATGTACAATTATCATAAAAAAAAAAAACAGGAGCAAAAGGATAAGCAATTACTCCGTACAAAATATAGTGGGACATTTTGGGGTCCTACTACAATAATTTCATAATTATTCTATATTTGACATTTACCAACACAGAGTTTATTGGTACAAAAAAAAAACAAAAAAAAAAAAGTAAAAGTAACTTACGCCCATATAGTAGTACTTGAATATTGTCATTCTTTCATTTTTTAGCTATAAAATCACCAATTACACATACATGATCAATTTATTTTTCAAGAGATAACATAACTGACTTGTTTAATCTTTCTTATGATATAGTTGATCGAAGATAAGATTTGATCAATTTTAACTTTGAAATGCTTTTCTATGAAGAGGTAACTGTAATTGGAATAGTAAACATTGTTCGAATAGTAACCATGTATTTGGAAAGCAACCATCCATCGTTTGCAAATGATTCAACACTTCAATTAGTCACTTTGTTTCTTTTGGTTTAACAAATCTTAAGACTTCTAATTCAACATTTCCATTGACTTCTTTTTTTTTTTTGTTAAACAATTCTCAATATCATAAAATGTCTTTAACTTTAACCTTTTTTTTTTTCTTTCCCTTTCTAAATCTCTCCTATCGATATCAGAAATGTCATTTTGCAAAAAAAGTCTTCAAATTTGGCGCAGCAAGTCTTTATATTTTTTAGGCTAAATTACACTTTCGTATCCTCTAGTTTGGCGAAAGTTCACTTTAGGCCCTCGACTTTCAGTTTGGACACTTAAGACCCTGTAGTTTCAAATTAGTTGCAATGTGGGCCTTTTGACTAACTCCGTCAAATAAAGCTAACGGAAATCACTTGTAACTTTATGTTTTCTTTCAAAAACACTCCTCACCATCCAAAACTCTCATATTTGCCCCAAATTACAATTATTTGTTCAACTTTTTAATTCTTTGCTTAAGCATGAAGAACATAAATTTTCCTTCTTTGAATCTACAAACCAAAGTCATCAATGCTCATTCTCACTCCAAGATTCAACTTCCTCATCACTTTCCACCATGAAAATATTTGCTTTTCCTCTCTCTTGAGCACTAGATTCAGATTCCCTGTCATCAGCATCATCATCATCATGTCCTTTCCTCTCAAAACCCACAATCTGTTTGCTCAATTTATTCTTTCTTCTCTTTACAATATCCAATTTGGGTTGGTTTAATTTCCTCTTTCTTCTCTTTGTTTCACATTTTGCTTCTAAAGGTTGTTTTCCAACTCATGATTTTTCTTCATACTTGTCCTTAATTGAATCACTATTTTCATCAGATTTCTTAGAACCCACCATCCAAACTGGTAATCGCCGCTTTTGACCATCATCACGAACAATTTCATTCATTTGTTTTCTGATCACCCTACTTGTTACCCATCAATTCAAAACCAATCAAGCAATAAACCCAAAACCCCAATTCTGATACAGATTAAAATAATAATAATAATAATAATAATAATAATAATAATAATGAAAAGAATTAACTATAGATCAATCCGAGTTTACAGAGCATTATCATGGTGGCCGAGAGTGTTGGTGTTGGTAGCCGTGAGTGTGGAGAGAGGTGGAGTTGGTGGAGAGTGGTGGTGGGTATGGTGGCGGTGAGTGTGGAGAGAGATGGAAGCGGTGGATAGTGGTGGTTTGGGGCAAATATGAGAGTTTTGGAAGGTGAGGGGCATTTTTGAAAGAAAACATAAAGTTGCAAGTGATTTCCGTTAACTTTATTTGACGGAGTTAGTCAAAAGACCCACATTGCAACTAATTTGAAACTACAGGGTCTTAAGTGTCCAAATTGAAAGTTGAGGGCTCAAAGTGAAACTTTCGCCAAACTATTGGGTACTAAAGTGTAATTTAGCATATTTTTTAACCACAAAATTGATTCTCTATGTCACCTATTTGTGCCAAATAATTTCTAACCAATCAGTATGTGGACATGTAGAATAGGTAGTGTATTGACACGTGGAGAGCAGGTTGATCAAGCTTATATGACAAGGATGGCTAAAGATTTGACATGTGGAGCAGTTCGGTATAAGACTTAAGAGGCGCGAGCAGTTGTCACAGGGAGGTTCAAATTCAAGCAGTAACTGCTAGTACACATGGTTGATAAAAAAAAAAAAGGTGGCAGTTTGAAGAAACGGTTACCCATTCCTATTTGAATGGAGCAGGGCCTTCGAGGGTCTATTGTTGGTAGGGCCGGTTTTGAGTATTTAGAGGTAATTTTTTTGGAATCTATTTATACATAATTGGTGATTTTTTAGAATTTATTTACATATAATTGACAATTTTTTTAGAGTCTACTTATAATATGAATTTTTTTGTGAAACTTAAATATTGTATGGTATCTTTCAAAATTCTAAACGGGCCTATTTCTAAAACTAAAAATATATTCTTACACTAAAAGTGTCATTTTCAAATTTCTAGGCCTTTGATTTTGAGTTTTATATATATTTATATCAATGTATATGTAGTTGATGACACTAAATTGGGCCTTGAGGAGACCTAAATATAAAATACTAAAAATCTTAAGTAAAAATATAATTATAAAAATTTCATGAAGGCTCTGAAAATTTTTTAAACTTTAGTGGCCCGGAACGCTTGCCCCTTCAACCCCTTTGGACCGGCCATGATTGTTGGATATAATTCATAATATTGGGTTTGAGCTATTGTTGATAGTTAATGTGCTGGAGAGCTCATGCTCACTTTAATTAAGTAAAGTAGCATCCATATTTTTTTATATTTAAGTTGTGTCTTTTTGTTTTCTATGCTTGACTGCATTTATATGTTTGTATTTCCTAAGTTTGTTTGAGTAACAAGAAGTCTTTTGTGGTCTCTAGGTGGTCCTTGTATCTGGAGAATATATATATATATATATATATATGTTGAATCTTGTATTTGATGAATCAATGAATGAAAACAGTGAGCTATCAAGAATATAGCATCAGCTTTGTTTCATCTCCATACTCCCTGCCTCTCAATTTTTTATTGTTCTTTCTATTTGAAATCAAGAGGGTTTTAAATCTAACCTAACATAATTGGTATCATAGCTCTGTGAGGTCAATATTTGGGCAAAAATCAGGGAAACAAACTCAAGAAGAAAAAGATTTGCATGCCAACTTCAAGCAACCAAAATCAGGGAACTCAACCTTCATTTCCTATCTTTGATGGGAAAAATTATGATTTTTGTTGTGTGAAGATAAGAACAATATTTGTATCTTATGATCTTTGGGAATATCTCAAAGAAGGGTATGATGATCCACAAGATGCAACTTCCTTACTAAATGCTAAAAAACAACAACTTAAGGAGCATAAGAAGAAAAATGCAAGGACCCTAACATTAATCCAGTAAGGAATTGCAGATACAATCTTTCTAAGAATCATGAGAGCAAAAAAGGCAAAGGAAGCATGAGATATGTTGCAAGAAAAGTATGAAGGAAACCAAAAGGTAAGAGATGTAAAACTCCAAACTCTTAGAAGAGATTTTGTGAACATGAAAATGAATGATGCTGAAAGTTTAAAGGATTTTTCATCTAGTTTTACAGAATTAGTAAATCAAATGAAAACATATGGTGAAGAAATTAGTGATAAAAGTGTTGTTGAGAAATTGTTGACAAGTCTACCCCCAAAGTTGGATCCTATTGTCTCTGTCATTGAAGAAACTAAAGAAATGTCTAAGTTAACCATTCAAGAAGTAATGAGTTCATTAAAATCTTATGAGCAACAATTGGTGCGATGCTCCGAAAAATCAGTTGAGAGTGTGTTTCAATCTAAGCTCAACATTGGTTCTAAAAATCAAGAACCAAAACAATCATGGCATGAGTAAGATAGAGGAAAATCATTTAGAGGTGGTAGGCAAGGAAGAGATTCAAGAGGAAGAGGAAGAAATTGGATAGAAAAAGGTAAAACTAATTTTGAAATGAGATGGCATTAAAGAGAAAATTTTCAGAAATGTAATATTTGTAAAAGAAATGGTTATGTTGACAAAGATTGTTGGTTCAAGGGAAAGCCACAATGCTCAGACTGTAAAAAATTTGCGCATGTATCTAAAGATTGTAGAGTCAAGAACAAACATCAAGCTAATTTTTCTGAAGAAAATGAAGGAGAAAGAAATTTGTTTTATGCATGTCAAAGTGCTTCCGAGAAAAGAAAGGATGTTTGATATCTTGACAGTGGTTGTAGTAATCACATGACCGGTAATAAATCAATTTTTCTGAACATGGATTCCTCAATCAAGTCCCAAGTGAGAATGAGAAATGGTGTTGTGATAAATACAAAAGGAAGAGGAACCATTGGTGTTGAAACCAGGAGAGGGACCAAACTTATTCAAGATGTGTTATTGGTGCCAGATTTGGAGCAAAATATGCTTAGTGTTGGACAGCTTGTTGAACATGGATGTAGTCCAGTTTGAAGCAAGTGGGTGCACCATTCGTGACAAAAATGATGCAAGGCAAGTTGTGGCAAAAATATAAATGGAGAAGAATAGGAGTTTTCCACTCACATTCAAGTATGTTGAGAATGTTGCTTTGAAAGCTTATGTCAATGATCAATCATGGTTGTGGCATTGGGCATTTGAACTTTTATAGTCTCAAGTTACTTCATAAAAAATGCATAGTTTATGGCCTTCCAAATGCTGATGAAAAGCATGATGTATGTGAAGGTTGTGCTCTTAGCAAGCATCATAGGCAACCATTTCCAATAAAGAGTTAAAAGAGTTGCATGGAGAGCAAAGCAGGTGCTTGAATTAGTTCACACGGATGTTTGTGGAACAATGCGAAATCCATCTCATAGTCAAAATAAATACTTGATTCTCTTTTATTGATGATTGTACTAGAATGACTGGGGTTTATTTCATAAGGCAAAAATCTGAAGTGTTTGGCATGTTTAAGAAATTTATAAATCTTGTTGAGAAACAAAGTGGTTTTTTCATAAAAACTTTGAGAAGTGATCGAGGAAAAGAGTATAACTCAAATGAATTTAACAAATTTTGTGAAGAAGAAGGAATGGAAAGTCAACTCATAGTTAGATATACTCTATAACAAAATGGAGTTTCCGAAAGGAAAAACCAAATCAATCTTATATGAAAAGAAACTTCCTAAAGTATTCTGGGCAGAAGCTATGTATACTGTAGTGTATTTGATTAACATGTGTCCTACCAAAGCTGTGTGGAACCAAACACCGATAGAAGCTTGGAGCGGTAGAAAGCCATCGGTGAATCATATCAAAGTATTTGTGTGTGTGTGCTATGCTCAAATACCGAAAGAAAAAAAAAAGGCAAAAGTTGGATGAAACAAGTGAAATGTGTATATTTGTGGGCTATAGTTCAAAATCAAAGGGCCATAGGTTGTTTTCTTTAAAAAGTAACCAAGTGATCATAAGTCGAGATGTGTTATTTGATGAAGATGCTAGATGGAATTGGGAAGAGAACAAGATTGAAAAGCGGGATGTTCTTATTGATGAAGTAGAAGAATAACCATCAATTGAAGTTGAAAATGTTGAAGATGCATCTCCAAGGGCAAGTCCACTATCATCGCCTAGCTCTCCTTCATTAAGTCCAAGCTCAAGTTCATCCACTTCTAGTTCAACTCCAAGGAAAATGAAGAGTTTGAATGATGTCTATCAAAGGTGCAATTTTTGTGGTGTTGAACCAAAAAACTTTGAAGAAGCCATAAAAGAGGAAGCTTGGAAGGAAGCTATGAAAGAAGAAATCCAAGTTATTGAGAAGAACAAAACGTGACAGCTTGTTAACAAGCCACAAGACAAAGAAATCATTGGATTGAAGTGGATTTACAAAATTAAATATGATGATGCCAAAATTTGGTTAAAGCAATTTAAGGAGAGAGAGAGTGAGAGACTGATTTTTTGTATGTGGTTCGGCCCTGTTAATGAAGGTACCTACGTCCACGTGTGTGTATGAGCACGTTCACTATACTGTAAAAAGTCGGGGATCTGTGGTGAACCAACAATAGTTTAGAGCTACCGTAGGTCGGCCAGGCGTGTTGGTGACCGCTATAGAGGTGCTGTAGAGACTGAAAAGTTGTTTCTATGGGGGTGAGTGGTCTTTTTTATAGATGCAAGAGACCTACTCATACATGGATAAGGAAATATAATCCAATTGGGATGTGATTGACATCCATCAAGTAAGTTTCCTAATTGTATTAGGATTGATTGGCATTAATTGTGGGGGTTTCCTAATTGGATTAGAAAACAATTTGCCCTTTCCATTAGTCTTCTAGTTTGAATAAGAAACTGCCTGGAATATTCTGGGGCGTGCCTTCAGGGCCTGGCTTGACTGCGCCTGTATGGACCATGCCAGTGTAGTCTTCCCGACCTGTTGGTCTGGTCGTGAATGAACCGCTCGGGATGGTGAGTCTCGAGTAGACTAGATCGCTCGCGCTGATGCTTGTCCGAGGATGTCACGACCCATCCCACTACGCGTGGAAATAGGACACGTGGCACGCCACCAAGGCTCATCCAAACATCATATAACTATACGCAGCGGAAAGAACTTTAAAACAACCCTGAGTAATTTAAAACTTTAGGAAACATTGCCCTCTGAGTTGAAAAATCCAATAGAATCAGAGTTATAAAAAGTTTTGGCCAATTGAATCCGATCAAAAGAAAACAGTTTTGAAAACAGAGGTCCAGTCGACTGATCGAGGGCCCGGTCGACTGGTGATCTCAAACATATAGGTTTCAAAATATAACAGCCCATCCAGTCGACTGTGTCGGGGACCCAGTCGACTGGTGCCTAAAATTATCAGTCGACTGAAAATGTCCAGTCGACGGTACCCTAATCCAGCAGAATGTCATGGCCTGGGGCTCCATCCAGTCGACTGTTTTCTCAACCCAGCCGACTGAATCTCAGACAAAACAAAGTAGTAACCAGTTCAACACAAAGATCCAGTCGACTGGATCAAAAACCAGTCGACTGATTTCTATCAGCAAACCCAAAACTGCAGCTTTCCCACTCAAGGTTCTCCCAACTCCAAACCAACATTTAACCCCTCTATTCCATCATTCAAAAATATAATTACAAGAGCGTTTACTAGGGATTACAAGTACTAAATCTAAGTTCGGATTATATTACAACGTACTACGAATTCAAGGTTATTATTACAAGTTCGGAGTAGAACAAAAAATATAAACAATTGATTCCCCGGCATTCAACGGCCTCACTCCTCATGCTTCTTCTTGTCCTTCTTTTTACCTGCAATGGAGTACATCTCCACTGCTCAGCTATATGCTGAGCGTACAAGTTCTAACATATGCAATATATGATAAACATGCTTTAATCTCATAAATCATATCAATAGTCTCTATGGAGAAAAATACGCATTCATCCGGTAGCGGCAAGTCCAAGCCTTAAACCGCGATGTCAATGGCAAGTCCAAGCCTACAACCATTACATCCCCACAAGTGCCATGGCAAGTCCAAGCCTACAACCATGCACAGTAGCCGTCGCTACTAAAATTCTCAAACATCGAGAAGCTTACTCCGGCATGAATTTGTATAAGACTCCCTTTTGACCCACATAGACAACTCAAAGTGCTCGCATAAATTTAGACTTGCTTTTCACAATTTAGCGCGTGCATAATTAACGGGCCTACAATTTACACATGGATTTTGCCCGGATCTCAATTTTGTCGTTGAAATATAAAACATGTATTTCTCTATATTTCACAAGTTAGGATTTCATACCTCGTGCGATTTCCCCCAAACTTTGAAGGATCGACTAGGAGGCTAATTAATCGTCGGATTTCGAATTTGAGAAAATTCCTACAAGTTTATACCTGTTTTTCCCAAAAGTCTAGAATTAAGATTTTTACAAAAATTGACCAAACACGGCCTAAGTAGTATCAAAACGTAGATCTTATCTCCACGAGTTCAAATCTTGAATCTGGAGAAAATCTGACGGACGAAAGGTCATCGATTGGCGTCGCAAAGCCTTTGGCCACCAATCTCTCTTCTCTCTCCTCTCTCTAGATATTTTTGGAAGGTTTTGGATGAGAATGAATCTCATCCACTACTATATATAGGCAAACTTTTCGGGAATTGCGTTTTCCTCCCCACGAGTTTCTCAAACTTCTAATTAACCCATGAAACGTCGAACACGTCCATTTTATAACTTTACGAGTGAAAACTATAAATTTCAAAAGTTTTCGACTAGGTTTCGTTTGGTTCCAAAATAACATCCGAAAACTATATTCTGTGGAATCTCTACAAAACCTACCTTTTTAATTAACGTATCACTCACGTTCTCAAAATGATATACTAAAGTATCCAAAATACCAGAATTATACTACACATGTATAATTACTATTCACAGGAATACCAGATAAAGTTAAATAACATTTAAATCATATAAATGCCATTTACTCATGCCCATGCAATATGAACTGCCATGTTCCCGTGTCCTCACTGACACCTTACCGTTGACTCACCATCAACCTCAACTCAAATTATTAATAGCATTAATAATTTCAAAATCTCAAATTATGCATTTTCAAAATCATAAATTTCTGGAACGGGTATGACAACTCTCCCCTCCAAAAAGGAAGTTTGTCCCCAAACTTATACCTCATACGTCGAACAGGTACAGATACTCATTCCTCATGTCTTCCTCACTTTCCCACGTAGCCTCTTCAACAGTGTGACTACGCCATAATACCTTTACCATCGAAATCGTTTTAGTTCTTAAGACTTGTTCCTTTCGATCTAGAATATCTACCGGTTGTTCCATATAAGTCAAGTCTCCCTGAATCTGTAGCGGTTCAGGTACAATGATCTTACTCGTATCACTCATACAACGTCTCAACATCGATACGTGAAATACGTTATGCACATGTTCCAACTCTGATGACAAGGCCAATCGATAAGCCACTGGACCTACTCTCTCTAGGATCTCAAAAGGTCCTATAAATCTTGGATTGAGCTTTCCCCTCTTTCCAAATCGTACAATGCCTTTCGAAGGCGATACTCGCAAGTATACAAAATTTCCCACTTCAAAATTCATCGGTCGTCGTTTAGAGTCCGCATAGCTCTTATATCAACTCTGAGCTACCTTAAGACGTTCCTGAATCAATTTCACCTTCTCAGTAGTCACCTATATTAACTCAGGTCCTAACAACTTTCTTTCTCCCACCTCGGTCCAACAAACCGATGATCGACACTTACGGCCATACAAAGCTTCATATGGTGCCATACCAATACTTGATTGAAATCCGTTGTTGTACGCAAATTCAATTAATGGCAAGTGGTGCTCCCAATCACTCCCAAAGTCTAATACACACAATCTCAACATATCTTCCAAGGTCTGAATCATACGCTCTGACTGTCCGTCGGTCTGAGGATGAAATGCAGTACTGAAACTCAACTTTGTACCCATAGCTTCTTGCAAACTTCCCCAAAACCTTGACGTAAAGCTACTATCCCGATCTGATACAATCACTGCTGGAACTCCATGTAGTCTTACAATCTCTTTCACATACAACTCTGCTAACCTCGAAGGCTTAGTCGTCTTGATTGGTAGAAAATGAGCTGACTTGGTTAATCGGTCAACTATAACCTAAATCTTATCATTCTTATTACATGATCGTGGAAATCCTGAAACAAAGTTCATTGTAATCTCGTCCCATTTCCATTCTGACACAGGTAAAGGTTGTAATAATCCCGCGGGTACTTGTCTCTCTGCTTTAACCTGTTGACATGCCGAACAGTCAGATACAAACTTAGCGACTTCACGCTTCATACCCTTCCACCAGAAGTTTTCTCTCAAGTTTCTGTACATCTTATTACTTCCCGGGTGCACTGAATATTTCATACTATGAGCTTCTTCTAGAATCCTCTCTTTCAAGTCTTTCACATTTGGTATACATAATCGATTTCCTAGTTTCAACGTTCCTCGTTCCAACACAAAACCAGGTCGTCTCCCCAAAGGTATCTCGTCCCTCATTTTGCACAAATAGACATCGTTAAATTGTTCTTTCTTGATCTCATCAATAATATCTGGGTGTGCCATGATTGCCATCATTAAGCCACCACTAACCTCTGGTATCACTTCCAAGTCCAAACGTTCTATTTCTTTTACCAATTCTTTTTGTTGTGTTAGCTCGTTGGCTAAATTCCTCGGCGTCTTTCGGCTTAATGCATCGGCCACTACATCCACCTTTCCCGGATGGTACTCAATCGAAAGATCGTAATCCTTCATCAACTCCAACCATCTTCGCTGTCTCATATTCAAGTCCCGTTGGGTGAAAATGTATTTCAAACTCTTGTGGTCTGTGAATATCTCACACTTTTCCCCGTATAAATAGTGTCTCCAAATCTTCAACGCATGAATTACAGCGGCTAATTCCAGATCGTGAGTCGGATAATTTACCTCGTGTGTCTTCAATTGTCTCGAAGCATAGGTGATTACCTTGCCACCTTGCATAAGTACACATCCCAAACCTTGATGCGAAGCGTCACTATAGATTACAAATCCTTCGGTTCCGGAAGGTATTGTCAACATCGGTGCTTTCGTCAAACGTGACTTCAACTCTTGGAAACTGTCTTCACATTCCTGACTCCATTAAAAAATAACACTCTTTCTCATTAACTTTGTCATTGGCAATGAAATCTTTGAGAAATGTTCGATAAAACGGCGGTAGTATCCCGCTAATCCCAAGAAACTTCGAATTTCAGATACGGATGTCGGCCTCTGCCAATTAGATACAGCTTCTACTTTGTGAGGATCAACTGATACTCCATTCTTGTCAATTACGTGACCAAGAAAAGTAATACTAGACAACCAAAATTCACACTTCTTGAATTTACCAAATAATTGCTTCTCTCGCAATCTCTGAAGTATCAACCTCAAGTGGTTCTCATGTTCTATCTCACTCAGTGAATAGATAAGGATATTGTCAATGAATACAATCACAAAGTCATCCAAATAGTCCTTGAATACTCGATTCATAAGATCCATGAACGCGGCTGGTGCATTTGTAACTCCAAACGGTATGACTAAGAACTCATAATGTCCGTAGCGCGTTCTAAACGCTATTTTCTCAACATCTTCGGCCTTCACTTTCAACTGATGATAACCCGCTCTCAGGTCTATCTTGGAGAATACTTGTGCCCCATGAAGTTGATCAAATAAGTCATCAATTCTGGGTAATGGGTACTTGTTCTTAATCGTTAACTTGTTCAGTTCCCGGTAATCAACACACATACGCATTGAGCCATCTTTCTTCTTTACAAACAATACTGGAACTCCCCACGGTGAAATACTTGGCCGAATGAAACCTTTATCAAGTAACTCTTGTAGTTGAATTTTTAGTTCCTTCAATTCTACTGGTGCCATTCTATACGGTGCCTTTGATACAGGTCTTGAGTCTGGCATAACCTCAATAATGAACTCGACCTCTCTCTCAATAAGAACATCTGGTAGGTCATCGGGAAATACATCCGGGTACTCTCGCACTATCGGAATGTCTTCTACTTTGAATTCAGTCGCTGAGACACTAGTCATTGAACATCGGAATCCCTGACATCCCTTTTTCAATAACTTCCCCGCTCGGATAGCTGAAATCAAATACGGCGGCGGTATAACCCCGCTCCCTTGGAAACAAAAGTTTCCATGTACCAGTGATCAAAAATTAACCTCCTTCCGTTTACAGTCTATGGTGGCTTGGTTAAGGGCTAACCAATCCATCCCCAATATCACATCGAAATGGTTCACCACAATCGGTATAAGGTCTACGGTCATTAACTTCTCGCCTAATTTGATCTCACAGTCTTTATATATCGTAGATGTCACTACCGGTTTACTAAGCGATACGGCAATGGATAAATCATATCCTAGTGGTGCGGACTTAACATTCAAATGTTCAACAAAGTTATAAGATACAAACGAATGCGTAGATCCCGAATCAACGAGTATGCGTGCTAAGTGCGAACATACAAGCACCATACCTGAGACCACTGTATTAGTAGCAGCCATGTCTCCAGGGTTCATTTGGAATGATCTTCCCTGACTTTGCTTTGTCTTTTGTCCCCTGTCATTAGTCTGTTTAGGCTTCGAACCACTAGAAGCCATAGAACTTGCCCCTTGTTGAAAACGCTTCTTTGGGCAATCCTTCGCTCGGTGTCCTAAGGTACCACAATCAAAGCACTTGAGCTGCGGGTAGGTCGCAGAACTCACACTGTTTTCCCCTGTAAACCTGTTATGAAAGTTGGTCAGAAAACATCGACCGGTGTGTGGTCGGTTGCAAAGTGAACACAACGGTATGTTACTTGGTACTCTCCTGGAATCATTAAAACCAGAACTAGAGCCTCGTGAAAATGACTTCTTAAACGATCCCCCCTGACTTCGGTCACCACCCTCATGACTTCGTTTCCCTTGGTGATTTTGTCTCGATCTCTCTATTCCACTTTCGGCTACAAGCGCCGTCTGCTGTACTGCTGCAACAGTCGAATGCTCATAGGTCTCTACTCTCAACCGGATATTATCCCTTAAACCCTCTTCAAATTTTCTTGCCCTATCTTCCTCTTCGGGCACTGAACCCTTACCAAACCTCAACAACGCGTTATACTTGGAAGTATACTCTGTTACAGTCATGTCTCCTTGCTTAAGGTTATCAAAATCTCACTTCTTTGCATTGTAGGCGGCTCGCTGAAAGAATCGGCGATTGAATTCTGCCTTAAACCCTTCCCAAGTAATCGGTGCTCCTTGATCTAACACATTTACCCACCAGTTCTGAGCTTTACCCCTCAATACATCACTTGCGTTCTCAATCTTCTCCCTATCTGACATCAGAATAGATCAAAAAATTCGTTCCATGTTCATGACCCAATGTTCTGCCATTGTTGTATCAGGTGTCCCATGAAATTCCATTGGTTTCTTCCTTGCAAACTGTTCGAATATTGATCTCAAACCCCTATTTTCAGGCACGTTCACCACAGCTATTGGTTCTGGTTCCAATGGAGGTGTTGGAGGTAACCGTTCGAATATATTTCGGATCATGTCACCCATATTCCCCATCATTTCTGCCATGTTATTCATACGTCGAGTGTGCGGTGATAAATTTCGCTCTTCGTCACTCATGATTACGACCCTGTAATTCTCAATGCATAAACACTATGCATGTACAACAATAACAATATCATGTATGTAAAACAACATACATATGCATCTAACATCTCTAATATGTATGGATGCAATCTAGAACAAGTGGCAATTCACTCAACACTCCACTCGTCGTAGAACGTTCCCAAAGTTTTGTTACCTATAGCTCTGATACCAATAAATGTCACGACCCATCCCACTACGCGTGGAAATAGGACACGTGGCACGCCACCAAGGCTCATCCAAACATCATATAACTATACGCAGCGGAAAGAACTTTAAAACAACCCTGAGTAATTTAAAACTTTAGGAAACATTGCCCTCTGAGTTGAAAAATCCAATAGAATCAGAGTTATAAAAAGTTTTGGCCAATTGATTCCGATCAAAAGAAAACAGTTTTGAAAACAAAGGTCCAGTCGACTGATCGAGGGCCCGGTCGACTGGTGATCTCAAACATATAGGTTTCAAAATATAACAGCCCATCCAGTCGACTGAGTCGGGGACCCAGTCGACTGGTGCCTAAAATTATCAGTCGACTAAAAATGTCCAATCGACGGTACCCTAATCCAGCAGAATGTCATGGCCTGGGGCTCCATCCAGTCGACTGTTTTCTCAACCCAGTCGACTGAATCTCAGACGAAACAAAGTAGTAACCAGTTCAACACAAAGATCTAGTCGACTGGATCAAAAACCAGTCGACTGATTTCTATCAGCAAACCCAAAACTGCAGCTTTCCCACTCAAGGTTCTCCTAACTCCAAACCAACATTTAACCCCTCTATTCCATCATTCAAAAACATAATTACAAGAGCGTTTACTAGGGATTACAAGTACTAAATCTAAGTTTGGATTATATTACAACGTACTACGAATTCAAGGTTATTATTACAAGTTCGGAGTAGAACAAAAAATATAAACAATTGATTCCCCGGCATTCCACGGCCTCACTCCTCATGCTTCTTCTTGTCCTTCTTTTTACCTGCAATAGAGTACATCTCCACTGCTCAGCTATATGCTGAGCGTACAAGTTCTAACATATGCAATATATGATAAACATGCTTTAATCTCATAAATCATATCAATAGTCTCTAGGGAGAAAAATACGCATTCATCCGGTAGCGGCAAGTCCAAGCCTTAAACCGCGATGTCAATGGCAAGTCCAAGTCTACAACCATTACATCCCCACAAGTGCCATGGCAAGTCCAAGCCTACAACCATGCACAGTAGCCGTCGCTACTAAAATTCTCAAACATCGAGAAGCTTACTCCGGCATGAATTTGTATAAGACTCCCTTTTGACCCACATAGACAACTCAACATGCTCGCATAAATTTAGACATGCTTTTCACAATTTAGCGCGTGCATAATTAACGGGCCTACAATTTACACATGGATTTTGCCCGGATCTCAATTTTGTCGTTGAAATATAAAACATGTATTTCTCTATATTTCACAAGTTAGGACTTCATACCTCGTGCGATTTCCCCCAAACTTTGAAGGATCGACTAGGAGGCTAATTAATCGTCGGATTTTGAATTTGAGAAAATTCCTACAAGTTTATACCTGTTTTTCCCAAAAGTCTAGAATTAAGATTTTTACGAAAATTGACCAAACACGGCCTAAGTAGTATCAAAACGTAGATCTTACCTCCACGAGTTCAAATATTGAATCTGGAGAAAATCTGACGGACGAAAGGTCGTCGATTGACGTCGCAAAGCCTTTGGCCACCAATCTCTCCTCTCTCCTCTCTCTAGATATTTTTGGAATGTTTTGGATGAGAATGAATCTCATCCACTACTATATATAGGCAAACTTTTCGGGAATTGCATTTTCCTCCCCACGAGTTTCTCAAACTTCTAATTAACCCATGAAACGTCGCACACGTCCATTTTATAACTTTACGAGTGAAAACTATAAATTTCAAAAGTTTTCGACTAGGTTTCGTTTGGGTCCAAAATAACATCCGAAAATTATATTCTGTGGAATCTCTACAAAACCTACCTTTTTAATTAACGTATCACTCACGTTCTCACCACAGTTCTCAAAATGATATACTAAAGTATCCAAAATACCAGAATTATACTACACAGGTATAATTACTATTCACAGGAATACCAGATAAAGTCAAATAACATTTAAATCATATAAATGCCATTTACTCATGCCCATGCAATATGAACTGCCATGTTCCCGTGTCCTCACTGACACCTTACCGTTGACTCACCGTCAACCTCAACTCAAATTATTAATAGCATTAATAATTTTAAAATCTCAAATTATGCATTTTCAAAATCATAAATTTCTGGAACGGGTATGACAGAGGAGTTGTGCATGATTTGACCGGGACATGGACTACCTACTGATTTGAACCACTCGGTAATAGGATAGAGCCAATTTTGGGTGTATTAGCTGCCCCCCATTCCCAAGGTTGGCTGGATGCCATATCGGGGCAAGTTTGGAAATCTATTTGATGCCACTTGCCACTGTCGCAGTGGTCGGGGAAGCTGCCTTGGAGCTTCTGAGTCTTGTGAGTGCTCGAGAATTGGCCAAGAGTTGAGGCTCGACCTAATTCGGAGTCTTTTGCTTGAGTTAGCTCCCAGGATGGTTATCTTCTACCCGTAAACCTTCGTCAAGGTTGTGGGCAAAAGGGATTTAACCATGTTGGAAAAACCGACCTAAAGCGTATTGCTTTAGGGTCTTTTTATGTTAACTCCCTAGAATGGTTACCTTCCGCTGGGTCAGCCTTCGTCAAGACTGTTGGGAGAAGAGTTTGACAATGTTGGTGGAGCCGACCTGTCACGCCCCAATGTAGTATAATACATGAAAGCATTTAATTTCCTTTATGGACTCGTAGGTCGTGACAAGTGAGTATGACCAATTGTCCCTGCAACAAATAACTTAAACAGCATTTCTAAAGAAATGTTACTATTAAAACATAAGCTCCAAAATAAAAACTTACTAAACTGTTACATCAGTTACAAACTTAGGCACAAACCGCCTTATTCAAATCTATGATAAAGTCTATTACAACTCCAAAATAAAAGACATAAGAAATATAAAGCAGCTTCCTGGAAAGTCCCCTGCCTCTAACTAGCATAGTCGGAATACCCTGGCTGCTCCTGACCCTGAAAATCTGGACATAGAGTCCAGGATGCATCAACGCCGTCAGCTTATGAAAGCTGGTGAGAAAAATAAACAAGTGCTCACAATGTATATATAAGCATGTATAACTACAGTGTAATATAAACTGATAGAACAATAGATTCAAGGTTCCAACTTCAACATAAGTCACGGGGGATAATAATGAGCAATAAATATGCGACCCTGCATGAACAATATAACATCTCATCTTTCTGAGTCTTTTCCCTCAACAAACTCGACTCAACCAAACCATTACCTCAGATACCAGGAATAATATCCGCTCAGTACCTAGGTTGCACAACACATCATCGCCTTGGATACTAGGAATAATATCTGATCGATATCTAAACCGCACACCATACCATCGTTTCGGATACCAGGAATAATATCCGATCGATATCTGAAACGCGCGCCTTAGATACCAAGAATAATATCCGATCGATATCTAAGTCGTACACAACACTGTCGCCTCCAATACCAGGAATAATATCCGATCGATATTGAGGTCGCACACCACGCTATCGCCTCAGATACCAGGAATAATATCCGATCGATATCTGGGTCGATCACGACCAACCATCGCTTAGGATACCAGGAATAATATCCGATCGATATTCGAAACGCGCGCCTTAGATACCACGAATAATATCCGATCGATATCTAAGTCGTACACAACACTGTCTCCTCCAATACTAGGAATAATATCCGCTAGATATTGAGGTCGACCACCAGACCGCCACTCTCTACTCTTTTCCACGCTTTCTCACACACCATGTATGTCGACTCCACCTCGACCCTATCATGCATGTCAATGTCCATGAAATTGTAACACCAAAACAAACGTACGAGAAATTAAGTCTTTTTTTATCCTTCTTTATTAACAAGGTACAATGTACTTAGAATCATTGAGTTAGCACTCACGATCTAAACTATCAAGTCGTATATGAAACAAGAGGTAAATTCATCAAAAACTACATTAGTACGCTTTTACAGCTACTAGTACACAAGTAGGTTCACTTTGAAGCAATGCCCTTAAAAATGAGTTATAATTTTTATAGATGAATTACATATCAAATGAAAGGTCTTTGAGTCTAGTTTTCAATGCTTCAAACGGTGCGCATTTTCGAGTTTTCTAGTGGAAGTTATGATCGTTTTACTAAAAGTCGTCAGTGCTGAAAAATGCCAATCGATTGGTAAAAGTGCCAATCGATCGGTGAAAATGCCAATCGATTGGAACACATGCCAATCGATTGGTAATCATACCAATCGATTGGTATCAGCAGTTTCTCCCTTGTTACAAGTTTGAATCTTGTTTTTGACCCATTTCTCAATTCTGCTTCAACCAAGACATATAATATATGGATTTCTTCGTTTTTCCACAAGGATTATGAATACGTCATCGGTTTAAACTAATTTCAATCGTAGCTCTCGGATTTCACGTAAAATCGAGAGGTAACAAAACTTTAAATCAACGATACGTCGCGATACAGATGAATTAAGCCGTAGTATTCGAACCGCAGCTTATTGGGACTAAGATCTTTCATTCCCAATTCACGGAATTGATTTTGGTTAACTTTTGTAAAATTCCAATTTTTAAGCTTCAATGGTGATTATACATATATATGTATATACACATCTATATACACTGAAATATACATATATAAACGTTGAGAGTGAGTTTATAATACTCACAGAAGCTTTTGAACTGAAATTTAGCGCGCTGAGAATTCTGCAGAAAATTTCGTCAAAAATTTCGTCGTTAGAGTTTTCTACTCCACCGTTTCTTTGAACTATATATGTGTATCTATGTATGTATAACTATGTGTATGTATTGTGTAAATATAAAATCTGTGTGTGTTGTGTTTAGAGAGAACAAGAGAGGTTGAGAGAATTTTGAGGGAGACAGTGAGTTAGAGATGAGAGATTGTGAGAGAGACACAAACATATATACTGATATATGTTTGGGCTCCAAGCTAAACATGGGGATCATCCTGTGTGGTGGGCTCACGTGCTCCCACACCCCAGACGCAGTATAAGGCGCAATTTGAAATCAAAACTAGTATTTTACGGTTGATATAAAAATACAGAAAATTATATTAACGTAGAAAATGAATTCCGGTTTATACAAAAATATAGATATTGTTTTCAAAACCATAGAAAGTATTTTCTATATTTATGGAAATTATGGTTTGACCCCAGATAAATATTATAAATAGTAATCAAAATCAAATATTCATTGAAATGAAATGTAATAATTATTTATTAATGAAAAAGAAATTACAGGGTGTTACACGACCAAAATCACGTTGCTTTAGGGTCTTTTTGCTCCTCTATCGTCGGTCAACCTAAGAGATTTTAGTCACCTCTATCGTCAGTTTGGACCTAAGTGGAGTTATTTCCTCTGAGTACTATAGGTGCCCGGGTTGTCTAAGAGTTGGATTTAGTTACCGCAAGGCCTGTAAGTATCCGGTGTGATTGCCTGTTTAGTCCATCGTGCCTTTCTGCCCCCCAAGCTTTCGCTAAGACGAGGGTCTTTTGGAGGCTAGGATTATAGGTAACTGACCTGGAACATGGTGGTTGCAGGGTCTTTTGAAGCTTGCCATCATCAGCCACCTAGGGGGAATTGCCCCCATCGTAGGTTGGACCTAAGCGAAGCCGATGCCTCGGGCGTGATCCTGAGGTCTTTTGTCTCGGGTGCGATCCCGAGGTCTTTAGTGCTTGGGTTCAGAGCCCGAGGTCTTTTTAGTGCCTGCGTTCGGAGCTCGAGGTCTTTTGTGCCTGGGTTCGGAGCCCGAGGTCTTTTTAAGAGCTCTCTGACAGTCTGCGGAGCCTCATCCGATGATCGGGCAAGTACCACTGTAGTTGGATTGGTCGAGACTGTTAGAGACAGGAGGTTGGGTCGGAATCACCGGGCTCCCGATTACTCTGAGCTGGATTCAAGGTTGGGATCACTGGATCCTGACTGCTACAAACTAGAGGTCGGGTCGGGGCTGCCAGACTCAGAGCGCTATGAACTAGAGGTCGGGTCGGGACTGCCAAACCCTACCTGCTGTGAGCTGGAAGAACTGTCAGAACTCCCAGGCTGATCTCGCTTTCGCTTACTTTTGGAAGACTCATTGATTACGCGCCCGGGTTCTTTGGTCTTTAAAAATTCTTCAGTGCCAATGTATTCTCCAACCCTCTCTGTGAGTTCAACTAAGATTTCTAGTTGGTTTCTGTTAAACGACGCGGCGCACTTGGTGTGTTGAACTCCCGAGCAGAATGTTATAATAGCGACAATTTCATCAAGATCATAGATTCTGAGCTTCTCTTAATTAAATCGGTCGGTGAATTCCTTGAGGGTCTCATTATCCCTTTATCTGACTGTCAGTAGCTGCATGTCAAGCTTTTGCTGTTTGTCCATACCAATGAACTGGTTGATGAACTGCTTGCTGAGTTGCTTGAAACTGCGAACCGATCGGGGCTCCAAGGAGTAGAACCATTGCACGGTCGGGCCTTTCAAAGTGCTGGGGAAGGCTAGGCAATGTAGTTCATCGGAGTTGGTGGCTAGGGCCATCTGAGCCTTGTAGGTCTGGAAGTGGTCGACCGGGCTTCCCGAGCCGTTATAGGGATCTAGGCGAGGCTGCTTAAATTTGCGCGGGATGGAAAACCTCGTGATTTGGCTAGAGAATGGTGACTCTGTCTCGGTATTGGCGTGATTCTGAGTAGGGTTCTGGCCAACCTTTTGGCCACTCCATCAATCTTTTTCTGCAAGTTCTTGATATGTGCCACCACACCTTCTCGACCGGTATCCGGGCCGCAGGTCGGGTTGATGGAGGAGGCTTCATTCTTATGGCGGTGTGCTGTCCCCTGGGCTCAGGCTTGGCTATGACTCCGTTTCATCATGTGCCTAGGGACAACTCGGCTCTTGACCGAGTGACCCTGGACTGATTCCCGGGCCATATGCTCCTGCCTTTCCTCTCGGGCAGTACGCCTACTATTGATGTCTCTGGCATCCTCAACGTGGGACGGGTTGGCTCGGGCACATTGTCTGGTCAAGATCGGTTCCCGACCGTGCGCAACGTTCCCGGGTCGTTTCCCAGCCACTGGAGGACTGCTTTGCTGAGCCAGCAGGGCTTTGATCTATTGCTGGATTTGACATTGGCCCTCCAAGAGTTGTGTGAGGGTCGCGGTGATCTGCTCAGATGTCATAACTGCCGCAGCCGGTGCCGGGGCCGGCGGAACATCCCGGTTGGCCTGCTGTGCAGTCTTCTCACTCTTCTTCGGAGGTATGGCTATCATCTAAGAGATTTGTTGATGAAGATCTTGTCGTTCCCACAGACGGCGCCAAGCTGATAATGCCAAAATTTGGTTAAAGCAATTTAAGGGGAGAGAGAGTGAGAGACTGGTTTTTTGTATGTGGTTCTGCCCTGTTAATGAAGGTACCTACGTCCACGTGTGTGTCTGAGCACGTTCACTATACTGTAAAAAGTTGGGGACCTGTGGTGAACAAACAACAGTTTGGAGCTACCGTAGGTCGGCCGGGCGTGTTGGTGACCGCTATAGAGGTGCTGTAGAGACTGAAAAGTTGAACCCTTTCTATGGGGTGAGTGGTCTCTTTTATAGATGCAAGAGACCTACTCGTACATGGATAAGGAAATATAATCCAATTAGGATGTGATTGACACCAATCAAGTAGGTTTCCTAATTGTATTAGGATTGATTGGCATTAATTGTGGGGGTTTCCTAATTGAATTAGGAAACAATTTGCCCTTTCCATTAGTCTTCTAGTTTGAATAGGAAACTACCTAGAATATTCTGGGGCGTGCCTTGCGGGCTTGGCTTGACTGTGCCCGTATGGACCGTGCCAGTGTGGTCTTCCCGACCTGTTGGTCTGGTCGTGAATGAACCGCTCGAGATGGTGAGTCTCGAGTAGACTAGACCGCTCGAGCTAATGCTTGTCCGAGGAGTTGTGAATGATTTGACCGGGACATGGACTGCCTGCTGATTTGAACTGCTCGATAATAGGATAGAGCCAATTTTGGGTGTATGAAAATATAAGGTTGATAGTGTGGATATCGCATTTTTCTTTCTTTTACACACAGCTTTTCAAAATCAATTTCAAAAATAAATGAGTCGCCACTTAATTTTTAAAAGGAAAAATTAAGAAGCCATTTTAAAAGCAAAATGATCTTTTAGAAACCAGAGATTAACTAGGTCCGGGGATTATGGAATGAGAGAGGAAGGAGCCCGTCGGACTAAAACACCCTATCTCATCCTATCTTGCGATAGGCCTCTACTCAATATCCTTCTAATCGAATTGTTAATTTATATGTGCCCTCAACTAATATATATATATATATATATATATAGATATACGTTACAAAAAGCATGTCCAAAGGGGTGTAAAATTGCAATTGATAAAATATCATTCAAAAATCACATATTTCAAGTAGCAAGCAACATGATATGCACTAGGGAACAAGAGAACTTACCTGGAATCCAGCAGCGATATTAAACGTGCAATGCATACAAACAAAAAGAAAATCCTAAAAAAAAGTCTCTAATCACATATACATATAAGGCAAGATCCTAATTCTAATGTGTCGCGCATAAGGTTGAAAAATCAATAAAATCAAGAAATTAAAATAAATTAAAGGGGGGTCCTAGAGATCATACCTTAATAACGCTACAAAATAAAATGTTAGTCCATATGATATACAAGATGTGAAATTAGAAATAACAATCCTAAATTTCTAGCTTAAACCTATCAAGCATGAAATCCAACTTTATTCAATAGCTAGTTCTAATCATGAGCATTAAATGTACATGAACGAATGAACGTGAGCAAGAATAAGACATGGATTTATTCACTAATTTGGGTCACTTAGCCTCTGGATTTAAGCTAAATTACCATTATTCAAAGTATGATTTGGGTCTCAAGACATTAGGGGCCATTTGAGTTTAAATAAACAAGATTAGACAAAAACAGTAGCAGTTTTTTATGAATTACAGAGAGCAGATCATAACTTTAAAAAATGGAAAAGCGTGGTTCCCGTGGTTTGATTTTGATGGATTTTGGACACAGGATGCCTCTGTGTGTCTAGTTTTTAACCCAAAAAAGAAATCAAGGTTTCAACGGTTGGATCTCCAGGAATTGGACAAAAACCAGACATCACTCAGCATTTTACAACCTTCTATCCAAAGTTCTTGCACGATTTTCTAAAAATAGCAAAAAAGTCAGAAATGCTTTGTTCTTTTTAGGGTGACTTCCTAACACATTAATCTACTTAGAAAAAAATATTTTGGGTCACAAAAACTTTATTAATGCATCAATTTACTTATTTCAAAAGAGTGTTACTATGCTGAAACTCTGGACAGATTGTAATGTCCTTACAAAACTCACAACCAAACCACTTTAGACATGAAACCACCTTAAAACAAAAAATACAGTGGTAGAATATTGTGTTGTTGACACTTTCTCGTTGGTTTCATTTGATTTCGACGGTTAGATCTCGAACTAAAAATCTTTGATCAAAAAAAGTTTGTGAACTCACTGTTTTCATTTGTCAAGTTCAACTCTTATTTGCTAATTCTAACTATTAAATCATGAAGTTGGACTTAAACTAAGCCATCTTCTCCTACCATTTGATGGTCATTGGAGACTAAAAGACCTTTATATTTATAGATTCCAAGTGAAGTATGAATGGACTTCATGAAATCTCAAGATAAAGAATCCAAACCATGGGGATGGGCTTAGACTCAAAACCACTTTCTCCTACCATTTGATGGTCATTGGAGATGAAGACATGACTATACTCATGAGTTTCAAAGGAATATAGAAAGGATTCCATGAAACATCAAGTTTAGAGGACTCAAGTCATGAGTGTGAACTTGGATCCATCTATTTGCTTATGAAGTGATGATCAAGTTTTGACTCCCATGTAAAGCATAAGCTTACATGGGATTCAAAGGATCATACTCAAGAGATGTCAAGAGAGATATTGAAGATCTCCAAGAATCCTAAAAAAAAACATAAACAAAGAGAAATAGAAGAAAGATCAAGGAATTAGAAACAAGAACTTCCAAGTTTACTTAACAAACTCTAAAACTTAATCAAGAAAAACTAAAAATGACTTGAAGATTAGAAGCTCAAAAGAAAGAAAACACAACTAAGATTAGAGGGTCACCTCCAAGCTATCCTCAAAGTTCTTTTCCTTTGAAGATATTCTAAGCTCTTCTCCCTAGTTATCTAAACTCTCTCTTTTTGAATTGTGTTGTATATTGTATGTTGTATCACTCTCTTCTTCTCTCTTTTGACAATGAAGATCCTCCCTCTTTTTATAGACAAAAATTACCAAGTATTTTCAGTGAATTCGAAGTAAAAGACAGGTGTAATTATCCCATTTGGTGGTACAATACGTACTTCCTGAAATTAGACAGACTGCTGCCCAGGGCGGCATTCAAAAGTTATTCGCGGCAGTCCGTGACTACGGCCGCGGCACTCCGCGACTGCCGTCGCGGCATTCTGTGACTGTCGCGCGGCTCTCAGTGAGTGCCGCGCCAAATTATTGATTGCCGTATTTTTGTCAACCTTACTTTATCAGATTTTTGTTTTTATCCGCATACACATACGTATTGTACCACAAAATACGGACTTTAAAAGCAAACGGCAGTCAGAAAATGTCGGTGGCACTCAGTAAATGCCGGGCCGGCACTCACTGAATGCCGTTCGGCACTCAGTGATTGCCGCTCGGCATTCCCTGAATGCCGCGGAATTCTGTTGTGTGCCGTTTTCTGCAGAACTTCCCTTTTTAGGTCTTTTCTTTCTTCCTTTTTTCTTAAAGAAACTTATTTTTGAAGATCTTTTCCGAAAATGGTGTTTTACACCTGAATTCTCCTAAATACCTGGTATTTTCTTCTTTCTGTAAAATTTTATCGCGTTTGGAGAACTTTCTGAAGAGCTTGGAATACTTCGAATCTTTTCGGTCCTTATCATCATCGGACGTGGAGGTGACGCTCTCCTAAATTCGACGGTCGGTCAAAATTGGGGTGTCTACAGATGGGTCAATTCAAAGGAACAAGGCAAGACTCGTTGCAAAAGGCTACTCACAGCAACTCAGGATAGATTACCATGAATCTTTTGCTTCGATAGCTTGTCTTGACATTGTTAGAGCACTAATTGCTTTGGCATCCCATGAAAATTGGTCTGTATACCAACTTGATGTCAAATCAGCATTTTTGAATGGAGAATTGGAAGAAGGAGTGTATGTGGATCAGCTACAAGGAATTGTAATCAAGGGTGAAGAAATAAAAGTCTACAAGTTGAAAAATGCCTTGTATGGTCTGTAACACCCCAAAATCCACGACACGTGGATGGGTCAAAGAAGTCAAAGAACGAGATTAAGAAGAAGAAGAGATCCTACGTGGACCAATCCAAACAGTGCGGAAGCTACGAGAGAATCCTACGTGGATTCCAAAGGAAAGTCAAAAAGTCAAGAATTGACCCATGAGGACCAAATGAGTCAAATAGGATCAATCAACATTACTCTGTTATCAAAGAAGTTTTAAAAGAATGGAAGCAAGAAGTATCAAGAGTGGAAGAAAAGAGGAAGAGGTTTAATTGAAAGTTTTAATGAAATCAAGGTTTGAGAATTTACAACCAAACAGTCCCTTAGAAATCAAAAGTGATATTGTTCCCATAGTAGACTATCCACAGTCTAAGTATAAACCAAATTAGATTTCGAAAATTTAGAAGTTTTAGAAATTTTCTAAATATAGAACCTGTGTAGCCATACGATAAACTTACCAAAATGACTCAACGGAACAACGGAACATTCAAACCAATATGAACACGATATAAAAAGGATCTAAGTTAAAAGTCTAACAAGTATCCGAATCAAAGTGAATAAATATTTAATGTTAACATGCGCCCATAGGCGACTCAAAGTCCCAATTACAAATCCGATTACATTAAGTCAAAAATTCTAACATTTTCTAAGTAAAGGGCTAAACATGTGCCCGAATCAAGTATTAAGGAATTTAAACCACAAGATTCAAATTTATTACATTATCTTTTTAGACAAAACTAGAAGTTTGAAACATTTTCAAAACTACTATTCTTCTTGAATGAAATCCTCAAAGTGCGACGTCACGCGTCGAGTAATTCTTGGGTCTTGTTCCAACTCGATAATCCCTGAAAAATGGTTTGTCATTTTTATGAGAACGACGGCTCGTAGAAAATATTGTAGAGATTCAATATGGATCCCATAACTAATATGCAACAAGTGGTGCCATGAATGCCGCCTAGGCAATGCAACTAATGAGCCCTCAGGCCATGCACACATGATCACTCGCCTCATTACCGGACTGTGAGCCACCTCCCACTGGGAATGTAGCATACCAACTTTTCGATAGCTAGTCGAATATAAGTTGGAGTTTGGCATGTTCTTAGGTACGTCCACCCTGTCTCACCACACAACCCACATCTGGATTTTCTTATCCACTTTTACCCCCTTTATTGGGGTCGAATTTACTTTTATCTCCTCTTAGGGATTTCTCAAATGTCACCCATGCTAATGCTATGAGGTGTGCCCACTTGGCAACAATGCATATGAATTCTATGATTTCAATGCAAATGTTTATCATATTAAACGGTAATTAACATGCTTGACGTATTTAGGCAAGTCCAATTACTTCAATCTAATTCATGCTAACATATGATTTCAAGTTCATAGAATATCAACAAGGAACATATGAAATCAACTTCTAGGCATAAGGGCTACTTAATCAAGTAAGCAAATAATTCATTTAGGCAACTAAACAATTAATCAACAATTAAGGAGTAGATAATATTACTTAAGCAAATTTAATTTCAACTCAACAACTAACATTTCAATCAACATAGTAAGATTAGTGAAAGGGATAGTTCAAGGTCACAAGCTATGTTTTAATCCTTAACAACCCTTACACAAATCACACATTAGAGATAAAATACATAGTGAATCAAGACAATATAATCTACCTTGCCCTTGAGAATGGAAATGTGCAAATGAAATAGAGAATCCAAGTGAGAAAATAAGAGAACCCAAGTGTGGATCTTCAAGAATAAGAAAGTAGGAAATCCCCCTTCTTCCTCTAGTCCATAATGTGAGCTAGAGATCCCCAAGATGTAAAATAGAAGTAACCATAGGAAGCCCTAGATGAGGTGATGATATTTGCCTCTAATAGCTTGGCTCCAACAATGGTATATGGAGGCTCAAAATTTGGGTTGAAGGTTGAAGTAGTTTGGAGGGTTTACTTCCAAACCATAGAGAGAGATAGAGATAGGAATAAGAGAAAAAAATGAGAAGAAAATGAGGGGGAGAGAGAGAGCCAAATATATAAGGGAGTGAGAAGGAGATGGGGAAGTTTCCTAGGAAGCTTCCTAGGGAACTTTAGTGGTTGGGGTGGTTGAGAGTTGTTGAGAATGGTTGGGGGTGGTTTGGGAGTTGACTTGTGAGTCTCATCTTGTCCCCTCACCCATACACACAAATGATGTAATATATATACACACACATGTGTTAAAACAAATACCAAAGTGGTACCACAAGACTAAATGTTAGGCATTTAAAATGTATATGTTCAAATTGGGTCCACACATTGACCACCAAAATTACCACAATACCCTTAATTAAAATTTCAAAACATTACATGGTCTTAAGCAAGCCCCCCGAGCATGGTATAGTCAAATTGATGGCTATTTCCTTGAAAAAGGATTCAAGAAAACAAGAGTGGGCCTACTCTGTACGTGAAGAAGCAAGGGAAATCCGATACTCTTTTAGTTGCACTTTATGTTGATGATCTTGTATTCACAGGAAACAATGAGAATATGATCAAAGAATTTAAAAATGAAATGATGAGAAGGTATGAAATGAGTGATATGGGGTTGCTTCTTGGTATTAAGATATATCAAGAGAAAGTTGGTATGTTTATTTCGCAAAAGAATTGCTGAAAATATTTTGAAGAAATTCAAAATGGAAAATTGTAAATCAATGGCTATACCTCTTGTAGTCAATGAAAAATTGTTGAAAGAAGATGGTGAAGAAAAGGTTGATGCAACCTTGTATAGAAGTTTGGTTGGAAACTTGCTTTATCCCACAGCCACAAGGCCAAATATCATGTTTGCTGCCAGATTACTTTCAAGATTCATTAACTCTCTTAGTCAAATACATTTTGGAGCAGCAAAAAGAGTACTCAAGTATATTCGTGGCACCACCAACTTTGGTATTATGTATGATAAATGTTGTGAACCAAAGTTAAGATGTTATTGTGATAGTGATTGGGGTGGTTGCATTGATGATATGAAAAGTACTTCTAGCTATACATTTACTCATGGTTCGAGTGTATTTTCATGGGTTTCAAAGAAACAATAATCAGTGGCTCAATCCTCAACTGAATCAGAGTATATGTCTGCATCTCTTGCAACATCTCAAGCTATTTGGTTAAGAAGAATTATGGAGGATTTTGGAGAGAAGCAAGAAGGAACCGAATTGTTTTGTGACAACAAATCAGTCATTGCCATGGCCAAAAATCCTGTTCATCACAATCGATCAAGACATATTGCAATCAAGCATCATTTCATTAGAGATGCAATTGTTGAGAATGAAATCCAGTTGAAATTTTGCAAGTTTGAAGAACACATTGTTTACATTTTTACAAAGGCACTTTCAAGAGACAAGTTTCAGCAATTCTGAGAACTCTTAGAAGTTCAAACACAGCACATTAAAGGGGAGTATGTTGATAGTTAATGTGTTGGACAATTCATGCTCACTTTAATGAAGTCAAGTAGCATTTGTATTTTTTATATTTAAGTTGTGTCTTTATGTTTTCCATGCTTGACTGCATTTATATGTTTGTATTTTCTATGTTTTTTTGAGTAACAAGAAGTCTTTTGAGTTCTCTAGATGGTCCTTGTATATGGAGAATATATATAGAGAGAGATGCTGAATCTTGTATTTGATGAATCAATGAATGAAAACAGTGAGCTATCAAGAATATAGCTTCAGCTCTCTTTCATCCCCATATTCTCTGCCTCTCAATTATTTATTTATTTATTATTCTTTCTCTCTCAAATCAAGAGGGTTTTAAATCTAACCCAACAACTATAAACATTTTAAATTCTCTATTTTGGGTCATGAGCTTCTTATATCCAAATTAAAGTCTTATAGCTAGATTTGACTTGAATCGCAGACAATTTTCTTCCTTATATACGATTTTACTTGTTAAGCTTAGTAAGGTTATATAGTGGAAAGGCCTTCTCACGCCTTTGGGGGTGGGGTGGGGTGGGGTGGGGTGGGGTGGTGTAGACGCTGGATGAAAATCGATATTAGTGCGGGCATGCGTACACGAATGCTGTCTGATTTGATCCAGTGGTCACATTTTCTGCACATGTTTTATATAAAACTGTTTAATGTGATTTATTTTTAATACTAGTGTTTAATTCACTGTTTTAAAGTGGCAGTTTTTGGACTATTTTAAAGAAGTAATATGGTCATTATAAAAACTGTTTTGGGACTTTATACTTGATTGTTTTATTCTTCAGGTTTTAACTTTCGTCTAGAAAAAACTTTGTTTGCTCATTCCTTGAAGATGAGATTGTTATGTTCTTTCTTACACCAGAGATATAATATATATATATATATACCTTCTTCAAAGTTTTCTTCTTTCCAAAAACTTTCCCTCAAATATTCTTTTTCATTTTGGAGTAATTCTGGGCACTCATATGTTCTTCCTGTTAGAATTAGTTTTATTAGCTTTAGGGTAGTTTAGTATTTTCTTTGTATTAGGGTAATACTGTATACCTAGATATTCTATTATTATTGCCTCTTCTTTTTCATTGTATTCATTCATTCAGTTTTAGTGTTATGAAAAACTCTAGCTCTCTTTTCTCTTTCCCTTTGTTGTTTTCTTGATTATTTAATATATTCACACTTCCAACGAGTGCACGTTCGAAGAAACTGATTGCTGAATCATGAATAGCATAGCGCTGTGACCTTGTGCATCTAATAAAGTAGTTTCTTTTGTTCAAAGTTTCCTTTACTATTTTTACATTTTTACTTGGGTTTAGTTTGTTCTTAGTTAGTTTTAGTCCTTACCTTACTGTTTGTCAATTTTACACGATAAAAGTCATTTTAATTAAGGCATTCGAACGGTCACAATTGGTCTGGTGAAGCACATTTGGCTTACACAATCACACAACTACATTGACAACTTGCTAGTCAAACATCACCTAAGCAACCTCTTAAATAAAATTGAGACTTAGCCTAAAAAGGATCCTATTTTAAACATACACAAACATGTCCTTAATTTGCTAGTTTAAGTTCGGATTTGCCTGCTTCTACGATGCAATCACAAATGTTCAATTTGTCTTCTTTTCAATTGCAATTTTCTTACTCGCAGGAACTACTTTGGTTAACAATTTTCATAATGCATTGCATTATGGAGTTTCATAATCACTAAAGGGCTCAAGCCCATAAAATTTGTTAGCCAACCTGGATCTAACTTGCTTCTTGACCAAAGTTACTACAAAGTATCACTTCCCACCAAACCAATAGCATTAATTGGTTAGCCGAAACAATTTTCATTATTTTGGCCCAAAAAAAAAAAACCCATTTTGGATTTTGAAGTTTCGCAATTACTTGGGCTGTTTGGGATGATGAAAATAACTTTAAGTTCAGACTAAATCTCACTTTTTATTAATTCTTATTATAAAATTTAGTGTAACATTGGTTTGATAAAGGATAACATTTAAAGTCATTTTTAGGCAAGATACGGATTCCTATAAAAACTAAAAAGTTACACAAACACATAAACTGGTTGTTGTCTCAAGATTCTCAACCACAAAACTACTGGAGTACTTGTCTACCCAAAGAGTCTCTTAGTAAAACTGTTGGCAAACTAGGCCTAACTTTCTTAATGAGCAAAGTAAACACTTTTAAAGAATCACCTTCCAACAAACCAATTCTTTTCTTGCTTCAATGGAAGATTACTATCTACCAGAGGGCTGTCTTTTCCTTGGATTCGACTCTTCTACTCAGTAAGTCTCTGTTCTATCTTAACTTCATTTTTCACCCCTGATTATCAAACTTCACTTCACTTACCCACCTCTCAAATCTATATTTCTTGTGCCCTTTCTTAGACAAATTTGTATATAATCAAATTCAAGCTTCGGAATTTTCATCCAATGTATTGTAATTTATCACTGGTCACTTGATTCACTTAAAATTGGGTGTTCTTGATTTTTGAATTCTGGGTTCTTTTAAGTTGATTTTTATGATAATCAAATCAGGGTTTTGGAATTCCTTGTAATGATACAATAAGGTTATTAATAGATCACTTGTGGCGTTTGCTCAATTGGGTTCTTCAGATAATCATAGTTTTTGAGAATTTTAGTACTCATCAAACTTAGAGAACTTTGACTGAACTTTACAACACTTTGATCATTTAGGTCATTGAAGGCAACCAATATATCACTTTTAGTGTTATTTCAATAGGGTTCTTCAGATAATCATAGTTATTTGAGAATTTAAGTACCAAACTTAAGACATTTGACTGAACTTTACAACACTTTGGTCATTTAGGTCATTGAAGGCAACTGTGTTGGATAACACTTTGAGCATTATCACTTCAGAGATTGTTGATTTCGATTCTGAATTGCCTCACTACAAAACCAAAAATGGTGTTTATAGAGACCCATCAATAGATGGCCAAATCGTTTCACCCACTTTGATGTGGGTTGAAGCATTGGATCTCATACTTCAGAAACTCTCACAATCAAATTTGGATTTTCGGGAAATAGTTTCTATTTCCGGTAGTGCTCAGCAACATGGAAGTGTGTATTGGAAAAAGGGCTGTTTGGAAAAATTATCATCTTTGGACCCAAACAAACCCTTGGTGGATCAACTCGGTAATGCCTTTTCTGTGAAAGAATCGCCAATATGGATGGACAGTACCACAACCAAACAGTGCAGAGAGATAGAGAAAGCCGTTGGAGGTGCATTGGAGTTATCTAGGCTTACCGGGTCTCGGGCACACGAGAGATATGCGGGGCCTCAAATACGGAGGATATTTGAGAAACAGCCGCAAGTTTACTATGATACTGAGAGAATCTCACTAGTTAGTTCATTCATGGCTTCTCTACTTATTGGGGGTTATGCTTGTATTGATGAAACTGATGGCGCTGGGATGAATTTGATGGATATTAAGCTAAGAGCTTGGTCGAAAATTGCTATGGAGGTTTGTTTGTTGTGTTTTGAGATTTTACTTTGTGTTTTCTTTGATTTGCGGGATTGTTTAGTGAAGGAATATAAAAGGGAAGGAAAAGAAAAACCCCTAGGCTTTTGGTTAGTTCATGGATTTAGTGAGGGAGTGAAGGGAAATGTAAAGAAACACAGAGAAAATCACTCTTTTTTTTTATTGGTTGATAAGGAAAACAATGAAAAAAATAGGAAGGAAACTAAAGTACGGTGAAAATAAATTGATTTTTTAGTTTTAATTTTGTAAGTATTTCCTCTCTTCTTTACTTGTCGAGTTCTTATTCATGTTTTGAAAATTTATAATTTCTAAAGTTTTTTTTTTGGTATCGGGGGTGTTCGGGCCAGCTTATACGGGAAGCATTAAGGAGAAAACTAAAAAAAAAAAATTGTTTCCTTCTCATTTTTCTTTCCTTTTCATTCGCTAAACCTGCGAACCAAATGGAGCCCTAGTGTTTTTTCATATACTTCTTTTTTAGCTGAATATGTTTCCTTTTTGTAACCAAACAAGGAAAAGTGTTTTCCTATGTACTTTCTGTTCTTTTCCTTCCCTAAATCCATGAACCAAACGAAGCCTGAGTAGTTTTCTAATGAATACTGTATTATTTACTGATTCTTAATTTGAGTTTATTATAATTTGGAACAGTTCATAGTTCTGTAATCGATCCTGCTTCTGTGTTTCTCATAGGCCACAGCACCAGATTTGGAGGAAAAATTTGGAAAATTAGCTCCTGCACATTCTGTTGCTGGCTATATTGCTCCCTATTTCGTGGAAAGGTTAGTGCTAAATGCTGCGTTTGGTACGGAAATGATTTTTTGTATTCGTGTTATGTTTATCAATGTTTTTATACTTTAGGTGAGAATCATTGGATTCTTTCACTCCCAACACAAGTCATAAGCAAAATGATGTTTCCAATTTAAAAAGCGGAAGCAAGTAAGATTTGTTTCCAACTCAAGTTATGTACTTATCTATTTATTTATTTAATATTGGCGAAAACACTAATCTGGGTTAATTACACAAACCTCTATATCTTTGGTACGGAAATGACTTTTTGTTTTTCGTGTTGCATGTATCAATGTGTACACTTTAGAGAGAGAGAGAGAGAGAGAGAGAGAGAGAGAGAGAGAGAGAGAGAGAGAGAGAGAGAGAGACATGTAGTTATTTGCTATAGAAGTTGAGGACCATGGGATTCCTTCCACTCCCAACTCAAGTTATATGCAAAATAACGTTTTCTGTTTTTTTTTGGTAAATCAGCAAAATAATGTTTTCAACTTAAAAAGTGGAAGCAAGTAAGACTTGGTTTTTTTATTTTTATATTTTTTTATTTTTTATTTTCTTCCGAATGTGCTACTATATATACTAGCCGTCCCGTCGTCCTCTTTTTCACCATTCTAAGCGTCTCACTATCTACAAAACAACACATGAATATTTTTTGGAACTTGTATTTACCAAATAACCAAAAGGTGTACCTACACTCTTAGAGAAAATACAAGGCTTCGTACTCTCTACTTACTGGCATTTACACTTTCATTGGACACAAAAGTCTTCTTAAGGCTCTGTTTGGTTCATGCATTTGGCGAGGGAAGGGAAAGGAAAAAACATAGGAGAACCAGTTTTTTTGTTTGTTCGGTTAATAAGGAAAGTAGCAAAGAAAATAGGAAGGAAAAGAAAATGTAGTGAGAAATAAATTAAAAATTTTAGATTTTGTAAGTCACTCCCTTCCCTTTTTCTTAAGTTACCGTTATATTTTGAAAATCTTTAGGTTTTAGTGTAATTTAAAACAGAAAACACAAGGGAACTAGTTTCCTTTCCTTCTATAAATTCTGCTAACCAAACAGACCCTAAATGTGATGGACAGATTGTCTTCGTTTTAGGCTCCTAAAGTTTATAATACCTCTTCTTTACTTGAGTGATAGGCACTGCAACAAATTAACAGCTAAATATCTAATCAAATTTCTTTTAGGTTCCACTTCAACAGGAATTGTTTGGTGGTTCAGTGGTCTGGTGACAACCCAAACAGCTTAGCAGGTGTGTGATTTTTTCTCTGTTTCTAACTTCTTACACCGTATAGTTTTGACTTAAAGAAAAATCATTGTTGTCTTTTTTATTTAATTGCATCTCCGTATGTCTCCTGTAGTTTCACATTAATTGTCATGTTATTTAATGGTATGTTTGGTTGTCAGTTGAATTTGAATAGCCTCATTCATTACTTATATAGCATCTTAAAGTGGAATATATCATCATGAATGAATTCATGTGGATAATATGAGACAAATGAGACTTCACTCATATATCATTTTATATTGCCATTTTTTTTTTCTTGGAACGAAAAAATTCATGATTTTATGCATCATCTTTTAATGAGCATTGAAACATCCAAGGTCATCATCTTTTTGGTTTTAATGTTATGTAATTACTGCATTGAAGGATGTCCAAACAAACCCTAACCTTTTCCTAGTTGCTTATTGACTAATGGCATCTTAAACTTGTAGGTTTGACCCTAAACACTCCAGGGGATCTAGCAATCAGTCTTGGGACCAGTGACACTGTAAGTTTAAAAAGACACTGGCTTGATTCTCTTGCTTATATGGTTCTTAGACCATCAATCTCTCTGTGTCTTATCGTGCTTGTCCCTCCTAAATGGTTTTTCTACGAGGCGTACTTTTAAGGCTCTCTGTTTGGTTCATGGATTTAGTGAGGGAAGGAAAGAAAAACACCAAGCAAAACACTTTTCTTTGTTTGGTTTATAAAGAGAATAGAAAGAAAAAGAAATACAGTTAAAAATAAGTTAAAATTTTTTAATTTTGTGAGTTACTTTCCTCCCTTTTTTCTTAAGTTACAATTACATTTGGAAAATTTCCGATGTTTGCCCTAAATCCACGAACCAAACGGAGCCTAAATGTCAACTGAGTTTGATCTTGTGTACAAGCTTATTGAAATTTGATCATGCTTATCCACCAGGTCTTTGGGATTACCAGTGATCTTCCTCAACCAAGCTTAGAAGGACATGTTTTTCCTAATCCCGTGGATACAAAAGGCTATATGGTAATGTTGGTTTATAAGAACGGATCTCTGACTCGTGAAGGTAATACGAATACCATAATTCTAGTTAATATCAAGTGGGTAATATCTCCAAATCTTCTTCAATCGACTATGTGACTGCAAACTTGATAGATCTGCGTAATCGCTATGCTGATAAATCTTGGGAAGTATTCAATACGTTTCTACAACAGACGCCACCTCTAAATGGTTCGTATGTGTATATTAGTCTTTATATTCTGTGTATTCCTCCTTGTACAACACATCAGTGCAGTTCCTTACGTGCATACGGTGTGGTTTCCTTACATATTTGGTTGACATATTGCGCATATAGGCAATACTTGCACACAAGTGAACCAATCACATTCTAGAACAATACAGTATGTACGTAAAGAATTGTACTTGAGCCTTTTTCCTTGCTTTTTATTTGCTCTGTAATTTCTCATGATCCACTTTGCTATAGGTGGAAAGATTGGATTTTACTTCAAGGAGCATGAAATTCTTCCTCCCCTTCCAGGTTGGTTTATGGGTTTTGTTTCAACAATTTTACTAGCTGTATTACAAAAACATGTAAATATTCTGTTATTGAAGATCCACTTCAATTGTCACCTATGAAATACTTGTCACTACTCATATGAAACATATGGACTGTATATCGTGGCTGATATTTTCTAAGCAAAGCTACTTTTCAAAAAATAATTTATACTCTCATAATCATGTGTAAAATAAGAATAATGCTATGCTTTTTAGGTTTTTTAATTGCAAGTAAATAGTATAAATTTAGAGCAGTGACGACAAATAATTCAGCTAATTTTAAGAAGATGTCTTGTTCTATTTCTTGTTTGATGTGTCCTCGTACCCGTTCCTAAATTTTGGATCCTTTATGGCTGAGTCCCCTTATCCTAAAATATGGGGGTCTACAGAGCTAGACTCCCGGATTCATATCCACACCCGATGCACGTACCCGAGTCCGGGTAACATAGATGACAACTCAACCAACGGAGAGATTATTAAATTTTGGATGAAGTAAGAACATGAAAAAAATATCAAAAATAAAAATATATCATTTTGGATTTAGTTGTGTGGAAAAATGAAATGGGTTTGAAAAGGTCCTGAATGAGTAGATGGCCTTGACTAAGTGATCTTCTGCTTCTATTGTCGAAGAACTGTCAAATGCTAAACTCGAAAATTGGTTATGCTTCCAGTTGGTTTCCACCGTTACATTCTTGAGAATTTCACGGGTGACACTTTAGACGGCCTAAGAGAGCATGAAGTGGGAGAATTTGATCCTCCTTCTGAGGTTTGTATATAAGTGAGAGGTCTGTATATAGGTGGAAGAATATGATTTCTAGATATGCATCCATGTGTGTGTGTGTGTGTGTGGTTGTATATATAGAAAAGCTAACCTACTACATTTTTTAAAGTACGTACCTATTTTGAACAAAAATGTCCCTGCCCCATCATTATAATGAGGACACTACAGTTATTTTTCGAAGGAACTAAAGTAAATTTCTTTAGTGCCCCTCTTTGCAAAATTACTTTAATGCCCTTAGTTTCACGTGGTGGCAAGGACGTTTCTTGTCCATTTAAACTTGAACACAATGCTTTTCTACTACGAGTACTACCTTCATGCTGTGGGATAGCAAGCCCCACATATATATATATATATATGTATATGTGTGTGTGTGTGTGTGTGTGTGTGGGTGTGTGGACAACGGTTGCGTTTAGATGAGGTGGATGAGGCCTAGACAAGAAATTGTTTTCCTTAAAACTAAATTATGCTATACACTTGCAGGTTCGAGCATTGATTGAGGGACAGTTTCTCTCTATGCGAGCTCATGCCAAAAGATGTGGGATGCCTTTTCCTCCTAGACGTATAATAGCAACCGGTGGAGCTTCGGCAAATCGTAGCATTCTGAACTCAATAGCTTCCATTTTCGGTTGCGATGTCTATACTGTCCAACGACCAGGTAAGTAGTTGTTACCTCTTTGTTTATAGCTACCAACGGTGTGTTTGGAGTGACATTGTCAGAATTCATTTTCACCGATTGTAAGTATACTATTTTCTTTTTACTTTTTTCAAGCAGCATTGTAATATTGCTTGCTTTTGGTTTTAAGTTGGAGATTGGGTTTTGTATGTGAGGACATAAGCTGGGTGTTGATTGAACGCTCATGCTCCTCAACTCCTATACCTATTTCACTCTTATTGACATTTCTACTTCTACTTCTTCTTCTATATCTATGAGACTAAAAGGGTATATAAATATTGATATACATACTATGAAAAAGAAAAAGAAGTAAATTATGTAGCCAACGGAGCTCATGTTTTCTCAGACTCGAGTGTAATGGTGTGTTTGAAATGACGGTTTTTTGAATGTATTCTCAAGTAATTTTTATTTTATCTTAAAAGATGCGTTCTTTTGAAAAAGTAAGTCTCACTTGTATTCTGCCTTTAAGTTGGAGATAGTGTTTTGAATATGAGAACATGAGTTGACTAAACCCATGCTCCTCAACTTCTATAGCAATTTACTTTGACTCTATCATATGTTTCTTCTATCTCCATCTCCACCCCGTCTTTTTACTCTTTCAATGTCTGTAGAGTATACCAATTTTAGTCCATGTACCACGGAAGCGAAAAAAAGGTCACTGCCGCTTTAAATTCAGGATAATTTAGTAAGGGCCCTTTTGGATAGGTTGTGGCTTTTGCGTTTCGACAGAAGCAGTAGTAGAACTAGAAGTCCTAATGTTCCTGCTTAAGCCAAATGCACTTTTGGAGCTCTAAAGTGCTTCTTAAAATTAAACCAAATATTGTAATTAATACTTGTGTTTTGGGTCCCAGAAGCACATTTGTCCAAAGCGTGCATTTGGGAAGTGACTTTAAACACTCCCTTAAATTAACATAGCGTGATCCTTCTCTTTTGGACTAAATTTCGTAAAAAAAATTGTTTTGACAGACTCTGCTTCCCTGGGAGCTGCATTGAGGGCTGCTCATGGTTGGTTGTGCAACAAGACTGGCACTTTTGTGCCCATCTCATACATGTACATGGATAAAGTGGCGAACACATCTATTAGCTGCAACCTCTCAGTGAATGCTGGAGACCAAGAACTTGTCACAAAGTATGCTTTGTTGATGAAGAAGAGAATGGAAATTGAGAGCCGCCTTGTCCGAAAGTTGGGACGGCAATAAGGCCCCGTTTGGGAACCGCATTGTAAATGCATGTACATATGTACAGGTGGGAATGTTGGATGCTAGTAATTGCCCATGTTTGCAAAAAAAAAAAAAAAAAAAGAAAGGTAAATAAAACTTTGGTAATGAAGACAAGTGGACAAGGTTAGGCTTAAAAGTCAACTATATAACACAATTCGAGAAACTTAGTGAGGTTATTATAGCCACAAAACATGCATTGTAGACTTGCCACAAGCTCCTTTGTGTGTTCTGTACTATCATCTCAGTTGTCTTAAGTTGATGATCCAGGACCATACAATAATTTGTCCTTGGATGGACTCTTGATAAAGCGGTGTTGCAGTACTATTAACAACTAAGTTGAAAACTTACAACATTTGTGAGGGAATGATCATCCAAAATTGCCATTCACTCGTAGATTTCTTCTAACTTCCAGACTCCCTTTACCAAATACAAATAGAAAACATTACTGAAGCTAAACGTGTTAACATATATCAGAAGATACATAAAGACTACAAGGCTTCAGCTGTGTAGCTTTTTGTTTTGCTATCTGCCTATATATCTTGGCTTGTGTCTCTTTCCATGACAGCATTTTTGAGTGGATTTGGCTTTGTAAACTGCAAAACTGGATTTGGTTTTAGGTATTTCTTCGGGAGGTTTTTTCTCCCATTCGGGTCTTTTTTTTTCTTTTTTTTTCCCTTTCTGTCTCCATTGGGTTGGGGCTTTGATTTATTTTAATGTTTTTGCATCCTGTGATGCTTTTATGCTTTTGTTTTAGTTTGTTTTGTATTGTTGTTGTGTGGCGGCTTTGGTGATTTTCCTTGGTTGCCTTTAGTCGTTGTTAGGCTCCTGAGCAGTGGTACTGAACGGCTTGGCCCATTATGTACTCTTTTGTTCTGATTACGATATTGTCTTTCTGCTAAGGCCAATATATATATATATATATATATATTATTGCCTTTTTGCTAAGGCCAAAAATAAATAAATAAATAAACATAGACTACTAGGCACATCATGCAAAGGAACATCTTGGGTGGATGAAAACATCACCAAACCCCCACCCCATTGATCACTTTGTTTGGAAACAACTTTTGGAGATCATAAGTGATAATAGAACTCCAATTGCAGAAAGTTGTGAATCACCCAGAACAAAATTCCAAGTTTTCAGAAGCTATCTTGTATGTGTTTTGGGTTAATTAGAAGTAGAAAGAAATTGCCAAAGGCCCTTAACTAAGAAAAAAAAAAAACGTGCAAATGAGCGAGGAAAAGATCATCCAAAATTTCCATTCAAGACTCAATTTTTATTCTAACTTCTTGTGGTAATTATACATTCAAGAAGAAAAGAAAAGAAAAAAAAAATACTAGAAGGCTCATGCTAATATGGTACAGAGCTATAACATCTATCAAAAGATACATACACACTACAAGTACAAGGCAATTCATGCCATGGAATGATGGAAGGTCTTAAGCTTGGATTAATAGAAAGATCTCCAAACCCCCAAAATGATCTCATTTTAGCTTCAAGACTTGTGTTGAGGCTTTGTTTGGCAACAACTTTTAGAACTCCAATCGCATTAAGTTTCAAGTCACTCGGAAAAAAATGCATTTTGCCAGAAGCCATCTTTGCAACTTTTGACCAATAGCAGAAGCAGAAGTAGTTGACAAACGTGCCCTTTAATTATCAGTATCCATCAATTCCCTCTTTCTTTCCACCGCTATCTTTATCTTTACTAACAATGATGCCAATAAGTTTACATGGCTCAGCATCCTCGAGCATTTGGACCACACTTCTCATAGTTGGCCTTAGAGCTGGAAGCCTAGCAGTACAGAGAATGGCAATTTTCAAAACCTTGATTGCATCTTCTTTATAAACTTCTGGGATTATAGAGTCCACCATGCTCAACACAGTCTCTCTGCTCTTGAGATTGTTGCAAACCCAGTTCACTATGTCCTTGTTTTCACCGTACGATGGCTCAATCGGTTTCTTTCCGGTTACAAGTTCCATAAGAACCACTCCGAAGCTGTAAACATCACTCTTCTCGTTCACTTTGTATGTGTACCCATATTCTGCAGAATAAACAGTAAAAGAAGAGTATTAAGATTCCGTTTGGTTTGCGAGTTAAGAGAATGAGAAGTAAAATAAAATGTTTCCGTTAAAATAATGAAATATTTTTTAAAAAATTCAAATCATAAAATGAAATCAAGAAAATCGGAAGGGTATGTAGTGACTCGCAAAACTTAAAATCTTTATATTATTTGCACCGTTTATTCTTTTTCTCCCTTTTTTTGCAGTTTTTCTTATAAAGCAAATCAAGAAAAGGAAATCGGTCGCTGTTTTGTTTTCCTTTTCACTAAATAGTAATACATGAACCAAGTATAGCTTAAATGTTTGATGCAGATAAAGTGAGTCTTGTTAATGATAATGGTCTGATTATTACCGTTCTTAGAGATCTTCTCTCCTTTGATACTTTCTAGTAGCACAATTAGGTAAAAGACAGTGACACATGAAATGCATGCATAGGGATATTATATCTTTAAGGGCCCATATATTAACGTTTCTAGTTTTTTAGTTTTCTAGATTCTGCAATCGTAATTAGTTTTCAAAAAAATAAAAACTGACCCCCCACTCCTTTTCCTTCGTTTTCTAGCCCAATTTCGTTATCGTTTTCGAAAAAGGGAAACGGAAATGATTACCAAACACGTTTTAAGTTTTGTTTGGACAAAAAAAAAAAGATGACAAAAAAGTGAAAATTGAAAACCTCAAGATTACCAGATGGACCCCTAAACGAATGGATCTTTCGACAAGATTAAATAAATACAAATTCCATGAAAATTTGCTTACCGGGGGCGATATACCCATGAGTTCCAGCAATGACATGAGTTGAATCCTTGCTCGAATGATTCGCCTGAACAATCTTCGCTAGCCCAAAATCCGCGATCCGAGGCTTCAAGAACTCATCCAACAAAATGTTACTAGACTTAACATCCCTATGAATCACTGGCCTCTCACAACCATGATGCAAATACTCCAACCCTTTGGCTGCCCCAACAGAAATCTCATACCTTGTGTCCCAATCCAAAGCCATTTTTCTTGTAGTATGCAACTTATCCCATAAACTCCCATTAGGCATATACTCATACACCAACAAACTAGAGTCCTCACTAGTAATACTACAATACAATTTCACAACATTCACATGTCGAATTGAGCTCAATGTTTGTACCTCGGCATCGAACTCCGACGACTTTCTAGGGTGCTTCGCCAGCATCGAACTGCTGATCCGGGTCTTTCTCCGGTCACCGGTATCCGAATTCCAGATATGTTTCACCGCGAGATCGACGTTATTGGAAAGTGAGACTTTGTATACATTTCCTGATCCACCTTTTCCAATTTGATTCTCTTGTTTGATTGAATCAATGATCTCATCTTCAGTGAAGCTCAAGACATGGAATGATTTCACATCCCATGAATCTTCCTTCAATGAACGGTCATGATCTTTTTTACTCTTCTTCAAGTAAAAGAAACATGATAGTGAAATAAGTAAAGCAAATAAACCCAACGTGAAGCAAACAATTACTGTCCGGAGCTCTCTAAACTTGCCGGAAACCGACGAACATCGCGGGAAATATTTGATATTCTGACTACAGAGGCCATTGTTTCCGGCCAAACTACCGTTGTAGGCGGCGATTGAGAGAGATTCCGGTATGGGACCGGTTAATTTATTATTAGACAAATCAAGGAGGCTCAACCGGAGAGACGAAAAACTCACCGGTATTCGACCGGAGAATTGATTTTTTGACAAGTTTAATGAATTGAGAGATTGTAAATTGCCTAAAGAGAGAGGAATTTCGCCTGAAAATGAATTGTGAGCTAAATTAATTTCGTTGATAGATTGACAAGAGCCTATAGTCACTGGAATTGAACCCGAAAACGAATTGAATTCCAAATGTAGACTACTCAATTGTTTCAATTCACCGATCGTCGTCGGAATGACACCGGAAAATTGATTGTTACTCAAATCAATCGTAACCAAAGCCGAAGCTGTCGAAATCTCCTGCGGTAATTCGCCGGATAGTCGATTATCTCCGGCGTACAACTGCCCTAACGAAGTTGCATTTCGAATATCAGAAGTAACGGTTCCTTCGAATCCATTCATGGCAATATCTAAAATGTTTAAATTCGGTAATCCCCAAATTCCACTGGGAACGACGCCAGAGAGAGAGTTATTACTCACTCGCAACCGCTCTAACGATTTACAGTTAGCGTAACTGGTGGGAATTGTGCCTGAGAATTTGTTCTGTAGCAACAAAAGCCCCTTCAACGTACCTTTCATACACAGACCCTGAGGTATCGTACCAGTGAAATAATTCTCCGAAACATCGACGAAGTCCATCTCCGACCACGAGCCGAGCTTTTCCGGCAAGGGACCGGTGAGCTTGTTCGTGTACAACGACAAGTTCACCAGCCGTTTAAAGTCCCCCAACTCCGCCGGAACCTCGCCGGTAAATTGGTTCTGCAAGAGTTGCAAACTCACAAGCTGATTCAAAAACCTGATCTCCGATAAATCACCTTCGAGTTGATTAGTCGAAGCATCGAACATTTCAAGCCTTGATAGGTTACCCATTCCAATTGGTAATTTTCCGGTCAACTGATTATCCCAAAGCTCAAGCTGCCAGAGGTTCGAGAGCTTGGAGATCTCTACCGGTATTTCACCGGAGAGAGAATTAACCGAGAGCTCGAGGTTAATCAGCTCCGTCAGATTCCCAATCTCCTTCGGAATTTGTCCTCCGAGGCTGCAATTCGATAAGTACAGCCAGTTCAACTTCATCAGCTGAACAATTTCTGTGGGAAAAAATGGTGTGCGGTCAAACAACGGATTGTCTCCAAGACTCAGAACCACGAGACTCGTCATGTTCTGGAGAGATTTCCAAGGAAAACTTCCCGAAAATCCACTGTTGTTTAAGTATAGATATGCCAGTCCGCCAAGTGGCGAAATATCGGGAACAGTGCCTGAGAAGGCGTTGTTCCCGAGATCCAAATACTTTAAATAAACACAGTTCTTCAAATCCTCTGACACAAGTCCGTACAGTGAGTTCGATCCGAGAGACAGCTTTTCGAGTGATTTGAGCTGACAAATCGAATCGAAAGGTACGATTCCGGCGAGCCGTTGATTTGAAAGCTCGATTTCTCTGATTGTTCCGTCATTGTTACATGTGATTCCTGTGAAGTTGCATATAGGAGTGTTTGTATTCCAATTTTCGAATATGTTGGAGTTTGATTTTTGGAGGGAGGTTTTGATGTTGAGAAGTAGTTGGTGGTCGTCGGAGGCGGCGGTGGAGAAGAAGAGGGAGAGGAGAGAGAGTAGAGAGAGAAAGTGGAGGAGATGCCGGGAAGTGATTGCCGCCGACATGGCACTTTAGTTGATCGAAACTGGGGGTGTGTTTTCAGGGTCAATATGAAAATGGAAGACGGTCATCAAGAGAGGGCCATTTTAAAACTTTTGTTTTCTAACTGTTTGGAACATTAAAATAAGAGTAATGCTAGATGCACAACTAAATGTACAATCTTGCTTAAATTTGTTGGATTCGTGCTGAAAAATTTGTACACTTATTTTTTGTCTTTTTTCGTGTACAGACTTTTCAGCACGAAGTCCAACAATTTTAAGCAGAGTTGTGCATTTGGTTGTGCATTTTATTGTGCATCTAACATTACTCTTAAAATAAGGGTAAATTACACTTTATATACCTTATAGTTTGGATTTGATGTTATTATTATCTCTAGGCAATTTCAATTTTGTTAATTTAATCCTTACATAAAAAAATATTCTACAATTATGACAGAAATAGGTCTCATGATACATACATGAGGTATCATTAGAGACATAGTGATAAATTTACTAGGAGAAATTGTACTTTACATATCGTTATTGAACCTAAAACTGTCGATAATTGTAAGAAAAATATATGAATAGACTACATTAAACTTAAACTTAAACTAAAAGGACTAAAGTGACAAAATTGAAAGTGCAAAGACCAAAGTGAAATTTCACAGAAACTATAAGAGTAGAAAATATAATTTACCCTTAAAATAAAGTGTATAGTTAGAGTGGCTTGTTACATACTGAAAGAAAAAGTTTTTACTCTTCATGGTTGTTTGGGAAAATATAGTACTTGAATTGGTTATGTTATTTATAAGTGAATCAGTTCTACAAATTTAAGTGTTTGATGTGTATCAATTTTTTTCATCTAAGTCAGTCTAATAGCACTCTTAATACTATCAAATTAATGTTATTTTAGTTCACACAGCAACCAGACAAAAAATGAAACATAAATTAAAACTGGTCCAGCATTAGATTTTCCCAAACAATCCTTAAATGTTTCCCTTATTCAAAACACTAAAGGTTAAGACTTAAAGAGCATATCTAATGCTACCTTACAATGTTTTCCTTATTCAACCCTATAAAGGTTAAGAGCATTAAATGTTAAATGAAAGAGTAATGCTATGATTCTTAAATTTAAACGTCAAAATTAATTATTAAATGATTTGTCAGTTATATATTACATACAGTGACATTTAATATCGTCCACCACTATCACAAATTTGATAGAACTGATAAGCTATTTGAAAATCAAATTTAAAAAACATAATAGTATTCCAAATGAATGCTAAACGTTTTTTTTCGTTATACCAAACTAATATTTGCAGTAATTAATTTTTTAATTTTATCAACAGACCCTAACAAAATATTATCCAAAACTTAGTGCCCGTGGCGGCGTGGCCTTAGTGCCCGTGGCCACGAAACTCCCAAATAGCAAAACAGTCTTAATAATTTGTAAGAGGTTATTTTCCCGAATAAACGTTGCAAGAGGTTGGCACTATTTTTAGGTAAGGTATAATTTGAGGGTATCTCAAGATTCTCAACAGATCATGTGGTGCCTCCAATGTATTTTTAAAAAATTCATCTACATATGTAACCTATCTACATTTATAAACAGAAGGAAGAGTTAATGGTCTATTTGATAAAATTGAAAATTTTGAGTGATTAAATTTATAATACGGCAAATAGTGTTTCAAATGCTGAAATAGACTGCATTCTACAATTATTTTCAGAAAAAAAAAAAAAAAATTCACTTAAAATTTTCAATGGGCTTTTGGCTGCTTTTTTAATTAAGTAGTACATTATCAAACGTGCTGAAAAAAATAAGTGCTAAAAATTTGTTTTTTCACCACTTATGTAACGACCCATCCTCCCGTTTAGCATTAATATTGTCCGCTTTAGACCTAAAACAAAGGCCTTCCCAAGGGGTCACCCATCCTGGTATTACTCTGGTAGCAGCACATTTAAATGCGGAGTTCCTTTGAGTTTAGCTCCCTCACAGTTTTAAAAGGCATTGTTGCGTATACAAGGATGATTAAGTGTAATACCCTTAAAATTTCCAGTTTAATATAAGGAGCTCCCATATTTTTGTTCTTTATTTTTCATAACCTAATATGAACTATACGAGTTTTTATTTAATTAACTTAGACTATAAGTTACACACCCGAATTGACTTGTCACGCGAACTCGTAAAAATCTGTGTTAACATGGACTGTACGGCACGCGGACCTTGACGAGCATAGGATCCCAAACTAATGATGCAATTACCACAAAGTACACTCCCCTCTTTCAACCACTAAACAAACACCCCCCCCCCCCCTATACTCGCCGGATCACTCACCACCACCCCTCAAACCGCTGGACCAACACCACCACTCTCAACCACCGGTTCCTCCTCCCCCTTCCAAGGACACTCCTCTCAATCCCTTTCAATCTCTCTCAAATCAGTTCAAGCAAGATATGCAAATCTGTGTGTGTATATGTTGTATATATATGTATGTATATGTGGTTTGTGTATATATATAGGACCATAGAAGAGAGCTTAGCAAACTCAAACACCCCTTCCCTACTCACTATTACTCTTGACCTTACCCTCACTCTTCCCACACACATACACACACACACACACACACATACACACACCGAGGAGACTGGAGAAGAAGAACAAACGCAAAGGAGAGAGAGAGAGAGAGAGAGAGAGAGAGAGAGAGAGAGAGAGAGTCTGATCGGAGAAGAAGGAAGAAGACTAAGACTCCCAGAGGTAAACCCAACCTCAATTTTCATTTATGTGCCCTTGCATGTCATTTAGAAGACCCTAAGATTTCATGCGTGAAGCCAAACAGAGCCTAAGGCTCGGATGAGCTCCGGCCACCATGGAAGCTCAAGCTTGAGAGCTTGATTTTTCAATCACTACCAAATAGTCCCTAAGTTAGACCCCCTTGACTCCAGAAAGGTGCCCCTTGGCATTGATCATGCAGGCCATTACTCTTTTAAAACTCGAAAAGAATAATCACATTGTTCGAATAGGAAATGAGATAACTGGAATTTGTGCTCAGAGTATGTTGTAGAGGGGAGGGAGACGATCCATTTGGCATTGATCTCATCAATTTCTATGGAGAGGAGAGTGAGATATGAGCATCGCAAGTTTTCTATCACACCCGTTCCGAAGTTTGCATTCATTTTAATAATCATTTATGGGATCATGTGAAATTATTAACGTTGATTAATAATTGAGATGAGTTAACGTGGGTCAACGGTGAGGTGTCAATTGAGGACACAGAAATCAAAGGAATCATGAAGCATTGGCATGATTAAATGACATTTATGTGGTTTAAATGTTATTTGATTTATCTGGTATTTTATGAATAGTAACTTTACCTGTGTAGAGTAAAGTTTTGATAGTTTTGATATCGTTTTAGATAGTGGTGTCAAACGGGCCGGGCCGGGCTCGGTGAAAGCGGGCCCCGAGCGGGCTTCGGGCTGGGCCGGGCCGGGCTTCACCAAACATTGGGCCGGGCCGGGCTTGGGAGTGGAGGAGGTGTGTCCGCCCCGGACCGGTGGCCCGGGCCTAGCGGGCCGGACATCGGGCCGGGCCGGACGGGCTAGCGGGCTTCCTTCGACTTTTGGCCTTGACCGTGGTGGGCTTCGGGCCGAGCCGGGCTTTTTCTTCATTTCGGGCCGGGCCGGGCCGGGCCATGGACGGGAAGAATGTGTGTCCACCCCAGCCCGGGGTATGTGAACCGGGCCTAGCGGGCCGGGCCTTGGGACGGGCCGGGCCGGGCTTTTAGCCCGAAAAAAGCGGGTCGGGCTCGGGCCGGGCCGGGCCAACCCGGCCCGTTTGACACCTCTAGTTTTAGATCATTTTGAATACTGTGGTGAGAACGTGAGTGATGCGTTTCATAAAAGGTAGGTGGTATAGAAATTCCACGGAAATTAGTTTTTGAATTTTTATTTTGGACCTAAACGAAACTTAGTCAAAAAGTTTTATAATTGTTAGTTTTCACTCGTGAGTAATAAAATGAACGTTTAGGACGTTTTGGGAGATGATTAGAAACTTTGGAAACTCGTGGGAGGTAAACGTAATTTACGGAAACCTTGCTTATAAATAGTAAGAGTGAGATTTCATTTTTTTGAAAACTTACTAAAAATATCTTGAAGAGAGAGAAAAAGGAGATTTTGGTTCCCACGAGCTTCACGTCACTGATCGACGAATTTCTGATCGTCAGTTTTTCTCCAGATTCGAGATTTGAACTCCTCGAGATAAGAGCTTCATTTTGATATCTCTTAGGCCTCGTTTGGATAACTTTTATGAAAAGCTAATTTCTAGAAATTTCTGGGTAAAACTCATAAGAATCACGTATAAACTGAGATCCGACGTTTATTCGGGTCTCTAGTTGATCCTTCAAAGTTTTAGAGAAATCACACGAGGTATGAATTCTAGATCTATGAAATATATGGAATTTACATGTTTTGAATATCGAGTTGATATTTTGGATTCGAGCGAAATTCATGTGGTAATTAGGCTCGTTAATTATGTACGCGTAAATGTCAGAAAAGTATGTTTAACTGTTTATGTAAGCATGCTTTGTGTTTACTTGGGTCAAAGGGGAGTTTGGTGCAAATTCATTCGGGGTAAGCTCCTCGAAGTTTAAGGATTGTGTTGTTGATAGTTGTGGTGTCTGGTATGGAGGAAGGCCCAACCAGGACACGATACCTGGTATGGAGGAATGCCCAACCAGTGTACGGGATGCGTGGAAGAGGTATGCCTTCCACGGCATCGATTTCATTTACCGGATGAATGCGTACCACTCACCCTAGAGACTATTTTGATGTGTTTTAGATGTTTTATGCATGGATTGTCATATAAGCATACATTTAGAATTGTGCACTCAGCATATAGCTGAGCAGTGGAGCTTTAGTCCATTGCAGGTGATAAGAAGTAAGAAGATTGAGGTTGAAAAAAGCTGGGGAATTACCACTTGTTCATACTTTTGTTTTCCTTCCAACTTGTAATAAGAATTTGAATTTGTAATATGTTGTAATAGAATCTTGGCATGAGTTGGATTATTACTTGTAATCCCTAGTAAACACTCTTGAATTTGTGATTCGAATCGTGGTATTTTTGGTTGTATTGGAGTTGGAATTGGTTTGGTGAATCATGGCTTGAGGTTGCTACAGGTTCGGCAGTTCTGAGGGAAATCAGTCGACTGGGTCCCCGGCACAATCGACTGGATCCCTATTTTACAGAGTTATTCTTCTAGTTTTCACAGGCTTCAGTCGATTGGAAGATTGGAATCAGTCGACTGGTTTCTACACGAAAACATGACCTTATGCTAGAATGGGTTCAGTCGACCGGACAAGGTACTAGTTGACTCAGAAATTGAGGCCCTAGTTGACTGAGTCCCTGACACAGTCGACTAGATTAGGCTATTGGACTTTTATACATTCTTTTTTTGATCTCCAGTCGATTGGGGAACCGTCACAGTCGACTGGACCTCTGTCTTTCAAAAAGGATTCTTTTGGAAATGTGTCCATTGGACAAAACTTTTTATAACAATGATTTTAATTGATTTTACTTCTATTTTCCGTTGCTATTTACTTTAATGGAACTGGATAAGCCTTGGTGGTGTGTCACGTGTCCTATTTCCGCGCGTAGCGGGATGGGTCGGTGACATTTTCTGACGAAAATGGGTGTCGCCGACGGCGACTGGGATCACCGGAGAAGACTCAACCCGATTAAGGTTTCAGGTTATAACGCCCGGGTATGGGTTGGTTCAGGTACGGGTTGGTTTATGTGAGTAAGTGGGTACGGTCTTTGGGTTTGGGTTGGGTTTAATAACATATGGGATGAACGGCGTTGTTTTGACGCCGGACCATATTCGGGGCGGGTTCGGGTCAATTTGTGAGCATAGTTAGTTGCGGTTTGGTTCGAGTTCGAGTTCGGGTTAGGGTAACCAGATTGGGTTAGTTTGCTTGTATCATTGGGTTATATTGAGTCTGTAAGTGGGTAGTTTGTTTAGGATTGGTTCAGGTCGAGTCTGACCCAATGGATCACATTTCTGGATTCTTTTGTGAGTGGTTACAGGTTATCAGTTTGGCTCGGGTCAGTTCGGTAACCCGTGCAATTATTATTATTATTATTATTGAACAATTAATGTATATATATATATACTTATTATATGCTTTAATTGTTCTAAAAATAAGTTTAAAGCAAGATTAATTAATTATAAATTCTGAAATATTAAATTTTAACATTTCTTATATTCTGGAATTATTATTTATATATTATACTTATTATATACTTAAGTTGTAAATAAATAATAAATGTTAGTTTAATTATAACAAATAGATACATGTCATTGTTTAATGTTTTAAAAATAGTTTTAAATGCTATAATTAGTTTTTAATATTCTAAAACTAAATCCTATTCTAAAATTATTTTTTATTAATTATATTGTATAATTATTAATTATTTAGTTAAATAAATAATAAGAGTTGTTTTAAATCATAATAATTAGGTATTAAATACCTAATGCCTATTTCTAAAATGTAGAAAATTATATTAAGTACCCTAAGGCCTAATGAATTTGTTTTATAAATTATTAATTATAAAACTCAAACTTCAGTACTTTATTATTTATAAAGGACCCGTTTGGCTATCTTTTAATTAATTTAAATATCAAACCAATTCCGAAAATTACGAGAAAAATACCCCTAGCCTGTTTTAAGGCCTAATATTTAATAAAATATTTATAAAAACCAAATGTCTTTCAAAAATATATTTTATAATTATGTAATTAGGATTTCGATAATTTTTAATAAATAAACCGTAGCTCAGAAAAATGCGCTGTTAGTTCTTAAATTTCTAGAATGATGTGTAGATCTATTTTTTTAAGTTTAGTAACCTTCTGACTCAGTGGAAAATACAATTTACTGTTAGGGCCTACACTGGTATAGGAAACCCAGCCTTTTATATGACGAACTCCGATTTGAGTCTAGTCAATGGCGTTAGACTCAGAATGATGTCTAGATCATCATGTTGAGGTTTAGGAACCTATTCGGCACAAATACCATTATACCCTTATAAATGGAATGAATGTTAATTGTCATTCTATGTATTAATATGTATTGTAGGGACCGAAGAAATGCTTGTATTCGCAAACTCACATCTAGGTAAGTCGTCCTAACTCACTTGGTATATTATAGAAATACTCCATGTGTATCATATGAATATCTCGTGTGTCTTTTGTAGATATATTTGATGAGTATTATATGTGCGTAAGTTAAGATTAACTGCTTATATGAAAACACATGTCTAGATAACTATACCCCCATGCTTAATTGATAATTGTTGTTATGATTCATGCTGTTACGTTATACGTCATACACTCGTATAAAAACTCACATGAACGTAGTTGAGTCATGATGTCAAAGTTGACATCTTCATGGTTAGTCGAGGAGACTAACTCAATTATATTGTCACATTGTCGCATATATTTGAGTGGACCGCGGAGGTCCAAGTAGTACAGTCAAATTAATGGGAACAATGATAAATGCTATTTGGTCCTGTTAGGCGACGATAGCAAAAGTGCCCATTCGAATTAATGGAGTTAATCATGAGTTAGTGGTTTATACGCTATTGGGCCCTGTTAGACGACGATAGCAAAATATACATCTCGGTCTTGAATACAATAGTTACCAATTATAATACTATTGGGCCCTACTAGGCGACGATATCACTGTAACTATTCTATTCTTCAGGCAAGGTCACGAGGACCTAAGAGTAAAGTGATTACAACCTTTTAAACTAAAACTAGGGATGGCAATGGGGCGGGTTTTCCGGGTTCCCCGTCCCGCCCCACCCCGCCCCTCCCCTAGTAGGTAGGGTATGGGGGTGACTTAATCGGGTCAGACGGGTATGGGGAAAAAATATTCAACCCAGGTCGTGGTCGGGATAAGGGGCAAATCCCCCGAACCCGTCCCCGATTATACATTGAATTTACATTAATACCCTCATTAGTTTTGATTATTAACCCTTTTTAGTATAAATAATATGAAATAAATTAGGGCTTTTCATTTCATTTCTCTTACAGCGGCTGACAATCAGGGCTATCTTATCTCTCATCTCTCATCTCATCTGATTCATAGTGTATATGCGTGAGATTGTAAGTGTGTGTGCGTGAGATTGTGAGTGTGTGTATGCGTGGCAGCGTAAGATTATGAGTGTGTGCAGTGTGTGTGCGCGCGCGCAAGTCTATTGGCAGCGTGTGTGTACAGACTGCACAGTGTATGGGTGAGCTCTATAAAGGTTATTTGATTGTATATAGAGGACTCAGTGATTTGGGTTATTATTCTTTACTGATTTCTTTGGTCTCGTCAGTTTTTAAAGAAGTGGGTTGCTTGATTTGAAGATAAATGATTGAATCTTTGAGGCTACAGTTCATGATTTTGCAGCAGGTGTTAAGATCTGAATTCTACAGTTCATTCAATCTAAAAAGGATGTGGGTTTGGAATCTCTATTTAAATCATCTTTGTATGTTGAAGTGCCTTTTTTTTAATGGGATCTGTAATGCCCTAAGTTTTCAAGCTTCAGATATTTCACGCCCCGGAGTAAGCCAAAAATAGGGAAAATCAAAATTTTCCTTTATGGGTCCGTAGACACTTGACTGGTTGATTAACCGTTCTGTCCTTCTAACTTCGCACAACATTCATAAGGGCAATGTTAAAGTATAAACATAACTTTAAACTTAACAGAATATAAATATAGCAGCGGAAACCAAAATACAAGTTATGATAACATTCAGCCTATTACAAAACGGACAATACTACACTTGTTACATAAACTTAAACATAAGAAACAACTGAAATAACTATCTTCAATCTCCAGCCCAACTCTATCCTCCTTAGCTCCTTAGCACTGCTTCCTGAGCTCACCTCCCTTTTAACAAAACCTGCATCACTCTGGACATAAGAATGTCCATGCGTAACATGCCGTCAACTTTGGAACAAAGCTGAGTGAGAGCCCAACCGCACAATAATCAATAAATACAAATATCTCTCAACTCACGTTATTGTTCTGTATCTTAGGATACGGTTAATCTCTTATCAAAAGACGCATTCTTTCACGCATAGCAAAGGTCTCAACAAAAACATATCAACAATTAAACATATTATCAGATTTCATCATAAAACACATTCTCCTTCCATAAACGTGCTCGTGCTTGTCAATGCATGACCAATGATACTACCTTTATGTTGGGATATCGAATCCATGACCTGAACAATGAACTCACAACACATATCTTAAAACCAAACGTCTCACACGTCAATCCCTTTTCTCATCACTTTCTCTTTCTCATTCACTACCGTCTGACTGACAATCTAACTATTACCTTGTTACTGTCGCCCTAACAGGCACTCTAATTGTCTCCCAATTGACATTTTAATCATCGCCCAACTGGCATTTTAACCGTCGCCCAATTGGCACGTTAATTGTCGCCCAACTGGCACTCAAACTTTCGCCCAACTGGCACTCACGCTGTCGCCAAACTGGCACATTAACTGTCGCCCAACAGGCACTCAAGCTGTCGCCCAACTGGCACATTAATTGTCGCCCAACTGGCACTCAAACTATCGCCCAACTGGCACTCAAGCTGTCGTTCAATTGGCACTCAAACTATCGCCCAACTGGCACTAACGCTGTCGCCCAACTGGCACATTAACTGTCGCCCAACTGGCACTCAAACTGTCACCCAACTGGCACATTAAATGTCGCTCAATTGGCACTCAAACTATCGCACAACTAGCACTCAAGCTGTCGCCCAACTGGCATATTAACTATCGCCCAACTGGCACTCACGTCGTTGCCCAACTGGCACATTAACTGTCGCCCAACTGGCAGTCTTTTTTTCGCCCAACTGGCACTCAAGCTATCGCCCAACTGGCACATTAACTGTCGCCTAGCTGGCACTCAAACTATCACCCAACTGGCACTCAAGTTGTCGCCCAACTGGCACATTAACTGTCGCCCAACTAGCACTCAAACTATCGCCCAACTGGCACTCAAGCTGTCACCCAACTGGCACATTAACTGTCACCCAATTGGCACTCAAACTATCGCCTGACTGGCATATTATGCAAATTCACTTCTCTTTCTCGATCTCCTTTCTCATTCAATCACATCTCGCTTTTCATTCAACGCATACTAACTCATGTCATGAAATGCAAGTGTCCATTATCAATTACTCATATACATCACTACCCCTTTCTTTTACTTCATTACCATGCCATGCGTTAAGTATTCTGATTAGCAATCATCACAAAATGTGCATTTATCATCTTAACAACGGAAACATAATCATATAAACATAGATCATATAACAAGGATTTGATAAGCATATAGATAAAACCCTTAATATGCTCTCATATGTTACAACACTACCACAGCATGAATAATCATGGCGATATAGATTCCAAGAAAATTATAGCATCATACATAACACATTACTATACAACACATCGTTCAGACAGCTTATAAATATTTTTAATTAATCATATTAGGATTAATGTGAGGTTAGAAAACTCACCTTGAGTCACCGATCCTTGATAGCAACTAACCGTCAAGTTCTTCAATAATAATCAGAAGAAATAGAATAAAGAATGAGTACCAACTATAGGGGCATTATGGTTATTATACAAAAATGAGGATATAAATCTCAAGGTAGTGATCTACGTGTCATTCTAAGTCCAAAGTCATTGACTAGACTCAAATCGGAGTCCGTCACGTTTTTACGAGGTAATATGTAGGGCTACACTAATGCGGGCCCTAAAGGCAAGCTGTATTTTTGACCGAGTCGAAAGGTCACCAAACTTTAAGGGAATGTTCTAGACATTATTCTAAGACTCTGGAAACTGACCGCGTATTTTTCGGAGTCCTAGATTATTTATTGTGAATTATTGAAGATAATATAAATATATATATATATATATCAAAAAATACCCGAAAAGGGATTTAAATACATAAGTATACTTATACTGAGAGATCAATACTTACAAGTATCTTTATTAAATACTAGATATTAAAATACGCTACCAGTATTTATTTCATAATTTTCGGAGCTCGTTTAGTATTTTTAATAATTATTATACTAGTGTAATAGTTCCTTATTAATTATTAAAATACTAGACTATAATATTATAGCTGCATAATTTTTGTTATATAATAAATTAGTCACAGGGTCATTGCCTTAATTTTCTAGAATTTATAAACATCTATAGATATTAGTTTACTATTTAAATCTCATTTAAAACTGGTATTTATTATTTATATTAACCATATAAATATATAATATATAATATAATAATATAATACTAATATACAGGATATTAAAAATATTGCATGATAATATTCTATAATATAAAGCACTAATAGTATAATTATAAACTATTATAATTATTAAAACTACTTAAAACTATAACTAAGTAATTAATAATTATAATATAAATAATACTCAGGACCCGACGGGTCAAACCCGACCCGACCCGACATACACGGATTATCTATATACACTCTCAAAGGAATCTAACTGGGTGACCAGCTGGGTCAAACCCTGATCCGACCAGAATTAATATGGATGAACCATATATAGACACAAACTAACCCAATCCTAAAACCCATTCGAGTTAGACCTCACCCGAACCTGAGACCTACTTCTTCTCACAACCCTACCCAGCCCATTAACCCGAACCTATCCGACCCTACACCATACCCAGACCCACTAACAGACTCAGCGTGACCCTTCCCAAATACCCGAACCCGACCCAGACACAACCCGACGCCAAACGGCGACGTCCCACTTAAAGGGACCCATGGGTTTATTAAAACCTGGCCCTTACCCAAACCCTGACCCATTCACACTCACAGCCTGACCCGCCCTATGACCCGAACCCAAACCCAAACCCGAACAAATCTGGTACAATCCGAAGCCAAACGACGTCGTTTGGTTAAGTGGTTTCCGGGTTATTTTGAACAACCCGACCCGCTTATAACTAAAACGATATAACCCTAATACAAATGGATTTGTACCATTAGTTAAGCTTGAAGTACAAGCATTTAAAGCGCCTAGGGTTCCGGCCTTCTTCTCCGGCGAGTCTAGGCCGCCGAAAAATCGGGGTTCGCCGAAAAATCTCTCTCTCTTCATATCTCCCTCATCTCTCCATCAAAATCGATGAAACCAATGGGGAAATGACCAGAATGAGGCCTTCTACAACATACTTGAGGCTCACAGTCTGGTTCATTCGTTTAGGGGTCCTACCAGAGGATTATTCTTTCAGCCATTAATAAGAATAATGGCCTGCATGAACCATCAAATGGGCCCCAATCTGAAACCTGCTCGTAGGGGAGTTATCTGGGGTCAAGGGGATCAAATTGGTGTAATAAAATTTGAGTTTTGGTCATTGGTTCAAAATTAAGCTCCACATGGAGCTTCAATGGCTACCGGAGTTAAACCAAAGCCTCATGCTCTGATTGGGGGCGTGTATGTGTGCTCTGGGGATTCCTATGTGACATGAAAAGGTCTAGGGAGAAAAGGGGAGGCTGGGTTTACCTTGGGGAGTCTCGGATCACTCTTCTTCTTCTCTGATCAGTCTCTCTCTCTCTCTCTCTCTCTCTCTCTCTCTCTCTCTCTCTCTCCTCCTGCGTTCTTCTTTCTTCTCCTCCGAATCTTCTTCTTCTTCTGAACTAGACAGAATGTGTGTGGTGGTTGTACAAAAAGAGGCAGAGAGGGAGTATGTGGTGTGGTGTATGAATGGGAGGGTGTGGGTGTTTGGTTTCTCTCACCAAAGCTCTCGGGTTCTCTCTCTATACATAATCTGTGTGAACAAATTTTTGGGGACAAAGAGAGTATAATAGGGGAAAATGTAAGGGTGTATTTATGGAGGGAAAAGGGGAGGGAAGGTATCCCATGTGTAAGGGTGCACAAAAGTGTACGAGTGTGTGTATGTTTGTGTGTCCAAGGGTAGATATTAAGGGGACAAAAGGTGGTGGTGGATGCATCATGCATGGCTGCCACATGGTAGAGTATGGTCCATTCTCTGGTTAAGTGCATAGGTAAACGTGCCAGAGTTCTAATGTACATGCACAGGTGTGAAAGTGAATACCGTAATAGGAATACAGATGTACGTGGCTATGAACGAGCCTAAGCTCAAGCCTGTTAATCTATCCTATATAAACTTAAAGTTAAGGTTTCAAGTCCTAAAATAGATACTAGGTCATAACTAACATCGGCGTCATCAAGACATTCACTAAGGATCCTGATAAGGACTCCTAACTACGGTCATCCTAATGGATCTTCTGTAACCGTTCCTCGGGTAATTTCACTGTTTTCTAATATCTGATGTGGAATTTCTAGAGAAATTCCAGGTGCTACAAGATATAGCTTCTATATATTATTGGTCCATTCATAGGAGTTGACTCTTTGCTTTTAGATGTATATTGTGCTTGAATACATGTACATGGATCATGAATAGAATGAGTAATTTTAAGAATATTTTTTGCTCATTTTCTAAAAAAATAAAATAAAATTGCATTGCACTCCATAGAAATATTATCGGGGCGGGGGTGGCGGCGGGGTGGGGACAGGTTGCGAGGCGGGGTCGAGGTCGGAACACACATCCCCTCGGGGCGGGGCAGGGTCGGGGGAAGTTCATACAACCGGGGCGGGGTCGGGGGAAGGGAACCCCATCCTATACCCGCCCCGTTGCCATCTCTAACCAAAACTGCTATTGGGCCCTACTAAGCGACGATAGCAATGTGATCATTCCACTCTAAACTAATGGTATTACACTGGTAATATAACAAGTCACATGAGTTAGTGATGGTGTCTAGGTGAAGTCGAATATATCGATACTGCATTGTGTTGTCACTATCTCACTCATAATATCATATCATATGCTTATCAAATGTTTAGTTTGAGATATTTGTTGTACTTGTATATTGTTGCTTGTATTAGGAGTGATTGGTTAGACCAACTCACTTAGCCTCAAAAGTTAACGACTCTACTGCTCTGGACATATTACGTCTAGGTTATAATGAAGAAGTCTATCCAAGCATCTATGAAGAAGAGTATCCTGATCCCCAAGAAGGGGACTATCAAGAAGGTTATCCCGAGGGAGATTATTCAGAAGAGTACGCTGGTGAAAGGCATGCATATGCCAGTTGAATAAAAGAATCTAGTCTATTATCATATTAGGATTTCCTTTACGTTTTAGAACTATCTTTTGTCTGTTGTAATAACTGAAGTGGCGTCGATCGCCCAAACTTATATTTTTGTGGTTTTTATTTGGAACTGTTGTAATAGCCTAGAAACAAACACTTAAAGTTCTCCCATGAATACCATTAGACGTTTGATAATTCCTTCTTATGTTATAACCATATTAGAATGCAAGGACATGTCAGTCTTATGTAACTAGTCATAGCTCATAGATCCAGAAAGAAAAATTTTATTTTCCTCTAATTTTTGCTACTCCGGGGCATGACATTAAGCCTTATAAAATAGTCTAAAATTTTCACCATAGGCGATGTAGGACAAGTCCACACACCTCACCTCACCTCATCCATCTTGACCTTCCTGCCTCAGGAATCTTGACTCTTGGTCAAAATAATTTTACTTACCTAACCTGACATAAGGTCAAAATACATAGACTCTTTTATGGTATGAAAAACGGAAATTTGGTGTTAAATCCTTATTTATGAAATGTATTTGGTAATAGCACACAAAGTAAAAATATACAGTGAACAATTCATGCTTTCAAGGAATCTGTTTTAACAGATCCTTATTCATTTTCATCCCTCTCTCTCTCTTCCATCTCTCTCTCTCTCTCTCTCTCTCTCTCTCTCTCTCTCTCTCTCTCAGCAGTGACCATCGACCACCACCACCTCCATCGCCACCACTACATCGACCACCTCACTCTTTCTCTCTCTCTCTCTCTCTCTCTCACCACCGACCACCACCACCGTCGTCGCCACTACTGCTAACGCCGGTCGCATATTCGGCCTGATGAGATTTGTCTCCTCTGACCAACACCAATTTTAGATCCACAACCACTGCGACCAAATCTATCACCATCGGGACCACCATGACCATAGTTGAGAAACAAGTAGTAGAGGCAATGAAGAGAGAGAGAGAGAGTGAAGTGTTGGATAAAGCTTGGAGATATGTCTCCTTCGACCACCACCAATTTCAGATCCACCACCACTGCGACCAGATCTACCACCACTGGGACCACCACGAGCAGATTCAGGACCACCACATCACCACAAGCCAGTGCACAACAAGCACTTTCACTTTTCTGTGAATTTTCACGAACTTTGTGAAATTTCACAACTTTTCGGTGGTTTGAGAAATTTGTTTTGTGATCATTCTATGAAAAATTTTCACAATTTTTTTTTTTTTTTGGGATCAATGTAGCTTTAATTTGGTTTGTTTCCAGATTGTGAATGCTCTATTAAGTTGATCTGAGTTTTCAAAAAAAAATTCTACTGAAAAAATCGTGTTAAGGTTATGGATTTTTTTGAGAAATTTCACAACTTTTTTTATGATAAATTTCTTAACTTTTCGGTGGTATGATATGAGAAAGCATGTTTCTGATCATTGTATGTTGATATGATGGTTTGGTTGTGAAGGAGGTCGATCAAGTGAGGTCATGGTGGTCGTCGGAAGTAAGGTGAGGTTGTGGTGGTGATCGCTACTAGTGGTGGTGGTGGTGAAGGTGGTCGGTGGAGGCAAGGAAGGTTGTGATGGTGGTCGTCGGAGCTTAGGCGAGGTCGCCGGAGGTCAGGCAAGGTCATTGAAGTTCAGGCGATGTGATGGTGGTGGTCGCCGGAGGTCAGGCGAGGTCGCCGGAGGTGCAGAGGGTAAAACACTTGGTGTAGACCAATATTAGGGATAGATTTGTCAAAATACAAAGGAGTGAACCTAATCTCAAATATTTTTGCTAGTTATACCAAAACCACTATACTTTCCTTAAATTGGATTAAGTCCTAATTGCCCCTATGAAAAATTACACAATAGGTCTCTCCTGAATTCCGTGATTGAAAAATATATTTTTCTCCAATATTCAACCATCAGTAGACTGTTACCCTTTTCTGTCAAATTTTTTAAATACGCTAGTTTAGCCAAAGTTAATAAAATTGTTTTATACTTTTAATAATATTTATTTAAAAGTATCTTTCTTTTCTAATGGTAATCATTTACTTTCGTATTGTGCTATTTTAAATTTTAAAAAATTTATTTTATCTTACAGGTAGACTAGTAATTTTGAATGCACCGTTAGCATATTAGGGCTTTATCTTTGATAGATGAGGTCAATGTAATTTTACATACACAAAATATTTTGAATTAACAATCATTGAAAGTCATCCAAATGTTAGTACTGAATGGTAATATATACTGTATTTGGATAATATAATAACTCAACCATTATTGAAACTTTCAAAACTTCAAGCACATTAACTTGAGAAAAATACTTGGACAAATTTCTGTAGGTACATTTGCTAATATTTGTGTAAAGCATGTATACCACATATGTAGACTAGTAGTGTCTGAACAATATGAAAATCCACATAAAAAAAAAAAATTATATTTGAAATGTTGTCTTTAATATTATGAATTCTATGATTTTTCATATTCTATAAAAAATACGAATAATGTTATGCTTTTTAAATTTGGATCTGCTATTGAGTTCTCAAATCGCTTAATAATTATATCACACGTTGTACCAATGATCGGTGGTACCACATGCCAATGCATGTGATCTAATTGACAAAAAATTTAAGAACTAAATTTAGGATCATAACATAACTCTAAAAAAAATACACAAAATTAAAACATTCAAAACAAACTTCACTCATTGCTTGAAAACTATTTATTTTATTTTATTTTTTATTATACTTATATTCTTGATAAAAAGAAAAAAAAAATCAACAAATATCCACAAAACTTTTACCTCTAAGATCAAAAAGGGCACATGACAGTCTACAACATGAATGAAGAGTAATATTTGGGGCACTAACAAATTTCAGTAACAGTCACAGTCACACTTTATTTCTCTTTTATTGGTAATGTGGGATCACACCCGTACTCTATCTCTCTCCGAGTAGCACTGTGAGGTTCCATATTACCACTAAAAGAAAAATAGAGTATAAATATGAATGTTAGTAAGATTTGTTAATGCTCCTAACATTGTTAATGAATGAAATTGCCAAGAACAAGGTGCAGATCATTGTTCCGCAAAAATTAGATTTCATTTCAAATAGTACTCCTTTGAGTCTTTGACCAAAAAATAGTATATATATATTTAAATAATTTCAATTAGTAGTACTATTCGCCTTGAAGACTTGTACTGTCGCTTAGTGAATCACTGATTCGGAAAGTGACAACGAGCCGCCTACGTTGACTTCATTTTTCTTCGGTTTCACACGTGATTAATGTTTGGTGTCTCACTAATACTTATTTCACGCGCTCACTAGTTGCACGTGGTTTTACAGCTGCTTCGAACCATAAATCTCAACTAGAAATGGATAAGTAGGGTGTTTGTGGTCGGTTTTGATTGGATTTTTAGTGGTTTTAAAATTGATTTTTCGATTTTGGTAAGTCAGTTAAGACGATTTTGGTTAATTTTTGGTCAATTTAGGCTTTTGTATTTCCTTAATAAATCGACCATTTGTATTAGAGTTTGACTAGTTTTAAATAAAGTATAATGCTATATACTTTTCAAATTTTGTATTTTAAATGTGCTTCTTAAGACATTTTGGCAATTGGACGAGTTTAACATCCTTTAATAAAAATTAAGTGGATCTCATTGTCACATGTGTTGAAAGTATAGCACATGTATCTACATTTGCGCTACATGGGAAGTATAGCATTAATCTTAAATATAGAAAACACGAGCTAAGCTTATACATGTTTATAAATAATTAATATCATGCTTTTCAAATAAATCATTTCAGATTTGGTTTCCAAATACTTTAATAATTGTATCACATGCAGTGGTATTATGAGGTAGCACATGTACTGGCGAAGCATTTAGAAACTCATTTGGGATTCAAATATGAAAATATATATATATATATATATAGGCTAATCGATAGACAAAGGAGTACGAGTCTGAGTTTGATTTGTTTGTTAAATAAAGGAATACGAGCTGAACTTATGTATGCTTGAACTTCGACTTGTTTATTAGACAAGCTTGAAATTGACTTATCTAAACTGTAGTTTGTTCCATAACCTTTTATCCAGGCTTGATTTTGAATCATATATACTAGTCAAGCTCAAGTATCTTCTAACTATGTATATAAAACAAGTCACTATATAAGCTCTAAACAAGTTTGTTCACTACCTGTTTCACAAGCCTATTTTTGAGTTTTGTTCAAATATTTTCACGAGATCTATCAAGCTGAGCTCATTATGCTTGAGTTTGGCTTGTTTATTAAACGAGCTTGAAATCTAAACTTGAGTTTGACTTGTTTGTTAACAAATGAATACGACTCGAGTCGAACATGTTCGCAGCGTGTATACAACCCTAATCATAACCTTTTGTTTGGAGTAATGCAATGTTTCTCATGTTCGAATCCTAAATTTGGTTCACCAATGATTTGTTAATTGTACTACATGTATTATTTTGTGGCACCACCAATCACTGCTAGTGGTACAACTATTAAAAAATTTGGAAACTAATTTTGAGATTTTCATTGGAGGAGGTGGAAATTGTCCCCATCATTATTGAATGTGGTCCGAGTGTCTCACTATCACATGTGTTAAAAAATCACATTTAAGATACAAATTTTGAAAAGCATAGCATTACTCTTTCCTTAGAGCATCCGTAGTGGTGTAATTGAGGCAACCAAATTTTGCTAAACTTAACCAATTGTTCCACAGTGGTGTAAATAACGTAGGGGTGTACAACATTTACACTAAGGAGAACCTAAGTTTATGGTTCAACTATACTACAACGAAATGGCGTAGAGAGTGGTGCCCCAAAAAGTAAACGACACAGTTAGGGCAGCCCACCACTACACGGCACACACTGTGTTGGCCACTCACTACACGGCACACTGTGCTAGCCACTTTTCCCACCGCACAATATGTGTCGTCCACCTCTTCACGGATCACGCAGCACACGCAGGGCCGACCACCACTACACAACATTGTGTGTGCCGCCCACACTTTGCCACCATCCTCACCGCACTGGGTGGGCCGACAACTTAGCTTAAGTTTAGTTAAGTTTAGCTAATACCACTACAGATGTTCTTAGCAGATTTTTTTTTGGTAATCGGTGGTGTTTGGGTCAGCTTATACGCAACTTGACTAATTCTCCGAGACCCTGAAATTACCAAGTGAATTCTTCAATAACCACGCGCTCCATAACTCAAACACTAAACATCTTCGATAGTACACTCAAAAAGTTAACCTCTCACTCTCAGCCAGAAGAGACGTGGTTATGCTCTTAGAGTAGAGTTTGTTTACCACGCGCGAATGGAGAGGGTAATTGATCGGACAATTGGAGTGTGTAAGATTTTTCGCTGTCAGTGAGCCAAAAACTCTAATCATTTTTGAACCTAATCCGAAGGCCCAACGTGTGAAATTTAGCGATTTAGTTATTCATAAATTTAATGTTATTTTACTCTTGTGTCTGTGCTCAACTCTTTCAAATTTTGTTTTCACTATTAAAAAATGACCCGTTTGGTTCATTTGTTTATAAAAGCTTTTTTTTTTTTTTGTTTCTCTATAAAAGATGCTTATTAAAATATTTTAACTAAGACCGTTTTGTTCATTTAACGGAAAAGAAAACATGATTTATGAATTTATCAATGAAAAAGTAAAGAAGATTTTTTCTTCTTCTTATTACTGAGAAAAATAGCTAGTGATGAGAAGAGAATCTAGTGAGAAATAAATTGCATTTTGTATATTACAAGCTAGTCACATTAATTTGTTTCGCATTTTCTTGATTTCCTAAAATAGTATTTGAGATTTTTTGATTTAAAGAATTTTTTAAGTATGAATGAACAGTTTTCCAAAAAAAAAAAAAAAAGGTATGAACGAACAACTTTAATGAAGTAACTTTGTTAGGTTTCTTTCCCTTTTCTTTTCATTTGTTTGATTTGTGAACCAAATAGAGCATAAGTAAAATATTTTTATTTGTTTGCTTACTAAGAAAAATTGTTGAAAAAACAGAAGAGAAAAGAAATTAATGTAAAAGTAAATTATTATTTTTTTGGGTTAATATGTCATTTAATATTTAGCTATCTTTTTCTTAATTTTCTAGCTTATTTGAATTTTTTTTCATTTGATTGTTCATAAATTTTTGTTTCTCCACCGGTGATTGTTTATCAAATTATTTTTTTAAAATCTCAAACTCGTGTTTTTTGTTTCCTTTTCTGCAAAAATTGATTTTAAGCAATATTAAATCAATCTTTCTCTTTGATGTGCATATGAAAATCATGGGATTAATTGTCTTCCTTGTTAATTATTATTATTATTATTTTTTTTTGGGAAAAGAATTAGAATTTGTTTGCATTCCTCCACTATTTTGAGCACCACATATCATATTCATATACAACAATATCTAAATTTGTCCACGGAAAATCTTGAAAAATCCCACTATTGTCTTATCACCTTCGGTGCCTCTCTCTCTCTCTCTCTCTCTCTCTCTCTCTCACACAGAGTGATCCCCGCTGCCGTCTCACACAATCAATCAATGTGCCCTTGGAATAAGACAACCAGCCTATGGTTGGCACTTTCCACTCAGGATGGAGAGATGTATCATACTCCGTATATATGATGTACATGAGATTCCATAATGGAAACAATCAAGTTATACAGATTTTAACCAAATCCTTGGTAGCTCAAGTGGCGAGGCAGATTAAGAGAGGGGGTGTTATATCTTTTTGATCTTGTGTTCGAAACTTTTTATGGGTAAATATTAAGGATTTGGCCAGAGCTTTTAGCCTCCCAAAGGGAGGTTAGGGGTTCGAAATCCCCCAGGGGTCGTGTAACCTAGTTGGAGGGATGAATCTCAAGATGAATTTTAAAAATGTCCAGCTTGGTGTGGGTTCAGATCCTACCGCTAACTTGCCTCCCTGATTTACCTGGTGCATGTGTTGTGGGATCGGTGCACGCGCCCGGGGTTTGCCCTTTGTTCTACTCCGATAAAAACGACAATAGGTATCGATCCTGAAGTCGCGGAGGACAGACATGAGGATTTGTCCTCGTATTCCAAAAAAATAATAAAAAGTTATACAGATTTTGAGTTGGGACATTATTTGTAATCTAATATATATTTTAGAAATTTGATTAAACAAAAAAAAACTTAATATTTGAATTATTTGAGCTTAAAGTACAAATAGTTTTTAATTTAGGTCAAAGTCCCTTATTAGTAAAACTTAATTAATCAAATTCTTATGAGCAGTTCTAGGGAGACTCTCAATTTGGGACTCCCTTAGTCCGAATTTGTCATAAATGGCAAGATAAATAGTTCCCAATGCGTCTACCTTGCATTGAAAACTATTTTTCTTACTATTTATGACAAATTAGGGTTAAAGGAGTCCCAAATGAGAGTCTCTCCAATTTTTCCAATTCTTATATTACAATACTTTATATACCTAATTATATGAAATATTTTGCTGAGAGTCCTTTTTTTTTTTTTTCTTTAAATTAAGACAAAGAAGTGAAAATTAGACCTAAGATCAAAAAAGTGTATTTTATACGAGTTTTGACTAAATTTCCTATATATTTATGGTAACTTTAAGGGTGACACTCAGTCCGCGAGTGTAAGTAAATTTTTATGAGAATATTGTAGTACCCTTGTGAGCAGGGGTGGATTCAGGATTTTTGGTCAGGTGAGACTTAGATTATACGGGTGTTCAGGGCAGCGTCCCTCAGGTAAAATTTTTTTGTTCTACCTATATATAATTATGTGTAAAATGATAAAATTATAAGTAAAATTGGTTTAACACCTCTAATTTGGGATAAATCATGTAATTTTAGGAGATCTATATCTAAAACTTGTAAAATATTACATGTATGTCTAGAAATTTCACAAATGCAAGGGGCGTGTGTCTAAAACTTGTAAAATATTACATGTAAATCTAGAATTTTTAAAAGTCTATGAGAAACCTGTGTGAAATTTAGAAAGATCTATTTCTTAAATTAACAAATTATTACATACAGTTTTACAATTTTCAAAAGTTCAAGGAGGCTTGTGCCACCTCTGGAGTCAATGTAGGTCACTGTGAGTTATTTTGTTTAAAGAACTTCATGAATTTTAGTATAATTATTGACACTGGCGGACCTAGGTACTCTTCAGGGGTGGCACAGGCCCCCCCTGAATTTTTGAAAATTGCAAAATTATATGTAATAGTTTATAGATTTTAGAAATAGGTCCTCTTAAATTTCACACAGGCCCCCCTGAACTTCTGAAAATTCTAGATTTACATGTAATATTTAACAAGTTTTAGACATAAGCCCCCCTTGTACTTTTGAAACTTATAGACTTACATGTAATATTTTACAAGTTTTAGACATAGGCTCCCTTGTACTTTTGAAAATTTTATACTTACATGTAATATTTTAAATGTTTTAGACATAAGCCCCTAAAATTACATGATTTATCCCAAATTATGGGTGTTAAACCAATCCTATATACGATTCTACCACTTTACACATAATTATGTATAGGTAGATTCAAAAAAAATTGCCTCGGGGGCGCTGCCCCCCGAACCCCCGTACAAATTAGGCTCTCCCGACCAAAAATCTTAGGTCCGCCCCTGATTATTGATGTTAGAAAAGAAATAAAATTAATCTATCTCTTTCTATCAGTCTAGACAACAGATAGATAGATAGATATTGGTGACCCCTCGTGACTATTAAAAATCTTTCTTGAAGTACGATTCTAAATGGTAGTGATCCAAACCTTTTTGTTAGAGATTCAAACCTTTCATTTGGATTACTGCAAAACCACTAAAGATTATGAGAGACTTTTTAAGCTCTCGAATAGTGATTGCTTTGTTGGCAACGAGGAAACAGTATATATAATGCGAAAGAAAATTAATTAAAAGGTAGCAGTTCGAAGAATCTTGGACTTTCAAATCCATGGGCTAAACCAAGTTGTTCTATTTACTAGTGACCATGAAGTTAAAACTTTTCAGCCACATCACCTTAAGACACCATATCTTGTTGGATGATATGTGTTTTTGGTCATATTTAAGGGCTAATAAAAGTGGGATTCACTTAGAGTTTAAATGGGGTCTTTGTGGATTTGTGTTCTCCTCCATGAGAAGATGGAGTTTGGATATTCACATGTCCAAAACTATTGATGGGTGAATGAGAAATTAATGATTAAAGGTTGCCCCTTACAAGGAGTTGTTGAAATGAAAGAGGTTCACAACTTGCCTTGTCCCACATAGTAAAACTAGGAATAACATTTAGTGTATTTAAAAGGCTACTTCATGTTTTGGGTTTGGGCCCCAAGGGGTACCCAGTTTTGTGGAAGGAGGAAGACCTAAGGCCCTTTGGATTTACGCGCACACGCGCTCGCCGCCGCCGTCCGACCATCTTTTTAGACCCCTCAAGTTTTGGTATTACAATATCTGTATTAAGAGACCTTTGGAATTTCTGCACATGTTCTTCATTGCAGAAACCTTTGGAATTTCCGGAAGAGTTACAGAGATGAAAAGACTCTGTGATAAATTCGTCCATTATATCCCCCTATATATAGTGTATCTCACCAGAGCAGTCACACACCGTGCTTGGTGACACTGTTCTTCTCCTTCTTCCTTCCAGTCCCAGTTTTAGAGAGAGACATAGAACATAGTTGGTTCGCCAGAGCAGTCATACACCGTGCTTGGTGACTGCTAGTAGCCACTGTATCCTGGGAGACAGACGCCGACGATTTCCTCAAGCACATCCGGTGAGGCGGCGAATCTGTTTTAAGGAAACTGTGAAATATCACAGGCCTCGGTTTGATCTTATTTTGTTGTAGTTTTCCAGTTATTGCTTTCTGTTTACATATTGTAATTTTGTTTCTGTTCAAGTTCTATTTTCCAGTTTGTAATCAAGAATCTGTTTCTGTTTTCCAATTGTATCAATGTAATTTTTCTAACAATCTTAAAACAGATTCTATATATTTTACAAAACAAAAACAGATTCAGTTTTGGAAAAACAGAAATTATTTTTGAAAAACAGTTTTACAAAAAACTGCTACTGTAATCCTCGTTTTCTACCCAAACGGTGCAGAATCAGGAGAAATAGCATTAGACGGAAAGTGTGCAGAATTGCGTTTTTCTTGGAATTATATGAGCAAAATCTTAAAATTCCTTCGTTTTCCTAACGATAATCTGAAAACGAAATTCTGCTACTGTGAAAAAAGAAAAAAAAAAATAAGAGGAGGAAAAAATAAAATATTAGATTTAATTTATTTTCTCCTTTGATAATATTTTCAGAAATGGAAAAGCAGAATGTGAACACTGCTGCAAACCCACCTGTTGCAACCGACGGTGCTATATGCTCCAACACTGTGGTGATTGGTTCCATACCAGTGAAGGTTCCCTCAATCCAAACGGTTCCTGTGAACCACGGGGAGAAACCCGAGAAGTTTAATGGTGTGGATTTCAAAAGGTGGCAGCAAAAGATGCTGTTCTACCTTACCACCTTGAACCTTGCGAGGTTCTTGAAGGAAGAGGCTCCTATGCCCAATGAAAATGAACAAGACCGAGAGGTTGTGCTAGCTATTGATGCTTGGAAGCACTCGGACTTTATGTGCCAAAATTATGTGTTGAATGGTCTACACGACACACTCTATAATGTATATAGTGTTTAGACCACTGCTAAGGAACTGTGGGAGTCCTTAGACAGAAAGTACAAAATCGAGGATGCCGGGTCAAAGAAATTTGTAGTGGGGAGATTCCTCGACTATAAGATGGTGGACTCGAAGACTGTGTTCAGTCAAGTTCAAGAGCTGCAAGTAATCTTGCATGAAATCCATGCTGAAGGAATGACCTTGAGCGAAACTTTTCAAGTTGCTGCTATAATTGAAAAGCTACCCCCTGCTTGGAAGGACTTCAAGAACTATTTGAAGCACAAGCGAAAGGAGATGAAAATTGAAGATCTCATCGTCAGGCTTAGAATTGAAGAAGACAACAAAGGGGCTGGCAAGAATTTGGAAAACTTTATGGCCAAGGCTAATGTGGTTGAGCATGGTCAAAGTTCGAAAGTGAAGAAGAAATCCTTTTCTGGCAAAGGATACAAAATGGGGCCAAAAGGTGGTATCGCAAAAATTTCAGTTTCAAGGAAAGTGCTACAACTGTAGCAAAAATGGAAACCGGGCTTCTGAATGTCGTCTGCCGCAAAAGAGAGTCCAAAATAATCAAGCTAATATAACGGAGTTAGATTCTATCTCAAGGGATATCTCTGACATTAATCTGTCTGTTGTGATTTCTGAAGTGAACTTGGTGGATTCAAACCCAAGGGACTGGTGGATAGACACTGGTGCTACTCGCCACATATGCTCCGACAAAGCTATGTTTACTTCATTCGAACCAATTACAAGTGGTGAGAAGATGTATATGGGTAATTCTACTTCCTCGGATGTTGAAGGCCAAGGAAAAATAATTCTGAAAATGACTTCAGGAAAGGAGCTAACTCTCAACAATGTCCTTTATGTACTGAAAATTCGCAAGAATTTAGTATCATGATCTCTCCTAAGCAAGCATGGCTTCCGAATGGTCTTTGAGTCAGACAAGGTGGTGTTGACCAAAGCGGGAATGTATGTGGGGAAGGGGTATATGTGTAATGGGATGTTCAAACTTAATGTAGCAACTGTATTCCCAAAAGTTAATAAAATAAGTACCTCTTCTGTTTACTTGCTTGAGTCTTCCAATTTGTGGCATGGTAGACTAGGACATGTTAATTTTAATTCTTTGCGAAGATTAATTAAATTAAACCACATACCAAACTTTCATATTGATGCAAGTTATAAATGTGAAACTTGTGTTGAAGCAAAGTTAACAAAGACTTCATTTCAATCAATTGAAAGAAGCACTGAACCTCTGGAATTAATCCACACTAATGTATGTGATTTAAAAATGGTTCAATCTAGAGGTGGCAATAAGTATTTTATTACTTTTGTTGATGATTGCACTAAATACTGTTATGTGCATTTGCTAAAAAGTAAGGATGAAACTTTGGATAAGTTCATTCTATACAAGACAGAGGTTGAGAATCAACTAAGTAAAAAGATTAAGGTGTTAAGAAGTGATAGGGGTGGTGAATATGTAGCGCTATATGGTGAGTTTTGTGCACAAAATGGAATTATTCATCAAACCACCGCACCTTATTCGCCTCCATCAAATGGAGTTGCTGAAAGGAAAAATCGTACCTTAAAAGAAATGATGAATGATATGTTAATAAGTTTTGGATTGCCACAGAACTTGTAGGGGGAGGCAATTCTCTCCGCAAATTATATTTTAAATAAGGTACCTTGAAAGAAAGTTGATCAAACCCCGTATGAATAATGGAATGGTCGAAAACCTTCCTACAAGTTCTTACGAATGCGGGGTGTCTTGCAAAGGTTCTTGTACCTACTCCTAAGAATTAAAGGATAGGTCCAAAAACTGTTGATTGTTTATTTATTGGCTATACACATAATAGTAGTGCGTATCAGTTTCTTGTACATAAATCTGAAAACCCAGATATACACAAGAACACGATCATGGAGTCTAGAAATGCGTCTTTCTTTGAGAATATATTTCCTTGTAAAGAGGAATATAGTTCTAAAAAACGCACATTTGAGACTGTTAGGGAAATTAGTAAAAACCCAAGAAGAAAATGTTGATATTGAGCCTAGACGTGGGAAACGAGCTAGAACCTCAAAATCTTTTGGTCCAGACTTTCTAACTTATGTTATAGAAAGTGAGCCTCAAAGCTATAATGAAGCTATTAGATCACCAGATGGTCCATTGTGAAAAGAAGCAATCAAGAGTGAAATTGATTCTATCCTACAAAACCAAACTTGGGAACTGGTAGATCTTCCTCCTGATTGTAAGCCGTTGGGCTACAAATGGATTTTTAAAAGGAAAATGAAGACATATGGTACTATTGATAAGTATAAGGCAAGGCTTGTCATCAAAGGGTATAGACAAAAGGAGGCTCTAGACTACTTTGATGCGTATTCTCTTGTTAAGAGAATAACATCCATTCGTATGATTATTGCGATCGCAGCATTGCGAGATCTCAAAATACATCAAATGGATGTTAAGACTGCCTTCCTTAAGGGAGAATTGAATGAAGAAATCTACATGGAATAACCTGAAGGATTTTCTGCTCCAGGGCAAGAAAATAAAGTGTGTAAGCTTGTCAAATCATTGTATGGCTTAAAGCAAGCTCCAAAATAATGGCATAAAAATTTTGACAAAGCTATACTCTCTAGTGGATTTAAAATCAATGAGTGTGATAAATGTGTTTATGTCAAAGACACAATTGAAGGCTATGTCATCTTATGTCTTAATGTTGATGACATGCTCATAGTGGGTAGTAATGATAAGATCATTAAATCTACTAAGAAAATGTTGAATTCTAAATTTGACATGAAAGATATGGGACTTGCTGATGTTATATTGGGCATCAAGATCTCTAAAATTACTAATGAACTTGTTCTGTCACAGTCACATTATGTAAACAAGATTCTAGAGAAGTTCAACAAGTTTGATACTAGTATAGCCAGGACGCCTGTGGACTTAAGTCTACACCTATCTAAGAATACTGGTGAGAGTGTTTCTCAACTAGAATATTCTCGAGTGATAGGAAGTTTGATGTACCTAATGAGTTGTACAAGGCCTGACATTGCTTATTCTGTTAGTAGACTGAGTAGATACACTAGTAATCCTAGTGGTGAACACTGAAAAGGGATAGTAAGGGTACTGCGGTACTTACGATATACACGTGATCAGGGACTGCACTACATGAGATATCCAGCTGTATTGGAAGGATACAGTGATGCAAACTGGATATCTGATATGAAAGATTCAAAATCGACAAGTGGGTATGTTTTCACACTTGGTGGTGCAGCTGTATCATGGAAATCTTTAAAACAAACTTGTATTACTAGATCGACAATGGAATCTGAATTCATTGCACTAGACAAAGCAGCTGAAGAGGCTGAATGGCTTTGCCATTTTGTAGAAGATATTCCAAGATGGTCAAAACCTGTGCCAACTATTTGCATACACTACGATAGCCAATCTGCTATTGGAAGGGCACAAAGTAATATGTATAATGGTAAGTCTAGACATATTTCACTACACCAAAATGGCCGATTTGTCATGGTTTTGGACAGTGACAAAGGCCCTTTGTCACGGTTATAATCCGTGACATTTTCGGGTGTGACAAAAACATTTGTCACTGTCCATAACCGTGACAAATGGCCTTTGTCACGGTTCATTTGTTACACTTTAAAAGTGACATATCACTTCCAATTGTCACTGATTTGTCACTGTTTCCAACAGTGACAATTTATTTATTTGTCACGGTCAAAAACCGTGACAATTTGTGGTATTTGTCACATTATTTGTCACGGTTTAGACCGTGACAATTTATAGAATTAGTCACATTATTTGTCATGGTTTTGGACTGTGACAATTATTAAGAGTAGTGACTAGTATATAAAAATAATATCACGATTTTCTTTAATTGCCACGGTTTAGAACAGTGACAAGTTAGGAATATCTTTTTTTAAATCTTATTTTGCAAGAATTCACCCTATTATTTTTTGTACGTACCTGATACAATTTAAAAACCAATAACAAAAATTGCAATAAGATATAATGACCTATTATAAACATAAATTGTACGATCACCACAAAACACAACTGATTTCATAAAAAAACATCTTTGGCTTTTTAATCAAATCGGTTCTACTTATAAATCTGTAGCTGTAAAATTCATAAAACATAAACAAAATAGTTATTTGATTGTAAAAATACATGTATTGGGTGTGTCAAATAAATAGAATGTTAAGTGAACTTCTAATAGGACATCAACATGCTTTGACACATCTGAACTATATTCTAAGTTATATTTCAAATCCCTAGTTGAAAGCTTCAAGTTTGCTCTTAAAGTGTGTGAGAAGGTCCTCAATGCTCTTAACTGAATGACCTGCATAGCCTCTCACTCGCACGCTCACCTAAAAAACAACAAAAGAAGAGAGTTAAGTTAGAAATCAACCAAGGACTGTTGACAAAAGTATAAATTTATTTAGGGGAAAGAAAAAAAATAATGATCAAATTTCTCGAAGTGTCGATTTGCTTCGTTCTAAGAAAATATATGCCCGAACATAAACTTAATTAATTAGGAAAAGGTGACTTTATAACTGATAAGCATTTGAAGTGAACTCTGGTTATAATCTAAACTCTCATTCGCAATAAATCACTTCACAGGAGGGGGATCAGTTAATCATTTATTACAAATCATCAATTTACAAGCAAATAGTCTAATATATCATGCTTCACAGCCTGAGGCCATAAGGTACTTTGTTCCTTTGATTATTAATTTCCTCTAATTTTTTTTTAACACAATAACCACACAAATATATATATAGGGGCATAGCTAGTAAGGCACGAGTTGGTGCCATGGCACACACTCAACTTTTGAAATTTATGAAAAAAAAAGTTAGTATATGTGATATTTTAGATCAAATGTAATCTAGCACACCCTAATAATAATTGTCTATGTGATATTTTAGCTCAAATCCACCATAATGTCCATGTCAAACCTTATTATATCTATTCTCATTTAAGCTCAATCCAATTTAGTATTCTAAATTCAAATAATAGTTAAAACTACCTAATATTTGACACCATGCATATTAGCCCATGTGATATTCTACCCCAAGACCATCCTACGATTTGACTTCAAACCTTAATATGTCCATTGCCATCGACTTTTTAAGGGGACAAAAAGAATCTACACCTACTTTTCACAATTGCCCCTAATCATTACAGCAACTTCTTTGATTTTGTCTTGGTGTAATATTCAAGGAAGGGTATTTTTGGAAAGTAAGCAAAAATTGTATACCAATTTAGGAAAGTTGACAACAATTTTGAGACATCCCAAAATGAAATATTGGACTCTAAATTAGGGATGGGGGGAGCAAGACATTATTATCACACTTTTCTGGAGAGCTTAGGTTGCTCTAGAAGGCATCAAAGTGCTATTAAACTTTACAATCATCAGACTAACAACACTTGTGGATCTTTTGAGGATATTAGAGCCCAAATAGAATTATCTACTGATAGTCCCACATTTAAAGGATGCTGGGACGGGTAGATTAGAGCTAAGTTTTGGAATTTTGCACAAAATGGCTGCTTTAACATTGCAACCCGTGACTCACACTAGTTACCCTCAAGTTTTTATCGCATACCATATATGAATTGCCCTGATGCAACTCATGAAAACCTCCATCTAAAAATAAAACGTATATGCATAAATCATTAGAGCCAAATGAGAGGTTAAATTTCAGCTATGTGGAGAGAGTAATTAAACATGGAAAGTTAATACTATTATCATCTAAGCTCAAACCAATACATTGTTCTTACACTGTAGTAAAATATCGAGTGACCAATGACCATGTTCAGTGATGTAAGATAGGTGATGAAGTATTCAAATCAAACAGACAAGCCTACCTTAATTTGGTACATTCCCAGCAGTTTTGCTAGAGGAGCAAAGACCTGCAGTGTCTCCATTGCAATGCTGGACTGGACACAACATATTATGGTAAGAACAATGAGAAGTAAAAGGAAAACCCAAGTAAATACTAAATCATACTCCACAGCACCTGCTTATGCGGAGGCATGTGTGAAAGAGTGCGCATGTCATGTAATCTGTTAGCTAGCTTGACTATGATGGCGTGAACCTGAAAAAGTAGTGGATTTAGTTGACTAGATAGTCTAAGTCAGATGAAGATCAATGAAACAAAGAATGAGAGAGACACCTCCTCGGTTATGGCCAGAAACATCTGTCGAAGGTCATCCGCTTTCACATCATGTACTGAATGGCTTTCATCCTTGCACTTTATTTTTCCTAATTTGGATACCTAAATTTGCATAAGAGCATTGAACAATGAATTCTATGCCCAACACAAATTCTACTAAACTTAAAATTGGGAAAAAAATGCTTAAGAAAAACAAATCATACCTTATTCCATGTTCCTTTATCCTGATGTTCAAACTCTAAACAAGTCAAAACCTAATAATTTACCTATCTTCTTCCTTTATCCCGACTGTTCCTCCAATCAGAATTTGGACTTGATGAGGCAACAGAGCCAAAAGTATCGTTTGCCACTACAGGTCCACCACTACAGAAAAGTTTGCGATCCTTGTAGTTATGTGTCGTACAAACCATAAACGACTTCATTGTTAGCGCTGCATCATATTAAAGAATACAAAAAAAAAAATGAACCAAAAAACAAAGATTAACTCAACAATGAGCAAGAATAAAGTTTATGAGGCGACTCAGTTATGTGCAACCCTAATTATGGTAGCAAAGAAGAGTATAATGAGCAAGAATAAAGTTTATAAGCAGTAAAACGCAGTAAACTATGAAAGATTAACATGCGATAACATTCAGCAAGACAAACACTATATAAAACAAATAATTTCCTTATATCCTATCTATATTACCAGTGAACCACCTTTTGTTATATCCTATCATATACCGTAGCTTTAACAAAACCAACTTGAGTGAAACAATACCCAGATCGGAAATACTAACCTTGATGACAGAATCACACTTCAATCGGTTAAGTTTCATGGGTAGGCCAAATAGAGAGACAGAGCGAGATCTGCGTACATCAAAATATTAAGTTATGGGGTAAAGAGAAAAAAAAATTATGATCTTTGCAACCATGTAGAGAGAGAGGGGGGGGGGGGGGGGGAACGTAAAGAGACAACCACGAAGAGAGAAAAATGCTAGTTTAGGGAGAGAGTACCTATTGCGAAAAGAGAGTAGCTATTGCAAAAACCTTTATATATAAATAAATAAAAAAAATTAATCAAAATCTCGTTCCAAACATATGTTAAAAACTATTCACTGTGACACCAATCGATACTAATCTGGCGTCAGAAGAAAAAATTGACTCGTAACTCCATTTCACCCATCCAGAATCTTCATTGAAATTCAACAAACAGTTCTAAGATAAATTTTCCCATAAAAGAAGCATAATATTCTTGATTAGAAAAGGAAAAGTCACAGAAAAGACTTTTCCTCTTAATTTTCGCACATGAAACAATCTACTATAGTACTATTTTACCACAACGAAAGCTATTCATCGACCTGTTTTTGGATGTCCGAGAAGTAAGTTTGTAGAAACACTACAAATTTTTGTTTAGGCTAAAAGTTACAATCGCTATCAAAAAAACAAAAAGAAATCCAATCTGCCCATACTTCTCTGACCTCTTCTGTGAATCTTTCATCTGAACCCTTATCAACCCTGCACTGAATTTACAATTCATAGACATACCATGAATATTGTTTTTCTTGGGTTTTGCTTACATGTCAAAGGAACTCAGGGTATGCGTTCAAGTTCTTATTTCCAGGCAATAATTTACACCACTAAATAGATTTATAATTTTAGACATTACACAATTGGATGCCTGATTTATAGTAAGTATAGATCAGGTATAGTCTCCTTCAGAGTTTTTTTTTTTACTTAAGACTTGGAGGATAGATAAACCAAGAATATGGTGAAGACACTGCCTCAAGTAAGTAGAGTGTAAAATATTGGATAGCTACCAAGGGTGTGCTCCCAGCACAACTAAATTATTTTTTTTTTCATTTAAAAAAAACTGAAAGGGGAATAAAGAGCAAATGATCAACGTACTTGTTGAGTTGCTATCTACTTAAGATCGCAGTTTTTGCATTCTGCATAGTAAAAATATTATAGTTCACATCAAAACGATAGTACATAAAAATTGAGAGAGCATCAATTAGCATGTGAAAGACGCACATTGGCTTCCTTGAGAAAACTCAAGAATAGCCATAGCAACACATTATCTTGTGGCTATTTTCACACACTATCCAGAAACAAAATTTAGCTAATCGTCTTGATGCTGCTAGATTTCTTGACTAACACCAAAACAAACAGCAAAAGAGTAAATAAATAATAAGACTTGGGTTTCTACATCAATTGCTTAAAGTGTGAAAATATCCATTTCGACCAAAAAAAAAAGCGGAGATATGTAAACATCGAGTACTCTTTTCAATTTAACCAAATTGAACCCCTTCATTTCACTTCTAAGAAAGCAGAGGAAAATTTTAAATAACATGGAATTTCAATTATTAAGTATTGAACTTTTTTGGTTTTGTAGTTGTAAATAACACATCTCGGATCAAACTTCAAATTAGTAGCTTTTTTTCTCATCCTTTGAGTGACAAACACAATATAAATAAAAAAGATTGGTTCAATCAAATTTGGCAGATCTATCACCTTTATTTATTTTAAGGCACATAGTGCTGAAAGAACAAAAGGACCAATATCCAGCTGCTTATGGTATGAAATGGCATCAGTTTTCTCAAGCTATGGCACAAACACATATCAAACTGATTCAATGGACCACCCTACATTGAATGGACAAAAAAAGTTCAAAAGATTAGAATATAAACATAGCCACACACAAAAAATAAATAAATAAATAAATAAAAAGTAGGCAAAAAATTATGCACATAGATGACTTAGCTGGAAGTCAGTCTTTGACTCATATAAAAATCAACAAATTAAACTGACTCGAACAACACAATTTATCGAGAATTTGTATTCTAAATATTCTATATATACACATTTAAAAATGATGATGAAAAACTCACAGTGAAGAAGAGATGGGAAACTCAAAGTTGAAGATTCCCATGTGGTCCATCATTTACATTTCCCCATCACTAAGCTGCTCTCCATTTGTGATGAATGAATCTCAAACGATATGCTTTCCAATCATACCTACTCTCACCAACTAAACATAGCTAATAAAATTAATAAAGGGTTTATTGTTAAGGAGCATTTTTTATAAACAATAGATAGAAAAACATAAAGCCAAAATAAATAAATAAATAATCTGTCTCAAAACATAGAACTAAAAAATATATATATCTCAGAACACCACCAGTTTATGAGGTTATGCATGGGACTAAAAAAAATCTGCCTCAAAACATAGGACTAAAAAAAATCTCAAATAAGCCAAAGAAAGATCTAAGACATACGGGAAAAAAAAAAACCCCCCCAAATTCAGGGGAAAAAAAATAGCACAGATCCGGCGATGAATTAGCTCGCGGCGAGGACGGTCCCCTCCTCTTCAGATTCATGTGGCCTTGTGAGATGTGTGTGTGTTTTTTGGTGTATGTATTAGCAGGTAGAGAGAGAGGGGTGCCGGCGGTAGAGAGAGAGAGAGAGAGAGAGTTAGGGTTGGGGGTTGAGAGATTTTAGAGAGAGATGGGAACAAGAGGTGTGGCAGAGAGAAGAGAGATTTCAAGAGAGAGAGAGAGAGAGAGTGACAAAAAAATTCAAATTTCAAAATAGCTGGGACAGTTGAGTGGGGGAAGAAATGTTCCTGACACATGGATCGGAGTGAAAGAGATGGGTGATGGTTTAGCAAGCAACCCAATTCCTACCCAGAGTGAAAATAAAACCCAAAGTCAAAGCAACCACATCTCTCATACCCACAAAATCAAGCTGGAACAGGGAAAAGGTTTATCTCTTCGGAACCACATCAAGCCCTAACCTCAAACTATTGTAGTACCAAACCCTTGGTGATGGTGTGATTTGGTGGATCTCGGCGTCACTAGTGAGGGGAGGCGGCGGCTGTACTGGGTTGGGGAAGGGGGTATGGGGAAAGGGGAGGGGGCCGGCGATGGTGGTGGATTCGATGTTGAAGGTAAGATGAGCAGAGGGGGAGCTGGTTGCATGGTCGGACTAGTGTGCCGGTGTGAGGACGGGGCAGCGGCTATGAGAAGGGGGATGGGGAAAGGTGATGGTGATGGTGTTGGATGGGGTGGTGTGGTGTGTCGGATAGTGGAGCTGGTAGGTGGGGATGAGAATGAAGGAGGGGGGGGTGAGATCATAGATGAATAGGAGTGATAAGAACCCTAACTGGATGAGAAGACAAAGCTGTGAAAAGAAAGAATAATTTTTTAAAAAATATATAATACCGAGCGTGTCCTTAAGTATAGTACTGAAACTGAAGAGAGGGAAAAAATGAAAAGAAAACCGCCTCTTCAAACGAAAATTATAATATTAGTATTTGTTTTCACTCTTTTAAATGGTGAACACTTTTGTCACGGTTTTGAACCGTGACAATAAATAATATTGCCACGGCTAATAACGATGACAAATGTTGTCACTGTTAAAAACCGTGACAAAAAAAAATATTGTCATGGATTATTTATTGTCACCGTCGAAAACCGTGACAAAATTTGTCACTGTTATTAGCTGTGACAAACTGCCCGAAAATTAGTGTGACAATTCGGCCAATTTGGTGTAGTGTTTGTTGTAGACACAATACCATTAAACAACTACTCTCAAGTGGGATTTTGTCACACCCCGATTTTTGGACAACCAAATATTCAATCCAGAGCCTGTATCCGGACTAATATTCAATTACCAAAAATCACGAGAGCGACAACCTCCCATATGCTAACAGAAAATTTATTGAAAAGAGTATTTAATACTCCTTAAATAAGGACATGTGATCTTGTGTTTAAAGTAAAACTCGTTATTATTAAACATGTATTCCCAAACATCCATTTCATTGTAAAAGAAATAAAGTTCCATTGTAAATATTATATCACTTTTCAAATTAAAAAAAAAACATCATTTTCATAAATAAAATGTCCACATACAGAGTTCAGCGGAAATAAAAATAAATAAGAATAAAATCTATACATCCATTGGTCAGAGTAACTACAACGTTCCCAATACCCAATATACCATATTTATTACAATTATACATACTGGCCCACAATGCCAGAAAATAAAATACAATCAAGTACAACAAAAATAAGTACAACTCCAATAATAAACAACACAACGACCATCTCTTCACCCAAACAGAAGCTCCAACGAAAATCTCCAAAAACGAAACCTGCACAAATACATTCGACTACGTTTCATATAGAAACGCCCCCGAATGTATAACACACTCGGGTCAGTCACATGACTGGTATGAGTTAAACAAAACAACAAGTTTTAGGAATCCAATTTGAACCCGTAGACAACAAATTACACTACAGTACTCTTGGGTCAAGACAGGTAGTTCCACACACATATCTGGACAATAGAGTAGTTTCCATTTAAGTGGTGGCAAGTAGTTTCTTGCCCAAAATCCAAAGTTACTACGAGTTTCATACTTACCCATTACTTATGGTGAGCCAAACCTGTAATACGTTAGTGGGCCCACCATCCTGCAAATTGAATGATCATAAACCAAGCAAACAATTCTGTATACAAACCGTCCACATTCTAACTCAAACATCGCATTCATTTTTCCACACTTATCAGTCTTATGAAATACTCCATTGTCATTATTTATTAGCCTTTAATTTATCTTTGTGTTCCCTAGGTTCACCACTTGGCCACCCTCCATGGTACACCCACACATATATCCCATGTGTGCCCGGACATACTACTAACATCCACTCTGGTGCTAGTTTGGTTGGGGTATCAACCAAACTAGGTATACACACAGAAGGCCAGTCAATATGCCTAGACGTCTAACAAATAAGTCGGGCATAAGGCTTAGGCCAGCTTGATCACGAAGCCACTGGCAAAAGGGTACACTCAGCAAATCGAGCTACCAAAAAAAACATATCACACAACGGGGAGCGGTGAACACTAAAGAACTATGTTGCAATTATCACTTATCGTTCGTATTATCCCAATAATTGTAAATTTCACGTTTATTACATAGTTCCGTCTTATCATCCAATCACATCTCTAACTTTTAGATGTATTCCAATTTCTTACAATAAAGGGTTTGTAACACCCGTACCCGGAGAAAGGGTTAATTATTAACTTAACATGCATTAATTGATATAATTAGTGTATAAAATGGATTAAGGGGAGGCTTGGACTCGCCCATGGAAAAGTCCCAGTGAAGAGGGACAGGTTTGAAAATGGAACCCAGCAAAGGGTAAATTGGTAATTTGCATGTTACATGATTAAATGCATTTTATGTGATTACATGAATAATTGCTTAAATGCTTTTATATTATATGTTGATATATGTGTAGCATTTGGTATTGATTTAGACACCCAAATAAGGGTATAAGTGAAAACGATCTAAATTAGTAGGTGCGATAGCAATTTCATAAAATATGTGGGATCCACGTTGGGACCCATACGGAACTTAGACAAACACTCATTAAATAATTGGGTAGTTAATACAATTGGTTAGGGGATTTCATAATAAAGTTCAAAGAAATGTTGGGGGTGTAAACGGAAATAAACTAAAACTTGGCTAGGAGGCTCAAGAGGTTGACACCTCTTGAGTGACTCATCATCTTCTCCATATATCAATATAGAGAAAAGAATTGCAGGAGAAGTAAATCTCGGCCATTGACGGAAACTCCGTCGACTCCGTCGTCTTGCCGTTTCGTCGCCGTCGGTACACCGTTTCGCGAATCGAGATCGTATTCGGACTCGTGGAGGTGAGAGGATCGTCTCTATACCTTTCATTTTCAGTTTCGTTAACGTTTTTCCGCGACCCTCTTTGAGGTGACGATATATATACATGATATTTGTATGTAGGAATATCATTGGAGTTAATTAGAGCTAAAATTTGCAAGGAATTTGGGGTTCTAGGCTTTTAATTGGAGCAATTTGTGAGGTGAGTGACTCTAATCCATGGGCTGAATGTAAATCATGTTAAATGTGTTAATTTACATGTTAGTTTGTTGAATTCTTGTAAATTAGAGCATGGACATGAGAATTGGGTATATATGAACATGTTGATTTATGTGGGTTTGGCTAGTTTACTTAAAATTGGAAGTTAATATGTGTTAAATGGTGTGTGAATTACCATGCTGAGATGATGGTGTGATTATGTGCTTATGTGGGTTGAAGAAAGCCTTATGTTAATTCACCGTGGATTTACTCCATAATAAGGAGAAGTGGAAAAACCCAACGGTGTAAGGGTACTCACCACACTAACTGTGTAAAGGTGTGTGAGTTGCGACCCAGCTGTGGAAGGGTGTGTGAGATTGTGTGAATTAGAGGTGCTATATGCACATAAGGGCAAAAAGGCAAGAGCGACGACACGGTGAATTGATATTTGGTCTTTGGAGACTAAATGATATGTTAATTGTTGATTTGTGCATTGAATATGACATTATATTCATACATGTGATTAGTTTACTCACTAAGCGAAAGCTTAAACAAATGCTATTTTCTGTTGTGGTTATTGAATAACCACCGCAGGTACGGCACGGGAGGAGGAAGGAAAATGATCAAAACGACAAGTTGGGCATGGGGGTTATGAGATGTGTGTTGATATGTTTATAAATCTAGATATTTAAGTTTCCTAATGCAACTTATGGTTTGGAGATGTATAGTTAACTCATGTCTTGGGCGAACTTGTAGATACGTTTTAAACTTATGTTATAATGTAACTAGTGGTTTGAGGTTCTCGACTTGAGGCTTGAAGTCTTGACTTGTGGACGAGAGAGATGAGGAGAGACGGGAGAGATGGGAGAGATGGGGGAGATTTGAGCCTCATGCTTGTGAACTTCTTCTGAACTTGTAAAATGATGTAAATTATGGTTTCTTTTATGTTAATGTTCATATTTGGGTTGTAGAAAAAGAGTTTGAATCCTAAAACTTGTATTTTGGAAAGTGAAAGTGAATTTGGAAACTAATGTGTAATATCTCTTGTTTTGCTCAAGTGTGGTGCAAGTAATGAATTTGACCATTTCGGCAAGTCCGGATGTGTCGCTAGTGTCTTAAACATGTTTCCTTAGTGTTCACAATGTTAGTTATGACCTTGAGTTAATTCCCAACAAGTTTCATGAATTTTGAATGAGAATTGAGTTTCAAAGTTGAAAAGATCATTGTATTTCAAATGAAATGAGTTCTTAGTGGATTTGACCAAATTGTGAATATGATTTTATGATCCATGCTTAATTTGAGTTTAAACATGTTTAGAAATGTGTTGGAATTGATTTCCCAAAGTTTCATAATGTTTCCATGTGATTTGATTGAGTTTTGGTAAGCTAAAACTTGTTTTGACAGCAAACAAAATTTAGCAGCAGAATTGTGAAGGGGATCGATCCGCGATTTGTGAAGGGATCGATCCGCCCTTTCAAGGCAGCATTCTGCGGGAGACTAATATAAATGGATCGATCCGCCCATTATGAAGGGATCGATCCGCTTTGTATTTTTCCCTGGACGTCCATTTTTACGGAAACATGCATAACTTTTTCTATAAAACTCGGATTCACGCGCCGTTTATTGCGTTGGAACCGGGACTCAAAAATCTAACTTTTGGTATAAAAATTTTACATACTTTATTAATGACCATTTTTCCCTTGGAGCCTATTTTGTAACAACAGAGTTGTTTAATGTGGTTAAATACATGTGTTTCTCTATAATTCGTATATTTCTTTACAAAGTAATGTAATTGGGAGCTTGTAGCCTTGTTACACGTGTCCTAATCCGCACGAGGCGGGTTGGGGTGTGACAGGGTTTTATCAATTAACCCATAACAATCTTCCCTCAAAATTTCCAATCAAATTACAAGATCTCTAATATACTATTCAACGTATCTAATTTACTCATTTTTATCAAAATGACCACAAAATAAGGTCAGTTAATTCAGGTACAAATACCTCAACCAAACATTCAATATTAGCATACATAAAGCACCTAATAAGAAATCACATTCTCCAATTTTGCACGTTGAACTATATTGAAAACTGCTACTGTAATCTTAAATTTCTGCCCAAATGGTGCAGAATCAGGAAAAACTTAAAACACAAAAAGTGTGCAGAATCACGTTTTACATAAGGCAGGCGGACAGAATGTTCAAATTCAAAGCCATGATTTTCTAATAATTTTCTGAAGTTTCTGCAACTGTTAAAATAGAATAAAAACGAATTTTCTTATTATTTACTCATTATCAAAATTATTTTCCTTTGTGCATTCATCAAGTTAACTGTCCACATAATCTATCCTAATACACCGAGATCACATTCATAAAATCACAATAAGAAAAATGAAAGTTTATATCAGTCCATAATAACAAATGGGGATCAACACACAATTTAAAACAAATCACCAAGTTAACAAGAACTAATAGGATTCCCTAGCGTATACATATATATATATATACACATATATGTATATATATATACCCAAAAACAAATCTTTAACTCACCTAGTTCGATCCAAAATTGACAACCACGAATGCTCTGCGATTCCCCACGTGACCACGAACCCGGAATCCTTCTCCTTTCTCCTCCCTTTTCTTCTTCTTATTTTCTTTCTCTTCTCTCTCTTTCTCTCTGTCTCTCTCTCTCACACACACACACACACACGTCTGTTCTTTCTTTTGGGTGGCTAGGGTTTTTAATATAAGATATATGTACACTACACACACAACACATGTAAATAAAACACACAAAAATATATAAATTCCGTTTTTCTTCTTGTGGGCTCACAAAAGAGACCTATATGAGCCCAGAATGCAGTACAAAATGTTAAAATGAGTAGCCCAATGGGTACCCATGACCCCGGTACTAAGTTTTAATGTTAATTATATTATTTAACACATTCGCGGGCCTGTAAACACTATATAACAAAAATACATATCAACCCTTCACTTTATTTTTTTAACAAATATAAATTAATAAAATATAACTTCCAAACCAAACGTGCTCACTCATGATTTAACTTATATGTCCACCAAACACTAAAATTTGTTCAAACACATGTCTTACATAGGCACACTCATATATATTGCTAACTGAAAATAATTATTTACATAGAAATTTTAGGGTTGTTACAGATTGTCACAATTGACTATGTAAAGTCAAAGGACAATATTGCGGATCCGCTAACCAAAGGGTTAAATCGAGAGTTAGTTAATAAATCATTCTAGAGGAATGGGACTAAAGCCTATAACGTTACAAGGGAATGGAATGGAAACCCAACCTAGTTGACTGGTAATCCCAAGATCTAGGTTCAAAGGGACAACGTAATTTCATGTACCTTAAGAGAATCACTGAGAAGAAATGTTCTTCTGCCCATTTCTATGATTCAACAGTGATACCTGCATGGTGTGAGGGTAAGCTTAGCTTTTAATGACTATGTGCGTTGGTACAACCAAGCGGAGTATAGCAGGATACTCTAAATAGTCACCTATGTGAATGTGAAGTGGGGCCGCTTCTAAAAGAATTTAAGAAGGGCAAAGGGCAAAATTCTTTGATAAACATTCACAAAACCAGGCGAGTGTTCAAGGTCAAAATGAACACAAGTGTAAGAACTAAACTATGTTTGGAAAGCTCCTGTGTGAGATCTGCCGGTTGTTTACACTAATGGTAATCAGTTCAAGACTACACGTTCACTGGTCAGCCAGTAAATCTGATAGATTGTCACAAGAGAAGGTTCAAAGCCAAAAGCTACCTATCCTTTGCAGGAGTGATCCGTTGTGCTCTCTCTTGTCGAGTCTACGCTGTCTCACATCGTTTCGGTTAATTTCATTCGGATGGGGGATTGTTGGATAATATGTGTTTTGGCCATATTTAAGGGCTAATAAAAGTGGGACCCACTTAGAGTTTAAGTGGGGTCCTTGTAGATTTGTGTTCTCCTCCATGAGGAGATGGAGTTTGGATATTTACATGTCCAAAACTATTGATGGGTGAATGAGAAATTAATGATTAAAGGTTGCCCCTTACAAGGAGTTGTTAAAATGAAAGAGGTTCACAACTTGCCTTGTCCCATATAGGAAAACTAGAAGTAGCATTTATTGTATTTATAAGGCTACTTCATGTTTTGGGTTTGGAAGGGATACCCAGTTTTGTGGAAGGGGGAGGACCTAAGGCCCTTTGGGTTTACTCCACACACGCGCGCGCGCGGCACCGCTGTCGTCCGTCCGGCCGAGCCGAGCCGAGTCGGGGTCGTGGGTGTGGGTGCAGACCTCACAGAATATTTTTTTTAGACCCCTCAAGTTTTGGTATTACAATTTCTGTATTGAGAGAGCCTTGGAATTTCTGCACATGTTCTTCATTGCAGAAACCTTTGGGATTTCTAGAAGAGAAAGACTATGTGATAAATTCGTCCATTATATCCCCCTATATATAGTGTATCTCACCCAAAGTCAAAACAGAGTTTTTTGAGACACTGTTCTTCTCCTTCTTCCTTCCAGTACTCCCAGTTTCAGAGAGAGACACAGAACATAGTTGGTTCGCCAGAGCAGTCACACACCGTGCTTGGTGACTGCTAGTAGCTACTGTATCCTGGGAGACAGACGCCGACGATTTTCTCAAGCACATCCGGGGAGGTGGCGAATCTATTTTAAGGAAACTATGAAATATCACAGGCCTCGGTTTGATCTTATTTTGTTGTAGTTTTCCAGTTATTGCTTTCTGTTTACATATTGTAATTATATTTATGTTCAAGTTCTATTTTCCAGTTTGTAATCAAGAATCTGTTTCTGTTTTCCAATTGTATCAATGTAATTTTTCTAACATACCTAACCACCACCACCACCTCTCTCTCTCTCTCTCTCTCTCTCTCTCTCTCACACACACACACACACACACACACACACACACATACACACACTCACTAATATATATATATATATAAAAGTTACCTCCCTAACATTTTGGAAAATTACATACACATCCCTTCTCGGTAATGGTAGGATAACGTCCATTACGAAATAAATGAAAGTACTAAACTGCCCTTACATCAAATTACCTAAACTTCCCCTGAACTATGATCTAATAACACAGATTGCCCTTATCACCCACAAAACCCTAACTGGATTTACAGTGTGTGCAAATGTATTATATATTATAACCTCAAACAAAACTTGCTTTTGCAATGAGAAAAGATTTGAGTTAAGCTTTTCATACCACTAAGGTCACGATTGGGAAATTGTATTTCCCGTAAATAAAAAAGCAATTTTAGGCTTTTAAAATGATCTTATCTATAGCTCTTAAAAGCCCATAAAAAAGCACAAGCCAAACTTTTTAAAAGTCTAATAAGTTGATTGCCAAACACTTGAAATGTGGGCTTGTGCTTTCAAAAAGCAAAAGCACCCCCCAAAAGGGGGGCCAAACTCAGCCTAACTAGTGTATCTTCAATTTCTTCAAATTCCATCCAATTCCAAGATCTGCAATTCTTCAAATATTTTTTTAAAATCTTCAACGCTTAGAAAAATGGTTGCAAGCATTGTAATCCCTGAATTCATGGTGGAATCTTGCCATCTTCTTAGTTGTGGTTGTAGCAAAGTTTGTTGAACCATGTTGCATTTTTTTTTTTTTTTTTTTTGTGGTTGCTTGTGATTATTATTTTTTAATTATTATTTGTTTCCTTGATTCGTTATTTGGTACCATTCAGAGCAGATTTTAGATCCTTGTTATAACAAGAATATTGTGAAACAATTTGCCTTTTATGGTGCATTTGATAAAACAGAAAATTATGTGTTGAATTTCAAGTACTAAAAATTTTAAGTGATTGAAGTTGTAATAATAAAAACAGTGTTTCAAGTATTGAAACATACTTTATTCAGTGATTATTTTCAGTAGAATTTTTTTGCTTAAAGTTTTTAGTGGAATTTTGGATACTTTAATTTAGTGGTACATTGACAAATACACTGGAAAAAAATATAAGTGTTGAAAGTTTTCATTTTCACCACTTAGTTGGGTTATCAAACACACCCTTAGTACTTTTGTTGTGACTCTTTTTTTTTTTTTTTTTTGACTTTGCAATTCTATGATTTAAAAAAAGTTACAATTCGAAGGACTCATTTACACTGCCAAATATGTGTGTCACACTCGGTAAGATAGTACATAATTCTACAAAATAATATTAATGTTCTCAAAATTGGAATATTAATCCTAAGCAAGGCAGTAGATCTCATTCAGAACAACTTTCATAAATTTAAAGTGATCCCACTATAATTGAAAGTTAATGTATAGTAGTTCTATTTCCTGTAGTTGTTTTTAATTATTTGTCTTATACGGAGTATCATTCATGTTGTAATTTCCCAAAGGAAAATGTTGAAATTAATAGAAAAATGCATAGATTATATAGTATATAATCTGATAACACAAGTGTAACATGTAATTTGGCATTAAAACTCATTTTCTTTAAGTATATAGAAAAAAAAAATCATTTTCTTTTACGACAATGCCTTCACGTTAACACTACGTCATGTTTGCCGAACTAACAAGCAATATACTATATAAATCCATAATTTCTAAAAATATAAGGCTAATTAATCTAGACTCAATTTGGACCTCAAAAGCTTCATTAAGACAATTGGAATTGGCAGCTATGTGCTTGATTTGTCTAACCAACCAATGTTTTCTATTATATGGATCCATTATTCATTCGGAATATTGAATTTAGACGCAAAACATTTCATAAAAGCAGGGAAAAAGACATCAAGAGATTCAAGATTATTATTTTTAGTTCGTTAATTAATTTCTTAATCAATAAACAATTGTTTGGTAATAAAGATATGATCAAAATAACCACTTCCCTTCTCGTCGGATGGCAAGGTCTCTGGGTGTTATATCCAGAGCTCTAAAGTTCGAAACTCAAGGGGGTGGCCACAGGTGATTCACCCGGACGCCCTGACCCCGTGGAATTAGTCGAGGAGCGCGCAAATTGGCCCGGACACCCACGGTTACCCCAAAAAAAAAAAAGATATGACCAAAATATCTTGAACCATTATCAGAACATGCAACACGTGTCATGCGTACCACACGGATTGGACCAGCTAAACCAACGGGTCCATATTTGAGTTTGACCTAGTGGTGTAAACCGTTTGATTCGGTCCAATTTCTAGTTAAACCGATCAATTTTGATTCGGTTCATTTTGTGCGCTACAAATTTTTTTTAAAAACCGTTAGATTTTAGTCGATTTGATCGATTGCTTACACCACTAGTTTGAGCTTAATAGAAAGTTGGTATACTTGCAATAGACTGTTCCGGTCTAGGAACCTAACTCAGTACATGCTTAGCCAAGAGACCAACTCTCTTAGGACTCGTAACAAGAATTCTAGCGAGACTCACTCTCAATTGGGGAGTTTTTGGAATTTGTCTTTTTAGCTTATATATTTGAAATTTTATGTATTTATACCTTTCTTGAATTTTTAAATATATTCCTCTGAAACTCAAAAACTCAAAATCTCACTTTGATATTTGAATTTGTCTAATTTTTACTCAAATCTCACTTTAATCTTTGAATTTGTCTAAATTTATCTCTTTTAAACTTAAAAATCCCACTTTAACACTTAATCAACTACTCGTGAATCACATGTAATAATTACTCGTATGTAACTTTTAAAACTTGAGAGCATATTACTTATTCCAAAAAATTTTAACTGTAAGCACTACACCAAACCCCATATAAACATACCCCTGAATTGAAATCCTGACTCAACAGCTCTCATTCTGATCGGAAAGCGATAGAGCGCAGATCAACATGGAATAACGAAGAGATAAGGTTAGTGTCCTACAATGATTATGAACAACCTATAAATAAGCCTTTTTTTTTTTTTTTTTTAAAAACCCCGTAATTTACGGATGACTAATATATTCCAAGATAACTGATTTGATCGTAGAATGAGACTTTTATAACCTCAAAATCTTTCTGTGTTTCTTTTGCAGGAGATCAAATCTTGATTCTAACCGAACCAACAATCCACAAGTTCATTCATAATTTGGTTATACATGCTAATCGCTTATTGGACAAAACAAGATCTAATTATTAAATATTTTGTTTTTTTTTTTTATAGGAAAACTCTTACTCCATTATAATCTTTCTGACAGCATATAGTCAGACAATTTGAAACTTGACATCTTCGGAGGATGTTTGCACTACTCGACATATACACTTTCTATGTATTCTTACACATTCAGCTTTAAATGCATGTACTCTGTGCTATATAAATGGTGCACAAAAAAATGTGAAAAATTCAAACAACACAAAATATATACAATTAAAGCATAGTGTGTGTAAAAGTGTGTATGCATGTCTAGTATTATTGTATTTTAAAATGAACAGAATCTCTTGGTTAATCCTTAATACGATATAATAATGCAATTTGTTTATACTTTCTAGTGGATTATATTAATTTGTATGGTTAACGTTTTTGATAATAGAAGTTTAGTTGTCAGTAACATACTATTGAAGATAGTCAATTTTATTTTGTTTTTATTATTTTTTTTTCGAATACGAAGTTATGGGCAGCTAAGAGTGTTTATGCATTTGATTAGTTAAGCATACCACACTTTCCTAAAAATTAAGGTATGTCTCAAGTAGTTTTGCGAAAAACTATTGAATTAAAAGTTGTCTAAGGTAATTGTAAGCCAATATTGCTATATATGATAAAAAAAATAAAAAATAAAAGAGGTGAATTTCTGCAACTGAATCGTAGAATTTGATTTGCCAAACAGTTTTATTTCAATTTTTAGAGTTATATAATCACTTATAAACGCCATTACCTATTGCCAAACACCTTTTATATGAGAAGTTTGAGCTAGGGGTGGCAATCGGATCGTGTCGGGTCATCATCGTGTCGGGTCATTGTCATGTCGGGTCATAATCGTGTCATTCTTAACGTGTCATAATCGTGTCGGGTTATAATCGTGCCGGGTCATATACATGTCACCCGTTTAACCCGTCTAACCCGTGTAGGGTGTCATCGGTTCGGTTCAGTTCGAATTTTTTTTTTTTTTTTTTCGATTTTTTTTCCATGTTTTGAAACCCAACCGAAGTGGTCACTTCGGTTGATTTTTTCGCCTTGTGGTCGATTTTGCCAATTTGGGCGGTCGGATCAATTTTTTAGTTGTAGGTAATTTTAAGAAAACCGATCGGTTAGTTCGGTTCGGCTATTCGAAATAAACTTACAGCCCTCCTAAGAACACAAATAAGTCTTCCATCAATGTATCAATTATTAACATGTACATCTTAAATATCAAAATACTACAAATATAATAATTTCCAATTATTATAAACTTAACATCCAAGCACATCCAAACAAAATGAATAAGAAGAAAAATTGTTTTTACTAACTGTATAAAGAAATTTCTTCACTTGTCATCTATCAAGAATCAAGAGTAACAGTTTGTATTTGTCTAATTGACTAATTTGTGTAATACCCGTAGAATTCTACCGTAAATAAAATTAGTCCCCGTATTCTATCCGTTTTCACTCGTGTTTTGATTATCGTTATCCCAGAAGCCTAATTATGCGTGGGCATGTTTATTTAAATTAATTTCTTAGACTGCAAGTTGCAACCCAGATTGACTCAGCACGCGAACCTGTAAAAATCTGTGTACAAATTAGACTGTATTGCACGTGGATTCTAGCGACGGCTCAACCATACCAAAAATGAAAAATAGGAATCTCTCCTTAAATGGCATGTGTACTACCTAACTACCCTAAACCCTATGGTTAAAACCATTACCCAACCAACCCCCTCCTATACCCGCCGGATACCCACACATACACCTCCACTGCCGGCCATTTCCCCAGGAATGCCATTCACATCAAATCCCCTCCATCTCTTTCATTTCCATCAAATAGATTGTATAATCTGTGTATATAAATGTGTATATGTATAGGTGTGTTTATATATAAGAGTTGAGAGTTGAGAGAGAGTAACCGAGAGTTAGAGAGAGAGAAAAACTCCCTCACTGCCCTCACTCTCTGCCTCCCCCACCACACACACACACCCACCGGAGAAGCAGCAAGAGGAAGGGGAAGAGAGAAATGAGAGCTTGCCGAAAAATTTGAGAGGAGGAAAGACCTGAGACCCCCACAGGTAAGCCCCCACTTTCTGGTCCACTTCTATACACTCATACCCCCTCACATTCACAAATAGACCCCTCACGCACAAACCAAACAGAGCCTAAGGCTCTTATTACTCCAAAATCGCCATTAAAGCTCCTCGCCGGAGCTCGTTTTCCCAAACATCATTATGGCCTCTAAAAATTAGACCAAATAGACCCTAAGGATCCCCATATACCCCCCTTAGCAAACCTTTTGGCCTAAACCACGTTTGGCCAGCCATGCACCCAATTATTCCTCAAGAAACCAAAAAAGAATAATTCATTCGTAGGAACCCTAAACGAATGAACTAGGTCCTAAGCTCCTAGTATGTTATAGAGGGTCCCAAACCGGTCCTTTTTCCGTTGGTTTCATCAATTTCTATGGAAAGATGAGAGAGATATGAGGTTTTGAAGTTCTCCGGCAAAAACGCGCCTCGCCGGCGGCAGGCTTGACGCCGGAGAGGATGACCGGAACCCTAGCGCTTAAATTGATTGTACCCCGAGCTTTAGTGGGTGTACAAACCCGTTAATAATAGGGTTATATCATTTTAATTCCAACCAAGTCGGGGTCATTTAAAATGACCTGAAAATCACTTAACCAAACGATGTCGTTTGGTTTCGGATCCAACCAGATTTGGTTAGGTCAGGTTCGGGTCAACGGACCGGGTTAGCATGTGAGTTAGAATGGATCCGGGTTTGGGTATACGGGTTGGACCAGTTACTAAGAGAATGGAGAACCCGATTAAGATCGGGGCGACCCGCGAGTTTTACCATGGACTCTATCGAGTCTTTAAATGGGTGAGCCGGTTTAAGTTGGGTCGGTTCGGGTTTGACCCGCGAGTTTTTGGTCATGGCCTCTTCTGAGTCTTTAAGTGGGTAGTCCAGTGGATTTGGGTCGGACCTGGGTTGACCTGCGGGTCTGACTTATTGTTATTATTATTATTTAGATTATTTGTTTAATTTATAGATTAATAAATGTTATATTAATTGTTTTAAATTGTAAAATAGTTTTAATGTTATTATAAAAACCCGGAATATTATAATTTAATATTTATAATATTATGAAATTATTAATTTAATATATATAATAGTTTTTATATGCTATTTTATATAAACAATAAATGTTAGGATATTTTTAATAAATCGTTGTATATAGTTTTAAATAAGTTTTAAAAAATATATATATATACTATAAATTATATTATGAAATATTAATACTATATTCTTATATCCTAATATTAAAAGGATATATATATATATATATATATATCACACTTATTATTTATTTGGTCAAAAAAAAATAATAGGTAAGTGTTTTAAAATAAAAATAACTAGGTAATAAATACCTAATGATCATTTTTAATACATGAAAATTATATTAAAATTTCCAAAGGTCTAAATGCCTTTGTTTTATAAATTATTATTTATAAAACCCAAACTTTAGTATTTTTGATAATTATTAATTATTAATTAAGGACCCATTTGGTCGTATTTAAATTATTTAAATACCAAACGAACTCCGAAAATTATGAGAAAAATACCACTAGCCTATTTTAAGGCCTGGTATTTAATAAAAATATTAATAAGGGTCAAATGCCTTCCTAAAATATATTTTATTATCAGGGTGTTCCTACGTCTATTATTAACAACTAGAACTTCAATAATTTATAATAAATAAACCGTAGCTCAGAAAAATACGCGGTCAGTTCCTATAGCCTTAGAATGACGACTAGAACATCCCCTTAAAATTGGTGATCTTTTGACCCGGTAAAAAATACAGCTTATCTTTAGGGCCCAAACTGGTATAGAAAACCTAGCCTTTATGCGATAGACTCCAATTTGAGTCTAGTCAATTGCGTTAGACTCAGAATGATGTCTAAATCACCATGTTGAGGTTTAGGAACCCATTCGGCACAATTACAATTATGCCCTTGATTCTAGTACACTTATTAATCAACGTTCTATGGATTTATATACTTTGTAGGAACCACCGCTACGCTCGTTTCTACACAACCGCATGCATCAAGGTGAGTTGTCCTAACTCACTTGGTATATTATAGAATTATTCTTTGTACATATCTGTATACCCAGTGCGTCCTATGTGGACGATAATGATAAGTATTAATTATATGAATATTGAGATTCCTACTGATATGATGAACGTATGTTAGTTAGTTATACTTCATGCTTAGTTAATATTCGTTGATATTCCTGCTTATCATGTTTTCACGTTTATACAATCACATGAACATTCGTATGAACATAGTCGAGTCATGATGTCAATGTTGACGTCTGCATGGTTAGTCACGGGGACTAACCCAATAATATTGTTATACACATTGAATGGACCGCAGTGGTCTGAGTGGTACAGTAAAGTAAATGGGAACAACGATGAAACTGCTATAGGGCCCTGCTAGGCGACGATAGTCAGAGTTTCCATTGAAATCATTGAAGTTATGTATGAGTTGATGGTTGATACGCTATAGGGCCATGCTAGGCAACGATAGCAAAGTATCCATCAGAATACAATAGTTACTTTTTGAATGCCATAGGGCCATGCTAGGCGACGATAGTACTGTAACTATTCTATTCTCCAGGCAAGGTCACGAGGACCTAAGAGTCTAATGATTACGCTATTTTAAAACCAAAACTGCTATAGGGCCCTGCTAGGCGACGATAGCAAAGTAATCATTCTACTCTAAGCCAACGACGTTGCACTGGTAATGTAACAAGTTACATGAGTCAGTTGTGGTGTCCATGGTTGAGTAAAAGTCGAATATATCGATACTGCATTTTGTCGTCATACTACTATGTCATATACTCATTAATGTTGTTTCAAATATTGTTATACTTGTATATCTTTACATGCATTAGGAGTGATCGATTAAGACGATCTCGCTTAGCTTCAAAAGCTAACGGCTCCTTCCCTGTCCTGGACATCTTACATCTAGGTTATAATGAGGAGGACTATCAAGGTAACTCTAAAGATGCATATCACTATTCTCAAGATGGGAACTACCAGGAATGTGATCCTGAGGCAGACTATCAGGAAGAGTATGATAACGAGGGTTACGGGTTGCCAGCTAGAAGAAGGACTCTGGCCTACTTTCGTATAAAGACTTCTTTTATGTTTTAAACAACTATCTTTTGTTATGTAATAATTTAAGTGGCGTCGATCTCCCAAACTTATCTTTTGTGTTTTTTATTTGGAACTTCTGTAATAGCCTAAGTAGCAAACACTTTATGTTCCCCCCATGAATACCATTAGACGCTTTTGCAATACCTTACTCTGATATATAATCATGTTAATATATTGTACGGACATGTCAGTTTTATGTAACTCATCATTCTCTATGGGTCCAGAAAGGAAATTTTAAATTTTCCTTATTTTTGGCTACTCCGGGGCGTGACAATTTGTCTCCCTCCTAATCCAGCAATCCTAAAGCGCTTCCTCCCTTTTTTTTTTTTCTCTTTATTTATTTATTTATTTGTTTTATTTTTTATGCAATGCTTGATGCATGAATGCTTCCAGGCTCTAGCTTCCTCTCTCCCTTATCAGTTATTAATTATTATTTTTTTATTACATTAGTTATTAATTATTATATATAAATTTACTTGTTTGGTAAGTTGGTAAGTAATCTCTTTTTTTTTTGTGAGCAAAAAAAAAAACAATTTTAATTTTTATATATGTATATATATTTTTAAATAACAATTTTAAATTTTAAATTTTTATTTATATTATTTGTATTTTAGATTTCTAGATTATTAAAAATTATTTTTAAAACTAAAAAAAAATACCCCAACTGCACTTAAATGCTTAATCAGGTCAAACAGTTTAGACAAGTTGACCCGTTTTAACCCGTTTATTAATTGTGTCAAATGGGTCGACTCGTTTATGACCGTGCCCTTATACGGTCACACATACCCATTTATTTTCATGTCGGGTCATGTCGAGTTGCCGTTTTAAGTCGAAAATTGCCACCCTTAATTTGAGCTATACATTCATTTTGATTTATGCCCAAAAATGAACAATGAATATATTTTATAAAAAAAAAAAAAAGAAGAAGAAGAAGAAAAAAGAAGAGAGAAAGAAAGAAAAAAGAGTTAATTAATGATGTCGAATATTCATGTTCCCACCTGAAAAGTAGGAATAACTCAAGAAGACCACTTGAGGGGAAATTGCTAATGTTGGAGTCAAATTTGATGCAAAAGTTTTAGCTATTAGATCACTTGCGGACGATTGCTACTATATGTCATCATGGACAGGTCTAGAAACTTAAAAGTTGCGCGAGGAGGGCAAAATCTAAATTTTTAGATTAGAAGTGGCAATTTTTTTACTTATAATTTTTTTTTTTATATTTATATTTATGTTTACTAGGAGAGATTTAAGAAGAAAATCTTAGAATAAAAAATTCAAAGAGGCAACTGCTCCTATTGTGTTTACATGGATTCACCCCTGTTTGTAAAGAGTAATGATATGCTTTCTAAGTTTGGAATCTCAAATGTTTTTCAAATATATATGTGGTAGTGGATTCATTTCAATATCCTCTAATTAAAATATAGTGGATTCACTGTCATATGTATTTGGGAAATATTTGAGATTCTAAATTAATTTCAAAACTACCATAACAAATCAATAAGTGGATAGCTTAGGTGCACCAAACCGATATACTTAGCGTTCTCCTATGAGTAATGCTATGCTTTTCAAATCCTAATCCTAAATATTAATTTCAAATGATGTGGCAGTAGTCTCCATTATTATTGTCAGTGAATCCACTGCCACATTACTTAAGATTAAGATTTGGGAAGTACATTTTTATTGAGTAATGCTATGCTTCCCAAATCCTAATTCAAAATTCACATTCCAAATGATATGACAGTGAAACCACCTTCATTAATAATTAAACTACTTTAACATCATCCAATAAAAATCCAGTGAACCCACTGCCACAATGTTTAATATTCAGATTTGGAAAGCATTACATTACTCTATAGGGTAATACTTGGGAGATACTCAAAGGCAATTTATGGGACACAACCTAAGAGATGTGTTTATATCTCTCATGAGATCCCAGTGACATCACATGAGAGATATAAACACATCTATTAGATTGTATCCCAAAAATTGTATCTTTAAGTGTCTCAATTTTTACTCAACTCTATATTATATGAACTTAGTCCACCAAGACTGAGTCAAAGTCATGCTGGGCCAGACTATCTCTGTTGTTATACCACTTTGTCTAGAAAACATTGGCCCATTCCATGACTTTCCCACTCTCTCTCATTACACTTGCACTATGTGGCAGTACTGGTGTCATTTTCAACCATTCTGCATGAAATATCTATTATAACCCCCCACCAAAACACACACATGCACCCCCACAACCCCCAGGAGCGGAGTCAGAAATTTTGATCAGGGGATATAGGTTACACAACGTCCCCAAGACAATTTTTTTGGGATCTACTTATATATAATTGACGGTTTTTTTAGGGTCTAGTTATACATAATTGGCGATTTTTTGGGATCTAATTATAATTTTGGTTGCATGTAAATATTGTATGATGTTTTTCAAAATTTTAGGGGGCCTAGTTCTAAAACTCATAAACTAAAAGTGTAAATTTTAAAATTCTAGGGGCCTTTGCTTTTGAGCTGTATATACATATATATATATATCAATATATGTGAATATATATGTAATTGATGACACTAAATTGGGCATTGGGCCCCTTTGGGAGCCCAAGCATAAGTTGAGAGGGGTCTAAACATAGAATATTAAAAAGTCTTAAAGTAAAAATTGCAATTTCTAAAATCTTAGGGGGGGCTTGGGCCCAACCTGGACCTTAGTTGCCTCCGTCCCAGCATGAGTTGTTTTCCATGTTAACGAGAGAATTCATTCCATATAGACAATATTTCTGAAATAGTAGATGATATGTATGTGTAATAAAAATAAATTTAGAAGCATGTGTGTATGAAATCAATTTATATCTCTGTGTTAAAATAACTAAAAGCTTCATTTGGTATTTTGGAGGATATTAATTCATTATTTCTATGCATCAAAACATTTGAGTATAAGATTTGAATAGTATTGTTTCAATTTGGTATGAGATTTGAGTTAAAGTGTAAAAATAAATTTAGAAGCATGTGTGTGTGAAATAAATTTATATCTATGTGTTAAAATAACTAAAAGCTTTATTTGGTATTTTGAAGGGTATAATTAGATGATATGTGTGTGTGTAATAAAAATAAATTTAGAAGCATGTGTGTGTAAAATAAATTTATATCTATGTGTAAAAATAACTAAAAGCTTCATTTAATATTTTGAAGGATATATGTTCATTATTTCTATGCATTAAAACATTTGAGTGTATGATTTGAATAGTATTGTTTCAATTTCTTAAGAGATTGACTAAAAGTGTAAAAATAAATTTAGAAGCATGTGTATATGAAATAAATTTATATCTATGTGTTAAAATAACTAAAAGCTTCATTTGGTATTTTGAAGGACATAAGTTCATTTTTTCTAGGGGAAAATACCTTTTACCCCCTGTGGTTACACCAATTTTCTCATAACCCCCCTGTGGTTCATTTTGTAACACTTAACCCCCCTGTACTACGGACTAAAGTGAGACTGTTAACTTTTCTAACGGAAAAAAAGGAAATGACGTTAATACCCCCAAGCCCCTATACATACTATTTAGGGAAAAATACCTTTTACCCCCTATGGTTACACCCATGTTCTCATAACCCTCATGTGGTTCATTTTTGTAACACTTAACCCCCCTGTACTAATGACTGAAGTGGGACTACCGTTAGAAAAGTTAACAATCTCACTTCAGTCCGTAGTACAGGGGGGTTAAGTGTTACAAAATGAACCACAAGGGTTTATGAGAAAATGAGTGTAACCACAGGGGGGTAAAAGGTATTTTACCCTTTTTTCTATGCATCAAAATATTTGAGTATAAGATTTGAAAAGTATTGTTTCAATTTGGTATAAGATTTGAGTAAAAGTGAATTTAGTGGGGATTTGGTTCTAGGATTACTAGGCAAAAATGTATTCATATTTTTTTGAGTTAATTTGATCTCCAAATATCCAAAGTTTGGGAAAGGGGAAAAGTCACAGCTTGTGTAAAAAAAAAACCCCACTAAAGAAGTGAATGATAAATATGTAACAGAATATTGACGTAAATATAATTATACATATTATAGAATATAAATCCTAAATTTGAGGAAAGAAGTTGAGCAGAATATTAATATTAATGGCAAATTCATAAATAGCCACTAAAATAGCCATTTTACTCGACTTTTTTGAAGTTAAGTATAAAATCTCAGAACTTGCTTATCCAAATGTAATTAGACATATTACAATATATAAATCATAAATTTGAGGGAAGAAGTTGGCCAGAATATAAATATTACTGACCAATTTATAAATAGCTACTTTATTTGACTTTTTTTTTAAAAGTGAAGCATAAATATCCCAGAATTTGCTGACCTAAATGTAATTAGACATAATATTGTTGATTGGAACCTCATTATTATATTAATAAAATTTCAAAAGCTGATCTGAATGTAATAATTAATTTGAAATGACAGAATTACCCTCACACAATCGAGATATCATTATGATATTGAGCATCACGATATATGCATAATTATGGTATACTGAAAGGGTATTATGGTATTGAGAAGATGCAGAAAGACAATATGGTATTTAACTAATTCAGAATTTTTAGGCTCCTTTCTACAAGGTAGTTGATACATTATAGAAGGCTATCAAAGTGAGAAGATAGAATTAATTTTGTGTCAAACTAGTGAATACATTTTTGCTCACCTTACACAATTTCCTCACCTTTCTCTTTTATTGGTTAATACAGTGGGGCCTATTATTAAATGAGAATTAATTAATTGTGTAAAGTACTAAGCCCCACTGCATTAGTCAATAGAAGACGAGAGTGAACAATTTTGGGATAAGTAAAGCTGCACTCTTAACTAGGTCCGATTTAGATCAGACAATTTATTTATATAGTGTCATTGTGTCAATTTTGTCCCAAGCCAAATCAAAATTGTCCAATCTACGACATTAACCAAATACCGGAAAATAGAAGAGCAAAAAACTATTTACATTAGAATGTTTACTTCAATATATTACCATATAAAAGATTTTACATCGAAACAAACGGAGTATAAAAAGAAAAAAACGAAAATAAAAAGTGAATTACCCTTGTCACACTTCGTAGTTATGACGTGTCAATTTGTTTAAAAAGTAGAACAAATTTTCAATGTTTTTTTTCCTCTACTAAGAGGGCGTTTGGCAACTATTTTGAAATTTTATAAGTAATTGTAGAAGTCCTCAACTCCCAAAGCTAAGTAATACTATTTGGAAAAGCAATTCAATCGAAAAAAAAGTGAGTAAATCACAAGAGTTTGTGATTGGCCAAAAACAATTTTGAGCAGATTATGATCAAAAGTAGTATTTTTAATAATTTTTTTATTTTTTATTTTTTATTTTTACAATTCAATAAGTAACAGAAGCTATACCAAATACTCTCAAAATGCCTGTAGTAGAGAGATGAAACCGTTAAAACCAAGGGTGGATGCACATAGGTGCAAGAGGGGGCACTCTTAACTTTTCAAAATCACTATTTTACCTTATAAATTTCACACATTATTCATTTTTGCCTCTTAATTGCCCCCCTCAACTTTTCAAAATCACTCTTTTACCTTATATATTTCATACGATAGTCATTTTTGCTCCTCAATTGCCTCCCAAAATTTTAAAATAATTCTTTTACCTTATATATTTAATACTTTATTCATTTTGCCCCCTCAACTTTTCAAAAATAATTATTTCACCTTACATATTTCATACTTTATTCATTTTTGTTCTTTAATTGTCCCTCAACTTAAAAAAAAATGCTTTTAAACTTAAAAAAAAAAAAAATCTGTCTAGGGCGTTGCCCTCGAATTCAAGCATAAATTTCTACCACTGAACAAAACTCCTGAGTCCGCGCCTGATTAAAACTAAGGGAAAAACCAAAAGTAAATAAACCTTTTCACTTTGTAGATTATGACATGTCAGTTTGTTACAAAAGCACAACAAATTTCATTGTGTCTTATTTGGGGCCGTTCAAATCAACCCTCTTGTTTGATTAAAAAAAAAATTGATTACGTGTGCAGCTCATATAATATAAGCTGTTAAAAGGGTGTGGGTGTGTGTGTGTGTTTTTTTTATAGGAGTTAAAAGGGTGTTTTCATATTAATAGATTCCCTGCTACTAACTTTCCACTCCAGTCTCCATCTTGGAACTTTCTAAGGAAATTGAAGGTGACTAGCAAGTTGAATTCATATGCATGGGACTAGCTCTAGAGATCTTTATGGGTGGCTCTCCCACAGGCCACAACCTTAGGCCACGTTTGGTTGACGGGGAGGACATTGGATAAATAGTCAATTTTAATAGAATTTTTTTTTTTGTTCACCCATAAAATGGTTCACCAATACTCATCCATGCATCCTATTGGCCAATGCAGTGGCAAAAAATGGTTCACCAATGCTCACCCAAGCATCACATTGGCCAATACAATGGTTCACCAATGCTCACCCAAGCATCCCATGCATTGGCCAATGGGATGCTTGGGTGAGCATTGGTGAACCATTTTTTGGGTGTTTAATCCAGGGTCCCACTGCATTGGCCAATGGGATGCTTAAAATTGCTCTCTTTAATAGATAGTTCTAGGACTAATAAAACCACATTTCCTATGGTATAACTTAGTCCCCCATATAGGGGACTAATCTTTTAAAATGAACAAATAGTCCCGAGTGAAATAGTCGCGCCAAACGTCGGACTATTAATTAAAATGGACTATTAATCCAATCCTCCTCTATCCCCTCTTAGTCCTACGAAACAAACGTGCCTAAGGTTACGTTTGGATGCCTTGGATAGACAAATAATCTATTTTAATTGGATTAAACCCACCCGACAATAATTAGTGCCCAACATTATGACTATTTAGTTAAAATGGATTAAAAGTCCTGGGCCAGATTGACATCAAATGTGGACCTATTTCAATTAAAATGGACTAATATTTAAATCACCCTTTAGAGACTATTTGGGAAAGAAAAAAAAAATCGATTTTCTGATCATTTGTGAACTGATTTTGCAAAATATAGGTGTTTGGTGGGTACCAATTTCTTACATAGGAGTCCGAATCCAATCTAACAACACTTTTTAAACTACTTCTTTGTAATACCTGTAATTTTTCCTTCGTATAATAAATCACTTTTCCGAATTCCTGTGTTTGGCTTATCATTATATTATTTTACTTATGTGACTGTATCAATGTGATGATATTACTAATTAGACAATAGGCATTATACCGACTCGACCATAATAGGACTTAACTTAGTACCGTACTCAGAATCGGACAGTAGAAATAATACCCGGTGGCACGTAAATCGAGACTGACATGCATAACGAGGACTTATGCACGCAGACTAAGAAAGTGGCACGAAATCCAAGGTAGGCCCCACCATGGCCGGCTACATGGCAGCTCATGTGCCACCCTCTCCACATATCACCACCCCTTGTGACACTTGTCCACTACAAGGACATTTGTCCTAGCTTGCACACATGCAAGGTGACACATGCCCACCACCAATCTCCTATATAAGCTCCCATGCACATGTATTGTGCTCTCTTTGACACATTACAATCTGCGCATATGTTTGGAGAAAGAGTTAGGAGATGAGTTCCATAGAGAGAGAAGAATTATAAGAGAAACCCCATCATCCATTCCTCTATCCTTGAACATACCTTCATGCATACACCCATACATTTATATACACTACCTTAGGAACTTAGAAACTATTAGAGGAAGTTCTTAGATGAAGAAGAGGTGCTGAATCAAGAGGATTTGAAGAAGAAGAAGAAACTTCCACCATAGAAGCTTAAGCTCAAGCTCCTTAAGCTCAAATCCTACATTCAAACCCAATTTCAAGTATTGGTGAGTCTACTAACTCACTCTAGAACTTATATAGTATGCAGTAATGTTTAGTAAGTGTTTGAGGATCTTATTTTGAAGTTTCCATGCCATGCAATCTATTTTTTGAAGTAAAATTCGTAGTATACAGTGCTGTCAAGAAACTGCCAGGAACAGGGAGAAACTGGTTCCTGGGAGAAACCGATTTCTGGGAAAGTTATGAGGAACCGGTTTCTAGGAGAAACCAATTCCTGGGTTCTATTTTCTATTACCTTGATTCTTAGGCTTTGTTTAGTGGAAACCGATTTCTCGGACTTCACCCAGAAACTGATTAGTGGGAGTAACCAGTTTATGTGTGTTTTTTCGGAAAAGTTCCCTTAAGGTGTATATGAGACCATGAACTGAACGTTAACGTTAACGTATGTTGATCGTATTCTTTTGGAATACCTGAATTTCCAAGTTAGTAGTCATGGTTCAATGGTGAGAACGTGAGGTTCTTTAAAAGACGTAATAAAAAGAAGTAAACGTAATTTGTTTGTGAGTGGCTATATAAGTTTCATTTGATTTGGTTTTCTCACTCAGCTTTCATAAGCTGACTGCATTCATGTTGCTGGACATTCCCATATCCAGCTTATCCAGGTGACGAGTAAACTGTTGGTGATGTTGGCCAGGAGGAGTAGGTGGAGGAAGAGTACACCGAGAAGGATTATGGCTACGCTAGTAAGAAAGAAGACTAGTAGTTGTAATCTTGAAAATGTTTTTGGCTGTAGCACTATCAGAAGACTTTATCTACTTTTGTAATAGCTCTTATAAGGCCCTAGAGCCATAAGACAATGTTGTATCCATGGAGTTGTAATAGCTGAACTAGTATTTCTGTTTCCTTGGTAATATAACCGTGAATGTTAAGGTTGGCTTTATGTCACACCCCAGCCCGCCTCGGGAGGATTAGGATACGTGTAACAAGCCCAAACATCAAAATTATCCTCAAAGAACCAAGGAAAACATGAATTAGCCCTTTTGAAAGAGGTTTCTTGATACAAAATAGCCCCAAGGGCAAAATGGTCATTAATAAAGTATATCAAATTTTACACCAAAAGATAGGTCTCCGAGTCCCGGTTCCAATGTAAAAAATGGTGCGCGAATCCGAATTTTCTAGAAAGAGTTATGCACGTTTCCGTAAAAGCCGATGTGCTATGAAAACATAGGCGGATCGATCCGCCCTTTAAACCCGGATCAATCCAGTTTGTTTTTTTCACATAGAATGTCCCCAGGAAGGGCCAGATCGATCCACCCATTGCACCCGGATCAATCCGGTTCTGCTGGGCAGTATCCTGGTGACTAAAAACCTTAGATTTTCAAGTTAAAACATATCAAAACTTCAACCAAACTCCTTTGGAACATAAGAAAAATAATTCAAACACATACTCAAGCTCCTCCAAACATCAATGAGTTCCTAGAAGTCATTTCTAAACAATCACAAGTTCACTTAAACATCATAATCCATGAAAAGTTCACTTGAAAGTACACACTTGCATTTCCTCATCAATTCTTGACTCAACATGAGTCTAAATGGTCAAACCACAACTTTAATTCAATGGAAATGCACCCAACACACCAATAAGTTCCAAGCCACATCGTTAAGCATTAAAAGTTGGTGCTTAATATTTTACAACTTACAAAAGAAGTTTGAACCCCAAATACAACTTGTTTTCCCAACAAAACTATTTACCACTACAACATTATAAACATGAGTTCCACATCCACCAAAACTAGCATATTTACAAGTCTATGAACATATAAACAAAATGACCTTTTGCCCGGATTCCCGATCACTTCCTCTCCTCTTCGCGATCTGTACCTGCGGTGGTTATTCAGTAACCACATAGAAAACTTTTTTTTAAGCTTACGCTTAGTGAATACTTTAACCGTGCCGTTGGAGTATGAAATGTGCATATGAAATATTTAAGCAATACAACGATAAAACTACTCATCGGTATGCCAAGTAACTAATCGCCATCGCAACGGACCCAAAATTCCGAGCCTTTTCTCACTTTAACATCGCATATAGCGAAAGCAAACACTCACACGTGACCGTAGTCAAATTGTTGTAGTCGTCACCACCGTTCCCTTTTTCTTGAGGAAAACATCGTCCGGTCAATACGGGCTAAATAATGGTGATCATTACTTGACATCCATTGACCCAATTAAGCACATAAGCACGTCAAACATATCACATAGCAATTTCTGCAAATTTGACATGTTAAGCTTTAATTAACACATGCTTTACCTATTAATCCAAGAACTAAGCATATAATCATACTCAATACCACACAAGCATCATTTAACACCCAATTTAGGATTAGAGTACTCACCTCACAAATTGTTCCAATTAAAGCCTAGAACCCCAAATTTCTTGTAAATATTAGCTCTAATTCACCCCAATGATAATCCTACAAACAAATATCACGTATATGTATCGTCACCTTAAAGAGGATCGCGAAAAAATATTAACAAATCTGAAAAAGAAAGGTATAGAGACGATCCTTTCACCTCCCCGAGTCCGAATACGGTCTCGGATCTCTAAACGGTATACCCACGGCGAGGAAATGGTGTAGTCGGCGAAGCTTCTGTCAATGGCTGAATTTCCTCTTCTGTAACTATGTTTTCTTATTTTGTTGAAATGAAAAAGATGAGTCATTTTAAGAGGTGTCAACCTCTTGGGCTTCCTAGCCAATTTTGTGTTATTTCATTTACACCCCCAATATTTCTTTAAACTTTATTATGAAATCCCCTAAACAATTGTATTAGCTACCCAATATCTAAGTAGGTATTTGTCTATGTCGCGCGTGGGTCCTAAACGTGGTCTCACATATTTTGTAAAAGTTTCTAATTAACCTACTAGTTATGAATCGGTTTCCTATTCACTTTCGCACGGGTACTCAAACTGGCACCATAAAATATTGAAACAAACAATAAAATATTTAAAGCAATTAAACAAATATTCATTTAATCACATAAATGCAACTAAATGCAATTTAATTAATCTGAACCTTCCGTGGGTCCTACTTCATATCTGTCTAACTGTGCCCTTTTTCAAGCACTTATCACGTTGGGGTAACTGGTACTTACCCAAATTATCACATGCTATTAATTATACTAATTAATGCATGCAAAGTAGATATTATCTCATTTCTCCGGGTATGGGTATTGTACTTTATCTTATGATTAGTCATATTGCTTTTATTATTGGTGAGTTATGGATAATTTGGTAATTCAACCAGTCACTGCCTAAGGGTTAAAGATGGAAATTTAATTTTTCCCTATTTTTGCTATGTCAGGGCGTAACATTCTTTGTCAAACCAGCATGTAATACCCTGGATTTTTAGTATATAATAATAAAATGAGATTATGTATACTTGCCTTTACTATATTGGAATTTTTATCTTCAATCGATCAAAGTTGTTTTAATCGATCGAACTTGTTTGTGTTCAAGAGACCGAACTCTTTTTAAGTGATCAAACCCTGCCGACATGCAATTATGACGTGGTTCCCTTTTTAAATCGATCAAACCTGGCTGACCTATTCTCAAGCGATCGAAGCCGCTTCAATTGAACGAACATTGCAGATCTTTACTTTTCAGTTCACGCACAAGCTACCACTTGGCCACCCCATTCTCTATATATATGTAGCTATATTTGTGTGTGTGAGGTTTGTTTCTGCCTAGAAATTTTAGAGAGAGAGAGAGCTAGTAGTTTATATAATACACATCCATACATATATATACACACACATATACTATATATATATATATAGTCCAAGAAATAGAAATAAAGAAGCAAAGAAGACAAAAGAAGAAGAGGAAGAAAAAGAGAGGAGGCAGAGATAAAGAGAAGAGGAGGAGAGAGAGAGAGAGAAATAGAGAGAGAGAGAGAGAGAGAGAGAGAGAGAGAGAGAGAAGCCATTGAAGCTTGAAGCTTTGCTAAATGCGCCCTTAATGATTTCGGTGAGTTCCAAACTCACTCGGTAGCATTTGTGTAATGTTTTACGAGTTTTGACGTAAGCTAATGGACTGAAACACACCCTAACCATTTTGGATGTTCACTGTTCAGTTTAATGAAGAAGGAGACTTTTCATCGATTGAACTTAGATCAATAGATCGAAACACATAACTTTCAATTGCTCGAAGATTCTTCAATCGATTGAAATGGTTTTAATTGATCAAACATTTCAGAACATGATTTTTTGTTGCTAGTTATAATACATATTTTTTAGATGTCTCCATATAAATACATGTTTCCTATATATGATACTATGAAAACAGGGGATAATGGGATGCGAAAGTGAGATCGAGATAATATGGTGAGTAACGTATTCGAGTTCAGAACATTATTATAGGTTGTGTTCAATCGAGTTGATAGTCCGCTAGTGTTAACTCAAATAGGTGGGTAGTAGGGATTGGCCAAGATTGTGTTTGCCACAGTTATGTATTTACCATACTCGCAAGAGTTCTTAAAAGCGGTGAACAATAAGAGTTCTTAAGAGAAATGAACAAGAGTAACGATATGTCTATAGACCAGTTGTTATATTGTGCTCGCAAGAGTTCTTAAAAGTAGTGAATAGTAAGAGTTCTTAAAATCAGTGAAAAAGAGGACTAGTATGTTGTGATGGTATAATTGGTTCATTATAGTCAGTTGGGATTGGTATAGTCAGTCTTAGGGTTTGGAGGCGATAAGAATCGGGTAGCAAGTTTGGAATAAAAGAAAGAAAGATACTATTAATAGCACTACAGTATATCGTTCATAACTAGTAATTGCCTTATATTTATGAGGCTGTGTTAGTTACTTCTCACTCAGCTTTCAGTAAGTTGATGGCGTTTATGCCTGGACGTTCTCTGTTTAGCCTATCCTGTTTATGATATTGGAGGTAACGAGTCGAACGATTATGGCTACTATCCAAAAGGGGAATACGCAAAAGGTGGTCCTGCTAATGACAAATACGCTGAGGAAGACTATTACGCTGACGACTACGTCTACGCCAGCTGAAGATCTGAAGATAGTTATTAGTTTATAATTCCATTGTTGAATTTTGCTATAATTGGTACTTGAGCATATGTTGCTTCCAAACCTTTTATATTTCACGCCTTGGTGCCTTGCAATCTCGAGCCAGATGACCAGGGTTGCCACAGTTGAAACATTTTCCATTACTACTTCCTTCTCATACTCGGGGTTGAGTCGGATAGGTAATAGCTTGGGTCTTCTTGCTTCCGTCGAAATTCCTCTTCTGCCCTTGGGTACGATTCATTGGTGGTCTATTCCCAAAATTACCCCTCTGAGGCGGTCGGAATTCAAATTGCTTTCGGTTCACTCGAGCATCCTCTTCCAGGTCGGTAGCCAAACCAACAAGTCCTTCAAACGACTTATCTAGGTGGCCGAGAATCAGGCGACGAATCTGTGGTGTCAGCCCTTGGTTATACTTATGGATCTTCTTATGCTCAGTATCAACCATATGAGGGGCGAACCGAGACAGTCTCTCGAACTGTGTGGTGTACTCTTGCACTGACTTGGTTCCTTGTGTCAGGTCCATGAACTCCTTCTCTCTTATGTGCCTCTCCGTAGCCGGGAAGTACTTTTTGTCACGCCCCGGAACGGCAAAAATAGAGAAAAATAAATTTCCTTTTTGGGTCCAAAGGCAGCGACGGGTGAAGTCACATGATTGTCCACACCACGCAGTACTAAGCAACAAGAAGTAATAGTGTAACAAGAACGAAGTCTAGGTTCTAATCATAATGTAACATAAAGTCAACAGAAGTTACTAACTATTACACATCAGAGTCTTGAATCAAATATAAGACAGCGGAAGTACAAATGCCAAGGCAACATATGCCTGACTACAAAAAGGGTTCTAAAACGGTAAAGACAATTAGCTACAATTCTAGTCTAGTCTTCAGTTGGCGTAGAGGTAGTCCTCGGCGTAGTAGTCTTCTTTGGTCTGACCTCCGTCGGGGAAATCCTCCACAGGGACTCCGTCACTGGCATAGTAGTCTTCTCCTGCAGGCCCTTCACCTGTATAGACATAACCAGGGTGCGCTGGAACGTAGAAATGTCCAGCGGCATGAATGCCGTCAGCTTAATGAAAGCCGAGTGAGTTAAATACTAATAGGGTATCAACTATTGAAGTTATTACAAGTTATAAACCGTAACCAAATTAGAGTTCAGTGAGGGTAACTCCTTCACATCAAACTGATTATCCGATTACTAACTTCTTACTCATTTTAAGACCGATAACACGTCTTGAGGGGAAACAGACTCGACAATAGTTCAACTCTATAAATACACCATTGGTCATCCACCGCTTTTAAGAACATATGCACAGTTCACCGCATGTCATGGATACCACGTTAGTCCATCCCCCGCTTTTAAGAACATATGCACAGTTCACCGCATGTCAGGGATATAACGCTTTAAACAACAGTACATCATTCTATGCCACGACTTAGCGACGTCTACCAGTGATCACGGTCCACCGCATGTCATAGACACCTTTGTATGTCTACCGCTTTTAAGAACATATGATTAGATCATCTGGCTATCTTAGGGCAAATGGTCCGGTTCACCGCAAGTCATAGACACCTTCGTCTGTCTACCGCTTTTAAGAACATATGATTAGATCATCTGGCTATCTTAGGGCAAATGGTCCGGTTCACCGCAAGTCATAGACACCTTCGTCTGTCTACCGCTTTTAAGAACATATGATCGACCAAAGCCCGCCCACGCAAATTTCCCGAATCTTAGCAAACCTACTTAAGTTCAACTCTATTACCGATACATGACAATCCCAATGTGGCCCGACTACTCTAAATGAAATGAACATTAACCCCAAAGGATTCACGACTATTCCGTTATCTAACATTATAAACATTATCCGTTAATCTTGTTATTACTACGATCCTACGCCGCATTAACTCATTATCATGTCTGTATTACAATAATAAAGCATGCTGGGAAATACTGAACAGTAAACAAACAACTAAACAGTTAATATAAGAAAACAGTATTCTGAAGCTTCCAATTGATTGGTATAGAGGTTCAATCGATTGGTATAAAAGTGGCATCAATCGATTGGAAAAAGATTCAATCGATTGGTATAAAAGTAGTGTCAATCGATTGGAAAAAGATTCAATCGATTGGATTACAATCCATGCCAATCGATTGCACAAAATGTCAATCGATTGGGACCTGAAAGATGTAAATCGATTGGTAAGAGTACCAATCGATTGATACTTCGTCTTCTTCACAGAGAAGACTGTTCAGCAACATATAAACGAGAATACATGGTTTATACTCCATTTCTTCATTCAAACATACTGTAACCTCAACATAGAGCTACCAAGTGAGTTTAAAACTCACCTTAGGCGTTAAGGGCGTGTTTGGTTGTGTGTGTTTGAGCTTTGGAAGCTCCAATGGTGGTCCTCCTCTCTCCTCTGCTCTGTCTTCTCTCTTCTCCTTCTCCTTCTTTCTTCTTTCTTGATCTTCTTCTCTTATTTCTTCTTTCTCAGTCCATCTGTGTGTGTGTGTGTATGAATATATGTATATATGTGTGTATATATATATATGAGTGTTTATATATATATATAAACACACACAAGACTCTCCCTCTCACTCTCTCTGATTTCTGTAAACAGAAATCCGCCCAAAATGGGCTGGTATAAATAGAGAGGAAGTGTTCACGTGGCCTCTCCCCAGCCAGGGCAAAAGAATCTGCCCAGCTGCCTCCAATCGATTGGCATAAGTGTCAATCGATTGACAAAAGCAATCGATTGGAAAAAGATTCAATCGATTGGTATCCAAAATAAGGCAATCGATTGGAAAACTTGTCAATCGATTGGTATCCAAAATATACCAAGGTAAGGCCAAGCTCATACAAGTATTAAAAGAAACATACAGGGTCTTCATCACATAATATACTACAAAGATACAGGGTATTACACTTTTCCAGGAATCTTCCCTTGAACGCGGTCCATGTCATTCCTGTAGCAGCTGTGTTCCCGATAGTAGCTATGACCGAATCCCACCAATCTGCGGCAGCATCAGTCAATTGAAAGGTAGCTAACCTCCTCTTATCTATCTCGTTGCATTGGACAGCCTCAAACATACGGTCCATTTGCCTTAACCATTGTTCGACTTTCCAGGGTTCTGCGGTACCCGCAAATTGCTCGGGCCTTAGTGCACGGAATCTCTCCAGCAGCTTATCCCCAGTTTGGCGGTCTCGTCGGTTGTCATTCGTATTACTGATTCTTTCCAAACGTCTGACAAATGCTTCGAACATCCCCGTTGGATCGGTAGCCTCGGGTACTCCCTCAATCAAATTCTGATTCCTCCTCGGTCTCCCAGCCATTCTATGTATGATAGTGATGAAGGGATGAGAAATATGCATGCAACAGAAATGTAACGAAATTTAAGCGATGCCAACAACATTCAAAAGAGTATATTTTATATATAACTTCTTGTCAAGTTGATACAAAAAGCATGTATGGTCAGATCAATGCCTACCCTACCTGTATGGGTTAGGACGGATGCAAGAGTTAATGTTACAAAAATGGGGTCATTGCCCTACACTCTAATGCATGTAATTTCAGTTTGCAAAAAGAGATAGAGCTAATAGTCAAAAGTAGTTAATATGTACAAGGCGATATCTAAACGGTCAGTCATCGCCATAAGTAGCCATCAAAAGGTCAAGCGAGTCGGCCTGATGAAGTCGATGAACATGGGAGGGGCCTGCCCCAAAATTATAGCTATAAGAGGTCATCAATGAAGCAGGTCCAGGGGCATCTGCCTCAGGCAAGGCTGGCTCGAGTGTAAGTGCCTCCTTAAGGTCGACTGCGAAGTCGTCCCAACCCAATCCATCCTCCTCAGCGTCCTCGATAATAGGAGCAAGTACAACGTCACTGTCACCGTCATTCTCAACAGCAGGGACGACTGGTGGAGGCATCTCTAGCTGTGCAAGGTGAGCCTGCACAACCTGAACCTCAAGGGGTAGATACAAGGCATCGCTGTTAACCAAGCGAACCATCTCTACAAGCACTAAGCGCTGGATCTCGATAAAGTATAGAATCTCAAGGCGGGCACGAGGCAAGTCGACCAGTCCTAACACATAAATCTGGTGCCAGAGGTCTAACTCGACGGTAGCACCTGCATGCTGCCCAATGGTGGTGAAATAAAGTGTCGCAAAAGCCGGTATTATCGCTACCACGGTAACCCAATGCCCTCCAAAAGCATCAGGTACAAAAAGGGGCTGTGCTGGATCCATACCTGAAAAAAAGGTACTAACTTAAATCAGGACAGTGATAATCTTAGGCGTTTGGGTTCTGAGTCTATCCTCCCTGTCGTAACATCGGGTGTGTAATACTTAATGGAATGTGGAATCGGGTCTATACTGGTAAACCCTAACCTGGCTAAACTATCTTGAGATAAATAATAACCTGGCTCTGATACCACTAAATCCTGTCACGCCCCGACGTAGCATAAATAAGAAAAGCGTTTAATTTCCTTTATGGACCCGTAGGTCGCGACAGTTTGAAGGATTGATTCCGTCCCAAACGTCGAACAACAAAACATAATAACCAGAGCAGAGCAATCAAGGCTTACAAAAGTTTTACTAACTTATTACAACTTATGATACAGGGTCAACTAAGGCACAGACCGCCTTAAAATAAAACAATAACTTATCATCTATTACAGTCATCCTTATAAACAAACAGTTTAAAACTTAAAACATATAACTTAAAATATGCAATGACGATAACAGTTTCTCTTCCAAAAGCAGCCGTTCTCAATTAGCATAGTCATAAGGCTCAGCATAGTCGTAACCTGAAAAACCTGAACACGAATGTCCAGGACGCATCAATGTCGTCAGCTTCAAGAAGCTGGTGAGTATTAAAAACAGAACTTTGAATGTAAAACATACTCACTTACCTTTTTCCATTTTAATTTTGTAAAAATCAACGGTTTAACCATAGGAAGATTTCCATTTATAAACCAACGAGGAATATATATATTCAATGTCGTTCTTTCATAAAGCATATGATCGTGTATGAGACAATGCACCACCTTCATCTTACCTACTCTTTTCTCTCGACAAACACAACAACCCACTATCTCACTCCAGTATCTTTGAAACACTAAGGTAGTCACACTTTAGCAACGGGGTGCCAGGGAATGTCCAGTTTGCCTCACACTTTGGTCGGGGGTACCAGGGAGTGTCCAATGCCTCACACTTTGAATACCTAAACCGCCATGCAAATACCGGAGGAACCCTCACACAGTATCCAGACTCGGGTATCAGGGAGTGTCCGTAGGCCACACTTTAGCACTACCATGGGTGCCAGGGAATGTCCAAGTTCGGCGTCACACACTTTAACGCTACCATGGGCGCCAGGGAGTGTCCAATTTTGCCACCACCGCATTACAAAGATACTCTCATCCCAATCTCAACACGTCACACTTTGGTACACAATAACCAGGGAGTGTCCACCATACAATCTCAATCTCAATCTCAATTTCATACTCTTTCCACACTGACCATTACTCTTTTCCACATTGACTGATACCCACATGCATGTACTACTGACTCCACATGTATGTCATGAAATTTAAACATAAAGGAATTCACCGAATTAAAGGAACAACGTACGTACGGGGATCGATAAGTCATAAGACATTGTTTTAATCTTTCCAACATAACCAATGGTATTCTGTTTTAATAAAATTCCCAAACAGAACCTTGGCAGTGCTTTTAAAATTAATCCCAAACAGTCCCTTATACGAAAACACACAAAAACCAGAAACTGCCAGAAGTCGCACGGCGGGCCGTCGCGCGATGTGCCCAATTTTTATTTTATTATAAAAACCTTTCTTTCTGCCTGAAATCAGCCACCTCGCGCGCGGGTCGCTCGCGCGAAAGGTCTCTCGCACGACCCTCGCTCGCGCGACCTGCCTATTTTTCATTTTCTATATAAAACTTTTCTGTCTGCTTGACAACACGAAGCTCGCGCGCGCGGCTCGCTCACGCGAAAGGTCGGTCGCGCGGGCCGCTCGCGCGATCGCGCGCGCGAGATGAAGCAGAGGCTTCATCTTCTTCGTCAGAACTGCTCTGTTTCAGAAAAACAGGGTCTAAATTGACCCACTTTCAATTCCGGAAGTTACTACGCCTTATTATATATGAATCTCTTTGTTTTTCAATGAGGATTACGAATCCATAATTAATTTTATATGAATCAAACTATAACTCAAAAATTTTATGAAAAACTAAAAGATCACAAAACTAATTTTCTTATATACTTTTCCATATGAACAAATTAAGGTCTAATACTTTGACAGGAGCTTCTATGTATCATAATCTTTCATAATCATCTCTGAAAACAAGTTTTGGTGAAGATTGAAAATTTTCATATTTCTAAGCTTTGAAACTTCAACCGTAAAATCATCAATGGGGCTTTACAAAATTAAACAAATACACATCAATTAATATGAAATTACATTCTTAGTGAGTTTAGAATACTCACTGATCAAGAGTAAAGAGGTTTGTTGAGAAAGATAAGCTCAAATAAGAAATACTCCAAGCTTTGGCTATGGAGTTTGTGAAGTTTCTCTCTCCAAAAAATTCAGCAATAAAAACTCTCAACTCTCTGAATGTGAAGTGCAGAATGAGGATGTGTGTGTGTAATAGTGTATAAATAGAGAGTCATGGAGCTGAACTTGGAGGCCAAGCAAAATGTTGATTACTCAACAAATTAAAATCTTAAATTAATCACTAAATATACATAATATACACACACAACATACAAATATACATACGTATATATGCAACCCTCAGATTTTTGAAAAGGTTTTATAGAGTCATAGGGGTCAAGATGTGTTTGGTAATTGGAACTTATGGTACAACTTTACACACACAAGTTGTATGTCTCCAAACAAGGCACAAGGAAATCATGACTTGCCTTAAATGGAAAGTAAAGCATAGTCACATCTAACTTTAAGTCTAATCCGAAAACTGTGCAAGTTAAACGCGACGTGGACTGTTTTAAATACAAACTGATATTTTTGTGACACGGTGTTCATCACAAAAATACAGAAAACTTATTTTATCGAAAGAAACAATTTTTCGGTTTTATAAAAATACAATTTGAGTTAAAAGAATTTATTTTCACTATTTTGAAATACAATTTTGAAATCCAACATAGGTATTGCTAAATTTTATAAAATCGCAGTTTGACCCCAATAAGAATGTGAAGTAAGGCAAGTCACAAGATTTTAACACATGAGAATTGAAATTAAAATAAAAGTAAACAATACAATTGATTTTAAATATAAAATGCAAATACTGACAAATAAATGAAAATGCAGGTTATTACAGGTGGCAAATCATTGCACCGCATGTCTTAGTATGATTTTAGAAGTAGTAGTACATTTCTTCAATGCTATCTACTGAGTCGTCGTGCTTAATGAATCTATAAAACCACTTTGTTTCAAGTGAAGTTGACAAGGGCAAGGTCCACGAGTAGTCAACTCGGATGTATCTTTTGAAGACATCCCTTGAGGAGTCTTATTTTGATAAGGAACTTCATATATAGTAAACGGATAGAAAGGATTTGTAATAGGTGTAATCTAATGCCTAGACATTGATAGATTACTAAGCTTACATGTTTCTTTCCTATCCTTTTGAATATCCATTAGACTCATGTAGCTCGATATCTTAGATGTTGTAGCCGGGCACATGTTTAGCCCTTGCTTTATATCTATTTCATTTGGATTGTAATGATCTTGTATATTCGGGGGTACTACCTCTCTTAGTCTTAAACTTGTTGCTTGGATCCTCTAGGATCTTTGTTAAATTTTGTTCTTGAAACTTGTTAGTAATTACTTATCCTATGGTTAGTCTTTTATGGAAATATATATATATATATATGCTACATTTGATTCTCCTAAGGACCGTTTGGTCGTAATCTTTTCAAAACCTCTCTTATCATAAACTTTCAAAGCAAACTCTCTATCTTAATCCTTTTAACCTTTGGGCCTTCTTTCTACTTCTTTATAAATATACGTCAAAACCAAAACTATGTTGGGTAACCCTATTTGACCAGTTTGGTCCTCGTGGGTCAACCCTTGACTTATTGACTTTTCTTTGGAATTCACGTAGGATTTCCCCTATGCTTCTGCCTTGTGGATTGGTCCACGTTGGACTATTTCGTGCTTTAGGTTGTATTGTTTGACTCGTTGACCACGTCCACGTGGCTTGGTTTTTAGGGCGTTACAAGTACATACCTAAAATGAAGCCTGCTGGGCCCTCCAAATTACAGCAATAATGAAATGGATCCTCAGTGAAACCATTAGCTACAACTTTTAATAAAAATATTTGTATTTCACAACAAATGTAATAATGAAATGGATCCTCGGTGAAACCATTAACAACAACTTTTAATAAAGGGATAACTAGTATAAAGTCCCATTAGACCCACTATATTTGGAATAGACCCAAACCCAAAATGTTTTTGGTCATAGCTCCATAAATACAAATAATACCATTTTACCCTTACATTATATTGAGCACTGAAAGGAAACTTTCCAACCCTAACGGAAATCACATCTCTGTCTCTATGATTTTGAAGAGAAAGAGTTGAAAACACTCCGTCATTCTAGGGATTTCATTCAAACTCATAGATACGTGTGATTTAAGAGTTGAAGATGTGAGGAAATTAGGGTTTTCAAATGAGAAACGTGTTGAAGCTCATGCTCTGAAGATATCGCACCACTCTCGCCGGCATCAACTGCCATTTCGAACAATTCGAAGAATGGGTCGAAAAGGTAACAACAAATCATGATGCATACACCAAATTTCTAACTATTGTGTTTCTTTGGTTCGTAATTTTGGGTTTGTGATAATGAAATAGTGCAAAAAAGTGTAGTATAAAAATGAGTTTTTGGTTCGGAGTGTCTCCAACACAATTTCCTCACTTTCGATCTTCGACTTGTTTGATCGTACATTCAAACATTAGGCAAAAGTCTGTTTACTGTTAACAATAATGAAAAGACCGGGTTTTGGTTCATATGTTCATAACATCTAATTCTTTTTTTTTGTGTGTTGGAGTTGTTTGACAGTTTTAGTTTGATAAGATTTGCAAAAAGGAAAAAAGGGAGGAAAATGGTTTTTGATTCACATGTTATTCTGTAAAAACTAATTGTACATGGTTCATGTGTTTTTGAATCATTTTGGTGAAATTTTTTTCACTATTTCTTTCATTATCGCAAATTTTTCATACCGAAACCTCATGAATTGTAAAATATTAGGACTAAAATATTCCAAAATAGTTGATAAAAAAATCTGTATCACTGACTGATTTTGGCACATCAACACAACATTTGTGACAAATTTTTCACTAAGGGTGTGTTTGATAAAACTGAAAATTAAGTGCTGAAAATTAAGTGCTGAATTTTAAGTACTGAAAATTTAAGTGATTGAATTTATAATATTGAAAACAGTGCTTCAACTACTGAAATAGAATGCATTCAGTGATTATTTTCAGTAAAAAATTTTCACTTAAAGTTTTCAGTGGTTTTTTGGCTGCTTTTTCAATTAAGTGGTATGTTATCAAACGCACTGAAAAAGAATAAGTGCTGAATCTTTTCATTTTCAGCACTTAATTGGGTTATCAAACATACCCTAAGTATTGATTTTTTTCTCATTTCACCACGAGATTTATTGGTGATGAAAATTTCAGTGATAAATTTTTCATGTACAGTGCAGCACGTTCAAAAAATTAATCCCCCATCACAGAAAAAATGCCAACGTTCGTAGACAGGGTGGATCGCGATTTAGAAGCACATTCATCACACTCCACGCTCTGTTTGACGAAATAAAGCTAAGACACACACACACACACATCCATATATTGCATAAAACACCATTTTGGAATTTTGTTCAAAAAATTTCATGGAACTAATCTTGAAGTAGTCTGTTGGGGTTATTACAAGTGTCTACAGACTACAATGTTAATTTTACACAATCATTATGGTGTACAATTTAAACAGTATGTGGTGTACAATTTTACTTTATTCAAAGCAAAGAAATAAGTAATATAATGTATGCAGTGACAGTGCAATTTTGATAGCAAGTATTGCATGCACAGGTGAAAGTGTCTGCTTTGTTAAAATTTACACTATTAGTATGGTGTTCAATTTAAACAATATGTGGTGTACAATTTTCCACTATTCGAAACAAAGAAATAAGTAAATCTGATTTACCAATCGATGCACCAGAAAGATTTTAATCCAATCGGGTTCATACATCGATCGATTATTGGAAATCTAATTTACCAAAGTTGCAGATTCTATTCACAGTTTAGCGCAAGCTCTTTATGGAGTATTTATCAGATCTGTTGGGTATGGCTGCAATGCAAAGTCCAAGCTTATTTGATTGTGGTTTGTCTGGAGTTGAAGGTTAGTTTGGGAAGGCAATTCTTACATTATGAACAGTGTCTGGATTGCTCTAGCGGAACATTTGCTTCACATTTTTTATTCACTGCTGTATTTTTTACGCTCTGCTGCTGCTATGTCGATGCATTGCTGATGTTCTCATAGGTTGCTGTTGGTTTCCTCATCTTTATGTCGTCACTTGACAGGCACAGCTTGAAGGATAGGGTGCTAAAAAGGGGGATTTGTTGGGTGTCAACGTACATAGTGAATTCTTCATTGCTACTCCTACTATTCGAAGCATCGGTTGATTGTTTTAATATGGAGCTGCTGGATTGGGATGCTGGACTGATATCACAGGCGGTGCTAGGCTATTTTGTGCTGAGTTTTTGTGGCTGGTTGCCAAAGTAATAATTGTTTGGTGATTTTTAAGCTTTTTATAGCTGAGATGATCGTTTTGCTGCTCGGATTCCTACTGGGCTTTATTTTGGGTGACCGAGATGTAGTGTAACTGCAGACTTGTTCAATTTTCTGCATATTCTGATTAAAGGCTTTATGTTGGTTTGCCATGGGTAGTGGTGTTGTATCCATGTATTCGTCTGTATTGTATCTGCTCATGTACTTTGCCTAGTGAGTTGCTGTTTTTGGGTGGCTATTTGTTTTGGCCATTGGTCTCTGTTCAAACTTTGGGCTGATTGATTAATAAAATCCTTTCTTGCTGCCTAGCAAAAAAAAGTAATGTAATGTATGCAGTGAAATGCAATTTTGACAATAAGTAATGTATCCAGTGAATTTATTCGGAAATTGTTAAGCCATTGCATTTGCAAAGGTTAAGTTTGATGTAAAAAACTTGCAAAATTCCTCAGTCTAAAAAATAATGTTCATTCTAATGTTAAATTTAACACTCATGTCCTTGGTTTATATGTTGTGGTGCAAAATTGTATACTGCTAGTATGTACTAAAATGTTTACAATTTCTACTCTTCAAGACAAAGTTATTGCAAAAATCATCAGTCTTTAAAATCAGGTTCATTCTAGTGTGAAATTTATCATGTTCATTCTAGTATGAAATTTAACACTAAACATAACTGCAACACATCATAAAAAATCGTAAATCACAAAACACTGGTAAGATTTCATGAATTTTTAGTAATGGATGGAGAAAATGGATGAACAACTAATGGCTACTTGACAAAACCAAAAGATCCCTCAGAAATTTGCAATTATAAAGTTGGGATTGTGATTGCATCATATCCACGATGAGCATGATATGTGGAAAGTCATTACAAATTAATTCAAAAATTAAATACAAAATCAATTTCCAAAAACAGATTTTCATATATATATATATATATATATGTATGTGTGTATAATATATAGGGGTAAATTAGTCATCTGAACAAGATTGATTGGGGGTTATGGGTTAATAGCATATTAGTTCAGAAAAAATAGGGTCTATTAAATGTAACTTATATAGGATGGGTCTAAAGCCAAAAATATTGATATATAAGGATTTTCGGGTATATTTCTATTTAATAAAATATTTGTATTTTCACAACAGATAAAGATGATCCTATCGCCACATCACATTTTGTCATTATTTTTGCAATTATATCAGGAGGTTTATGCTAGGTTTATCCACTATCGATCATTATTTCCAATTATTATGCTTATTGTTATCCATTTTCTTATGTGCTAAGTATAAAATTTGAAATCAATAGAAAAATGCATAGATTACTATATAATCTGGTGACACAAGTGTAATTGTAATTTGATTGTATTAAAATTCAAGTTCTTTAATGACAACGCCTTTACGTTAACACTACGCCATGTTTGCCGGACTACCAAGCAATATAATATATAAACCCATCATCTCTAAAAATATAAGCTAATTCTAGACTCCATTAGGACCTCAAAAGCTTGATTAAGACAATGGAATTGGCAACTATGTGCTTGATTTGTCTAACCAACCAATGTTTCTATTATATGGATCCATTATTCATTCGGAATATGGATTTGGACTCCACGTTTCATAAACACAGTGAAAAAGACATCAAGATTATTATTTTTAGTTCGCTAATTAATTTCTTAATCAATAAACAATTAAATTATGAGTTCAAAGTTTGTATATTATATATATGGGCTTAATTACAAGACATACTGTTTGGTCCTTGTCTCATTTTCATTCTTGTAGTTTTAATTGCATCAATTTGGTCCCTGAAGTTTTTAAATGGAACTAATATGATCCAAATGCCCAACTCTGTGAGAAAAGTTGACGGAATTTACTTACATGATATGTATTGTCATGCTTTTTAGGGGTAAAAATGGAACACCATAAATCTCTCTACTCACTTATCAGCGTAATTGTGCATAGCAGTGGGTGAATTCTGTCAAATTTTCTAGGGTTAATTTCAAAAACACCCCCTCAACTATGACCCGTTTTTGACTTGCTCCCCTAAACTATTTTACCCGACGGGTTGACCCCCTTAAGTATTTGTACTTGACACATTGCCCCCTCCCGTTAGCCTGCCGTCTAAAACACTAACAGATTCCAAAATTTTTTGTCCATTGTGACGATAATACCCCTCCAAAAACACCCCCTCAACTATTTTTTCTGACAAATTAACCCCCTCAGTTTGTCTTACATGACAAGTTGACCCCCTCCGTTTGTCTGCAATAGAAAATGGGCATGTACCCATCACTTGAGAGTAAAAGTGGACACATTTACCCTTTGTGCCCAAAATGGGTCTGATCTCTCCCTCTCTCTACCCTAATTTCTTACTCTCCTCTCTCCCTCTCTCTCTTATTCCCCTGCCCCACACTACTACAACCACCACCAGCCACCACCGAACACCACCAATCACTACTGCAACATCCAATGATCACCCAATGACCACCACACCATCCAGTCACTACCATTGTCCCACCCATTGACCCCCCAATCACCACCATCCACACCCAAAATCATCACCAAATCACCACTACACCATCCAATCACTACCACCCATACCCAAAATCATCACCAAATCACCCCCCCCCCCCCCCCCCCCCCCCCCCCCCCCAATTATACTTCATTCTCCCAATTATACTTTTACATGTGTATTTTAGGAAATTTTCAAATTTTATTAAGCTTTGTCCCCCCCCCCCCCCCCACAATTATACTTCATTCTCCCAAAATTTGAAAAAAAAAAAAAAAAAAAAACCTTATTATATGTAATATATTGGCTTAATTACAAATAGACCCAAAAAAAACCTTATTATATGTAATATATTGGCTTAATTACAAGGAAAGAGTAATGCTATGCTTCCCAAATTTTGTATCTCAAATGGTTCCCAAATACATGTGACTGTAGAACCACCTTCAATAATGGTGGGACGACTTCAACATCCTCCAATCAAAATCAGGTGGGCCTACTACCACGTGTTTGAGAACCACTTAGGATACAAAATTTGATAAGCATAGCATTACTCATATTTGAAATATTATTAGTTTTTGATATTATTAATCATGGATGAAATACAAGAGAAAATACCTGAGAATTAATTTTCTTTTTCGATTTCCTTTCTTCTTTTCTCTCTCTCTCACTAAATCTATGAACCAAATAAAGCCTAACAGTAATAAATGTTGATAGTTGATTGAAATTTGTAAAGTTTGGTATGATGGTAAAATAATTTGGGTGGACTAAACTAAGAGATGAGATGAAAATGAGTTGGGACAAATGTTTAGGGTGTGTTGGATTACAGATGGACCAATATTTTATATGTAATGGGATGAAGTTGTTCACTTTTTTTAGATCAGGGGGTGTACTCGAAAATGGGTCATAGTTGAGGGGGTGTTTTTGCAATTCAGACCAAGGGTATATGCGACATTTTATTACTTCCGTTAACGGCGTTTGAGACTAAATCAATTTTGATAGTTGAGGGAGTGAAGTTGTTCACTTTTTTAAATCAGGGGGTGTACTCAAAAACGGGTCATAGTTGAGGGGGTGTTTTTGAAATTAACCCAATTTTCTAACACAATAGGATATTTTGGCCATATTGCTTCTATATAAAAATTTCAGGGACCAAATTAATGATGCAATTGAAATTACAAGAACTAAAATGAGACTGTGCTCACTGGATTTTGATTGGAGATTATAAAGTGACCTCACTATCATATCATTTGAGATGTGCATATAAGAAACATAACCTTATGCAATTGCAAAAGTTATATTTACGGATGACAAATATACTCAAACTCCAAGATAACTGATCTGATTGTCCGGATGAGACTTCGGGGAACCCCAAAATCTTTCTGCGATTGTTTGCGTGAGATCTAATCTTGATTCCAACCCAAATCAACAATCCACAAGTTCATCCATAATTTGGCTCAAGCACATGTTAATTGCTAATTGCTGACAAACCTAGATCTATATACTATAATATTTCTAACAGTATATTGTTTATTCCTTCTTGTTGGATGGTTAGTTCCTTCTAACTAATTGAGTTGGTGTCACTAATTATTTTAAATGTGTTTTTAATTAAATAAATTATTGGTCAGTCAGAGAATTTGAAGCTTGACATCATCGGAGGATATAAAAATAAACACAACCTGGCCTCTTGGGTAATAAGATATAATAATTACAATTAGTTCTACTTGTTCCTACTTTCTACCATATTTTATGTGGTAAATCTTTTAGATAACTGTTATTAACATCCTTTAGAAGATAGTTAATTCTATTTTATTTTTATTATTTCTATTGAATACGACATTATGGGCAAGCAAATTAGTGTTTATGCATTTGATTAGTTAAGTACCCATACCACACTTACCTAAAAATTTAGGTGTGTCTCAAGTAGTTTTACGATAATTATTGAATTGGATTAAAAAAAATGTTTTTGATAAAATTAAAGTTATCTAAAGTAGCTTTTGGTCAATTACTAAAAAAAAATGAAGTGACTTGCCAAACAGTTTCATTTTAATTTTTAGAGTTATGTAATCACTTATAACTTACAAAAGATGTTGACAAACAACCTTCATATGAGAAGTTTGAGTTATAGGCAATGTTTGGGGCACAAAAGGGTTACGAAAAGATGCTGACTTTTTTTTTTGAGAGCAGTATAAGGGCCTCCCTCTTAGTAGTTCGTTCCACCGACTCATGGGATGCCACATCCTTTTGTAAGCATCTCTTTTGTGACCATTTTATATCTACCATTACATATACATGTATAAAAAACACCAAATTTTTTCCATGTATATATATATACATATATGTAATGTGTGTAAATTTCTACATAGATAAACCATCATACTGAGAAATGCACACACCATTGATGGATCCGCAGCACCTTTGTGATGAGTATAAACGCCAAAGCTATCTTTTGACAAGATCTTTTGACTAGTCTATGGCTTGTCCTAATCCTAATAATTGGAGTCTCTCTCTACCTCCTATTTCCTTTTTTTTTTTTTAATTATCCTCCATTTGTATTGATTGCAATTATTTTTGGTTTCTAGAAAGGTTATATAACTTATATTATATGAACTTAGTCCACCAAGACCAAGAGTCAAAGTCATCCTGGGCCAGACTATCTATATGGGGTCACTGCTGTTGTAGCACTTTGTCTCCTAAACATTGGCCCATTCTATGACTTTCCCACTCTCTCATCACACTTGCACTAAGTGGTGGCACCTTGTGTCACTTTGGACCATTGAGCATGAAATGTCTATTATACCCCCTACCCCCCGCCCTTTCTTCTTAGGTCAGAACTCATGTGTTGTTTTCCATGTTAAAAGGAGAATCTATTTCACGTGACCGTCTCATATCCGTGTGACTAGTGTTAGCGATTGATTTTGGTCGGTTTTGGCTTGAAATATTCGGTCGGTTTTGGTTAATTTTTAATTTTTTACTTACACCCTTATGTGTAACTATATTTGTGATTTGAGTATTTTGTAGATTGTACATGAGACTTGTAATGATGTAGAGGTCACTGTGACATTTGCACGATGATGATCACATAGAATAATTTTTCCATTTTAAGACGCCATACCAAAGAAGGTTAACCAGAAAAACTAAAAGAAAAAAGAAAAGAAAAGTGAATTACCCTTTTCGCACTTTGTAGTAAATGACATGTAACAATTTGTCACAAAGCACAACAAATTTCAATGTGCTTATGTCATTTTAAGAGAGTGTTCGGTAATAATTTTTGGAGATTATAAGTGATTATAGAACTCCTCAATTTTCAAAGTAAAGTGTAACTATTTGAAAAATCAAATTTTGCAATTTAATCACCTAGAGAAAATGTGAATCAATTCCCAAGAATCTACGATTGACCAAAACAGCTATATTGAGCAGGTGGTGATCACAAGCAGTTTTTATTTTTTGCAATTGAAGAAGAAGGTTTATTTATTTATTCATTATTATTATTATTATTATTATTATAATTAAAGAAGAAGCAGAATTTGTGCCAAACACCCTCTAAGAGGTTGTAGTATAGAGATGAAACCATTAAAATTAGAGCAATGCTAGGAGTACAATTCATTTACAACCATCTATTTCTCTCTTAATTGGCATTGGAGCCCATTAAAATTTAACCGGATCTCACAGTATCACTTAAGAGAGATATAGAAATAGATATAATTGAGTTATAAGAATGAGTTGTACTCCACCGTTACTCTTAAAACTAATGAAAAAAAAAAGTAAATTAACCTTTTCACACTTTGTAGTTTATGACATATGTCAGCTTGTTACAAAAGCACAACAAATATCACTGTCTTTATTTGGGGCCGTTCAAATCAACCCTTTTGCTTGATAGAAAATGACTACGTGTGCAATTCATATAAGCTGTTGAAAGGGTGTTTAATTTCTTTCATAATATATATATATATATATATATGGAATATTTAGGATACATCTAAAGATTATTTTTGGGACACAATTTAAGAGATGTGTCTATCTCTTTTCTGTATCACTGTAGGGTCCAGTGACATGACATGAGAGATAGAGACACATTTTTTAAGTTGTATTCCAAAAATTTGCGTTTTTTGATGTGTCCCAATCTTTACTCATAGAGGCCCTCTCTTTAATAAAGAGAGGACGCCCTTTTTAGAGAATCTTTGTATATATATATATATATATATAGATTCCCTACTAAACTTTGCCACTCAATCTTATATGGAAACCGAGGATGACTAACAAGTAATTTTTGTTTGGACCTGTTTTCAGAATAAGATTTGGCTATTAGCTTGATGAGGACTGAAACCTATCCAAAGAAATCTGGACCCAACTTTCTTCCCGGAAACCCCTATGAATGGGACTAGCCCTACAAATTTTTCTAGGTGGCTCTCCCATAAAGGTCGATCCTGCACCAGACCATTTTAATTACAATAGGTTAATAGTCTAATGCCCTTTTAATTCTGCACAACAAATGTGGTCTAAGTGAAATGTGTACTTTGACTAATATTCCTAGGGTTATTTTTTTTTTGTTTTTAGAGTGTATGGGATGTTTGGAAGGAGAGGAACAACGAAATCTTCAACAAATCACATAATCGTATCCACATTACTATTAATAAGATCCGAGCTTACGCCAAATTATGAAACTTGTATCGCATTTAAATTAGATATTGTGACGAGTAAAAATGTTAATATATTGGATTTTCCTTTTACAAGATTCATTAAACTCGATACAGATGGATGCAGTAAAGACAACCTAAGAAAGAGAGGCACTGGAGGTCTGGGGAGAGATGCCAATAGTCGATCGATTTGGGCCACTTCGGTGTGTTACATCTTGCACGGACCTTTGAAGTCAAGCTGCTAAGCTTAGGCTTTGTTTGGTTTATGAATTTCATGAAGAAAAAGAGAGGGAAAATAATATTAAAAAAAAAAGAGGATGAAATCACAAAATTCATGAACCAAACAAAGGCTTTTTGATGTATAGTCCAGACAGATTCTAAGGGCTCAATGACCTTGATCAACAAAGCCATCCTTTAAAAGCCATTCTAGAGAAATATTGCAGATTTTTTCTGAGCCCTTGTGGAGGTCAACTAACCCACACGATAAGAGAGGAAAATAAATGTGTTTGAATTTCTTGCTAATCTAGGGACTCGAAGTGTGAATCATTTTGTTATTTTGCAAACCGTGCCTGAGGGCTTGATTGGTTTTTTCACATGAGAATAGTTTCTTGAATGCATTTATGCTCACTCAAAATTGGCCAATGAGAAAGTTGAGTGAGCAATTTTTAAGTGAGCATAAATGTATTCAAGAAACTATTCTCATGTGAAAAAACCAATCAAGCCCTCCGACAGGGTCCTACTGTATTGACCGATGAGAGAGTTAGGTGAGCAATAGGTAAGCGATATTTGGGTGAACGGCAACCATCGTTGCATTTGTATATGACAATTCAATAAGTACAGTCTTTCCCCCAAAATTTGGTTGCTATCTCCCTCTTCACATAATTTGCGAAAAATGCTAACACTCTTCACCAGTTTGTATATTGTGAACTCTTTAAATAATCATGTTACAGTGTGAAATTTTAGGATTTGAATTACCAAATTTGACAGTGATTGGCCTATTTTGTTTTGCCAACTCATTTAACAAAATCCTATTGGAATTGCATGCCCTTACAAAAGTCTACATGAGCTGCATATGATTAATTATATATGATTGGCATATTTAGATAGGATTGCTCTTACAAAAGTCTACATGAGCTGCATATAACTAATTTCTGTCAAATATAATTGAATACAAGGATCACATTGTAAATTAGTTTGAAATTGTAAACTAATTTTATGTACTACTACTAAAGTACAAAATCCAAGGAAGAAAAATGGAATTCACCATTTCACCACAAACTACAAAGGCACAAAATCATAATACATTCTTAAAACAAAAATGATAGAGATACACACCAAAATAATGGTAATGTTTAATTCCGATGGCGGCAAGAATCAATAGTTTAAAGAAAAGTAGTTCCCAATAGTTCTATAAATATTGTGCAACTGTTTTTTTGGATACATATGAGTCTTTATCAAAAGGGGCAATAATTTTATTAAATTAATATAAGGGTTAATTACAAAATAGACCCTTAAGTTTGGTCCCTATGTCATTTTAGTCCCTGTAGTTTCGATTTCATCAATTTGATCCAACTGCCCCATTCTGTGAGAAAATTTGACAAAATTTATCTACTGTTATGCACAATTACACTGATAAGCAGGTTGAGAGATTGGTCATGTTCCATTTTTGCACCTAAAAGTGTGACAGTGCGCAGTATGTGAGTAAATTCTGTCAACTTTTCTCACAAAATTGGGCATTTGGATCAAATTGCCCTATTTAAAACTTCAAGGACCAAATTAACACAATTGAAATAATAAAGGCTAAAATGACCCAAGGACCATACTTCAGGGTGATGATGCAATTTTTGGAGCTAGTCGGATTTAGTGTTTAAGAGCAAATTAAAAGCATAGAAGACAGGGAGAGAGAAATATAGGCGGCATGTTTGTATGTGGTTCGGTCCTATTAATGAATGAACCTACGTCCACGTGTGCTTGTGTGTTAATGATTCTACTAGATAGAAAACTATTTACAGTGACTGGTGTAGGTGGCCTTGATGATCCAACAATGAGACTGGAATTATCAAGGGGCTGCCTTACATGACTGCTCTAGGGTTTTTAGGGAGAAAGGCAACATTGTATGCTAGGGTTAGTGTAAAGTTCGCATCCCCCTCTGAGGGGAATGGGAGGACCCTTTTATAGAAGGAAGAGTCCTCCCTTACAAAGGCATTTTAGTTCGATTAGGTAACTGTTGACAGCCTGTGATGACAACTACATATCCAGAATGTTTCCTACTCTGATTAGGAAACATTTGATGCAAATTTGGATGGTTGCCTTGCTGGTTTAGGAAATTACTGGAATCCGAGCAGTATGGGATGCGCCTCTGAGTTAGTCGAGCTGGACCTGAATTGTATCAGGGTCGGACCCCGAGCACTCGAAGTCGGACTTGGAGTACTGGAGGTCGGACCTGGAGGTTGGGAGGGTCGGGAGGTCGGACCTAAAGGTCGGGAGTTCGAACCTAGAGCACTGGAGGTCAGACCTGAAGGTCGGGAGGTCGGACCTGGAGGTCGGGCCTAGAGTACTGAATTACTGGACAATTTTGGGCGTATCAAGGGGTAAAAAAGGGCAGCCCGGTGCACGAAGCTCCCGCAGTGCGGGGTCCGGGGAAGGGTCGGACCACATTGGGTCAAATGTACGCAGCCTTACTCTGCTTATTTGCAAGAGGCTGTTTCCACGACTCGAACCCGTGACCTTTTGGTCACACGGCGGCAACTCAAACCGTTGCGCCAAGGCTCCCCTTCCTGGGCGTATCAAGGGGTATGTTTTGTATTTTACCCTTAATATAATACTGATTTTTAAAAGAACCAATAAAAATAAGACTTAGTTTGAACCTAAACATGTTCCATCAGTCTCAAATAGGCCATACGAGAGTTGCTAAAAGCACCTACCATTATTTTCTCTATGTCCATCATATGTTGTGCAAGATATGTTGTATGCACTTTTTTTTTTTTTTTAAGCATTACTCCACACCTAAATAATAGCACTTGCTAAGTGGTCAAATGGTACCAGTACCACCTTGATATCTCCAGTGAAGAGGTCAAGGGTTCGATTTCCCTTGGGGAAGTTCTTGCCCCCTATATTTGTGCGTTCAGTCGTAATGAATTGTCCTTATTGGGCTTTGCTATGGGCCATTGTGAGACTGTGGGGTGGGATTGGGTTGGGTTTGTGTGCATGTGTGGGGTGTGTGTTGTATCCAACCGTAATCCAGATAAGATTAAAAAAAAAAAAAATTAACAGCACTTCCTATTTTTTTATTCTTGGTAAATTCAAAACTAATTGAATTTAGTTGCATAATTCTGACTTTCAGCTGATGGCAACTTTTAAATTATAATGTAAAACTATACACTTTTATTTAAATATAAAAGAGTTCTACATATCCAAATTACTCAAAAGACTTTTCAAGTAGGCCTTTAGACTTGTCTCTTTTTGTTTTTTGATTTGTTTTTGTTTTCTTTCTCAATGTATAATTATGTGATAAAGCATGTATAACAGATGGGTCAGGGCCGTCAGGCTGAGTGCACTGAGCTTTTAAGTTGAAAAAATCTGCGGGTCAACGGGGTAGTTGGGGCACGGGTTAGCGGGGTGGTCCTAAAATTTTTTAGACTTAAAAATCCAATACACTCGCCCTGTGCACTAAAGAGCCTTTTCCTATAACGGATATCAGGAACATAAGCAGCCACAAAATATCAACATATTATCTTTGGGAAAGAAACGGATGCATTTTTTTTTTAATGTTCATTTTGTATTTTCATAAATGTCATTGATCTATATGCACAATTGTCTATGCAACACTTACTTGAATGTTGAATCAACTTAATACTTTTAAATAATATTAAAACACATGTAAAAAAAATGACTTTAAATATTGTCCTCTACTTTATTATCTAAACTTTATGTATCAACAAGAACCAGCAAAGTGAAAGTTTGCTACTATGTTCCAAGCACGCTTTGCACAGTTGATGTGTCTATTAGAGAAGGACCTTAGCATTTTACTATTCTGCCCCACTTTTTTGATTTCCCTTTTTCCCAGAAAATGATCTTTTTGTCCAGAAAATATAAACAATTTTTTGGTACATAATATGTCACCGGCCATCATTGAATCTATCATATAGGCCAATAAATTTCACATCCACTAACCCCACTTGATTTTATAGTTTTGACCAAATGTGTGTGAGATAGAGAGTGGAAAAAGAAAACATGTAGCACATATTGGCAATTTTTTCTTGCATTTATTGTGTTTCAACTTTCTTTCACCCATTAAACTTAGTGATAATATATTAAATGGGTATGAGTTAATCATACATGTAGATTAGGGACTTTTTAGTGCCTGATTTGATTTGAATTGACTCACTTTTTTTTTTTTTGGGTTGTTGTGATGAATTGATGAAAGACTTGCTTTCTTTTTGTTGTTCTATTTACAATAATTTTTAGTTAATTAATTATAAATACTGTCTGCCAATGCCACCACTGGTCCACTACTCCAAAAGAATGACAAGGGTAATATGGTAACTCAATTGTTAATGTAGCATGAAAATACTACACTCAAGTTAGAATAATGTATATGCTTCTCAAAATTTGAGTCTCAAATATTTCTCACTCGAGTAATGTTATGTTTTTTTTTTTTCAAATTATGTACCCCAAATGTGGTTCTTAACTCATGTGTTAGTGGAATCACCTTCAATAAAGGTGGGATCATACTTTAATATTCTCTAATAAAAATGAGTAAGTCTTTGGGCATAAACAAATCTCACAAACACAATTCACAAACACCACAACGTGTCTATCTTTCTGTTGGTGGGGTCCACTGACACTGTGGGGGTACGCAAAGGAGATAGATACACACGTTGTGATGTTTTATGAATCGTGTTTGTGAGATTTATTTGTGCCCAAAGACTTACTCAATAAAAATCAATTGGGTCTACTTCCGCATATGTGAGGAGCCACATTTGGGATGCAATTATAGGAAGCAGAACATTACTCATTTCAATATGATTTGGAGTGGTGTGACAAAAGAATAATACTATGCTTCCTAAATTTGAATTCTAAATTAGCTCTCAAATAGCTTAATATGTGTATCGCATGTTGTGCCAGTAATTGGTGGTACTGTATACTACTGTATATTGTATAACTGATAAAGCATTAAACAAATTTGGAATTTAAATTTGGGAAGGATATCATTTCTTAGAAAGAAAATGTTTTTACCTCTGTCCTACTGATCTGCCAATCAGGCAAGCTTAGCCCAATTAGGAGCCCTTAGAACATCTACAGTGGTGTTAAATTAGTATATGAACTTAAGTTTTTTTGCCCTATAGGACCCAATGATATTAGTGGTTTAGAAACTTACGTGAATATAAGGTATAGGAACTTAAAAGAGCCTCTCAAGAAAAAGAGCCTGTCGGCCTGTGGGCCTACTCACAGGCCTGACTATGAAAGGGTAATTGCAAATGATATTTCTTTGTCTTGGGCCTGTGGGCCTACTCACAGGCCTGGCTATGAGAGGATAACTGCAAATAAGCATTCAGACAATGGAAAAGGAAAGATGACATTGAGAGTTAATCGGTTAAACTCAAATGAAAACAAAAATGCTACTACACCTATACCAAATTTCACACCAAATTCTATATTTAACACATTATGACCTTTAATTCTGGTGGATCCCATGTAGAACCCACTGGAATCCAGAACCATGATTGTTAGGTGTGGAATTTGATGTGAGTGTTGCATTACTCCTAATGGAAATGAGAAGCCAAAGAATCTGTTTTGGAGTTGTCACAGTAATGAGTGGTAAAGCACAACTTAAAAAATTGCATCAAATTTATATATATATATATATATATATGTTCTTATCCTATGAGGACTCTCTCATTTTATAAAATGCACACCATTCACTTCTCTCATTATTAATGTCTCTCTTTCCTATTTTCTCTTTCACGGATTTCAAAATTTTTTGAGTTGGAAGAATTTTTTGCTGAATTGGAGAAGGAATCCCATAGAAATAGGGGGCTAGATGGATTCATACAAACTCTTTATTGAGAGAGAAGTGAGGGGTGTGCATTTTATAAAATGAGGGAGTCCTCATAGGATAAAAACTGTATATATATAAATATACGAAAATTCTCCTGAGAGGGTCTCTGTTTTGACTGTCGGATCGTGTTTAAAAATCGAATCTGACGGTCAAAACAGAGGTCTTCTCTTTAATAAAGAGGGGGAGCCCTCTTTAGAGCTTGACTGTATATATATATATATATATACATATGTGTGCTAAAGTTATTAGACAAATTATGTCATCGTTTGGATGACGGGAATCAGGAGTGGGAATGGGTATTCCATTCTCATTTATAGCATTATCATGTTTGGGGCGCTATTTTGGTGGATTTACAATTGGGTATTCAATATATACTCATGGGATATACAATCCCATTGATGATAGGGCATCTCATTCCCACCATCTATGGTGGCATTTTGATTCCCATTGAGATTGCTATCCTGCAAAAGGAAAGAATGCAATGTAATTATGTACAATATGATAATAATACCATAATAAGTTGATATTTATTATGTATTTGTATTAAATGCAATTGACTTAGATATTATGATGAAAAAGTGATAGATTACTTGACCCAATTATTGACAATAACCAAACAACAATACTTGAATTACTATGCTATTCAAACTTCGGTAACTTATTACAGTAATAGAATACCCAATGTCATCGATCATTACTGCCATAGAAAAGTGACCTTAAGTAAATCTTCTCATCCAAATAATAACAACCAAAAAATTAGGATATGCAATACACAAAATTTGTCAAAAAAAAAAAAAAATTTTTCCTTTACAAAGTGGGTAAAAGCAGCGTCGCATTCTAAACTAGAAGCTAAAAGTGTAGTTAAGTTCATAAAGCTAAGGGTGCAATTCGGTCGATTTTGACTAACTTTCGACGCCGAATCGATCTGGTCAGTTCTGAAATAGGGAACTGAAACTGACCGAAGAGAATTCGGTGCGATTCGGGTTCGGTTTTAGTCAGTTTGGTTCGTTTTGGGCTTCAATGTTGGGCCTTTGTTTGGGCTGGAAAAATTCTAATTTCATGATGTTTTGAGCTGATTTACTTTATATTCCACATCTTCACAAATTTGGGCCCATTTGGGCTGAAAAACAATTCTAATTTCATCATGTTTCATTGTTTTGGGCTGATTAACCTTATATTCCACATATAGAAAACTAGTTTGGGCTCCATGTAAGAATAATCAAAACATTTAAGTTTAAGCTACTCAAAAGTCAAAACTAACCAACCAAACCAAATTAGATCCAAAGTACATAATAATCCAAAGTTCCAAACAAGCACTAACTATCATTCCCAGGCACCCAGCAAGCCAAGCTAAACAATGAAAACAATCCTAATAGGCTAATAATATCCACAAAAAATCCAAACACATGCAAAAGAAAATCCAAACACAAAATAATTAAAAAAATTCATATGGCCATTCGGTGTGAGTTTCCTTTTATTCTGTGGATGCCACCTGACGGGTCCACCTCTTTCTCCGGGCTATTCTTCTCTATTTTTCAAATCAATTTAAAGAAAGAGTCGCCACTTAATTTTAAGGAAAGAAATTAAGAAACCATTTAAAAAAAAAGCTACTTTTCTACAAAACCAAATATTTCTAGGTCCGGGAATTATAGAATGAGAGAGGAAGGAGCCCGGTGGGACTAAAGTACCCCCTATCTTCCTATCATGGATAGGCCTTTAGTCCTCATCATTTGATTCAATTGAAAAATGTTATGTGTATCCCAAACAATACATAGATATAGATATACATAGCATAAGTAAGTCGAAAGGGGTATAAGATTGCTAAAAAAAGGAATTCAAAACTAAACAGGTTCAAATAGCCCAAGATATGATATGCATAAATAAAGGAACGAGAAAACTCACCGAGATTCAGCTGTGATAAGGAATCGTGCAATGCATATGATAATATAAAGCCTAAAAATGTCTCTAAATTACATAAACACATAAGGCATTACCCTAATCTAAGGTGTCACACATGAAGTTGTGAAATTCAATAAAACAAATCCAAAAGTAGGAAGTAGTTATGAATATGCGTATCTCGATAGCGCTACAAAATAAGGGTTAGTCCATATGGATGAACATGATAAATTAGAATTTCACTTAGATCTAATCAAGAGGGAAAATAATAAAGTCTTGAACCCTTTCCTATCAAGAAAATCGCAACATTTCTATAGATATATGAGTGTCAATGGGAAGGTCCAAAGAGACCTTAACCTAGAGCCAACGTAATGTCAATATAGAATTGACATGACCTCAACATAATTAGAAAGAATTCTTGACTAGGTTAATCAATTGCAACTCATCACAAAGATCTATGTCCTAACATTCCTAGAACATACGATTTATCCTAAAGACATGATGGCAAAAGGTGCATGATAATAAACAAGGCATGAATCTTTGATTTGAATCATTCAATCTCTGGATTTAGATTCAATTATAACGGGTGTACAACCGTCACTAATTAGCGACGGTTTTAAAATAAACCGTAGATAATTAATGAAAGTTTTGCAACCGTGGATAGAAAGCGACGATTACAAACAAACCGTTGTTAAATAAATGATGTTTTACAACAGTGGTTAATAGGCGACGATTTTCAAAACAAACCGTGGTTAATTAATGGCGGTTCCAAAACCGTGGTGCAAAAACTAACGGTTAAGATCTCTAACAAAGAAAATAAAGGGTCCAGATCTATTTTAAATCACTAGAATCCTATTTCCTTCTCTGGAAGCGATGGCGGCGATTTAGCTGAGTGGTTGTTACGAATCCCAGGGTAGAACTCACCCTTGAAAACCGGCTTGCAAGAGGAGGGCGCCCAAGAGCTTATAATCCACCAACTAGGCTTATGCCTAGCCAATGTGGAACAAGTCCCCACTAGACTGTAACATTCTACCCCTCTTGGAACCGACGACCACAGCGCCCAGAGGCATCCTGCTTGGCCCCAACCGCAATGAGCGGCCGTCCTAGGCAGGTCCTAATCCCGCGAAGTTTGCCCATGGGGTGGCCTAGTCTGTACCAATTGTTACATTTGAAAACCGGCTTGGAAGGGGAGGGTGCCCAAGAGCTTATAACCCACCAACTAGGCTTATGCCTAGCCGATATGGCACAAGTCCCCACTAATCCGTAATAGTGGTAGCCATTTAGGTGTGGATGCTAGGATTTTCTTTGAAAGAGCTTGGGTGGTTGCGATTTGCTGTCCAAATCAAAATGGGTTTTTATTATTTTTATTTTTTATTTTCGCAATAGATCATTTAGATTACATTTGCATAGTTACCACTCAGTTTCTCTTGGATATGTTGCAATTTGCAATTAAGTGGGATTCTCTGTTCCAATCTGATGAAAAATCATGTTATCAATGTTTGGTAATTCCATATCATATGAAGATCTTAACTTGCTGGATTTGACTTCAATATAATCTTTACTTGCTGAAATTAGTTATACATTTCTTTTGCATGGAGCTTGATTTTTATACTGCATGCAAGATAAGTTTAATGGACAACTGGTATTGCTACTTCAATGAGTAGCACTTTGTTTCTTTAATATGCATTTGAACATTTCTTCTTAATGTAATGCTATTGCCAAAGTTTTGGCTTTGTATCTAAATTCAACAAAAAAAATACATATACTTTAATTTTATTTACTTTGTCTTTTCAATCCAGCAAATGCTTGTTGAACTACTGTTTTACTCTATCTCCTATTTCCAGCAGTTTAGATTATTTAGTACGCATTTCATTCAAATTATGGTATTCATCTTTAATTGTAACATCAACTGTAGCAGTTTTAAATCGAATTGCTGCTTTGGTGGAGTTTGATTGTAGCTCTGTGTTATATAGTTAATTATTATTATTATTATTATTTTAATGTTACAGAGTGCATTTTGGGGGTTACTTTGGGAGTTTGAGTCTTGCTATTTTTGTGAATGTATTGCAGGGTTTCTGTTACAGTCTAGCAGGGACTTGTCCCACATTGGCTAGGCATAAGCTTAGTTGGTGGTTTATATGTAATAACCTGCATTTTCATGCATTATCATATTTAAAATTTTCATTATCATTGGCATTATTATATTCAAAATTTAATATATATTGTCTGTTTATATGTTAATTTCGATTCTTATGTGAAAAGTTTAATTCTTGAATAATTGAAATTACTTTTGGGGTCAAAATGCAATTTTCATGAAACTTGCAATACCTGTGTTAAAATTCAAAACTGTATTTCAAAACGGTGGAATTATTTCTTTTAAACTCAAACTGTATTTTTATGAAATCAGAAAACTATTTCTAACGTTAAAATGAATTCTCTGTATTTTTGAGATAAACACCGTATCACGAAAATACCAGTGTAAGTTTAAAACTGTCCGCGCAGTGTTAAACTTCCACAGAATTTTGGAAGTAAATGATTGAACAAATATATTTATACCCAAATTATTATGCTGATGCTTTTCCTTAGGTCTTGTTTGGCAAATGTTGTTGTATGTGTATTGTCCTTATGCCATAAGCTAGATTACCCAAACACACATTGACCCACCTCATCTCCACCTACCTCTTACTTTCATCAGTGGAGAATAAAGGACAGTGCATACACATCATTTCTGCACACTCATTGTATTTAATGGAGGATAGTGGTTCATGAGTGGGGAGTTAGGCCAATGTTTTCTTAGTGGATATTTGATTATATATACACCCAACCACACTACACACTCTACACTTCCATCATAGCACAATTCAGAAATTCACAGAGAGTTTAGAGAGTGCAGAGAATTCTTCAGTTGGGTAGAGAGAGAGAAGAGTTCAATCCTCCATAGTCAAAGCTTGGAATTCGGGAATTTCGTAATTATATTTCTTTCTCAACAATTTCTTCAAATCTATATCACGGTGAGTATTACTAACTCACTCCAAATGTAACTCATTCCTTATTTACTGATTTAGGTAGTTAATTTTAACAGTAGCAGAATTTTGTTTTCAGATTTTTGTTAGGAAAACGAATGAAATTTAAGGTTCTGCCCGCGATGTCCCAAGTAAAACTCGATTCTGCACACTTTTCGTCTAATGCAATTTTCTCAGATTTTGCACCGTTTGGGCAGAAAATGAGGATTACAGTAGCAGAAAAAGTATATTAGAAATTCAATCTAATATTTTCTCTTTTAATTTTAACAGTAGCAGAATTTTGTTTTCAGATTTTTGTTAGGAAAACGAATGAAATTTAAGGTTCTGCCCGCGTTTTCCCAAGCAAAACTCGATTCTGCACACTTTTCGTCTAATGCAATTTTCTCAGATTCTGCACCGTTTGGACAGAAAACGAGGATTTCAGTAGCAGTTTTTAGAATGCTATTAGTTATGTTTAAAATGATTAAGGCAATGAATTACGAATTTTCAATCCCCGTACGCGTATTGTTTCTTTAATTCTGTGAATTCCTTTATGTTTAAAGTTTGATGACATTCATGTGGAGTCAGTTGTACATGCATGGTGAGTGTTGGTAGTGTGTAAAAGAGTAATGATAGTGTGGAAAAGAGTAATGATTGTGTGGAAAGAGTATGAGTTTGAGTTGTGGTTGTGGTTGTGGTTGTGGTTGTAATTGTGGCTGTGGTTATGGTTGTGGTTGTGGATGTGATTGTGGTTGGAGTTGAAAAAGAGGATGAGGGTGTCTTTGAAATGCGAAGGTGGCAAAAATGGACACTCCCTGACGCCCATGGAAGCGTTAAAGTGTGTGAAGCCGAACTTGGACACTCACTGGCACCCATGGAAGTGCTAAAGTGTGGCCTATAGACACTCCCTGAATGACTCGAGTCTGGATACCTGTGTGGGGGTTGCCCCGGTATTTGCATGGCGGTTAGGGTATTCAAAGTGTGAGGCATTGGACACTCCCTGGTACCCCGGACCAAAGTGTGAGGCAAACTGGACACTCCCTGGCGCCCCGTTGCTAAAGTGTGGCTATCTTAGTATTTCAAAGATACCAGGAGTAGGATAGAGGGTTGTTGGGTGTTGTCGAGAGAAAAGAGTCGGATAGATGAGATGGTGCATTGTTCTCATACACGGTCACATATGTGTGAAATTATCTTTTAAATAATGTTGTGGTTGTTTTCTAAAACGAGCTTTTTATCATAAATATAAACTTGTGGTATTTAAATGGAAATGGGAAAAAGGTAAATGAGTATGTTTTACATTCAGAGTTATGTTTTTAATACTCACCAGCTTCTTGAAGCTGACGGCGTTGATGCGTCCTGGACATTCGTGTTCAGGCTTTGCAGGTTATAATCAGGATGAACCATATGACTATGCTAATTGAGATCAACTGCTGAGAAGAGAATTTACTTTTATATGCTTTATGTTTATGTGCTTTAAGATATGATTTGGTTTTGTAATAAGGATGACTGTAATAGACTTTAAGTTATTGTTTTATTTTAAGGCGGTCTGTGCCTTAGTTAACCCCGTACCATAAGTTGTAATAAGTTAGAAAAATTTTTATGAGCCCTGTTTGCCCTACTCTGATTAATAGTTTTATGTTGTTAGAAGTTTTTGGGACGGAATCGATCCTTCAAACTGTCGCGACCTACGGGTCCATAAAGGAAATTAAACGCTTTCCATATTTATGCTACGTCGGGGCGTGACAGGATTTGGTGGTATCAGAGCCATAGGTTTTCTAGATTGACCAGGCTCAGTTATTCACGCCATAGATTAGTGACATAGGTTACCCTTAAGTTTTACTAAGCTATACAACCAAGTTCTAGTGTTAGTTTAGTACGGATTACCCTTAGTTCAGAAACTAAAATCCTAAGTTGGTTTTATCATAGAAATGATTACCCGTTTGTCTTGTCACATCGACAAGAATAATAGCAATTTCCATATACCTTCAGACATATCCATTTTAGGATTAGTCGAGATAACCATAACTTATGATACCCCTACAGAAAGATAGTAGCCGAGTTTCTAAGGAGTTAAAGCATACCATAGCCCTCATTAATAGCTTAGGCACTGACAAATTTCCTGAGTCAAATCTCGGAATAGTCAGTATGGCCCACAACCAGAGTCTAGAGGATAAGAATACAACCTCTTTACTATTAGACAGCTCTAGTTCGAATACGTGTTATATGTACTTAATATATATTTTATTGTATGCTTATGTGATAATACGAGTATGTGATATAGTGATATATACTATTTTGAAAATTTTTGTCATAGTACTGTTGCATGCATGTTTCTCATTCTACTACCCCTATCCTGCATAGAATGGCTGGAAGACCAAGGAGGAACAGAAATCTGATTGAAGGAGCGCCCGAGGCTGCCGACCCCACGGGAATATTTGAAGCTTTTATCAGACGTCTCGAGAGGGTTAGTAATGCGAATGAAAACCAACGAGACCGCCAGACGGGAGATAAGCTGCTGGAGAGATTCCGTGCGCTCAGACCCGAGCAATTTGCGGGTACCACGGATCCCTGGAAGGCAGAACAATGGTTAAGACAGATGGACCGCATGTTTGAAGCTGTCCAATGCAACGAGATGGACAAAAGGAGATTGGCTACTTTTCAACTAACCGACGCCGCTGCAGATTGGTGGGACTCGGTCATAGCCACTATCGGAAACACCGCTGCTATGGGGATGACATGGACGGCGTTCAAAGGGAGATTCCTGGAGAAGTACTTTCCGGCTACGGAGAGGCACAGAAGAGAGAAGGAATTTATGGATCTGACGCAAGGAACCAAGACGGTGCAAGAGTATACTACACAGTTCGAGAGGCTGTCACGGTTTGCCCCGCACATGGTTGATACTGAGGAGAAGAAGATCCGGAAGTATAACCAAGGGTTGGCACCGCAGATTCGTCGCCTGACTCTCGGCCATCTAGACAAGACGTTTGAAGGACTAGTCGGCCTGGCTACCGATCTGGAAGAAGATGCTCGAGTATATCGCAAACAATTTGAATTCCGACCGCCTCAGAGGGGTAATTTTGGGAATAGACCACCAATGAATCGTACCCAAGGGCAGAAGAGGAACTTTGACGGAAGCAAGAAGGCACAAGCTATTACCTATCCGACTCAACCCCGAGTAGGAGAAGGAAGTAGTGGCGTAAAGTGCTTCAACTGTGGCAACCCTGGACATGTGGCTCGGGACTGCAAGGCACCAAGGCGTGCTGCTCAGCCAGGAATAGTCTGCTTCAACTGTGGTGAACCAGGTCACATCAGCAGGTTCTGCACTGCTCCTAAGCAAGCGACTTATGGGCAACAGGGTCAGACCCGCTTGAATGCTGTTATTCCTGATGCCGCTGGATATGATGGAGCTGTATATGAAGAAGGAGATCATGGAGAAGCTCAACCTGATCAGCAAGCAGTGGAAGGTACATTGACTCTATTTAACTCCCATGTTAGAGTATTATTTGATACGGGTGCTGCTCTCTCATTCATATCTGTTAATACAATTCGGAGATTGGGTATCTTACCTCATCGCTTAGAGAAAGCTTTGAAGGCTACATCACCAATAGGAGCTGCGGTCAGTTTAGGACATGTGTGCAAGGATTGTCCCTTAAGATTAGGAGACCGAGAAATCCCTGCAAGGTTGATCGTCCTATCGATGAAGGAGTTTGACATAATCCTAGGAATGGATTGGCTGTCTCAGAATCAAGTGAAGTTGGATTGTGCGAGGAAGAGAATTACATTCTCCGACAATGAGAATCAACCCTTTGATTTTCAATGTAACCCTTCGGGAGATATGTTCCTCACAAGATGTTTAGCCAACATTGAAGTCGTCAGTACAGAGGTGACAGCATCATCTATACCTGTAGTCAAGGACTTCGAAGAAGTATTTCAAGACATTTCTGGATTACCGCCCGAGAGAAGTATAGAGTTCTGTATTGAGCTTATACCGGGTACCGTACCAATTACTAAGGTTCCCTACAGAATGGCCCCCACAGAACTATTGGAATTGAAGGGACAAGTTCAAGAGCTCGAGAACCTAGGTTTTGTACGTCCTAGTACATCGCCTTGGGGAGCACCGGTATTATTTGTGAAGAAGAAGGACGGGACGCTCAGGCTGTGTATCGACTACAGAGAATTGAATCGAGTGACAATCAAGAACAAGTATCCTTTGCCTCGGATCGACGATTTATTTGATCAACTACAAGGAGCTACGATATTTTCCAAGATAGACCTAAGGTCGGGGTATCATCAGTTGAGGGTACGGAAGGAAGACATACCTAAGACTGCTTTCAGAACCCGATATGGTCATTATGAATTTCTGGTGATGCCGTTTGGATTGACGAACGCCCCGGCAGTGTTTATGGATCTGATGAACAGAGTATTCAAGCCTTATTTAGATCAGTTTGTCATCGTCTTTATTGATGATATTTTGATCTATTCTAAGTCAGGAGAAGAACACGAGCAACATCTACGGATTGCGATGCAGACGCTTAAGGACCACCACTTGTATGCCAAGTTCAGTAAGTGTGAGTTCTGGTTGCAAGAAGTGAAATTTTTGGGACACAAGGTGTCATCTCAAGGAATTTCTGTGGATTCGTCCAAGACCGATGCTGTATCCAACTGGGTTAGGCCAAGCAACCCTACAGAAGTTCGGAGTTTTCTTGGACTCGCAGGCTATTACAGGAGATTTGTTGAGGGATTCTCCAAGATAGCTGCACCATTGACTGGGTTGACGAAGAAGAATTTGAAATTCGAATGGACAGAGAAGCATGAGCGAGCCTTTCTAGAGTTGAAAGAGAGACTCACTACCGCACCAGTACTAGCAATACCCAAGCCTGGTGAGAAGTTCACTATCTTTAGTGACGCATCATATCAAGGACTAGGGTGTGTACTTATGCAAGATGACAAAGTTATAGCCTATGGATCCAGGCAGCTGAAGCCGAATGAGTTGAACTATCCTATTCATGATTTGGAGTTGGCAGCAGTGGTTTTTGCACTCAAGATTTGGAGACATTATCTCTACGGTGAGAAGTTTGATTTGTTCTCCGATCACAAGAGTCTGAAGTATTTGTTCACACAGAAAGAGTTGAACATGAGGCAGCGCAGATGGATGGAGTTGATCAAAGATTACGACTTCACATTGGAATACCACCCTGGTAAAGCTAATGTGGTCGCTGATGCTTTGAGTCGGCAGACTCGTGAGACGATCGCCTCCTTAATGGTTAGAGAATGGCGAGCATTGGAGACGTTGGCAGAGTTTGATATACAGAGTGCTGAAAAAGGAGAAGGACAACTTTTCGGATGTCTTATCCTACAGCCTGTTCTCATTGACCGCATTATTGGAGCTCAGAAAGAAGATGAAAAATTTCAATCATGGTTCAAGAAGGTGTCAGAAAAGGACTCGACAGAATGGAAAGTGGGAGTCGATGGAGGGTATCGGTGCAGGAATAGATTATGTGTGCCAGAGGTTGGGGAGCTTAGGAAGGATATCCTGGAAGAAGCACATAAATCAAGGTATACAGTTCACCCGGGAGGAACTAAGATGTATAAAGATTTGAAGAGAAATTTCTGGTGGGAAGGCATGAAGAAGGATGTGGCCGAGTTTGTATCCAAGTGTTTGACGTGTCAGCAAGTCAAGGCCGAACATCAGAGACCGTCAGGATTGTTGCAACCGCTACCTATTCCTGGTTGGAAGTGGGAGCACATTACGATGGATTTTGTAGTAGGATTGCCCCGGTCGCAACAGAATCATGACGCTATTTGGGTAATTGTGGATCGATTGACGAAGTCAGCTCATTTTATTGCTTACAGTATGACATACCCGGTGGAAAAGATGAGCCGGATGTACATACAACAAGTTGTGCGACTTCACGGTGCACCTGTATCGATTGTGTCAGACCGTGATGCACGTTTTACTTCTGGATTTTGTGAAAGTCTGCAAGAAGCTATGGGAACTTCGCTTAAGATGAGTACTGCTTTTCACCCTCAGACAGATGGACAAACTGAGCGTGTGAATCAGATCATGGAGGATATGCTTAGGGCTTGTGTGATCGATTTTGAAGAATCTTGGGAGACACACTTGCCTTTGGTTGAATTTGCCTATAACAATAGTTATCATGCGAGTATCGGTATGGCTCCGTTCGAAGCACTGTACGGACGACCATGTCGTTCTCCATTGTGTTGGGCAGAGGTTGGGGACACAGATTTGTTGGGACCAGATTTGGTTAGAGAAACCAACGAGAAGATTTCCTTGGTCAAAGAAAGGATGAGAACCGCTCAGAGCCGGTATAAGAGTTATGCTGATCGACGCCGAAAAGATTTGGAATTCAGTGTTGGAGATCACGTACTTCTTAAGGTTTCACCAACACGAGGAGTAGTACGCTTTGGTCTCAAGAGGGGGAAGTTAGCTCCGCGTTTTATTGGACCGTTTGAGATTTTGGAACGTATCGGGAAAGTGGCCTATCAACTGGCGCTACCACCAAAGATGTCTGGGGTTCACAACGTGTTTCACGTGAGTATGTTGAGAAAGTACATACGAGATCCCTCGCACGTGGTTAGTTATGACGACATTGAGACGAGTCATAACGTTTCTTACAAGGAGAGACCTGTGAAGATTCTGGATCAGAGTATCAAGAAGTTAAGGAATAAGGATATCCCGTTGGTAAAGGTTCAGTGGAATCACCATGACGAGAATGAAGCCTCGTGGGAAGTTGAAGCTGATATGAGGAAGAAGTACCCGGAGTTGTTTCAGGACTAATTAGTCTTGATTTCGGGGACGAAATCCTGTTTAAGGGGGGAAGGGTGTAATAACCTGCATTTTCATGCATTATCATATTTAAAATTTTCATTATCATTGGCATTATTATATTCAAAATTTAATATATATTGTCTGTTTATATGTTAATTTCGATTCTTATGTGAAAAGTTTAATTCTTGAATAATTGAAATTACTTTTGGGGTCAAAATGCAATTTTCATGAAACTTGCAATACCTGTGTTAAAATTCAAAACTGTATTTCAAAACGGTGGAATTATTTCTTTTAAACTCAAACTGTATTTTTATGAAATCAGAAAACTATTTCTAACGTTAAAATGAATTCTCTGTATTTTTGAGATAAACACCGTATCACGAAAATACCAGTGTAAGTTTAAAACTGTCCGCGCAGTGTTAAACTTCCACAGAATTTTGGAAGTAAATGATTGAACAAATATATTTATACCCAAATTATTATGCTGATGCTTTTCCTTAGGTCTTGTTTGGCAAATGTTGTTGTATGTGTATTGTCCTTATGCCATAAGCTAGATTACCCAAACACACATTGACCCACCTCATCTCCACCTACCTCTTACTTTCATCAGTGGAGAATAAAGGACAGTGCATACACATCATTTCTGCACACTCATTGTATTTAATGGAGGATAGTGGTTCATGAGTGGGGAGTTAGGCCAATGTTTTCTTAGTGGATATTTGATTATATATACACCCAACCACACTACACACTCTACACTTCCATCATAGCACAATTCAGAAATTCACAGAGAGTTTAGAGAGTGCAGAGAATTCTTCAGTTGGGTAGAGAGAGAGAAGAGTTCAATCCTCCATAGTCAAAGCTTGGAATTCGGGAATTTCGTAATTATATTTCTTTCTCAACAATTTCTTCAAATCTATATCACGGTGAGTATTACTAACTCACTCCAAATGTAACTCATTCCTTATTTACTGATTTAGGTAGTTAATTTTAACAGTAGCAGAATTTTGTTTTCAGATTTTTGTTAGGAAAACGAATGAAATTTAAGGTTCTGCCCGCGATGTCCCAAGTAAAACTCGATTCTGCACACTTTTCGTCTAATGCAATTTTCTCAGATTTTGCACCGTTTGGGCAGAAAATGAGGATTACAGTAGCAGAAAAAGTATATTAGAAATTCAATCTAATATTTTCTCTTTTAATTTTAACAGTAGCAGAATTTTGTTTTCAGATTTTTGTTAGGAAAACGAATGAAATTTAAGGTTCTGCCCGCGTTTTCCCAAGCAAAACTCGATTCTGCACACTTTTCGTCTAATGCAATTTTCTCAGATTCTGCACCGTTTGGACAGAAAACGAGGATTTCAGTAGCAGTTTTTAGAATGCTATTAGTTATGTTTAAAATGATTAAGGCAATGAATTACGAATTTTCAATCCCCGTACGCGTATTGTTTCTTTAATTCTGTGAATTCCTTTATGTTTAAAGTTTGATGACATTCATGTGGAGTCAGTTGTACATGCATGGTGAGTGTTGGTAGTGTGTAAAAGAGTAATGATAGTGTGGAAAAGAGTAATGATTGTGTGGAAAGAGTATGAGTTTGAGTTGTGGTTGTGGTTGTGGTTGTGGTTGTAATTGTGGCTGTGGTTATGGTTGTGGTTGTGGATGTGATTGTGGTTGGAGTTGAAAAAGAGGATGAGGGTGTCTTTGAAATGCGAAGGTGGCAAAAATGGACACTCCCTGACGCCCATGGAAGCGTTAAAGTGTGTGAAGCCGAACTTGGACACTCACTGGCACCCATGGAAGTGCTAAAGTGTGGCCTATAGACACTCCCTGAATGACTCGAGTCTGGATACCTGTGTGGGGGTTGCCCCGGTATTTGCATGGCGGTTAGGGTATTCAAAGTGTGAGGCATTGGACACTCCCTGGTACCCCGGACCAAAGTGTGAGGCAAACTGGACACTCCCTGGCGCCCCGTTGCTAAAGTGTGGCTATCTTAGTATTTCAAAGATACCAGGAGTAGGATAGAGGGTTGTTGGGTGTTGTCGAGAGAAAAGAGTCGGATAGATGAGATGGTGCATTGTTCTCATACACGGTCACATATGTGTGAAATTATCTTTTAAATAATGTTGTGGTTGTTTTCTAAAACGAGCTTTTTATCATAAATATAAACTTGTGGTATTTAAATGGAAATGGGAAAAAGGTAAATGAGTATGTTTTACATTCAGAGTTATGTTTTTAATACTCACCAGCTTCTTGAAGCTGACGGCGTTGATGCGTCCTGGACATTCGTGTTCAGGCTTTGCAGGTTATAATCAGGATGAACCATATGACTATGCTAATTGAGATCAACTGCTGAGAAGAGAATTTACTTTTATATGCTTTATGTTTATGTGCTTTAAGATATGATTTGGTTTTGTAATAAGGATGACTGTAATAGACTTTAAGTTATTGTTTTATTTTAAGGCGGTCTGTGCCTTAGTTAACCCCGTACCATAAGTTGTAATAAGTTAGAAAAATTTTTATGAGCCCTGTTTGCCCTACTTAGATTAATAGTTTTATGTTGTTAGAAGTTTTTGGGACGGAATCGATCCTTCAAACTGTCGCGACCTACGGGTCCATAAAGGAAATTAAACGCTTTCCATATTTATGCTACGTCGGGGCGTGACATTATAAGTTCTTGGGCACCCTCCCCTTGCAAGCCGGTGTTCCAGGGTGACTTCTACCCTGGGGTTCGTATCAGTTTCTTTAGCAATATAAAAAGTAAGTATATGTTTATTGGGTCTAAGAGTGTAATGGTCAAAATACGGTTCCATGAGGATGTGGTGCTGTTTGGCTTTTTTTTTTTTTTTTTTTTTTCCAATTTTATGTTTTCATGTTTGGGAGAGTTTTGATCCTGTTGGGAAAACTGAGATTGTGAACGAAAAACAGAAAATTATAAAGGTTCCAAATGCATCTAATGACACTGTCTTTAGAATATAATTTGCCCCTACTTAAATTGAGTTTGCTATTGCGTTACAGGTAAAGTTATTCCCAGGATCAAAGCCTTTGGGTGAAAAATAGCAGTTAGCAATGACTGATATTCTTCCAAAACGAAATCCTTGTATTCTGTAATTGATCTAAGAGAGAGAGCGTGAATGAGAGCGAACAAGAGACTTTTCTGTGTGGGTGTACTCAGTATTTATTAAGATAAAAGATGGTTTTATGAAGAGTTACAACTCTTTCCGAAACTGTGCCTTTTCAGAAAAGTCATGCCTACTGTCAAACAACACCTTTCACGAAATTGACTATTCCCACATAAGGGTAACTAACAAATTCAAAGTAACACGTTTCTATATTAAACAATCATTTTCGGACTGTTGATCAGTCAGTCCAAACAGATTGAGTAAAATAGGAACAAGACTTTGTAGGCTCTTGACTATTAAATATTAATTAACAAACCACTTTATAGTTATATACCACTTTAGATATATAGACTTTTGACTAACAAATAAAGTTTGCTTTTGACTATCAAACAAATAACCTTTATAGGCTTTTATAATATGAACAAAACAAATATCAACAAACCCCCACTTTGAATGTAAAAAAGCAATTAAAATAATCTCTCTTTTAGAACAACACAGTATTATCATGAATACAAGAAGGTGTTTAGCAACTTAAACCCTCAATTAGTATAATTACATCAAAGTTTAATTAGAGTCATTGGTAGCTAGGCCTTAAACCAAGTACTCTATAAGAATAAACCGGAAATACCATACACACAATAATATACTACTTACAAAGATTTCTAAACTACTCAGCACTATTATGGCCATGTGCTATCTCCTGGATTCATGAACGATCAAAGAGTATACCTAACTCTCTTAAGAAGCGGCACCACTTCTACGTCCACATAGGTGAAACCACATTGTGTTCCCATTACTTCAAACACGTTTGACTCCATTAAGAAACTAATTCAACCCTTCTTTAACATAGTGGTCAACACTGATTTTCTTCAAACAATTTCAGAAATGGGCTCACAAAGCAAATCAGTGTTACTCGATCACTTATCAACAACTCGTTTTTACCCATTAAACCTAACACTAGAGGTTTTCTAGTTTTGGGTTGGGTTACCATTGTTGGAGATCATTGTAAACGATTTTAGCCCCATCTCATTAGATGTCACCTTTACCACTTCAGAGCCTTTGGTAAAGGGTCAGCCAAGTTCTTACTTGACTTCACATATGTAATTGTAATTACTCCATCCTGAATCAATTGTCTTACAAACTCGTGCCTCAGACTTACGTGTCTAGACTTTCCATTGTAAGCACTACTATAAGCTCTTGACAGAGTAGCCTCACTATCGCAATGAATAGAAATTGCCGGCATTTGATTAGGCCATAACTTAATGTCTAACAATAAGTTTCTGAGCCACTCAGCTTCCTTACCTGCCGCTGCTAATGCAATGAATTCTGCTTCCATAGTAGAATGAGATATGCAAGTCTGTTTTTTAGATGCCCACAAAATAGTACCCCCACCAAGAATAAACACCCATCCTGATGTAGGCTTGTTATCTCCTTGGCTAGTAATTCAACTAGCATCAGTACATCCTTCAAGCACTGCTGGATACTCATTGTAGAATAACCCAAGTCCTATGGTCCTTCCAAGATAACTAAAAACTCTAGAAATTTCTTTCCAATGCTCGCCACTAGGATTACTCGTAAATTGACTCAATTTACACACAAAAAATGCAATATCGGGTCTAGTACAATGCATAAGATACATTAAACTACCAATTGTACTAGCATATTCAAGTTTTGCAACTGCTCTACTAGAATTGCCACTTAACTTAATGCTTGAGTCAAACAGGATATTAAATTCCTTAATACTAAGGTGTTTAAATTTCGAAAGCATGTTCTCTATACAATGTGGTTGGTTCAAAGCATAACCCCCACTATGCTTTCTAACCTTGATACCTAAAATAGTATCAACTTCTCCAAGATCTTTCATTTTGAATTAGAAGTCAGATACTTCGTTGTTTCAAGTATGCCTAACATGTTTGTACCTATGATCAACATATCATCTACATACAAGCATATTATCACACCATATTCTTTGCTAAACTTTGAATAAATGCACTTATCTGCACCGTTCAGAATGAAGCCATTTGACAATATACATGAGTCAAATTTGTGATGCCACTGTTTAGGTGCTTGCTTCAAACCATTCAATGATTTAATAAGCTTACACACTTTCTTTTCATTTCCAGGTAGGATAAACCCTTCACGTTGATCCATATACGCTTCTTCATTCATATCACCATTCAAAAAAAGCAGTTTTAACATCCATTTGATGGATATGCAAGTGATAGATAGAAGATAATGCCATAAGAACTCTAATAGAAGAAATTCTAGCCACGGGTGCATATGTATCAAAGTAGTCAATACCCTCCTTTTGCCTATAACCCTTGGCTACTAATTTCGCCTTAAAAGCTTGCACTTTGTGATTGGTGCCATATTTTCTTTTGAAAATCCATATGCAGCCAATAGGTTTAGAACCAGGGGGTAAATCTACCAATGTCCAAGTGCCATTTCCAACAAGTGAAATCATCTCATCACTAATGGCTTCTCTCCAGAATGCAGAATCTCTTGAACTAATGGCTTCTGAGAATGTCTTAGGATCAGCCTCAACATTTAATACTAAAGGCATCTTATTTGTCACTTTGTCTCTATCTCTTTCTACTAGAAAGAGTATAGAGTCGGTTGAGACAAAATCTGGATGCAAACTTTTCTCTTTTCTTGGTCTCTTACTTCTTCTAGGTTCCTCTTTGGAAAACACACTATCTTTGACTTATTTGGAGATTCTCTCTGAATAGAGTCAAGATCCGAAGTTTGGGTCTCTACAACTTTAGAGTCTGCATAAAATTTATCTTAAAAAAAGTCTACATCACGAGATTCTACAATTGTGTTAGACTCTAGATCAAGAAGTGTATAAGCTTTGCTATGTTTAGCATACCCAACGAACACACTTTTTTGTGCTCTAGGACCTAACTTAGTCCTCTTAGGATCAAAGACCCTGTAGTACGCCAAACACCCCCACACTTTGAGGTATCCTAAATTAGGCTTTCTACCCTTCCATATCTCATAAGGACACGTGTTTGTTTTCCTAGAAACAATTCTGTTATATAAGTGATATGCAGTGTATAACGCTTCTCCCCACAAGTACATAGGTAACTTAGCATGCATTATCATACAATTTACCATTTCTGTTAAAGTGCAATTTTTCCTTTCAACCACTCCATTTTGCTGTGGTGTGTAAGATGCAGAACTTTCATGAACAATACCATGTTTTTCACAAAAATCATCAAATTCATTTGGAAATTATTTTCCTCCTTTATCGCTCCTCAAAACTTTAATTTTCTTATTTAACTGATTTTCGACTTCAGCTTTATAAATCTGGAATTTGTCAAAAGCTTCATCTTTGGTCTTTAAAAGATAAACATATGTATATTTAGAAGAATCATCAATAAACGTGACAAAAAATATATTTTCCCTCCGCGAGTTAAAACACTATTTAATTCACATATATCCATGTGAATTAAATCAAGAATTTTCGAATTTCTTTTAGCACTAGGAAAAGGTTTTTTTATTCAATTTAGATTCTGCACACACTACACACTTATCACAGTTTGATTCATGATAATTAATAAAACCAAGTTTGCTCATGTTCTTTACTGATCTAAAATTCAAATGTGCTAATCTACTATGCCATAAAGAAAAAGACTCAACAACATAAAAAGAAGCACTATTATCATTATTATTAATAATAATCAATTTGAACATTCCATTACAACCATAACCCTTTCCAACAAACATCCCATTCTTAGTTAGGATTAATTTGTCGGATTCAAAAACAACCCGAAATCCTCTTTTACACACAAGATCAACAGAAACTAAATTCTTTCTCATATCAGGAACATGAAGAACATTCAGAAGAGTCAGAGTCATCCCAGATGTAAAGTTCAATTCAACACTTCCTTTTCCAGCAACTTTAGCGCAGCCTTGATTTCCTATTTGGACTTCTTGTCCATCGACTGCCTCATAAGTTTTGAAAAGAGACTTATCCTTGCACACATGAACAGTTGCCCCAAAGTCGAACCACCATCCAGAGGAGGTGTCTGGCATGTTGACTTCAGTCACCATGGCCACAAGGTTCTCTTCAACCATATTTGCAGAACTTTTATGTTTCTTGTTTGAATGACACTCCTTAGCATGATGACCCAAGGCTCCACATTTATAACATTTGTCATTCTTTTTGTTTCTCTTTCTATTGTTAGAAGCACGATTTTTGGTAGACTGATCATGTTCCTTCTTTGTATGGCCCTCCACAATATGAACATTAGTTTTAGCGATTTCTCCTTTACCGTCTCGTTTACGAGTCTCCTCTTCTATACAAAGATGTTTCTGAAGTTGTTCTAAAGAGAAATTTTCTATCTTATGCAGAAGTTTCTTCCTGTAATCTTTCCAAGACGATGGAAGTTTCGTAATAATTGCTCCAACTTGGAAAGATTCATGAAGCTTAATGTTCATAACAGTGAATTTATTAACAATGCTCTGTAACTCGTGAATCTGATCGAGTACAGATTTGTTATCAACCAATCAAAAATTGAAGTATTCAGAAATTAGAAATTTATTTGTACCTTCGTCTTGCATCTTATACTTGAAGTCTAGTGCTTTCCATATCTCAGTAGCAGAGTTTGTTTCTTTATAAAAGTTGTACAAACGATCAGACAGTGCATTCAAGATATGGCCACGACATAGCAATGCATCTTCTAGGCGCTTCAACCTTTCCTCCTTTTGTTTTTCAGTGTTTGTATCTGTGGGCTCTGGAATAGGTTGTAGATTTGGATCCAAAATATAGTATAACTTCATAGCAGTAAGAAAAAAGATCATCTTGTCCTTCCAGCGACCAAAATTACTTCCATCGAATTGATCGAGTTTGATGAGATCCTGGTTCATCATCTTAATAGAACTCTTGTTGGCTTCAGCCTCCATTGCCATTGCAAATATATATTCTAAAATTGTTGGGAAAACTGAGTCTGAGAACGAAAAATAGAAAATTTTAAAGGCTCCAAACGCATCTAATGACACTGTTTTTAGAATATAATTTGGCCCCACTTAAATTGAGTTTGCTATCGAGTTGTAGGCAAAGTTATTCCTAGGATTAATCAAAGCCTTTGGGTGAAAAATAGCAGTTAGCAATGACTGATATTCTTCCAAAACAAAATCCTTGTGTTCTATAATTGATCTAAGAGAGAGAGTGTGAACGAGAGCAAACAAGAGACTTTTATGTGTGGGTGTACTCAGTATTTATTAAGATGAAAGATGGCTGTATGAAGAGTCATAACTCTTTCTGAAATTGTGCCTATTCAGAAAAGTCATGCCTACTGTCAAACAACACCTTTCATGAAACTGACTATTCCCACATAAGGGTAACTGACAAATTCAAAGTAACACATTTCTATATTAAACAATCATTTTTGGACTGTTGATCAGTCAGTCCAAACAGATTGGGTAAAATAGGAACAAGACTTTGTAGCCTCTTGACTATTATATATTAATTAACAAACCACTTTATAGTTATATACCACTTTAGATATAGAATTTTGACTAACAAATAAAGTTTGCTTTTGACTATCAAACAAATAGCCTTTACAGGCTTTTATAAAATGAACAAAACAAACATCAACTGATCCTTGTATCATGGGGCTTCCCTCATTATTTTAAATTGATTTGCTGTTCAAAAAAAAAAAAAAAAAACTATAGCAGCTCTTTCTCTTTTAACTTTTTATTGCAATTGGTAATTTTGAGTTGATAGATTCCTTTTTTATTTCCTTGATGAAAAAATATTCTTGCTTGATAGGAGTTGTTCTTTACTTCATTTCTGCTAGACAGGAGTTTTGTTTCTTTTTCTTTTAACATTTGGGTATATTGCTTTTTTGATATAAAAATGTACATAAATCTTGATCATTAGGATGACAAAGTTCAGCTATATATTCATGAGTTATTCCTTGAAACCAATTATTTTGATTGTATATCTGATATGGGTCTCTGTGCTATGTCCAAATCTCTCTAAATTTCATCAATGTTTACCTTTGCAGGTTACTGGCGGGTATCTTGAAAAGATGTGAAGACTCGTAGAAGCTACAAGAGGATGTGAAGAAGATACGGAGCCCACTCGAAGCATCCTCGTGATTAAGAACTAGCTAGCATTTATTTATTATTTTTTTTTTGTTGTGATTTTTCAAAAAAAAAAATTTGGCAACTGGACTAGTTTATGTAAGAGTAAAGATTGGGACACAACTTTTGGGACACAACCCAAAAGATATGTCTATATCTCTCCTGTAATGTCACTGGACCTCACAATGACACAGGAGAAAGATAGACACATCTCTTGGGTTGTGTCCCAAAAGTTTTGTCTTTGGACATGATAAGGCAGGATCGGACTGGATTAGTAATCCTATCAGATAAGCTATTATATCGTCCTGTGTTTGGTACTATCTGGATAAAACTGTCAGATAAGCTGTTTATATCCTTATCATGTATTTGGTACTGTCTCTGGATAAAACTGTCAGATATATTTTTTGAAATAATTAACACAACATTATTCATTAACCATATCTATAGATGGTTACAATTCAAAAGATGAAATTAGAGTCACAAGTACAAGTACAAGTACATAACATAATAGATAGTCAATCTAAAATAAAATACGGACAATCACAACCGTAACAATTGAACCAACAATAAGGCCAAATAAAAAACCATTCATCCACATCACATTTGAGGTTGGACTTGGATGCAATTGTTGGTTGGTTGAAGATGATTGTAGAAGCTTTTCTTGTGTAACTGTAGTTGCAGTTACACCTGTCGTTTCTTTAACTCTGTTCCATCGGCCATGATGAAGAATGTATGCCTTTTCAGCTTCAGCATAGGTCTTGAATGACTTATAATAATTTCCACTATAATTGTGGACTTGCATTTGACATTCTTCCCAAGTATGATAAGTTCTAGGAACTCGACCGACAAAGACAACGTAAACTTTGTCACTAGCCATCTAAACAAGTCCCAAACAATAAGTCAGTTGAACACAACAATAAACAAAATATAGTCTAAATAGTCATCCAAATAGAAAAAAACATAGTCTAAATAGTCATCCAAATAAAAAAAACATAGCCTAAACAGTCATCCAAATAAAATATATAGTCTAGATATCAATCCAAATAAAAGCAACATTGCAACAAACTCTTGTTTGTATTCATCATTGGCATTGAAAAATAGATTCCTAGCCACAACTATTTGATCACGAGGAGTTAATGTGGTCATCTTCTGCAACTCCTCAATAATTCTTCTTCTATCCTTTGACAAATCTTTAGGCTGGCCAAGCCTTGCTGCAACATCTCCCATCCTTTTAACCATACTCCCAACACATAATTCAATCATTGATCTCATCTCCTTCATCGATGTTGCAAGTGAATCACTATTCCTGACCCTTTTTCTAGAAGAAGGTTGAGATTTTGCTACTTGAGTCACAAAGTAGTTGTATTCATCTCATCTGCTCCTGTCTCGTTGTTTCCATCAGCTTCTAAATTCTCAACAGCATTTGTAGTTCCTTTTCCTCCATCACCAGTAGTACGATCCTTTCCAAAAATAAAGGCGTACCTATCAAAGTTTGGCACAGGCTTGTTCTGATATCCCTTGACCCTAGGCGCTTTCTAAAATATAAAGCTCAAATCATTAAGGACTTCAAATAAAAAACTATAGACTAATCTAATAAAAAAGAAAAAACGTAAATCTAGTACCTTTAAATACTTGTTCCATATGTCATCGGTTTCGAATTCAACACATTTCAAATCAGGATTCCAACCAAATCCAGTTTCCACTATTAATATGTCTGAAATTGTTTGATATTCGATCTTCATTGCCTTTTTTTTAGAATCAATGTGTGGTTGTATTTTCAAACCACACCCAGGAAGAACAATATGAATTTGGTTGTAGATCTTTGCATTAGATCCAGGCTTAAATTGACCGTTATCAGCCTTACCCCCTGTTTTAACCATGTCTTCTAGTATGTCAAGTAATGCAGTTACTTCAGTTTTTGTCCAAATACGTCGAGAAGTCTCTTTTCCCTTTTCCTTGGATTGACTGGTATCCATTTCACTATCTATTTCTAACATTAACCACAACATTATCCAAATTAAACACAACATCATCCAACGATAATGCAAAATACAATAGTCCAACAATAAAACAAATACATTTTCAAATTCAACAACATTCCCAAATAAAATAGTCCAACAATAAAATGCAACAAGGTCAAATACAACAATAATCCCTATTGGCCTCTCCTAGCTCTCCACTCATCAAACATTGCTCTCGCTAAGGTGTCCCTCCACTGACTCCATGCATTCGAAGTTTTCACTTGTGTTATTGCATCTAATTCAGTGATATTCTGACCAGTAAAGGCATCTAGTTGCATTTCTGGTGGGTCTGTTGGCATCTCGCGTCGAATGAGGTTATGTAGTAAACAACATGCTATGATTATTCGAGAATGTGTTTTGACTGGATAATATGAAGGACTTCTAAGAATAGCCCACCTTAACTTAAGTAGTCCAAAACATCTTTCTATAACGTTCCTAGCAGTCGAATGTTTCATAATAAAGAACTCTTCATGCATCGCTGGTGCTAATGACCCTTCCCTCCACTTAGACAAATGATGGCGAGTGGTTCTATACAGGGCAAGAAATCCATTGCCATTTGTATACCCAGCATTAACAAGATAGTAGTAACCTATAATATGCGTGATTAAAATAATTAAATTAAAAGAAATTCATCGCCATTTGTATACGAACGAACAACAAGAAAAAAATTTCCAAAAAACTCACCCGTAGGGACATTTAGTCCATTCCTTCTAGTAACTGCATCGCGCAGTATCCTAGAATCTGTAGCTGATCCCTCCCACCCCGAAAGTACATATATGATTTGCATATCTCGTGAATATGCTCCCAACACGTTCATCGCAATGTCCCCTTTCCTTGTTCTGTATCTTGGTTTAACAAACTCAGGAACATTCACTTTGATATAGGTTCCATCTAATGCCCCTAAACAATTCTACATCATTCAAACTAGTTCAGATATTAATAGACAAACCCATGGAACGCTAATATAATCATATCTTAATAACCAATGGCATACCTTAAACCATCTCCATCTCTCATCACTGCAATCATTCGGTATAGGACTGGAGTTCTAAGCAAGACACCTTGCAATCGTAAGACTGCATTTAGAACTGCATTATAGTACCTACTAATTGTTTCTCCCGAATGATGAAATTTAAACTTGGTTACACGATTGTTAACGTGATGAGCTAGGATATGCAGAAACATAGCCACTTGCTCCTCTACCCCAACTTCTCCATCTATTTTCAGTCTTCCACTTGTACGAAGTAGTTCACACAACATAGCAAAAGTATGCCTATCCATTCTTAGTTGTTCAATGCAAGTTACATCACTTCCATGTATAAGTCGATCTATTTCTTCTACGCGTGTTTCATGCCTAACGAATGTACGATCCCTTAAACAAAACTTTTTATAGTGTCTATGGATTGTAGCGTACATCATTACCATCAACATAATAAGCATAAGCATCATTTGATTGTATATTTCTTCCAATACAATGTATGCTTCAATCTCCTCTTCTTCTTCAAAATCCATTTCTAGTAATCAATAAGTGGAAATAATGTCATTCCAAGCAAGGGAAAAATGTGTGACCATATTTTGGTTGACAATGCACTCAAATGCCTTTTTATCAAGCTAAAGTAGTAAATTAGTAATTCAATTCCAAGCAAGGGGAAAAAATGAAGCAGAAATTCAACTTTTCTACCCTTTTTCTTCTTGTCTCTAATTAAAGATGTGCAACCCTATTTCTGTTGTCAATGCACTCAAATACCTTTTTATCATACTAAAGTAGTAAATTAGTACTTCAATTCCACGCAAGGGAAAGAAAATGAAGTAGAAATTCAGCCTTTCTATCATTTTTCTTCTTCTCTCTAATTAAAGATGTGTGATCCTATTTCGGTTGACAATGCATTGAGATTACAAAATTTGGCACCATTGGGTTCCAAAATTTTGTAACTATTGACATAGAACCAAAGCAACATGTGCAGGTCATTGCCTTCACTGAATTTTCATATACGGTCTTTAATATGTAATCACATCATTGACCATATGAATGGTACCCTTTTGCTTGATGATTTTTGGACGAAGTCTTCGGTTCAGGTGAATTAAATGGAACAGATATATAATATATCTAAGAATACATATATGTAGGTAAGCCCAAATATTATATATATATACATATATGTAATCATCTATCTAAGAAATATTTAGATTTCTGGAGTAGATACATAAAGAAAAGAAAAGAAAAATATAGAAAGAAAAGAAGCAAGATCTTCATCAAGAACTGAAGGAAACAAAAAAAAAAAACACACACACAAACACACGTTCAGTAGAGGAAACAAAAATAATAGGAATAATGACACAGAGATCTCAGATCTGTGAAAGAAAAGAAATTAAAGAAAGAAAAAATAAACCTGATATTCAAACATGTTTTCCAAAGATGCTTTCCAAATATGTTTTTCAAAAATTAAAAAAAAAAAAAAAAAAAAAAAAAACCTTAATTTTTTTTTTTCAGATCTGAAAACAAAAAAGTTGCTTACCGGAGGGGAGGAGAAGGCCAGAGGGAGGACTGATTCGACGGCACGAGGGGGCAGGAGCCCTAGCCTGTCTGCTCTTCTTCTTATTCTCTCTCTCTCTCTCTAACATCTCTTTTTCTCCAGAGCTTCAAGAACGAGATGAGACTTCTGTCGCGTTTTCTTTTTGGATTTTTATCCCATGAGATATCCCACCCTACCTAATCCCATCTAATACTACACCCCCCCTGGTATTAGTTATCCTACACTTCTTAGGATAAAATCTTGGGATAAAATTCTCTAGTCTGAAGTGCGCGCCAAACACCGGATTGGATAAAAGTTATCCAATCCGAAACCCTTATTCGGTCCACCAAACACGGCCTTCATGTAATGGTTTGAGGAGATTGTGGATATTATCATTTAAGAATGTATGAAGAAAACATTTAATTGAATATTCAATTTTTGTACTAGTTTGTGCTTGGAATTTATAAGTGCTTGCATTTAGTAGAAATTAATTGGAATTTGAATCTTTATAATTACTGTAAAAAAATTAATTGGGTTTAGTATATATATATATATATATATTTGTTTCTAGTTAGTGACGGATGCAAAACCGTGGCAATAATTGTTAATAGCCTAATACCTTTGGCCACGGTTTGAAAACTATGGTGACAATCGTTGATAAAAGTAACCACAAATGGCACTATAAGTGACGAGTACAAACCTGTAGCGAAAGGTATTGCAGAAGGTTTCCTAACCGTGGCCAACATTAACCATGGGGGCATCGACCACGGTTGGAAAAACCATGGTAGAACCATCGTTACTACTTTTACCCACGATTTTTGCCTCTTTTGGCCACAGTTTTTGACCGGCACCAAAAGTCATTTTTGTTGTAGTATTCATAATCAAGACATGTTTCAAGCATTAAGGCCTTAAGAAGTCATTTGGATCCAAATTAGCAAGGTTCATCAAATCTGTCGTAGGATTTCAAAATTTACAGAACAGAAACATAAACTTCAAAAATTAGAAAACAGTGATTCCCATAGCTTGATATGGATGATTTTGACATATAGCATGCCTCTATGAGTCTAGTTGCTAGATCAAAAACAAAATCAAATATCACATGGTTCAATATCTAGGAATTGAGCTTGCATCAGAGATCACTCAGATTCTGCCAACTCTCTGTCCAGCAATCTTGCATGATTTATTAAAAATAGCATATCAACCAAAGAAATTCAAATTTCTCAGAGATTTTCACTAACTCATTAAAGTTCATGGAAAAATTATTTTAAAATCTAAACAATTCAATTAAGGTTCTGATCCATTCATTTTTAGAAAAGCTCACTATTCTGAAATTCTGGACAAAGACTGACTTGTTCACATAACCTATGCTCAAATTATATAGACCACATAGTTGACACAAAGCAAAAATTGCAGTGGTAGATCTATGTGTTATGAACATATTCCAATTAGTCCCATTAAATCCAATGGATTATGATTTAATTAAAAATCCTTGATCACAGATCGCCATTGTAGTCACTACATCATAGATGAATTAATGTTCATGATTCAAACCTTACTTGATCTATAATTCTATGGAGAATATGATCAAGTATGATTGTAATCAACAAAATAATAATCGCTTATTATCGAAACTCATGGATTTAGCCTTGAAGAAACCCCAACATAGATCTCATGGGAGAATCTAGAAATGGGCTCTAAGGTCTCACTCAATCCTATGAATGAACTTAAACACTTGATTCACTTGGATCTAATAATCAAATCATGAAATCAACTAGACCAACACCTGATTCCTTTCTCAAATACATGATCCTTGGGGATTGAGACCAAATTTCCATGGAATTCAATGAAATATGAAGAATTTCATAAGTCTCCAATGAATAAACCCAAAACTATGAACAAATGTTTGGATCCATTAATTATTCATAGACATGAACTAGATCAACTCTAACTCTCATGTAAACATGAAATTATTGAGAATCAAAGGATCTAATCTCAAGGAATTCAAATGGAACATTGAAGGTTCCATGAACTCCAAGAGAAGAGCATGAGAGAGAAGAGATGAAATCAACATAAATTTGGATGATCCATGACTAGATTTTGATTGAAAACATATTTTATATAGGGTAAATTACACTTTACTTCCCTAAAGTTTGGGATAGTTCCACTTCACCTCCCTATACTTCTACAAGTATTTCAAAGTGATCCATTAAGCCTTTTAGATATTGTAGTTGAAACCCTAGCAGACTTGATAATAATATTAAAATCCCCAAAAGATTTAGATATCTATAGTTTTGTTCTTTTATTTTAAGTTTCTTTACAATCTTGTATTTAGCTACTTATTCTAGTAAACAATTCCGCTTCAATTGGTATCAGAGCCTGGTTCTCAACCTAGTTACCTACTATATGAATATTAGATATATAGAAGAAGTAGAGTCTAATAATCTAAATAATTCAACATCGCTACAAATTATAATAGAACAAAATAATTGTTTAATAAAAACTATAAAAGAACTTGTTAAAAATTTCGAAAACCATCAGTTGGAGATTATTAACGAAGTTAGACATCTATAAACCCTTGTGCAAAAAAAAAAAATAGAAAAACAGCTAGTAATTAAAGAAAAAGACAAAGTGCCTTTAGGTTCTTACCATTGTCCGTGTAGAGAAGATCCTCCGGAAAATCCTTTTGAATTAGCAATCCATAGAAAAAAAAATTAGTCTTAGTAACTACACACTAGAACAACTAGAAGAAATATTAGAAAATGAAGAAAATGGAGACTATAAACATAAGATAGTCTTAGAAATAGCAGAGAAGTTGGACAAGATGGAAGACATCGAGGTTGAAGAAATAAATAATCATAGATTAGAAATAGACTAACTAGGATTAATTAGTCTTGAGGAACTGAAACACATTCCTCTCGAAGAATTTGAAGACAATCGTGGTATGTTCTAATAATGCAAATACAATAATGGTAAAAGCTTAAGGAAGTTCAAGCTCAAATCAGGGAAATAGCTTCCCCACAAATTTCATTAGAGAACAAATAGAAGAAACCCCTAGGGATTATGACTACAGAAGAAGACCAGGAGGAAATTATAGATTCTTAGGTAGAGGGAATCCAAGTTTTAGGACAACACCTAATGTTGGAAACTTTGTACCAAGACAAGAAGTGAACATTCGAGAAGTCTTACTTAAACCTATAAGCAATATTGGTTATATATTAGATATAGATTGTGCGATTAATGCTGGAGATGTTGTAAAACAATGGAAGCGAGGGATGCACCATATGTATACAATACATAGTAGCAGCTGGAGTGTACAAAGCTTTTTAAATTACATAGAACATAGCCTTGCAGGGGTAGTAGCAGACTAATATGACAATCTAGGAGAAGAGATGTCATAACTCAAAATTTTTATTAAGGGTTAAACTGCATTTAAATGACTATGTGCAAGCCTGTTAATTATTTTGGGGCAGTATTTGAATTTATCTGAACTTGTGTCACTATATTTAATTATTTAATTATTTATTTATTTTTCTTTTCTTATTTGGTCTTATTTTATTTTATTACAATATTTTTTTATTAACTTAATGTTAAAGTAGGTACATGTTTTAAATTGAGTGTGTAGAAGTAGACCACACACACACATGCATTACACCTCTACACATTAAATACAAAACAAAGACTAAAAAAAAAAAGAGCCCCCCCCCCCCCTAAAGAGCCGGCCAACTCTCCTCTCTCTCCTCATTTTATTTTTTTTCTTTTCTTTCTCTCTCTCTTCTTCTCCTTCCTCCTCTATGTCTGTAGTTGGGTATACATAAAACCCTTCATGGATCTTCCCCTTCAAGCTTCAAATAAGCCTTTAAAGAGTGATTTTCGTGAGTTTTAGCATTGCACAAAATAGTCTTAGAATTTCAAGAGCTACCTAGTGGTACCAACGAAATTCGTTTTGGTGGTCACTACCATAGTTTTCCCAAATTACATAGAGCTCCAAAATTCTTCCTCTTCAACCATGAAGTTCCATTGATGGAGTAGTACATGCAGTGGGTTCTTGAGCTCTCTAGGACCTCCCTTTTCACTTTCTTGAGGCCATTTGGAGTCCTTGGGTTCTTTCTCAAATTTGGGTGATTTCCATTTATTTTGGAAAAATCTTCTTTGAGGTAGGTTTACATTGTGCAATTCTATATGTTATACATGTCTAAGATGTCTTGAGTTCACTTTTATGCTAGGAGAGAACTTAGACATATGTAATAGGATTTTCCCCTAAGTTGTAATGTTAGGATTATTTTGCCTAAATATGAATTATATGCCTTGATTGTATAAGTTGTAAATTTGGGATGTTAAATGTAATTAGAATGATGATAGGAGAACAAATTGGATACATGCACTAAGTTTCCCCCAAAGTTGTAAATTTAGGATCTCTCGACTAATTGTGATTTGCATGTTTAAATTGTGCTAACTATAAATTGTGCTTAAAAAAAAGTTAGGAGGATAACTTAGACACAAGTACTAGGTTTTCCCCAAAATTGTAAACTTTAGGGTAAATTGCCTAAATGTGATTCATAAGCTTTGATGGTGTAGAAACATATTATGTGGTACTAGAGGTGCCTAGAATGCCCCTTTGTATGTAAGAACATACTAGGACATTGGTTTGGAAATTCTTGTTAGGAATGTTAAATTATGAAATTTAATTACATTCTTTGAAGTCTTGATATCATGTCTAATGGACTAGTATTATTGTTTAATTTATTATAGTGGATCATCCTTAAGGTCATTGTCAACATCATATGCATTGAGGCCTAATCGGCAAGCATTACATGAACACGACATAAACGTTTTGTTTTGAAAAGAGAAAAACCCCATGCAAGGGAATTTTATTTAAGAAATCCGGACATGGGTTGTGATGTGAGACAGGGAGAATGACCCTTAGAAACATTCAAACTCCAGCTATATTCGGTTGGCTCCCGGAAGTTGGTATGCTACGCTCCATGCGTGGGTGGCTCATGGTCCGGTCATGAGAGAGGTGTGCACATATCACGCATAGCCTTGTGGCTTTAATCATTTCATTATAGCCGTGGTGGCGATCCATTGCACCTCATTTCATTTTAGTCATGGATAGCATATAGACTTGTTACAATGTTTCCTACGAGTCGTCGTTCTCATAAAAATGACAAAATATTTTTCAGGTGAGCTTGACAAAGGCAAAGGGCATATGTGACCCGACGCGTAGACGTTGACATCTTTTGTTCTATTTTGAAGACTCGTGCTTAGCTATGTAAAAGGATAGCACTCATGTAAATTTAGCCCTTTGGGAAGTTTGTAATAGTTTAGTGCAATAAAGGAAACTTCTTGTATTAACTTTATTACAAAACTTCTAAAGCTTGGACTTCCATAATTTTGTCATTGGGAAGCCTTGTTGTAAATTTGATGGACAAGTGTTAGTCCTTACCTTTCATACTTGTTCAACTTATTTATGTTATGTGATTATGTTTCCGAGACTGTAGCATTTCTTCTAAAGTTTTATGTTTGTGTGTTAATTTGAATCCTTGCCGGATTCGGTTGTGTTTGATTTGTCCTTGCCGGATTCGGTAATGTTTGTTTTGTCCTTGCCGGACTTGTTGCATTTCAATTAAATCCTTTCCGGATTAGTTCACTTTGCTTCCAAAAAGAAATGTTTTCAATATCTCTCTCCCAATCTCTCCCTCTCTCATTCTTTCTCTCTTTATCTCTTTTACTTCTCGTTTTTAATAAATTTCGAGCACATGAAGCTCCGTTTGGTTTAAACTTATGTTATATGTCATTTAAGACTTGTTTAGTCGTATATTGATGTTTAAACTTGAGAATTTAGCACAGTTGGGAATGTTTCGAAATGTTTCAAAAAGCTGTCAAAGTTCCTGTCAAATAAAAACTGCTACTGTTATTTCAATTTTCTGCCCAAACGGTGAGGAATTGGAAAAAATGCTATTTGACAAAAGTTGTGCAGAATTGAATTTTACATTGACTAGTGTGGACAGAATGTGAAATTTTAAAGACACAGTTACTTATGGAGGTTTTAAAATTCAGCAACTATCCAAAAATGGTCTTTTATCAAATTTATTGTATTTTTATTTCTCTCCTTGAACTAGTGCTTGTCCGGTTAGTCTTTTAACTTAAATTTTCAAATGCTTTCATCTTTGTTGGACTCATTAACATGTAAGCCTATCTTAGCTTATATGTTATTAAGTCATACTTGTAGGAATTCCCGTGGGATCCCAATGTCGCTTCTGCATTTGTGATTGAGTTTTAATTCTTTCCTCTCTATCTTTCCTCTTCCCTTGCACTTCGATTTTCGAGGCGTGACAAGAGAGTAAACCAATACTGAGTCAAGAAGCAACACTTGAGGCATTACTAAATGTTTTTGTAAAATATGTAGAAGAAGAATTTACTGGAAAAGAGTATTATGGAGATAAACAAGCACATATATGGCAAAGAAAGCTTAATAATATAAAAATATGGAATATGGAATACTTGGAAAATTGTATTTGCGAATACTCTTATTATTACTATAAAATAGGAAAAAACAAAAATAATCTAATAATATTTTTCCATAAACTACCCTATCCCATAAATATAAATTTTGAAGATAATTATGAAAAATAGTTAAAAGAATTGGAAAGAGATGTAACAGTTGCGGATTCTCTAGGAAATCGAATAAGATACCTGAGAGAATGGGTAGAACAAGAATTTCTTAAAACAAAACAAAGAAAAAAAATGAAAAAATAGTATTTAAATTGTTGGCAATTGTCCAACCAATGGGGATGCACTGAAAATAGGAAGACATATAAAAGAAAGAAAAAATTTTATAAAAAAGAAAAGTTTTAATAAATAACGAAATACAAGAGAAAGTACTATAAAAAGCCTTTTAATAAAAAAAGAAGATTCTTTAGGAAAAGTAGATATTGCTCAGAAGGAAAGAAGTCATGCAAGTGTTGGGCTTGTGGAGAAATAGGGCACTATGCTAACCAATGTTGAAATAAGAAGAATAATAAGCTAATTGAAGCATTGGAAAGTACAGACTACATAGAGCTAGAAGAAGAAGAAGAAGAAGAAGAAGCATTAACACTACCAATAGGAAATAATAAGGTATAGTAGAAATAGTAGAAGAAGAAATCGATATAGAAGAAGAAGAAGAAGATTACGAAAACTACTATACTGATGAAGAAATAAATTTCATGATGGCAAATGAGATAAGCATAGGTGACCTAAGGGGCAAGACGTTTATAATTAAAAATGAGCAGAAAAACGACGTACCAAAGGATTTGATAATGCCTATGGTCCATAAGAAAGAAATATGTCAAAAATCAATCTTCAGATTAAAGAGTAAGTGTATATGTGAAAGAATGGAAGGAAATCTTGAAATTAAAGATTGTGAATATGATGTAGGCGAGATCAACTTAAATAATTTTGAAAACATATTAAGTAATAACAATGATAATAAATATAATTATATACACATAGGAAGTATCCAAATACATATAACGCCACTATTTGATAAAGGCCACGATGTGGATATTTACGGGTTTCTGTGTGACGTAAGGCATAGAAGTTTTGGAAGGTCTCTAATTAGTGGAATAAAAAGTAATCTATGCGGAGGACCAATAAGGTTTACTTGTAGACCAGGATATTATGTTAGCCTACAAGATGGATTTGTTAATAGGTTCCTAACATTAAAATTGAAAACTATGGGAATAGATATGCATGAAACTAGCTTTCCTTTAAGAATATTTTGGAAGATAATATATAAATTAGATAATACAATAGATCCTAAAATGCAGTATAAAATAATATGAGCAGATAAGTTTAAACCTATAAATGGAATTCAAATTGATGGAATAAAACCGAAGAGGATAAACCCGAGTGAAATTAAGTTAGAAAATAGGTGGATCGAAGGATTTTCTAATCCTACTAAATTCAATAATAAAACACAAAATACCATAAAAATTGATAAAGATGAAAGGATAAAAATAAAAACTCCTAAAACCTTTGAAGAAGGAAACACTTCTCAAAGTAATGATGAAATCAATAATATAAGCCTAGGAAGAAGGTCAGTAGACAGTATAAGTATAGATTCTGGCAGAAGATCTGTAAGTGAAAATAGAAGAATAACTGGATATAGGACAACAACAATGAGCGTCGTAGTATATGAAGATGAAGAAAATCTTATGGCATGGACTAAAGGAGATAAAGAGTTAGAAAGGCTAGAGTATGAACAATATGTTAATAGGTATAAGAAGTTGGAAGACAATAGAGTATCCATGGGATACACCAATGAAAATAGTATCTACATAGGATTTAACGCATGTATTGAAGGATTTAATAAATATGAGTTGTGTGCCTATCTAGATAGCGGTTTCTCAATATGTTTTGGGAAAAAGACACTATTTCATGAATATATGTGGAAAAAGCAAGATCAACTGATTCGAATAAGAATAGCCAATAATGAGACTATGTTCCATAACGAGGCAATAGAAAACTTAAAAGTCGAGATCAATAAAGAAATATTTGTTATTCCAAAAATTTGGGCAACAAACCAACTAGCGCATGATATCATCTTTAGGAAAAAACTTTCAAAACCCTACATTCTGTTATCTTTACATTAGATAATAAACCAATAGAAGTCTGTAAACTAAAATATGCAGTTACACATCATAAAATAGACTTTGTCTACAACAAGCGTGGTGATGAAGTTGTCGCTCCAACAGATTGTGAAACTGTATTAATATAAAAGATATCAAAATACAAGAAGAAATCAGAGAAGAATAACTAAAAGATGTAAGGAAATATATAGTGATAATCCACTAAAATTCTGGGAAAATGATAAAAGCATAGCAGAAATCGAGTTACTAGATCCTGAAAAGGTAATACGAGTAAAAGAAATGGTTTACACATATAAATATATAAAGGACTTTAAAATACAAATAGAGGAACTATTGGGAAATATGCATTCTAAAAATAGTCAAAGTCCTCATAATAGGCCTGCATTTATGGTAAGAAATCATTTGGAAGAAAAACAAGGAAAAGCTAGAATGGTAATCAATTATTAAAATTTAAATGATAATACTAAGTTCAACAGTTATTTTATCCCTAATAAACAAGTCTTGTTTAATCAAAAACAGGGCACATGTTCGCTCTTAAGATATTATGATTCAAGTGTAAATCAATCGTAACAAGTAATACTCGGGTAGGTACGAGGTCGATTTCTAAGGGGACTAGACCAAAAGATTATAGTTTTAAGACTCGAATACACTACTTTAGTAACCAAAAAGAAAGAAAAGATGGTTGATTTGAGGTTTTCTAACACTACAACTATAACTAGCATGCAAGCAATATTAAGGTAATAATGACAACTAATTAAGTTAACTAGTTAAAAAATGGCTAAGATGAACAACTATAAGTGAACTAGATTGGTAAGTTTGATTTAACTAAGGAAAAAGGGGGCTAGGGTTCATGTTACCAACCTTGGATCACACAAGGATAAGTCTTGGGGATTTGGAGGGACCTTCTCAAGTGAACAAAGTACCTCGGGGGCTAACAATCAAACATGTGGGTTGTCAACCCACTATGAAAGATGAAAGCTTAAAGGGACTAAGGGTTAATGTTGGATTTGTAATATAGATTCAATAACCCCCATTGCATGACAATGGAGGTAAAGAAACAAGCATATTACAAACCCAACACTCTTCAATCACCTACGAAAATCCAAACCCTTTAGACTTTCAATAAAAACAAAGATCCATAGGTGGGTTCATGACCCCTAACCTAGGAATTTAGCTACACCTGGATTTTACTATATTAGCAACAAAATAAACAACAAAGAAGTAGAACTACATCACCATTAATGAAAATACCCACTTTAAGAGAGAGAATCCAATAAGAAACTTCAATAAATGCTCCAATAAGAAACCAAGCTTTGCAAGTACAAGAATCTCTCACAATCTTACTTATAAGCCCTAAATCTAAACTAATTTATGAACTAAAGATAAGAGAAACATAGAGAAATACAAGAGAGTTAAGGAGAGAGTATCTAAGCTGCTGAAAGTTAGGTCAAGCCCTCAAAATTGAGTTATAATAGGGTATTTATACAAAGCCTTCGGAGTGGCAAACTTGTAAGACAAAGGTGCAGATGTCACGCTCCGACGTAGCATAAATATGGAAAATATTTAATTTCCTTTATGGACCCGTAGGTCGCGACAATTTGAAGGATCGATTCCGTCCCAAACGTCGTACAACATATTAATAAGAATCAGAGTAGAGCAATCAAGGCTTACAAAATTTTTTCCAACTTAACAACTATTACAGCCCGTGGTCATCTAAAGGCACAAACCGCCTTGAAACAAAATGATATCTATTATCTGTTACAGTCCTCCTTATTACAAAAGTTCAATTTATCAACTAAGGCAATAGTTATAATAGTATTCCTTCTTTCCAGCAGCCATTCTCAATTAGCATAATCGTATTGTTCCACTTTATCATAACCTGAAAAGACTAGACACGAATGTCCAGGGCGCATCAACGCCATCAGTTTGTTGAAGGTGGTGAGTATTAAAAACATATGCTTGAATGTAAAACATACTCATTTACCATTTTCCAATTTCCATTAATCAACAGGTGGACATCATAGGAAGGAGTTCTTATTTAAAACAACAATATTAATCTTTGTAAACTTTAATTCATATTTCATGTGACCGTGTATGAAAACAATGCACCAACTCATCTTACCGACTCTTTTCTCTCGACAACACAATGCCCAACTCTCTCACACCAGTATCTTTGAAATACTCCGATAGCCACACTTTAGTACAGGGGTACCAGGGAGTGTCCAGTTTGCCTCACACTTTAGTACGGGGTAGCAGGGAGTGTCCAATGCCTCACACTTTAGTACCTAATTCGCCTCGCAAATACCGGGGAAAACCTCACGCAGTATCCAGACTCGGGTACCAGGGAGTGTCCGTAGGCCACACTTTAGCACTACCATGGGTGCCAGGGAATGTCCAATTTTGGTGTCACACACTTTAGCGCTACCATGGGCGCCAGGGAGTGTCCAGTTTTGCCACCGTCGCGTTTCAAAGATACCCTCGCCGCGTTCTCAACACATCACACTTTGGTTCATCATTACCAAGGAGTGTCTACACCCAAACTTAACCACATACTCTTTCCCACACTGACCAAAACCCACATGCATGTACAACTGACTCCTTTTGTATGACATGTGACTATAAATGGGACATATACAGTACTAGGAATGATAATCATGTCTATATGAGAAACCGAAATCATAATCGTTCTTTAATAACCAAAACATAATGAAACATAATCTGTTTTAACGTATTCTTTAATACCCTCGCGTGATATGCCTGTTTTTCATTTTTCTTTTAAAAACTTTTCTATTTGCGAGAAACCACACAGCTCGCGCGCACGGGCCACTCGCACGATCACGCATGCGAGTTCATGCAGTGTCTTCGTCTTCTTTGTCAGAAATCCCCTATTTTCAGATTAAGGGATCTTTTTGACCCATTTTGCAATTCCAAAGAAATTAGGGCAAGTAATGTACGAATCTCTTCGATTTTTTGCAAGGATTATGAATTTGCGATCAATTTTACATGAATCGATCTGTAGCTCTTGGAGTTTACGAAAATTCGAGAGTTGACAGAAAATTCATTTCTTTTATACGTCGCGATACAGATGATTTAGGCTCTAATACTTAAAACGTGGCTTCTATGTGTTCTAATATTCCATTTTCATCTCTAAGAATTGATTTTGGTTATGTTTAGAAAGATCCCCATTTTTTAGCTTTGAGCTTTCATACGAATTTGAAAATGGTGGTTCACAATCACACATATATAAACAGTAATCAAGCATGAAATATAATCAAGGTGACTTTAAAATACTCACTGAGATTAAGAACAAAGAGATTGTTGAGAAAGAATAGCAATACAAGAATTCAAATTGAAGCTTGGCTATGGATGAGAGGTCTTTCTCTCTCTAGAAATTTCTGTAAAAATGAACTTCTTGCGCTCCGTCTATTCCCTAAAACTCTCAGTTGAAAGGATGAAGAATGTGAGTGTGTGTATGAGTGAATGTGAGTTATATAGATGATCAATTATGGGAACTTGGCCACCAAGAAAAACCATCTATACACCACAATTCTCAGATCTGATGCATAAGGAATACACATCCGTATTAGTTAAAATCAACTCTCAGATTAGCCAAGGGTTAAGTGTAGGTGTATAGGGGGCAAGTTGAGTTGTTTGGGAATCTAACTTATGGACACAAACCAAATACACACCTTAGAAGCACAACCAAACAAGGCTCTATCAAGTTGCCTGAGAATCACTTATCATGTTTGGAAAAATAGCTTATGGTCTTAAGTTAGTATATAAACCCAAATCATTGACAAACAAAGCCCTATCAAATGATTAGTTTTTCCATAAATGGAAAGAAAGTAAACATCTAATCTATCTTTACGTCACTTCCAAAATCTGTGCAGGTTTAACGTGGCTCGGACAGTTTTGAACGTAAACTGGTATTTTTGTGACGGGGTATTCACCATAAAAATACAAAAAATTCATTTTAACGTAAGAAATGATTTTCAAGTTTTATAAAAATACAGTTTGAGTCGAGGAAAATTATTTTCACCGTTTTGAAATACAATCTTTGAAATTCAACACATACATTACTAAATTTTATAAAATTACAGTTTGACCCCAAAAGAATTTACATCATGAAATAAAACCAATAACAAGATTTAACATATGAGAATTGAAATTAATAAGAGCAGACAATACAAATTGAATTTAAATATGACAATGCAAATACAAATAATTAAATGAAATACAGGTTGTTACAGCAGAAATAGGGTAGTTCGACCGGTCAAGCGGGCCCCTTCGACCGATCAAATGCCCCTCTATATTGAATCTTCACAACTTCACATGTAGATGTAGATACCCGGATTTTGACCAATTGTCGAATCCAGGGATTAGTTACCTCTAAAGACCGATGATGACGATGACCGGTGAAATTCAAAGAATTTTCAGAGAATTCAAATCCTTCAAAGATTCTTTGAATCAAGTTTTCAAATTAAAAATAAAAAGAGAGAGGAATTGGGTATTCGGGAGAAACCTAGATGTTGAAGAACGTATGAGAAACCCAGTTTGGGAATTCATCCTGAAAAATAAGGTAAAAAAGTTTTTTTGGAAAAGAAAAATAAAAGGAGAAAATGAAAGAATAGAAAAGAACTTTGAAAAATAAAATGAGAAAAGAAGAAAGGAAAATATTATTGAGAAAGGGAGAAAAAAAAAAGAAAAGAGAAAAGAGAAACAAAATAATATATTAAAGTATATACTATGCATATGCATGAATTTTTAATAAAATACATTAAAAATATAAGTATATTAATATGAGTTATTAATAATTAAGTTTATGTTAAGACTTGTTTTGAAAATTAAAAAAGGAGACAGGAATTCTGTTAGTTGCGGCATGCGGCGAAGCCAGCGGCACTTAGTTCACTGAGTGCCGCGCCGGCATTCATTGAGTGCCGCTCGGCAAGGAACAACACTCAGTGAGTGCTGCAGACAATTCACCGAGTGCCATGCACTGTAACCGTCTGTTTTTCTCATATGTTCTAGAAGAAAACTTTGCACATGGGTCATCACCCGAATTTACCCATTTAACCTTGTAATGTTGGTCTATATAAACAGACCTTCATCTCCATTATTGAAGGACTTTTTGAATCAAATTGATATATACAAGAGTTATACATATATAGTAGAGAGAATTGAGAGAAGAATAAGGGATTTTTCTTGAAGAATTTGAAGAATTGAAGAAGAATTTGAAGATTTTGGAAGAACTTCACAAGAAATAGAAGAAATCCTTGAGGTTATAGAGGTAACCTCTCAATCCTATGTAGAATTAAGCAAGTTCAATCACAAATTCATGGTTCTAGGATTTTACAAATTTTCAAAACCTCTCTTCTTACCTCATTTCATCACATACCACATAGAATTTGTGATTGGATCTCATGATAAGTTCATTAGCTTGGATCTAAATAATCCTTGGGTTTAAAAGTATGGGTTGATTTTTGAAGAATTTTCCCTCTTGAATATTATTAAGTGAAACTTGAATTCTTTATATTTCCATTTTCCTTTTGAGATTCATAAGATTTACATATCTTATTGAGTCTCTTTGAGTTTGATTCTTTAGTTTCCTATGATCCTATGATCCATATGGGATTAGAGTGAATCATAGTCATATGTATACATAGTTGGTTGGATTCAAGTCTTAACTCATGACTTGGATCTCCCTACTAGAGATCTTATGGAATCCATACTATATTCCATAGAGATTTGAGTAGATTTGGGTCTTATTTAGTCTCCAAGGACCATTAATTTGTGAGGAGAACGACATGCCATAGTTTTAATTTCCTCAAGGATCATATGCTTGAGAGAGGATTTAGATTTAAATTTTCATAGTTTGTTTGTTGCAATCTAGGGAATTTGAATGTTCAAGAGTCCATAAGATTGAATAAGACCTTAGGATTCTCTTGTTAGATATTCAAATATGAGATCTATGGTAGAGATCCATTAAGGTTAAATATATGGATCTCTTTATATTTCATCACTTATTCCAATAGTCATAGTCGTACTTGATTCCGAATTCTCTCTAGAATCATGGATCAAGTTTGATTCGAAATATGAACACTAATCTAACAATGGTGCAGTGAATCCTTAAACCTCCTATGATCAAATATTTTTCATTAAATCATGGTCTATTGGAATGGGATGAGACCAATTGAAAGATGTTTATAACTCACCTTAGTACCTCTGTGATTTTTGTTTTGATGAAATTCCATGTTTAAGATAGTTTGGTCTTGTGATTTCAAAGTAAGCAACTCTCTATCCAAAATTCCAGAACAGTGAGTCCGTTTTAAAATTAATAAATTAGAACCTTAACTGAACTTTTTTGGCCTCCAATAAATTTTTCTCAGTAGTTCAATGTGTTAGAGAGATACCCTAAAAAGATCTAAGTGTTTCTCATTTTTTTTAACTATTTTTAGAAAATCATACAAGATCTCTGGATAGAGAGTTGCAAATCCCTAAGTGATGCCTAGTGTTTTCCTTATTCCCAAAGATCTAACCGTTCAATCTTTGATTTTCTTTTTGGGTTAGGAACTAGACTCACAAAGGTACATTATATCCAAAATCACTAAGATCCAACCGTTGAAAATATGGTTTTTACATCTTTGAAAGTCTGATTTGTTCTCTGTAATTTTTGAAAAATCGTCACTGTTTTGCCTAAATCTTATCAACTTTAATTTAAATGGTCTCCTAATGACCTAAGACTCAAACCATGTTTTGAATAAAAACAATCAAGCTTAAGTCCAGAGGCTAAGTGATCCAAGTTAATGACAAGTTCATAGCTCATTCATGTTTATATCCATGCATTCATTCATGCATATTTATACTTGTAGTTAGGATCTAGCTCTAGGTTGTTTTGTCCCTAATTGAACCTAGTTGTGAGTTTCATATAATCATGTTGGGATTATACTACCTCTATATGGACATTGTATTGGCTCCTAGTTGAGACTTGCATATCTATAGAGGTGATATGTTCTGAACTAATTAGAAGGAATCCATAAATATGTCAATTATTTTCCTGCTTGATAGATGTACGCTAGATGCTTAGGTTTGATTATTTGATATCTTTTGATTAAGGCATGTGTACTAACCTTTGTTTTGTAGCGCATTTGAGGTACAAATTCTCAAACCCTTCTCTAGTTTAATTTACTTCTTTGATTTTAATTGATTTTGACTCCATGCGCGACCCCTTAGCTTAGGTCTTGCCTTATATGTACATGTGATTAGAGACCTTTTCTTAGGTTTTATTTTCTTGCATGCATCACGTTTAATATTCGCGGCGGGATCCTAGGTAAGTTCTCTAGTTCCCTATTGCGTATCATATTAATTGCTAATTGAATTACATGATTTTGAATGATATTTTATCGTTAGCAATTTTACACCCTTTCCAACATGCTTATGTAATGTATATTTATATATATGTATTAGTGGAGGGCATGCTTAGATTAATAATCCGATTAGAAGGATGTTGAGTAGAGGCCTGTCGCGAGATAGGATGAGATGGGGTATTTTAGTCCACCGGTCTCCTTCCCCTCTCATTCCATAATTCTGGGACCCAGTTTATCTTTGGTTTCGCAAAAGATCAGTTTGCTTTTAAAATAGTTTCTTAATTTTCCTTTTAAAAATTAAGTGGCGACTCTTTGTATTTGAATTTGAAAATTGTTTTAAAATTAAAAGGAGTGGGCCCAAATGCCGGTATCCACAATCTGACGAATCTGTTGGGGATCGAACCTAGAATCTCTAGTTTCGCAGACCAGAATTTTTGATTTTGGGTTCACTCGAGGATTAGACTTTAAAGTATCCTTAATCGAATTAATTAATTTATGTGTGACCATTGCATTGCACTTGCATGTCTAACCAATCGATTGCATGGAACTATGACCTTGGAGGCTCGGGCAACCCGGTCGGTCAAGCCATCATGGGACTGTGTGATCACCCTTGATCTCGTGCCATGTGTTGGTATATGAAGCATCCTATCGGGTGTGTGTCAAGGGTCCCTTATTTGACCAAAACCCGGCCTATGCATGATAGCTTCTTTAGAACCTTTCAATCTAGGAAATCAATTCTTGATTAGGATTATGTGCTAGGGAGATTTGTATGCCAGAAGGGATTACTTGAGATGATGACGATACTTGCTTGATGAAAGATGTCTAATCTCTTAATCACTTTTAACCAATTCCTCTTCATGTCCTATGACATTTGAGAACATGCTGAATCTTGATTATAAGATTACATCTCTTATATCTTGTTTAGCTAAGCATCATTGACCTTGTATGTACTGTGATAATCCAATCATGTGATCCTTCTACCCAAAGAATTTTAAACCCATCTTTGAAAGCAAACGGAAATTTGCCATCTTTATTCCAAAGTTTTCAATTGCTCTTTCAAAAGTCTTTGGAGTTCACTTTTTGATTAAAGCTTCAAACCAATATTTGTTAAAATCTATTTTCACATGATCATCTTCAAAGGAAAAATCCAAAAATTGTGGGAATTGTTTTTGAAAGAAACGCTTTTCAAATGAATTTCAAAGCAAAGTTTCAACCCGATCATTTTTAATAAGAAATGTTGGGAATTATTTTCGGGAGAAGTGCTTTTCAAATGAATTTCAAAGCAACATTTCAATCCAATCATCTCTATTGAGGAATGTTTAACATCTTCATTCTCAAAAGAATTCTCAAAAATTGTTTTTAAAATATTTTATCATCCAAGAAATACTTTTCAAATGATTTTCAATTTTTTTTTTTAAAATACCCAATCCTTGAAGGGGTAATAAGGATCACAATGAAAGCAAAAATTAGCGCACTTAACGTGGATGAGGATTTTATGTGCTTATGTGTCTTATGTGCTAGGGTTAGGATTTGCTTTTATTTTGGCATATAGATTAGGCACATATACACACGTGCATTGCATCCGTGTGCCAAGTGTGGGGTACATGCATTTAATCACATCAAATCATCAAAGCATGTACATTTTGGCATTCTCATCATATTAGTCAATATCATTACATGCATGTAGAATAAAAAATTCACAAAGTAATCTAATAGTTCTTCAAAATTCCTTGCCTCCTGAAAATCAACTCTGCATGCGAACCTTTTACATATCTATGTTGTCGGATTTATAGAAAGAGTGGAACAACCAGATCCCTTAGTAAGGACACTTCTAATCTTCTTGGGTTCGTCTTTCTTGATTAGAGGAGAACATGGATTATCATGTTGACATTTATCCACCAATCGCCTTGAGAGCTTTGGAGGAGAAAGTGAGCAAACTGCAGGCCACTATTGAGCAACAAGATTCAAGGGTGAAGCAATTGGAGAAGGTCATGCTTGAGTTCATTCAATTATTGAAAGATCAAATGGGTCATAATGAGGAAAATATGGATCAGCTGGAGAAGAGAATAATGGATCGCTCAAAGAAGCACCAAAAACCATGTGCAAATCCAGCCATGCACCCAAGCCCAATCAATCACCAAAGTCCGTGTCCAAATCCAGCCATGCACCAAAGCCTATATCCAAATCTAGCCATACACCCAAGCCCAAGCAATCACCAAAGCCCATGTCCAAATCCAACCTATCACCAAAGCCCATATCCAGGCCCAATCCCACCTAACCAAAGAGCTATTCCAAGCCCATATGTGAACCCAAAAGCCAACTCAAGCTCAAAGTCAAATCCAAAATCAGGCCAAACCGCAAGCCAAGAATATTCACCAACTTTGGCATGACATTATCCATGGCCTTTGATCACCTCATCAAGAGTGGTCACCTCAATCCCCTGGACCCAAGGCCACCACCCAATCCCTTGTCTCGCAAATGTGATCTATCCTTGTACTGCACCTACCACCAGACCCCTGGTCACACGACCAATTATTGCAAGAAACTTCACCATGATATTCAAGATCTTATTGAGCAGAAAATCATCACTCCTCCGCTGAACCCACTGAGCAACATTTGGCATGACATGCAACCCTTTCAATCCCAGCCATTGTCGAGCACTCTCAAGGGATTTATTGCCTCCACAAGTGCACAACAACCAGCTGGCCCCAACCCAGTCAACAAGATTAAAAAAGGCATTAGCAATCCTTGGTATGAGTCAGATGAATATTAGCCCATTAAAAATTGGGCCATGAATATGGATGACATTTCTGCACACATGCTGTTGGAAGGAAGGCGAATCCGAAGATTCAAATAATGATAGTGAGGTGATAGTGTTTGGAACTGCTGCTGCTAAAGCAACTGTGGATGCTCTTGGAAACCTAATAAATTAAAAATCATATGTGACACTCTAGTTGAGACCAAGTTAAGTCTAGTCCGGTCATCGAGTCATGTCAAGTAGGAGTCAAGTGTCAAGTCCAGTCGAGTCTCTGAGTCAGTCAGCTATCAAGTTTATATTCAAGTCTTTTTGTCGAGTCGAGTGATGTAATCCTCTTTCTCTACTAGTTGAATAAAATCTCATTCTGCTTGATTCAGTATGCCAAGTCGTGAATGTATGGATCATTAAGCCAAGGAGAAATGAAAAGAAGAGAAGAAAACAAAAATAAATCACTTTTCAAATGATGATGGAAAATATGTTGTTGATAAGTCTTTGCATTGAAAATGGATCCCCGAAGAACAAAGAAAATTTTGTGCCAAATCCAAGGAGGAATAGAGAATTGATTAGCTTTACTTTAAGAATTTAAAGATGCTCTCGCTCAATCTTGAAAAGATGAACTTGGAACTTCAAGCTTGCTCACCATCCCCTTCTCCCAAATACCAAGCCTAAAAGATAAGCCCACAATCCAAAGCCATAAATTTGGTCCTTGATGGTAGATAGATATTTTAAATGAATTTCTTCTTCAAAGCAAGAAAAAGAAGAAAAAGAAAAAGAAAAGAAGCTCGCTAGGATGAAAACCCAAAAGGGCACCTATGCAAAAGTAAGAGCACAAAAAAGGAAAAAATAAAAAGAGAGAAGAAAAAGAAGAAGATGAAGGAGCTCGCTAGGATGAAAACCCAAAAGGGTGCCTAGGCAAAAGTTAGAGCAAAAATAAGATGCGTGTTGATTTCAAAATCCAAATCCAAGCCAGTCAAAATCATGAAGAGAATAAGAGATAGTGAGGTAGAGAAAAGAGAGGAAAGAGAAAAGAAAAAGTATAGAATAAGTAAGATTGAGAATTCTTGAGCACTTCAAAGTACATCATTGGTGCATGAATTATCCCAAGGCTTTGTGTTGTTCTCAACAAAGAAAAGAAATTGAAAATGAAAAGAGAGATTTGAAAGTATCAATTAGTATCAAAATTTTGTGAGAGGCTCAATGGCTAAGTGGGCCTAAAATAATGAGGAGATATCTTTGAAAAAAAAAGAGATTTGGAGAGCTGGTTTTTGCTTTGTAAAGTATGATTAAAAGCGCAATGTGCTATGAGAGTTGAAAAGATTGAGTGGTTAGTGAAAAGGTGAAAGGAATCATCCGCCAAAAAAATTGCATAAAAAGGAAAAGTAGTTCATATTCTCATCATCCTATTCAAAAGCTACCACAAGAATTTTGTTTCAAAAAATCTTCTCAAGAAAGAGCACTCATTGGACCAATATGGAAACATGGCTCGAAAAGCACACAAATTCTTGAAGCCTTATTTTTCAAGACATCCAGAGTTGATGAACTACGTTTTGACCTGATTCCCACTCGGGGATACGTAGGCAGCCTACCCAGTTTGGTCGCCACCTTTGCTATGATCTGGCACTTTCTTTCAAGCCTTGGCCGAACTACTTGCACCTGATTCACGTTCAGGAATAAGTAGGCAAACCTCCCAAGGTTCAATCCATAACCATCCCTAAGTTGTAAGTATCACCCTTTGTGCCTTGGTTTTCTTCCTTAAGAATAGGAGCAAACTTGCGTAAGTTTGCCTGAAGCCACATATATATCGCCAAACTAGGGGCAAACTTCATTTGCTAAACACCTCATTAAATCCCAGAAGCGATGCCTCCGAGTCCTATTCAAACTAGGGGAAAACTTCGTTTTCCAAAATCCCTCCATGTTGGAGACAAGTTCTCAAGTAATCAAGTTTGTTTTGAATGGATTAAAATAGAATGTCTTTTATTCTCTAAGCTAAAGCACTAATTTGAAGCACACTCTGGATAGGAAAAGAACCAACTAACTCAAAAAATGAGAATCTTCAAATTTTAGATTTGTCGGTGGAGTACTACCATTGTAAGATGATGAATAAATGAAAGGTGAAATGATACATTATTCACGATGAATGCACATTGATTCATAATAATATAGAGTTTGAGTCAGTCATCTTGTGTAAATTGCTTTATCAAGTTTGTCCTCCTTTGATGAGTCAATAATGGTCTCAAATGTGTGGGTTTAAGATGATGAATAAAGATTTGAAAAGTCTCCATGAGCATCCTAAAAGCAATGCAAGTAGGAGTTTTAAACACTATTACAACACAATGCTAAAGTGGAAATATGAAGGGTCCAAGACTAGGGGCATAGGTGGCTTCCCTCTTTCAAAAAATAAATATATAATAATAAAATAAAATAAAATAAAATAAAATAAAATAAAATAAAATAAATCATCATTTTATTTATTTCAAGGGTCCGTAGATGCAGGAAATCATTTTCTCTAAAGTCCACTTTCATGGCAATTATCTTCGAAAGCCCATTCATATGGCACCCTCTCATCAAAACCCACTTTCGTGGTGACCCCATTCATATGGCATTCTTTCATCGAAAGCCTGCTTTCGGGGCAACTCTCATTATAAGCCCAGTCATGTGACAACCTCATCCATGTAAGCCCACCCCGGTGGCACTCTTTTAGCCAAGCCAACGTTCATGGCAAGTTCATTCACATAAGCCCACTTCGTGGCAAACACACATCATAAGCTCACTTCCATGGCAAGTCCACACTCGTGACAAGCTCATCCAAACAAGCTTATTTCGGTGTCAAGGCTCCTAGCAAAAATCATCAGCATCATCATCAAAGTCGTCGTCATCATCATCATCAAGTACTTGAGCCTTATTTGGCTCCTTTGAGTTCTTGAGTCCGCGTAACTCTGTGTTTGTAAAATATGAATGTTTTGAGTCCGTGTGACTCCATTTGTATAAAAAGAAAATTTGATTAAAAAGCAAATTTGTTGAGTCCGTATGACTCCGTTTGCGCAAAAGGTAAAGTTTGTTGAGTCCGTGTGACTCCATTTGTATAAAAAGAAAATTTGATTAAAAAGCGAATTTGTTGAGTCTGTATGACTCCGTTTGCACAAAAGGTGAAATTTGTTGAGTTCGTGTGACTCCATTTGTATAAAATATGAATTTTGAGTCCGCGTGACTCCGTGTTTGTAAAATATGAATTTTGAATCCGCGTGATTCTATGAGTATAAAATATTGAGCTCTTGAATCTACGTGACTCCATGAGTGTAAAATATTGAGTTCTTGAGTCCGCGTGACTCCGTGTTTGTAAAATAAGAAAGTTTTGAGTCTGCATGACGCCGTTTGTGTAAAATATGAATTTTTGAGTCTGCATGACTCTTATGTGAAATATAAGTTTTGAGTTCGTGTGACTCCGATTATATGAAAGAATATTTTTAGTCCACATGAGGTAAAGTATAAATTTTGTGTCTGCATGACTCCGTGTTTGTAAAATATGAATTTCGAATCCGCGTGATTCTGTGAGTATAAAATATTGAGCTCTTGAGTTTGCGTGACTCCGTGAGTGTAAAATATTGAGTTCTTGAGTCCGCGTGACTCCGTGTTTGTAAAATAAGAAAGTTTTGAGTCTGTATGACTCCGTTTGTGTAAAATATGAATTTTTGAGTCCGCGTGACTCCATTTATGTAAAATATAAGTTTTGAGTTCATGTGACTCCGATTATATGAAAGAATGTTTTTAGTCCACATGAGGTAAAATATGAATTTTGAGTTTGCATGACTCCGTGTTTGTAAAATATGAATTTTGAATCCGTGTGATTCCGTGAGTATAAAATATTGAGCTTTTGAATCTCCGTGACTCCGTGAGTGTAAAATATTGAGTTCTTGAGTCCGCGTGACTCTGTGTTTGTGAAATATGAATTTTGAGTCCACGTGACTCCATGTTTGTAAAATATGAATTTTGAATCCGCGTGATTTCGTGAGTGTAAAATATTGAGCTCTTGAATCTGCGTGACTCCGTGAGTGTAAAAAATTGAGTTCTTGAGTTCGCGTGACTCCGTGTTTGTAAAATAAGAATGCTTTGGGTCCGTATGACTCCATATTTGTAAAAAATGGATTTTTGAGTTCGCTTGACTCCGTATTTGTAAAAAAAAAAAAAAGTGAATTTTTGAGTCCATGTGACTCCGTGTTTGGGAAATGTGAATTTTCAAGATCATATGACTCCCCTTTTATAAAATGTGAATTCTTCTAGTCAGTGTGACTCCCCTTTTGAAATAGAAAATGTTTTGAGTTGAATTGACTCCCTATTTGGAGATAGAAATTCCTTTGAGTCTGACTGACTCATGATTTTTTAAAATAAGAAATTCTTTGAGTCTGATTGACTCCTGATTTTAGAATTTGAATAGAATTGAGTCTAACTGACTCTGATTTTAGAAATTGAATTTAAATTGAACTGAATTGAGTCTGATTTGACCCCTAATTTTGTGAAATAGAATTTGCTTCGAGTCCGAAAGACTCCAATTTTGAAAAGATGAACTGATTCGAGTCTAAATGACTCCTGAATATAGAAAGATGAACTAGTCTGAATGACTCTTGATTTTGAGAATTGAATTTAATCGAGTCTGATTGACTCCTGATTTTAGAAAATGAATTGAGTCTGACTGACTCTTGATTTTAGAATTTGAGTTGAGTTTGACTGACTCCCGATTTTGGGAATTGAATTGAGTTGAGTCTGATTGACTCCTGGTTTTGTAAATTGAATTTGTTTCGAATCCAATTGAATCCTATTTTTAGAAATTTAAAATTCTTTGAGTCAGATTGACTCCTGTTGTTAGAAAATTGAATTTATTTGAATCTGATTGACTAATGATTTTGGACGGTGAATTTAATTTATTTGAGTCTATTTGACTCTTGATAAAAGGAATTTGAATTTGATTTGAGTCAAAGTGACTCCTGATTTGGCAGAGATTGGATTTGAGTCTGATCGACTCCCGATTTTGGAATAAAGATTGATTTGAGTCTGATTAACTCCCAATTTTGAAAATTTAAACTGATTCGAGTCTAAATAATTCCAGATTTTGAGAATTAATTAAATCGAGTCTGATTGACACCTGTTTTTTTAAAATTGGGAATCTTCGAGTCAAATTAACTCCCGTTTTTAGAGATATAAAATTCTTTGATTCAGGTTGACTCCTATTTTTTTAGAAATTAGAAATTCTTTTGAGTCTGGTCGACTCGTGATTTAGAATTAGAAATTCTTTTTTTACTCTGGATTTTTGAATTTGAAAAAAAATTGAGTATGATTGATTCCTTGATTTTAAGAATCTAAAATGATTTGAGTCTACTTGACTCCTGATTTTAGGAGAATGAATTTATTTGAGTTTGATTGACTCCTGATTTTAGGAGAATGAATTGATTTGAATTTGGTTGATTTTAAGAATCTAAGTTGATTTGAGTCTAATTGACTCCTGATTTTAAAGAATGAATTGATTTGAGTTTGGTAGAATCTAAGTTGATTTGAGTCTAATTGACTCTTGGCTTTAGAAGAATGAATTTGACTCGAGTTCGAAAGACCCTAATTTTGAAAAGATGAATTGATTTGAGTCTGAATGACTTCGATTTTGGAAAATATGAAGTGACTTTAGTCTCATTGACTCCCAATTTTGAAGACATGAATTGACTTGAGTCTGATTGACTCCTGATTTTAGAAGAATGAATTAATTTGAGTTTGATTGACTCTCAATTTTGAAAAGATGAATTGATTCGAGTTTGAATGACTCTGATTTTGGAAAACATGAAGTGACTTGAGTCTCATTGACTCCCAATTTTGAAGACATGAATTGACTTGAGTCTGATTGACTCCTGATTTTAGAAGAATGAATTGGAATGGAGTCTGATTAACTCCCGATTTAGAAAATTGAATTGGAATGGAGTCTGATTGACTCCCGATTTGGAAAATTGGAATAGAGTATGATGGACTCCCATATTTTTGAAAATTGAATTGAATTAAGTATGATTGACTCCCAATTTTGGAAATTTGGAATTGAATTGAGTTTGAGTTGGCTCTCGACCTTGAAAAATGATTTGAATTGAGTCTGAGTCGACTCTCGATTTTGAAAAAAAAAAATTGATTTTGGAAATTTAAAATTGAATTGAGTATGTTTGACTCTCGATTTTTGAAAATTTGATTTGAGTTGAGTTTGATTGACTCCCGATTTTTGAAAAACTTGAATGCTTTGAGCCTGATCGACTCACAACTGGGAAATAGAGATTGTCTTAAGTCGAATGGACTTCCAGTTTTGGAAAGAAAAAATTCTTTGAGTCCGATTGACTCCTAATTTGAAATAGAAAATGTTTTTTGACTCCCTATCTTAGGAATTTAAGTTGAACTGAGTCCGATTGACTCCTGCTTAAGTGAAATAAATTGAGTCTGATCGATTCCGGACTTTAGAATTTGAATTAAATTGAGTCTGATGGAATTCGAATTTCGAGAAATAGAAATTCTTTGAGTCTGATTGACTTCTGCAAGTTAGAAATTTGGATAGATTTGAGTCTGATGGACTCTTGATTGTTTGAAATCATGTGAAGTTGAATCCGATTGACTCCTGTTTGCGGTAATCTAGATGGATTGGAGTCTGATTGACTCCGGATTTTGAAAATTTGGTTGAATTGGAGTCTGATTGACTCCGGATTTTGAAAATTGAATAAATGGGAGTCTGATTGATTCCGAATTTTGGAAAGATGAATAAATTGGAGTTTGATTGGCTTCGGATTTTTGAGATTTGAGTTAATTAGAGTCTGATTGACTCCGAATTTTGGAAAATTGAATAAATAGGAATCTGATTGATTCCGAATTTTGGAACAATGAATAAATTGGAGTCTGATTGGCTCCGGATTTTTGAGATTTGAGTTAATTAGAGTCTAATTGACTCCGAATTTTGGAAAATTGAAAAAATGGGAGTCTGATTGATTCCGAATTTTGGAAAGATGAATAAATTGGAGTCTGATTGGCTCCGGATTGTTGAAATTTGAGTTAATTAGAGTCTAATTGACTCCGAATTTTGGAAAATTGAATAAATTGGAATCTGATTGATTCCCGATTTTGAAAATTTTGATTTGATTTGAGTCTGAATGACTCTGGATTTTTGAAATTTGATTTGATTGACTCCGAATTTTGGAAAATTGAATAAATTGGAATCTGATTGATTCCCAATTTTGAAAATTTGATTTGATTTGAGTCTGAATGACTTTGAATTTTTGAAATTTGATTTGATTAGAGTCTGATTGACTCTAAATTTTGGAAAATTGAATAAATGGGAGTCTGATTGATTCCAAAATTTGGAAAGATGAATAAATTTGAGTCTAAATGACTCCAGATTTTGGAGATTTGAGTTAATTAGAGTCTGATTAAATCCAAATTTTGGAAAACTGAATAAATGGGAGTCTGATTGATTCCGAATTTTGGAAAGATGAATAAATTGGAGTCTGATTGGCTCTGGATTTTTGAAATTTGAGTTAATTAGAGTCTGATTGACTCCGAATTTTGGATAATTGAATAAATTGGAATCTGATTGATTCCCGATTTTGAAAATTTTGATTTGATTTGAGTCTGAATGACTCTGGATTTTTTAAATTTGATTTGATTGACTCCGAATTTTGAAAAACTGAATAAATAGGAATCTGATTGATTCCTCATATTGAAAATTTTGATTTGATTTGAGTCTGAATGACTCTGGATTTTTTAAATTTAATTTGATTGGAGTCTGGTTGACTCAGAATTTTGGAAAATTGAATAAATTGGAATCTGATTGATTCTCGATTTTGAAAATTTGATTTAATTTGAGTCCGAATGACTCTGGATTTTTGAAATTTGATTTGATTAAAGTCTGATTGACTCTGAATTTTGGAAAATTGAATAAATTGGAATCGGAGTAATTCCCAATTTTGAAAATTTGATTTGATTTGAGTCTAAAGAACTCTGAATTCTTGAAAATTGATTTGATTAGAGTCTGATTGACTCCGAATTTTGGAAAATTGAATAAATTGGAATCTGATTGATTCCCGATTTTGAAAATTTGATTTGATTTGAGTCTGAATGATTCTGGATTTTTGAAATTTGATTTGATTAGAGTGTGATCGACTCTGAATTTTGGAAAATTGAATAAATTGGAATATGATTGATTCCCGATTTTGAAAATTAGATTTGATTTTAGTATGAATGACTCCAGATTTTGAAAATTTGAATAAATTGGAGTCTAATTGATTCTGAATTTTGGAAAAATGAATAAATTGAAGTTTGATTGACTCTGGATTTTGAAGATTTGATTTGATTTGATTTGATTTGAGTCTGAATGACTCTGAATTTTGGAAATTTGAATAAAGTGGAGTCTGATTGATTACCGATTTTGAAAATTGGTTTGACTTTGAGGCTGTTTGACTCTAGATTATGAGAAAATTAAGCCGATTTGAATATGATTGATCCTCAATTTTAAAAATTAAAAGTGGACACGAATCCGAGTACTTCCAGATTTAGGAAAATTAATTCGAAATTGAATCTCGAAAAAAAAAAGTAACCCCTAAAATTAGGAGTCATGAATTAAATCAAATTGGCCTTGACTTTGCCTCGTGGAAATAACAAATTCGCATCCTTGGTTTCACAAAGAGTCTGCGCTAACTCTAATGTTGCTTCCTGATTCGACTATGGAGTGTAAGGTGTGAAGCATCAGTCGATCAGATTTTTTTTGGGAGATTCTGAGTATAAGGCATGAAGCGTCTCAAATCTTTTCGCGTGCTACCTGATTCGACTATGGAGTGTAAGGTGTGAAGCATCTCAGTCGATCAGATGTATTTTTTTGGAGATTCTGAGTATAAGGCGTGAAGCGTCTCAAATCGTTTCGCGTGCTACCTGATTCGACTATGGAGTGTAAGGCATGAAGCATCTCAGTCGATCAGATGATTTTTGGGAGATTCTGAGTATAAGGCGTGAAGCATCTCAAATCTTTCCGCGTGCTACCTAATTCAACTATGGATTGTTAGGCGTGAAGCATCTCAGTTGATCAGATGATTTTTTTGGGAGATTCTGAGTATAAGGCGTGAAGCGTCTCAAATCTTTCCGCGTGCTACCTGATTCGACTATGGAGTGTAAGGCGTGAAGCATCTCAGTCGATCAGATGATTTTTGGGAGATGCTGAGTATAAGGCGTGGAGCGTCTCAAATCTTTCCGCGTGCTACCTGATCTGACTATGGAGTGTAAGGCGTGAAGCATCTCAGTCGATCAGATGATTTTTTGGGAGATTTTGAGTATAAGGCGTGAAGTGTCTCAAATCTTTCCGCGTGCTACCTGATTCGACTATGGAGTGTAAGGCATGAAGCATCTCAGTCGATCAGATGATTTTTGGGAGATTCTGAGTATAAGGCATGAAGCGTTTCAAATCTTTCTGCGTGCTACCTGATTCGACTATGGAGTGTAAGGCGTGAAGCATCTCAGTCGATTAGATGATTTTTTTGGAGATTATGAGTATAAAGCGTGAAGCGTCTCAAATCTTTCCGTGTGCTACCTGATTCGAGTATGGAGTGTAAGGCATGAAGCATCTCAGTCGATCAGATGATTTTGGGAGATTCTGAGTATAAGGCGTGAAGTGTCTCAAATTTTTCCGCGTGCTATCTGATTCGACTATGGAGTATAAGGCGTGAAGCATCTCAGTCGATCAGACGATTCTCAAAACGCATGTGAAGCATGTATATATCAATTTAGATGTTCCTAAAGTAGGACAATATCATAATAGGAGAATTTGAAGTAAGGGCGCATTTCTGATGATAGGAAAAGCAGCATAATTCTGGATCATCACGCTTAGGAGCATGGGACACAAAACTGTTTGAGCATATGCATTATGATAAGATAGGAGCATTCTTCCGTGTGGTTATTTCCACTTGTGTGTTGTCCCTTGCCCGAAGTACGTCCTAGTCTGATTCCCCGTTGGGATACGTAGGCAGCTCACCATTGAGCACGACAAGCATTTGGCTCTCTACTCACTCATTTTTGCAACGCACTTTTGTTTTTACCTGGATCTGACGGCTTGGTCAAAGGCTTGTCTTTCACACAGGCTTCGACATTCACTTGTGATACGCGTTGCTTTACAAACTCTGCGAAGAGGGGCAAACTGTAGACACCACAATTTTGACTAATTGTCGAATCCAAGGATTAGTTACCTCTAAAGAACTTTGAAAAATAAAATGAGAAAAGAAGAAAGGAAAATATTATTGAGAAAAGGAGAAAAGAAAAGAAAAGAGAAAAGAAAAGAGAAACAAAATAATATATTAAAGTATATACTATGCATATGGACGTATTTTTAATAAAATACATTATAAATATAAGTATATTAATATGAGTTATTAATAATTAAGTTTATGTTAAGACTTGTTTTGAAAATTAAAAAAGGAGACAGGAAATCTGTTAGCTGCGGCACGCGGCAAAGCCGGCAGCACTCAGTGAGTGCCGCGCCGGCACTCAGTGAGTGCCGCACGAGTGCCTCACACTGTAACAGTCTGTTTTTTTTCATATGTTCTAGAAGAAAACATTGCACATGGGTTTTCACCCAAATTTACCCATATAACCTTGTAATGTTGGTCTATAAAACAGACCTTCATCTCCATTATTGAAGGACTTTTTGAATCAAATTGATATATACAAGAGTTATACATATATAGTAGAGAGAATTGAGAGAAGAATAAGGGATTTTTCTTGAAGAATTTGAAGATTTTGGAAGAACTTTACAAGAAATAGAAGAAATCCTTGAGGTTATAGAGGTAACCTCTCAATCTTATGTAGAATTAAGCAAGTTCAATCACAAATTCATGGTTCTAGGATTTTTACACATTTTCAAAACATCTCTTCTTACCTCATTTCATCACACACCACATAGAATTTGTGATTGGATCTCATGATAAGTTCATTAGCTTGGACCTAAATAATCCTTGGGTTTAAAAGTATGGGTTGATTTTTGAAGAATTTGCCCTCTTGAATTTTATTTAGTGAAACTTGAATTCTTTAAATTTCCATTTTTCTTTTGAGATTCATAAGATTTACATATCTTATTGAGTCTCTTTGAGTTTGATTCTTTACTTTCCTATGATCCATATGGAGATTAAAGTGAATCATAGTCATATCTATACATAGTTATTGGATTCGAGTCTTAACTCATGACTTGGATCTCCCTACTAGAGATCTTATGGAATCTATACTATATTCCATAGAGATTTGAATAGATTTGGGTCTTATTTAGTCTCCAATGACCATTAATTTGTGAGGAGAACGGCATGCCATAGTTTTAATTTCCTCAAGGATCATATGTCTGAGTGAGGATTTAAATTTAAGTTTTCATAGTTTGTTTGTTGCAATCTAGGGAATTTGAATGTTCAAGAGTCCATGAGATTGAATAAGAACTTAGGATTCTCTTGTTAGATATTCAAATATGAGATCTATGGTAGAGATCCATTAAGGTTAAATATATGGATCTCTTTATATTTCATCACTTATTCCAATAGTCATAGTCATACTTGATTCCGAACTCTCTCTAGAATCATGGATCAAGTTTAATTCAAAATATGAACACTAATCTAACAATGGTGCAGTGAATCCTTAAACCCCCTATGATCAAAGATTTTTCATTAAATCATGGTGTATTGGAATGGGATGAGACCAATTGAAGGATGTTCATAACTCACCCAAGTACCTCTGTGATTTTTGTTTTGATGAAATTCTATGTTTAAGATAGTTTGGTCTTGTGATTTCAAAGTAAGCAACTCTTTGTCCAAAATTCCAGAACAATGAGTCCGTTTTAAAATTAATAAATTAGAATCTAAGTAGTTCAATGTGTTAGGGAGTATCCGAAAAAGATCTAAGTGTTTTTCATTTTTTTTACTATTTTTAGAAAATCATACAAGATATCTGGACAGAGAGTTGCAAATCCCTGAGTGATGCCTAGTGTTTTCCTTACTCCCAGAGATCTAACCGTTCAATCTTCGATTTTATTTTTAGGTTAGGAACTAGACTCACAAAGGTACATTGTATCCATAAATCACTAATATCCAACAGTCGAAAATATGGTTTTTACATCTTTGAAAGTCTTATCTTTTCTCTGTAATTTTTGAAAAACTGTCAATGTTTTGCCTAAATCTTATCAACTTTAATTTAAATGGTCTCCTAATGACCTAAGACTCAAACCATGTTTTGAATAAGGATAATCAAGCTTAAGTCTAGAGGCTAAGTGATCCAAGTTAATGAAAAGTTCATAGCTCATTCATGTTTATATCCATGCATTCTTCATGCATATTTATACTTGTAGTTAGGATCTAGCTCTAGGTAGTTTTGTCCCTAATTGAACCTAGTTGTGAGTTTCTTATAATCATGTTGGTATTATACTACCTCTATATGGACATTGTATTGGCTCCTAGTTGAGACTTGCATATCTATAGAGGTGATATGTTCTCAACTAATTAGAAGGAATCCATAAATAGGTTAATTCTTTTCTTGCTTGATAGATGAAAGCTAGATGCTTAGGTTTGATTATTTGATATCTTTTGATCAAGGCATGTGTACTAACCTTTGTTTTGTAGTGCATTTGAGGTACAATTTCTCAACCCCTTCTCTAGTTTAATTAACTTCTTTGATTTTAATTGATTTTCGACTCCATGCACGATACCTTAGCTTAAGTCTTGCCTTATATGTATATGTGATTAGAGTCCTTTTCTTAGGTTTTATTTTCTTGCATGCATCACACGTTTAATCTTCGCGGCGGGATCCCGGGTAAGTTCTCTAGTTCCCTATTGCATATCATATTGCTTGCTAATTGAATTACATGATTTTGAATGATATTTTATCATTAGCAATTTTACACCCTTTCCAACATGCTTGTGTAATGTATATTTATATATATGTATTAGTTGAGGGCATGCTTAGATTAATAATCCGATTAAAAGGATGTTGAGTAGAGGTATGTCGCGAGATAGGATGAGAGGGGGTGTTTTAGTCCGCCGGGCTCCTTCCCCTCTTATTCCATAATCCCCGAACCCAGTTTGTCTTTGGTTTCGCAAAACATCGGTTTGCTTTTAAAATGGTTTTTTAATTTTCCTTTTAAAAATTACGTGGCGACTCTTTGTATTTTAATTTGAATTTGAAAATTGTTTTAAATTAAAAGGAGTGGGCCCAAATGCTGGTATCCATAGTAGTTTGCGCACCAATCGTAGAATCGTCATAACTTTTTGCTCTGACCTCCGATTGAGGTAAAATTCACGGACACGCGAAGATGACTCGTAGAGCTACCTTTATCTAGTTCAGAACAACCTTTGATTATGTGGTCTAGGAGGCTAAAAGTGGGCAAGAATGGCCATAATGGTAGTGATCTTCAACCGAGACTTTGCCTCCCAACTCAGATTGCCAAAATGACCTACAAAACACTCACACAACCCATGTAATAGATGTAAACAATAGAAATGAGGGTTATGCAAACTAGGAATGGTATTTTGCACAATTATAAAGCTATATATATATATATATATGCAAAATATGAGGTTAATCACACCCCCTACTAGCATATTGCTAGTCTCTAGCAATTAAGCGGAGAAAGAGTAGCTCTAAGGACATTACACATGCACTTTATATAAAAGCATACAGATAAACTGCTTTCGTGGGGCACACGGTTGCATTGACCCATTGTAACAAGCCGTTAAACCTATAGGTTACTCCTAGAGGCAGAATTTTGTCTCCGGAGGGTTCTCAGAATGATACCCACAAACATAAGCTTCCTCAAGATAGTTGCCGACAATTCAAAGTGAGTAAATCTCAACATAGTCAAGAGATTTTTAACGGATCTTAGCAAAATGACACACGAGTTCCCGAGAGTCCACAAACTATTAAGATTATTAGAAAAATTCATTCATTCCAACTCTCGGACGTGCGTGGTGTTGGTTGCATGACTACAAGTATCGGGACGGTGCAATACATTCAAAATCCAAATTTCAATAGAAACAATACTTCAACACAATTCTCACCAGTATTACACTCAGAAATGAAACTCTCAAAACGGGGAATACTCACAAGACATGCGGGCAAAGAGTAATGGAAATAGAATGCAAAGTCGCGCACATGTCATGTATGAAAAACGTTAGTCTTTATGAAACGGGTAAAACTAATCTCATGAAAGATACCATGCATTGGAAGGGGTGAAATAAAGCTCTGACTGCTTGATCAAATTTGTCTCAAACTCTGAATCACAATTTCCGAGGATCAACTAGGATTAGGAAAGGTCAAAAAGTGGAAAATGAGTGGTGAGATGTGGGATGGGGAAGGGAGGTGTTTTAGGAACAATCTCGGGCTTAAGGGATTGCACAAGGACTAACAAAACTAGGAATGAGTCGAAAACAACTAATTTTCAATGAGGCACAAGGGATAAGTACTTTTCTCAAAGCTCTTATTTCTTTTTATTTCTTTTCTTCTTTCTATTTTTTTTATTTTCATTTTTTTTGCTATTTTTTTTTCTTTTCTATCTCAGTGATTTCTTTTCTTTTCTGAACTTTTCTTTTCTTCTTTTAGTACTCTCCCAAACAATCATGACTCAATCTCTTTGGACTTTAAAAAAATCACGACCTTATGCAAACAACCTCCTAAGAGCGTACTTTAAACACGAGAAATGGGAAAAGTATGGGATGGAGTGATGGGATAGTGTGAAGGTGGTGTATGCAAAAGAGGCAAAAATAAATGGTGAGGGATGTGACCTAAAATCAATTCCTCGGGGTATTGCGATTCATTATTTTCCACTATGATGACAAGCAAGAAACAGTTTTGAAATTCACATGACAATCCTCTAAGGCATGATCAAAACAAGAAGATGAGATTAACTATGACTTTAATACGCTTTTCAAAAAGTAGAAAATAGTGTATGCAACGCTAAAAAATGGAGGACAGCTCAAAATCGTACAATGTTCAAGTCGCCATAAGTGTTTCAAACAATATACGGATTACAATTGCATTAAATATCGTCCTGTCACAAGTAACTATGCAATGAGCACCAAAAGTCCAAGATTTGAAATTTATGAAGTTCATGATAATCAAGATAGTTCTAGGACTCATGGGATCCAACGCGTGTCACATGCTAATATCATAAGAAAAACTCAAGATAAGCATCATCGCTCGGCACTTTGAATGGGCAACTGTGCAACAATCATTGGAAGCGTGGACCAAGGCCCAAGAAAAAAGAAAAAAGGAAGAAATGAGAAATTTTGTTTTTGTTTTTTTTATTTTTTTATTTTTTTTCTTTGAAAATGAAACATGCTTTCAGCGTTACTTGGCAAGAATACAATGAAGTTTAAACTAAAGACTAGTGACTATCATACCCCCACTAGATCCATGCATTGTCCGTAATGTATGAGCATCGAAACAACATAAAAACCAAGTGAGAGAAGAGGATAGCACCAATTACGGATCCCTGATAAGCTCGATGAAGAAAATCCTGCACATGTAACCACTACCAAGCACATCACAGAAGTAAAGAGCACGAGAAATAAAGAATGAACAAGAAACAAAAATAAAAACACGAACTTCTATTTATTATATGCATCAGAAGTACATGAAAAGCTGTAACGGTGCCAAAATAGAAAATAACAAAAAGAACCAAACTAAACTAAAGTGGCCAATATGGCTCAAAGCAATAAAAGAAGGAAACTACCGACAACCTAACAAGACTCTGGCAACTACAAAGGCAAAGCCAAGTGAGCTACCTGCAAGTCTAATAAGTGCCAAAAGATCATTAGACTCCAAAGTGCATCAAATGGGCCTCATGGTAGTGGTGTGGAGGAGCTGGCACCACTCGTACGTGCAATAATGTCTAAAAGGCCCCTAAATTGCACCTCCTCTCTCTCCGCCTGCTGGGTAGTGGCCAACTCAATAATCACCTAAAATGAGTCAAAACGGGCCATCAGGTCTCGAATGTCAGCCCTAGCCTCTCCAAGCTGGCCCTGAGTCTCTAAAAGTATGTATTCTAGACCAGCATACTCAGGTCCCGCTACAGTAGCGAGAACCGCAACGTCCTCTTCCTCCTCAACTGGAAGGGCATCTCCCTCAGTTCCCTGTGGAGCGCATCACTGCCTCTTTTTGGTCTAAGCATCGAAGGCACTTTTTGATTTAGCCAGAAAAGCGGCATTGAGAATGTCCTTAATGGAGATGTAGTGATCATTCGGCTTAGGCTTCCCCCTCAGAGAGGCAAAGCTGAGTGATAAAGGAGCCGTATGGGAGGCTCCCAGATACCGTGATCTTGGTCGTGGCATTATACAGGACCTCCAAAATGAGCCTCGACAACGAGAATGGGGTCCCCAGTCCTGAGGGCAGCAAGATTGGTTGCATAGTAGTGTCTGAGGGTAGACTTGTGCATGGTGAACAACAAATTCTGTCGGACAGCAATGTAAAAGTCAACATAGGCCCTGGTCATGGCACTGGATGGCAGCTGGATGCCAGTCCAATCAAACTCTTAGTCTGTGAAAGACTGGTAAAGAATGGGAGGTGACGACAATGATGCCACAGTGGGGTAGGGAGCAATGGTATCGCGTTCCTCAGGGACACCCATAAACTGAGCCAAGGTGTGTATGGAGCTTGGGTCAAGGATGAGGCTGGCTGAGAACTCTCACACCATCTCTTCATTGATGTAGTGCTCGATGGCGACATAATTGCCCCACCCGCGGCCCTCGTAGGCCTCTCGAACGGTGTTCGAGAATAAGATCAATTTGAGAGATAGCTCCTTAAGGACAGTACGAGTGGCAAAGTAGGCATCATGCCACTCTTTGGTTTCCCAGGATCGAAAGCCTTAAAAGATTCGGGGCTCAGGGTCAAGGGGATGAGGAATGCTGGCAACTTTTGGCTTCATCATCGAATCCCTAAAAAGAAATGAGGAAGAATTAAGCATGAGGTAATCGAAGTGACAAGCCACAATATTACAATTATGCCCAACATTGAATGCAAAATGCTTTTAAGGTTCGCAAAGAAGTGGGAAGGATGAACTTGGGGCCTTAAAACAATTGACATTACCTCAACAATCAAAAGTAAAATGAAGTAACAACCAATGTTTGAAAATTGTGAAACTTAAGGGCATAAAGGAAGTGAGAATGAAGAGACAATGCCATAAAAACTAAATTACCCCACTTTATCGAAGCACACCACACTCTATCCTCAATTTTTGAAATCAAATTGTCCCCCTAAAGTTCAAAGTACATCACAACCATAACACCGATCTTGAAAATTTTTGAAGCTTGAGGTTAGGAGAAATGTGACAGTAGAGATTTGAAAAGCCGTGGGTTGAATATGAAAACCCTCAATTGAAATTAACAATCCCAATTAGAAATCAAAGTACCCCCAACTAAACCCAATAACTCACCATTGAAACTTGAGTTGGGCATGCTTACCTTGAGTGGATGTAGACCAAGGGATAAGGAGGAGATAGCTACAATGAGGCTTGAAGTCCAAGCCCTAGCTACAATGGTGGTGTGGTGGTGATGGAGGTTGTGAGTGAAGGGAGAGAGAGATCACAGAGATGGGGGAGAAGAGTTTAGGGTTAGGTTTTGGAAGGAGGACTGGGCGAGGTAATGATGGTGCGGCTAGAGGTGGTGGCTGTAGTGGATGGGGAGGGGAGGGGAGGGGAGGGAGAGAGATCACCAGAGAGAGAGAGAGAGAGATAAAAGAACAAATGAGGGGGAAAGGAGTCTTGAACTGCTCGCGGCCCTCTCGACCGATCGGACGGGGTCACTCGACCGATCGAGTGCCCCTCTGCATTGGAAACCAAATGATTGCTAACCCTCTCGACTGGTCAAATAGACACGTTCGACTGGTCCAATGCCCCGCTGCTTTAATAATAAAAATGGCCATCCCTTTCGACTGGTCGAATAGGCCCGTTCGACCGGTCGAATGCCCTCTGATGGACTACAACTGTTATAACAATAAAGGGGCATTTAACAAGTTTTTTTTAATTAAGAAGAAAGAAAAAGAACTGGGGGTAGAGAAAGAGGGAAAGAAAATAAAAAGAAGACAAAAAGAAAACACGTTAAAACAACGCAACACAATTGACACCCAATGGGTTCAAGTCCTCGCGGACCCAAACATAACTAAGGAAAATGGGGGATGGGTGTAAGCGCACACCTAGAGCAAGGATATGATTGATGGCTCTACAAAAAGAAAGAACTTGTTGAGCCTAGGTCGACATAAAAAGAGGTGTCACACATGCCTATTTGACCCCATAAACGGGATCTTCCAATGGAATCGACTCCAATGTATGTCAAAACCTTCCAAGAGCGGCTTGAGTCTTTGGACGTTCACTTTGAACACATTACCCTCCTTTGGATCAAGAATTCAATAGTACCATGAGGGTAGACCTTTTTGACGATAAACGGGACGGTCCACCTAGATTTTAACTTTCCCGAAAACAAGTGTAGACAAGAATCATACAAAAGCACCTTTTGTTTGGGTTTAAAGTGCTTGCACACTATGCGTTTGTCATGAAATGCTTTGGTACGTGCTTTGTAGATCTTTGAACTTTCATACACATCATTTCAGATTTCTTCAAGCTCCGAGATTTGCCATTTTCTTTTAGCACCACCCTTATCTATGTCAAACTTGAGCTTTTTATGGCCCAAAATGCCTGGTGTTCAAGTTTAACTGGCAATTAACACACCTTTTCGTAAACTAAATGGTAGGGAGACATTTTGAGATTGGTCTTATAGGCCGTCCAATACGCCCAAAGAACGTCGGTTAGCCTCAAAGACCAATCTTTTCGAGACGGGTTCACCGTCATTTCTAAGATTCCTTTAATCTCCCTATTGGCCAATTCCACTTGACTATTAGTTTACGAATGGTAAGTGGTCAAGGTCTTATGAGTTATGCCATATTTTTCCATGAAAAGTTCAAAAGGATGATTGCAAAAATGCACTCTTTGATCGCTTATTATGGCCTTTGGAATTCCGAATCGAGACAAGATGTTCTCTTTAAGGAATTTTAAAATGGTTTTGTGGTCATTGTGTTTGCTCGTAATTGCCTTGACCCACTTTGAAACATAATCAACCACGACAAAGATGTAATCATACCTAAATGAAATAGAAAATGGACCCATGAAGTTGATTCCCCAACAATCAAAGACTTTGATTACAAGTATTGGGTTCAAGGGCATCGTGTTTTCCTCGTGACACTACCAAGAAATTGGCATCTATGACAGCCTTGCAATAGTTGTGGGCATCTTTGAAGAGAGTGGGCCAATATAATCTGCTTTGGAGGATTTGGTCGAAGTCTTTTGAGATGAGAAATGCCCACCACACACTTGGTCGTGGCAAAAAGAGAGAACACTTTGGATTTCATCATTGGGAACACAACGGCGGATGATTTAATCAGCACAATATATGAACATGTAAGGGTCATCAAAGGAGAATGACCATGCCTCAACCTCGAATTTATCCCTATCTTGGGGAGTCCAATGTGAAGGAACGGCTCATGTAGCTAAGTAATTTGCCAAGTTGGCGTACCATGGCAAAGCAGAGATAGAGAACAAGCGTTCATCGGGGAACATGTCTCTAATCGGAGTTGGATCCGCAACCTCAAAACTCACCGTCAAACGAGATAGTTGATCGACAACCACATGTTCGACACCATTTTTGTCCTTGATAGACAAATCGAATTCTTGGAGAAGGAGGATCCAACAAATCAAACGGGCCTTAGCATCCTTCTTGTGGAGAAGGTACTTTAGGGCCACTTGATCGGTAAAGCACATAATTTGTGATCCAACCAAGTATTGACAAAACTTATTAAGGGCAAAGACTATGGCAAGTAGTTCTTTCTCTGTAGTAGAATAGTTCATTTGGACACTATCGAGAGCCTTACTTGCGTAGTAAATGACATATGGTTGTTTATCCTTCCGTTGGCCCAAAATCGCTCCCACGGCATAATCACTAGCATCACACATAGGCTTGAATGGAGGGACCAATCGGGGGGTTACATTATAGGGGCAGTTATAAGTAAAGTTTTTAACTTATCAAACGCTTCTTGACGAGCCTCCGTCCATTCAAAGGGAACATCTTTCTCGAGCAAATTATACATAGGGTGTGAAATTGCACTAAAATCTTTGATGAACCTCCTATAGAAACTGGTATGGTCAAGGAAAGATCTAACATCTTTCAAACATGTGGGAGGGGGTAAGTCAGTGATGAGTTCAACTTTGGCCTTGTCAACTTGAATTCCTTCACTCGAGATAATGTGGCCAAGACTGATCCCCTTTGTCACCATGAAGTGACATTTATCCCAATTGAGGATAAGATTTTTCTCCTCGCACCTCTCTTGGACTTTCTTCAAGTTTCCTAGACAATCATCAAAAGAATCACCATATACACTAAAGTCGTCCATGAAGACTTCTAAGTACATTTCCACCATGTCACTGAAAATACTAAGCATACATCGTTGAAAGGTCGTCGATGCGTTGAAATATCCAAAGGACATCTCCCTATAGGCAAAGGTGCCATAGGGACACGTGAATGTGGTTTTCTCTTGATCCTCGGGCATAATTTCTATTTGGTTATATCTGGAATAACCATCCAAGAAGCAATAGAATTTATGCCCGGCCACCCTCTCTAGGATTTGATCGAGGAAAGGTAGAGGAAAGTGGTTTCTTCTGGTGACGGCATTCAATTTTTGGTGGTCCATGCATACACGCCAACCGGTAGGGACACGAGTTGAAATGAGTTTGCCTTTCAGATTATTGACAACCGTTACCCCAGATTTCTTTGGGACAATTTGGGTAGGACTCACCCATTGACTATCAGAAATGGGATAGATGATTCCCACGTTCAACAACTTAATAACCTCGACCCTCACGACCTCCTTCATGTGAGGGTTTAACCACCCTTGCGTTTGACGCGAGGGCATGGCATCGTCGTCCAAGTAAATCTTATGAGTGCAAATGGTTGGACTTATCCCCTTTAGGTCAGCGATTGTCCACCCCAAAGCACTCTGGTGATTTTTCAACAATTTGACCAAACTTCCTTCTTGATTAGGGTCAAGTAGGGACAAGATAACCACCGGGAAGGTCTCTTTGTCCCCTAAGAAGACATGCTTAAGCTCTTTCGACAATTGTTTGAGCTCAAGTTTGGGGACTTCAAGACTAGACAACAAGGGAATAGAGTCACATAGGGGAAGTTTTTTGAATTAAGAACACCATGTGGCATCTTCTCATACTTCCTTGGATTCATGGGATTCTAAGGTTTCCTCTATCTCAAGTTCGAGTAGAGAATACTCGAGTAACGACACGTTATCGGAGGTGATTTCTTGAAAAGAACACGAATCGAGAGGTTCCTCAAAACAAGTGAAGCCAAAGAACTCGTGTATAAGAGTGTCAATGAGATGAACCTCACAAATATCATCATCCTCAAGATCGGGTTGCTCCATGAGATTGTAAACATTAACCTCCGCATTCATGTTACCGAAAACCAATTTCATGGTTCCACTCCTACAATGTATTTGCACATTGATAGTAGCTAGGAATGGTCTACCAAGAATGATAGACATGAGAGATGTCCAACTGTCAACCGGTTGTATGTCAATGATGATGAATCCGCCGGGTAGCAGAAAGCATCAACATGGACCAACATATCCTCAACTATCCCTTTCGATACTTTGATTGAGTGATCGGTTAATTGCAAGACAGTTCGTGTCTCCTAAAGTTCTCCGAGGCCTAGATACAGAGGAAAGAGAAGATGATGGAATTGATTGGTTGGAAGATGACGAATTAGATGGCCTCATGGGTGACGAAGGAATCTTCAATCTGATCAACATGATGGAAGGATGACAAGCATTAAAGTATCACGTGAAGATGGGACCACATCCACAGTCCACAAGCATTACCAGATATATTGCTACTATTTACTTTTTCAGTATTATACCTTTTTATGAGAGTGTTTTAAACTATTGTAACTTTTACTGTGTGTAAGGAATCTTTGTCCTTTTATTTTGGTTTGGAGTTCGCATTTGAAATCCAGAAAGTGCCTATAAATGGCCTTTATTTGTATCAAGAAGGGACACGGATTTCTAAAGTATTCTTGAGCTAAGAGAGAAGTCAAGAACACAGATCTATATTAGAACAAGCAATATTTTGGCAACCCAAATCCAGTCTATAGACACCCTTCATTTGTTGTTGTAATTTTTTCTTTGTAATATATATATATATCTTTCCTCAAGGGAATAGTGTACCTTGAACCTTTTCTCCTTATATTATTGTTTTCCTAATTGCATACCCTATCCAACCAAGCATAGAGAGTATCCATAGTTACAGTCTGAGGTAGGAAACGAATCAGATTTGTGATGGGCCTGATCTAAGGAAGGTAAGGTTGAGATTAGCCACCTCTACAAACTTGCAATACTCGTAAAATTTTTAAATAAGTTTAATAAATGGGCTCTCGTATTTTTGTTCGTAATTCCAGTATTCTACATATATTATACGTGTTACTTGTAAGGTTAAACCATAGTTTACAAACCCAGACTGATCTTGTGACGTAGACCCGTAAATCTGTGTAAACCTGGACTGTATGACACGTGGTTTCAAACAAAGACAAATCATACAAATATGAAATGCAAGTACAACATGGGATCCCTGTTAAACACCTTATACCCATGGTATAATTTCCTCTCCCCAAACCCCTCCTCAACCCGCCGGGTATTCAACCATCCCCGAACTATTTACACATTCCTCACCTCCCTCTCAATCAATCCCCCTCCATTTCCTCCATCAAGTCTTACAAGATATGAAAAATTTGTATATATATATCTATATGTGTATGTGTATGTGTGTGTGTGTGTGTGTGTGCGCGCGCGCGTGTGTATGCATATACATGTTTGTGTATATATAGGAAGTCTGAGAGAGAGAGAGAGAACCACCAAGAGCAATAAAAAAAAAAGGCACACCCTCACCATATTTCTACCTCACCCTCTCTCTCTCTCACACACACACATACATACACACACAAAGCAGAGAATGAAGAAGGATAAGGAGATGAAAGAGAGAGAGAGAGAGAATTTGAGACTGAGAAAAGAAGAAGAGAAGGTAAAGCTACACACCCTTCTGTATCTTCTGTACTCTCTAAACTCACATACACACTCACACGAGCATCCAAAGAGGGCCATATGCTCTGGTTAAGCCCAGATAGCCATAGGAGCTCCTTACCGGAGCTTGGATTTTCAAATCCAGCCAAACAGCCTATAAGTTGCATCATTTTGACCCCCTTGGTCCCCTTAGTGACCCCCTGTAGCAGTTTTGCATATGGTATTCATTTTATAGGTCATGCAGACCATTATCTTAATCTTTGGCCGAAACAATAATCTCATGGTTCGAACAGAAAACGAATAAACCCGGTCCTAAACTTGTAGTATGTGATGGAAGAGACCATTTCGGCCCTTTTGGCATTGGAACTACTTGTTTCCATGGAGAGACGGCCAAGATATGGCCTTTTGAAGAATCTCCGGCGAGCCCCGAGTTTCCGGTGACTCTGCTTCGCCGGAGAAGATAAAAGGAATTCGGGTTATAACAATTAATACGGGTCGAGTTGGATCGGATATGGGTTAGAATATGTGTGCATTTGGGTTAGGGTACGGATTAGGGTCGGGTCGTAATTAAAATATGGGTATCTCCACTTAAGCAAAACAATGCCGTTTCAGTTCGGAGTGGGTATGGATCGAGTGCGGTTCGGGTATCAGTGTGAGTATATATAGATTCGAGTATGGTTGTTGGTACGGTTGGATTGGGTCATTTTGTTTTTACAAATGGATATGGGTTTGGATCGAATCAGATCGGATCTCGATTCGGGTTGGGTATCTAGGTTGGATTGTATTGAGTCGCTATATGGATAACCTGTATGTGTTAAGGACATGTTTGGTTCGACCCAAATAGGTCAATGGGATGGGTTATTCTGTGAGTTTAAACGGGTAATCTGTTTAAGGTGGTTTGGTTCGAGTGACCCACGAACCCTGATTTTATTATTTAGTTATCTATTCTTCTATTTTTTTTAATAAATAGGATATATATATTTTTTATTGTTTTAAAATATGCAAAATTAGTTTTCGTATCATTTTAAATTCTAGAATATTATATTTTAACTATTATAATATTCTTAAATTATAATATGTAGATGTGTCATATTTATTATTCCCCTAGTTTGAATAAATAATAATTATTAGCTTAATTATAATAAATAGTTATAAGAAATTACAAATGGTTCCTAATTATTTAAAAATAGTTTTAAATGCCAAGATTTAAGTTTTAAATATTCTAAATTATTATTTAAATAATATACTTATATCCTTTTATTTTATTATATTAAGTACATGCTATACTTATTATTTATTTAGCCTAAATAAATAATAAGAATTAGTTTTAAATCGAAATAATTAGGTAATAAATATATAATGATTATTTTAAAAATGTAGAAAAATTATATTAAGGCCTAATGCCTTTGTTTTATAAATTGTTATTTATAAAACTCAAACCTTAGTATTTATTTATTAATTAAAAGAAATCGTTTGGTTATCTTTTAATTAATTTAAATACCAAACGAGTTTTAAAAATTATAAAAAAAAAATACCACTAGCCTATTTTAAGGTCTAGTACTTAATAAAAATGCTTAGAGAAAATTACACTTTAGTCCATTAAACTATACACCTATTTTCAATTGGGTCCATAAACTTTTTTTTGCAATTGGGTCCTTGAACTTCAAAAATTCATTCAATCATACCCAAATTCTGACACTGTTAGCTTAAATAATTAGAAATTATCACGTACGTTGCGCGTAATGCTTACCTATCACATGCTAGGTTAAGAAAAACACGAGAGATTGTGAATGGCTAAAAAATGATGTAATTTTGGGTATGATTGAATGCGATTTTGGATCTAGTCGAATGTGTTTTTGAATTTGATTGAACGCGATTTCGGATCTAATTGAATGCGATTTTTTGCACTATTCACAATCTCCCATGTTGTCTTAACCTAACATGTGACAGGTAAGCATTACGCACAACGTACGTGACAATTTCTAATAGTTTAAGCTAACAGTGTCACAATTTGGGTCTGATTGAATGAATTTTTGAAGTTCAAGGACCCAATTGCAAAAAAAAAAAATTATGGACCCCATTGAAAATATGTTATAGTTTAATGGACTAAAATAAGGACTCCTTCCAGGTATCCCCCTAAGTGAATGTCTACCTAAAATATATTTCATAATTATGGAGCTCCTAAGTCTATTATTACATAATTAAGACTTCAATAATTCATAATAAATAAACTGTAACTCAAAAAAATACGCTGTCAGTTCCTAAATTCCGTGATTGACGTCTAGGTTTATTTTCTCAAGTTTATTAACTTTCTGACTCAGTAAAAAATACAGCTTACTGTTACGGCCCACACTGGTATAGAAACCCAACCTTTTATATGACGGACTCCGATTTGAGTCTAGTCAATGGCGTTAGACTCAGAATGATGCCAAGATCATCGTGTTGAGATTTAGGAACCCATTCAGTACAATTACCATTATACCCTTGTGTATAGAATGAATGTTAATCGCCATTCTATAAATTGATATGAATTGTTGGGACCGAAGCCATACTTGTATTCGCAAACTCACATGGAGGTGAATCGTCCTAACTCACTTGGTATATTATAGAAATACTCCATGTGTATTATATGAATATTCCGTGTGTTTTGTGTGGACATATTTGATGAGTATTAGATGTGCGCAAGTTAAAGATGAACTGTTTATATGAAGACACATGTCTAGATAACTATACTATATGCTTAATTGATAATTGTTGTTATGATTCATGCTTGTTATGTTATACGTCATACACTCACATGAGCACTTATATGGATGTAGTCGAGTCGTGATGTCAAAGTTGATGTCTGCATGGTTAGTCGAGGAGACTAACCCAATTATATTGTCACACATGTTTGAGTGGACCGCAATGGTCTGAGTAGTCCAGTCGAATCAATGGCTACATTTGTGATCTTATTAGGCCCTGATAGGCGACGATAGCTAAAGTACCCATTCGAATTAATTTAGTCAATCATGAGTTGGTGTTTTAAAGTTATTGGGCCCGGTTAGGCGACGATAGCAAAATATCCAAGTCTTGAATATAGTAGTTACCACTTATAATGCTATTGGGCCCTGTTAGGCGACGATAGCGCTGTAACTATTCTATTCTCCAAGCAAGGTCACGAGGACCTAAAAGTAAAGTGATTACACCCTTGTAAAACCAAAACTGCTATTGGGCCCTGTTAGGTGACGATAGCAACGAGATAATTTTACTCTAAGCTAACGGCGTTACACTAAAATGAAAAAAAATGTCATTTCCATTTAAGTGTATGAGAAAATATGCATGCTCAGATTGAGAAAGAGAAAAAGAAAAGCACCTCCCAAAGGAAAAAAAAATGAGAGGCTAAGATCCAATCTATTTGCATGAAAGGGTGCGAGAGAAAGCGAAAAGATAAGAGAATGACCACAAATAAATAGATAAGAGGCAGAGCAACGAAATAGATAAAAGGCGAAGCGCTATGTAGTGAAAGAAAAAGAGTTTACAAAAAAATCAACAAAGCAAACCACTAAACGTTAAAACTACAATTAAGAAAAAGAAGAATGAAGTGTTTGACCCCAAAGAGAGGCCGTTTGATTCTAGGTGCATACCGAGGAAGGGGGCTCGGTAGCCGGGAATTGAATCCCACCTACACTACAGCTACGAATGTGGAAAGGAAGTAGTGCAGCCAGCAAGCTGCATGCCTGGTCTTGAGGAGTGGGTTCATTCTCGTCAATACCGAGAGCCCTCGAGTCCGCTTTGCTTAGGAAGGCATGTAAGTTGGTTGATCACTGTTCGACTCATCAGTGTTAAGCATAACATGAAGTGGATATCAAATCAGCGATTGTTTGGGTTGATGTGGCCCTCTTCTTCCAACAAATGCTTGCCACTTAGCTGGGCCACTTTCCTTATTTCGACCAGGGGGGCAAATCCTTATCCCTACTTTCAACAGGCTTCTTTCTTTCTTTTTAGCCTGTTAATTTTGGCCTCACCATTTCAGAGAAGAGGAAAGATCTTCTCTGTATAGGCGGTGGAGGCTTTCACTTTTTATACGTTTATATAAGAGAAAGTGGCGCAGTTAAAACTCACAACACAATCAATAGGCTATGAAAATAGTATTGAATGAACCACCGCTCGGGCCCCATCCTCTAATGGTCCCTTCTCTCAATTAAGAGTTCTTAAGTAAGAAGTTACTCTAGTTCATTATTAAATTACAAAATTTACTCAAACTCAGATTAATGTAACAAGTCACATGAGTCAGTGATGGTGTCTGAGTAAAGTTGAATATATCGATAATGCATTATGTTGTCACTACCTCCCTCATACTATCATGTAATATGCTTATCAAATGTTTAGTTCGAGATAATTATTGTGGTAGTATATTATTGCTTGTATTAGGAGTGATCGATTAGACCAACTCACTTAGCTTCAAAAGCTAACGACTCTATTGCCCTGGACATAAACGTCCAGATTATAATGAAGAAGCCTATCTAGACAACCATGAAGAAGAGTATCCCGATCCTCAAGTGGGGGACTATCAGGAAGGTTACCCTGAGGGAGACTATTTAGAAGAGTACGCTGATAAAGGGCATGGATATGCCAGCTGAACATAAGAATCTAGTCTACTATCATATTAGGATTTCCTTTACGCTTTAAAACTATCTTTTGTCTGTTGTAATAAATTAAGTAGCGTTGATCGCCCAAACTTATATTTTTGTGGTTTTCATTTAGAACTGTTGTAATAGCCTAATAGTAAACACTTAAAGTTCCCCCATGAATACCATTAGACGTTTTATAATTCCTTCTTGTGTTATAACCATGTTAGAATACTTTCAAGGACAAGTCAGTCTTATGTAACTAGTCATGGCTCACGGATCCGGAAAGGAAAATTTTACTTCCCTCAAATTTTCGCTACTTCGGGGCATGACAACACTGGAAGCTTGCCAATGCCAGGTTCCTACGCCAACTATATTCAGGTATTGGTGAAAATCTTTGAGTATTCTTTTATTTGGAAACATAGTGGGCCTTTAATCAGAGAAAATAAACATGTAGAGAGAAAAATAGTATAGATTTCACACTTACTACCATCATAGTCCATATAAGAAAATATTATGTTCATGTCATACAGATTATAACTTATAAGAAGACCTAAAAGAATTATTGTTAGAATATATAAGTCCTTATATAGTAGTTTCAATAAACCCTTCGTGTAAGATCAATTGAAGAAAAAATATGAAATCTTAAAAAACAGTTGAGCTTAAGAATTATCGAGTCGGATCTCAACCAGTCTATAGATAAATAATATATATCTATTTAAAAAATGGGGTATTTCTATAAATTTTAGGGGTCATATTCATAATATATATAAGAGTTCAAAGGAAATATTTAGTACTGTCTCACTTTACTCCAAAGTACAGGGAGTCAAAGTGTTACATATCATACAAGAAGGGGCCAAAGTGCAACAAGGTCATAATACAAGGGGTATATGATCATCTAGATCCAAATCAACAACAATTCAATGAAGATTCAATCACAATTTGATCAAGTGGTGTGTGGAGAAAAGAAGAGGACTAGACTTTGAAAAATATGTAAATGTCCTAGAGATCTACAAATTGTGATTGAATTATGAAATATAATACAATAGGTGAGAGAATCACCTCTGGGAATACTCAGATTTCTCAAGAATTTGATTGAATTGTATTAATCTTCAAAGATCTTTTCACTTCTCTTCTTCAAACTCATCTTCTTTTCTTGTTTTTTATTTTTATTTATTTATTTATTTTATTTTTTTTCAAAACCTTCTTGTTGATTGATTTTGATCTTCAAGAAGACCAAATTTCTCTAGAAAACTCAGTTTCTATCTTTTTCTCTCTTTTTTTTTTTCTGTAATTCTCTTTGAATTCTCTCCAAAATTCTCTCTCAAAATTTTCAACCTCTTTCTCCCTTTGAAAAAAGTCTATCTTTTTAGAAATCCTCAAGTGGTGGGTACTTTAGTCCTTTTTAAGATTATCTCATCATGTAATGTGTGACTTAAAGGTATCAAATACGTATTCAAGAAATGGGGTCGTTTGTTCTAGAGGTCCAAAGATGGTTCTAAAAACAATTTTATTTCTCGAAGTTGTGCCCAACGCAACACTCAAAAAGTTGTGCCAGCTCTTGTCTTTTTTAGATATTTTCTTATTTTCTTTCTCTTTTTTATTTTATCCTTTGAAAATCTTCATCTAACCCATTCTGGCTCCAAAATTTACAAAAATAAAATATCCTTAGAAATGTTTCAAAGCCTAGAATAAGTTAAATTCATTTTGAAGTCCTGTTTTTCTCGGTTTTTCATTGATCTTGTGCTTTTCTTTTAAAATAATAATAATAAGTAAAATAAGGGTTTTGACCTCTCAAACATCTCTTCTTGGATCTAAGGACTACCCAAACACTCTTATTTCTTTGTTGTGCGCACTTTCACTCAAAGGTTATAGAAATGCATCTTTAAAGATCTTTTCGTTCTTTTTGGTTCAGATTTCAGTTAAAGAGTTTTCTGAAGTTCATGAAGAGTTCTTTGAAGACTGTTTAAATGTATCGGAAAATATCATCATCGTATCCAAAGGTGACTTCCCTTAAGTTCAACAGTTCGGTCAAAATTGGGGTGTCTATAGATTCAAGTGGCCAAACCTGAAAACAAGACAATGAAATCAAGAAATTGAATGACAAAACCATCAATTAAAAAATACAGTTGAGCACTCGAGCAAATAAATCAATTACCTCTGTCAAAATAAACATTCTTAGTCCTCAATGAGAACAGACTCCGATGAAGGCTCATCCACATTGACTAAATAAAATACAAAAAGTAGACAAGTTATTGAATTACTCTAAAGGAGGAAAACAAAAATACTTGATAAAAGATTTTATTACCTGATTCAAGCATTTCAAATTGTTCAATCTCATCCATAACAACTGGGGATGATGAAGAGAGCAACCAATTTTGAGTGCAAAAATAAGTGCCTTGACCGAGGACACAACTTCTCGTGCTAAACGCAGACTACGAGGCAAGTGTTGACACGAGAATAGCTAGTACATCTCGAACTATTTGGGAAACAATGGTGTAATTGGTGGCATTAATCTTCCACCAACCCAATACATCAAAATCGACAGAATAAATTTTGCACGCTTCTATCAAGTATCTTTCCAATTCATTTTTGGATACTATACTACTTTGATGTTCCAAGCATCTCTCACAGTCCAAATCATAAGATTCCCCAGCATCATCACCACCATCAATATCCATACCCCCCCAATTCATCCTTCAAATTTGTTTCTATACTTGCGTTTGAATCGTTGTTCACATACCACTCATGTATATTATTCAACTTTTCTTTTAGTTTTATCCATCAAAGCCTTAACCATACTTACTTCATACACTTTTTCAAAGCAATACTCAACAACCAAGAATATGCGTCGTGGATAACCCCCTATATAAGTGTGTGTCCCAACACCCCCCCCCCCCACACACCCACACACACACACACCCAAAGGATCAAATCTTGGCTCCGCCTCCTGAGTATTGGTTTCACAAAGAACCAATTTTAAGAGATTAATTAGACTGGACACAGACTCCTATGCAAGAAAATAACACTCACCAAATACTTCTATTTCTAGAACTGGTTCACTTGTTAATCCCAAAGCCGATTCTTTGCTTTTCCAAATAGCCTCTAATGGTTACTCCTAGAGGTGCAAGTTGGAACAAAAATTCTGATTCCGACTTGAAAAGATTTTAATTTTGGCAATATAAATCAATTTGGAAATTCAAAAATTCATAGAAAATATATACATTGGATTGGAATTTGGAATAAGAATGGTTCTGAATTTCTAAAATTCCAATTCGTAAATTCCAAAAATATTTCAAATATTTTTCAAGATATTCTGACTTTTTATAGTATTTTATAATTATACATATGTTCTATATTAAAAAGGGTGTTTGAAGATAATTTTAAAAACTTTAGGTTTGTGAAGAACATGTAAGGTTACTTGTTTAATTTCTTGTGCAAGTAAAGAACCTACATATTGCATTTATCTTGGATGGTTATTGCAATAATGCTATTTGCTTTCTTTTCTTTTTCAAAAATTTCACAAGTTTCAAAATATTCCACAAAATTACACAAAAAATTTTCGCTATTTTTTAAAATTTAGAATGGAATAGAATATGGAAATTCTGAAAATTTTAAATCTAAATTAGAATAACTATCTATATTCCAATAATTTCAGAGTTTTTTCTGAAAGTGTTGGGCTACACCTTAGGCGAGCTAATCCTAGCCCAATCCATAATTTACTCGAGCTTGGGCAACCTTTATTTTTATGGGAAATTAGATATAGATCCCTAATTATGGAATTCTATTGGTTTAAGAACAATTAAATATTACCATTTTGATTTAGGTTCCCCACTAGAGTAAATGAGCTAATTAAGATCCTTTAGTGTTATTTTATTTTTATTTAATGACAATTATACCCCTAAATAACATATTCTCATCCCTAGAGTGAGATAACGATAGAGAGAGAGAACGAGAGAGATCTAGTCTTAAGTCCGTCAGCAACGACGGGAGAAGAAGACGAAGACGGCGGAGGGGCGACGTAGGGCAGAGACGGAGGCATACGAAGAGCGCGATCGTGACGATGAACTCGAAGATTGCAATCGTAACGAGGATGAAGATATAGTGTTCAATGATGACGATGATGATGAAGAAGATGAAGATGAAGATGAGGAGGAAGGAGAGAATCAAGTAGTTCCTCTGGCTTCTACTCCACCACAGCCTCCTCTAGCGAGTTGTTCTAGGAGTGAAAGAACTTTCTTTAAGTAGCTTTTCTGCTATTTTCCGGATTCAAGCGATTGCGCGAAATTGCTGATCTCGATTCCAAAGTAAAATTGCTGATCTCGATTCCGAAGTAAAATATAGAAAATAACTTGGGAGTTCATATTCCCTCATCAACAATCCCTCTAGGAAACTTGAAAATGAGAATTAAAAAAGTAAGTAAATGATTGGCTAATCAAGCAAGCAAAATCATTACTCGGATAGCTTTATGTGTCTGCTTGGTAAATAAATTTGGAATGAAGTTCAGGATTGTAATTCCAATTCTAGTTCACGAGAATTGGAATTGAATCGGAATCACAATGCTATCATGTGGGCAGCACAAAGAATTTATAAAAAAAAATTAGGATTCTTTTCAGACTACTTTCTTATGTTTTTTCAACTTTCTCCTTTCTTTTGGGATCCATAATTTAGGGAGGCTCATTCAGATGAACATAACTCTTTGTGCTTTAATTGGATCTGTTAATAGCTTCAATTTAGGGTCTAAGTTCTCTATGTACAGTGGTTTAAGCTCTCTCTCTCTCTCTCTCTCTCTCTCTCTCTCTCTCTCTCTCTCTCTCTACCCTCACACACACATACACACTCTCAAATGTTAATAAAATTATAAATTTTGATTTGAATGCTAGTCTGAACTATTACTTAAAGCAACTTTTCATTACAAAATTGTCACAAGGCACTCATATCATTCATTTAACAATAGTTTTTCTTCTAAAATCTTGCAGCGACAGGATCTGGAGTTTTTAACTTTATGATGCAATAATTACAATAATTACAGTTTGGGATATGAGTTATAACAGTAGGTTACTCAGACAGGCACATTCAATCTTAGGAAAAAACAACCTTAGAAGCTAAAAAGAGAGAGAGCAAATACCTCCAAGGTCAATGACAAACACCTTACTTGTCAGAATACTTGTGTTGTTGGTTCAATGCAGTTCAATACTTGCACAACACCATGTATAAGTAATCACTACAAACTGAAATTTAGTACAAAACTTCAACACATTTGTTGAAGTTTCAAAATAGTTGAAAATATAATAGCTCTTGTAGTCTTGCCATCATCTTCAGACTTGCTTTGTTTCTGGGAGTGCATATACAAATTGTTATTAGTACTAGTACATCTCCATTCATTATATGCAGTAACCCTATCAAGTAATTTTTTTTTTCGATTATGTACTTCCAATTTGTAGTAGTAGCTATCATAAAAGCAATATATGGTTACCTTCTCACTCTGATTGTAACTTCCCTGGTTGTGTTTGTCTTTGAATTTGAGTTTTATATGGAAGTGTGAATTTACTAGAGAATGACATTATTTTGTTGTGCACTTGTGCTCATCTTCTCTTTGATACATAATCTTGGGATGTGTTGAAAAGAAGTGTATATTTAAAATTGGAGGGAAAGGTTGAGGGAAAAACTTTGAAATTTGGTTTTGAGTTTTGTCTTATTCTCAAACTAACCCAAATGATATTTTGCTTGTCCCACATAGGAAAATTAGAGGAAGTGGGAAGGACATATATAAGTGGAGGTTGGAGGAAGGGTTGGGCCCCTTGGGGGTACCAAGTTTTGTGAAGGGGAAGGACCTAGGCCCAATTGGGTTTACCACAAAACACACACACGCGCGCGCGCGCGCCGCCGCCGCCCCGCCCCGCTCCGTTCCGTTCCGGGCCGGGCCGGGCTTGGGCTTGGGCTTGGGTTTGGGTGTGGGTGTGGATGTGGATGTGGATCCTACTCCTATATATCTTTTTATACAAAGTTTATTTGGAAAATAAATTTCTTTTTTAATTAATTAAAAAGAGTTTAATTTTAGTTGGAGACCAAGTCTCCCCACCAACCTCTCCACGTTTTTTCCTCCAGATTTTTTCTCTAACGTTTCCAGACTTCTCTCCACGTTCTGCAACGTTAACTTTCCCAACGTTCAGAATTTCCCAACGTTATTTTTTTTTCCAACGTTCAGAATTTACTCTATAATACACAAACTGCTTACAGAGAAAAATACACAGTTTTACAGAGAGAAGAAAAAGAGTTACAGATATACACAGTTTCATATACAGTTTCTGAGCAACGATTATTGAAAGGGTGTGGGTTTTCCGATCTTCCTCCGTGCAAGGATTTTCGAGACAGAGGCGATTTCTGGGCTGCTTTATCCTGGGGACGTCGTGGCCTTCATCCGAACGAACTGCTTGCACAACTTGGGCAGAGCCGCGAAACGTCTTAAAGAGAGCGACTAAGTCCGCGACTCATCCCAAGAAAACCGTCACATGCTACTGATATTGGTAAAATTGTTCCTTTTAGTTTCTGCAGTAACAATTTTAAGACGTTTTTACATCTGCCATGGAATCTTCAATGCTCTCTGTTACCCATGACCTCAACAAACCCTTCAAATTTGAGGGCCTTCACTTTAAACGGTGGAGGATGAAAATGATGTTTTTCTTAACTACGAAAAAATTGCAATCTGTTTGTCTTTCTGAAAAACCCACTCTCTCTGAAAATCCCACTGTTGCTCAAATCAGAGAGTCTGACATATGGAATGAAAATGATTTTCTTTGCAAAAACTATATTTTGAATGGACTCTCTGACAGTCTTTATGACTATTATGCAAACTGTGAGTCTGCAAAAAAGGTTTGGGATGCCCTTCAGAAAAAATATGACACTGAAGAAGCTGGAGCAAAGAAATTTGCAGTCAGCCGTTATTTGAAATACCAAATGACGGATGACAAATCTGTTGAAGCTCAATCCCATGAGCTGCAACAAATTGCTCATGAGATAATTTCTGAGGGCATGGATTTAAATGATCAGTTTCAAGTTGCTGTCATTATTGACAAGCTTCCCCCAAGTTGGAAAGATTTCAAAAATATTTTGAGACACAAAACCAAAGAATTTTCATTGGAAAGTTTGATTACTCGCCTTCATATTGAGGAGGAGGCAAGAAAACAAGATTTAAAAGAACAGGTTCTAGTTGTTTCCAACAACAAGAAACCTCAAAATTTTCCTAAAAATAAAACCTCTGTTGTTCTGAAACCACCTGCAAAAACCATGAAGTTTCAAAATCGAAATCAGAACAAGAACCGCAACAACAACAAGAATCAGAATCCGAAGCCAAATCAGAATAGGAACATACCCCCCTCAGGAATAAATGAAGCTGGACTGTTTGTTTGCTACAATTGTGGTAAACCAGGTCATATGGCTCGAAACTGTAGGAATCAACGACGAGTTGCTCCCCAAGCAAATCTTGCCGAAGAGCAGCTCGTTGCTATGATTTCCGAGGTCAATATTGTTGGTGGATCCGAGGGGTGGTGGGTAGACACTGGCGCCTCTCGCCATGTTTGCTATGACCGTGACATGTTCAAATCCTATTCTGAAGCTAAGGACAAGAAAGTGCTGTTGGGTGATTCCCACACCACTACTGTTGCTGGTATTGGGGAGGTTGAATTGAAGTTTACTTCTGGAAAGACTGTCATCTTAAAGGATGTCCTGCACACTCCAGAAATGAGGAAAAATCTTGTTTCAGGCTATCTTCTCAACAAGGCTGGATTTACTCAAACTATTGGGGCTGATCTTTTTACTTTGACTAAGAGTGGAGTGTTTGTTGGAAAGGGTTATGCAACTGAGGGCATGTTTAAATTGAATGTTGATTTTAATAAAGTTTCTTCTTTTGCTTATATGTTGTGTTCTTTTAATATTTGGCATGCTAGATTATGTCATGTGAATAAAAGGCTTGTGAAAAATATGAGTAGTCTAGGATATATTCCACAATTATCTTTAAATGAATTTGACAAATGTGAATTTTGTAGCCAAGCAAAAATCACTAAAACACCACATAAATCTGTCACTAGGGAATCTGAACCTCTTGAATTAATTCATTCAGATATTTGTGAATATGAAGGAATTTTAACTAGAAATGGAAAAAGGTATTTTATTACTTTTATTGATGATAGCTCAAATTATTCTTTTGTTTATCTTATGAAAAATAAAAGTGAAGCCATTGACATGTTCAAAATTTTCCTAAATGAGATTGAAAATCAATTTAATAGAAAAATTAAAAGATTTCGTAGTGACAGAGGACATGAATATGATTCTGATGAATTTATTGCTTTATATAATATTAATGGAATCATTCATGAAAAAACTGCCCCTTACTCCCCTGAAATGAATGGAAAAGCTGAAAGAAAAAATAGAACTTTTACTGAATTAGTAGTTGCTATTTTATTAAATTCAGGGGCAGCTTCTCATTGGTGGGGGGAAATATTATTAACTGTTTGTCATGTTTTAAATAGAGTTCCTAACTCTAAAACTAATATTTCCCCTTATGAATTTTGGAAAAGAAGGAAACCAAATGTGGATTATTTTAGAACATGGGGTTGTTTGGCATATGTTAGAATTCCAGACCCTAAAAGGTCCAAATTAGCTAGTAGAGCTTATGAATGTGTTTTTATTGGTTATGCTATTAATAGTAAGGCTTACAGATTTTATGACTTAAAGAATCATGTTATAATTGAATCTAGTGATGTTGATTTTTTCGAAAATAAATTTCCTTTTAAATTTAAAAATAGTGGGGGTTCAACATCATATGATATGCCTAGATTAGTAGAACCAAACGAATATGAACTAGAACCTAGAAAAAGTAAAAGAGCCCGAATCGCGAAAGATTTTGGGACCGACTTTTATACTTACAACTTAGAGGAGGATCCTAACACCCTCCAAGAAGCTTTGACTTCTATAGATGCTGATTTATGGCAAGAAGCTATAAACGATGAAATGGAATCATTGGAATCAAATAAAACTTGGCACTTAGTAGATCTTCCACCTGGTTGTAAGACAATAGGTTGCAAATGGATTCTTAAAAAGAAATTGAAACCCGATGGCACGATAGATAAATATAAGGCACGTCTTGTAGCTAAGGGTTATAGACAAAGAGAAAATATTGATTTCTTTGATACTTATTCACCTGTCACTAGAATTACTTCTATTCGTGTACTATTTGCCTTAGCTGCTATTCATGATTTAGTAGTACACCAAATGGATGTTAAAACAGCTTTTTTAAATGGTGAATTAGAAGAAGAGATTTATATGGACCAACCTGAAGGTTTTATTATTTTTGGTCAAGAAAATAAAGTTTGCAAATTGGATAAATCTCTTTATGGTTTGAAACAAGCTCCTAAACAATGGCATGATAAATTTGATAGTTTAGTCATCTCAAATGGTTTTAAAATAAATGAAAGTGACAAGTGTATTTATTACAAATTTGAAAACAATACTTGCACTATTATTTGCTTATATGTGGATGACTTACTTATTTTTGGATCAAATATTCATGTCATAAATGAAGTTAAATCTTTCTTATGTGCCAATTTTAATATGAAAGATTTAGGAGAAGCTAGTGTAATTCTTGGAATTAATATTACTAGGTCCGAAAAGGGACTTTCTTTAGATCAATCTCATTATATTGAGAAGATTCTAAAGAAATACAATTACTTTAACTGTAAACCAGCATGTACTCCATATGACCCTAGTGTAAAGTTGTTCAAGAACACTGGTGACAGTGTTAGACAAACTGAGTATGCGAGCATCATTGGTAGCCTTCGTTATGCTACTGATTGCACTAGGCCAGATATAGCTTATGCTGTTGGAGTACTATGTAGGTTTACTAGTAGACCTAGTATGGAGCATTGGCATGCTATTGAAAGGGTCATGCGTTACCTAAAAAGGACGATGAACCTAAAATTACACTATCAGAAGTTTCCCGCTGTCCTTGAAGGATATAGCGATGCTGATTGGAATACCCTATCAGATGACTCCAAGGCCACTAGTGGATACATTTTTTGTATTGCTGGAGGCGCAGTTTCATGGAAGTCTAAGAAACAGACTATTTTGGCTCAGTCCACTATGGAGTCAGAAATGATAGCACTAGCTACAGCTAGTGAGGAGGCAGGTTGGCTGAGAAATCTGCTATCAGATACCCCTTTATGGGAGAGACCGATACCAGCTGTCCTAATCCACTGTGATAGTACCGCGGCTATTGCAAAAGTTGAGAACCGTTACTATAACGGCAAGAAGCGACAAATACGTCGCAAGCACAGCACTATTAGAGAGTTTCTCTCTTCTGGAGCTGTAAGAGTGGATTATGTACGGTCTGAGGAGAATTTGGCTGATCCTTTGACGAAAGGACTAGCACGAGAGAAGGTTTGTAAAACCTCGAAAGGGATGGGACTAAAGCCCTTAGATAATTGGGTCACTTATGATAGTAACCCAACCTATAGACTGGAGATCCCAAGAAATAGGTTCAAAGGGTAATAACAAGTCATGAGTGATATGAGTGGAATCATGCTAATACCTATATATGGGGTAATACTCCAAGTCCATCCCTACGAAGCATGACATCCTGAAGGACAGAAGGTTGAGTTATTTATAACTCTTAATGAGATCTAAACTCCATTTGGAGTGGGATACCTAGCTACAGGAGTATCCTTGTTGGACTCACCTAGGCGAATGTGGAAGTGAGGCCGCTTCCTATGAAATTTTGGGCAAATTCTCTAGATCATTCGCTATACTAGGATATAAGCACACGGCCGTAAAGTGCTGGTTTTTGAACTTCACCCTAGTAGGACTGTGTGTGTGGTGTTGTCTGAGATAGAGTTCAAAACTACGGTTACTCTAGTATAATCGGAAGCACTATCACTACGTAAAGGTTCAAGTTGAAAAAACACCTTTACTTATGCACAGTCTTATGATACGTTGCTCAATGATCTTAAATCAATTTTTAAAATACAAGTGGGGGATTGTTGAAAAGAAGTGTATATTTAAAATTGGAGGGAAAGGTTGAGGGAAAAACTTTGAAATTTGGTTTTGAGTTTTGTCTTATTCTCAAACTAACCCAAATGATATTTTGCTTGTCCCACATAGGAAAATTAGAGGAAGTGGGAAGGACATATATAAGTGGAGGTTGGAGGAAGGGTTGGGCCCCTTGGGGGTACCAAGTTTTGTGAAGGGGAAGGACCTAGGCCCAATTGGGTTTACCACAAAACACACACACGCGCGCGCGCGCGCCGCCGCCGCCCCGCCCCGCTCCGTTCCGTTCCGGGCCGGGCTTGGGCTTGGGTTTGGGTGTGGGTGTGGATGTGGATCCTACTCCTATATATCTTTTTATACAAAGTTTATTTGGAAAATAAATTTCTTTTTTAATTAATTAAAAAGAGTTTAATTTTAGTTGGAGACCAAGTCTCCCCACCAACCTCTCCACGTTTTTTCCTCCAGATTTTTTCTCTAACGTTTCCAGACTTCTCTCCACGTTCTGCAACGTTAACTTTCCCAACGTTCAGAATTTCCCAACGTTATTTTTTTTTCCAACGTTCAGAATTTACTCTATAATACACAAACTGCTTACAGAGAAAAATACACAGTTTTACAGAGAGAAGAAAAAGAGTTACAGATATACACAGTTTCATATACAGTTTCTGAGCAACGATTATTGAAAGGGTGTGGGTTTTCCGATCTTCCTCCGTGCAAGGATTTTCGAGACAGAGGCGATTTCTGGGCTGCTTTATCCTGGGGACGTCGTGGCCTTCATCCGAACGAACTGCTTGCACAACTTGGGCAGAGCCGTGAAACGTCTTAAAGAGAGCGACTAAGTCCGCGACTCATCCCAAGAAAACCGTCACATGCTACTGATATTGGTAAAATTGTTCCTTTTAGTTTCTGCAGTAACAGGATGCAACTTGAATGATGATATATGTGGATTGGTGATGAATTACTAGATATTGGTAGAAGTATTGAGATATATCCCACTTTGTTCTATGCACATATGCTTGTGAAACAAGTGTGCATGTTAGAGTATCTTCAATGGAAATTTCATCATTTTTTTTTAAAAATATGCTAAAAATAGTGGTGAATTTTCACCACTTTTAAATGTAGTGAAATGTTTGTTTATCAAAGTTGGTGAAATTATGATTGTGGTAAAGAATTCCATAAAGTTCACAAGTTTTGACATCCAAAAGTAGAAGTAGTGATATTTCACCTATATTTTAGAATGTGCTTAAAACAGTGATGAAATTTCACCACATTCACATTTCTAGATTATTCTCAGCACCCAACCGTGAATGTAGTGGAATAATGATTTTGGTTAAGAATTTCATAATCTTCACATGTTTTGACATCCGGAATTAGAAGTGGTGAAATTTCACCACTCTTTTAAAAAGGCGGTCAAAACATGGTGAAATTTCTCCAATGTTTTAAAGGCGGTCAAAACGAGGTGAAATTTCTCCACTCTTTTAATAGGAGCTCAAAGCGTGGTGAAATTTCACCATCCTTTTAAAGGGAGGTCAAAATGTGGTGAAATTTCACCACTCTTTTAAAATGCGGTCAAAACATAGTGAAATTTCACCACTCTTTTAAAAAGAGGGTCAAAATATGGTGAAATTTCAAGGAAAAGAACTTCTGTTAAAACTCAGTAAAATTTCATCACTGTTTTAAAGGGAAGTCAAAACGTGGAGAAATTTCTACACTATTTTAAAAAGCAGTCAAAACGTAGTGAAATTTCTCCACGGTTTTAAAAGAAGGTCAAAACGTGGTGAAATTACAAGTATCAAAACTTCTATTAAAACATGGTGAAATTTCACCACTCTTTTAAAGAGAGGTTAAAACGTGGTGAAATTTCACCAAACTTTTAAAAAGGCGGTCAAAACGTGGTGAAATTTCACGTATAAGAACTTCTATTAAAACTTGGTGGAATTTCTCCATGTTTTAAAGGGAGGTCCAACGTGGTGAAATTTCTCCACTGTTTTAAAAGGAGGTCAAAATGTGGTTAAATTTCTCCAATGTTTTAAAAGGCGGTCAAAATGTGGTAAATTTCTTCACACTTTTAATAAGAGCTCAAAACATGATGAAATTTCACCACTCTTTTAAAAAGGCTATCAAAACATGGTGACATTTCAATGATAAGGACTTTTGTTAAAACTTGGTGAAATTTCACCACTGCTTTAAAAGGAGGTCAAAACATGGTGAAATTTCACCACTCTTTTAAATAGTTCAATCGCAAGCCATGGTTATGCTGTAGAGAGATAATTTCTTTGAATACCAAACCAAAACAATCAAGTTGCACATTATATCCAAACTATGATTTACCAAATAACTATACATTTTTATCCAACTATTGTCTTATAAGAACAAAATTTACAAATGATTTGTCCAACTATGCAATATCTTTCAAGACTTAGGCTTAGTTTGGCTCTCATGCGGCTTTTTAAAAGTAGCTTATGAAATTTATTATTAATTTTTGTTTGATAATTTTGTACAAGTGACACATTACTCTTCAAAAAAACATCATGAAACTAAAAAGCAACCTTGAGCTTTTAAAAGCTTCATTCTAGAGCTTTTAAAAGCTGCTCTCCCCCCAAAAGTCCTAAGTTCAATTTTTGCAAAGCTCATAAACTAATTACCAAATGAATTAATATGAAATTGTGCTTTAAAAAAGGAGAAGCACCAAAATAGAGGCCAAACTAAGCCTTAGACCTATGCAATATCATTCAAGACTTAGCCCTAAGCTAAAAGTTAGCAAAAAAAAAAAAAGTAATGATGAGGAGCTTAGACTTTTTATTTTTATGAACTTGGAGTGTTTCTCTCTCATCCTTTGTGAGTTTATAAGTGTACTCAGAAGACAAACGTCTTATATGTTTGTAATTAGTTTGAAATTGATACTCGAAGTTGCCTTTTGATGCTTTGTTCGAAGTTGACTTTTGATGATTTGTTCGTCTGGTGCTTTGTTCGTCTGTATTATTTGAGGATGCTGTATCAGATTCTAAGGTAAGGAGGGGCGCCAACAGTTTAGCGTTGGGTGAAATCAAATGGCGGCGAGTCGTAGTGAAGTCGCCGACAGTGGAATGTAGAGAGAGAGAGAACGTGCTGGCATAATTGAATCCACCGAGTTTAGGAGATAGTGAGGGTATTTTTGTCCAATAACAATTGAGGGATCTATTGATACACATTTTTTTAAGTTATCCCTAAACCAACATAATTAGTATAAATTGTCCTAATATGTAATTGACCCTTATTTTTATGTATCTTGGGCATGATTGGTTTAGAAAGTTTAAGTCCAAATTGAATTTGGGTTGACCTTGAGTCCCGAGCTCGAGTCCGAACTAATGCATATATATGCATTATTTGTTTATATATATTATAATATTGTATTTGATCTATGTATTATTTTTAGCTGTAGGATATAATTATTTTTTTAGTGGCAAATATATTTGGTTAGTTTTTATTAAAAAAACTAAATTGATAGGTGATGGTTTCTCAAGATTGAACCGCTAAAACTACAGAAGTTGTCACTTTATTAGAGGTGTCAATCGGGTCGGGTTGGCCCGGCCCGGCCCGATTTTTCCGGGCTAAAAGCCCGGCCCGGCCCGGCATAGGCCCGGCCCGCTAAGCCCGAGCACTTTTGACCGGTCCGGGGTGGACACCCTTGGTCCCGTCCACGGCCCGGCCCGGCCCGGCCCGCTCCTTTGCCCGAAACCCGGCCCGGCCCGCTAGCCCGGATAAGCTAGCCGTTGTGGCCCGGCCCGGCCCGAAGCCCGGCCCGGTAGGCCCGCCCGTGGCCATAACGGCTAGTTTGGCCCCTTTTCAAATTTTTTTCCATTTTTTACCCCTCTAACGGCTATAAAACGGCTAGTTTTGGGGGTAAAAAGGTAAATGTGCTTTTTGACTTCCCAAAATACCCCTTAGCCCATTTTCTATAAATACTAAACCTCCCACAACATATTTTCTCATACAAAAATCAATTATCTCTCTCTATTCTCTACTTTCTCTATACTACTCCATAAACTACAAGTCTACAAGCACTTCTACTCTACAAGTTGGTGATTCAATTATCAAAGCTCTAATTTGTAAAGGCACTTCTAGTCTTCTACAACTTGAACTTACAAGCTCTCAAGTCTCAAGTCTTATTATAATTTATAGTTGTTCACTTCTTCTTTTACTACTATAAGTTGAGGTAAATTTATTTATTGTTTCACTTCTTGCTTTATTAGTTGCTTATTTAATTGTTAGTATTTTTAATCTTTTATATTTCTTTCCCCTCTTTTTTTTTATTTAAAAAAAAAATGGCATCTCACTCAAGATCTTCAAAAACTAGGGAAGGCCCAACTTATGACTTTGAAAATTTAGATTATGGGGAAAGAAATGAGATTAATGATTTGGAATTGGAGGATGATGACGACGTTGAAATTATGGGGTCTATTCCATCTGAACCATCTCCTTCAAATCCTAATGATCCAAGTCCCACCACTGAAAGAAAATTAAAATCACCTGTTTGGTTATTTTTTAAATTAAATGACGAAAAAAATGGAGCTATTTGCAAAATATGCGAACTCAAATTTTCTTACAAAGGTGGAGGAAATAATACACTTAAAAGGCACATCATGAGCAAACATAAAGGTGCATGGGAAGCAGGTACCGCTCAAGCGGACGGCCTAGTACAATCCCAAATTTCTGCTTCTACTGGCACAAGTGTTGGAACTTTTCTTTATAATCAAAAAAAAATGAGGGAAGGCTTGGCAAAATTTGTTTGTGCATCCGATATGCCTTTTACTTTAGTTGAAGAAGAGTGTTTTACACGTTTTATTCAAACTTTTTTACAACCAGCCTACCAACCTATTACTAGAAATACTCTTAGAAGTGATATACAATCTGTTTTTCAACAAACCAAAAAAAAATTAATTGAGAATTTTTCTACTTTTAATTGTACAATTGCATGCACTTCCGATTTGTGGACTGGTTGTAATAAAACGGGATATATATGTATAACGGCGCATTTTGTAGATGAAAATTGGAATATGAATAAAAATATCATTGCTTTTCGTGCATTAGACTATCCTCATACTAGTGAAAATATATATAACTATATAATCAATGTTTTTAATGAGTATGATATTATGAAAAAAATTATAAGCATTACTTTTGACAATGCTAGTGCTAATACAAATGCTATTAATATGTTTAAAGATCTTATGCGCCCAATGTTGAATGGAAAATTATTTCATGGTCGTTGTGTATGTCATATCATTAATTTGATTATCCAAGATGGATTAACAAAAATTGATGATCACATACTTAAAATTAGAGAGGCAGTGGTCTTTTGTTGTTCAACGCCTAAGCGTCTACAAGCATTTTATGGTGTTTGCAAACAAAATCGTCTTAATCCAAAGAAATTGCAAACTGATATTAAAACTCGTTGGAATTCTACTTATCTTATGATAGATTCTTGTAAAAAGTATAGTAATATTATTACTCAATTTGTTAATTTTAATTATCCATCACTAAACTTGACTTCAAACGATTGGGATATGGCATTTGACTTTCATGGATTTTTAGAAGTATTTTACAATGCTACAAATAAACTTTCCGGTGTTTACTATTCTACTTCTTGTTTAGTTCTTATGGAATTATATAATATGGCTCATACATTTCATAGTTATAAACAAAAAAATGACATTTTTATTGATATTTGCGAGAAAATGGAAAAAAAGTTTAAAAAATATTGGTCTTACATTCCACCTGTATTTTACTTATCTGCAATCTTGGATCCTAGAATCAATTTTGATGGTGTTTGTGAAATGGTTAAACAAATATCTGAATTGATGCAAGGACCAGATGGTGAGCCTGGTCTAGAAATAACTACTTCTGAAATGGAAAATACTTTGGAATCTTTATTTCGTATTTACTATGAAAAATATACAAATAAAGAAAGTGCTACTTCTTCTTCTACTTCTAATATTGAGTTAAGTTCGGGAGCGTCAGGTGGTTCTTGGGCGAGCCAGTTTCTCAGTCGAAAGAAACAAAAGGGTGTTAGTCAATCATTTGTAAGTAGCTCTAACATTCTTGGTGAATTAAATAAGTATCGAGAAACAGAGTGGGAAAGTCGATTAACCAACGAGGAAATGGTCGATTTAAATCTTTTGACATGGTGGAAAGAACATGTAAGAACTTTCCCTGTTCTTTCCATCATGGCTCGTGATCTACTAACTCCTCCGGCTTCCACAGTTGCATCGGAGTCTGCTTTTAGTGTAGGTGGAAGGGTGCTAGAGGAAAGGAGGAGCAGATTATCTCCTGATATGCTTGACTGCTTGATGTGCTTGAAGGATTGGGACCGTGCACAATATCGAACTCAAAACCGCCAAGATCCTATTCTTGAAGACTTCGCAAATTTGGAAGTTACGGAAGAAAATTGAAGAATCAAGAATTGAAGAATGAATATAGTTGAAGATCATTTAGTTCCAAACAAATCAATTGTAATACTCCTGGCCCGCATGAGTATAAACTGTGAACGACTTTTTTTAAAAAAAATCCAATTCTGTAAAATGTAATCTTTACTTTTTATTATACAAATTAATGATAAGTAATCTTTATTTTTTATTAGACTATAATTTTAAATATCAAATAGTAGTAATCTCTTTAATTTTTATTGAATAATGAAAATTCTTTACTATTTTTTTTTAATGAACTTTTTTTAAACTTTTAGTAATCACTAATCATTAATGAATAAATATTTACTTTTTAGTATACAAATTATTGAAATTAATGATAATAATATTTATTTTTTATTAGACTACAATTTTTAAATATCAAATACTAGTAATCTCTTTAATTTTTATTGAATAATAAATATTCTTTACTTTTTTTTTTTGAATGAACTTTTTTTAGTAATCACTAATCAATGTAATCATTAATGAATAAATCTTTACTTTTTATTGTACAATTTATGATAAGTAATCTTTATATTTTATTAGACTATAATTTTTAAATATCAAATAATAGTAATCTCATTAATTTTTATTGAATAATAAATATTATTTACTTTTTTTTTTTTTGTTAAACAAATTTTTTTTAGTAATCACTAATCATTAGTGCATAAACTAAACATATAAAAAAAAAAGAGTAAAAGTCAAAACTCCCCCCAATTCCCAAACATTAAAGTTTAAAAGAAAAACTTTTCCCCCCCAAAACTCCGGCCCGGCCCGTTTATGGGCCCGTCCACGAGCCCGTCCACGAGCCCGTCCATGAGCCCGTCCACGAGCCCGGCCCGGCCCGGCCCTAGTGAACCCGGGCCACCGGTCCGGGGCGGACATCCCCCCTCCCTTCCCAAGCCCGGCCCGGCCCGGCCCAATTTTAAGTTAAGCCCGGCCCGGCCCGGCCCGGCCCGAAGCCCGGTCAAGCCCGCTTTGACCGAGCCCGGCCCGGCCCGGCCCGGCCCGGCCCGTTTGACACCACTACACTTTATTACAATTCAGGCCTAGACAGACTACACTAAAACTCAAATAGAACCTAAAATCAAGCCCAACGGGCCTGAGTTGCAGGCTTGCAGCGCTAGAGTTCCATAGCAAGTTGGATTGGGCCTCAACATCAGAGTTTCATTTTTTGTACCTCTAAATAGTTTGGGCCTGAGCTGGAAATTGCACACGCGTGGCATGGACCAACGTGATGTGGCTTTGCGGTCTTTTGGTGGGCCAGCACTGCAAGTCCGGTCGCCGGAGCTGATCCGTTTCAGTTCTCATAATTCGCCGTTATGCTGGTTCGGCGACAGAGGTGGATCGAAGATGAAAGTTTTGGTCATTGCAGACCCCTGATCACCGAATGCCGATCTCATAGGTAAAGGATACATATATAAATATATATATCGACACCTATATATGCATCATACATTGTACATACACGTGTTTAACTTTGTTAAGGTGAGGTGAGGATTTGTTGGATCCAACTTTCATTAAGGATATTGAAGTAATTTCACACAGAAAACTGAATCCAACGACGGTAAAAGAGTCCCACTTTAACAACGTGAGGATGAGGAAGACCATATATATATATATATATAATATTCATGATTGGAAGTTGATTTTGTTTTGAAATGGTTTGTTACAAGGCCAATGTTAAGGGTAAAAACTATTTTTTACAATTCATTTATAACTATCTCTATCTCTCTTTGAAGTGGCACTGGATTCCATTGAAATTTAGCCAGACCCCACAGTGCCACTTAGGAGAGAGATAAAGATAATTATAAATGAGTTGTAAAAAATAATTGTACCCCTAATATTACTCTTGCTACAAAGTAAGTGAAACCCTAATTTAATCATTTACGCGCGAAGTGGAATTTGCAATTTTTGTGGGCGTCTTTTTATTATTAAAATTATTATTATTAGTATTTTTTTTATGACATCTCTAGACTCATCATAGCTTTTTTGTAGTAGTTAATTACGTGTTTTTCTGTTTCATTTATTTGGTTGTTATATTGGTTTGTGCCTATTTTTGAGTACTTTATTTTATCCAAATTCCAAACTGAACTTTTGGTGGATTTGAGCTTGCATAGGATTGGTGCATGGGAGGCATGTCATTTTCCCTAATTTACTTGTCGTTTTAGGTTAATAGTGCTTCCATTTAATTACTTTGGGTCTCTATATGTAGGAATGGCAAAAAAACTCGGCTCCGATCTGTCCCTAATGGAACGGATTTGGAGGAGGTCTAATAGGAGTACGAGCAGGTTTGGTAGTTGAAAATCAAAATCCTATACGAGTTAGGGTGGAGGTGGTATAATTTACAAGCACTCCACCAAAACCCTCCCTGCCCCGATTATGCGACAAATTTATTAGGATACCCTTAATATATCTCGTTATTTACTAGATTACACTGCACCTCTTTATTTTTTTATTTTCCTTTTTGAATTTGCTAGCCATTGTTTTTGCTTATCTTTTTTAGGTCTTTTTATTTTTTTTATTTTTAATCCCCCTTAATTTTAAGAACAGTGACTACTTTTTTTCCTTGATTTATAATGAATTTGCCTGTCACTGTTTTTGAACATATTTTAGAGACTATTCTTGAATGTTTTTTTGTTCCAATTGATTTGTATTAACGGTGTTGGTTCCATGATCTTAGGGGTTATATATATATATATATATATATTCCATTTAAATGGGGTGGGGCGGAGTGGAGTCGGAGTAGGAGTTGGTATTTGTCATTAGGCAGGGCGGGGGCGGGGGCAGAGTCGGAGTCTGAGTGCGTTAACGGAGTATGAGTTGGTAAAGAGGGACTCCGTACCAATTTCGCCCCGTTGCCATTTGTATCTATAAGAGTATTAGAAATAGATTGTGATTGTTATAGAGTCTTTGTAGTTTGTTGGGTGTTGTTAGTGGTTGTATAACTTAAAGGAGCTTGAGGTAGTGGGTTATGGAAGTAATGATGGTTAGGAATGTAATCTCTTGTCTTTGGTTAATAACATAGATCTAGATATTTGTCCAACACTTGTGTGTTATCTTTTGGAGATTTGGGTTCTTCTGAAATTGAACCTAAGGAGCCCTTTGAAGTGGGTCGTTTTCTATAGTTCTATTTTTTTCTACTGAGGTCCTATCCAAGTTGGCCGGCACCAACTCCCACTACGCCTTCGGCGCAGGTTTGAATCCCCCCTCCCCCATTGTAATAAAAATAAAAAAGAACATTTTCATTATTTTGTCGAACGCAACCAAGTTTTAAAAGGTGGCCAAGTTTCCAACAACGAAGAGGTAGTTTTAATCGCGAGCTAATAACTCTTTGAGATGTCAGCTTCAAATATCTCTCTCTCTCTCTCTCTCTCTTTGTCGAACGCAACCAAGTTTTAAAAGGTGGCCAAGTTTCCAACAACGAAGAGGTAGTTTTAATCGCGAGCTAATAACTCTTTGAGATGTCAGCTTCAAATCTCTCTCTCTCTCTCTCTCTCTCTCTCTCTCTCTCTCTCTCTCTCTCTCTCTCTCAGAGGAGAACTGTAAGTTTGAGGATAACCATGTGTTACAAAATAGAGGAGGCATTTGGACAACCCTATTGAATGCCGAGGAAATCACCTAATCGATTAGCCCAAGGTGTGGTGAGACTAGGACCTGATTATTATGTACAATCGAGAGAGGTCAAAGTAGTTGGTGCTGCAGATATCCTCATTTAAATGTTATTTATTGTAGCTCCGTGTGATAACTCCGTTTAACCAAACGACAATGTTTGAAAGTATTATTTGCAGGTCCATGTGATTGTTCAACACGCCTTCATATTAACGCTTACCCCCCCAAAAAAAAGTCTATGGGGCTTGGCCAAGGTGAATTTTTCTCGGAATTCATGTACTTTAGTATGTGTAGATTTTTTATGGTTTGAGTACTTGGATTAGTGGTCAGCCTGGCAGGATTATAAATGCGAATTCTGATTCTTGCAGCTGTGGTCCCACAATTATTATCCTCCCCCTTCTATGTGCTTGTGTTGAACATGTATTTTCCTTCTTTTTCATGTGCTAAATTGGAATGGCCTTAATGCGATATTCTAACCGAAGCACTTTGCAGAAATAAATTAATATGGACCCTCGATTCAGGTAGTGGGCAGAGATTGGGATGGGGAGTTGTAGCCCATTAGTAACTTGAAGAAGGAAAAAAAAACAACAAAAAACAAAAAAAAAAAAAAAAAAAACAAAGAAAATTCAAAGAGAGCAAGTTATGGCCCAATAGGTTGAGTGAATAATCCAACTTTAGATTAAGTAGTCCATTTTTATTTTATTTTTAGTTTATTTATGTGTGATGCATAGCTTTTATTTTTTCCTATTTTTTGCTTTCCACTCTTCAATTTTCCGCTCCATAGTCGTCCCCTTTAAAAACATTAACCAGATCTTATTTTACCCTTAATTAGCCGTAACCCCTCCGTTATTCAATCGGACTTCACAAAGGAGCATAAAACAGTGAAGACGGCTCTATTCCCAGGTTCTGCTCACAGTGCAGGAACAGCCATAAAATAGCCATAGCGGGCCAGCAGCTTTCTCTTTGTGATCCAAAACCCTAGACCCGGCTCATAAACATAATCATAAGCTCGCATATATGCCTATGTACGCTTAGATTCCAGTGGGTTTGTCTAGGCTAACATTGGGTTTATTGTTGAAATGATGGCTTTAGATAAAGAGTAGTATTTGGGGCACTAACAAATTCTACTAACACTCACACCCACACTCTATCTCTCTCCTAGTGGCACTATTGGGGCACTAAGAAATTCCACTAACACTCACACTCATACTCTATCTCTCTCCTAGTGGCACTGTGGGGTCCGCAGTGGAACCAAAGTGCCACTAGGAGAGAGATAGAGTGTGAGTGTGAGTGTTAGTGGAATTTGTTAGTGCCCCTAGCATTGTTTTTTAGATAAATCGGGCTCATTTAGAATGTCAACTCTAGCTCAAGTAGCCAAGCTCCAGCTCAACTAGTTCTACTTGAGCTGAGCTTGGTTGAACTTGATTCGAGGTGGAGCCGAGCTTGAACACCCATGAAATTAAACGAGCTGAACTTTGGCTCGGCTTTGCTCGATATATCATTGAAATAGTATTTATATTAGCATTGCACAGGATGGCTTGGTCAGATCTATTGTAAGAACAACTGCAATGCTGCAAAATAGTCAGAGTTAGTGTCGGAAGTTAAGCTTAATGGTTGCAAAAGCACTCCAATGGACACGTTAAAGTCCAACGTGGCAATGTCAGAGGTTAAGCTTTTTGTTAATAGTGGCAATCCTCTTAGCAAGCCACGGTGGCATTAATTGATGTAATGCCTGCTATAAGCCATGATGAAAAGTTACTATACCCATTCTAGTTTTACCAGATGTCACCTAACAGCTTGGTTTATATTCCTTCATTGGAGAAGCAGAAAAATCATCACTTTTAGCATGTACTAACTTGCAACTTTTTTGTCCAGATGCACTGTTAACTAACACAAACATCTAAGCATCATTGGAGATGCTCTAACAATAATGTGAGAAGGTGGGCTGCTAGAGACATTTCATTTGCAACAATCACGTGTGGTTGGCTGCACCCTGGCATCATGTGCCTGGGCTTTTGTGTAATCTAAGAAACATCCAATCAAATTGATCCTAACCAGGGAAGTCCTCATAAAAGCTCGGAAAATTATCGTAGTGAGTTTCCCTTATCTTTTGATTCTTTTCCACCGAGCTAGCCCTAGATATTTTCTTGGTACTTATCATCGGACAATCATTATGATAATTTATGTTCCATCTTTTTCTTTTATTTATTTTAAGCAAATGCATTGAGTGAACTCCCTCATAGCACATATGTGTTGATTTGAAAGAGGATAGCTTTGGATAGCATTGAATTTGGTGTTCATGTTCTGATCCAATGAGGTGATGAAGCTCTGTTATATGGAAACAGGTTGTGGTGCCTCTTGCAAGTGGACAATGGGATCAGCTATTTGGTGGTGGTAATTCATCAGCTTTAGTTATAGCAGCAATTGCAGCCTTTGGCAGTGGACTTTAGCTATCTTGGCTGTTTCGCGATCCGGGGCTGACAAGTCCAGAGATCATCGACGATAAGGTACTTTGTTGTATTCAATTGTTATGCATATTCATTTATCAATTGTGAGAATATTCAATTTTGTAAATAGATTTGTTAGTTCTATATTTCATTACAGTTATTTCCTTCCAAGATACCCTTTTTGCAGAGATTTTGTTTTTTTTTTTTCGGAAAAATGGTAAATAAATCCAAAAAGAGTTGTACAAAGTACAAGGGGCATCCCCCAGGATAAAACAATAAGCTCAAAAAAACATGCTCAAAAGAGCAAAAAGAAACCAAGGCTAATCATGGGATGAGAATCTATCTGAAACAAGGAAACAGAAAGACACATATCCCTCACATCCGAAGAGTCATAGACAAAAACAAAGAGAAAACAAAGAAAACAAAAGATCCTATCAAGATCTGTGGCGGCCCTTAGGGCGTCTACCACTAAATTGCATCTTCGCTTCTTTCTTCTTTTGCCTGGACGACTTGGGTTGCTCGGGCATAGGGAGAGACTCATCAAAATCATCTTCAAATTCTTCATCTATCTCACCATCATTCATTTCCAAATTATCATTAGTATGCTTTCTTTCTTGGGAACTTCCTTCTTCAATACTAAGGCCTGACACTTGAGCTTCCTCAGAATGGCCTGCAATCTCATAAACATAAGGCACCAACTCATTGAAAGAGTTACTTATCTTAATATGCTGAGCATTAGAAGAAGAAGGCTTATAAGGAACAAAAGATTCAGCAGCACATTGCCCCTCCGCGGAAACCACACCCTTTCCCTTAACCGTACCCTTACCTACCACTTGAGTCCACTGATCTTTTCCATTCACGACATTAGTCCCAGAACCGTCTTTCATGTCGTTCAGACTCTTCTTGATAGGAACCCATTGTTGGGTAGACTGTTGTTTGGCATGGTTAGTATAGATCGGCTGGGATTGGACCTTCCTTTCACAATCATGCCCAAAACACTTACATAAATTACAACGAGAGGGGGTCCACTGATATTCAACTTTTATTGTGATCGGGGCATTGCATAAACCATCTGCCGCAACCAAATCAAAGCTAGTAATCCAGTCATCCTTCGCATCCACCTCAATACACACTCTGGCATAAGTAATACGACGACGAGAAGCTGTCATTTTATCAACCCGAAGGGGTTTCCCAATCATGCTTGCAATGTAACTAATACCTTCGGGGGTCCAATATTCAAGTGGGACATTAAAGAAATGAACCCAAATTGGAACTTTAGAGATTTTATCTTTGTTGATAGAAAAGTGCGGTTCCCATTTCTGTAGAATAAGAGGCTTACCAACAACATTCCAAGGGCCTCCTTCCAACACCGCATCCAAGGAAAAGCTAGAGCTAAATTTAAAAAAATATGTACCTTGGTCTGTAGCAAGGATGTCAATGAGACCAACATTCTCCCAAAGTTTTGTAGTCACCTTATGAACAAGGGAGTATGGCAATCTACGGTCTAAGAAAAACCCAACAAGAGTGTTGTTCCAATCATGGCGACCTAGTTCAATAATAGCAGGGGGAACAGTGAGCCTGCGGTTCTCTCTACAAGAGCTTACATCAATATGAGACAAGTTAAATTCATGTGATATAGGTTTGGATTTAAGTAAATCAGCCCACTGTGGCTTGTCCATTGAGTCAACACGTGGGGAAGTAATTTCTGGATCCACAGAATTTAAAAATGTTAACCCACATTTTTTCACATGCGCATCAATAGAGGGACCCTCGTGATTATGGTCAAGGTTTGGCAAGTAAACATTTTTTGCTACACTTGGGCCCACTTTAGGAGACAATTCGGACCTAACAAAGGAGCCTTCAGCAAGTGCAACCAAAGATGTAGTATTAATACATTTAGTTGCAAAGTTGTCCGTGGGCCCCACTTTTTCTTGAACCAAAGTTGGTGTAGGTAATGAAAGGTCTTCAATGGTGGGCCCCTCCAGCGCAGCAGGGTCTGGAAGGGAAATGGACTGAACTTTCCCAATTTCAGTAGGCGCGTGTAGCTCACCAACCAAAAACTTCTTGGAATCCGAGAGTGCCTCCTTTTCAAGATTAAAATATGTACTATTCATATCTTTTGTATTAGAACAATTAGGGGGCAGATTAACAATAGGTATAGTAGAAGACTCGGATTGCAAAAATTCCAACAAGAGATTTTCAAACTTACTCGGTTGATCATGAAGGTCAACACTCGGACTAGCAGTAACAATGGATTTAGAAGATTCAAGCAAAGGGTAAGTCAAAGGACTTTCATTAACCCGAGCCTTAAGAACTTTAATCTTGGACTGAATCTCATTTGTTTTGGCCTGAATGGAATCCATATGAGGTGAAGGGACACAAGATGAGATATTACCTTGAGAAACAGAAACACCAACATCGGACTCTTCAGCTCCAAGAACACTGGGATTTCCAATGGAAGTTGAAGTAACAGCATCCTCAATAAGTGATAGATCTATCTTCTTCATGGCATTAGACTCTTTAGTTGCTTCAACAACCTTAATATCATCAAGAGAACATACTTTTGAACATCGCATCTGCGTCCATTGATCTCCCACAAACTCATTAGCATATGGATCTTTAGGTGGCCTCCGAGTTCTTGTGGATCGTCGAAGATCCACTATAGTTGTGGGATCTAGTTCATTCTCAGTAGCAGAAGTTAGAGCAACAAATTCCTTGAGTTCCTTTAGGGATAGTTTAGATTGAGAATGAGAGGGGGAGGATCTTTTAATCCTCTCTCTCTTTCCCATCTTCAGCTTTCTAGAGAGTGGGAGGAGCTTCTCTCTCTATCATTTTCACTCTGATTTATGGACCTCGAAAAAAACAGAGAGATTTTGTTGTTCTCTCTTGTTCGTTCGTTTTTGGGACGGCCAACAATACAGTTTCTCTTTTATGTCGTTGACTTGGTAATTGAAATTCTATGCTAAGCAAATCGCGTTCCATGTAGCCAATGAAGATCGTTTCTCTTAACCAATGCTAATTATACCATAATGTAATAGTAAGAATCACAACAATAATTAATAATAATAACAACTTGGACACTTGGAATCATTTGTGAAGTACACCCATGTTGGACACCAACGGAGTTGGGGTTTTCTCTTTAGGTACCCTACTAAGTACTAAGTCCGCCCTTTTCTGTATGGATCGTAGTATAACTGAATTCTCATGTCCGCGATCTATTTTTAGTAATTTTCATTGTGTTAGGTAGTTTTTTTTTTTTTGCTAGGCCATTGTGTTAAGTAGATATGGAGCAGATTTGGTCCCTTTTAATTTAGTCTAGTTTCTTTCTCTTAACATTTGGAAATTTGTGAATATTGAAAGTTATCTAGAAGAAAATCGTCTTTCCTCACACAATCACATCAAAACCCTTTCCACATAGTTTCTATTGGGATTTAACACGCGGAGCAGTAATTAAACATGCACACCAAAGAAAATGCACATAGATTTCTACGTGGTTCGGAACCTTGTACACTCCCCACTCAATACCCCAAAGAACCTGACATAATCACTAGAATACATTGAGAAATCATAGAGACAAAGAAATACCCTCTCTACCTCACATCCCTATAACGCTATGAACACCCCTCACAAAAAACCCCAATGATTAATGTCCCATGCCCCAAAGGTTGTCATCACTCTCTGGCCGAGTGATTTAAACTCTTCTACAATGTATAGCATATTTATACACATATGTATCACCACCTAGCAAGTCCTAGCCGTGTGAACAAGTGAAGAAGTTCACTTCAATTTGAATACTAGATTTGTTGGACCAATCAATTCTTGCCAACCACAACTGCTAGAAGTTCTAAGGCTACACAATTCAATACTCCCATTTTGTTTCAACTACTAAATGGGTCACGGCTTTGTCATGATTATCCATGCAAAATATATGTGATATATATGTATTATCCCAACAGTTTCATCATCTTTGGAGCCATGAAATCTATCAATACAATGATATATAGTGATTGACACTACATAACTAGGCAACGGTGATGAAATGAGAACTCTAACAAAAAAGAAAAGAATTTTCTAATTGAAGATAAAGTGGTTGTGACTAACTGTTGTGTGAAAGAAGTTATTCGCAATTAGTGGAGAATTTCTTTGATGAGGAACTAGCCCTCCATCTAGAAATGCTGCTTTATGGGCTAATCACCATCATGAAGCCTCTGCTGCAGATTCCAACATCAGCTTCAAAACTTCCCTATCAACCGAAATAAGTTGTCACTTTTCAGTGGTTGGGATTTATTCATCTTGAAAGTATAATTCTTCTAATTTATTGTTTGGTAACTAGTGCTTCAATTGCCGTGCTTTGAAATCTCATGTTGTCTATGAGTAATATCATCGTTTGGATATTGCGAATTGTATTTGATTGCCAACATTTCAGTGAGTTGTGCGTATTCCCTAAATTGAACCATTCATGATCATCGTCTTTTTGGTTTAAATGCTATCTAATTACTTCATTCAAGGAAGCCAAGCAAGCCCTATCTTTTTCCTATTTGCTTTTATTGGCTATGGCATTTTAAACCTGTGGGTTTGACCCTCAACAGTCTTGGTACTAGTGACACTAAGTTTGAGGTTATACTAGCTTGATTTTCTTGCTTTTATGGTTCTTAGAATATTGATCTCCCTCTTTAAAAAAGAAAAAGAAAAAAAAGAAGAATATTGATCTCCCTTTATCTTATCACACTTATCCCTCCTAAGTGGTTTTTCTACTAGGGCTAATACTGTACTACTATTCAGGCTCTGTTTGGTAACTTTGGTTCATGGAATTAGTAAGGGAAAAGGAAAGGATAATGCTCAAGGAAAATACAGTGTGAACAAGTTGAAAATTTTGAATTTTGTGAGTCACTTCCCTCCCTTTTTTCTTAAGTTGCAATTAGATTCCAAAAATTTCAGGTTTTTAATGTCTCTAGGGAAACCACAAGGGAACTAGTTTTCCTTCTTCATCTTGCTTTTCTTTCTATTTTCTTTTCTTTATCCACATCCAAAAGAACATAAAGGAGACTAAGTGTCAACTGAGTTTAACGAATCTAATTATGCTTATCTACCAGGTCTTTGGGATAACCAGTGGTCTTCCTCAACCAAGCTTAGGACATGTTTTTTCTAATGCCGTGGATACAAAAGGCTATATGGTAATGTTGGTTTATAAGAACGGATCTCTGACTCATGAAGGTAATATGAATGCCATTATTCTAGTTATATCAAGTGCGTAATGTCTCTAAAGCTTCTGTAATTGACAATGTCACTGTAAACCTTTGTAGATCTGCGTAATCGCTATGCTGACAAATCCTGGGAAATATTCAATACATTTCTGCAACAAATGCCACCTCTAAATGGTTTGTGTGTACATATAGATATACTAGTCTTACAACACGTCCTGTGCACGTGATTGGTGCACAAAAGAGAAGATAATAACAAATTGTAAAAATAAACTGGCTTAAACACTTTACTCGTACAATCAATTTCTTAACATCTTTTTGAAAAGTATCTAAATCTAGAAGAATGACGTTAGACGTCTAATATCAAATTGTTTAGATTATAAAACATCTTTCAAGTGTTGAAGTACTCAACCAAATACTCCAACCCTTTGGCTGCCCCACCAACAATCTCATACCTTGTGTCCCAATCCAAAGTCATTTTTCTTGTAGCATGCAACTTCTCCCATCAACCCCCATTAGGCATATACTCGTCCATATAATAGCAAGTGACAGCCTTTATGGACAAGAAGAGATCCACACCGTCCGTTAACTTAGGCACTTTGGACCATCCGATTTCTTTCCATTTCTCTCTACTGTTACTCTCTCTCTTTTCACACCCAATTTTTTGAATTTTGAATTTTTCATCACCCCGAGAAACTCTCCCATATGTCTATCTCTTTCTCTCACTCTGGCTCAAATCACTCTCTCTCTCTCTCTCTCTCTCTCTCTCTCTCTCCGCCCCACAAGTAATCACCTAAACTGCTCCATAGTAGATCCACAAATTCTCAAGTGCATGAGATCGGTCGAGTGGTAGAGGGTGAGTAGTCTTCTCGCCGGGGGTCTTTTCTATGCCCATTTACTTCACCTATGTCGCCACCGCCAACAGTGCGAACAAACCCGTATCCCTTCTTTTTTTCTTACTCTGATGTTAGAATGTGAAATCAATTACTTTCGCTGTGAGTGAGCGAAGTATTGTGTGCAAATTTTTACTGTTCATAGATCAATTTGGTTCTATGTTTGTGATTCTTAGGTTTTCAATTTTTGGGCAATAAAAAATAAAAAAAAATTTATTTTTTTTTTTTTGGGGGGGGGGGGGGGGGGGGGGGGGGGGGGCACTCTATGTAGATGATTATTGATATATTGGATGAAAAGGCACAAAAGGGCCCTGCGGTGATTATGTGGACAGTTTCAATCCATCATCTAGCAAAAGGTAAGCTTTTCATAGTTATTGTGATTTCAACAACTATGTACACATGTATTGGTTCTCTCTTTTTGTGCAGAACAATCATATTATTGAGTGGTGTATTATCTATCTTTTTAAATGGATACTGAGGGAAGTTATCACAAAGCGCAATGTTAATCTTCTTCTTTTTTGGTTACAAGGAAAGACTATGCATATATGTTCAGAGTATTTTGCTAATTTCCATTGTAGAAGAATGCACACATTTATCATTTTTGGTTATAGGGAATTTGATGTGGAACTAACGTTTGATATGATTACTTTTGTTTATGTGTATTTCTTGATGGGCTGAACCTAAAAGTTGTTCTAAATCAGCTTTGGATACTTCTTATATTTTCTTTTGTGGTGAGTACTATACTTTTTGCTGATCTATCTTTCATTTCCTTATTCTTTTTTTCATTAACAGACAAGTTAATTTTTGGAAGTGAAAGTATACAGAACTGAAGCCTGGATTGGAGCAAGCTAATCTATGGTATCAGGTATGTCGTCTTCTCTTTCCTACAACAGTTTTTGAGGAATCAAACAATACTTCAGTTTCTGACTTTGTTTGAATTCACGCCTTTTATGAATCTGACTTTCTGACTGCATATTCTATTTTATTTCTTTTTTTGAAACTTGATGATACCATTGCTTATTTTTACAATACTTTCAAAGACACTGTCAATTATGTTTCGAGCCTTGGACCACAGTTCCTGCATTTTTTCAAAGGCTCAGTCAATTATGCAGGATCATTCTCATGATATACTTTTGTCAAATAATGCTATGGTTCCCAAATTTGAATACCAAATTGGTGCCCGCAATTCATTATGTGGTGAGCATTGACCTTTCATTGAAAGTTGTTAACTATTTTTCAGTTGGAAGCTCTTGATCTTCTTCAACCCTTAGAAATAAGATAGTTCATTGAGGTTCAGCCTTCAGTTTATCTTAAACTTCATATGATGAAAGTTCAGATTACTTCAGCTCATTGAGCTTCACTTTGTCTCAACTACACTTGGTTTTTTGTCAAGAAATAGTTGTTTTCACAACTATCAACCTTACTGTTTTAGCCTATGTTACCCGGACTTGGCATCAAAGGTGTCGTACCCATACCCATGTCGACGTGGGTATGACAAGGATACCGACATGGGATATGTGTCGGACTTTTTCGTACCATGTCGAACATGGCTTGCTATCAAAAATATAATCTAAAGAGGAAAATTGTTTTCTAGACTCAAAGTCTTCTTATCATATTTAGACTATTTTTAAACTAGACCCTATTTTAAAAGTATTTAAAATATGACCCTATTTTAAAAGTATTAAAATTAAAATAGTTGATTTTTTTTCTTGCATAATATGCAAAACTATTATATAAATTTATAATGTTTACTTAAATATAGACATGTCCCCCTAACCCGTACCCCGTTATGGATCCTTTTTTTGCCGAGTCCCCTTATCCTAATATTTGGGAGTTTGACAAGTCCGACCTCCGGATACATCTACGTACCCGACACTCGTACCCGAGTCTAGCATGGGAGCAATTTTAAATGTGATTCATGAGTTGTTGTCTTTGGCCTGGGAGCTGTTTGGCCTTTCAATAAGTTGGAGCCTTTTTTTGTTTTCATCTATGTTCTTTCCTACTTTTCTTCCCTAAAGTTCCGATTGAGATGTGGATTTAGAGAAGAAATTTTAGCGTTCAATGTTTTTCTCTATGCTTATCAACGTTAGAATTACATTTTCTTCGTCATATGGGACTCAAGAAACTAGAAAACATTCTCAAGCTTCACAATTTGGTAATTTTAACCCGGTTCTTTTCTCAACTTGGTAATTCCAGAATGATACCTTATGTCCTTGAACATTCAAATTTGTGAAGGTAAATTGACGCTTTTGTTGTTGTTTTGAAGGCACATGAGCAATATGTAAAATAACCATCTAGGTGTCCCTGGATATAATGACTTCCCCAACTCTGGATCAATTTGGTATTCTCTATATCTGTTTCTCTCTCCATCTTTCGGTACTCTCTCCCTTTCCCCCTCTGTCAGCCACCCGTTGCTGTTCATTGTTGCCGCCGCTGCAGCCGGAGGGCTCCACCATCTCTCTCTTCTTTAAGTTTTTTGATTTCCATTTTTCTGAAGCCCAGCTTTCTTGCTAATTTCAGGATTGTTCGTGGGAGGAGTGCCTTTGGACGTCACTGAGTGTTAGCTTGAAGACACCTTCTGATTACAAACTATCGACTCTCAGGTTCGATATATATATATATATAGATAGATTTTTTTTAAATGCTTATGTTCCTTCATGCTTAATGTTGTTTTTTGTATTTATAAACTACTATTTTATTAGGTTAAATTCAGGACTGTGTAAGGAAACAGAGAGGTATAAAGTCCTTTTTTGTGGGTTTTGTTGGGGGCTAACCTTGGAGGCTTGGAATAAATTTTAAAATGATTTTGAGTGAGAGACTGAAAGAGAAGATGCGGGTATTTAATTGTTTGTTTGTGGTTGTAGTTTTGAAGACTGAAGGGTATATCCCTACTTCTCTTTCCTTTTTGTTATAGAAGTGGCTTTTTAGATCCCTAATAGGAACATTACAAGAAAAGTAGTTGTTCTTCTCTGAACCCGTGAACCAAACGCAGCCTAAATCTGCCTATGAATGTAAATAAGATTGATTTTTCATTTTTACATTAAACTAAGTTAGTTAGTTCTAAGAACTCATGAATACAAAACTAGCATGGTAAGAATTCCAATGGTTTTTTGGGGAGTAATTAGTGTAATGAAGAAATTGCAGACACTTGGTGGTCTATCTATGGAAGTCTACATTTGGTTTGATGCCATTTGGCTAGATCTGATTATAAACAAAAAAAAAAAAAAAAAAGGATTTGGTGAATTTGTTTGCGATTCAATTTTGTATGGTTTGTGAACTGTTATAAGGTTCATGGGCTTATCACTATATTATTTCTTTAAGTTACTTTAAATCGTACTTGATTTTTTTTTTGGATTATTAGCTTTTGTGTTGTCTCGAAAGAATGCTTTAATATTGAATTTTGACATTTTTTTTGATAGATCATGCTAAAGAACAACTATAGTCCTTTTACATTTCATTACTTTTAAATTTCGGTGACTGACTGAAATTTCAATGTGAATTTTTGCATGGACAATTGAGGCCTTTTGCCTCTTTATCTCTCTCTAGAAAACAAAAATGAATTAGATTTTAGACACTTGATTGACTCTGATCATGTTTCTTCTTTGTGCTTTGCCCTTTTATTTTTTTTGGTGAACCTTGTGTGGGCTTTAAATTTCTTTATGCTCTTCATGAGATTAGATAGTTGGTACTATATGTTCTTTCTATGCAGGTTCGGTGGTTCCTATTGATTATACTGTGCTGAAGGTTCCCAATGATTTTCAACTGTTCTTGACGATTTTTCGTCTTTTTTCCTCGCAGGATGATCATCAGAGGGGGTCGATCTGATGCATTCAAAGGAGAAGATTTTCATCAAGTCTGCTAATCATGGACACCATCACACGAATACGACACGACATGGGTACCATCACACGGATACGACACGACATGGGCACGGCGACACGGAAATTCCTAAAAAGAATTGCACATTGTCATTTGTAAGGAAAGGTGTCAGTATGTCTGCACGATGCGACCTTCTTAGAAATATATGAGCTTCTTGAAATGTTGGCAACTAATTTGCAAAATATTCACTTGATCTGTTTCTCAGTGAGTATGTAAATCTTTTCAAAATATTAGTTCTTCTACACGTCCAAATGTAGTCATTTTGTAAATCTTTCACCAGTTTGGGTTATTGACTATGAAAATGGATTTATGTAAATCTTTCTATTTTTTTTTATGGGTTTGCCATTTTGAATCCCAAGGACCATGAAAATGATTCAATTTGGTTGATTAGGCAATAGCATTGTAAAAAAGATGAAGACATTATGAAACTAACAAGCAACCTTGAGCTTTAAAACCTCCCCCAAAAAAGCCATAAGCCCAATTTTTGCAAAGCACATAAACTAGTTACCCAATGAGTTAACATAAAATTGTGTTTAAAAAAAGGAGAAGTACCAAAATGGGGCCACACTAAGCCTTAAGTAAGGTCAATAAACCGAACATGAAGCAAACGATCACTGTACAGAGCTCTATGAACTCGCCGGAAACCAATGAACACCGCAGGCAATATTTGATATTCTGACTACATAGGCCATTGTTTCCAGCGAGGCTATTGTAGGCAGCAATTGAGCGAGATTCCGGTATGGGACTGATTAATTGAATTGTGGGCTAAGCTAGTTTCAATAAGTGATTCACAACAGCCTATTGAATTGAACCCGGAAATGAATTGAATCGCAAAAGAAGACGAGTCAATTGTTTCAGTTCATAGATAGTCGCCGAAATGTTACCGAAAAATTGATTGTTACTCAAATCAATCGTAACCAACGATGAAGCCCCCGAAATCTCCAGCGGTATTTCGCTGGAGAATCGATTGTCTCCCGGGAACAAATACACTAACGAGTTTGCATTTCCGATATCAGATGTAATTGTTCCTTCAAATCCATTCAACGCGATATCTAAAATGTTTAAATTCGGTAATCCCCAAATTCCACTGGGAACGACGCCAGAGAGAGAGAGAGTTATTACTTACTCGCAATCGCATTAACGATTTACAGTTAGCATAAGTGGTGGGAATTGTGCCAGAGAAGTTGTTCTGTAGCAACAAAAGCCCCCTCAACGTACCTTTCATACACATATCCTGCGGTATCATACCAGTGAAATAATTCTCCGAAACATCGATGAAGTCCATCTCCGACCACGAACTGAGCTTTTCCGGCAAGGGACCGGTGAGCTTGTTCATGTACAAAGACAAGTTCACCAGCCGTTTAAAGTCCCCCAACTCCGCGGGAACCTCGCCAGAAAATTAGTTCACCATGAGTTGTGTGGTAGGTTCTAATGTGATATGTGTAAAAGATATAGATGGGTATAACACGTAAGCAGGTTAGTACAGGTGGAACAACAAATAAAATATGATAAAAGAATGTAGAAGGTGTGATACAATAAATATGCGAGATATAAGCAAGAGTAATGGGATTCGGAGAGACTCGGATCGGATGAGAACCGAAGTAGCCCCAAGTGAGAGAGAGAGAAAGCAGTAAGTGTCTGGGAGTTATGTATGCTGGAGTACGTTCAAAGGGTGGTAAACAAGTATTAAAATGGGGTGAAGTGTAGGGTGAAACGAAGGGTCTGGGAAATCGAGGGTGTTGGTGGAGACGAAGGGTGAAGGTAAGGCGAAGGGCCAAGTAAGGCGAGGGGCCTTATGACCCGAAGGGTCTGATTGTGCTCGGGACAATAGGAATATTTTGTAAATGGGTCGGAGGATTAGTCACTGTTGATCCTTTGCGGTAGTAAAGGATTCTGTGTGGTTGTCTTGGTTCGGTCGGATGTAGTAAATGAGACCACTACTTATACAGAAAGTCATATGAGGGTGCTAAGTTTTGATGTGGTGGAGAGAAACTGAGTTGGTATTCTCTGAGTGGATCGTTTGTTTTAGGTAGATGGACGATATGGATGGTTTAAATGCTCATGTTTAAGGTAGGTGGAGGTATTGAATGAGATGTTGATCTGTCATGGGCTTCGAGAGAAACAAGTCAAATAGAGAAGGTATTGTCCCTCGGTGGCAGACGAAGGTTGTGGGGTTAGTCAAGGGGGGAAAGATATGTTATTGGTGCAGAGGTTTAAGTGAGTGAAGATACCGAGGCTCATGCCATTGGTGTAGAGGAGGTAAACGAGGACGAGCGTCGAGGCTGCAGAGGGTTAAGCGAGGACGGGAACCGAGGTTCTCTTCTATTGGTGCAGCGCAAGCTTGAAGTGACTAGGCACTGATGGTCAAAGGTTTGGGCAAGTTTTGCAGTGATGGGCTTCGCCCATTGGTTGTGAGATTGGTTGGGGGTCAGGCACGTGAAAGTCACGTGTCTCTCTCTCTCTCTTTGGGACCAACCCTAACCTTACCCGTGGGGCGCAGGGTAGGGAGATGCCTTCGGTTCTAGCCACCTAGCCATGAGCTTCCGAAATCCCAGCGGACTTGAACCACCCTTAGGTACTGCTTCCGGACCAAGGATGGGTGTCCGAGAAGTAAGTGTGTGTATATTTGAAGTGTGCTTCCTTTGTGGGCTACTTGAGATGAGCTTTGTTTGAATAAGGCTTCGGAGTGGAGTCATCCGTAGTGGTGGCTTCGGAGTGGGCTACTTTAGGTCTTCAGAGAATAAGGCTTCGGAGTGGAATCATAGGCTTCGACTTCCAAAGTGAAGCTTCAGAGTGGTGAGGCTTCGGAGTGGACTCATTCGAAGTGGGACTTCGGAGTGGGCTAGTGGAGGCTTTGGAATGGGCTTATTCGAAGTAGGGCTTCAGAGTGGGCTCATTGAGGTCGGCCTTGGGGCGAGTTTCTCAGTCGTGGAGCTTCACAGTGGGCTCCGTAGGGTAGGTCTTGTTTGTAGCCATTGTTGTTGGTGGAGCCCATATTGATACACGTGGAGTCGTTGGTGACATGTACTGGTCAAGCTGTATGAGCGGTCAACTACTATCTACATTAGCCCCCCTGTCCGTATTCTAGGCGTGAAGCGGCTAGGATGCGGGCATAATCCTTGCGTATCTTTCTGAGATTGTTTTTCTGATAACGAATGGATATTTTGTCTTTTGCGGGTGGTACTGGTGTTCTAATAACTTTGCTGACGGTTGACGGATGTCTGAACTTTTGCAGATAGTAATAATTTTCTTGTGAAGTTTCTGATGGCGAATCATGTAGGGCCAGAATGTTTTGGCGATGGCGTGGGGTCAAAACTTCTTGGGATCTTTGTCATGACTTGTACCAAGCTTGTGCATGGAGTTGGGCAATAAGTTTTGCCTAGCATATTTCAAGGGATTTTCTATCAGTGCAAAAATGAGGAGAGAATGTTTTCATCAATGCACATGTCTTATTCGACTGTGTGTGCTCTATCCGGGGGTCATGCTTCTTCGTGGTGCTTGAGGTGAGTGAATGATTTATACTGCCTTCTTCATTTATTAAGGATGAAGTTCTTAATTGTGGGATAGTTGGTGGTGCCATTGTGTTTTGCTGTCAACCGTTGTGAGGCCCTCTTCGGCAGAAGTATTAGGCTATTGAGCTCGAAGCTTTAGCCTTTGAGGTTCTTATCACAAGGTCTCAAATCGGATGACATTTTCAGGTGAAGTGACAGCTCAGCTCTGTTCCCCATTTCGAATCGGACTCTAGCAGGCGCATGTGTACGCCCATTTTATGGATCTATTCCATGGTGCACCCACTATCCTTGAATTGATGTATGTATTGGGTCTGTAACCTTATCTTTTTTGTGGTATTGAGAATTCAATTTCCTGTGTTTGAGACTATGCATTTTTGTTTTCACATTTCTCATGGCGTATCATTCTTTCGATTAGTGGTGGTATGGAGAAACCCAGAGATATTAATAATGTGGAGAAAAAAGAATAGAGGGAAGGGATCATGTTGCTCGCTTTGTCCCTTGATGTCAATATAAAAAAGGGGGTTTGTACCCGTACCGCTCTTGTGAGGTTAAGAGATAGGGAGTGCGACGCTTGTCCCATCCTTGGGATTGAGAGAGGGAGAGTGTGTTACTCATGTCGCACACGTGATGGAGTGTGTATTGCTCATGTTACCTATATGGAGATATGGAGACTAGAGTCGTGCTCTTTGGGGATTGGAGATTACGATCGAACGATTTGGAGATAGGGAGATTAGGGAGAGAACGTGATGTTCATGTCATGTCGCTATGCAGATTAGGAGATAAGGGGGGAGTGCGATGCCCATGCCATCATGTGGAGACATAGAGATGAGGGTTGTGCCCTTCTTTGGAGATATGGGGATTAGGGGGAGAGCAGGTGCTCCCGCCGCCACTCTGGTGGAGAGCGTGATGCTCGTGCCACCCTTCTCAAAGGGGGAGAGGCATGTTGCTCGTACTGCCCTAGTGAGGCTAGAGGGGGAGAGCGCGATGCTTGTGCTGCCTTATGGAGACGGGAGATAAGGGTCGTGCCCTTCTTTGGAGATATGGAGATTGGGGGGAGCACAAAGCTCATGCTGCCTTATTTTTTGGAGATATGGAGATTAGAGGGATAACGGGTGCTCGTGCCGCCCCTTTGGTGGAGAGCACGATGCTCGTGCCACCCTTGTCTAATGGGGAGAGCGTGTTGCTCATGCCGCCCTAGTTAGGCCCCTCAAATCGAAGTGGAGGATGTTATCCGAGCCACTCAAGTGGGATAGGGGGAGAGCGCGATGCTCGTGCTGCCTTATGGAGAGTGTTATGGAGAGACGGAGAATATATCATAACAATACTGATAGTGCTAGTGGAGTTATTGAGCATTTATCGACAGTGTAGACTGTATGTTGGTGATTACTCATGCTATGATGTATCATTTCGATACATCAAGTACTTGTACTACTTCGAGAGGATACAGGGTGAGAGTAGGACATGTTTGGTTGCCACAATTTTTAAAAATCCTCATACTTTGTCCTGCTTAGAGATATAGACCCAGTGAGCTTTGTACCTTGTTGTACCTGTAGTGAAATAATACAAACACTTTTCGAGCGATGTAATGAATAGTTATCGAGTAAGCTTTGGCGGGGTACTTTGAGGGTGCGAGAAAGACCCTATCTGAGTGAATGTCATTGACATGTAGCTTAGTTGCTTAGTTATTTTGAAGCTGTAAGCTGTAGCAACATATCGCTGGCCAAAGAGCAAATGCTGGCGGTATCATGTCACTAGTAGAGAGTGAATTTACTGGTAAGGGAACAAATGGAACATTTTGCTGAGAAGTAAGTGGTGGAAGCGTGTTGCTGGGGAGAGAGCAAGTGGTGGTTATGGCAACGTGTCTGTTTCTTGTTCCTTGCAAGAGAGCAAGTGGTGGTAGCATTTCTTGTTGCAAGCATGTTTGTAGGGACCTCGTTTTGACGGTGGCCTTTGGGATAGTGAAGTTGAAAATTTTGTATCTTCCCGAGGGCTCCCTTTTTTTCTTCTTGGCTTCTATGTTGATGTGGTGATGGTGAGGGCGAGCCAAGATTTGTCAGTCCATTACATTAGTTCTACCAACAACAAGTGTGTTGTGACTAGTCGTACATTATGGAGTTGGTCATTGTATGAGGCCTGCTCAGCGAAGCGATATCTAGCGGGAGAGAATAAAGTTGATCAACCGTTGGGCCTTATATTTGGATGGAGGAAAGACTTTTTGGAGAGTAAGTTGTCTAAGATTGAGCACAAAATTGGCAGTGCTTGTAACTCGGATGGTCCATTTGTCTGCCTATCAATGACTGTGGACTCCTTGAGGGGTACAAAGATTGTTTAGATCAGTGGATCCCTTCTCCTCCCCTTTAGAAAGAAATAACAACTGGCAGCTTAAGTGGAGCATTTTCTTCTCCCATCAAACAATAAAAGACAAAATGTTATAGCATTTCCGTTCTCCTCCTTAAAAAAAAGGGGATAAGGGCTGTAAAACATTTTCTTTTTCCGTCTTGGAGAAGAGACTGGTGGCTTTGCTACGACATAGAATCAAGTGACCGTTGTGATGTATGTAGTATTGCACTGGTTATACTACCTGTGGATAGTATAGAATTCCTTCTATAGTAATGTATTTGTGTGAAGGTATGTGGGTGGGTTGTGTTGGGTAACAAGTATCTTTGGTGAGAGAATGAGAGTGGTTGGTTATGCTGGTAAAGCAGAGTTGTGGCAAATATCTTGAGGTCGATCTACCTGTAATGAATCCTTTTTCTGTATCACGGTTGTACTATATCCATATCTTGAGGTGAATTGGCTGGTGTTGGTGTGTTTAGTAGCACTTGTACCCCTTTTCTATATTTTTAGAGCAGGGGAGGAGGTTTTGGTGTTTGGTTGTAGGGCCGAAAGAGGGAGTTGAGGGTAAGAGTGAATTAGAAGTAAAAGATTTCCTGAGGCCACAATGTGAAAGATCTCGTGGGTGCGAAGTGAAAGCTCTTGATATTGCTCGAGTCCGCGGATGGAGATTCAACGAGTGAAATGTGCCGCATTTTCTCAATGGAGAACTTGCCGTGGACACGCGAATGGAGATTCAGCAGATGAAATATGTCGCGGTCCAGTGGGTACAATATGTCACAAGTCACAGATGGAGATTTAAGCAGGTGAAATGTGCCGCTGTCCACAAATGGAGATTCAGCGGTTGAAATTTGTCGCAGTCCGCTGATTGAGATTCAGCGGATGAGACGTGCCGCAGTCCGCGGATAGAGATTCAGCAGATGAAATGTGTCGCGGTCCGCGGATGGAGATCAGATTCAACGGATGAAACGAGTCACGGTCAGCAGATGAAATGTGCCACGGGTCCGCTGCAAAAGTTTTTTGTTTGTTTTTTTTTTTGTTTGTCCGAGAGATGGAAAAATGTGAGAGGATTTTGAGCCGGAGGTTGGTGGAGCCCAAAATGGGGGTGGGCCGAAGGGGGAGGGGGGCCGAAGGTGGAGGGGCCGATGCCCCATTTTTTTGTTTTTTTTTTTTTGAGTCTGGGTGGAGAGAAGGAGGTCCGAAGGGGTCCGGGTGGTGAGGTCTGGAGGGGTTCGGGTGGTGGGGTCCAGAGGAGGTTCGGGTGGTGGGTTCCGGAGGAGGTTCGGTGGTGGGGTCCGAAAGGGATTCGGGTGGTGAGAGAGGGGGGGTTGGGTTCCGAAGGTATGGAGTTCGGATGTGTAGTTCCGATTCCCTTAGGGGTTCCGAAGGGTGGGGGGTTTCCGAAGGGGATAGGTTCGATGCCCTTGGAGGGTTCCGAAAGGTTTTTTTTTTTTTTTTTGTTTTTCGTTTCGAAGGTGGGGAGAAGGGGTCCGGAGGTGAGAGGGGGGGGGGGGGGGGGGTCTGGGGATGAGGTTGAGGTCTGGAGGTGGGGTTTCGAAGTGTGGGTTGCGGTTCCGAAGGTGTGGAGGCCGAGTGGGAATTTTCGATGGTGGTGGTGTTCCGGAAGGTGAGATTGGGTCCGGAGGTGGGGCTCCGAATGAATTTTTTTTTTTTGAAGTTATGTGCCAAGGGGTTTCCGAAGGTTGGGGAATTCCGGATGTGGTGAGGGTCCGAAGGGTTGGAGGGAGTTCCGGTGGTGGGAGGTCCGAAGGGTGGAGGGGAGAGTTGGGTGTTCCAAAGGGGTGGTCCGAAGGGCTCCCCTTTTTTTAAGTAGTGACCCAAAAGGCGGAGATGGGTCCGGAGGGGGGGTCCCGAAGGTGAGGTCCGAAGGGTTGATATTTTTTCTTTTCTTTTTTTTCGAAAGGGGGGAGACCATTGCTAGTAGCCGCAAGCGAGAGGTACGAAGGTGAGTAGCCGCAAATGAGGGGGCGGAGTTGAGTAGCAGTAAGTAAAGGGGGCCAAGGTGACACATTTTTTTTTTGGGCCATGGTTAGTAGCCGCAAGTGAAGGCGAAGGTGAGTAGCCAAAGGTGAGGAGAGGAGGTGAGCAGCCGCAAATGAGGGGGCGAAGGTGAGTAGCACCAAGTGAGGGGCAAATGCGTTTTTTTTTTTTTTTTTTTTGGAACCATTGTTAGTAGCAGCAAGTGAGGTTGGCGAAAGTGAGTAGCTGAATGTGTGGAGAGGAGGTGAGTAGTCGCAAAGGAGATGGCGAAAGTGAGTAGCACCAAGTAAGGGACGAAGGAAGTCCGCTATGGAGGTCCCAAAACTTACTTGGAGTGTAATGTTTACTCAAGGCATATACCAATAAAAAAAAATTATTGTTTAAGTGGGGCCCGAGTGTGGATTTCGGATGGAGAAGCCGAAGCTTAACATAAATTTTTTATTTTATTTTATTTTTTTGGGTATGGACCTTTAGAAAGGGGAGTGAAGGTCTCCCTTTTTTTTTGTTTTTTTTTTTTTGCTGGTGGGGTCAAAGGATTTTGTTTTTGGCTAGGGGCAAAGGTGTTCGGGAATGGAGCCCGAAGGTGTTCGGGAATGGGGGCCGAAGGTGTTGGGTGGGGGGAGTCCTTGATAGTTTTTTTTTTGTTGTGCTGGGGGTAGTTGTGTTTCAATGATGGCTATTTTTTTGTTTTTTTTTTTTTTTGGCTAGGGGACCCGAAGGGTCATGGAGTGGAGTCTTGTTTTTTTTTTTTTGTGTACATACATGTTACATATATATATATATATTAATATATATACATATATATGTAAGGAGGTAAAGATATAGTGAGATGGACTATAACATGGGGTAGCTGCATGCCTGGGCGGAGTCAGTAATTTTGGTCAGGGGGCTTAAGCTACACAGGGGTTCGGGGGCAGCGCCCCGAGATGATTTTTTTTTTAAGTCTAATTATACATAATTGACTCTTTTTGTTTAGGGATATACTTATAATATGAGATTAATTGGTAACCAATAAATATTGTATGGCATTTTTCAAAATTCTAGGGGGGGCTATTTTTCAAAAAGTGTAATTTTCAAAATTCTAGGCGCGTTTCCTCTTGAGTTGTGTATACCTATATATTAATATAAATATAATATTGATGGTATTAAATTAGGCCTTGTACCCCTTTGAGGGGTCAAAACATAAGTTGAAGAAGGGCCTAAAGTATGTGTATGTATACATAAATATATGTATAGGGAGAGAGAGAGAGAGAGAGAGATTGGTTTTGGATGGGAGAGCCGAAGGTGAAGAGGATTTTTTTTTTTTGAGTATGGGCCTTCGGTATTGGGCGCCGAAGGTGTTCTTTTATTTATTTATTTTTTTTTTGTGAAGAATGGAGATGTCCGAAGGTGGAGAGACAGAGAGAGGAGCGAAGGGGGTGGGGTGGGCCCATGGTTGGAGCTTCGGGTGAGGCTTCGGATTTTTTTTTTTTTGGTGGTGATGGTGGGGCCCATGGAGAGGGGCCTTCGGGTGGAGGGGTGGAGCTCTTTTTCATTTTTTGAAGAGTGAGGGCGAAGGTGGAGCCGAAGGTGAAGAGAGAGAGAGAGAGTTCGGAGTGAGTAGTAGAGAGAGAGGGACATGTCATTCGGGGAAGAAGGGTGGTACGTGTGATAGCTGTTTAATATAATGGTGATGAGTTGTGTCATGTCATGTCCAGAAGGTGTATGAGTGGTATAGGAGGGTCAAGGGTGCAATGTCTACAGTGGTAGACATGTGGTGTAAGCCAACCAAATAAAATACCTTCCCTTTTTCCTTTTTTTTTTTTTTTTCGTTAGTGTAGGAAATTGATCAATGAGGTGGCAGAATAAGATGTAAAAAGAAATCTAGTTGGCATGTAGAGATTCTAGATAATGAAATAGATATTAGGTGTAGCAAGGTCCAAGTGAACATGTAGACTTTCTGTTTTTTTTTTTTAACCGAACTTTGACTTGCCATAACTCTGTTATCCAAAGTGTGCTTGGGATTATTCCAAAAGCTACGGGCTCATGTCTATGAGCACTTTAATTTAAAATGGTTTGGAGCATGTCTTTCTCTAAAAAAAAAAAAGACAATTTAAATGGACCATTTCAATGGGATTATTGGAAAATGATTTTAAATAAATTCTAGCTTGGAGAAAATTGTGACTCTTTACTTTGATAATAAATTGTAACAAAGAAAAGAAATGTAACAAAAGTGATTTTGTGGTAAAAAAAAATGTTAGGCACAAAATCAGCGGTTGTACAAAAAGTTGGGGCCAAGCCCTTTTTTTTTATTTTATATATACCTTGATTAGGAGAGGTGTCCTAATGTACCAGTAGATCAGGCTTTTGAGAGGTGAAGGGGGTGACTACGTGTATACAATATAGATAGATGGCTAAGAAATGATAGGGCCGGTGTGACAAAAAGTAGCAGTGCAGTAAATGCAAATAAATAAGCCAAATGAATTTTTTTTTTTTAAATATATGAATATACATATCCTCAGGGGATGGAAGGGGTGGTACCAGTGGGTGTGGACCCCTTTGACTTATTAAAGATGAAGTAGAGTGTCAGCAACAGCAGAGGATTGTAGTTTCTGTTCGCCAACCATGCTTGCGAGTATACCTCCCACTGTGGTCGCCAAAATGTGGTAGGTTCTAATGTGATATGTGTAAAAGATATAGATGGGTATAACACGTGAGCAGGTTAGTACAGGTGGAACAACAAATAAAATATGATAAAATAATGTAGAAGGTGTGATACAATAAATATGCGAGATATAAGCAAGAGTAATGAGATTCGAAGAGACTCGGATCGGATGAGAACCGAAGTAGCCCCAAGTGAGAGAGAGAGAAAGCAGTAAGTGTCTGGGAGTTATGTATGCTGGAGTACGTTCAAATGGTGGTAAACAAGTATTAAAATGGGGTGAAGTGTAGGGTGAAACGAAGGGTCTGGGAAATCGAGGGTGTTGGTGGAGACGAAGGGTGAAGGTAAGGCGAAGGGCCAAGTAAGGCGAGGGGCCTTATGACCCGAAGGGTCTGATTGTGCTCGGGACAATAGGAATATTTTGTAAATGGGTCGGAGGATTAGTCACTGTTGATCCTTTACGGTAGTAAAGGATTCTGTGTGGTTGTCTTGGTTCGGTTGGATGTAGTAAATGAGACCACTATTTATACAGAAAGTCATATGAGGGTGCTAAGTTTTGATGTGGTGGAGAGAAGCTGAGTTGGCATTCTCTGAGTGGATCGTTTGTTTTAGGTAGATGGACGATATGGATGGTTTAAATGCTCATGTTTAAGGTAGGTGGAGGTATTGAATGAGATGTTGATCTGTCATGGGCTTCGGGAGAAACAAGTCAAATAGAGAAGGTATTGTCCCTCGGTGGCAGACGAAGGTTGTGGGGTTAGTCAAGGGGGAAAGATATGTTATTGGTGTAGAGGTTTAAGTGAGTGAAGATACCGAGGCACATGCCATTGGTGTAGAGGAGGTAAATGAGGACGAGCGTCGAGGCTGTAGAGGGTTAAGCGAGGACGGGAACCGAGGTTTTCTTCTATTGGTGCAGCGCAAGCTTGAAGTGACTAGGCACTGATGGTCAAAGGTTTGGGCAAGTTTTGCAGTGATGGGCTTCGCCCATTGGTTGTGAGATTGGTTGGGGGTCAGGCACGTGAAAGTCACGTGTCTCTCTCTCTCTTTGGGACCAACCCTAACCTTACCCGTGGGGCGCAGGGTAGGGAGATGCCTTCGGTTCTAGCCACCTAGCCATGAGCTTCCGAAATCCCAGCGGACTTGAACCACCCTTAGGTACTGCTTCCGGACCAAGGGTGGGTGTCCGAGAAGTAAGCGTGTGTATATTTGAAGTGTGCTTCCTTTGTGGGCTACTTGAGATGAGCTTTGTTTGAATAAGGCTTCGGAGTGGAGTCATCCGTAGTGGTGGCTTCGGAGTGGGCTACTTTGGGTATTCAGAGAATAAGGCTTCGGAGTGGAATCATAGGCTTCGACTTCCAAAGTGAAGCTTCAGAGTGGTGAGGCTTCGAAGTGGACTCATTCGAAGTGGGACTTCGGAGTGGGCTAGTGGAGGCTTTGGAATGGGCTTATTCGAAGTAGGGCTTCAGAGTGGGCTCATTGAGGTCGGCCTTGGGGCGAGTTTCTCAGTCGTGGAGCTTCACAGTGGGCTCCGTAGGGTAGGTCTTGTTTGTAGCCATTGTTGTTGGCGGAGCCCAAATTGATACACGTGGAGTCGTTGGTGACATGTACTGGTCAAGCTGTATGAGCGGTCAACTACTATCTACAAGTTGCAAACTCACAAGCTGATTCGAAAACCTGATCTCCGATAAATCACCTTCGAGTTGATTAATCGAAGCATCGAACATTTCAAGCCTTGATAGGTTACCCAATCCAATTGGTAATTTTCCGGTCAACTGATTATCCCAAAGCTCAAGCTGCCAGAGGTTCGAGAGCTTGGTGATCTCTACCGGAATTTCACCGGAGAGAAAATTAGCTGAGAGCTCGAGGTTAATCAGCTCCGTCAGATTCCCAATCCCCTTCAAAATTTGTCCTCCCAGGCTGCAATTCGATAAGTACAGCCAGTTCAACTTGGTCAGCTGAACAATCTCTGCAGGAAAAGATGGTGTCGGGTCTAACAACTCCAAGGCTCAAAACCACGAGGTTGGTCATGTTCTGTAGAAATTTCCATAAAAAAAACTTCCCAATAATCCACTGTTGTTTAAGTACAGACGTGTCAGTCTGCCAAGTGGCGAAATATCGTGAATAGCGTCGGAGAAGGCGTTGTTCCCGATATCCAAATATTGTAAATAAACACAGTTTTTGAAATCCTCTGACACACATCCGTACAGTGAGTTCGATCCGAGAGAGAGCTTTTTGAGTGATTTGAGCTGACAAATCAAATCGAAAGGTACGATTTCGGCGAGCCGTTGATTTGAAAGCTCGATTTCTTTGACTGATCCATCATTGTTACATGTGATTCCTATGAAATTACATATAGGTGTGTTTGGATTCCATGTTTCGAATATGTTCGAGCTTGATTTTTGAAGAGAGGTTTTGATGTTGAGTAGAAGTTGGAAGTCATTTGAGGTGGCGGTGGAGAGGAGGGAGAGGATAGAGAGAGAGTGGAGGACTTGCCGGGAAGTGGTTGCCGCCGACATTGCGCTTTGGTTGACCGAAAAGCCGGTGTTCTCTTTCAGGGTCAAGAAGAGAAGAAAATACTTTTGCTCACCCAAGTATTCCATTGACTAATGCAATGGGACCTAGATTAAACAAATTTAACAAATTTAATAAAACCAATATATAATCACGTAGACTGATGGTAATTGACATTTAAATCAATGAAATATAGAACTTATAATAACTTCAAATAAGATAACCTATTTCAGTGGAATGAATCCAAGTGTTCTAGAATAAATATAAGAATAACGATTCATCAATTAAAGTAAAGTTTGTTCAAGTAATAGGATAAGATTCACTCGTGAAAAGTTGAATCTTTAAAAAGAAAAACGACCACTCACCTTGGTAGTTTGTGTGATTAAAGTGCTTCTTTGTAGATAAGTTAACCCTCAAGTCTTACACAATGTATTTGATAAACTCACCATTTAGTCTAATTTCAAAGCGTAGGGCCAAATTTGTAATTATAGCTTCTTAGGGGTATTTTTGTAATTTTTACCAAAATAAGATTTTTCCCTTACTAAATTGAATCTTATATTATTACAAAACTAACGTCATTGACTACATTCGAATTCGAGTTCATTACAATATTTTTATGAAAAATGAATAACTTTTCCATGGTAATTTGGGTTCTAAAATAAGCGATAAAATTATTTGTCTCCAAAATTTACAAAATTAGTGTCTAAATATTCTAAATATTATTTTGATCACTACGGTACTAACCATTTATTTATCGGAGTTATACAAAATTTTAAAAGTAATTTTAATGTTAAAAACTCATATTTTATAACTATTTTATAAACTCGAAATTCAAATAAATACTATTTGGTATCGAGAACTTACCAAATTTTGGAAGATGCTATAAAATGATTTGTGATGAATTGACAAATTTGAAATGACCAAAATACCGTTGGAGTTGTTATTGAATGATTAAAAATATGAATAAAATATACAAGATAGCAAAAGGAGTAAAGGATATGATTTCCATTTATTATGCTTATATATCAGGAGGTTTATGCTAGGTGTATCCTTATCTATCATTATTTCCAATTATTATGCTTATATTATTAATTTTCTTATGTGCTAAGTAAAAAATTTGAAATCAACAGAAAAATGCATTACTTACTATAATCTGGTGACACAAGTGTAATTGTAATTTGAAATCAAAATTCATTTTCTGTAATTACAATGCCTTCACCTTCACGTTAACACTACGCCGTGTGTGCCGAACTAACATGCAATATAATATACAAATCCATAATTTCTAAAAATATAAGGCTAATTAATCTAGACTCAATTAGGACCTCAAAAGCGTGATTAATAAAATTGGAATTGATTTGTCTAACCAACCAATGTTTTCTATTCTATTATGTGGATCCATTATTCATTCGGAATGTTGGATTTAATTTAGACGCTTAAAACAGTGAAAAAGACATCAAGATTATTATTTTTAGTTCGTTAATTAATTTCTTAATTAACTAGTCGAAAACCCGTGTCATGCACGGGCTGTTTGAAGCATTTTACGGTTTCATCTGGTAAAATATCAGGCCAACCTCTTAAACAATTTTTAATAGAAATTTTCAACAAATTTCAGAGGACAGTTCTTAGTTTTTAGTGCATTGTAAATTTTTTTTCCGTAAGATCTAACAAAGGTAACAGTTTTAACCACATTTCTGAAATAGTAACTCCCTAATCAGCTTAAACCAAACAATCTTGCCTCTTGGGTTCAAGAATTACACCTACATTAACTATCACAGAAGAAGTACTCATTTTTTACATAATTCTCAAAAAGTACAATGGTCAATGACTTACGTACATGTCCATACTTATTCATGATGCTAAGAGCTACTTTTAACTTTATCTTTGGTGAAGTATAGCCATTCATTGTTCTCTGTGCCTCTTTTATCAACTTCGTACCTTTGTGTTACGAGTAACGGATTAATAGCTCTACTATAAATTGGTAATGCATCTACAAAACTCCACTTTTCCAATCATTTCTCACAATTTAATTTACAAACTTATGTTACATAACATATAACCATACCTCATGAATCAAATTAATAGTAACCAACATTAATCAGAATCTAATGAGCAATTTATATAACTATGCGTGTATACATGTATGGATAGAAGAGAGAAGCTTTGGAAAATTGTATTGTTGTAGGACTGATCAGCTGGGATGAACTTGTCGGACAGCCAACTAAGACGAAACTCACAGCTTGGCTGTTTTCTGTCGCTTGCAAGACTTCTTCTTCCGAACTCAATTGACCTCCAATAAAGATTCCCGATGAAACGCAAGCTCCCCTAGCCCGAGTTTTAGAACACTATTAATAATAAGGGCCGCCTTATCTTCCTTACTTGAATAAGAAGTTCATACGGCCCCAAAAGGCAAAAACCACCATGCGCCTTCTTCAAATCACCATTATTTCTACTGCAAAAACCATCATTGCGCATTTCAAATCACCGCCAACTATTTGTACACAGTATAAAAAAATTGTTAAAAACATAAACAAATAAAAATGAAGATGATTGAAGGATATAACTATCAATTCAAGTTAAGCTAAGGTTTGCACTTGGTACACACACAAAGAAGGGTAAGTGTCATGTTTTCTACAGCTCATTGAGTTAGATGCTCAAAATTTTAAATGTGCAACAGAACATTAGAAGCCTCTATGTGATTCATTGCATAACTCAACTCTAATCACCTTGGTTTACAAAAAATGAATCTACAGCTGATATCACAAACACTTACCATTAATTGGCAGCATATTTGAAAGTTACTGATTATACATACAAGATTCATACTGTGGAAAAGATACTAATTGAATTGAAGTTAGCCAGGTGACCCCAAAATCACTTACACAGGCAGAGAGAGAGAGAGAGAGGGAGAGAGAGCAAGAATATATGAAATTCAGGGGAAATGATTATGATATAGAGAGAGATAGAGAAAGGCAAAATTAACACCCTCTTTACTACACCTTTTCACTATAAAATGGAATCAATTAGGCAAAATTGGAAATTGAAATCATCAAATATCAAATGATATGTATAAGAAAGTAGACAAATCGTGACTGAAACCATATGCAACATTTCAACTAAAATTCCACCAGCATGGGTACATGTCTTTGGGAAAGCCACTTGAGTTCCGAATATGTCTAGAGTTTTTAAGTGTACACACAAACGTATTTATTATGGCATTACAAATATTACTGTCAGAGAAATCCCAAAATTTGTATACCTATATTATATATGTACACTATATATATATATATATATATAAGAGATCTTGAAGAGATAACCGACGGGAATGAAAGGGTTGTGGGCTTGCTTCTTCTCTTGAAGAAATTCTTCCAATAATGAATTACTGCACCCATGTTTTCCATATGAGTAAAGAATGGTCTTTCCAACATATGTATTGAGAAAATACGCGGAGATGATAATAGAAGACATGGATGCTATTTTGGTAGCAATGAAAAGGCTTAGAATAGAGTCAGAAAGCCACAGAAAAAGCTAGCAATACAATTGAACTATTAAAATATAAAATAAGAAATAAAAATAAATGCCACAATGGTGCAATGGAGGAGGGTTTTTGGGCTTGTCAAGTGATGCGTCAAGTTCCATCACCTACCGTTGGTGTAAAAAATGATAATACTTCATGATCTTTTTCATGTTGGTTTTTTAGGCATCATGAATGATACAAATATAAATTGTCTAATGAAACCCAACTGGACTCATTGCCATATGTGTTGGGGACCAAATTTGGGGTACAAATTTGTGTAAATTACTTTGTAAAAAATGTGCTAACTGTTTGAAATACATAAAAATAATTCATTTACCTTTGTTGAATAATGATTAGATCAACATGAAGTTAAAACTTGACAGAAGTGACACATTTAAAAAAAAATCAGCAAAATGGAGAATAAAATTTAAAAAAGAAAATTGAAGGAAGGATTAGTCTCAATTTCTATACCTTGTATTCCTCGTTCAGTAAAGGTGAATGTCCTTGATTTGTAAGTAACCAAAATCCTTAGTAAATGCACAATTTCTGGGAGGTGATCTGAAAAATCAAAAGTGCTCTCAGTGTCTTGATATTCTCTCCACAGATAGTACTCACTCAAGAAGTAAGGATACATGAACTCTTCCCAAACCAAATCAATCTCAACCAAGTACACTAATAGTGGTTAATGAATTGGCTTTGCATTAGAGAACTTGATCTTGAATTAGTTTGGGTAAAGAGGCTAAATAGATCTAGTTTTATCCCTGGTACATATTTTGTAAGACGGCATACCAGACAATTCTGTGACTTACTGATTTCATTAACATATTTCAAATCATGTATTCTTATTCTATATAGAGACACTAAAATGGCAATAGAAACACCACCAGTACATAATAGCACCAAACAGATTTACACTGTTTATATACCAATAAAAGAGAATGCATATCCATTTTAAGATAAAATTCATTTCCTTTGAAAGTGTTTTGCAAATAGGGACAAGATGTAGTAAGTTGATTATTTTGTATAAAAGCTTTGGAAGACCAGAATGTAAGTTGGGGCTTGAAAATTTAAGACACTTTTGTAATATCCTATTAATTTATGCCTTAAGCTTCAAAATGTGGTTCTCTTATTGTTTTATGCAGCAGTTACTTACTTGGATCAGATTCAAACACTCTTTGGGGCCTCGGCTCTATTTTCTTCACAAAAGTAATTAAGAAAATGGGAAGTGTTGTGATACAAAACGAATATAGAATTCTACATCTAAAACTTTTAAATCTATATCACCCAGTTACAGTTGCAAGCTTTCTTTCCAATGAGAAGGTATTGCAGCACTGTAGGTTATTTTTTATAATTCTAAGGCAGAAATAGAAAATAAAATACTATTTAGTCATTTCTAGTTAGCGTGTGTTTTTTGAACAATGACTAATGTTATTCAAAATTTAAAATAGGAATGAAGGTTACATCCAGGGCCGGCTCTGAGGCAAAGTGGTGAAGCCGCCGCATGGGGCCTCATATTTAGGTCTATTTTTGTCTAATTTCTTCATAATTTTTATAAAACTTATCATTTTTAGGCCTATTTTCTTCTAATTTCTTCCTAATTTCTATGAAGCTTATCATATTTAGGCCTACATTCTTCTAATTTCTTCCTAATTTTTATGAAACTTATCGTTTTAAGGCCAATTTTCTTCTAATTTCTTCCTAATTTCTATGAAACTTAGTATAGAGGTCTCATTTTTTAGGCCCCTTTGAAAGTTCGCTTGAGGCCTCGGCCAAATTTTGGAATCTCAGGGCCAGCCCTGGTTACATCACATACAAAACAAAAGCCATCCAACACCACTGTTTGTTGCAAACGAATAAGGCCATACGCACAGTCAAAACTTAAAAGCTAAACGCTGTAGCAGGCACTCAATGAGCATGGATACGTGGATAAAACATAAGCTGTCCTATTAGATGTCAAACCTACTCATCTCTGTTTTTGTTTTATTTTTAAATTCAATAACTGCATGATGTCTTATCAGTTGGGCAGCAATCAAAAGAGGAGGAACATGGACTAAGAAGGTTCCATGCATGGAAATCTGTATAGATAGGGAGGGAGCAAAATTCATGGTCGTTAACAGCCATGCAAGGCAAGAGGACGCAGCCCAACTTTTATCTTTGGCATAAATACAAACACTTACTGTGCAATTATCACCACATTAAAAATTAAACAACACTGCAGTGAAGAAACATACCAGGACAGAGAAATGCAGGAGAGACTGAAACTTGGAAGATAATTACCAGTGAAGATCTCCAACTGCCAGTAGAACAACTATTCTGTAAAAGAATTCATAATTCAATTTGTCAAACCCTTAGTCAGTTAGGTTCAGAAATTCTTGAATACAGTGGGAAATGCAGGAAAAGATTGAGGAAGATGAAACCTTACCTGACAAATGAATAAAAGAAAGGAAGACATGGCAGAGGAGGGAGAACTCATACATGTATATACTCACAGGTAGGTAGATGAAAGGATGGAATTTAATGGCCATTGATATGCAGGAGAGGAGGAGGCGTATGGAGTTCTTGGGAGAGGAGGCAATGAGGCAGAAGGGGATGAATGGATGACGTGGAGGAAGATGAGGAGTGGTGGAAGAAGGGAGAGTAGCTGTGCGTAGGCTCTCTCACTCTATCTGTCAATTGTGTTGGTCTATCTAGGAATTGTGCCACATTGGATTTTTTACAGGAATAGAAAGTGGCTGATGTGGCTGAATGTGAGAGCCGTGTTTGCTTTAGCTTATAACAGACGGGCTCAATAGTATTGGCTCATTGGCAAACAGTGTAACTTCTATTAAGTTAACAACAAAAATTTATAAAATTAAGGGCTCGCATATTATTTATTTGTGCCAAAATGAAAAACGCTAAGGCTTCTAGGGTGATGATGGTCCAGCCGTGATAAATGGATAAAAAGGTACATAAATAATTAGAACTCAAAAAAAGAAGGAAAGAAAAAAGAAAAGAAAAGAAAAACCTTATCAACATGGGGGGTTGGAAACTCCTGTGTTTAAAAAAAAAAGGCACTACTTTTATATATATATATATAGTGCTCAGCTACCTTCTTGTTGATTGAAGCCTTCTGCGAAGTTTAATCCTACAGTTCTTCAACTCTTTAATGTGGCAGAACCAACTACATAATTAGATTGGGTGTGAAGCTTGTCCCCAAAAATGATGGCTGACATTGAACACACACATTATTTTTTTTTTTTTTTACAATACATAAGGTCTCCAGATAATCAAGAAGCAACTACATAATCAGATTGGGTGTGAAGCTTGTCCCCAAAAATGATGACTGACATTGAACACACACATTACTTATTTTATTTTACAATACATAAGGTCCCCAGATAATCAAGAAGCATGAAAAAGGATAAAGGGAATGATATGTAAAATGAAAAGGAGATTGATTACACTTATAGCAATGTACTAAATACGGTTTTCACTTTTGCCTCTCATAGCTTTTATCCATGACACCAACAACGAAATGAACTCAAGTTTTACCACGACCGCATACTACAGAAAGCGAAGAGATAAAAACACTGCATGAACACATTCCGCTTCCAAGCATTCAATAGCCTACAAAATAACAGAAAAAGAAATGTATAAAATTCCATATCTGATGCCATGTTGCTTCAGCATGCAATTAATAGGCGTTATGGGTATGTTTTCTCCAGTCTCCTAAGCTTTTTTCATTTTCTTTTATTAGCTTTATTTTCCACACACCGATGTTTGTTTTCTTTCTTCTCTTCCTTATTTTGCTTTAGAAAACATATCATAAAGTTGCATTCGGACTCAAGCAAAACATCCCAAATAATAATGCATCAAGCCGGTCACTAAGTTCAACAACTTCAAGTCAAAGAATTGGAATTAAGGAAAATAAAAAAGACCAATAAAAGCAACAAATCCTGAAAAGAACAACATACCCACCATCTACACTACTGGATCATCAGTGCTTCACTTGAAATCAACCTAAAAGTATGGAATTTAGGATTCAAGGTTTGACCAAGTATGGATTTTGAAAGTGTTAAATAAATTTATGTCAAATTATCCGTCAATGGGGTCAAAGCCAGAAAATTGAAAGTGGAATTAACGTGAGAATTATCAGTCATAAGAAAAATATATTCTAAATATAAGAATCAGATAGCATTAAGACTACGAACAAAGGCTGCTTTTGTGGATAAAATTCTCCAACTCCATTGACTTGTCATATGTATAAAATAAAATTAAGAAAAAGTACTTACCAAGAAGGCTCCAAATTGGCAGCTATGAACACCATTACCCAGCCAGAAGTTGCGAGGACAATGGCATTCTTCGACCCACTCGAACAACCAATGACAGACCTCAGGGAAAAATAACATGAGAAAATACAATTCCCAGCAAAAATCTGTTATTTTACTGAAATTTCTTGTTATTTTCACCCAGGAAAAAGAGTGGAGATTATTGATGCTTGAAAGGGTCATTGAAAGACTGAGTTTGGATTGTTATTCACCAAATAGGATAGAAGTTTTGTTTGATATAGATGAGGTGGAGAAAGAAAGTGAGCTTTGGCATCCTAGTGAAAAGCTTTATAGAGTTGTGAAATGTCCTAAGGTAAAGTTCTAAGCTACCTGTTTAAATTCCATAGCAAAGTATTCAATATTTGTTTGGGCTTCTTTGTATATGTGGAAAAACATCTACAAATAGTACTTGTTGTATATAGTGAATGATTGCGGAAAATTGGACTAAAATTGGGTAAATTTTCTAACAAATGCATAAAGATTTGGCCAAGCTTATTATTATTAGTATTTTCAAATTTTTTTTTTTAAAAAATGACTCAGCATAGGACACTATTTTAATAGTTCCCAATTCAAAAGGTTTGGTATAAGATGTCAAGATATGGAAAATTCAAAATAACATCCAACGGAAAAAATATATTTCAAAACCATTTGGATGCGAATTAATCAAATTTTATACTGATAGTTTTAATTTGACCATTTTGGGTTCAAATAGAGCATTGCAATGTACTAAATTCAACTTGAAACCTGTCCAGAAAAATCTAAGCTAGGTTGCTTTCGGATTTGTTCACCGTTCCCAATGACTTTATAGGGCTCATTATGAGAAATCGATACAACGTACCTATTATTTTATTTTATTTTTATGTGTTGTCCAAAATGTTTGATCCTAATAGAATGTGAGGGTCATGCAGGAATGGAAAAGAAAGAAAGAAAGAAAAAAGAAAAGAAAAGAAAGAAAGCAAAACAAAAAGAACAACAAACAATGAAAGTGGGGAATATTACCAAGAAGAAGCCCCAGTATAAGGGGAAAAAAAATACCTAAATCACATAGTTGAAAACCTCAATGACTTAAATAAAAAATATATATATATATATATTAAGGAAAATCTAGATGTTAGATGAGAAGCAAAAGGTGAAAGAGAAAGGGGCAAAATCTTACCACCTGATGTTGTTCCATCTCTTTCAGACATTCCAAATGTATAGTGTGCCCACATGGTAGGACAGTAAATAATACTCTCATTGAATCAAATAAAAACTGTAGATAAACAAAAACCCAAGAACTTGATTGTTGCTTTGAGAATCAAAACATTTCTTGAAACTTGTTTTTTGATTAATAATAGACTGTGTTTTGGTCTCTCTTTTTTGGATTAATAATAGAACGTGTTTTGGTCTCATTTTTTTTTTTTTCACTTATTGGGTTAATTACACTTTGTCCCATTGTGGTTTGGTTCGATGACTATTTAACCCCTAGTAGTTTAAAAGTGACCACTTCCCTGTGCTTTCGGGTAAAGTGTCATCGATACAGAATCTAACGGAGAGTGTTAAGTCCCTAAAATTAGTGACCACTTTGGTCCGATGATACTTTACCCCCTATGGTTCGGCCCAATGACACTTTAACTCCCTTGTGCTTATTTTACCTCAACGCAAACAGGACAGTTATGGTGCATTGCTCTTTCCACACTATAATGATCATCTTTGATTAGATTTGAATAGCAACATCCTGAAACCATGGATAAACAAAAACCACCACAAATCAACTCCAGTGCAATCCCTTTTTTTTTTTTTTTGAGTAATGTTAGGTATACCTACATGAGACACCAAAACTATCCACCTACTGATATGGATTTCCCAAATTATTCAAATTATTCAACAGTTACCAAACAAAGTTTGAATTAATTTCAAAATTGTTGCGACACATCAGTCGGTGGATAGTTTTGGTGCACAAAACCAGTATACTTAGCATTTTTTTTTTCTTCTGGAAATGCTCTAGTGCAATCCTAGACTGACCAAAGTTTAGAACTTGGAAAAATTGGCTTATCATACCACATTTGTCATAGTGAAAGAAATTCCCTTTGCTACCAATTTTACAAAAGCAACCACATTGAGAGATATGAGTTCATGAATCCCCTATTGTCATACATACACACATACATATATAATCACATATTCTTTTAAACCCAAAGTAAGTATTATTAGTATAAGAGGAGAATTTTTCTGTACTTTGAAGGTAGCGCCTATGTGAAAAGGAAAGCGAAGAGACTTATGCGGGATTAAACTTACTTACACTAACATAAATAAGTTACCAAATTCACAGAATACGATTATCTGCTTTGCAAGCTGAAGAGAACATACTTAATAATATGTAGGAAATGGATGGCTTCACATCTTGTAATCAAAATCTCAGCCCTGAAAGATGAAAATATTGACTCTTTATTTTTTTGTTGATTCATCATTTTTTGTCCTTTGCTTTAGAAGCGGCCCACTTAAAATACCCACAATTTGTTTCCGGATTAGATGCAGGGCCCTGCAAAATTTCAGAAAAGAAAAAATCTGTCGATGAGTTCGTACATTCTCAACTTTGATATAAATTGAAGCAACCTGTGAGAGACCAAAAACTAACAAATGCCAGCATACCCACAATAGGGTGGAAAGCAATATAAATAAAGAAAAGCATGAGACACACAAAAAGAGAAAAAAGAAAAATGGGTTTGCATAAAAAAATGAGAAACTCTACCAGCCTGTGGAGTAACTATACTACAACAATGTTATACAAACGATGTGGTGAACATGATGGCTACATCTACACAAATTTGACCTCTATTACTACTTATTTATGAACACGTAGCATAAAAATTACAAAACCCATTACAGATTTGTATAAAAATTACAAAACCCATAACATAATTTGTACCTAAATGTTGTGTTGGATTGCAGAATATGTGTTGGATTGCAGAATACAATATCAAGAAGGTTTTTAATGGGCATCCAATTTTCAATGAATAATGGAAATCCGGCTAAATGGGTGAATCATCCATTTCTATGAGTTGTCATGGATTGTGGGGGAATGCATGAGTACACATGTATGCATGTAAAAGATGAGAGAAGAGGAAGAATTGTAACCTTTCATTTATTTAATAAAGAAGATAAAGTGAATGCTATAATCATTTTGCAAACTTATTGATTCATGGGATGAGAAATGAGAGAAGAGGAAGAGTTGAAACTTTTCACTCATTGATGGCAGTGAAGATGAAGAGCATACGGTTAGCAATACCAAAAAGAGGAGAGAGAGAGAGAGTGAGGAACATTGTATTCGCCATGTAGGCGCCACATAGACTGAAGTCTCTCATAAGAAAATTCCACCTAGGCGCCAAGTGGAGCATTGTGGGAAGGCTTTTGGCCTTGTCTTTTAAATATATATAATAGATTAGTATAATGTACTATTTAGTCTAACTTTGTTATAATAGGTTCAACTCTAACAACATTTTAGTGATAGGTCCACATTTTTATTTAGTGACCAAACTACCCCTAAAGCCCATCAATGAGTCATTCCTTTTCAAACTCTTTATCTAATTTGGAAACACCCAAAATCAAGGGGTTTCAAATTTTAAACACCAAATTTATATATATGTATATATATATAAGATTTCCACCTCTCTCTCTCTCTAGGATGAATCGGAGACTCCATTCAATGAGAAAAAAGCTTGCGATGGTCTTCTCCGGCGAGGTGGTGATTGTTTAGAGTGTTGCAGTTGGGATCGCGCTTGTTGTCACGCTCGGATTTGCGGGAGAGGTCGTTGTCTTCGTGATGTGGATGAACCGGAGACTCCATTCAACGAGAAAAAGCTTGCGATGGTCTTCTCCGGCGAGGTGGTGATTGTTTTTGGGTGTTGCATTTGGGATCGAGCTTGTTGTCACGCGCGGGTTTGAGGGAGAAGTCGTTGTCTTCGTGATGTTGCTTTGCTTTTCAATTTTGCCTTTTCATTGGTGTTTGCTGACTTTTTGTTTTTTGTCTTCTATTTTAGTTGTATTGGAGCAGTATTTAATTTGGGGTGTTTCAGTGGGTGCTTTTTTGAGTCTTTGGAGGGGGTGCTTAGTTGAGTCCATTTAATTGTGTTTTGGAAGTTGTTTGGATCTGGGCGTGGCTTTGGAGGCTAGTTGTTTGAATCTGGGTGTGGCTTTGTTTAATTATTCTAGTGTGAAACTGAACGCTTATGTTCATTCTAGTGTGAAATTTAACACTCATGTTCTTGATTCCTATGTTGTGGTGCGGAATTGTATACTGTTACTATGTACTATAATTTATTATTTGAATGATGACTGCTTACTAAATTAAAAAGAGTCAACAACTAATTGAATCTTCATTCCAACGTAATGCTAATTAGTTTGTTCTAAAAACAACTCCACAATTCAAAGGTTGTAGTGTGAATATTAACACTCATGTTCTTGGTTCAAAGGCTATGTGATTTATGGCACAAACACAAAAACGGAAAGCACTATAATTATGGGATATTAATACAAAATGAGATATTGGCAAGTCAAAATGCTATCATAACTACCAGAATTAATGTGTATATATGGCAAGTCAAAATCCAGTTTAATGAAAGCAGTGAAATTTTGCAGTGTAAAATTTCCCTAAAAAACCAGTTGCAATGTAAAATTTCACACTAATAAACCAGTTACAGTATAAAAATGATCTGTTTGCAGTGTAAAATTCAATACCCGCAGAAAGACTCGTTTATGATGTGATATCTAGATTGAATATGCAATACACTGAATTAGAAATGATGAAATTCGTTTGTAACCGTTGTGTAAAGTAATATCCTAAAATATTAGGATAAAATTTCTATATATATTGTAACCAATATCAATTGGGATTTGATAAGATTTGGTCAGATTTGGTAATTGATTCAATCATTAAATCTGAATTAATATATGTATATATGTATATATATAGGTTAGGGGTAGAAAAGACATCTAATAATTCTATAATAGGAAAATTTGGACTAATCTCTAACAACATTTACAATTATAGGGTCTATCATTGGGAAGTACCAAATGGTGAGTCTATTACAACAAACGTTGGTAGAATGAGATTTTCCACTAAATTTTTCTAGCTTATATATATACACTAGGTTCCCAGCACGTGCGATGCACGTGTCAATCCCTCTTATGCATTTGAGTATAAGATATAAATTTGGTATGAGATTTGAATATAAGTGAATTTTGGTATATTAATGATCAATTCGTAAATATATTAATTTTAGAGAAAAAGTTGACCAAAAAGTAAATATTAGTGATCGATTCGTAAATAGCCATTAAAATAATCACTTTTGTTGACTTTTTTTGAAGTGAATAATAAATATCCCAAAACATGCTCATCCAAATGCAATTACACATATTACAATATATGAATACTAAATTTGAGAGAAGAAGTTGACCAAATTGTAAATATTAGTGACCAATTCGTAAATAGTCGTCAAAATAGCCGCATTTGTTGACTTTTTTTGAAGTGAATAATAAATATTCCAAAAATTGCTGAGGCATATGTAATTAGGCATAATATTATTGATTGAATCCTTATTATTATATTAAATAAAATTTTAAAAGTTGACCTGAATGTAATAATTCATTTGAAATGACATAATTACCCTCGCACAAACCAATATATCATTATGATGAGTATCGAGATGTATGAGTCATTATGTATACTAAAAGGGTGCACTTGTAATTATAAGTTTTCCAAAAGATTCTTGGTGGGCTGAAATGACAAAATTGCCCTCACACAAATCAATATATCCTTATGAGGAATATGTATATAAGTTTTGGAGAGGGGCAAAATGGTATTTGACTAAGTCAGTTTTGAGCTGCTGCATTCTTATATTATAATTAAGGTTATGATATATATATATATATATATATAATATAATAGATAGATAGATATATAGATTAATCAATAAACAGTTAAATTACGAGTTCAACATTTGTTATATGATATGGGCTTAGTTATAAAATATGCCTTTGAGGGTTGGTCCTTGTCTTATTTTAATCCATGTAATTTCAATTGTATTATTTTGGTCTTTAAATTTTTTTAAATAGAAGCAATATGATCCAAATATTCAATTCTGTGAGAAAAGTTGACGAAATTTACTCATATCCTATTTACTGTCATTCTTTTTAGGGAAAAAAAATGGAACATCATCATCTCCCCACCCACTTATCAACGTAATTGTGCATAACAGTGATTGAATTCCGTCAAATTTTCTAACTGGGACATTTTGGAATATTTTGATTCTATTTTAAAAACTTCAGGAACCTAATTGATGTAATTGTAACTACAAAAGCTAAAATGAGATAGTTCTCATACTGCAAAGGTATACTTTATGTTTAAGGCTATTATATGAGATAACAATAATGTTAGAGACATAACTAATTGCACAACCATTTTTATAATTCACAACATTTAAAGCAAGAGACACCACATTTAAATCACAATCATTAAAGTGTTTAGTCTATATGTGTGGTGCTTTAAAATGTGGTGTCTCTTGCTTTAAATATTGTGCATTGTGAAAAGAGTTGTGCAATTAATTGTGTCTCTAGCATTACTCATGAGATAAAGTTTCCAAGGATGTAGCCAAATATCCTGAACCAATTTTTAAATTTTCATCAATTTTGAAAAATCTTAACAATTTCACTTTATTTTAAAACTACAGGAGGGTTTAATATCCACTTTTAAACCACAGAAAAGATAAAGTACAACTAAGCCTAACCACATGGGATAAAATGTACTCCGCCCAAGGTTATATTATATGAACTTAGTCCACCAAGACCAAGAGTCAAAGTCATCCTGGGCCGGACTATCTATATGGGTCACACATGTTGTAGCAATTTGTCTTCAAAACATGAGTAATGCTAGATGCATAACAAAATGTACAACCAAATGCACAATCCTGCTTAAAATTATTGGATCTCGTGCTGAAAAAGCTGTACAACCCTTTTTTTTGTCTTTTTCTGTGTACAAACTTTTCAGCACGAAGTCCAACAATTTTAAACAGAGTTGTACATTTGATTGTGTGAATCTAGCATTACTCTCAAAACATTGGCCCATTATATGACTTTCACACTCTTTTCATTACTCTTGCAGTATGTGGCAGTACATGTGTCACTTTCAACTATTGCACATGAAATGTCTATTATACCCCTCACCCTTTTCTTCTTAGGTCAAAACTCATATATGAGTTGTTTTCCATGTTAAAAAGAGAAACCATTTCAGATTACCGTCACATTCGTGTGACTATATTTGTGATTTGAGCATTCTATAGGTGGTACATTGAATTTGTAATGATGTAGAGATCACGGTGACAGTCGCATGATAACTTTCATTACTCTTGCAGTATGTGGTAGTACATGTGTCAATTTTTTAACTATTGCACATGAAATGTCTATTATACCCCTCCCCCTTTTCTTCTTAGGTCAAAACTCATATATGAGTTGTTTTCCATGTTAAAAAGAGAAACCATTTCAGATTACCGTCACATTCGTGTGACTATATTTGTGATTTGAGCATTCTGTAGGTGGTACATTGAATTTGTAATGATGTAGAGATCACGGTGACAGTCGCATGATAACGGTCACATAGAATAATTTTTCCATGTTAAGACACTATACCAAAGAGCGTTAACCAGAGAAACTAAAAGAAAAAAGAAAATAAAAGAAAAGTGAATTACCCTTTTCACTCTTTGTAGTAAATAACATGTATCAATTTGTTACAAAGCACAACAAATTTAGTGTATTTTTGTCCTTTTAAGAGGGTGTTCGGTAATAGTTTTTGGGGTTTATAAGTGATTATAAAACTCTCCTCAATTTCAAAGTAAGGTGAAGCTATTTAAAAATCAAATTTTGCAATTCAGTCGCCTAAAAAATATGAATCAAACACAAGAATAATTTATGATTGACCTAAAAAACTATATTGAGCTGGTAGTGATCAAAAGCATATATATATATATATATATTGGCTATTGAAGAAGAAGCAAAAGTTGTGCCAAACACTCTTAAGAGGCTGTATTAGAGTGATGAAACCATTAAAATCAATGAAAAAAACAAAAGTAAATTAACCTTTTCACAGTTTGTAGTTTATGATATATGTCAAGTTTGTTACAAAAGCACAAGTAGTTGTAATTCTTTGTTTGGACCAAGGATCAAAATTTCATTTTGGTGTAGTGTTTCGGTGTTTTCTAAAACGGAAACGTTTGAAAACATGTGGAAACACCAAAAAAAAACTGGAAATACAAAGAAACTTGTGAAAACATCACTTCAAACTAAACTGTATGCATGTATAAAGCTTATAATTGATTAATTGAACCTTTGAGAGGTCTATATATGTAGTTATATCAATAATATATAGTTCAAATTGAAAATAAATGATAATTTAGGCATCAATCTACTGTCAAGGAGTTCATAAAATACAGAAAACAACATTCATAGAAAAGAAAAGTTACATATAAGTACATAAGGAGCTAATAAGGCATCTCCAAAATATAAATAGTTATTCATCCAATAAATTCACATCCAACCGGCTGTAGAGTGTCGCACAGGCGCATAAACTGGTTCAGGCTCTGCGTATTCACTAAGAGGAACATTATACATGTTCAGGATATTGTTGGGTTTGTGCCCTCAAACCATTACTTTATGTATGAGACATTGACATTTTAATATATGGATATCAGCTTTACATTTCATTGTGTATGTTTCTTTCATGAGATGATTGTTAATCCTTAAGTATCATAGTAAGTAATTCATATGTGTATGAGATACATACAAGTGAGATACGAATTATTATTCTTTAATACTTTATAGCTTGTCACAGTGGATGATGAGACTGAATATCTCATCAGGTTTACACTGTAGCATGACTAACTACCATTGGATTGAGTGATTAATCTCAATCACTTGAGTATAACTCTTAGTTAATATGCTAGTGCTTATAGTGCATTGACGGACCTGAGCTTTCCTATTGACACTCAAGACTGTCAAACAGTCAATAGAGACTCATAACTTGTATAAGGTATGTATTCTTAATCTTGAGATGATTATGGACACAAACTGTGGATATGGCTGCTTTGACTTACCAATCAGTGAGGTCTATAAAAGATCAACACCTGGGTATCTTGGGTATGTCATGTTCACAGGGTTGTGAACATATATTGTCAAGATAGAATCTACCCTCTGATTCAGAGTAAGCATTCCCTTGAGAATGTCATCAAGTCGATTACTGAGAACTGCAGTCTTGTTGATAAGTAGTTATCAACATGTCTAGTAATCATGAGAGGTGAATGGGACTCAAGGAATACAAAAAGTATTCATGATTCAGGTTGATAGTAATAGTTATCTGATTACTTGAATATGATTATGAATGCTGAAGGTAGAGGAACATTAGTACACCATACAAGTCTAGTTATTGCTTTGAATATGTTCTTTTGCGTTGGAGTTCAGTTATCGTTTTATAGTGGAGTAAACATTAACTGATCAGTTGGTTAGTTTGCTGATCAAAGAGTTTGGTCATGGGAATTAACAACTGGTTTGAGCCAACAATAAAGAACTTAGGAGGTCCTACCCTTAGCTCCGCTAGGATGCTTGGAAAGGCACAAGAGGATCTTGTCATGACAGGTTCGATCGATCGAACATGTTTCGATCGATTGAAGTCTAGGTAGGTTCGAGCGATCGAAGGTTCAATCGATCGAAGCCACTTCGATTAGTCGAAGGTTAAAGTCGTTTTAGAAAATCTATGAATAGGGTAGCTGTGTACAGGGTTTAATAATCGTTGTTTTTCCTATACGAAAGCTGCAAAACCTGTTTAGGGTTTCCCAAACCTCTTATATCCCTTGTTAGAGATTCCATCATCTCTAGTCTCTCCGGAAAGCATCTGCAGGAGTCATAAGGGTGAAGGCAACCTAGTGGAGGCTGTTGTATCACCAAGGTTGAAGATTTCAGAATTGGGTCCAAGACCTGAGGTATATTTCTTCTCCCTCTTGTTAGTACGCATCTATAGAATTAACGGGTAGTAGAATCGGGCATACCAATAAGTTTTTGAAACTTAACCCTTTTATGTTGCACGTTTAAAAATCACTTTAAACTTTTTTTTTCTACAATTGGTATCAGAGCCACGCTTGTTTGGATCTATAGATGCTTTTTGGAACACTAGTTTTGATTTGCATGCTGATTTTAGGACTGTTTTTGAAACTGCATCGTCACAAATCTGTTTCTGCGATGTTATTGCAGCAGAATACAAATTTGTGATTTCATTGGATGCATGATGGATTCGATCGATCGAAGTAGTCTCGATCGATCGAACTTCGTCTGTTCTCAAGCGATCGAACGGGTTTTGATCGATCGAACATGATTTTTGTTCGATCGATTAAATGGTGTTCGATCGATCGAGACTACTTTTCTGTCCAGGTGTTCAGTTTATAGTTTTAAAGATTTTTAAATATATACTTTAATTTTTTAATTATTCTGTAAAAATTTTCAAACCTTTCTGTGAAACGGAAAGTTCAATCGATTGAACTATGTTCAATTGATCGAAGGTTCAATCGATTGAACCTTTGTCGATTGATCGAAGTGTGATAGAGAAGTGCGATGCTGTTTTGAGTTCGAATTCAGTGCATAAAGAGTTTATGTACTGTGTGAATCAATTAGGGGTTCTAATAGTTACACATATTTGTTATATAGGCATGGATGTACGTACGACTAATCTTTTTGCAGCAAGATTAATCTTCTATCTCCCATGGCACCAAGATCAAAATTTTAATTTTGTATTAAGATGTTTGTGATTGGTTTGGTTTTAAGGCATGTGTAAAGGGCACTGCGACTTCAATCCTACAAAAAGGAAAGTTGAACCGGTTTCCCTAGCGTTTTTTATTTTCTTGTTGATATCTATTTCTAGATAAATTGTAAGCTTTGAAAGAAGCATAGGAGCAATGTAATAGAATTAGAATATACATGAAGATGGAGGAGTATGCCGTTGTCCATGAAGATGGAGCTAGAGGTGATCAAACCAAGGAAGAGGTTCTATGGAGATAGAGGCATATGAATGCCTTTGTTTCAATTTTAGTTTTTTGTTTTATGTGCTTGGTTGTGATTAGCATTTATTATATTGTTACTACTTGAATGCACGTAAAACAAGTTTTCTAAAATAAAATTCAAAAATCATTTTCAACACATTAGTAAACATTAGATGTTTATGGGTGATGTGTAGAATCAATTTTTCCAAAAAGTAAAATCCTTTTTCTCCCAAATCTAGTAGGAGAGGGTCTTATTTATAACACCCACGATCTTTCATTAACGGCTCATTGTAAGATGAGTAGTGCATTCTGTGTCACCTCGCCAGGGATGATCATTCCATACGGAGGGTACACTACTCATTGCTTACTAGATGTGAACTTCCTATGGATAGGATCAATCAGACATGTTAGAGGGTGACCACCACACGGAGGCACTACTTGAGGCGGTTGTGATTAGATCCTAGTTAATGGTATAAACTAGCTAAGCTATGGATAAGGAATCCTACACAAGGCATTATTCAGAAACTTAGAGATCAAAAGGGTTCGAAAGTCATAACTTGTTTTACAAGAGTTGCATAGCGGACAAGTCATGATTAATCAAAAGATCGAGTATTGACCACCACACGGAGGCTTTACTTTTTTGTTTTGATATTCCGGCGACTTAATTTTAAAATAAGAGTTTTAAGGATTCTTTTATTTCAAAATTGTCAAATTCTGATATCCATATATATTTTGTCTTTTGATTTTTCAGTAAATGATAATGTCGGGATCTACATTTAGCCACTCCACCATACTCACTCAAAACAAGTTAACTGGAAATAACTACACTGAATGGAAACGAAACATTGACATCATCTTAACTGCAGAGGATCACATATATGTCCTCACCACCCCATGCCCCAAAGAACCCGTGGCAAATGTTTCGGCAACTGCCAAACGCGAGTTCGATAAATGGAAAAATTTGAATGGAATGGCCCGTTGCTACATTCTGGCCTCAATGGCTGGTGTGTTGCAACACCAATTCCAATCGATCAATTCTGCTAGTGACATTATCGTATCCCTATTAAAGATGATTGGGGAGCATGGCAGGCCTGCCAGGCAGGTAGCTATGCAAAAGATAATGAGTGCAAAGATGTCAGAAGGGACTCCAGTTAAAGAACATATTTTAAAAATGATTAGTTATTTAAACGAGCTGGAGACCCTAGGTACCAACATCGATGCACAAAACCAAGTTGATATGATCCTCACTACGCTGTCACCGTCATTTGCTCAATTTAAACTGAAGTATAACATGAATAAAATGGATTTTTCAATGAGTGAATTAATGAGTTCTTTACTGGCAGCGGAAGGAGTGATCAAACCTAGGGGCAACGCTCTGAACAGTGAGAAAAGCTCTTCTTCTTCCCGATCTACGCCGAAAGGTAAGAAAGGAAAGAAGAAGGTTGGCACTGGTGGTCCAAGTGTTAGACTGGTCCCTAAGATTGCAAAATCCAAGGGAAAAGGTAAGGGCAAAGGGAAGGTGGTTGGCCAAGGTAAAGGAAAGTGTTTCTAATGCGGTGAAAGGACCACTGGAAGAGGAACTGTCTAGAATTCTTAGCTACAAGAGTTCAAGGTATGATTGAATCACATGTGATTGAAGTAAGTTTCATAGCGGATAGTTCAAACACTTGGTGCATTGATTCTGGTGCGACTAACCATATTTGTAATTCATTGCAGGGGTTCAAATCAACCAGGAGGTGCAGTGATGGGGAGATCGTACTTACTCTAGGTTCTAGCGCAACCATATCTGCGGTTGCTATAGGAGTCTTAGTTTTAGAATTTCTAGACAATAAAGTTTTGATTTTATCAAATGTACTGTATGTCCCTTCAATGAGATGTAATTTAATTTCAGTTTCAAATTTATCGAATAATAGTTATTCTTTTCATTTTGGAACTGAAGTTGTGATTAAAAGAAATGGTTCTTTTATTTGTTCTGGTGTTAAATCAAATGGTTTATATGTGATTACTCCCAATATTTCTAAAAATTCTTGTATGGAACTTAATAACTCAGTGGTAACTGTACCATCTAAAAGAAAGGAACCTTCCACTAATCCAACAAGGCTTCGGTATATGAGGCTTGGCCATATCAATCTAAATAGGATTGGCAGACTAGTCAAACAAGGAGTCTTAGGTGATTTGGTTCTTGAACCAATGGAAGTCTGCGAGTCTTGTTTAGAGGGTAAAATGACCAAAAGGCCCTTTCCCACAAAGGGCAATAGGACCAATGCATTATTGAAATTAGTTCATACTGATGTGTGTGGACCAATAAATATTAGAGCAAGGGGTGGTTATGAGTATTTCATTACATTTACTGATGACCACTCTAGGTATGGATATATGTACCTAATGTAGAATAAGTTTGAAGCCTTTGAAAAGTTCAAAGAGTTTAGGGCTGAAGTGGAGAAGCAATTGGGCACACATATCAAGGCCATTCGATCTGATCGAGGTGGTAAGTACCTCTCTAATGAGTTTATTGATCACCTCTTACAGAATGGGATTCTGTCACAGTTGACTACACCTGGCACGCCTCAGTAGAATGTCGTAGCGGAGAAAAGGAACCGCACTCTTGTAGACATGACTAGGTCGATGATGAGTTATTCAGAGTTACCTTTATTCCTTTGGGGTTATGCTTTGGAAAACACATCGTACATACTAAATCTAGTACTAAGCAAATCTGTTCCCAAGACACCATGGGAGATGTGGATTGGGTGCAAGCCTTCTGTGCAACATCTCCGGTTATGGGGGTGTCCAGCACATATGCTGAAAGGAAAGATGAGCAAGTTGGATTCTAGATCAGAAGTATGTTACTTCGTAGGGTATCCAAAGGGTACTTATGGATGGTATTTTTATGATCCAAGAGAACAGAAAGTGTTTGTTAGTACAAATGTTATTTTCTTGGAGGATGATTATATCATGAACCATAAACCTAAGGGAAGAATAGATCTAAAAGGGATATAAGTAGAGCCCTTAGTCCTATCCGCAATTGATAACGATGTAAATCAAGAAAATACTACTTCTTCACCCATTTCTGCACCGGTACCTCGTCATAGTAGGAGGATTATCAGCCAGCCTGATAGATACATGTTCTTAGGAGAAGTTTTTGAAGCTGTCTTCATAGAATCTGAATCTGATCCTACCACATACGAAGAGGCAATAACTGATGTTGATTCAGCTCATTGGGTTAAAGCTATGAAGGCTGAATTGGAATCTATGGATTCCAATCAGGTCTGGGATCTTGTAAAAATTCTAGCCAATATTAAACCCATTAGCTATGAGTGGGTCTACAAGAGGAAAAGAGGATCAGATGGAAAGGTTGAGACCTTTAAGGCCGGGCTTATAGTGAAAGGTTATACTCAGAGGGAGGGCATTGACTATGAGGAAACCTTCTCGCTGGTAGCCATGCTCAAGTCCATCAGAATACTCTTATCCATTACTACATGCCTAGATTATGAGATCTAGAAGACGGATGTCAAGACTACATTCATGAATGGCAATCTTGAGGAGGACATCTATATGCAACAACCAATAGGGTTCATAGCTGGTCGGAAAGGTAACTTGGTATGCAAGCTGCAAAAGTCCATTTATGGGCTTAAGCATGCATCTAGGAGTTGGAACATTCATTTTAACCAAGTGGTCAAATTATTTGGTTTCATATAGAATCAGGATGAACTTTGTGTATACAAGAAGTGTGAAGGAAAAGTGGTGGCTTTTCTTGTACTCTACGTTGACAACATTCTACTCATTGGGAATGATATAGCGGCATTGTCAACAGTTAAGGTTTGGCTAGCTAGTACTTTCGATATGAAGGATCTAGGAGAGGCGAGCTATATTCTTGGAATAAAGCTTTATCGGGATCGTAAGCGCAAGATAATGGGATTATCTCAAGCTGGTTATATCGATAAGGTACTAACTAGGTTTTCAATAGATAATTCGAAGAAAGGTTTGTTACCTTTCAGGCATGGTTTAGCGTTCTCCAAGGGCCAGTGTCCAAAGACACAGGAGGAGAGGAATCGCATGGCAGGAATTCCCTATGCTCCGGCAGTGGGAAGTCTCATGTATGTGATGTTATGCACTAGACCAGATATTTGCTTTGCCGTTGGCATGGTTAGTAGATATCAATCGAATCCAGGTCTAGAGCACTGGACAGCCGTTAAGCACATTCTTAAGTACTTGAGAAGGACTAAAGATTACATGCTTATGTATGGTGGTAGTGAGTTAATTCCAGTGGGATATACTGACTCGGACTTTATGTCAGATAAAGATTTGAGGAAGTCGACGTCCTGTGATCTCTTTACCTTGGGAGGTGGTGTTGTCAGTTGGAGAAGCATTAAGCAGAAATGCATTACAGACTCAACTATAGAAGCTGAGTATGTGGCTACTTGTGAAGCCGCAAAGGAAGCTGTTTGGCTCAAAAAGTTCCTTATGGAGATCGAGGTGGTACCAGCGTTATTGTCACCTATTACGCTTTATTGTGATAATAGTGGGGTAGTGGCTCAGTCCAAGGAGCCAAGGAACCATGGAAAGGGAAAGCACGTAGAGCGGAAATATCATCTAATCCAAGATATTGTTCAACATGGAGATGTGACTGTCAGCAAGATTGCCACCTCTGACAATCTTGCGGATCCGTTTACAAAGGCCTTGCCACAGAAGGTCTTTGATCGTCATTTAGAAAGTCTAGGTTTCAGATGTAATCCTATATGGTTGTGAGTGCAGGTGGGAGTTTGTTGGGTTTGTGCCCTCAAACCATTACTTTATGTATGAGACATTGACATTTTAATATACGGATATTAGCTTTACATTTCATTATGTATATTTCTTTCATGAGAGGATTGTTAATCCTTAAGTATCATAGTAAGTAATTCGTGTGTGTATGAGATACATACAAGTGAGATACGAATTATTATTCTTTGATACTTAAAGCTTGTCACAGTGGATGATGAGACTGAATATCTCATCAGGTTTACATTATAGCATGATTAATGAAGTGATTAATCTCAATCACTTGAGTGTAACTCTTAGTTAATATACTAGTGCTTATAGTGCATTGACGGACCTGAGCTTTTCTATTGACACTCAAGACTGTCAAACAGTCGATAGGAACTCATAACTTGTATAAGGTATGAGACGATTATGGACACAAACTGTGGATATGGCTGCTTTGACTTGATAATCAGTGAGGTCTATAAAAGATCAACACTTGGGTATCTTAGGTATGTCATGTTCACAGGGTTGTGAACATATATTGTTAAGATAGAATCTACCCTCTGATTCAGAGTAAGCATTCCCTTGAGAATGTCATCAAGTCGATTACTGAGAACTGCAGTCTTGTTGATAAGTAGTTATCAACATGTCTGGTAACCATGAGAGGTGAATGGGACTCAAGGAATACAAGTATTCATGATTCATGTTGACAGTAACAGTTATCTGACTATCTGAATATGATTACGAATGTTGAAGTTAGAGGAACATTAGTACACCATATAAGTCTAGTTATCGCTTCGGATATGTTATTTTGCGTTGGAGTTCAGTTATCATTTTATAGTGGAGTAAACGTTAACTGATCAGTTGGTTAGTTTGCAGATCAAAGAGTTTGGTCATGGGAATTAACAACTGGTCTAAGCCAACAATAAAGAGCCTAGGAGGTCCCACTCTTAGCTCTGCTAGGATGCTTGGAAAGGCACAAGAGGATCTTATCATGACAGGTTCGATCGATCGAATAGTTTTTGATTGATTGAAGTCTAGGCAAGTTCGAGCGATCGAAAGTAGTTCGATCAATCGAAGGTTCGATTGATCGAAGCCACTTCGATCGGTCGAAGGTTAAAGTCGGTTTAGGAAATCTATAAATAGGGCAGCTGTGTACAGGGTTTAATAATCGTCGTTTTTCCTATACAAAAGCTGCAGAACCTGTTTAGGGCTTCCCAAACCTTCTTATCCTCCTTGTTTGAGATTCCACCATCTCTAGTCTCTCCAGGAAGCATCCTCAGGAGTCACAAGGGTGAAGATAACCTAGTGGAGGCTGCTGTATCACCAAGGTTGAAGATTTCAAAATTGGGTTCAAGACCTGAGGTATATTTCTTCTCCCTCTTGTTAGTACGCATCTATAGAATTAATGGGTAGTAGATCCGGGCATACCAATAAGTTTTTGAAACTTAACCCTTTTCCGCTGCGCGTTTAAAAATTACTTTAAACCTGTTTTTTCTACAGATATATCGGCAATACTCAATCCAACCCATGTAAGCACAAAACCATGCCTCATATTGAGTCCTAAACCTCTCATAATCAACTTGATTACATCCAAATTGAAGTCCATGGCCATGTCCATAGCCTTGTGAGGATGATACTTGAGAGTCATATCTAGATATATAACCTGACCAGTGGTATGTGAATCGTATCCTGAGCCATAAGCATTTGAATATGATGATCCTTGCCCATAGAAGTCACCCCCGCTCATACTCATACTAGACATGCCAGTGTTGATCATATCAACATCCATAGCATCAATTGGTGCGGGATTATTTCTCTGATTGCGTGGATTACAATGTCAACCTTGACCATGTTCATACTAAAGCACACGACGGGAGCCATGATCTTCATCTTATGTAGCATGAGTGAATCCTTGCTCTTCGGTGAATATAGGCCCTCGAGGACTTTGGCTACCTCTCCCTATTTGCGATGAAAAACCAACATTGCCACCCGCACTCCTACCTTGTGGAGGACTAGTATCATCGTCTTCGTTATCATTATTTCCATCTCCATTATCACTATCATCATCATGATTGCTACCAACTATAGGTTGCTTACCACGTACTTTTAACCCTTTTTCATTGTTATCTAGAGCCATACCATCATCTCTTGGGTGATTTACCCCCCATGTAGCTACGTATATTTGGAATATTGTTGCCATCAATCTCAGCTAGAAGTGCATCCCCGATGTCATCTAACCATTCTGAAAGGCCCATATGTTCTTCATTTTCGTCAAATATAGTACTTAAGTCAATTGGTTAGAACTCTTGATTTCTTTGTTCTTTAAACAAGTATTTAACCTTCAACCGCATGTTGTATTGTGCGAAAATCAACTTTTCTAACTTGTCATAATGGAGCCGATTGTGCACTTTAGTATGAATAAGAGCAAATGTGCTCCAATTTCTTTCACAACCATTAGATGAAGTTGTTTGTGATAAAATTCTGATAGTAATCTTCCTCAAGTTAGGAGCGTTTGTTCCACACAAAATCCACCATTCAACTGTAATTAATAGATAATTGTTAATTAAAAATGTAAATAGTTTCAAACTGGTAAATATGGCACAAAATTCACCAGGATCCATCCTATTTCTCCCCTTGATTTCCACTTGGTCTAAAAACCCATACATTGCCTCACGAAATATTTTAACTGCAGTAAGTGCTTGAGAAACACGATTACCATCAGGCTCCAATTGAGATACCACGGCTCTATGCGTTTTCAACAAACTTTCTTTCACACCTACACCTTATTCGTATTGGTATGCAAGATTCAAATAGTAAGCTACAATGAAGCACATGAATATTCAATTAGTCATTACAAACTGAAATGGCTAAATATACCATAGTAAATATTCACTACCATACCTGCCATGTGAATTGGCTAAATGATTTGCTTCTTCCATCAAGCATCAACAATGTCAAGATATTTCTTGCAAGATTTAGGTGCAATCTCTGTAATGGCATGTCTTGCTCATATCATTGCGTCATATACATATGGCATTGTAGCTCTTCTCTCCCCATCCACTATCTTTAGAACCTTTGCAATAGGTGCATGAATGTCGACAACAATCTTTGTTTTTTTCCAAAATTTAGCTTCGAGTATAGTAGGTTGTACTCACTTCCCATTACGTCTTTGCTACCTGTCTCATACCCCAATCATCTGATGTGAACATCCTTTGCAAACCACTTTTATGCTCTAAAATACTTTGAAGAGCAATGTAATTAGTTCCAAATTGTGTTTGCCTTGGACGAATCAATTTTCCCTTGCAGTATGTTCGGTATATTGCCAATATTTTGTTGTGGTTGTAAATAAAGTTTGTGACCCTCTTTGCCTTATCTAAGACATTCCGCACAACCCCAATGCCAGCAAAATCATGTAAGATTAAGTCAAGGGAATGAGCTGCAAAGGGAGTCTTGTAGACACTCCATTTTGTCGGCTAACAGATTTAGGAGGCCACAAGCATGTCAAACCTCGATGATTAGGAAGATCGGATTTTCAGAGATTGCCTCTAACTCTCAAGAAGTCAAAGAATTTGCAAAAATGACCAAAATGCCCTTAAAAGCCCAAAACTCTCTAGATTGGCCCAGAATCTCAAAAATCATTCGATGTTGTTCAAAAAAAAAAAAAGGTATTTTAAAAGATGAAAATTTGAAATCGTAAGCTCCCAGAGACCCCCGGAAGTTCCCAGAAAGTCTCCGTTGACCGGTTTGACCAAAGTTTGACCAAGTTTGACCAAAATCATCCGAATTCGCCCAAAAATTCCGAGATCATCCTAGATCATGTGAAAAGTCTTAAAATATGTTTTAAAAGAAAATCGGACAAAAACGTCAGTCTTTGGAGGCTCTCAGAACTTCCCGAAATTACCTGGAAGTGCACTGTTTGACTGATTTAACTGCAAGTTTGACCAAAAATCATAGTCTCCTTTTCGATGTTAAAATATTTTTATCAAATACTAGAGGTCAATAGCTTTCCCATGGTATATCGCACATAATTTCTGGATCTAAAACGAATTTGTTATGAATTTCTGAAGTGAAAACTACGATCGATTCGGCTTTTATCGCGAATACCGCAAAAATTTCTAAAATGACCCAACTCCAAACTATTTTTTATGGAAATTAGACCTCAATACCTTTCCAACGGTATATCACAATCTCAATTTGGATCTTGTATGAATTTTCTGTGAATTTCGGACGAAATAAGGCCGTTTCATGAATTCTGGGAGTTCTGGGGGCCAAAATGCAATTTTTGGTCAACGGGGGAGTTGATTGCCACGGCAGCACTGGCCCACTACCGCGGCGGCAGTGGCCAAGTGCCGCGGCGGCACTCTGAGTGATTTTTCATTTTTTTTGTAAGTTTTGGTTAATTTTTGAGTTTTAATTCAAATTTTCAACAAATAAAACGACATAGTTTTGATTATTCCGGGATTTTGGACCAATTAGAGACTTTTTAAAACCAAAAATACCTCCCCAAGTTGGCCTATAAAGGAGACCCATTTACTTCCATTTAGAGGAGAGCTTGGAAGCCATTAGAGAGAGATATAGAGAGTTAGGGAGAAAGAGAGAGAGAAGTATAGATTTTCTTCTTCCAAATCCAATACAAAATGTGAGTTTCAATTAGTTTTCTAAAAACTAAACCTTTATTTTCAAGCTTTCAATCCAGCTTCTTCATCTTCTTTGAGTTTCCTATGAGTTAGAGAGTGATGTACTCACCCATATTCACACATATGAGAGGTTGAATGCTTGTGGTTCCACCATTGAATATCATCTATTGATTTGTTCATTTGCTTGCTTATATACAATGTTCATCTCTTCTTACCTCATTTCTTTTTGATTTTTTTTTATTTACTTACTAGTTCATCATCATCTAGATGATGACATGAAGTTTGAGGTGAGTGAATCCTTATGGATAGTAGCTCTTGACCTCAAAAACATGTTTGATAGATGATGATTATAACTTCAATACCTCCAAGGTATCCTTGAAGTTATATTCAAATAAAAATGAATCTTTCCAACAATCTTGGAGGTTCTTAATGATGAGTTTGATGTTGACATTTTAAGTGTTTATAATCTCTATTTAATGTTGAAAATATACTTTCAAAACCTCTATTTCAAAACCCCTCTTAAAACCCCTCATTTTGATCTCAAGAAAGAAAAATCTAGTTTTTCCCAAAATCTTCAAAACAGTGAGTCAAAACAGTGAATGATCTGGGTTCAAAGATTTCTATAGAACTCAATACTCAATTATGGATACAGTACTACTTGGAAAGTCTTCCTAAATCATTAGAGAACACCCATGATTTTTAATTTGACTTGAAAATACTTGAAAATGGTCCATTTGGACCCAAACATTCTCTCCAGATATTCTGTTTTTGCTGTCACAGCAGCTTGGTCTTCTTTCAACTTGTTTTACATAAAACTTTTCCAAAACGTGTGGTCCCAACTTATTTTTCCCTTAAACTTCAATGTCTTAGGGAACCTTTTGTATAATATGGGCCTCTAGATCATTTGTTTTCATTTTCTAAGATTTTCTAACATTTCAGTCAATAGTACGGACTCTGTTTTTGAGTGACCTCTATTGTTTATATGATTTCTCTCAATCTGTGATAGTTATTAAAGATTGGATTTTTGGGTTGTATTCTGGAAACAATAAGGAAGATCTCCATAAAAAACTATGCATTGAAAACATTCCTAAGCCCTCTTTTCCATTTTCACAAGATCATGTTACTGTTCTATCCACTATTCACAGCAAGCACACTTTTACTTTTCCCCTTTGATTTGATTCTTACATGCACTCCAAATTAGCTCATGTCTTAGGAAGTAGTTCATACTACATTTGTACATATCCCATGATGATTTCATTCATTCATACACATTCTAGACTTCTAAGTCATTCTAGGATTCCATGAACACAAAGCACACTACAACCTTGGCACGTTCTAGATACATACATTGCATCCATGCAAGATTTGGGGCTTTTGTGGCTCCTAATCTAAGAAGATTATGAGGGATGAATTTGATCACACGTTTATGCTTTCCCTCAGTCAATTCTTCCTTTCTCATTCGTCCCGGGGATTGAGAGGTCTTCTTTTCTCAAGATTAACATGCATCATTCATATTTTGGTTTCTTTAATTATTTGTTTCAAGAACAATTCATGTCCCCTTAGATTAGGAAAACTTTATTACTTGATATGTGATTAGACGATTTTTCCCAGGCTTGTTTTGTGTGATCTTTCACTTTGGATTGTGTGATACTTGGCTTAGATCTTATGAATGATATCTTATCTTTAGATCTTCCATTTCAAATTTTCTTATGTGATGTAATATACTATCATAGTATTAATTGTTGAACCATACATAGTATAAGATGATTATTTGGATGCTAATTGAGGCCCGTCAAAAGACGGGGCGAGTTGAGGGTGTTTTAGTTGCGACAAAGGCTCCTTCCTCTCTCGTACCAAAACCCCGAGCCAAGTTCTTTGGTTATGAAGGGCCGGTGCCCTTTATCCGTTTGGGTGAGTCAAAATTAGGTTTCTTGGTTCCTTAAAGACCAAGTGGTGACTCTGTATCTGTTTTCAACAGACCTTTTCCTTCCCTTTCAAAATGATTTCAAAACAAACAAGAGGTGGAACGCCGCATGTCCACAAGTCCAATATAAGTGTGGATCACTTCCATCAACATTACACCGACCTTCTTGTATGCACTCCCATTGTCTGTGATGATATGAACCACATGTTTATCTCCAATTTGTTGAATGGTCTGATCCATCAGATCATATTTGAATGTTGCATCCTTATCATTATTTGAAGCATTAAAAGATCAGTGAAAAATAACCTTTCCATCACAATAAACCAAGAAGTTGATAATTGCTAATCTGGTAGTTAAAGACCACCCATCACACATGATTATGGCTCCATAAGTGTCAAACTTCTTCTTGAAAAGCTCAATATATTCCCTTAGCTCTTCTATTTCATCATCTAATAATGGCCTTCCAATCTCGTAGGGTGTTGGCCCTACGACACCTGCACCAACTAATGCAATTTCATCTATCATCAATTGATAAAAGTGGCCTTATGCCTTGGATGGTGGGATATTTCATATATGAAGAACTTTTCTATTACATGTTTTTGCTGACATTGCCCACTTTTTTGGATTCCACAAATAAGTTAACTTTGCTTGTTGGACTTTCTTATTTCGATGCAATGAAGGAGTCATTTCATGAATGCCAAGTCCTTTTTTCTTATATTTTGTGATTTGGTAGACATCTTATTCCAAGCTTCTTTCACACTACGAGATCGCATTAGTTTATGCATTGCATTTGCACCTCCCTTTTGAGTTGATGGTTCCCCCCCTTACTCTTCTATACATTTTACCAGCCATATAAATATCGTGAATAGATTGTTGTTTAGCGTACTCTAAATCATCTCGCTCATCCTTTGTCATAGCATCATCATCATCTGAATCATTGGTTTCAATCCAACTTCTCTTTCTAGCAGTTCGGATCAAATTTGTCCTCATTTGAGCTCTTTGTTCTTCCACTTTCTCATTCTCTTTCATATTACGATTCATGTAGTTCCTCATTGCTTTAGAAACAGCTGAAGGGCACTTATCACATCTTTCAACATTTGAATTACTTCCAACCAAGTGTTGCTTCAAACGTGACACACCACAACCCTTCATTATTTTGTGACAATAGTTGCATTGCACATGTTGTCGATTATCTCCAATCTGTGTCATGTGCTTCCAACCAATATCTCATTGTTGTCTCTTTTTTCAGTTGGTTGTGAATTGCCATCTTTATTTTTTCCTGACATTCCTAAACATAATACATAATTAAATATTTTTTAAGACATTACATTGGTAAGTTATAAAATTTGATAAATATATCAGTGCATATACTTATAAGAAATAATCATCGCCCACTGTAATTTTTTTAACAGATTTATAAATGGTACTTCTTTAAAAAAAACTTTAACTTAATAAATAAAGTACGACTAATTTTTTTGAATACTTAAGCCACATAATACTAATAGTTTTTCTTTAAGACTTAAACCACATAACTCATCTAGTAATAACAAATTATATAACACTAATATATTTATAAACTGTAATGTTTTTTTTTTTTTTTATAGATTTATAAACTATACTTTTTTTAAAACAAATTTTAAGACTAATTAATAAATAAAGTATGACTAATGTTTTACATTTTTATAAAGTTGTAGTGATAACAATATAAGTATATATCGTATACTACTCCTATATAACCCTAACATTTAAGCTTTTAAAATTTAATCAATATACCTTGTGTTTATTTGGTGGTGATGCTAATGTTGATAGAGAGAGAGAGAGAGAGAGAGAGAGAGAGAGAGAGAGAGAGAGAGAGAGAGAGAAGTGAGAGATTGAGAGCTCGACATTCTCGAGCTAAACCCACATGGAACCCTAGATCATCATCATTGATTCATCACCATCATCATCATCAGAAGAAGAAGAGGCCAGCGGATCCCTAGATCAGTAGCAGCAGCAGCAGCAGCAGCAGCGAGGGGTGCAAGCAAAACCGAACAAACCGAACCACCGAACTGAACCGATCAGTTTGGTCGATTTTCATAAGGTAGGTGCAGTGTAAAATCGAAAACGTTGAATTGAAATTTAAGCCTAAAACCAAAAAAAAATCGACCAAAATCGAACTGATTGGTCGGTGGAAAAACCCCCCAAAACCGATCAAACCGAATCGATTTCACCCCTAGCAGCAGCAGTAGAAGAAGAAGAAGAAGAAGAAGAAGAAGAAGAAGAGGGCAGTGAACCCTAGCCTAAGTAAGTTTTTTTATACACAGTCTGTTACCTCTTTATCTTCTTGTATCATTTTGATTCCCCCAAATTTCTCGTCTTGAATCATTTTGATTCCACCTCTTTTTTCAGCCCTGTAGAATCACATGAATGTTTCGATCAAAACAAAAGTGTTTCGAACGAAACACTCAAATCTTGTTGAGACCATGGATTTTCGAGATTCCTTTACTGTTTCGTGTCGGTGGACCATGAAATCGAAAAGTTTTGGGTGTTTTGACTAAAGCAAAACGAATTTTTGTTCCTTGGTTCGGACCTGTTTTCAGAATAAGATTGGCTACTAACTTGATGAGGATTGAAAGCAATCCAAAGAAATCTGGATACCTCCTTCCAGGAAACCCCTATGGCTATGAATGGGACTAGCGGCTAGCCCTACAAAATTTTCTACGTGGCTAGTCCAATTCCTCTTTAATTCTTCACAACAAGTGTGGCATATGTGAAATCTTTTGCGTACTTTGACTAATGTTCCTAATTAAGGTTGTGATTTTTTTTACGAGTGTCAGGCATATTTGGAAGGAGAGGAATAATGAAATCATCAACAAATCACACAGTCGTATCCACATTACTATTAATAAGATCCAAGCTTATTCCAAATTAATCTTCTTTGACTTTTTTCCTCTTCTCAGCCACGACTCCAGGCTCTCTCATGGTCTTTGACAATGGGAGAGCCTAATTTTACTCCTCTTTTTGTTCTCTCTGTCTCTCTTTAGGAGAGTTTTGTCCCACTTTGTGGAGGGTTTTCTTAGGTGTTTAGGCGAGATCTTTGGATTTCATTGTTGCTAGCATCCTTCCATTAAAATCTAACATTTTTTTCGTCAGATCTGGTGCTTGGGTGGGCTTTGGGTGCAGTCATGATGCTCTTGGGGTGATCCTTGTCAGTGGTTTTTGGTTAGCAGGTTCTCCTCAGTCCCATCTTTTAGTGGTGCCACAGTCTGAGATATCTTTGAAAATGGGAGATGCAGTGCGGCTTCAGATGTTTTTTTTGTTTTGTGTTTGTTCTTCTTGGTTTTTCCGTTTGTTGATGTTCATTATCTCATGTATTTTTCTTTTTTCTGATGTCTGTACTAGTTCCACTTGAGATTTGCTATGTTTTGATGCAATAAAATGATGTTTGTGATAAAAAAAAAAACCTGTATCGCATTTAAATTAGATACTCCGACGAGTAATAATGTTAATATATCTTTGATGAAATAGTCTTTTCCTCTTACATGATTCATTAAACTCAATACAGATGGATGCAGTACTGGAATTTTGGTGAGAGATGCCAGTAGTCGATCGATGTGGGCTACTTTGGTGTGTTACACCTTGCATCGGCTTTTGAAGTCAAGCTGCTAAGCTTAGGCTTTGTTTGGTTCATTGATTTCGTGAGGGGAAACAGAGGGAAAATGAAAACAAGATGGAATCATGAGAAGCCTTGTAGGTAATGGTTGACAACTCATACAGTTTGACCAATACACATTACCAACGACTCCACATGTAACAATATCACCACTGATTATGGGTTCTACATGGGCCCCACTAATAACAACCGCTAGCCCACTTTAGAATGCCCACAAATTGGGCCCACCTCGCAGAGCCCACTGTGAAACTCCACGACTGAAAAATTCACCCGGAGGCCCAACTTCAAGTAGCCCACTCTGAAGCCTCACTTCGGATGAGCCCAGTCCAAAGCCTCGCCTCAGAATAGTTCATTCCAAAGCCTCACCACTTCGAAGCCTAAGAGCCCACTTCCGAAGCCTTACCACTCTGAAACCTATGATCCCACTTCCAAAGCCTCACCACTCCAAAGCCTATGAGCCCACTCCGAAGCCTGGCCTTAGAATAGCTCATTCCGAAGCCTCACCTCAAACATGGCCCACCCCGTGGAGCTCACTATGAAACTCCACGACTGTGAAGCCCATCTCAAGTTGCCCACTTTGAGGAGTAGCCCACAAAGGAAGCATACTTCAAATATGCATACACTTACCTCTCGGACACCCACCCTTGGTCCAGAAGCAGTACCTAAGGGTGGTCAAGTCCTCTAGGATTTTAGAAGCTAATGGCTAGGTGGCTAGAGCCGAAGGCATCTCCCTAGCTTGCTCCTCATGGGCAAGATTAGGGTTGGTCCCAAAGAGAGAGAGACACACGTGATTTTAACGTGCCTTACCCCAACTAGACTCACAACCAATGAGCAAGGCCCATCATCGCAAAACTTGCCTAAACCCTGAACCAGCACTGCCCAGTCACTTCAAGCTTGCTCAACATGGCTGCACCAATAGAAGAGAACCTCGGTTCCTGCCCTCACTTAACCTTCTGTTCGCCTCTGACACTCACCCTAGCTTACCTTCTCACAACCAATAGCGAAGGCCTTGTTACCCCCACTCGCTTAAACCTCTGCACCAATAGTGTTCCTTTTTCCCCTCCTTGACCAACCAATGGTATTGGTTCATCACCAAATGATAGCACCTCCCTCTCATATGTCTCCATCTTCACAATATATTATTGTGTCTACATCTCATTTAATAATCCCAACCACCTTAAACAGAGAATTTAAGCCTCCCGTCTACCTTAAAACAAATAACCCACTAAGAGGATGCCAACTTAGCTTCATCCCATCACGTCAATGTTTTGCACTTAGCCATAATTTTCTGTAGAAATAGTAGCCTCATTTACTAAGTTCAAAAAAAGACAACCCAACCCAACTTAATCCTATCTTAGAGAAAAGGATCAACAGTTATTCCTATTCTCACCCACTTACAAAACATTCCCATTGTCTTTAGCACAACTAGACCCTTCGTCTTACAAAACCCTTCGCCATACTTGACCCTCCGTCTTCTAAGATCCTTTATCTTACAAGATCCTCCATCTTACAAGACCCTCTGAGACCTTTTGTCTTATAAGACCCCTCGTCTTACATTACCCTTCGGCTCACCCCATCTTTCGTTTCACCCCATCCTTCACCCCACTTCAATACTTACTCACCACCCTTTGACAACCCTTGGATATATACTACTTTTTCTTTCTATCTCTCTCTCTCTCTCTCTCTCTCTCTCTCTTATTTGGGGCTACTTCGGTTCTCATCCGAGTTGAAGCCTCTCCGAATCCCATTATTGTGCTATATGTTTACATATTTATTATTCCATACTTTTTGTATTATTTTATCATATTTTAGTTGTTGTTCCACCTATACTAATATGCATACGTGTTAAACCCATCCATATCTCTCATAAACATCACATAAAGAACTTACATAAGCCTTAAGGAAGGTGTAGACACCCCATTTTGTTGGCTATCAGATTTAGGAGACTCGTAGCTTAGTAGTTCACAATGATCGAAAAAGACTCAAAAAGGACTCCTGAAAGTTAGTTCTATCTCTCAAAATGCTCAGAATGACCAAAATACCCCCGAAAGCCCAAAAACTCCCAGATTCGGACCAAAAGCTCTAGAAACGTACTACGTCATAAGAAAAGTGGTAAAATGAGTTTTAAAGCAAAATCAAATGAAATCATCAGCTCCCAGAGACCCCCGGAAGTCTCAAAAGTTCCCAGAAGTCCCCGTTGACCGGTTTGACCCATGTTTGACCAGATTTGACCAGGGTTTGACCGAAGTCATCCGAATTCACCCAAAAGTTCCGAGATCATTCCAGATCATGAGAAAAGTATTAAAATGAGTTTTAAAAGAAAATCGGATGAAAACGTCAGCTCCTAGGAGCTCCCAGAGGTTCCTAGAACTTCTTGGGAAATCCCAGGTTTAACCGATTTGACCTAAAAGTTGACTTTGAAACCAGAATGCCGTATCATTTTTCAAACATTTTTCATGGATACTAGTAGTCAATAGTTTTCCAATAGTATATCGCACATATTTTTTGGATTTAAAACGAATTTATTATGAATTTTTGAAGGTGAAAATGGCGATCAAATCGGTTTTTATCGCGAATACCACAAAACTTTTCAAAGTGACCTATCTCTGAACTATTTTTTATGTAAATTAGACTCCGTTACCTTTCCAATGGTACATCATAATATCATTTTCGAGTTCATATGCATTTTCTGTGAATTTCGGACGAAATAGGGCCTTTTCGCGAACACTGGAACTGTTGGGGGCCTAAACAAGCATTATCTGGACGTTGGAGAAGCATTGCCACCGCGGCACTAGCCCACTGCCACCGTGGCACTCTCCCTCAGAATAGTACTTTTTTGTAATTTATTTTGGGAGTCCAATTTGATTAATTAGAAACCAAAACGACGTAGTTCCTTGTTCACAGACATTTGGAGCCAATGAGAGCAATCTTTAAACCCCAAAACCACCCCAAATTAGCCTATATAAATCCCCCATTGACTTCTCATTTGGGGGTGGCAAATACAAAGCTTAAAAAGTTTTAGAGATAAAAGAAGCTTCCTTCTTTGATTTTCAACTAGAAAGTGAGTTCTAAACTTTGTTTTTCACTTCATTACTTCCATTTACTTCACATTCAATACATCCAACCACCATTTTTGTGAACATTTATGAGATAGAAAACTTTTTCCATGTCCAAAGTCATTACATATGAGTGAAACATCAAGCTACAAGTCTAACATCTCCATAATTATCAATTATTGATTACTATTTACCTGCTTTATTTATATATGCTCATCTCTCCTTAATCTCATTTCTTTTTTATTTTCTTTATTTACTTACTAGTTCATCATCATCTAAGTGATGAAATGGTGTTTATGGTGAGTGAATCCTCATAGATAGTAGCTCTTGACCTCAAAAACATGTTGATAGATGATGATTCTAACTTCAATACATTCCCATGTATTCTTGAAGTTATCTTCTAAATAAAAATAATGTCCTACAACAATCTTGGAGGTTCTTGATATGAGTTCAATGTTAATAATTGAAGTGGTCATAACCTTCATTTAAATGCTGAAAATACACTCTCAAAACCTCTATTTCAAAACCCCTCTTAAACTCCTCATTTTGATATCAAGAAATAAAACCCTAGTTTTTCTCAAAATCTTCAAAACAGTGAACAATCTGAGTTCAAAGATTTATCTAGAACTCAATACTTAAAGGGGGATTACAAGACCACTTGGAAAGTCTTCCTAACTTGTTGGAGAACACCCATGATTTTTTGTTTGACTTGGAAACACTTAGAAGGGGTCCATTTAGACCCAAACATTCTGCTTTTGCTGTCACAGCAGCTAGGTTGAATTTGAACTTGTTTTTCAAAATACTTTTCCAAATGAAGTGGTCCCAAATTATTTTTTACTTAAACTTCAGTGTCTTAGGGAACTTTCTATACAATATGGGCATTTAGATGTTTTGTTTTCATTTTCTAAGATTTTTTTACATTTTAGTCGACAGTACGAACTCTGTTTTTGAGTAACCTCTCTTGTTCATATGATTTCTCTCAATATGTAATAGTTATTGTGGTTTGGCTTTTTGATTTGTGTTCTAGAGACAGTAAGGGTTATCTCCATAAAAAATCATGCATTAAAAATATTTCTAGCCTCACTTTTCTAATTTCACAAGATCAACTCACTGTTCTGTCCACTATTTACAGCAAGCATGTTTTGACTTTCATTCTTTGATTTGATGCTTACATATACTTCCAATTAGTTCATATCTTAGGAAATAGTCTATACAACATTTGTACATATCCTATGATTTTTTTTTTCATGCATTCATATATACTTTAGACTTCTAAGTCACTTTAGAAATCTCATGAACACTTACACACTACAACCTTTGCACATTCTTGGATCATACATTACATCCATGCAAGATTTGGAGTTCTTGTGACCCCTAATCTAAGGAGATTATACAGAATGAACTTGATCACATGTTCCTGCTCCCCCCGATCTAATCTTCCTTTCTCATCCGTCCCAGAGATTGAGAGGTCTTCTTTTCTCAAAGATTAACATGCATCATTCTAGCTTGCTAAGCATATTTTGATCTCTTTGATTATTTGTTTCAAGAACAATTCATGTCCCCCCTTTTTAGATTAGGAAAACTTGATTACTTGATATGTGATTAGACAATTTTTCCTAGGTTTGTCTGTGTGATCTTTCACTTTACATTGTGTGATATTTGGCTTAGATCTTATGAATGATAACTTATCTTTTGATCTTCCATTTCAAGTTTCTTATGGGATGTAATATACTATCATGTATTAATTGACGAACCAAATATATTATAAGATGATTATTTGGATGTTAATTGAGGCCCGTTAAAGGATGGGGTGAGTTGAGGGTGTTTTAGTTGTGACAAAGGCTCCTTCCTCTCTCGTACCAAAGCCCCGAGCCAAGTTCTTTGGTTATGAAAGGCCGGTGCCCTTTATCCGTTTGGGTGAGTCAAATTAGGTTTCTTGGTTCCTTAAAGACTAAGTGGCGACTCTGTATCTATTTTTAACAGACCTTCTTTTTCTTCAAATCAACTTTGATTTCAAAACTAAAAGAAAATCAAATCCGAAACCCAGGAAACAAGAAACAGGGGGTGGGCTCACGGAGGCCGCGTGTCCACAATCTGACGACTCTGCTGGGGAATTTTATTTTCAAAACAAAAAATAATACAGAGGTTTGACTCATAAGAAGCATCCTTAAAATCATCTTTTTATTGTGTCTGGTTCACCGCATTGCACTCCAGCATTTCCCCCTCCGACCGTGTCTAAAACGCGGCGCTGACATTGTTCAGGTCTTGCTGTGCTAGGGCACAAGTCATCGTTGATACTGTACCTTCCAAGTATATCAAAAAGAGTAAAAACCTCCGTACTGTCTCTCTGACGGTATATTGGAACTCTCGTCAACGGACCCTCTTTGACTAGACCCAGCCTTTTCATATAGATTCTTGTAGAACCTTTCATAGGACTGTTCATTTATCTTTTTAGATAGGACAATGTGATATAACTATTGTATGCCCTAATGTGATTACCTGCACGGTGTAGATGCTTATGTGGCATGAGGCAGAACCTCTTTCATTCTCAAGGCAATCACTCATATGTGATCACATTGAGTTGACCTGCCTAGGCAACATGACAAGGATGTCTGTTCCACGTTCACAAAGATATACATTGCAAACCTTGTTTGTTGGTCCAAAGACATAGGAGTATGAAAACTTGCTAGACAGTATGATCACGCCATTACCTGCTTCCGTCATATAACCATTTTCTCTCAGAAACTCTGTCCAGATATCCCAAATATAACCAGTTTCTCCTAGAAACTTTGTCCAGATATCCTAGATATAACCAGTTTCTTCCATAAACTCTGTCCAGATATCCTGGAAACCCCTGTTATCCCCTGGTGATCATGCTGGAAAGTAAAGTTAGCACACTGTGTATGACTAGGACCTTACTTGTTTAACTGCTATCTGCTAGAAGTAGGGGCATCATATAGATTAGGGCTTACATCCGCATGCTTACACCGTTTCTATCAGTCTGCATGCACTATTTCAGTCAGTATGTACGTAAGTCAGTCCACGTTTGTTAACGTCACTGTTATTGTCTGTCTAAAGTTATCACTGTCAAAATCTGATACAAATCCTCTCAAATCTGTAGGGTCACTATAGATTCTCAAGGTCAACAGCTGGGATCTTTGTCTTGGGTCAGAAATTCAGATAATCGTTTAGTCAGAATCAGCCCGACAAGTTATTTCAGCATGAATAAAGAAGAGTTGAAAACCAAGGTCACCGAATTGGGAGTCACCATAAGCTAGCAGTCCAACAGCCTGGCCCAAGTCTTGAAGTTTATGGAAGAATTGAAACAGTAGCAGCCACAGTATCCGCCTAGATTCCCACCACCACCGGGTTTCATGCCACCACCACCGCCGGGGTTTGTGCCACCTCCCGTCGGTATACATGAGAATAATGGGGAAGAGGATTAGTTTCAAGGGGTACCATCGCCTGCATATGAGAAAAAGCTCCAGGAGAAAATGGATAAAGTCGACAAGCTAGAAAGTGTACTGAGAAAAAAACAAAGGGGTCGATGACTACATGCTAGACCTAGAAGGGCTTTCCGAGCCTATTAAGCTGAAACTGCCAGAGAACTTCAAGATGCCTGCCATTGACCGTTTCGATGGAACCGGGAATCCAAAAAGCCATGTGAAGCTGTATATGAGCATCTTCCAGTCCATGGGCTGCACTCATGAGTACATGACAATGTTGTTCCCATAAATTCTCACAAAGTCTGCACTATCGTGGTTCCTTACCTTGGAAGCTTCCAAAACTCGGGTATGGGAAGATATCATTTGGGTATTTGTTGATCACTATTCTTACAATCAAGAGCTGGATGTCACAATTAGGGATTTGGAAACTACCCGGCAGAACAACAATGAGTCCTTCGCTACTTTCTTGAGCAGATGGAGGAATAAAGTGGCCCAGATGACCCACCGACCAATTGAGAAAGAACAAGTAAGAATACTAATCCAAAATCTGCAACCACTCTACCATGAGAAACTGTTCTATCAATCTATCTCCACCTTTGAGGAATTGTTTGAAGTAGGAACTCAAATTGAAGACGCTATCAGGGAAGGAAAGATTAAGAAGGAAGAGCCTCCGAGTCAGTCAAAAAGGCCCAATTACTCCCATAACACTCCAGATGTCAATGCCCCTGGTAGTCAACCCATGGCATACCCTCCAATCGCCCTTTCCAGAAAAAGCCTCCTCTCAATTTTGCCAAGCTAGAGATCTCCATGTCCTCAGCCTTAGACCGTCTCCTCAAAAAGGGCCACCTCCAACTGCTCCAACCTCGAAATACCCCGCCACCACCAAGCTGCGACATGTCCAAACACTGCACCTACCACCAAGCCCTTGGCCACAACATCGATGATTGCATGCACCTCCGCCATAATATCCAAGACCTCATTGACCTTATTGAGCCACCTCCCAAACAACCCCATGTCACTCAGAACCCCCTACCAAACCACCAAAATATCATCCTTATTGAATCCAACCCCATAACCTTTAACCCTACCACCTATATCATCCCCTTAGGACTTCCTTTATCCCTCATTGATATCCCAGATTCTGCGGGAGTCCATTTGATTGAAGGAGAGAAGGAGGAATGGCAGCAACAACTAGATGATGAACGAGATTTGTTCTTCCTGGAGGAACATGATCTAGGAGCAATAGACCTCAAATGGTATGATCCTAACAAAGAAAGCGATGCCTCCATCTAGAACGAGCCAGAGAAACCATTTGTAAGAACAGGCTGCGAGTGGTCCAAAGAAGATGGGACTACAGGAGGACCTGCTCATGCCGAGATTGATCATCTGACTAGGTCAGGCCGTTATTATCATCCTCCATTACCTATCATGAAAACTGTCAAGAAAGGACCAGTCAAGGATAAGGAAAAAGGAAAAATGGATGAGGTCATCAAAGAGGACACTGAGTTGATAAAGCAATTGAAGAAAACTCAAGCACATCTTTTAATGTGGGACATCATGGTAACATCATACAAGCATAGGCAGGCCGTATTGAATGCCTTAGCTGGAATCGAGGTCCCCATTGACGCTACACTAGAAGATAGGGTGGCTTTCTTAAGTACACTCACCCCTGATCCCGTCATCACCTTCTCCGATGAGGACCTACCACCAGAAGGATCTGTACATAACAAAGCTTTGTACATCACTGTTGGGTGCAAGGGGCAGTAAGTGCCATTCTGTTTGGTCGATACAAGCTCTGCCTTAAATGTTTGTGCTCTACGAATTTCCACTGCCTTGGGGATCAACATCCTGGACATTAATCCATCTGTGCAATTCGTACGGGCTTATAATAACACCAAGAGAACTGTGATGGGGACTGCTTCTCTCCAAATCCGAGTAGGGTCTTTGGTTTGCACTGAACTCTTTCAAGTCATGGATATATTCGTCTCATTCAATTTGCTGCTACATGTCAACAAAGCTGTGTCATCCACTGTGCACCAAATGATCAAGTACATTCATAAGAAAGAGGTAAAGATCATCTTTGGCAACAGTTGGGAAAATGAAGCCTTTCTAACCTACGCTCCCGTCTTTGAAATCCAAGTTCCTGAACTAGAAGAAGGGGAAATTAGAGGTTTCTTCATGGAAAAGATCCACATGATTGGTGATGGAGATAGGTTCCCCGAGATTCACTTCGCGGTTGTCAATATTATCCGCAAAATGGATTACTTCCCTAGGATGGGATTGGGCCGACATCAACAAGGGATTCGCGAGTTCCCTCAGATCAAAGGACAAAAGGGCACTTTTGGATTGGGATACAAGCCCACTAAAGAAGATCTCAAGCTACAAAAGCCATAGAAGAAGAGAGTGAGGAGTCTCCCACCATACCACAAGACCTTGAATGGGTAGTTCATCAAGGAAGGGGATGACTTCCCCTATTTTGGGTTCCCTAAACCTTGGATCCATCAGACAATCGGAAAAAGGCACCCTGGGCTGGAAATCTTTGCTGACTGTGAAAGGCCCCCCTATCAAGATCCGTTCTATTCGGAAGAAGTTGCAAAAACCCCAGAGGAAGACTGGTTGAAGTATCTGGACACTGAAGCTATCGAGAAGATGTGGGAAGAAGTTGTTGAAGAAAAGGAAGGACAGAGGGCCAAGAGCCAAGATGATCAGATCACGCCAATTGAGGAGGGTCTGAGGAACCAGGCTGTAGAGTTATCAGTCTGTGTCTCCCCATCCCCTGTCCCCCCGGAGTCTGTACTTCTAATTATCGAGTTTATACCAAAGTCAGCTATTGTAAGCCCTCCACTGTCTGATGTAATCACTCCACATATTATGAATGAAATGAAAGACAGTTCTGCTTAGTCCTCTGTGTCTAATACTTGTGAATGCACAGATCCTTCCAAGGATATTCCAATCGAACTTAAGCAACTAATTGAAAAACAACCTTTTTGTGAAATAATCGAAGATACTTTATCGATTAACCTAGGTGAAAAAGATAATCCACAAATTGTGCAAATTGGCTCAACACTTAATAAAGAAGAAAAAGAAAAATTGACTCTCTTGCTAAAAGAATTCAAAGATGTTTTTTCTTGGTCTTACGAGGACATGCTTGGGGATGATCTCGACATTGTCCATCATTATATTCCTCTTCTCCCCAGTTCTAAATCTGTCAAGCAGAAACTAAGGCGCATGAGGCCGAAATGGGCATTGAAGGTCAAAGAAGAGGTAGAGAAACAATTCAAGGCAGGGTTCATCGTTGTTACAGAGTATCCGGAATGGGTTGCCAACATCGTGCCAGTCCCTAAGAAGAATGGAAAAGCTTGCGTATGTGTCGACTTCTGTGATCTAAACAAAGCCAGTTCAAAGGACGACTTCCCGCTTCCATTGATGTCTTAGTAGATAACACTATAGGACATGAGCTACTATCATTCATGGATGGTTTTTCAGGGTACAATCAGATTCTAATGGCACCAGAAAATCGGGAAAAGACAACATTTACCACACCTTGGGGGACCTACTGCTATAGGGTGATGCCTTTCAGACTCAAGAACGCTGGAGCAACCTACCAAAGAGCTGCCACCACTCTGTTACACGACATGATTCACAAGGAAGTAGAGGTTTATGTAGATGACATGATCATAAAATCCAAGGATAGAGAGGGACACTTGGTGGCATTAGAGAAGTTTTTTGAAAGGTTGCGTAAATATAAGATGAGGCTAAATCCAAAGAAATACACTTTCGGTGTGACTTCTAGGAAGCTCCTAGGCATTCTCATTACACAAAGGGGGATACAGGTTGATCCCTCTAAAATCAAGGCAATTCTGGAAATACCACCGCCACAAAAATGAGAAAGAAGTGAGAGGATTCCTCGGGAGGATTCAATTCATCAGTCGCTTTAACTCAAAGCTCACAACTACATGTGATCCTTTGTTCTGATTACTGAGAAAAGGAGAGAAGTTCCAATGGGATGACCAATGCCAAGCCGCATTCGATAAAATAAAAGCCTACCTCCAAAATCCACTTGTCCTTTCACCACCCACTCCTTACAAGCCCTTATTTCTTTACCTATCTGTCTCTGAAAAGGGTTGCATGCTAGCCTTAGAAGAAGAAGAGACCCACTCTAAAAAAGCCATATACTACCTTAGCAAGAGGATGACTGGGTATGAGCTCAATTACTCTACCCTCAAAAAAATGTGTTGGGCCTTAGTCTGCTGCACCCGCCGATTAAGGCACTACATACTAGCCTTTACAATTGTGCTCATATCCTGCATGGATCCTCTAAAATACCTCTTCAAAAAACCTGCCCTGACTGGTCGTATATCCCGCTGGTTACTTCTGCTATTCGAGTTCACATCAAGTATGTAACAAGCAAATCGGTAAAAGGGATAAATATAGCTGAGCATCTTACGGAACACGCTGTTGATTCCGAAGAGAATGGAGATTTCCCGTTCCCAGACGAGAATATCACAGAAATCAAAGAAGAGCAGTGGAAGTTGTACTTTGATAGGCTACGAAGTAGGAATGATCCTGGTATCACCAAATGGGGACCACACCCCACTGGCAGTCAAGCTCAATTATAACTCCACCAACAATACTGCTGAATATGAGGCATGCATTTTGGGGAAGAAAGCGGCCATAGAATTAAGAGTTCAGAAATTGGATGTCTTCGAAGATTCAAACCTCATTATATCACAAGCGAGAGGAGAATGGAAGGTAAAAGAAGGAAGGTTGAAGCCCTATCATGACCATCTCGATGAACTCAAGAAATAGTTCAAGAGCATAACATTTTTCTACTTGCTCAGGAAAGAGAACTAGTTAGCAGATTCATTGGATACCCTAGCCTCCATGATCAAGATCCCTGTGGGAGTCAAAATGATGCCTCTGGTAATCGAGCAAAGATATGAACCATCATTTAGCATGATCGCTGCAATTGCCAAAGTAGACAATGAAACATCGTGGTACTGAGATGTTTGGGACTTCATAGAAAGGGGAACATACCCCCAAGAGTCTTCCGAGAAAGACAAAAGAGCAATCCTAAGGTTCGCAGCATAATTCATTATTTGTAGGGGAAAATTGTTAAAGAAATGATACAATGGCCGCAACGTGACTTGCTTGTTCGAAAAAAAGCGTCAGAACGATGATGGAGGAAATACACGAGGGGGCGTGCGGTCCACACATGAACGGTCACATGCTGGCCAAGAAGATCGTAAGATAAGGGTATTACTAGACGACATTGGAGAAAAATTGTTGTGAATACGTAAGAAGGTGCCACAAGTGCCAGATCCATGCAAACATGATGCATATACCGACATCTCTACTCTATATCATGACCTCTCTATAGCCGTTCTCAATCTGGGGAACTGATATCATTGGAAAAATTGTTCCAAAGGCCTCGAATGGGAATAGATACATTTTGGTGGCCATCAATTATTTCACAAAGTGAGTAGAGGCTGAATCCTACACCAAGTTGGGGGCCAAAGAAGTGGCCAAATTCATCAAAAGAAATCTCATCTGCCGCTACGGAGTCCCCCATGAGATTATTTTGGACAACGATAGTCATTTCAAGACAGAAGTTAGGCATCTATTTGAGGAATACAAAATCACTTATCATAAGTCATCACCATATAGGCCGCAAACCAATGGGGGCAGTCAAAGCTGCAAACAAAAATGTCAAGGCCATACTGCAGAAGTCGGCCGACACTTACAAAGTCTGGCATGAGAAACTATCATTTGCGCTGTGGGGATACAGAACCTCAATATGGACGTCTATAGGAGAGACTCCTTATTCACTGGTATATGGCATGGAAGCAGTACTTCTAGTCGAGATAGAAGTATCGTCCCTGCGTGTGATGGCGAAATGTGAAGTTTCAGAATCTGACTGGTTAAGGAAAAGGTACGAAGAATTGGCTCTCATAGATGAAAAGCGCCTAGCGGCAATCAACCATGTCCGAATCTATCAAAAGAGAATAGCCCGTGCTTTTAACAAGAAAGTCCGTCCGAGGAAAATTGTCAAGGGTGACCTTGTTCTTAAAGAACTGTGAGCCCCGATCTTCGATCCACGTGGGAAGTTCAAACCTAAAGGGTTGGCCCTTATATTGTCAAGACTATCCTTTCAGGAGGAGCAACCTACCTCATGGACCTTGACGGTGTCAAATTCAAAGAACCGATCAACATGGATCGCCTCAAAAAGTACTATGCTTGACTTTTCACCAAGTTCTTTCAAGCCTTGCCTTGAACTACGCTTGACCTGATTCCCACTCGGGGATACGTAGGCAACTACATCGGTTCGGTTGTCCCACCTATCTAAAAATAACCCATTTCCTTCAAGCCTTGCCTTCAACTACGTTAGACCTGATTCCCACTCGGGGATACGTAGGCAGACTCTCAGAAAAAGAAAAGAAGGATGGCTTGCTAGGTCAAAAATCCGAAAGGACGTCTAAGCAAAAATTAGAGTTAAATTCAAAGTGAGCAATAACAAAAGAGAAAAAAGAGCTTGCTAGGTCACCTCACTGGCGCCTAGGCAAAATTATGAGCATATAAGAAAAATAAAGTTGCTGTCCCAACCATAATCTAGAAACTACCCTTCACACTAGGGGAAAACTTCGGCCACCCGCCTCGTTTGCCTAAATCTCTTCTAAACTAGGGACAAACTTCGGTCACCTACCTCATTTTCCACGCAACCACCCATATCTCAAACTAGGGGCAAACTTCAGCTATTCACCTCGTTCGCCTCTAAACACCCCAGCATGCCCAAGCAAGTACCAAAAAGAAACATCTAATCAAGAATCATGTCACAAAATGTTTTCAAAAATCCAAAATGCATGAAAGAAGGTTCTCAAAGTAACCGAGGTTTACCAATAAACAAACTTTGAATATTACATAAGCAGGAATGGTAGAAAAATAATAAAAGTCTTTTGAAAGCAATCACAAATTTCAAAGACACTTGGAGGAAAAAAAAAAGGATCAATCAAGTCTGGTTTTATTTTGTGTCTTTTATTTCTTCAAAGGTCTTTAGAAGTAGGCTCTTACTCGAAAAGGCCCAGCCATTGATGAAAGCAGCAATAGTGATAGCTCTGTGTGGACACGCGGGATTCCACCTCTTTCTGCTTTGTTTGTTTGAAATTTGATTTTAGATCAAAGAAAGAAAACGGTCTGTTGAAAACAGATACAGAGTCGCCACTTGGTCTTTAAGGAACCAAGAAACCTAATTTTGACTCACCCAAATGGATAAAGGGCACCGACCCTTCATAACCAAAGAACTTGGTTCATGGTTTTGGTACGAGAGAGGAAGGAGCCTTTGTCGCGACTAAAACACCCTCAACTCGCCCCGTCTTTCGACCGGCCTCAATTAGCATCCAAATAATCATCTTATACTATGTACGGTTCGGAAATTAATACTATGATAGTATATTACATCACATAAGAATCTTGAAATTGAAAATCAAAAGATAAGATATCATTCATAAGATCTAAGTCAAATATCATACAATGTAAAGTGGAAAATCACACAAATAAACCTAGGAAAAATCGTCTAATCATGTATCAAGTAATTAAGTTTCCCTAATCTAAATGGGACATGAATTGTTCTTGAAACAAATAATCAAAGAATCAAAGTATGCTTAGCAAGCTAGTATGATGCATGTTAATCTTTGAGAAAAGAAGATCTCTCAATCCCCAGGACAGATGAGAAAGGAGGATTAGATCGAGGGGAAGCATGAACGTGTGATCATGATCATTCCTTATGATCTTCTTAGATTAGGAGTCACAAAAGCCCCAAATCTTTGCATGGATGCAATGTATGTATCTAGAATGTGCCAAGGTTGTAGTGTGCTTTGTGTTTATGGATTCCTAGAATGACTTAGAAGTCTAGAATGTGTATGAATGAATGAATGAAATCAATATGGGATATATACAAATGTAGTATGAACTACTTCCTAAGATATGAACTAATTTGGAATGCATATAAGCATCAAATCAAAGAATGAAAGTTAAAATGTGGTTGCTGTGAATAGTGGACAGAACAGTAACTAGATCTTTTGAAAATTGAAAAGAAGGGTTAGATATGTTTTTAGTGCATGATTTTTAATGGAGATCTTCCTTATTGTGTCTACAACACTACCCAAAAATCCAATCTTTAATAACTATCACAGATTGAGAGAAATCATATGAACAACAGAGGTCACTCAGAAACAGAGTCCGTACTGTCGACTGAAATGTTGAAAAATCTTAGAAACTGAAAACGAATGATCTAGAGGCCCATTTTATACAGAAAGTTCCCTAAGACATTGAAGTTTAAGGGAAAAATAAGTTAGGACCACGCTTTTTGGAAACGTTTTCTGTAAAAGAGGTTTGAAGTGGACCTAGCTGCTGTGACAGCAAAAATAGAATGTCTGGAAGGAATGCTTGGGTCCAAATGGACCATCTCCAAGTACTTCCAAGTCAAACCAAAAATCATGGGTGTTCTCCAATGAGTTAGGAAGACTTTCCAAGTGGCCTTGCATCCATATGTTGAGTATTGAGTTCTAGGAAAATCTTTGAACTCAGATTACTCACTGTTTTGACTCACTATTTTGAAAATTTTGGGAAAAAACTAGAGTTTTCTTTCTTGAGATTAAAATGAGGGGGTTTTAAGAGGGGTTTTGAAGTAGATATTTTGAAAGCATATTTTCAATACTCAATGACGGTTATAGCCACTTAAAATGCCAACCTCAAACTCATCATCAAGAACCTTTAAGATTGTTGGAGAGATTTATTTTTATTTTGAACATAACTTCAAGAATACCTTGGAGGTATTGAAGTTATGATCATCATCTATCAAACATGTTTTTGAGGTCAAGAGCTACTATCCGTAAGGATTCACTCACCTCAAACTTCATGTCATCATCTAGATAATGATGAACTAGTAAGTAAATAAAGAAAAAAATCAAAAAGAAATTAGGTAAGAAGAGATAAACAATGAACAAAGTTTAGAACTCACTTTTGTTTTGAAAATCAAAGAAGGAAGCTTCTTTTCTCTCTATTCTAACCTTATCTCTACAAATTTCTCTCCCAAACTTTTTCTAAGCTTTCATTTGACACCCCCTAAAATGAAGAGCAATGGGGGGTTTAAATAGGCCAACTTGGGGTGGTTTTGGGGTTTTAGAAGTATTCCCATTGGCTCCAAACATCTGAAATCATAAAACTACGTCGTTTTGGTTTTTAATTAATCAAAATGGAACCCCAAAATTATTTACAAAAACACACTATTCTGGAGGGGAGTGCCGCGGCGGCACTGGGCCAGTGCCGCGGCGGCACTGTTCTTCCTTCGTTCAGATAATGTTGTTTAGGCCCCCAGAGGTTCCGATATTTGCAAAAATGCCCTATTTCGTCTGAAATTCACAGAAAATGCGTACGAACTCCAAATTGAAGTTGTGATATACCGTTGGAAAGGTAATGGAGTCTACTTTACATAAAAAAAATAGTTCAGGGATAGGTCACTTTGAAAAGTTTTGCGGTATTTGCGATAAAAGCCGATTTGATCGCTTTTTTCGCCTTTGGAAATTCATAATAGACTCGTTTTAAATCCGAAAATTATGTGCGATATATCGTTGGAAAGCTATTGACCTCTAGTATCTATGAAAAATATTTGAAAATTGTTACGGTGCCCCAGTTTTAAAGTTAAATTCTGGTCAAACTGGTCAAACCTGGGATTCTCGGGAAGTTCTGGAAACTTCTGGGAGTTCCCAGGAGCTGACGTTTTCGCTCGATTCTCTTTTAAAACTCATTTTAATACTGTTCTCATGATCTAGAATGATTCCGGTGAATTCAGAAGATTTCGGTCAAACTTGGTCAAAGTTTGGACAACCTGGTCAAACCTTGGTCAAACCGGTCAACGGGGACTTTCCGTGAACTTCCGGGGGTCTCTGGGAGCTGACGATTTCATCCAATTTTTTTAAAAAACTCATTTTATCACTTTTCTTACGATGTAGCATGTTTCCAGAACTTTGGGACCAAATTTGGGAATTTTCGGGCTTTCAGGGGCATTTTGGTCATTTTGAGCATTTTAAGAAATATAGCTAACTTCCAGGAGTCCTTTTGAGTCTTTTTCGATCATTGTGAACCACCAAGCTATGGGTCTCCTAAATCTGATAGCTGACAAAATGGGGTGTCTACACTCTGACTCTGAAAGCAAAGACCCTCTCAGTGAATCCTCGGGGGACCTTCTGAACTCGCCCGTACTGCCTAGCCAATCGGCGAGGATGATAGAAAGAAGTCTATCTCAGACCCATTAACCATACTCTCTGGTGATCCCCGAGGCTTGTGGTCACAGCATGAAGACCCCAAAGTCCCACAATCCAGCAAATGTCGGCCTCATATAGAGCGCCCATCATGCTAACCCAGTTAGCCAAAGTGTAATGGGAATGAAGCACGGCCCTGCAAAAATAAACTGGTGGTACTCGGCCTGTGCACAACTAGAGGCGCTTGTATAGCCAATCCTGTAATACCAAGGGTGCCCCGGAAAGAAGAAGAGTTCCTCGATTAAAAGCATTATCCAAACCACTCAGGGGTTTCAGCTAGAACCATGGCCATGGGGTTCCTACTCAGTTTTAGCCTAAGGAACACATACACCAAGTTGGTAGAAATACTTGAGAATAGAAAGTGCGAAGTCATGCATAAGATTAGAGCAGCCCCACGAGTAGCATCATATACACTGGGATTTCCATGATCAATGTACCAGGCAATAATAGAAGTGATGTCAAGAACCTCACCATAAATTCGCCGGCGGGAGACAGTGTTTGAACAGTTCAGATATTCAGGCAAGACGCACGTAGGACTGGGGGTATCAACAAAAGGGAGAATCAAGTTTGAGTCTGGATCGAAGCTGAGGATAGCACAGAACTCCTTAAATAGGGGGCATATCTCTAGGCTATTGAAATTAAAGACATGATTTACCGGGTCCCAGTGGGCAATAGCAGCACGCATAAACTCAGCATTCAAGGCCATTTGACGAAGAGAGAACAGCTCGGTCAAGCCGGAGCTGAAAAGGTTGATCCGTTCCACGCCATCTGTGATGTTTAGCCAAGCCGTGAGTTGAGCAGGGTTGTACAATGCCATATTTTCTGTCGTAGCTCTGGCCAAAAAAACCAAAATTTCAGCAACACCTCCCCGTTTCACAAACTATCCCACCTGCAAGGCAAAAACACTTACTATCACAAGGCTGCTCATAGCAGTAACATCAACAATCACGGAATTACAGTGTACATATGAATCATCACACGATCACCAACTAAACCAAGCACTCAACTGCGCCTTCAAACCGGAAGCTATCCGGCCCAAGGGGCAAAACATCATAATACTCTGTCAAAAGGTGACAAATCATCCTACACATTGTCTATTATCCATAAAATTCACTAGTACAACCCAATCGAAAACATGAAATGGGGATAAAGCAAAAATCCCCACTTAGGAGGCCTCAGTCATCCTCTTTTTCATCCTCCGTCGGACTACCCGGAGTGTACGTCAGCAATGGCCTCCTGCTACCCCTACACCTTGGCCTAGTCCTCGACGAGCCCGCACCGCCTCCACGCCACTGCACACACAAACAAAATGAAAGTAATCAGTCAAGAAGCAACAAAGTACAAAAATAGAGTTGATTCAGAATTAGAGACATGCCCGGTGATCTCGCGTAAGGACCAAAGACCGTAGGCAAGCTGCCAAGGCGCGACCCTCCTCAGCATAACTCCAAGGGATGTTGAGGATGCCTGTTGGCTGGGTGGGATACCCGCACATGACTCGTGGCACCTCCATGACCTGAGGAGAGCCATTAGTACCAAAATATTGACAGTCCAATCCCAAGGAGGGATGGGATCGAAAGCTGGGGGAGCATGTCTCCTATACATCTCGCGAAGCTGTAGGCACAAAACAAATTAGGAAAAGATGAGTCCAAAAAACATAAGTGACGAATAGAGACAAAAACGTAAAAGAAACTCACATCCAGAAGTGGAAAGTTGGGCATCAGGAAGCGGCTACGGTAGGTCTCACAACCAGTCTCAGAATGGAAATGATCCCAGGCATCAGTACTAGCCAAAGCTGCCAGCAAAGCGGCACCAGAAAGATCATCAGCATCCATAACGGGAGGAGAATGAGGAACGCGGTACCTCAGACCGCCAACCACCTATCGAGACACTCACTCTCCAAGGTACCATTGCCTACCTTCAGTACTTTCCATCAGAAGTCGACAAGAGGCAAGCGGCCTGACCGCTTGTATCTCCTCTGGGGCAGCATAGAAAACATGCTCCCATGGCATTCAATCTACACTAGCAACCGTCAACTTGGATAAGAAATTCCTTAAAAGGACAATCCGGTGGGCCCCGCTTTTGGCTCCAACAACATCCCTCCTCCATCTCAAGCCCCTAGGGAACAAAGGCACAGGAGCCTTAACGTCCTTGTCCTCACCTGACTCATTGGCAGGGGTAGGAGCCAACATTTTCAAATATTCAAAGCTCCAGAGCTGTGCAAAAAAGAAGAGTGAAAGTCAGAAAGCAGAAACAGGATAGAGCCAAAAGAAAAGAAAAGTCACGGGGCACACCTCCCAAGCTCGCCAGGATCCTCTAGTGGATTTAATGCCATCACGAGAAACCTCACCTATGTGCTTGTAAAGGTGGGCTAGGGCAGCACCGCCCCAGTCGTAGGAAGGAATCTCGTCGATAGTTGCCAAGCAAGTAAGGAGCCACAGGCTCATCCAGTCATTTCGTGTCGTAAAAATCGAACAACCGAGAACATATAGGAGGAAGGCCCGTAGCAATTGTCGGTCATTGAGAGTGTGTTTCCCCTTTCCATAAGCTTGATAAAGCTAGCCACAGGGAAACCGTTGCCCCTCCAGATTAGGAGGAATAGGCCCAATCAACATCTCAACAGCTTCAGGATCAATCTCATAAAAATAGTCTAGGATCAGGCGCTTCCCGCCAACTCTCAAACCGATAATCATGGAAAAGTCGAAGGGTGCCATCATTATTTCACCGAACGACAGATGGAAAGTATTTATCGTGTCCCACCATCTCTCTGCTAGAGCATAGAAGTAGGCCAAGTCATTGGTACTCTTCGAAACTAGGCGGACAAAGCCGCCAAACCCGGCATCATCTACCATTTGTTTAACAGCAAGCGAAAGTTGGGTATACCATATAAAAGCATGGGCGAGACTACCGTGGCCCTTCAAGGTCACTTTCGGTACCTACACACATCAAAAATGGCAAAAAAAACAAGCACAAAGTCACTATTCACAAGCCCAAGTCCAACTTCACAAAATCAATAAATAAGCACAAAATGAACTTCCAACGACCTCTAGGTGCACACTATAGTTCACAAAACTAGCACAGTGCACAAAAATAGTCCTGAACTACTGAAAGTTTTACATACCTGACTCACTAGAGCAGCGATCGAAAGGTGACGTTGAGGGTCACGCAAAATCAACTCTGTGGTTTGGCTCTTGGCCCTTACCCGTTCCTTGGCCTTCTTGGAGAGCCTCCTCGAGCTTGAACCCCCTCCTCGAGCTTGAAGCCATGGATCTGCAAAGGAAATAGAAGTTAAGCCAAACTTTCTTCTTAAAAATTGGAGGAAAATAAAACACAAATCAAAATTCCAATTGTGGGGAAGGATTACTCACCTGAGCGTACACAAGTTGCGTTTTGACGAATTTTGGCTCCAAAAGCACCCCAAAATGGCCAAAAATGAGCATTTAGAGCTCAAAAACCTGAGATATACAAAGATGGAGTCCAGCCACCCAGTGCCGCCGCGACAGTAGCCCAGTGCCACCGCGACACTGCTCCCCGCGGACCCTACTTCGCTCTATTTTGCTCTATTTCAGCCTCTTTTGGCCCTTTTCAGCCCATCTCTGGAACTGATTAGCCTCAGTGACCCATTTTAGTCAAAACTTAGAAAGGTTTTATCCCCAGTAGATCCAACTTATCCCCAGAGGACATTTACAGAGAGAAAACGGCTCCCAGAGGTCCGAACAGGTTTTTTTAGAATAACCGTCGCGAAAATTGATCAATCGTGAGAGATTCAAATTTGGGTCCTGGTTCCCGATCAACAGTCAAGAGAGATTCTGAGAGAATCCAACACCATCCCCTGAGGACAAATACAGAAAGTTATCGGCTCCCGAAGGCCCTAACCGGCTCTTTTGGATTGAGCCCTGGAAGATTTGATCAACCGTGAGAGATTCAGAGATGGGTCTCGGGTCCTGGTCAGGAGACAGTTAAAGAGAGATTCTCAGAGAGTCCAACACCATCCCCCGAGGATAAATACAGAAAGAATTGGGCACTGGCAGATTTGATCAACCATGAGAGATTCAGAGATGGGTCCTGGTTCTGGGTCAGAAAGATTTAATCAACCGTGAGGGATTCAGAGATGGGTCTTTGTTCTGGGTTAGAAATTAGGAAGGGTTCCCGAAGAATCTTCTACCTTTCCCAGTAGAAGTCTGAACCGAATTTCTGATTTAGTCATCATAAGAACCGGCTAACGTTTGAAAAACACCACCCACAATCTAGAGATCCCTGCTTCCAGGGCAAGCACTGCCTAGTCACAGTTAAAACTTATGACATCCAAGATTCCATGACTATCGGTTACCGTCATTGCCTGTCATTTATTGTGAGCTCCCTCATCTATCAGTCATCATGGGCTTCCTCACTTGTCAGTTACTGTGAGCTTCCTCACTCGTTAGTTATTATGAGTCTCCTCACTTATCATGAGCTTTCTCACCTGTCGGTCGTCGTGAGCTTCCTTACTTATCGTAAGCCCCCTCACTTTGGTTATGATAAATTTTCTCAAAACTGTCGGTGGTTATCATTAGCTCTTTCGCTTGTCGCTTATCGTGAGCTCCCTTACCTATTGGTCATCTCCAATTGTCGTCCTTAAGGACCCCACATCCGATCCCGTTCGCTTGTTAAGGACACTTCCCAAAATTCAAGAAGCTTGCCCTCGAGACCCAGAGTCTTCAGCACATTGGTATCCTTATCAGGATCAACCACTACATTAGAGTCAAATAAGCACTAGCGCAACACAACCCTACTCGGAGTAGTGCACCCCACAGCACCAGCTCGTGCTATGATCAAAATGCTAGGCATGATAGGATTCATGTACACAATCATATCACATCCATGCACTGCATAACATCCGCATGTCTTGTTGAGCATGTGTGATTTGTTCTTTGGTGCCCGAACTAAGTTTTGGTCTGATTCCCCTTGGGATACGTAGGCAGCTCACGCATAGCACGACCAGCACTAACCTTAACGTCATGTTTTCATTATTGCATCCTTTGCAACGCTTTTGTCCTAAATCTATAGCCTCCAAAAGACCTGTTTCTTCAAAAAGACTAAAAAAGGACTCCTGAAAGTTAGCTCACGCATAGCACGACCAGCACTCACTTGTGATATGCGTTGCCTCGCAAGTTCATGCCAAAGAGGGGCAAATGTAGGCGCTCCATTTTGTCGGCTATCAGATTTAGGAGACCCATATCTTGGTGGTTAATAGTGATAAAAAAAGACTAAAAAAGGACTCCTGAAAGTTAGTTCTATCTCTCAAAATGCTCAGAATGACCAAAATACCCCCGAAAAGCCCAAAAACTCCCAAATTCGGACCAAAAGCTCTGAAAACGTACTAAGTCATAAGAAAAGTGGTAAAATGAGTTTTAAAGCAAAATCAGATGAAATCATCAGCTCCCAAAGACCCTCGGAAGTCTCGAAAGTTCCCAGAAAGTCCCCCGTTGACCGGTTTGACCCAGGTTTGACCAGATTTGACTAGGGTTTAATCGAAGTCATCCAAATTCACCCAAAAGTTTTGAGTTCATTTCAGATTATGAGAAAAGTATTAAAATGAGTTTTAAAATAAGATCGGACGAAAACATCAGCTCCTGGGAGCTCCCAGAGGTTCCCAAAACTTGTTGGGAATCCCAGGTTTGACCGATTTGACCTAAAAGTTGACTTTGAAACCAGAGTGCCGTATCATTTTTCTAACATTTTTCATAGATACTAGTAGTCAATAGCTCTCCAATGGTATATCGCACATATTTTCTGGATTTAAACGAATTTATTATGAATTTTCGAAGGTGAAAAATGTAATCAAATCGGCTTTTATCACGAATATCGCAAAACTTTTCAAAGTGACCTATCTCTGAACTATTTTTTTTATGTAAAGTAGACTCTATTACCTTTCCAATGGTATATCACAACCTCAGTTTGGAGTTCATATGCATTTTCTGTGAATTTCGGACGACATAGGGCCTTTTCGCGAATACTTGAACCTCTGGGGGCCTAAACAGCATTATCTGGACGTTGGAAGAGCAGTGCCACCGCGGCACTGGCCCACTACCGCCACGGTACTGGCCCAGTTCTACCGCGGCACTCTCCCCCAGAACAGTCCATTTTGTAATTTATTTTGGGGGTCCAATTTGATTAATTAGAAACCAATACGACGTAGTTCCTTGTTCACAAACATTTGGAGCCAATGGGAGCACTCTTTAAACTCCAAAACCACCCCCAAATTAGCCTATATAAACCCCCTTTGACTTCTCATTTAAGGGGTGGCAAATACAAAGCTTAGAAAAGTTTTAGAGAGAAAGTTATAAAGATAAGGTTAAAATAGAGAGAAAAGAAGCTTCCTTCTTTGTGAGTTTTAAACTTTATTTTTCACTTCATTACTTCCATTTACTTCCACATTCAATACATCCAACCACCATTTTTTGTAAGTATTTATGAGATAGGAAACTTCTTCCATGTCCAAAGTCATTACATATGAGTGAAACATCAAGCTACAAGTCCAACATCTCCATGATTATCAATTATTGATTGTTATTTACTTGCTTTATTTATATATGCTCATCTCTCCTTAATCTCATTTCTTTTTTATTTTCTTTATTTACTTACTAGTTCATCATCATCTAAGTGATGACATGGTGTTTGTGGTGAGTGAATCCTCATGGATAATAGCTCTTGACCTCAAAAATATGTTGATAGATGATGATTCCAACTTCAATACATTCCCATATATTCTTAAAGTTATCTTCTAAATAAAAACAATGTCCTCCAACAATCTTGGAGGTTCTTGATATGAGTTCAATGATGATATTTCAAGTGGTCATAACCTTCATTTAAATGCTGAAAATACACTCTCAAAACCTCTATTTCAAAACCCCTCTTAAACTCCTCATTTTGATTTCAAGAAATAAAACCCTAGTTTTTCTCAAAATCTTCAAAACAATGAACAATCTGAGTTCAAAGATTTCTCCAGAACTCAATACTTAAAGGGGGATTACAAGACCACTTGGAAAGTCTTCCTAACTTGTTGGAGAACACCTATGATTTTTGGTTTGACTTGAAAACACTTGAAAGGGGTCCATTTAGGCCCAAACATTCCTTCCAAACATTCTGCTTTTGCTGTCACAGCAGCTAGGTTGACTTTGAACTTGTTTTTCAGAAAACTTTTCCAAAAGAAGTGGTCCCAACTTATTTTTTCCTTGAACATCAGTGTCTTAAGGAACGTTTTGTACAATATGGGCCTCTAGATATTTTTTTTTATTTTCTAAGATTTTTCAACATTTCAATCGACAGTAAGAACCCTGTTTCTGAGTAACCTCTCTTGTTCATATAATTTCTCTCAATCTGTAATAGTTATTGTGGTTTTTCTTTTTGATTTGTGTTCTAGACACAATAAGGGTGATCTCCATAACAAATAATGCATTAAAAACATTTCTAACCTCACTTTTCTAATTTCACAAGATCAACTCACTATTCTGTCCACTATTCACAGCAAGCATGTTTTGACTTTCATTCTTTGATTTGATACTTACATGTACTTGAAATTAGTTCATATCTTAGGAAGTAATCCATACTACATTTGTACATATCCTATGATGATTTCCTTCATGCATTCATACATACTTTTGACTTCTAAGTTACTTTAGAAATCTCATGAACACTTACATACTACAACATTTGCACATTCTAGGATCATACATTACATCCATGCAAGATTTGGAGTTCTTGTGACTGTAGACACCCCAATTTTGACCAAACGACGAATTTAGGAGAGTGTCACCTCCACGTCTGATGATGATAAGGACCGAAAGGTTCGGAGTATTCCAAGCTCTCCAAAAAGTTCTCCAAACGCAATAAAATTTCACAGAAATAAGAAAATACCAGGTATTTAGGAGAATTCAGGTATAAAACATCATTTTGGGAAAAGATCTTCGAAAATAAGTATCTTTAAGAAAAAGGAGGAAAGAAAAGACCTAAAAGGGAAAGTTCAACAAAAACCGGCACACGACAGGATTTCGCGGCACTCAATGAGTGCCGAACGACATTCGGTGAGTGTCGAACGGCAGTCACTGAATGCCGGCCCGGCTTTTACTGAGTGCCGCCGACAATTTCTGACTGCCGTTTGCTTTAACAGTCCATATTTTATGGTACAATACGTATATGTATGCGGATAAAAACAAAAAAACTGATAAAGTAAGTGATGGAAAAACCGGTTTAAGTTAAAAGTTTAAACGCGCAGCGGAAAAGTCAAGTTATAAAACTTAATGGTAGCCCAGGATCTACTACTCGTTAATTCCATAGATGCGTACAAGAGGGGACAAGAGTTATACCTTAGTGTCTTGAACCCAATTCTGATTTTCTTCTTCTTCTTCCTTTGTGATGCAGCAGCCTCCACTAGGTTGTCTTCACCCTTATGTCTCCTACGGATGCTTGCCCGAGAGACTAGAGATGGTGGGATCTCTAAATAGAGAGAAAAAAGAAGGTTTGGGGCTCTAAAATAGTTTCTGCAACTTCTGACGTTCTGAAATGACGAACTCTTTTTCCAGAACGCAGCTGCCCTATTTATAGATTTCCAGAACCGACCTAGACTTCGAGCGATCTAAGATCTTCGATCGATCGAACCATTCTCGATCGATCGAGACTGCCAAGACTTCAATCGATCGAACATACTTTAATCAATCGAACTTGTCTTGACAATTTCCTCATGTGTCTTTCCAAGTATCCCGGCAGAGCTACGAGTGGGACCTCCTAGGCTTTTTATTGTTGGCTCAGACCAGTTGTTAATTACCATGACTGATTATGTCAAAATCAAGTTCTTTTGTTAACCCTATTAAAAACGTAGTACGGTGGAAATAGGGTGTCGAGTCCACAGGGATTGGAGTGCAACAATACTTAGTGGGCGCTTAATAACCAATTATAATGCGAAGAGCGATTAACAAACTAAGAAATAAAAATTGAGTCTTTTCGACTATGGGTTTGATTCAATTGACGTTAGATTAAACTATAATGACTAGGTCGAAGGTGGAAAGTAACTTTGAGCAAAGCTAAGTTTAAGGAAAAATTTGGGGGTTTTGTAAATGGAAAAATTGAAGTTGGGGAGCATTCTCCCACCTTGGCCCAAACAACACATGACTTTCACACTTGAAACACATTCTAGGGTAGAGAATCCCCTTGTGGCAAACCATCAAACATGTGGTAGTCAACCAATATGCTAGATGGATGTTCCAATATAACACATGGGTGTAGGGTTAGAGTTTAGAGATTTAGTCACTTCAAATGCTTGACATTGGAAGTGGGGTCTCAAAAACTCCAACCACACTCCCATGAACTCTAGATATGTTACAAAGTGTGAGAGTCCTACAATAAAACACTCATGGGTCCAATGGTGGGTTTATGATCCCCAACCTTCAAGGTCTAGCTACTCATAATCATAGTGACAACAATTTTAAAGAAAGAGGAAGAGAAATCATACCAACAAGAAAGAATCACCATAAATCCCATAAGAAATCCAAATATTGCTTTAATAGGAACTTCAACCATTCAATACATTCACCCTCTCTTCTCTCTAACACTAAATGGGAGTAAGTCTTGGTGGATGGGGAGTAATGAGGGAGAGAGATGAGAGGATTCTTTTAGAGAGCTTACAACCTCCAAGAAAAACTAAGTTAAAACCAAGCTAACCCTAATCAAAACAATATCACTAACTATATATAGTCCCCCCACAAAAAGGGTAAAGATGTAATAAAAAAAAAATCTTCAGCAGGGGCGCGGATCGATCCCTTCAAGATGGGCGGATCGATCCGCATTTCATCAGGGGAATTACTGGCTTCACGAGAAAACGCGGATCGATCCGCTCGTTATGGCCGGATCGATCCATTTCGGGCTCATTGTCGCAGAATGTCACAGGAAGATCGCGGATCGATCCCTTCTCAATGGCGGATCGATCCGCCCTTTTTGAAACTGATAGTAATTCCTTAAGAAATATGCGGATCGATCCCCTCAAAAGTGCGGATCGATCCGCCCTTCCTGAAATCTCTTCTTTTTCCCTTTTTACTACATGAATGCTACAAGAGTTAGGTTTCACTTCACCCAAGCATACATAACCTATAAGAAAGAGATCTTTATTAGCTCAATGAGAGTAACAACAAGAACAATCAAAAGCATAATTTATCCATTAACTCTCCGGTTTAAGTAACGATTCGTGTCCACTAAGCGAAAAATCATGAAGTTAAAAATGAAATATTGGACACGAATCAATGACCAAACTCTTTGATTAGCAAACTCACTAACTGGTCAGTTAACGTTTACTCCACTATAAAACGATAACTGAACTCCAACCCAAAAGTACATATCCGAAGCGATAACTAGACTTGTATGTTGTACTAATGTCCCTCTACCTTCAGCATTCGTAATCATATTCAGGTAGTCAGACAACTGTTACTGCCAACCTGAATCATGATTACTTCTTGTATTCCTTGAGTCCCATTCACCTCTCATGATTACCAAACATGTTGATAACTCTTACCAACAAGACTGCAGTACTCAGTAATCGACTTGGTGACATTCTCAAGGGAATGCTTACTCTGAAACAGAGGGTAGATTCTGTCTTGACAATATATGTTCACAACCCTATGATTATGACATACCCAAGATACCCAGGTGTTGATCTTCTATAGACCTCACTGATTGGTAAGTCAAAGCAGCCATATCCACAGTCTGTGTTCATAATCGTCTCAAGATTAAGAACACGTACCTTATACAAGTTATGAGTTCCTATCAACTGATTGACAGTCTTGAGTGTCAATAGGAAAGCTCAGGTCCATCAATGCACTATAAGCACTATCATGTTAACTAAGAGTTAAACTCTAGTGATTGAGATTAATCACTCCATCCAATGGTAGTTAATCATGCTACAGTGTAAACCTGATGAGATATCCAGTCTCATCATCCACTGTGACACATTCTAAGTAACAAAGAATAGTAATTCGTATCTCACTTGTATGTATCTCATACATACACGAATTATTTACTATGATACTTAAGGATAACAATCATCTCATGAAAGAAACATACATAACTAAATGTAAAGATGATATCCATATATTAAAATGTCAATGTCTCATATATAAAGTAATGGTTTGAGGGCACAAACCCAACAAACTCCCACTTGCACTCATAACCATTCAGAACTACATCTAAGACCTAGACTATCTAGATGATGATCAAAGACCTTCTGTGGTAAGGCCTTTGTAAACAGATCAGCAAGATTATCAACGGTGGCAATCTTGGTGACAGTTACATCTCCATGTTGAACAATATCTCGGATAAGATGATATTTCTGCTCTACGTGCTTTCCCTTCCCGTGGTTCCTTGGCTCCTTGGACTGAGCCACTGCCCCACTATTATCACAGTAAAGCGTAATAGGTGACAATGACGCTGGTACCACCTCGAGCTCCATAAGGAACTTCTTGAGCCAAATAGCTTCCTTTACGGCTTCACAAGCAGCCATATACTCAGCTTCTGTAGTTGAGTCTGCAATGCATTTCTGCTTAATGCTCCTCCAACTAACAACACCACCTCCCAAGGTAAAGAGATGTCCGGATGTTAACTTCCTCGAATCGTTATCTGACATAAAGTCCGAGTCAGTATATCCTACTGGAATTAACTCACTACCGCCGTACATAAGCATGTAATCTTTAGTCCTTCTCAAGTACTTAAGAATGTGCTTAACGGCTGTCCAGTGCTCAGGACCTGGATTCGATTGATATCTGCTAATCATGCCAACGGCAAAACAGATATCTGGTCTAGTGCATAACATCGCATACATGAGACTTCCAACTGCCAAAGCATATGGAATTCCTGCCATGCAATTCCTCTCCTCCTGTGTCTTAGGACACTGTTCCTTGGAGAACGCTAAACCATGCCTGAAAGGTAACAAACCTTTCTTCGAATTATTCATTGAAAACTTAGTTAACACTTTATCGATATAATCAGCTTGAGATAATCCCATTATCTTTCGCTTACGATCCCGAAAGAGCTTTATCCCTAGAATATAGCTCGCCTCTCCTAGATCCTTCATATCGAAAGTACTAGCTAGCCAAACCTTGACCGTTGACAATGCCGCTACATCATTTCCAATGAGTAGAATGTCGTCAACGTAAAGCACAAGAAAAGCCACCACTTTTCCTTCACATTTCTTGTATACACAAGGTTCATCCAGATTTTGTATAAAACCAAACGACTTGACCGCTTGGTCAAAACGGATGTTCCAACTTCTAGATGCCTGCTTAAGCCCATAAATGGACTTTTGCAACTTGCATACCAAGTTACCTTTCCGACCAGCTATGAACCCTTCTGGTTGTTGCATATAGATGTCCTCCTCAAGATTGCCATTCAAGAATACAGTCTTGACGTCCATCTGCCAGATCTCATAATCTAGGCATGCAGGAATGGATAAGAGTATCCTGATGGACTTGAGCATGGCCACCGGCGAGAAGGTTTCCTCATAGTCAATGCCCTCCCTCTGAGTATAACCTTTTGCTACAAGCCTAGCCTTATAGGTCTCAACCTTTCCATCAGATGCTCTTTTCCTCTTGTAGACCCACTTACAACCAATGGGTTTAATATTGGCTGGAAGTTCTACAAGATCCCAGACCTGATTAGAATCCATAGATTCTAATTCAGCCTTCATAGCTTTAACCCAATGATCTGAATCAACATCAGCCATTGCCTCTTCATATGTGGCAGGATCAGATTCAGATTCTATGGAGACAGCTTCAAAAACTTCTCCTGAGAACATGTATCTATCAGGCTGGCTGATAATCCTCCCACTACGACGAGGCATCGGTGCGGAAATGGGTGAAGAAGTGGTATTTTCTTGATTTACATCGTTATTAACTGCGGGTTGGACTGAGGGCTCTCTTTCTATTTCTCTCAGATCTATCCTTCCCTTAGGTTTATGGTTCATGATATAATCATTCTCTAAGAAAACATCATTTGTACTAACAAACACTTTCTGTTCTCTTGGATCATAAAAATACCATCCATAAGTACCCTTTAGATACCCTACAAAATAACATACTTCTGATCTAGAATCCAACTTGCTCATCTTTTCTTTCAGCACATGTGCCGAACACCCCCATATCCGGAGATGTTGCAAAGAAGGCTTGCGCCCAATCCACATCTCCCGTGGTGTCCTGGGAATAGATTTTCTTGGTACTAGATTTAGTATGTATGCAGCGGTTTCCAAAGCATAACCCCAAAGGAATAATGGCAACTCTGAATAACTCATCATTGACCTAGTCATGTCTAAAAGAGTCCGGTTCCTTCTCTCCGCTACACCATTCTGCTGAGGCGTGCCAGGTGCAGTCAACTGTGACAGAATCCCATTCTGCACGAGGTGATCAATAAACTCATTAGAGAGGTACTCGCCACCTGGATCAGATCGAATGGCCTTGATATGTGAGCCCAATTGCTTCTCCACTTCAGCCCTAAACTCTTTGAAATTTTCAAAGGCTTCAGACTTGTGCTGCATTAGGTACACATATCCATACCTAGAGTGGTCATCAGTAAATGTTATGAAATACTCATAACCACCCCTTGCTCTAATATTTATTGGTCCACACACATCAGTATGAACTAATTCCAACAATGCATTGGTTCTATTGCCCTTTGCAGGAAAGGGCCTTTTGGTCATCTTACCCTCTAAACCAGACTCACAGACTTCCATTGGTTCGAGAACCAAATCGCCTAAGACCCCTTCTTTGACTAGTCTGCCAATCCTATTTAGATTGATATGGCCAAGCCTCATATGCCAAAGCCTTGTTGGATTAGTGGAAGGTTCTTTTCTTATAGATGGTATAGTTACCATTGAGTTATTAAGTTCCAAGCAAGAATCTTTAGAAATATTGGGAGTGATCACATACAAACCATTTGATTTAACACCAGAACATATAAAAGAACTATTTCTTTTAATAACAACTTCAGTTCCAAAATGAAAAGAATAACCATTATTCGATAAATTAGAAACTGAAATTAAATTACGTCTCATTGAAGGGACGTAAAGTACATCTGATAAAATCAAAACTTTATTGTCTAGAAATTCTAAAACTACGACTCCTATAGCAACCGCTGAAACGGTTACACTAGAACCTAGAGTAAGTATGATTTCCCCATCACTGCACCTCCTGGTTGATCTGAACCCCTGCAATGAATTATAGATATGGTTAGTCGCACCAGAATTAATGCACCAAGTGTTTGAAGTATCCGTAATAAAACTTACTTCAATCACATGTGATTCAATCATACCTTGAACTCTGGTAGCTAAGAATTCTGGACAGTTCCTTTTCCAGTGGCCCTTCTCACCGCATTGGAAACACTTTCCTTTGCCTTGGCCACCCACCTTCCCTTTGCCCTTACCTTTTCCCTTAGATTTTGCAATCTTAGGGACCGGTCCAACACTTGGACCACCAGTGCCAGCCTTCTTCTTCCCTTTCTTTCCTTTCGGTGTAGATCGGGAAGAGAAAGCGCTTTTCTCAACGTTCAAGACGTTGACCCTAGGTTTGATCACCCCTTCCGCTGCCAAAAGAGAACTCATCAATTCGCTCATTGAAAAATTCATTTGATTCATATTATAGTTAAGTTTAAATTGAGCGAATGAAGGCGACAGCAAATTGAGGATCATATCAACTTGGGTCTGTGCATCGATGTTGGCACCTAGGGTTTCCAGCTCGTTTAAATAACCAATCATTTTTAAAACATGTTCCTTGACTGGAGTCCCTTCCGACATCTTTGCACTTATTATCTTTTGCATGGCTACCTGTCTAGCAGGCCTGCCATGCTCCCCGAACATCTTTTGAGGGATGTGATAATGTCACTGGCAGAATCATTCGATTGGAATTGGTATTGCAACACACCAGCCATTGAGGCTAGAATATAGCAACGAGCCATTCCATTCGACTTCTTCCATTTGTCGAACTCGCGTCTGGCAGCTGCCGAAGCATTTACCGCGGGTTCTTCGGGGCATGGGGTAGTGAAGACATATATGTGATCCTCCGCAGTTAACACGATGTCAAGGTTACTGATGTTGTCAGTATCAAGATATAAAAAGTATACTTTACTTTTCTAAAGATTTGTAGTGTGAAAGCAAAGGTCGAACCCACAGGGATTGGTTAACTACAGCGACTTAATTTTAAAACCTAACTTTAGTTAATTATGAAAATGGATTTTGATTTGATTTTAATTAAACTACTAACAATAAAAATAAATCTAAACTATGAAAGCAATTAAAAGTGTTTTTGTAAATATGTAAAGGGAACCTAGGATTGCAAATCCACCACTAGCTTCATAATAGGAATATTTATGAATTACTTTAGCTTATTAAGTTGGATGATAATGGGGAATTGTAGCTACAAGCCCAATTCCTCCATCAAGAAAATAATCATGGTTCAAGCACCAACATAATCCATCTTCGGTTAGCACGAATTATCCCACACTAAACTAGGGTTGTGATCTAATCCGTCTAACCTTGGCATGGACTATTCGGATACTTGATAGCACAAATCAATAAAGCACCATTACATGTAAACAATCTAAACAAGCACAGCAAGCATAGATCGTTGGGCACATCACAATCAAAATAGATCTAAGACAAGAATAAACTTTGAAAGCAATGATTTAATCAATAGAAGTACGATTTATTTATAAAAATCCTCGGAACATGTAACTGTCATCCATACATAATAAAACTAAAATAAAAACATAAAATACTCCCTATTACTCGACTAGGGCTTCATCGAAACCCTAGATCTTTGTCTAAGCTGCCATAGAAGTGGAGATCGGCAAGTAGTTGATGGAGGAGGCCATGGAGATCCTTGGTCTTCTTCTTCTTCTCCTTGCTTTTCCCTCTTCAAGGGCTGGAATTTCAGTCTATATGGCTGTATGTGTATGTATGTATGGGTGTGTAACCCTTCAATTCAAGTAAAATAGAGTATATATAGAGTTTACAACAAGCTTTGGAAGCTTTCCTAACCCGAAACGAACTGAAACTGATATATTTTACAGTCTGGACGTCATTCAACAGTTTCGTTTGCACAGGAGTCTTCAGTATACTGAAATACGTATCTTTGCTTTTTGTACGGATCGCGCGCGTGGGCCGCGCGAGCGCGTCATTTGGCAGGTCGCGCGCGCGGGTCGCGCGAGCGAATTCTGGATTCTCGCGCGAGCGAACTGGCTTTTTCAGCTTCTTTTCTTCTGCTTTTTTACCCTGTTTAGCCTGATATACTTGATTTCTTCCAAAACCTGTCAGAAAATAGAAAACGAAGTAAAAATATACAAAAACAGGATAAAAAGATACTAACAAATGCTCGTTAAGGCGTATCAATAGGATTTGTTCTCTCCCGATCAGTTACGTTTCCATTTAGTGTAGTTATTTTCAGTTAACTTGTTTTGAGTGAGTATGGTGGCAAGTGGACTAAATGCAGATCCAGACATTATGATTACTGAAAATCAAACAAACAAAATAAATATAGATATCAGAATTAGACATTTTTTGAAATAAAAGAATCCTTAAAAACTCCTATTTTAAAACAAAGTCGCCGGAATATCGAAACAAAAGAATAAAGCCTCCGTGTGGTGGTCAATTTTTGATTTTTCAATTAATCAAGACTTGTCCGCTATGCAAAACTTGCAAAACAAGTTATGACTCCCGAACCCTTTTGATCTCTAAGTTTCTGAATAATGCCCCGTGTGGGATCCCTTATCCATAGCTTAGCTAGTGTGTACCATTAACTAGGATCCAATCACAACCGTCTCAAGTAGCGCCTCCGTGTGGTGGTCACCCTCTAACACGTCTGATTGATTCTATCAAAGGAAGTTCACATCTAGTAACCAATGAGTAATGCACCCTCCGTATGGAATGATCACCCCTGGCGAGGTGACACAGAATGCACTACTCATCTTACAGTGAACCGTTAATGGAAGATCGTGGGTGTCAATTAATAAGACCCTCTCTCACTAGATTTAGAAATTGAGGATTTTGCTTTTAAAAAAAGTTTCCACACATTACCCATAAACATCCAATGTTTACTAATGCGTTGAAATGCTTTTTGAATTTTATTTTAGAAAACTTGTTTTACGTGCATGCAAGTAGTAACAATATAATTAAATGTCAATCACCAACCAAGCACATAAAACAAAAAACTAAAATTGAAAATAAAGACATCCAAACAATGCCTCTATCTCCCATGGCTCTATCTCCATAGAACCTCCTTTTGGTTTGATCGCCTCCAGCTCCATCTTCATGGACAACGGCTCCTTGCTCCATCTTCATGGATTTCTAATTCTATTACATTTGTCCTATGCTTCTTTCGAAGCTTACAATTTTTCTAGAAATAGAAATAGCAACAACAAAATACAATAAAGGCTAGGGAAACCGGTGCGACTTTCCTTTTCGTAGGATTGAAGTCGCAGCGCCCTTTACATATGCCTTAAAACCAAACCAAACTTAAATTACAACATGCACCAATCTCAAACAATTTAAACACAAAATATTCAAATGACTTGGTGCCATGGGAGATAGCGACTAATCTAGTTGCAAAAGGGTTAGTCGTACACACATCCATACATACATAATAAATATATGTGACTATTGGAACACTTAATTGATTCACACATTATATAAACTCTTTACATACTGAATTAAACTTAAAACAACATCTTACTTCTCTGTCATAGTTCGATCGATTGAAGACCGTTCGATCGCTCGAACCTTCGATCGATTGAACTCTGTTCAATCGCTTGAATTTTCTGTTTCATAGAATGATTTAAAAAAATTTCAGAATACTTTAAAAAAAACTTTTAATTTCAAAACACCTTAAAACTGTGAAACAGAGAGCCTAACAAAGAATCTGTCTCGATCGATCTAACTTCATTCGATCGATCGAACACCAGAAGGTTTCGATCGCTCGAAGATTGTTCGATCGATCGAGTACAGAGGATGTTCGATCGATCGAAACATGTTCGATTGATCGAACCCACCTTGCATCCCATGCAATCACAGATTTGTATTCTGCTGCGATAACACTGCAGAAACAGGTCTGTGACAATGCCATTTCGAAAATAGATCTAAAATCAACATGCAAATCAAAATAGTGTTCCAAAAACGCATCTATAGATCCAAACGAGCGTGGCTCTGATACCAATTGATGGAAAAACCGGTTTAAGTTAAAAGTTTAAACGCGCAGCGAAAAAGTCAAGTTATAAAACTTAATGGTAGCCCAGGATCTACTACTCGTTAATTCCATAGATGCGTACAAGAGGGGACAAGAGTTGTACCTTAGTGTCTTGAACCCAATTCTGATTTTCTTCTTCTTCCTTTGTGATGCAGCAGCCTCCACTAGGTTTTCTTCACCCTTATGTCTCCTACGGATGCTTGCCCGAGAGACTAAAGATGGTGGGATCTCTAAATAGAGAGCAAAAAGAAGGTTTGGGGCTCTAAAATAGTTTCTGCAGCTTCTGACGTTCTGAAACGACGAACTCTTTTTCCAGAATGCAGCTGCCCTATTTATAGATTTCCATAACCGACCTAGACTTTGAGCGATCTAAGATCTTCGATCGATCGAACCTTCGATCGATCGAACCATTCTCAATCGATCGAGACTGCCAAGACTTCAATCGATCAAACATACTTCAATCGATCGAACTTGTTTTGACAATTTCCTCATGTGTCTTTCCAAGTATCCTGGCGGAGCTAAGAGTGGGACCTCCTAGGCTCTTTGTTGTTGGCTCAGGCCAGTTGTTAATTACCATGACCAAACTTTTTGATCAGCAAACTAACTAACTGGTCAGTTAACGTTTACTCCACTATAAAATGATAACTGAACTCCAACGCAAAAGAACATATCCAAAGCGATAACTAGACTTGTATGTTGTACTAATGTCCCTCTACCTTCAGCATTCGTAATCATATTCAGGTAGTCGGACAACTGTTACTGTCAACCTGAATCATGATTACTTCTTGTATTCCTTGAGTCCCATTCACCTCTCATGATTACCAAACATGTTGATAACTCTTATCAACAAGACTACAGTACTCAATAATCGACTTGGTGACATTCTCAAGGGAATGCTTACTCTGAAACAGAGGGTAGATTCTGTCTTGACAATACATGTTCACAACCCTATGATTATGACATACCCAAGATACCCAGGTGTTGATCTTCTATAGACCTCACTGATTGGTTAGTCAAAGCAGCCATATCCACAGTCTTTGTTCATAATCGTCTCAAGATTAAGAACAAGTACCTTATACAAGTTATGAGTTCCTATCGACTGATTGACAGTCTTGAGTGTCAATAGGAAAGCTCAGGTCCGTCAATGCACTATAAGCACTAGCATGTTAACTAAGAGTTAAACTCTAGTGATTGAGATTAATCACTCCATCCAATGGTAGTTAATCATGCTACAGTGTAAACCTGATGAGATATCCAGTCTCATCATCCACTGTGACACATTCTAAGTAACAAAGAATAGTAATTCGTATCTCACTTGTATGTATCTCATACATACACGAATTACTTACTATGATACTTAAGGATAACAATCATCTCATGAAAGAAACATACATAACTAAATGTAAAGCTGATATCCATATATTAAAATGTCAATGTCTCATATATAAAGTAATGGTTTGAGGGCACAAACCCAACAGTAAGGCTGACTAAAACGCGGCCATTAATAATTTTCCGCGGTACTTGCTAAGAGCCGCGCGATAGTCACGGAATGCCGCCGCGGCTTTCACGGAGTGCCGCAGCGGCATCCACTGACTGCCGCAAGAGATTTTTTACTGCCGCCCTGTGCAGCAGTCTGTCTATTTTCAGGAAGTACGTATTGTACCACTAAATGAGACATTTACACCTGTCTTTTACTCCGAATTCACTAAAAATACTTGGTAATTTTGTCTATAAAAGAAGGAGGATCTTCCTTGGGAGGACACAACAACAACAACAACAACATACAAGAAATACCTAGAGATCACCATCACCATACATTTTTTTTAGAGAGATAGAGAGTTTTTGGAGAGCTTGAAGAAGAACTTGGAAGTTCTCCAAAAACATAGAAATTTGAGGATAGTCTTGGAGGTGACCCTCTAACCTTAGTTGTGTTTTTCTTTCTTTTGAGCCTCTAATATTCAAGTCATTTCATTTTTTTTTTCATTAAGTTTTAGAGTTTTTGTTAAGTAAACATGGAAGTCCTTGCTTCCTAGTTTTTTGGTCTTTCTTCCATTTTTTGTTCATGATTTTCTTTGAGATTCTTGGAGATCCTCAATATCTCCCTTGAAAGCTCTTGAGTTTGATGTTTTTGAAGCTCATATAAGCTTATACTTCACATGGAAGTCAAAGTTTACCATTACTTCATTTTATAAGCAAATAGATGGATCCAAGTCCATACTTATGACTTGGATCCTCTAGCTTGATGTTTTTATGGAATCCTTTCTATATTCCCTTGAGACTCATGAGCATTAGTAACATCTCCATCTCCCATGATCATCAAATGGTAGGAGAAAGTAGTTTTGAGTCTAAGGCTATCTTCATGGTTTGGATTCATCATCTTGAGATTTCATGAAGTCTATTCATACTTCATTTGAAATCTACAAGTATGAAGGTCTTTAGCCTCCAATGACCATCAAATGGTGGGAGAAAATGGTCTAGTTTAACTCCAACTTCATGGTTTAATAGTTGGAGTTAACAAATAAAAGTTGAACTTGACAATGAAACAGTAGAGTTCATAAACCGGTTTTGATTAAGGATTTTTAGTTCGAGATCTAACCGTTGGAATCAAGTGAAACCAACGGGAAAATGTCAATAACACTATGTTTTACCGCTGTAATTTTTGTTTTGATGAAATTCCATGCCTAAGATGGTTTGGTCTCATGGTTTTAAAACATGCAACTCTCTGTCCAAAATTTTAGAACAGCAAGTTCATTTTGAAATGCATAAATCAGAATCTTAATGAAGTTTCCGGGGCCTCTAATAATTTTTTCTAGGTATCTTAATGTGTTAGGAAGATCCCCTAAAAAGATCTAAGTGTTTCTCATCTTTTTGCTATTTTTATAAAATCGTACAAGATCTCTGGACAGAGAGTTGCAGATTCCTGCGTGACGTCTAGTGTTTTCCATATTCCTAGAGATCTAACCGTCCAAACCTTGATTTTCTTTTTGGGTAATAAACTAGACTCACAGAGGCATATCATATCCAAAAATCATTAAGATCCAATCGTTGGAGGTATGGTGTTTCCATTTTTTAAGATCTGGTCTGCTCTCTGTAATTCATAAAAAACTGCTATTGTTTTTGTCTAATCTTATTTATTTCAACTCAAATGGTCTCCCAATGTCTTGGGACCCAAATCATACTTTGAATAATGATAACTTAGCTTAAATCCAGAGGCTAAGTGACCCAAATTAGTGGATAAATCCATGTCTTATCCTTGTTCATATTCATTCATGTACATTAATGCTTATAGTTAGAACTAAATTTGATTTCATGTTTGCTAGATCTAAGCTAGAGAATTAGGATTGATTGTTTGACATCATATTATTATGTGAAGCATGTGGACTAACCTTTTATTTTGTAGCGCTATTAAGGTATGATTTCTAGGACTCCTCTTTAGTTCATTTTAATTTCTTGATTTTATTGATTTTTTTAACCTCATGCGCGACACCGTAGAATTAGGATTTGCCTTATGTGAATACATGTGACTAGAGACTCTTTTAGGATTTTCTTTTGTTTGCATGCATTTGCACGTTTAAATATTCGCGGTCGGATTCCGGGTAAGTTCTCTAGTTCCCTACTTGCATGTCATATTGCTTGCTATCTGAATTACGTGGCTTTTGAATGATATTTTATCACTTGCAATCTTACACCCCTTTAGACATGCTTTTGTAATATATATCTATACGTATGTATTAGTTGAGGGCACATTTAAATTAATAATTCGATTAAAAGGATGTTGAGTAGAGGCCTATCACAAGATAGGATGAGAGAGGGTGTTTTAGTCCGACGGGCTCCTTCCTCTCTCATTTTATAATCCCCGGACCTAGTTAATCTCTGGTTTCTAAAAAGATCAGTTTGCTAAATGGTTTCTTAATTTTTCCTTTTAAAAATTAAGTGGCGACTCATTTGTCTTGAATTTGAAATTTAAAAAGAACTTTAAAAGAAAAAGTTGTGGGTAAGAAAAATTGCGATATCCACAGTGACCCCTAATCTAAGGAGATTATAAGGAATGAACTTGATCACACGTTCATGCTCCCCTCCGATCTAATCTTCCTTTCTCATCCGTCTCGGGGATAGAGAGGTCTTCTTTTCTCAAAGAATAACATGCATCATTCTAGCTTGCTAAGCATATTTTTTTCAAGAACAATTCATGTCCCCCCTTTTTAGATTATGAAAACTTGATTACTTGATATGTGATTAGACAATTTTTTCTAGGTTTATCTGTGCGATCTTTCATTTTACATTGTGTGATATTTGACTTAGATCTTATGAATGATATCTTATCTTTTGATCTTCCATTTCAAGTTTCTTATGGGATGTAATATACTATCATAGTATTAATTGACGAACCAAACATAGTATAAGATGATTATTTGGATGCTAATTGAGGCCCGTCAAAGGACGGAGCGAGTTGGGGGTGTTTTAGTCGTGACAAAGGCTCCTTCCTCTCTCGTACCAAAACCCCGAGCTAAGTTCTTTGGTTATGAAAGGCCGGTGCCCTTTATCTGTTTGTGTGAGTCAATTTAGGTTTCTTGGTTCCTTAAAAATCAAGTGGCGACTCTGTATCTGTTTTCAACAGACCTTCTTTTTCTTCAAATCAACTTTGATTTCAAAACTAAAGGAAAATCAATTTCGAAACCCCGAAAACAAGAAACAGGGAGTGGGCTCACGGAGGCTGCGTGTCCACAGAAGGGTCTTAACAAAACATGTTGTATGTGCTTTATTTATTTCACTGGGCGAATTTAGATAAAATTTGATGCATGCATTCACCATCACTGCATAGCTTCTTTTTTTTATATATATTTTATTTTATGATCCTTTTAGTGTATTGGTCTCGTCATCTCGTATAAGGACATAAGTGTCAGGGCCCCGGAGGAGGGGGGCAAGGTTCGAACCCTGACATTAATGTGCATGGTGAGACTTTTACCAGCTAAGCTAAGTCGTTGCTCATAGCATCACTGCATACCTAAACAATAGCACTTCTTGTAATTTATTTATCATTTTTGGAAATTTCTAATAAATCTAATTTAGTTACCCATTACTGACTAGATGATGTGTCAGTAACAACTTTAAAATTAAAATGTAAAATTTATGCCCTTTTTATTTCAAAATAACGAATAGTTATACACGTTCAAATGATTCGAAAACTTTTTAAGTAGGCATTCAGTGGTCTCTAAGAATACATTTCTTTTCTTCTCTATCTAAAATAAAAAATAAATTAAAAAAAAAATTGCCCATTATTTTTCTTCTTTCACTAGGAAGCACCAAAAAAATATTATCGTATTATCTTTTCAAAAAGACGCAAGTACCTATTTTATGTTCATTTTGTTTTTTATTAATGCGATTGATCCACAAGCACAATTGTCAATGCAGCACATACATGAATTAACAATACTATTTTTTTTTTATACTACTTACTTGGATTACGACAGGACATACACATAAACCACACATACACACACCCATCCCATCCCACCCCACCCCACCCCAACCCAAAGCCACATGGATTAACAATACTTTGGGACAATATAAAAATACATAAATAAAAAAAATGATTTTAAATATTATCCTTTTCTTTTTCGTTTTTCTTTTTATTATCTAAAATTGTATGTATCAACAAGAACCAGCAAAGTGAAAGTTTGCTACTATCTTCCAAGCACGCTTTGCACAGTTGATGTCTAAACGTTTTGCACGTTTAGCGTTTTGCACAGGACATTAACCTTTTTGTCCAGAAAATATAAACAATATTTTGGTGCATAATGTGTCACCAGCCATCACTGAATCTATCATATAGGCCAATAAATTCCACATCCACTAACTCCATTTGATTTTATAGTTTTGACCAAATGTGTGTGAGATAGAGAGTGGAAAAAGAAAACATGTATCACCGTATTAACAATTTTTTCTTGCATTTATTGTGTTTCAACTTTCATCCACCCATTAAACTTAGTGATAGTATATTAAAATGGCTATGAGTTAATCATACATGTAGATTAGGGGCTGTTTATTGCTTGATTTAACTCACTTTTGTTTAACATCTTTATAACTTTTAATCATGAATTATTATTTCTAACATCATATATAGTTTTGAACCTATTAAACACAATCATTTGGTTTATATAGAAAACTCACCTTAAGCAAGATTATACTCAAATTCAAGCTATAGATGTGACATCCGCTCCCGCAGTTTATATTTAATATTGCTTTAGCATGCATAATCATGAGTTAATGTTAATTAATGTGTTATGTGACACTTATTGGAGGTGGGATTGACCCACTAAGTTGATTATGGGTGTCCAGTTTGGAACCCAGTTATGGTCAGTATGATAGTCTCAAGTTGGGATATGTGTTGATGGGGTCCCAGTTGAGATGGGACAGTAATATGTGGAACACCCTATTTGCCTAAATGTTTATTAAGGCTTAAATGATTTATTATTTTATTGTTAATAATATCATGTTATTAGGTAGTGACCACTTTTGGGGTCAATTAGAGATACCTTTGCGAGCACGAATTGAAAACGTTTCATAATTAGTAGGGTAATTAGCAATTTCATATAATTATATGGGACCACTTATGGGACCCATACGAGACATAGAAAAACACCCATTTAAGTTTAGGATAATTTTAGTACAATTTCATAATTAGTAGGGGTGTAATTGTAAACTAGCAAACTAATGAGGGGTTTCATAATAAAAATAAAAACTAACATAATCATGACACCTAAAGAATGATACATCCCTATTCTTCTTCTTTATATTTAACGTTCAGTATAGGGAAGTTCATAGATATACATTTGACGGAAATTTTGATGGTAATTTCTCGACGCCGATTGACTCACCGAACGACGTTCAATCTCAAAACAGAATATATATTCGGACTCCTAGAGGTAAGTCTAACCCATTGGTACTAATTTTATTGAGTTATGTGACAGTTTTTCCATGACCCTTTTTAGAGTTTTAGCTTATAACTTATAGTTTTTATGTAGGATTTGTACTTGGTTCTTAATAGGACTTTAATCTCACAATTAAGAGCGAAACCCAAGAGGTGAGTGATGTTAATTTTGATATTAGGATGATTTTCATGTTGGGTTCAATTGTAATGCCAAAACATGTCTAATTAGCGTAATTTAATTTATTTAATTTATTATTGGGCAAAATTCATGTGGTTAAATTAGGCCCAATTTATTTGTGAAAGCACGGTGTAATGATTAAATGAGCATGTTGAGTTGCCTATTTGGGTCAATGAAAATTGCTAGTTCTATACCACCATGAGATAATCTTTGTGATGACAACCATGACCGCTAGAGGCCTACGGGACCGCACGTGTGAGGGCGTAGGTCATGACTAGTCACGTGAGCTTGGGGAGTAGAGCCGCGGACTAGCCGGTAGTGGTGGGAGTGAACTAGTAATTGTCGGAGACTATAGTTATTTGTAATATGTTGAATTGAGCGTGTTTATTATCCATGTTCATGATTAGCATTATTCACAAGCATATAGCTTATATATTGTAGTGGTTATTGAATAACCATCGTAGGTGATCGCGGCGAGGAGTCGGGGAAGTGAGCTGGAAAGTGGCTGGCTAGTGCATGGGTTTTGGGGGTTATTGTAACCTTGTTAATAGTTACTTGATTTTTAGTTTAAAGCTTTCAATATAGTTGTAATTAATTAGTTTTAATCTGGATGGTAGTACGAGTCATACTTTGGTTGATTTAAAACTTATGTAATATTTCTAGTTAAGCTATATATTTTAGTTAGATCTTTAAATCATGTAATAACTAGCCTGTATGATTTAGCTCTTGTTTTACAAGAGTTGTGGTTATCTCTGGGATTGAATAAATTGGTTGTATCTAATACTAATGTCGTTGGTTTGGGACGTTTGAACTTGAGATTTATTTATTGGGTTGGTTGTACATAGTTATATTTAGTAGTTTTCTTAAAGTGTTTTAAACTCTTGCTAAAATAGGGCTTTTGGCTGATTGCAAAGGCAGGATTTTGTCCGTTGTTGGTTAAGCTTATTTGGTTTAAACTTATTTTAAATTTATTTTGGAACTTTAATAACTTGAGTTAAGCCTTGGTGGCTTGCCACGTGTCCTAGGACCATCTGGGTGGTTCCGAGGCGTGACAATAGAAGTACTGAATTTCACCAATTAGAGCTCAATTTCTACACCAAAATGAATCCTACAAGAATTCGGTAGACAAAGTTTCGCCGTTAAGTATGAGCTACCAAAATCCAGCAATTTAAACATAAATTAAGGGTATAGAAATGTTCGTCTCACCTCCACGAGTCCGAAAATATCTTCGATTCGTGAATCCGACGAACGGCGGCAACGGAACGGCGAGATTTTGACGTCGGCGTCTCGAGCTTGTCTTTTTCTCCCGGGCTTTCTTTGTTTTCTTTTGTTTAATTTTTGTAGAAATGAGAGATTAACTCTCTTATGACACATACACACATGCAAAGTGTGTTGGCAATATTTTGCCCTTTTCCATTTATACCCCCAGAATTTCTTAAGTTTTTATTATGAAATCCCCCACACATTCCATTAACTACCCAATTATCTAATAAGTGTTTCTCTAAGTTTCGTATGGGTCCCAACGTGGGTCCCACATATTTTGTAAAATTGCTAATGCACCTACTAATTTTGAACATTTTTCAGTTATACCCTTGTATGAGTATCTAACATAAAACCAATTGCTTGCACATATATCAACATATAATATGGAAGCATTTTAAATAAATACTCATGTAATCATATAAGTACATTTAACATATAAAATGCAAATAGTTTTGTTCGGCCCTTCACTGGTCCCACCTCATTACCTGTCCTACCTCACTGGAGACTTTTCCAACTGTGCCCTTTACTGATCACTTTTCACGGGCGAGTCCAAGCCTCCCCTTAATCCATTTTATACACTAATTATATTAATTAATGTATATAAAAGTAATAATTTACCCGTTCTCCGGGTACGGGTGTTACATTTCTCCCTCCTTAAAAGGAAGTTTGGTCCCCAAACTTACTCTTACCTCAAGAATCGAAGAGATGCAGGTACTTGGCTTGAATCTCATCCTCTCGTGCCCAAGTTGCTTCCTCAATGGAATGGCTACGCCATTGAACCATCACCAAGGGAATTACCTTAGTTCTCAAGATTTGATCTTTCCTATCAAGAATTTGCACTGGATTCTCCACATAAGTCAAATCTTCCCGAATCTCTAACGGTTCCGGAACGATTACATGTTTCAAATCCGGCACATAACGTCGAACCATCGACACGTGGAACATGTTATGGCCAACTCTTGTGGCAATTCCAACCGATAAGCCAACGGTCCAACTCGATTTAGAATCAAATTTTGTCCAACATATCTTAGACTGAGCTTACCGCACTTACCAAACTGTGCTATGCCCTTTGAAGGCGATACCTTCAAAAACACATAATTAGTGGTGTCAAACGGGCCAGGCCGGGCTCGGTCAAAGTGGGCCTAACCGGGCTAGAGAATCAGGCCAGGCCCGGCCTTACCTAAAATCGGGCCAGGCTTGGGAAGGAAGGGGGGTGTCCGCCCCGGACCGGTGGCCCGAGCTCACTAGGGCCGGGTTTAGGGCCAAGCCGGGCCGGGCTAGTGGACGGGCTCGTGGACGGGCTCATGGACGGACTCATGAACGGGTTCGTGGAAGGGTGCATAGCCGGGCCGGGCCGGAGTTTTGGGGGGGAAAGTTTTAACTTTTAAAGTTTAATGTTTGGGAATTGGGGGGAGTTTTTACTTTTACTCTTTTTTTTTTTTTTATCTATGTTTAGTTTATACATTAATGATTAGTGATTACTAAAAAAAAGTTTGTTTAACAAAAAAAAAAGTAAAGAATATTTATTATTCAATAAAAATTAAAGAGTTTACTAGTATTTGATATTTAAAAACTATAGTCTAATAAAAAATAAAGATTACTTATCATTAATTTGTATAATAAAAAATAAAAATTTATTCATTAATGATTAGTGATTACTAAAAATAGTTCATTAAAGAAAAAGTAAATAATATTTATTATTCAATAAAAATTAAAGAGATTACTAGTATTTGATATTTAAAAATTAGAGTAAATATCACTTACCTCCCTTGAGGTTTGGCCTAATAACACTTACCTCCCTCCACATTTGGGAGTAACACTTACCTCCCTTGTCAGAGTTTGTAGGCTAATGGTGTTAATCGAGTTAGTTAAATTTTTTGCCCTTGCATTTTCATAACATTTACAGTCAAATAGGTTAAAAGACAAAATTACCCTACCAAGAAAACTCATTTTTCGGATCTATCACTCATTTTCCACCATCACCGCCAATCCACCACCTACCACCACTGCAACCGACCTCTCATAAACACCCACCACCAGGACTCCATCGCCACTTCCAAACCCCCAAGAACAACATCTCAACAACACAATCGATGCCTTAATTGGGGATGATGACTTCGGCGGTTGGGGCAGAATCTTCGCCGCCGCCGTCGACCTCTCATCCCTTCCACTCTCCGCTACCCTCTTTATCCCCGGCGACGCTTCCTTCATCACCACCACCACCGCTTCCAAATTCAACCCATTCATAATCCCCAACCACATAGTCCTACAACCTCACTTTCTCTGACCTCCAACTCTTAAACACCCAAACATGCCCCCTAACTCTCTTACCCATCAAGATCATTCTCATCACCAATAACTCTCCCTCCAATTTCAGCCTCAATGACTCTCTGATCATCCACCCCTACCTCTGTGTCACCGCCTTCGTAACTATCCATGGCGTCAAAACCATTCTCGATTACTCAATTTGTGGCGGTACCTCTGTATCCCATTGTTCTCTCGATTGCTTGTATTGTTTTGGCGTTCAAGATCCATAGAAATCCTCTGGCTCGTTGATGGGTTTTCCCAGAATTAATGGAGGCAGTTTAATTTTAGTGAAAGAAAATGTGAAATTGGATAATTGCAGAGATGATAATGGGGTTTTTCTTGGTGGGTCATTGTCAGATTGTCAATTGTCTGCTATTCTTTTTATCCATGGCATGAGCCTTGCTCTTGTTAGTAGAGATGATAATGTGAAATTGAATCTCTGAATGAGAATTATAACTCTTCTTGTTATCCTATAGATTCAAGAAAAAAGAAAAAAGAAATAAATTGCTTTTCCAATTGCCCAGATGTTATTGAAGTGGAAGGGTAATTTTGGCATTTTGCATATTTTTCAAGTGATTTCACCATTTTCCGTTAGTTCTTCTAACAATAAGTTTACAGATGGGGGATTATGTTACTGAAATTTGAACATAAGAGAGGTAAGTGTTACTCTTGAAACGTGAAGGGAGGTAGGTGTTATTAGGCCAAACCTCAAGGGAGGTAAGTGATATTTACCCTAAAAATTATAGTCTAATAAAAAATAAAGATTACTTATCATTAATTTGTATAATAAAAAGTAAAGATTATATTTCACAAAATTGAATTTTTTTTTTTTTAAAAGTCGTTCACAGTTTATACTCATGCGGGCCAGGAGTATTACAATTGATTTGTTTGGAACTGAATGATCTTCAACTCTCATATTTATTCTTCAATTCTTCATTCTTCAATTTTCTTCCGTAACTTCCAAATTTGCGAAGTCTTCAAGAATAGGATCTTGGCGGTTTTGAGTTCGATATTGTGCACGGTCCCAATCCTTCAAGCTCATCAAGCAGTCAAGCATATCAGGAGATAATCTGCTCCTCCTTTCCTCTAGCACCCTTCCACCTACACTAAAAGCAGACTCCGATGCAACTGTGGAAGCCGGAGGAGTTAGTAGATCATGAGCCATGATGGAAAGAACCGGGAAAGCTCTTACATGTTCTTTCCACCATGTCAAAAGATTTAAATCGACCATTTCCTCGTTGGTTAATCGGCTTTCCCACTCGGTTTCTCGATACTTATTTAATTCACCAAGAATGTTAGAGCTACTTACAAATGATTGACTAACATCCTTTTGTTTCTTTCGACTGAGAAACTGGCTCGCCCAAGAACCACCTGATGCTCCCGAACTTGACTCAATATTAGAAGTAGAAGAAGAAGTAGCACTTTCTTTATTTGTATATTTTTCATAGTAAATACGAAATAAAGATTCCAAAGTATTTTCCATTTCAAAAGTAGTTATTTCTAGACCAGGCTCACCATCTGGTCCTTGCATCAATTCAGATATTTGTTTAACCATTTCACAAACACCTTCAAAATTTATTCTAGGATCCAAGATTGCAGATAAGTAAAATACAGGTGGAATGTTAGGCCAATATTTTTTAAACTTTTTTTTCCATTTTCTCACAAATATCAATAAAAATGTCATTTTTTTTGTTTATAACTATGAAATGTATGAGCCATATTATATAATTCCATAAGAAATAAACAAGAAGTAGAATAGTAAACACTGGAAAGTTTATTTGTAGCATTGTAAAATACTTCTAAAAATCCATGAAAGTCAAATGCCATATCCCAATCGTTTGAAGTCAAGTTTAGTAAAGGATAATTAACATTAACAAATTGAGTAATAATGCCACTATACTTTTTACAAGAATCTATCATAAGATAAGTAGAATTCCAACGAGTTTTAATATCAGTTTGCAATTTCTTTGGATTAAGACGATTTTGTTTAAAAACACCATAAAATGCTTGTAGACGGCTAGGCGTTGAACAACAAAAGACCACTGCCTCTCTAATTTTAACTATGTGATCATTAATTTTTGTTAATCCATCTTGGATAATCAAATTAATGATATGACATACACAACGACCATGAAATAATTTTCCATTCAACATTGGACGCATAAGATCTTTAAACATATTAATAGCATTTGTATTAGCACTAGCATTGTCAAAAGTAATGCTTATAATTTTTTTCATAATATCATACTCATTAAAAACATTGAGTATATAGTTATATATATTTTCACTAGTATGAGGATAGTCTAATGCACGAAAAGCAATGATATTTTTATTCATATTCCAATTTTCATCTACAAAATGTGCCGTTATACATATATATCACATTTTATTACAACCAGTCCACAAATCAGAAGTGCATGCAAGTTTACAATTAAAAGTAGAGAAATCCTCAATTAATTTTTTTTTGATTTGTTGAAAAACAGATTGTATATCACTTCTAAGAGTGTTTCTAGTTATAGGTTGGTAGGCGGGTTGTAAAAAGTTTGAATAAAACGTGTAAAGCACTCTTCTTCAACTAAAGTAAAAGGCATATCGGATGCACAAACAAATTTTTCCAAGCCTTCCCTCATTTTTTTTATTACAAAGAAAAGTTCCAACACTTGTGCCAGTAGAAGCAGAAATTTGGGATTGTGCTAGGCCGCCCGCTTGAGCGGTACCTGCTTCCCATACACCTTTATGCTTGTTTATGATGTGCCTTTTAAGAGTATTATTTCCTCCACCTTTGTAAGAAAATTTGAGTCCGCGTATTTTGCAAATAGCACCATTTCTTTCGTCATTTAATTTAAAAAATAACCAAATGGGTGGTTTTAATTTTCTTTCAGTGGTGGGACTGTGATCATTAGGATTTGAAGGAGATGGTTCAGATGGACTAGACCCCATAATTTCAACGTCGTCATCATCCTCCAATTCCAAATCATCAATCTCATTTCTTTCCCCATAATCTAAATTTTCAAAGTCATAAGTTGGGCCTTCTCTAGTTTTTGAAGATCTTGAATGAGATGCCATTTTTTTAAAATAAAAAAAGAGGGGAAAGAAATATGAAAGATTAAAAATGCTAACAATTAAATAAGAAACTAATAAAGCAAGGAGTGAAACAATAAATAAATTTACCTCAACGGCTCAACTTATAGTAGTAAAAGTAGAAGTGAACAACTATAAATTATAATAAGACTGGAGACTTGAGAGCTTGTAAGTTCAAGTTGTAGAAAACTAGTGCCTTTACAAATTAGAGTTTTGATAATTGAATCACCAACTTGTAGAGTAGAAGTGCTTGTAGACTTGTAGTTTATGAAGTAGTATAGAGAAAGTTGAGAATAGAGAGAGATAATTGATTTTTGTGTGAGAAAATATGTTGTGAGAGGTTTGGTATTTATAGAAAATGGGCTAAGGGGCATTTTGGGAACTCAAAAATCACATTTACATTTTTACCCCCAAAACTAGCCATTTTATAGCCGTTAGAGGGGTAAAAAGTGGAAAAATATTTGAAAAAGGGCCAAAGTAGCCGTTATAGGCTCGGGCGGGCCTACCGGGCCGGGCCACAACGGCTAGTTTATCTGGGCATTTGCTAGCGGGTTAGCGGGCCGGGCCGGGCCAGGTTTCGGGCAAAGGAGCAGGCCGGGCCGTGGACGGGACTAAGGGTGTCCACCCCGGACCGGACAAAAGTGCTCGGGCCGGGCTTTTAGCCCGGGAAAATTGAGCCGGGCCAACCAAACCCGATTGACACCTCTATACATAATCACCTACCTCGAACTCCAACGGTCGTCTGCCCGTGTCCGCGTAACTTTTGTAACGATTCTGGGCCGTTTGCAATCGTTTTTTAATCAATCTAATCTTGTCAATAGTAATTTGCACTATCTCCAGTTCCAAAAGCTATTTTTCACCAACCTCGGTCCAACAAACCGCTGATCTACATTTTCTACCATACAGTGCCTCATAAGGCGCCATTCCAATGCTAGTTTGAAAGCTATTGTTATAAGAAAATTCAATCAACGATAAATGTGTTTCCCAATCAGCTTTAAAATCCATAACACATACTCTCAACATGTCTTCTAAGATTTGAATCACCCTCTCGGACTGACCATCGATCTGGGGGTGAAAAGCGGTGCTAAAATATAATGCTGTCCCCATAGCCCTCTGTAAACTCTCCCAAAACCTCGACACAAATCGAGTGTCACGATCTGACACTATCGAAACCAGTGCTCCATGAAGCCGAATAATTTCTCTGATATAAATTTCTGCAAGCTTCGATGGATCTTTGGTCTTGATAGGTATGAAATGGGTTGACTTAGTCAATTGGTCTACGATGACCCAATGCTATCATTCAACTTTTGAGATTTCGGAAACCCCGATATGAAATCCATCGTAATATGCTCTCACTTCCACTCTGGTATCTCTAGCAGGTGTAGTTCTTCTCCGGGTCGTTGATGTTCCAGTTTCACCTTTTGGCAAGTCATAATTTTAGACACAAATTCTATGACTTCTTGCTTCATACTACTCCACCAGTAAATTTCTCGCAAGTCTCGGTACATTTTGGTACTTCCCGGATGTATCGAATATCTGGTATTGTGAGCTTCTTCCATAACTTTATTTCTCGAATCACCAACTTTAGGAACACATAATTGATTGATGTATTTTAGAACACCATCTTGGAAACTGAATTCTGGCCTTCTCCCCTCAAGTAATTCATCCACAATCTTCTTGAATTCTAGGTCTAGAAGTTGATTTGTCTTGATTTCACCAATTAAACTCGCTTATGCCACAATCGCCGCCATTAAACCACCTCTAATCTTGGGAATCACCTCAAGTTCTAATTGTTCAAATTCTTTTACCAAATTTTCATGTCCAGTCAAGGCATAAGCTAAGTTTTCTGACGACTTCCGGCTCAAAGCATCGGCAACTACATTTACTTTTCCCGGGTGATATTAAATCTTCAAGTCATAGTCTTTCATAAGTTCCAACCATCTTCTTTGTCTCATATTAAGATCTCTCTGAGTGAATAAGTATTTCAGGATTTTGTGATAGGTGAAAATTTCACAAGTTTCCCCGTATAAATAATGTCTCCAAATCTTTAACGCAAAAATTACTGCCGCTAACTACAAGTCATGGGTCGGGTAGTTCTTCTCGTGAGGCCTTAACTGCCTTGAAGCATAGGCTATTACCTTGTCATCTTGTGTTGGCATGCATCCCAAGCCTAGGTGAGAAGCATCACTATAAATTCTGAAATTTCCAGTACCTGTTGGAATTGTAAGTATCGGTGCCGTTGTTAACTTTTCCTTCAATGCTAAAAAGCAATCATCACACTATGTATTCCATTCAAACGATATGTCCTTTCTCATTAACCTTGTCATCAGAGTCGCAATTCTAGAGAAATCTTTGACGAATCTTCTATAGTATCCGGTCAACCCCAAGAAACTTCGAATCTCGGACACATTAGTCGGTCTTGCTTAATTCATAACGGCTTCAATTTTCCGTGGGTCCACAGAAATACCTTCTTTAGAAAGCACGTGCCCTAGAAAAGTGACACTTGTCAACCAAAACTCGCTCTTCTTCAATTTCCCAAATAATTGTTTTTCTCAAAGTTGTTGTAGAACTAACCTTAAGTGTTGTTCATGCTCCTCTGGACTCATAGAATATATGAGAATATCATTAATGAATACTATCATGAACTCATCCAAGTACGATTTGAACGCACGGTTCATCAAATCCATAAAGGCAGCTGGCACATTAGTAACTCCAAACGGCATCACTAGAAATTCATAGTGCCCATAGCTAGTCCTAAAGGCGGTCTTCTCTACATCCTCTGCTTTGACTTTCAATTGGTGGTATCCCGATCTTAAGTCTATCTTTGAAAATACCTGAGCCCTTTGAAGTTGATCAAATAGATTGTCGATACGTGGCAACGGGTATTTATTCTTGATGGTTACCTTGTTGATCTCCCGGTAGTCAATACACATCCGTATTGTACCATCCTTCTTCTTCACAAATAGTACCGGTGCGCCCCACGGAGACACACTAGGTTGGATAAAGCCCTTGTCTAGCAACTCTTGTAACTGTATCTTTAACTCTTTTAACTCAACTGGTTCCATACGATATGGTGCTTGTGAAATTGGTTGAGTTCCCGACATAACATCAATACCAAACTCAATTCTCGTTCAATTAATACACTAGGTAATTCTTCTGGAAACACATCCGAAAATTCTCAAACTATCAGAATATCCTCAAGTTTCAAATCATTACCCCTAGTATCCAGAATACTACACAAGAACCCTCGACAACCTTTCTTCAACAAATGACATGCTTCAATAGCTGACACGATATACGGCGGTGATACAACACCCTTACCTTGGAAATAAAATACATCTTGATTCGAAATACAGAACACTACCCCTTTATTGTTACAATCAATGTTAGCATGATTAGCCGCTAACCAATCCATCTCCACTATGACATCAAAATGCTGAACAATCAATGGTACTAAATCAACCGTTAAGCTTTTACCACCTATGTTTATGTCATATTTCCTAAACACCCCTGAACTAATCATCGGAGCCCCAACGGTATTGCAATAGATAAATCATAATTTAGGAACTCTAATGGTTTATCTAAATTCTTAGCAAAGTGATGTGATACGAACGAGTATGTGGATCCCGAATCTACAAGTACATTTGCTAGGTGTGAGCAAATGGAAACCATACCTGAAACAACGGTATCGGCAGAAGCGATCTCTCCTGGCCTGAGCTGATATAATCTTGCCTCCCGCTGCTCCCTCCTCGGAGGTTGAGTAGTCCTTGGTATAATACCACTAGCTGCATATGAACCGGAACCGGAAGCTTCCTGACGCTTGGTTGGACAATCTTAAGCTTGATGTCCCAATTCCTTACAAGTGAAGCATCAACCCCTCATATCTATATTCTGATTTGGACAATTCCTGGTGATGTGTCCCGGTTGTCGGCAAATTACAAATGATTGGATTTGGAAGTTGATTGCATCGGCCCCAATTAAATTTCTGACAAGTCTGACACATCGGTTTATTTTCATCGGAACCACTACCAATACTAGCTGATGATCCTCCTGAACTCTGCCTTTTTGCACCCCCTTGAATACTAAACTGACTTGACCCAGCCCTTTTGTTTTGTCGACTTGGCAGTGGTGGTAAGTTTGAAATGTACCCAAGATCCCTTTCAGTGATAGAAGCAATATCCAATGCCTTAGCATAGGTCTCTGGACGGAATACGGTCACCCACCCTCGAATGTCACCCCAGAGTCCCGCTACAAACTTCATTGCCTTTACCTTCTTAGTTGTTACAATATCCCCGGCAAACCTTGCCAAACTGGTAAATTGTGTTGAGTATTCCCGAACTGACTTTCCCCCTTGTACCAACTCCATAAACTCTTGAGCCTTTTGATCTCTAAATGATTCTGGAAAGTATTGTTCATTAAATATCTCCAAAAAATGATCCCATGTAGTCGGTTGACTCAGGCCCAGCTTAGTTTGCCACCAATATTACGCTTCATCCTTTAATGTGTCGGCGACAAATAGAACTTTCTGTTCCTCCGTACATGGTAATACCCTGAAATTTTTTTCCATATCATATTATGCACACACACGTTACATTTAAATGAACACATGGCATGTTAATCAACATTAAAAGCATGCTAAGTAAACGTGTATTCATGTCTATACAACTACGTGTTGTTGTGTACACACTACGCGTCGTATACGTCTCTCGTCTCCAAAGGCTCTAGCCTAATGCTCTAATACCAAAAATTGTCACACCCCAACCCACCCCCGCCGAATTAGGACACGTGTAACAAGAGTAACCATACCCAAAACACACACTAATTAGAAAGAAAATGTGGATAAACCACTTTAAAGAACTCCATTGCGACAAAACAGCCCCTAAGGGCAAAATGGTCATTAAGAAAGTATATAAAATTTTTATACCAAAAGTTAGATTTTTGTTTCCCAGTTCCAACGCATGAAACGGCGCGCGAATCTAAATTTTCTAGAAAGAGTTATGCACGTTTCCGTAAAAGCGGACGTGCTGTGAAAAATACAACCGCATCGATCCCTTCATAACACCCAGATCGATTCATTTCTTGTGTTTACTAGCAGAATGTCCCTCGGAAAAGCCAGATCGATCCCTTCACAAACCCAGATCGATCCGCGACCTGCAGAACAGGTTCTGCTGCTAAATTTTGCTGTCAAACAAGTTTCAAACTTACCAAAACACAACCAAATCACATGGAAATCTTATGAAACTTTGGGAAAACATATTCAACACATTTCCAAACACTTTTAAACTTAAATCAAGTTTGGATCACACAAACACATTCACAATTTGATCAAATCAATCATAAACTCATCTTATTTGATCCAAAACAACTTTTGAACTTTAAAACTCAATTCACATCCAAAATTCATGAAACTTGTTGGGAATTAAATCAAAGTTACCACCCACATTACACATACATATTTAACTTGCCAACAACACTTGCGACTCATCTGGACTTACCAAGATGGTCCTAACTACTAACTTGCACCACTTGAGCAAACACAAGAGAGATTACACATAAGTTCTCAAACTCACTTCCAACTCTCCAAAATACAACTTTAGGATCCAAATTCATTTTCTACAACCCAAGTATTAACATTAACATGAAAGAAAACATAATCCACATATTTTTACAAGTTCCAAAGGATACTCATCTACTCAATATCCAAATCTCTCCCATCTCTCCCATCTCTCCCATCACGCATCATTTCCTCTCCGGATATAGCTCCGAACCTGCGGTGGTTGTTATGTACCACAACAGAAATAGGTAAACGGTTTTCTTAAGCATTACGCTTAGTGAGAATTCTAAACATAATTGTATGTTTAACACGTGCAATGCTATAATTAACATATAAAACACAACCGTAGTCGCCGAGTCACCGGTTGTATGGTTCATTCAGACCTGAAGACATCCCTTGGTCCCGTAGCCACTTCTATTCCTTGGACTTCTGTATTTATCGGATTCTTCCTCTACACCACCCTTATTACTCCCAACAATGAACCATTTCCCCGGTGCTCATTGACTACCACATAGACATATAAGCACATAATCACATATTCATATATCACCATATAATTTTCATAGAATTGACATGGAATTCACAATGTTAACATCTTTATAACTCCTAATCATGAATTATCATTTCTAACATCACATATAGCTTTGAATCCATTAAATACATCATTTGATTTGTATAGAAAACTCACCTTAAGCAAGATTATACCCAAATTCAAGCTATAGAAGTGCTGAATTTCACCAATTAGAGCTCAATTTTTACACCAAAATGAATCCTATAAGACTTCGGTAGACAATGTTTCACCGTTAAGTATAAGCTACCGAAATCCAGCAATTTAAACGTAAATTAAGGGTATAGAAATGTTCATCTCACCACCACGAGTCCGAAAATGGCTTTGATTCGTGAATCCGACGAACGGCGGCGACGGAACTGCGAGATTTCGACGTCGGCGTCTCGAGCTCGTCTTTCTCTCCCGGGCTCTCTTTGTTTTCTTTTGTTTAATTTCTGTAGAAATGAGAGATTAACTCTCTTATGACACATACACACACATGCAAAGTGTGTTGGCAATATTTTGTCTCGATCGTCTTTCTCTCACGGGTTCTCTTTGTTTTCTTTTGTTTAATTTCTGTAGAAATGAGAGATTAACTCTCTTATGACACATACACACACATGCAAAGTGTGTTGGCAATATTTTTCCCTTTTCCCATTTACACCCCCAGAATTTCTTAAGTTTTATTATGAAATCCCCCACACATTCCATTAACTACCCAATTATCTAATAAGTATTTGTCTAAGTTCCGTATGGGTCCCAACGTGGGTCCCACATATTTTGTAAACTTGCTAATGCACCTACTAATTTTGAACCTTTTTTCGTTATACCCTTGTATGAGTATCTAATATAAAACCAATTGCTAGCACATATATTAACATATAATATGGAAGCATTTTAAATAAATACTCATGTAATCATATAAGTGCATTTAACATATAAAATGCAAATATTTTTGTTCAGCCCTTCACTGGGTCCCACCTCATTACCTGTCCCACCTCACTGGGGACTTTTCCAACTGTGCCCTTTACTTAACACATTTCACGAGCGAGTCCAAGCCTTCCCTTCATCCATTTTATACACTAATTATATTAATTAATGCATATAAAAATAATAATTTACCCGTTCTCCGGGTACGGGTGTTATACAAGATCAACCGAATCCTAATCCAAGGGAGGAGGTGACCACAATTTTACAATTTTACAAGCAAAAATTGACACTATTTAGGGGAGTGACTGACGCAATGAAGGCTGACTTCTGGTTGTCCGATATGGAGAAGAATTCAAGGTTTTTTCGTGTATCGAGGCTCAGAAGGTTTTAGATGCCACCAACACTTTAAACGAAGAAGCACAATATTGGTGGAGGACTAAGTTAGGATCAGGTACGCCAAATACATTGGAGGAGTTTGTAGTACTCTTCAAGAAGCAATATTTTTTGAAATCATTCGAGGAACAGAAGGCTCAGGAATTTATGGAATTGAAACAAGGGGGGATGACAGCTCGGGAGTACTCTACCAAATTCACAAGTTTGGCACGATTTGCTAAGAATATAGTACCAAATGAAGGGGATCGAACTAGAAAGTTTGTGACGGGGCTTAGGGATGAAATTCGACGCCAAGTATCAGTGCAAAGGTTGGATAAAGTTGCTGAGGCATTGCATGTGGCTTTAATTGCCGAAAGAGATATGGGGTATCAATAAAGTTCCCAAGCACCAACAATTCAATAATACAAAAGGCCAACTTTAAGTCAATACAGCGATCAAGGGAGTTCGAAAAGGCAAAGTTTTGGAAGTTCCTCAGGTGGTGGAGGTAACAAGCCACGGTGTAACACGTGTGCAAAATTCTATTGGGGTATGTGTAGTCTACCGATGACGGTGTGCAATAATTGTCGATAAATGGGACATATGGCGAAGAATTGTCCGAGGGTGAGGCCAAATACTTATACTTCGATGAGGCGTACTGATGATAGTGGGATGGTTTGCCATAACTATGGGGAGTTTGGGCACCGAATGCGTAACTGTCCTAAGCCGAGGCAAGGAGGCTCTAGTGCAATCGTGAGTAGTGCACCAACACCGTGACTACCTCAACTACAATAACCACAAGGAAGGGAGTAACGTCAGGACCGTTATTTCCAAATTAACCCAGAGGAGACCACCGTCGCTAATACAATCATGTCAGGTAAAGTGCTTATTTGTTCAGCACCTGCTAATATGTTAATGGATTCTGGTTCTACGCACTCGTTTGTATCACATCAATTTGCTAGGAATATGAATGTACCCTTAGAACTTCTAGAATATGATTTGTCTGTTGATATTCTATTGGGAAGATCTTTAGTGAGTTCAGGAGTTTATAGGAACTGTGAAGTTAAAATCAATGATGAAACATTTATTGCTAATCTAGTACCATTAGTAATTCAGCATTTTGATGTCATATTGGGGATGGATTGGTTATCAGTGAACCACGCGGTCATTGATTATGAAAATTAAAGAGTAGTGTTTCAGGCACCGACTCGTAGAGTCTTTTCTTTCCAAGGAATAGGTATTGTGTAACCACCTTATCTTGTATCCGCCATCAAGGCTTGTCATTTATTGAGGAAGGGGTGTAAATGTTTCCTTTATAGTGTACTGGATACTTGAAGCACCGAACTAAAGTTAGAAGACATACCAGTGGTTAGGGAATTTCTCGATGTATTTCTGGAAGATTTGCCGAGTGTATTAATTGAGAGGGAAGTTGAATTTGGTATAGATGTGGTACCAGGAACACAACCCATTTCACGGGCACCATATAGAATGGCTCTGGTAGAATTGAAAGAGTTAAAGACTCAGTTATATGAGTTGTTGGATAAGGGGTTTATTCGGCCAAGTGATCAACCTGGGGTGCACCGGTTCTTTTTATGAAAAAGAAAGACGGAATGATGCGAATGTGCATTGATTATCGTGAGATTAATAAGGTGGCCATAAAGAACAAGTACCTATTACCACAGATCGATGATTTATTTGATCAACTAAAAGGAGCTCAAGTGTTTTCAAAGATCGATTTGAGGTCGGGGTATCATCAATTGAAGGTAAGAGCTGAAGATGTTGAGAAGACGACCTTTAGAACTCGGTACAATCATTATGAATTTCTTGTAATGCCATTTGGGGTAATCAATGCACCGGCTGCATTTATAGATTTAATGAATCGAGTCTTTAAAATATATTTAGATGCATTTGTTATTGTTTTTATCGATTATATTCTTATTAACTCAAAGAGTCTGGAAGAGCATGATAAGCACTTGAGATTGGTGTTGCAACGGCTTTGAGTAAAGCAATTGTTTGAAAAGTTGAAGAAAAGTGAATTTTGGTTGACCAGTGTTACCTTCCTTGGTCATGTAATTTCCAAGGATGGTGTATCAGTTGATCCACAGAAAATAGAAGCCATTATGAACTGGGCGAGACCAACCAATGTGTCAGAAATTCGTAGTTTTTTGGGATTGGCTGGGTATTATAGAAGGTTTGTTCAAGATTTCTCAAGGATTGCGTCTTCGATGACAACATTAATGAGAAATGATGTTTCGTTTGAATGGGGAAATAATGTGAGGAATGTTTTTAGAGGTTGAAGAGTAAGTTGACTTCTGCTCCGATCCTTGCAATTCTGACAGGCACCGGGGGATTTAGTATTTACAACAATGCTTCTCATCAAGGTTTGGGATGTGTCCTTATGCAAGGGGACAAGGTAATAGCGGATGCTTCGAGGCAATTGAGAACTCATGAAAAGAATTATCCAACCCATGACTTGGAACTTGTCGCAGTAATCTTTGCTTTAAAGATTTGGCAACATCACTTATACGGGAAAACTTGTGAAATTTTCATTGACCACAAGAGCTTAAAGCATTTGTTTACCCAGAGGGATCTAAATATGCGACAATGAAGATGGTTGGAGTTAATGAAAGACTACAACCTAAAAATTCAAGATCATCCAGGTAAGGCGAATGTGGTCACCGATGCTTTGAGTCGAAAATCATTAGAAAGTTTGATATGTGTTTTGACATCACAAGAAGGGTTGGTGAAAGAGTTTGAACAATTAGAGTTAGAGGTGATTCCTAGAATTGAAGGCGGTTTAATGCCTGCAATCGTGGCACAGCCTGATTTGATTGGAGAGATTAAAACAAATCAACTCTTTGATCCAAACTTGAAGAAAATTATAGATGAACTACCTGAGGGTAAGCGACCAGAGTTTAGTGTACATGATGGGGTATTATGGTACATTAATCGGTTGTGTGTGCCTAATGTTGACAAGCTCATGGTACTTGATATTCCGTGCATCCGGGTAGTACGAAAATGTATAGAGATTTAAGGGAGGTCTATTGGTGGAGTGGTATGAAACGTGAAGTCGCTGACTATGTAGCCAAATGTATGACATGTCAATTGGTAAAACTTGAACATCAATAACTTGCGAGGAAGATACAACCATTGGAAATACTTGAATAGAAATGGGAGCACATTACAATGGATTTTGTGTCTGGGTTGCCAAGATCTCCTAGATATAATGATAGCATTTGGATGATCACTGATAAGTTGACTAAGTCAGCCCACTTTCTTGCCAATTAGGACTACCGACCCGGTGAAGTTAGCGGAACTTTATGTTAAAGAGATAGTAAGATTACATAGGGCACCAGTATCTATAGTATCGGATCGTGACACACGTTTTGTGTCCAGATTTTGGGAAGAGCTACAAAGAGCAATGGGGACAACTTTGCATATTAGCACGGCATTTCACCCGCAAACTAACTGACAATCGGAACGGGTTATTCAAATTCTTGAGGATATGCTTAGATATTCTGTGTTATGGATTTCAAGGCTGACTAGGAATTAAACTCACTTGCCATTAATTGAGTTTTTTTTATCACAATTGTTCTAGACAAGCATTGGAACGACGCCTTTTGAGGCATTGTATGGTGGGAAGTGTAGATTGCATGTGTGTTGGATAGAGGTTGGAGAAATGCAACTTCTAGGGCCAGAAATTGTACAAATCACCACTGATAAAATTAGATTGACTAAACAACGATTATAAGTTGCACAAAGTCGCTACAAAAGTTATGCTGATACGGGTAGAAGACCGTTGGAGTTTGAAGTTTGTGATTACGTATTCTTGAAGGTTTTGCCTTCGAAGGGCATTGCGCGGGTTGGCAAGAAAGGTAGGTTGAGTCCAAGATATGTTGGACCTTTTCTGATTTTGAGTAAGGTGGGACCAGTAGCTTACAGATTGAATTTACCATAAGAGTTTTCACATGTTCATAATGTGTTCTATGTGTCTATGCTTAGATGTTACATGTCAGATTCAAGTCATATTCTTGAACCAGAACCGTTGGAATTCTGAGAAGATATGACGTATGTTGAGCACCTAGTACGAATTCTAGATAGGAAGGATCAAGTGTATAGTCATGGTCCTCTAGGGTAATCATAGCGTTGAAGAGGCAATTATGAACGAGAAGATGAAATCAGGGAGGAGTACCCGCACTTGTTCGACTGATGAGGTAAGAATAAGTTTGGGGACAAACTTCTTAAAAGGGAGGGAGAAATGTAACACCCATACCCAGAAAAGAAGATTAATGTGTATTAGTATGTGTTAATTAATGATAATTAAGATGGTTTAAGGTGGGGTTATGAACCTACAAGTAAAAAGGTGTTCAAATGCGGACACAGATGAAAGTTCTATAAAAGGCAGGACTGGTATAAATGTGGGGCCCAACAAGGGTCTAATTAAAATAATTTGCATATTGATGTCATTATATGTTTATATGAGTACTTGCTTAAATGCTTATAGATATTATTATGTCTTATGATAGGCTAAGGGGACCAATTTGGTAACCATGTAAGGGTGTATTTGAATACAATTTATAATTGGTAGTGATGTTGTCAATATCAAGATATAAAAAGTATACTTTACTTTTCTAAAGATTTGTAGTGTGAAAGTAAAGGTCGAACCCACAGAGATTGATTACTACAGCTTTTAATTTTAAAACCTAAGTCTACTTAATTAAGAAAAACGGATTTGATTTGGTTTTTATTTAAACTAATAACAATAAAAGTGAATCTAAACTATGAAAGCAATTAACAGTGTTTTAAATAATGTTTAAGGGAACCTAGGATTGCAAATCCACCACTAGCTTCATAATAGGCATATTTATGAATTACTTTAGCTTATTACGTTGGATGAATATGGGGAATTGTAGCTACAAGCCCAATTCCTCCGACAAGAAGATAATCATGGTTCAAGCACCAACATAATCCATCTGCGGATAGCACGAATTATCTCACACTAAACTAGGGTTGTGATCTAATCCGTCTAACCTAGGCATGGACTATTCGGATACTTGATAGCACGAATCAATAAAGCACCATCACATGTAAACAACCTAAACAAGCACAGCAAGAATAGATCGTTGAGCACATCACAGTCAAAATAGATCTAAGACAAGAATAAATTCTGAAAGTAATGATTTAATCACTAGAAGTACGATTTATTTATAAAAATCCTCTAAACATGTGACTGTCATCCATACATAATAAAACTAAAATAAAAGCATAAATAAAACCCTATTACTCATCTAGGGCTTCATTGAAACCCTAGATCTATGATCTACCCGTCCATGGAAGTAGTAGATAGCAAGAGGTTGATGGAGGAGGCCATGGAAACCCTTGGTCTTCTTCTTCTTCTCCTTGCTTCCCCCTCTTCAATGGCTGGAAGTATGTATGTATAATATGTGTATAATAATTGCCAACCCCATAATTGAGTAGATTTGGAGTTTATATAGAGTTTGTACAAGCTTTGGAAGGCTTCCTAACCCGAAACGAACTGAAACGCATGTTATTTACAGTCTGGACGTCGTTTAGCAGTTTCGTTTGCACAGGAGTCTTCAGTATACTGAAATACGCAACATTGGTTTTTGGACATATCGCGCTAGCGGGTCGCGCGAGCGCGACATTTGGACCTTCGCGCGCGCGGATCGCGCGAGCGATTCTGGGGTTCTCGCGCGAGCGGATCGCGCGAGCGATTTCTGGATTTCGCAGGCGCGGGTCGCGCGCGCGACTTGGATTTTTCAGCTTCTTCAACTATGCTTTTTCACCCTGTTTAGCCTGGTTTAGTTGATTTCTTCCAAAACCTTTCAGAAACTAGAAAACAGAGTAAAAATATACAAAAACAGGATAAAATGTACTAACAAATGCGCGTTAAAGGCATATAATTAGGATTAGTTCTCTCCCGATCAGGTAGGTTTAATAGTAACCTCATAATTTATATGGGACCACGTTAAGAACCCACGCGGGACTTGGATTAAATCCATATAGAAAATGGGGGTAGTTAATGTAATTAACATGGGGGTTTCATAATAAAGCTTAAAGAAAGTTGGGGGAGGTAAATGGAATTATGGAAATCACATGACAACACATATTCATGAGATGCATATGTATCTCAAGCTTGTAAAAACACAGCTGGGAATTGAGTTGAAGAGAGAACGAGAGCTCCAACTCAGCGCCGATTTCTCTGACGATGTTTCTTGTCATTTCTTCGGCGTCCGACGTCGAATTTACGATCCGAGACCATATTTGGACTCGTGGAGGTAAGAGGATCGCATGCATGTCCTTTATTTTTTTGTTCGGCAATGTTTTTACTGCTACCGTTCTTAATAGACGATGTATCAAACTTTTGTAGGATTACTACATGATTAGAAATTAAGCTCAAATTGAGAAAGAATTGGGGGATTCTAGCTTTAATTATGTGAAATTTGAGGAGGTGATTGTTCTAATCCCAAAATTGGGTGTTTACTTATGTTAATGTGATAATTGATGCTTTAGAATGGTTAATTCATGATAGTATGCCAAGTATGTGATTAAAGTGAAGTTTACATATCAATTATATGAAAGTTTGCCATGTTATGTGATTAGTTGCTTATGTGCTTATGTGGGTTAAAAGGAAGTCAAGTAGTGGCCACCATTTATATGTAAGGGATAGTAAGCCCTCAATGAGTGGGGCGTGGTGACAACCACGATCATGAAACGGTGATGCCTTCAGGGTCACAAGAGTGTGTGATACGCTATATGCGATAAAACAGTGAGAAATTTTGGGGTGAGAAGGACCCGAGGGTGGTGGCTTGAGTTACTTGACTTTTCGAAGATCAATTGGTTGATGTTTATATTGATTGTTGCATTTGCATATTGAGCATTCTAATAGCATGATTAGTTCCCTCACTAAGTAAAAGTTTAAACGAAATTATGTTTTCTGTTGTGGTTATTGAATAACCATCGCAGGTACCGAACGGGAGAACGAGAAGAAATGATCCGCACGACGGGTTGGGCGTGGGAGTTGTGTCCATGTGAATATGTACATATGTCTAGCCAGTTATGTTTAAAATGTATCTCTTATTGTCAATGTATAATACCTTGTGTTTTGGAGTCCTTGTAATATGTCATGTATGGTTTGATGGGGGTGTATTTTGTAGTAAGTGTTGAATTTACTAGTTTTAAGTTACTTATGGTTGGAAGTAAACTTTAGGGAAGGGATTGAGTAGTTTTGTTGTGAGTTGAACTTGGTTCTTCCTTTGGATTGGATGCTCATGTATATGTTGGGAGAAATGAGGTTTTGATGCAAATTATGATCCACGTGAGTAATTTATGTGTTTTGATTGTTGTATCACACTTAACTTAACTTGTGTTGATGATTGGGAATACTTAGAATGGGTCTTGGAGTTAGTTTTGATGTTTTCCCAAAGTTTGATGGAAATGGTTTTGGACTTGAAAATATGTAGTTTTTAGTAGTAGGGAACTATTCTGCAGAAGCCAAATCGATCCGGCCTTTCCCGCGGATCAATCCTCCCCTTTTCAGGGACATTCTGCTAGAAAATGGCATTATGGATCGATCCGGCCTTAAAGGGCAGATCGATCCGCCCTTAAAATGTTGAATGTCAACTTTTATAAAAACAAGCATATCACGTTTTAGAAAACTCGAATTCGTGCGCCCTTTTTTTGCGTTGGATCCGGGACTCGAAGATCTATCTTTTGGTGTAAAATTTGGATATACTTTATCAATGACAATTTTTCCCTTAGGCCTGTTTTGTGTCAACAAAGCTATTTTATGAGGTCTAATTTATTATTTTCTTAGTAAATTAAGGATGATTTGGCGTGTGAGCTTTGTTACACATGTCCTAACTCATTCGAGGTGGGTTGGGGTGTGATAGTGGTGGTGGAATAGACGTCATGAACAGTGAGCTCATGGCAATCAGGGTCATCAAGGGGAACCTTGAAATAACAAAACATAGAAGTAAGAGCTATGCATAGGGGAGGGAACTGGCTTTCAACTTCTTGTGACTCTCACGAATGTGTTTACAACAAAGATAATGTAAATCAAACTTTTTACCCTCAAGAATACACCAGAGTAGGTAAACATCAAAGTAGGAGACATAATCGCGACCACCTGCGCGAGGCAGGATAATATAGGTAAGAATGTGGTGGAGGAGACGAGACTCAAACGGGAGCTTAGAGGTGGAGGGTTTGGTGGGGTGTACCAATTCAGGGTTTCCAAAGATTAGCCTATAACCAGTCAATGGATCAAAACCATATCCGATATTCCATTTGTTATTCTCGTAGCGGCGAATGGTACCACTGGGAATACCAAAAATTTGACTAAAAGTGTCGAGAGTAACAATGAGTTTGACTCCTTTAACTAAGGAAGAAAAAGAATTGCTTGAGACGAGGGGTAGAGATTAGCGAAGAATTCGCGGACAAGGGTGGGGTAAGCAGGCTGAGAGATAGAGAGAAAAGGGGTCCACCCTAGGGCATCAAATAAAGCGCCAATGCGCAAACCATAGGAATTTGAAAAGTCAAGATGTAGAGTTTTACCAATAACGACTGTCTGATGAACGAAGGCATCCTCGTAGTCCTTCCTGCGCTCTATGTCAAGGAAATGTGGAGGAGGACGAGGATGAGGAGGACGAGGATGAGGAGGACGAGCAGTAGGATGAGAAGTGGTGCCCTCTGGATCTTTACACTTGTTTGACTTAGGAGGCATGTTCACATATAGAAAAAGAATGGAGAGAGAGAGAGAGAGAGAGGTTTGAAATGGCGATGGTGGTGATTGGGAGTGCTTTGGAGGTCACCAGAGTTAGGAAGGAGAAGATTGGAGCAGGGGAGGGAGAGGGATTTCAGTCACCTGGAGAAGATGAGGAATAATTAGGGTTTTTTTTTAAATCCCAGGAATATATATAAACAAAGAGATCCAGTCGACTAGACTGCGAAGTCTAGTCGACTGAAGTGGACTAGGGCACAGGATGAGTCGACTGAAGAGAGGATACGGTCGAATGAACAAGTTCTAGTAGAGTATGGGATTGGAAAGAAACAGTCGACTGAACTAAATAGTCTGGTCGACTATTTTGAAGAGAAACAAAGTGATTTTAAAAAGTTTGAAATTTTGGACAGAAAAATTTGGGAAAGGGGATCTGAGCTTCGAATTTACACAACATCGGCTACGCTAGCCATCCCTAATTCACGACGAATGATACAAAAGCGATCTTCTTGAAGAGATTTATTAAAATTATCCGCCCATTGGTGATTTGTATCGATGAAAACAAGTTCGACGTCGCCCTTTTGAATATGATCTCTAATGAAGTGGTGTCTAATCTCAATGTGCTTAGTCCTAGAATGCTGAATGGGATTCTTAGAGAGACTAATTGTACTAGTGTTATCGCATCTAAGAGGGATGTGATCAAAGTAACGGTCAAAGTCTTCTAATTGTTTTTCATGTAAAGAACTTGTGCACAACCACTACCGGCGGCTATATATTCAACTTCTGCCATGGACAAGGCTATGAAATTTTGTTTCTTATTAAACCAAGAGACTAAGGAGTGTCCTAAGAGGTGACACGTGCCACTTGGGCTCGCGATCCACTTTGCAACCGACAAAGTCCTCATCCGAGTAACTAATCAAGTCAAAGGGAGTGTTCTTAGGATACCATAATCCTAAATCAATTGTGCCTAACAAATATCTAAAAATGCGCTTAACAGCTACAACATGCGATTCTCTAGGAGAGGATTGAAATCTAGCACAAAGACATACACCAAACATAATATCCAATCTACTAGCGGTGAGTTATAACAAACTACCTATCATGCCACAAAATTTTTTAGTATCAATAGATTTTTCGGATTCATCTTGCATGCATTTTGTAAATTCCTCATACATTTTCTCATATATAGCACCAAAGATGATGTCATCCACATAGATTTGAACTAGTAAAATATCATTTGTGAATGTTTGATAAAAGAGTAGTATCAATCTTCCTCGAGTAGATCCAAGATCAAGTAAATACTTGCTAAGATGATCATACGAAGTACGAGGAGCTTGTTTTAACCTATACAAGGCTTTTGAGAGTTTAAAAACATGATTTGGAAATTGTGAGCTTTCAAATCTGGAAGGTTGCTTGACATAGACTTTTTCCGCTATAAATCCATTTAAAAAGGCAATTTTAATATCCATTTGAAAAAGTTTGAAATCTTTGTGGCAGGCAAAAGCAAGTAACATTCTAATGGCTTCTAGTCTTGCTACGAGGGCATAGACTTCCTCATAGTCTATACCTTCTTCTTGGATATACTCTTGGGCTACCAATCTAGGCTTATTTTTAACTACAACACCGGACTCATCCTTCTTATTTTTAAACACCCATTTCGTTTCTATGATAGAATGATCATTAGGTCTAGGAACTAAAGTCCAAACTTCATTTCTCTCAAATTAGTTCAACTCTTCTTGCATAGCCATAATCTAATGATTATCTTGCTTGGCTTCCTCTACATTTGTAGGTTCTATTTGTGATAGGAAAGCTAAGTTGTTGCAAATATTTCTAAGAGAGGATCTAGTTGCTATTCCTTGATCAGGTCACCTATGATTTGTTCTATTGGGTGACTAGGAATTGTCTTCCAATCTCTAGGGAGGTCATCTCTAATGTTGTCTCTAGGAGGTTCTAGAGGGTGATAAGACTCTATCTTAGATCCATCTAAAGGTAAAGAGCTTGAGGTACTAGCTATGTCTAGACCTTCTACACCTTTTTCTACAACAACAACATCATCATCATCATCCTTTCTTCTAAAGGGACTGGCTTCATCAAAAGCTATATGCATGGACTCCTCTATAACTAAGGTTCTCTTATTGAAGACTCTATATGCCTTGCTTATTTGTGGATAACCTAAGAAGACACGCTCATCTAATTTAGCGTCAAACTTACCTAGGTTGTCCTTATTGTTTAAAATGAAACACTTACAACCAAAGACTTTAAAGTAACCTATATTAGGTTTTCTACCCTTCCGAAGTGTCATGACCTAAGTCTCGCTTAGTAAGATATTGTTCACTTTGGGACCAAACCCGCACGGATTTGTTCTTGGGCCATTACCCAAAAGGCCTCTTACTAGGGAGACTTGGAACATACATATATAGCACATTACTTTTCCACACCCAGGAGATGTGGGATGAACTTCCCATAGTGTGTAGCTTGCTAGCACTTACTGCAGCCACAAAGGCACCTACAACAGCCCGCCCACAACACCAAGGTCGTTACACGAAGTTCATAGGGAGTCTTACCAAGATTATTTCTAACAATAACACAATTAATAACATAACATGAAGTGCTAGTGGCTTCGACCCAAAAGTTTTGAGGCAAAGAGTGTTCATTCAATAAAGTTCTAGCCATCTCTTGAAGTGATCTGTTTTTCCTTTCAACACCACCATTTTGTTGAGGAGTTTTTGGTGCTGAAAAATTATGTCCAAAACCATTTTCATCATAAAAATTTGAAATATCTTTGTTATCAAATTCTCTTCCTCTATCACTTTTAATATTGTTGATGGCATATCTTTTTTTCATTTTGAACTCTTTTGCAAAACTTGACAAAATTGGAATAAGCCTCATCTTTATGAGAAAAATAACCCATGTAAATCTAGAATAATCATCAACAATGACGAACGCATACACTTTGTCACTCATACTTGTTACACGATTAGGACCAAATAAATATTCAAGAGGCCTACTAGTGGAGATCTCCTTTTTCTTTTTAAAAAAAGTTTTTGTTTATTTTCCAAGTTGACAAGCATCATAAATCTTGTCCTTAACAAATTTTATTTACGGTAAACCCTTAACCAAGTCATTCTTTGAAAAATTTGAAAGGAGATCCATACTAGTATATCCTAAACATCTATGCCAAACCCAACTAGTTTTACTCAACACGGCAAAGCAATTAATGTCTTGAGAAGAGATCATCAATTTCAATAGTATAAACATTTTCATCTCGATATGCAATAAATAACACTTTATTAATGGTTAAAGAAGAGTTCAACAAGTTATGTCTAAGACCATTAACTAATAACACACTCTCAATGGTTAAAGAAGAGTTCTTACCAACATTATCTATACCAATGATTTTTCCCTTGGAGTAGTCTCCGAAGGTAACCTTTCCACCATCCTTGGGAGAGAGAAAGGAGAACTTGGATTTGTCTCCGGTCATGTGTCTAGAGCATCCACTATCAAAGAACCATCTATCATTGCTTGGGGATTTTAAGCATAACTATAAAACAAGCTTAAGTAACCCTCTTTGGTACTCAATATTCGTTGTGTCTACTTTTTTTAGCAAAGGGAGGTGTGGTTCCCTTTTCAATCCAAACCATATTGATTTTTCTTCTATTTGGGCATTTGTAGTTCACATGTCCCTTTCTCATCCAATAATGACAAGTTATATGAGGATTGAAATTTCTTGAAGTTGATCCTTTTGAAAAGATGCTTTGGTGAGAGTTATTTGAAGAACTTATGCTAGTTGAAGCATTGCTAGAGAAGAAATTATTGTACTTCTTTTCCTTATAGGTGGGATTGAAACCCTAATCCGGCTTGATAAAAAACACATCTTTGTTTTCCCAAAAACATGTTTAAATTTTGCTCTCCATGAGTGAATTTAGCTAATTTTGTGGTCAATTCTACAACTTGTTTCTTCAACTCAACATTTTCATTTTCAAAGTCATTTGTAGGAATTTTTCTTGAAGAAAGAATTTCATTTATTTTCTCAAAGACTCATTTTGTGATTTCAATTCACTAAGTTCATTTGAAAGTAAGACAAAATTCTTTTTAAGAACAAGGTACTTGGTTCCCAAGTTTTCCAATTTCCCTTGCAAATCATCAAAAGCACTTTGAAATTCATCATAGTTATGAGAATCATTGCAAGAATCATAGTTAGAATCTACCTCATCACTTTCGTGTGCCATGAGACAATTGTTTGCAGCATCATCATCACTTGACTTATTTTCGGATAAGTCATTGTCGAAATCATCCCAAGTTGTTGCTTGCATTGCCTTCTTAGCTTTTTGCTTGAAATTCTTCTTTAACAATGGGCAATTGGCCTTGATGTGTCTGAGCTTTTTGCACTTAAAGCAAATGATTGGTACTTTCTTGGCATCATTCTCTTTTTGTTCCCTTCTTCCAAAGTTTTATCTTTCCTCAAGAACCTTTTAAGCTTGCGAGTGATTATAGCCATTTCATCATCTCCATCACTATCATCATCTTGGTCATTTGAAGCTTTTAGACCCAAGTTCTTCTTCTTGTCTTCATTATCGAAGATGGCCAATTCCATTTTATGAGTAATGAGAGATCGCATGAGTTATTCAATTGAGAGCTTTGCAAGCTCCTTTGATTCTTGGACCGCTGTAACCATTGGTTGCCAAAGTTTTGGTAGAGACCTAAGTACTTTCTCAATCATTCCTTCATTAGGATACTCTACCAAGATTTTTCAAATTATTAGTAATAGAAGTAAAGCAACTAGACATTTCACTAATAGTTTCATTAGGAAGCATTTTAAACATTTCATATGATTGAACAAGAAGACTAATCTTAGACTTCTTGTTCTTCATGTGTGACTTCTAATTTATCCCAAATTTCTTTAGCCAACTCACAAGAGGAAATCCTATTGTACTCATTTGGGTCCAAGCCACAATACATGAGATACATAGACATAGCATTCATTTTAATGAGCTTCTTGTCACTATCAATATATTCATCTTCCGTTTTAAGAATAATGTCGGTGCCTGCGATCTTAGTAGGAACATGGGGACCTTTGACTACGATTTACCATAAATCGAAGTCTTGAGCAATTATGTAAATTCTCATCCTATTTTTCCAATAGGCGTAGTTGGTTCCATTAAAACAGGGAGGTCTTTGGGATGATTGTCCCTTACTATAAGAGATATTGGTAGTAGTGTTTTCTATATTATCTTAACTCAAAGATAAGTGAAATCAATACAAGAGCCCTTACTCTGATACCAATTGTTGGCCCACAAGTAATCCCTAGAGGGGGTGAATAAGATTACTAATGACTAATGGTAAATTAAAAGTTAAGCAACCACGAAATATAATTAAAAGCAGTAAGTAAAAATAGAGGGAAAGAGACACTTGCAAACTGAGTTTTTAAGTGGTTCGACAATCCGCAATCTGCGGCCTACGTCCACCCCTCAAGAACACCTCTTGAGGATTCCACTAAATAACCTTTTTTGGGTGAAGATCAAACCTCTCTTACAAGTTCTTATTGAACTTCTTTATTCCTCTAATGAAGAAACCTTTTACTTCGAGCAAGGGTTACTGTAATAACCTGCATTTTCCTGCATGATCATAATTAAAATTTATTTTCATTATCATTTGCATTATCATATTTAAAATTTAATATATATTGTCTGTTTATATGTTAATTTCGATTCTTATGTGAAAAGTTTAATTCTTGACTAATTGAAATTACTTTTGCGGTCAAAATGCAATTTTCATAAAAACTTGCAATACCTGTGTTAAAATTCAAAACTGTATTTCAAAACGGTGGAATTATTTCTTTTAAACTCAAACTGTATTTTTATAAAATCATAAAACTATTTCTAACGTTAAAATGAATTCTCTGTATTTTTGTGATAAACACCGTGTCACGAAAATACCAGTGTAGGTTTAAAACTGTCCGCGCAGTGTTAAACTTCCACAGAATTTTGGAAGTAAATGATTGAACAAATTTATTTATACTCAATTATGAATGCTGATGCTTTTCCCTTAGGTCTTGTTTGGCAAATGTTGTAGTATGTGTGTTGTCCTTATGCCATAAGCTAGATTACCCAAACACACATTGACCCACCTCATCTCCACCTACCTCTTACTTTCAGTAGTGGAGAATAAAGGGGAGTGTATACACATCATATCTGCACATTCATGGTATTATATGGAGGTTAATGGAGATTGGGTGGAGGGTTAGGCCAATGTTTTCTTAGTGGGTATTTGATTATATATACACCCAACCACACTACACATTCTGCACTTCCATCACAACACATTTCAGAATTCACAGAGAGTTTAGAGAGTGCAGAGAGTTCTTCAATTTCGTAGAGAGAGAGAAGAGCTCAATCCTCCATAGCCAAAGCTTGGAATTCGGGAATTTCGTAATTATATTTCTGTCTCAACAATTTCTTCAATCTATATCACGGTGAGTATTACTAACTCACTCAAAATGTAACTCATTCCTTATTTACTGATTTAGGTAGTTAATTTTAACAGTAGCAGAATTTTGTTTTCAGATTTTTGTTAGGAAAACGAATGAAATTTAAGGTTCTTCCCGCGTTGTCCCAAGTAAAACTCGATTCTGCACACTTTTCGTCTAATGCAATTTTCTCAGATTTTGCACCGTTTGGGCAGAAAATGAGGATTACAGTAGCAGAAAAAGTATATTAGAAATTCAATCTAATATTTTCTTTTTAATTTTAACAGTAGCAGAATTTTGTTTTCAGATTTTTGTTAGGAAAACGAATGAAATTTAAGGTTCTGCCCGCGTTGTCCCAAGTAAAACTCGATTCTGCACACTTTTCGTCTAATGCAATTTTCTCAGATTCTGCACCGTTTGGACAAAAAACGAGGATTTCAGTAGCAGTTTTTAGAATGCTATTAGTTATGTTTAAAATGATTAAGGCAATGAATTACGAATTTTCAATCCCCGTACGCGTATTATTTCTTTAATTCTGTGAATTCCTTTATGTTTAAAGTTTGATGACATTCATGTGGAGTCAGTTGTACATGCATGGTGAGTGTTGGTAGTGTGTAAAAGAGTAATGATAGTGTGGAAAAGAGTAATGATTGTGTGGAAAGAGTATGAGTTTGAGTTGTGGTTGTGGTTGTGGTTGTGGTTGTAATTGTGGCTGTGGTTATGGTTGTGGTTGTGGATGTGATTGTGGTTGGAGTTGAAAAAGAGGATGAGGGTGTCTTTGAAATGCGAAGGTGGCAAAAATGGACACTCCCTGACGCCCATGGAAGCGTTAAAGTGTGTGAAGCCGAACTTGGACACTCACTGGCACCCATGGAAGTGCTAAAGTGTGGCCTATAGACACTCCCTGAATGACTCGAGTCTGGATACCTGTGTGGGGGTTGCCCCGGTATTTGCATGGCGGTTAGGGTATTCAAAGTGTGAGGCATTGGACACTCCCTGGTACCCCGGACCAAAGTGTGAGGCAAACTGGACACTCCCTGGCGCCCCGTTGCTAAAGTGTGGCTATCTTAGTATTTCAAAGATACCAGGAGTAGGATAGAGGGTTGTTGGGTTTTGTCGAGAGAAAAGAGTCGGTTAGATGAGATGGTGCATTGTTCTCATACACGGTCACATATGTGTGAATTTATCTTTTAATTATTGTTGTGGTTGTTTTTTTCTAACAAGCTCTTTATCATAAATATAAACTTGTGGTATTTAAATGGAAATGGGAAAAAGGTAAATGGGCATGTTTTTACATTCAAAGCTATGTTTTTAATACTCACCAGCTTCTTGAAGCTGACGGCGTTGATGCGTCCTGGACATTCGTGTCTAGGCTTTGCAGGTTATAATCAAGAAGAACCGTATGACTATGCTAATTAAGATCTGTTGCTGAGAAGAGATGTTACCCTTATATGCTTTATGTTTATGTGTTATGATTTGGTTTGTAATAAGGATGACTGTAATAGACTTTAAGTTATTGTTTTATTTCAAGGCGGTCTGTGCCTTAGTAAACCCTGTACTATAGGATGTAATAAGTTAGAAAATTTTTATAAGCCCAGGTTGCCCTACTCTGATTAATGGTTTTATGATGTTCGACGTTTTGGGACGGAATCGATCCTTCAAACTGTCGCGACCTACGGGTCCATAAAGGAAATTAAACGCTTTCCATATTTATGCTACGTCGGGGCGTGACAGGATTTGGTGGTATCAGAGCCATAGGTTTTCTAGATTGACCAGGCTCAGTTATTCACGCCATAGATTAGTGACATAGGTTACCCTTAAGTTTTACTAAGCTATACAACCAAGTTCTAGTGTTAGTTTAGTACGGATTACCCTTAGTTCAGAAACTAAAATTCTAAGTTGGTTTTATCATAGAAATGATTACCCGTTTGTCTTGTCACATCGACAAGAATGATAACAATTTTCATATACCTTCAGACATATCCATTTAGGATTAGCCGAGATAACCATAACTTATGATGCCCCTACAGACATATAGTAGCCGAGTTTCTAAGGAGTTAAAGCATACCATAGCCCTCATTAATAGCTTAGGCACTGACGAACTTCCTAAGTCAAATCTTGGAAAAGTCAGTATGGCCCACAACCAGAGTCTAGAGGATAAGAATACAACCTCTTTGCTATTAGACAGCCCTAGTTCGAATACGTGTTATATGTACTCAATATATATTTTATTGTATGCTTATGTGATAATACGAGTATGTGTTATAGTGATATATACTACTTTGAAAATTTTCGTCATAGTACTGTTGCATGCATGTTTCTCATTCTACTACCCCTATCATGCATAGAATGGCTGGAAGACCAAGGAGGAACAGAAATCTGATTGAAGGAGCGCCCGAGGCTGCCGACCCCACGGGAATATTTGAAGCTTTTATTAGACGTCTCGAGAGGGTTAGTAATGCGAATGAAAACCAACGAGACCGCCAGACGGGAGATAAGCTGCTGGAAAGATTCCGTGCGCTCAGACCCGAGCAATTTGCGGGTACCACGGATCCCTGGAAGGCGGAGCAATGGTTAAGACAGATGGATCGCATGTTCGAAGCTGTCCAATGCAACGAGATGGACAAGAGGAGATTGGCTACTTTTCAACTGACCGACGCCGCTGCAGATTGGTGGGACTCGGTCATAGCCACTATCGGAAACACAGCTGCGATGGGGATGACGTGGACAACGTTCAAAGGAAGATTTCTGGAGAAGTACTTCCCGGCTACGGAGAGGCACAGAAGAGAGAAGGAATTCATGGATCTGACGTAAGGAACCAAGACGGTGCAAGAGTATACCACACAGTTTGAGAGGCTGTCACGGTTTGCCCCGCACATGGTTGATACTGAGGAGAAGAAGATCCGGAAGTATAACCAAGGGTTGGCACCGCAGATTCGTCGCCTGACTCTCGGCCACCTAGACAAATCGTTTGAAGGACTAGTCGGCCTGGCTACCGACCTGGAAGAGGATGCTCGAGTATACCGTAAACAATTCGAATTCCGACCGCCTCAGAGGGGTAATTTTGGGAATAGACCACCAATGAATCGTACCCAAGGACAGAAGAGGAACTTTGATGGGAGCAAGAAGGCACAAGCTATTACCCATCCGACTCAACCCCGAGTAGGAGAAGGAAGTAGTGGTGTAAAGTGCTTCAACTGTGGCAACCCTGGACATGTGGCTCGGGACTGCAGGGTACCAAGGCGTGCTACTCAGCCAGGAATAGTCTGCTTCAACTGTGGTGAACCAGGTCACATCAGCAGGTTCTGCACTGCCCCTAAGCAAGCAACTTATGGACAACAGAGTCAGACCCACTTGAATGCTGTTATTCCTGATGCCGCGGGATATGATGGAGCTGAATATGAAGAAGGAGATCATGGAGAAGCTCAACCTGATCAGCAAGCAGTGGAAGGTACATTGACTCTATTTAACTCCCATGTTAGAGTATTATTTGATACGGGTGCTGCTCTATCATTCATATCTGTTAATACAATTCGGAGATTGGGTATCTTACCTCATCGCTTAGAGAAAGCTTTGAAGGCTACATCACCAATAGGAGCTGCGGTCAGTTTAGGACATGTGTGCAAGGATTGTCCCTTAAGATTATGTGACCAAGAAATCCCTGCAAGGTTGATCGTCCTATCGATGAAGGAGTTTGACATAATCCTAGGAATGGATTGGCTGTCTCAGAATCAAGTGAAGTTGGATTGTGCGAGGAAGAGAATTACATTCTCCGACAATGAGAATCAACCCTTTGATTTTCAATGTAACCCTTCGGGAGATATGTTCCTCACAAGATGTTTAGCCAACATCGAAGTCGTCAGTACAGAGGTGACAGCATCATCTATACCTGTAGTCAAGGACTTCGAAGAAGTATTTCAAGACATTTCTGGATTACCGCCCGAGAGAAGTATAGAGTTCTGTATTGAGCTTATACCGGGTACCGTACCGATTACCAAGGTTCCCTACAGAATGGCCCCCACAGAACTACTAGAATTGAAGGGACAAGTTCAAGAGCTCGAGAACCTAGGTTTTGTACGTCCAAGTACATCGCCTTGGGGAGCACCGGTGTTATTTGTGAAGAAGAAGGACGGGACGCTCAGGCTGTGTATCGACTACAGAGAATTGAATCGAGTGACGATCAAGAACAAGTATCCTTTGCCTCGGATTGACGATTTATTTGATCAACTACAAGGAGCTACGATATTTTCCAAGATAGACCTTAGGTCGGGATATCATCAGTTGAGGGTACGGAAGGAAGACATACCTAAGACTGCTTTCAGAACCCGATATGGTCATTATGAATTTCTGGTGATGCCGTTTGGATTGACGAACGCCCCGGCAGTGTTTATGGATCTGATGAACAGAGTGTTCAAGCCTTATTTAGATCAGTTTGTCATCGTCTTTATTGATGATATTTTGATCTATTCTAAGTCAAGAGAAGAACACGAGCAACATCTTCGGATTACGATGCAGACGCTTAAGGACCACCACTTGTATGCCAAGTTCAGTAAGTGTGAGTTTTGGTTGCAAGAAGTGAAATTTTTGGGACACAAGGTGTCATCTCAAGGAATTTCTGTGGATTCGTCCAAGACCGATGCTGTATCCAACTGGGTTAGGCCAAGCAACCCTACAGAAGTTCGGAGTTTTCTTGGACTCGCAGGCTATTACAGAAGATTTGTTGAAGGATTCTCTAAAATAGCCGCACCATTGACTGGATTGACGAAGAAGAATTTGAAATTCGAATGGACAGAGAAGCACGAGCGAGCCTTTCTAGAGTTGAAAGAGAGACTCACTACCGCACCAGTACTAGCAATACCCAAGCCTGGTGAGAAGTTCACTATCTTTAGTGACGCCTCATATCAAGGACTAGGGTGTGTACTTATGCAAGATGGTAAAGTTATAGCCTATGGATCTAGACAGCTGAAGCCGAATGAGTTGAACTATCCTATTCATGATTTGGAGTTGGCAGCAGTGGTATTTGCACTCAAGATTTGGAGACATTATCTCTACGGTGAGAAGTTTGATTTGTTCTCCGATCACAAGAGTCTGAAGTATTTGTTCACACAGAAAGAGTTGAACATGAGGCAGCGCAGATGGATGGAGTTGATCAAAGATTATGACTTCACCTTGGAATACCACCCTGGTAAAGCTAATGTGGTCGCTGATGCTTTGAGTCGGCAGACTCGTGAAACGATCGCCTCCTTAATGGTGAGAGAATGGCGAGCATTGGAGACGTTGGCAGAGTTTGATGTACAGAGTGCTGAAAGAGGAGAAGGACAACTTTTCGGATGTCTTATCCTACAGCCTGTTCTCATTGACCGCATTATTGGAGCTCAGAAAGAAGATGAGAAGTTTCAATCATGGTTCATAAAGATGTCAGAGAAGGACCCGACAGAATGGAAGGTGGGAATCGATAGAGGGTATCGGTGCAGGAATAGATTGTGCGTGCCCGGTGATGGAGAGTTAAGGAAGGATATCCTGGAAGAAGCACATAAATCAAGGTATACAGTTCACCCGGGAGGAACGAAGATGTACAAAGATTTGAAGAGGAATTTCTGGTGGGAAGGCATGAAGAAGGATGTGGCCGAGTTTGTATCCAAGTGTTTGACGTGTCAGCAAGTCAAGGCCGAACATCAGAGACCGTCAGGATTGTTGCAACCGCTACCTATTCCTGGTTGGAAGTGGGAGCATATAACGATGGATTTTGTAGTAGGATTGCCTCGATCACAGCAGAATCATGACGCTATTTGGGTAATTGTGGATCGATTGACGAAGTCAGCTCATTTTATTGCTTACAGTATGACATACCCGGTGGAAAAGATGAGCCGGATGTACATACAACAAGTTGTGCGACTTCACGGTGCACCTGTGTCGATTGTGTCAGACCGTGACGCACGTTTTACTTCTGGATTTTGGGAAAGTTTGCAAGAAGCTATGGGAACCTCGCTCAAGATGAGTACTGCTTTTCACCCTCAGACAGATGGACAAACTGAGCGTATGAATCAGATCATGGAAGATATGCTTAGGGCTTGTGTGATCGATTTTGAAGAATCTTGGGAGACACACTTGCCGTTGGTTGAATTTGCCTATAACAATAGTTATCATACGAGTATCGGTATGGCTCCGTTCGAAGCACTGTACGGACGACCATGTCGTTCTCCATTATGTTGGGCAGAGGTTGGGGACACAGAATTGTTGGGACCAGATTTGGTTAGAGAAACCAACGAGAAGATTTCCTTGGTCAAAGAAAGGATGAGAACCGCTCAGAGCCGGTATAAGAGTTATGCTGATCGACGCCGAAAAGATCTGGAGTTTAGTGTGGGAGATCACGTACTTCTTAAGGTTTCACCAACACGAGGAGTAGTACGTTTTGGTCTCAAGAGAGGGAAGTTAGCTCCGCGTTTCATTGGACCGTTTGAGATTTTGGAACGTATCGGGAAAGTGGCCTATCAACTGGCGTTACCACCAAAGATGTCTGGGGTTCACAACGTGTTTCACGTGAGTATGTTGAGGAAATACATACGAGATCCCTCGCATGTGGTTAGTTATGACGACATTGAGACGAGTCACAGCGTTTCTTACAAGGAGAGACCTGCGAAGATTTTGGATCAGAGTATCAAGAAGCTGAGGAATAAGGATATTCCGTTGGTGAAGGTTCAGTGGAATCACCACGACGAGAATGAAGCCTCGTGGGAAGTTGAAGCTGATATGAGGAAGAAGTACCCGGAGTTGTTTTCATGACTAGTTAGTCTTGATTTCGGGGACGAAATCCTGTTTAAGGGGGGAAGGGTGTAATAACCTGCATTTTCCTGCATGATCATAATTAAAATTTATTTTCATTATCATTTGCATTATCATATTTAAAATTTAATATATATTGTCTGTTTATATGTTAATTTCGATTCTTATGTGAAAAGTTTAATTCTTGACTAATTGAAATTACTTTTGCGGTCAAAATGCAATTTTCATAAAAACTTGCAATACCTGTGTTAAAATTCAAAACTGTATTTCAAAACGGTGGAATTATTTCTTTTAAACTCAAACTGTATTTTTATAAAATCAGAAAACTATTTCTAACGTTAAAATGAATTCTCTGTATTTTTGTGATAAACACCGTGTCACGAAAATACCAGTGTAGGTTTAAAACTGTCCGCGCAGTGTTAAACTTCCACAGAATTTTGGAAGTAAATGATTGAACAAATTTATTTATACTCAATTATGAATGCTGATGCTTTTCCCTTAGGTCTTGTTTGGCAAATGTTGTAGTATGTGTGTTGTCCTTATGCCATAAGCTAGATTACCCAAACACACATTGACCCACCTCATCTCCACCTACCTCTTACATTCAGTAGTGGAGAATAAAGGGGAGTGTATACACATCATATCTGCACATTCATGGTATTATATGGAGGTTAATGGAGATTGGGTGGAGGGTTAGGCCAATGTTTTCTTAGTGGGTATTTGATTATATATACACCCAACCACACTACACATTCTGCACTTCCATCACAACACATTTCAGAATTCACAGAGAGTTTAGAGAGTGCAGAGAGTTCTTCAATTTCGTAGAGAGAGAGAAGAGCTCAATCCTCCATAGCCAAAGCTTGGAATTCGGGAATTTCGTAATTATATTTCTGTCTCAACAATTTCTTCAATCTGTCACGCCCCGACGTAGCATAAATATGGAAAGCGTTTAATTTCCTTTATGGACCCGTAGGTCGCGACAGTTTGAAGGATCGATTCCGTCCCAAACGTCGAACAACATAAAAACTATTAATCAGAGTAGGGCAACCTGGGCTTATAAAAAATTTTCTAACTTATTACATCCTATAGTACGGGGTTTACTAAGGCACAGACCGCCTTGAAATAAAACAATAACTTACAGTCTATTACAGTCATCCTTATTACAAAACCAAATCATATCTTAAAACACATAAAGCGTATAAAAGTAAATTCTCTTCTCAGCAACTGATCTCAATTAGCATAGTCATACGGTTCATCTTGATTATTACCTGCAAAGCCTGGACACGAATGTCCAGGACGCATCAACGCCGTCAGCTTCAAGAAGCTGGTGAGTATTAAAAACATAGCTTTGAATGTAAAAACATACTCATTTACCTTTTTCCCATTACCATTTAAATACCACAAGTTTATATTTAAAGATAAAGAGCTTGATAGAAAAACAACCACAACATTATTTAAAAGATAATTTCACACATATGTAACCATGTATGAGGACAATGCACCATCTCATCTAACCGACTCTTTTCTCTCGACAAAACCCAACAACCCTCTATCCTACTCCTGGTATCTTTGAAATACTAAGATAGCCACACTTTAGCAACGGGGCGCCAGGGAGTGTCCAGTTTGCCTCACACTTTGGTCCGGGGTACCAGGGAGTGTCCAATGCCTCACACTTTGAAGACCCTAACCGCCATGCAAATACCGGGGCAACCCCCACACAGGTATCCAGACTCGAGTTATCAGGGAGTGTCCATAGGCCACACTTTAGCACTTCCATGGGTGCCAGTGAGTGTCCAAGTTCGGCTTCACACACTTTAACGCTTCCATGGGCGTCAGGGAGTGTCCATTTTTGCCACCTTCGCATTTCAAAGACACCCTCATCCTCTTTTTCAACTACAACCACAATCACAACCACAACCACAACCACAACCACAATCACAACTCACAACCACAATCACAACTCAAACTCATACACTTTCCACACTAACAATACTCTTTTCCACCCTACCATTACTCTTTTACACACTACCAACACTCACCATGCATGTACAACTGACTCCACATGAATGTCATCAAACTTTAAACATAAAGGAATTCACAGAATTAAAGAAATAATACGCGTACGGGGATTGAAAATTCGTAATTCATTGCCTTAATCATTTTAAACATAACTAATAGCATTCTAAAAACTGCTACTGTAATCCTCGTTTTCTGTCCAAACGGTGCAGAATCTGAGAAAATTGCATTAGACGAAAAGTGTGCAGAATCGAGTTTTGCTTGGGACAACGCGGGCAGAACCTTAAATTTCATTCGTTTTCCTAACAAAAATCTGGAAACAAAATTCTGCTACTGTTAAAATTAAAAGAGAAAATATTAGATTGAATTTCTAATATACTTTTTCTGCTACTGTAATCCTCATTTTCTGCCCAAACGGTGCAAAATCTGAGAAAATTGCATTAGACAAAAAGTGTGCAGAATCGAGTTTTGCTTGGGACAACGCGGGCAGAACCTTAAATTTCATTCGTTTTCCTAACAAAAATCTGAAAACAAAATTCTGCTACTGTTAAAATTAACTACCTAAATCAGTAAATAAGGAATGAGTTACATTTGGAGTGAGTTAGAAATACTCACCGTGATGTAGATTGAAGAAGTTGTTGAGAAAGAAATACAAGAATTAAGAATCTCCAATTTCAAGTTTGGCTATGGAGGATTGAGCTCTTCAAATTCTGAAATTATTATCTCTCTATGTGACTCTCTCAAGCTCTCTATGTTAGGAGTGTAGAATGTGTAGTGTGATTGGGTGTATAAATACTCAAACTTCCACTTAGAAAACATTTGCCTAACATCCCACTCATTCTCCATTAATCTCCACTAATTACAAAGAAAGTGCAACAATGATGTGTAAATATACACTTGCAATTCATAATGCTCCATTGATAATTGAAAGGGTAGGTGGAGTTGGTGTGGGTCAAGGTGTGTTTGGGAATCAAGCTTATGGCATTAGGACAACACACATACTACAAGCATTTGCCAAACAAGGCCTAAGGGAAAACTTTAGCAATAATAATTGGGTATAAAGAAATTTGTCCAATCAGTTACTCCCAAAATTCTGTGGAAGTTTAACACTGCGCGGACAGTTTTAAACCTAAACTAGTATTTTCGTGACACGGTGTTTATCACAAAAATACAGAAAATTCATTTTAATGTTAGAAAGAGTTTTCTGATTTTATAAAAATACAGTTGGAGTTTAAAAGAAATAATTCCACCGTTTGAAATACAGATTTGAAATTTAACACAGGTATTGCCAGTTTTTAGGAAAATTGCATTTTGACCCCAAAAGTAATTTCAATTATGGGATTAGTCAAGAAATAAATTTTTCACATAAGAATTTAAATAAAGGCAGACAATGTATATTTAATTTTAAATATGGCAATGCAAGAAAATGGGGGTTATTACACAATCTATATCACAGTGAGTATTACTAACTCACTCAAAATGTAACTCATTCCTTATTTACTGATTTAGGTAGTTAATTTTAACAGTAGCAGAATTTTGTTTTCAGATTTTTGTTAGGAAAACGAATGAAATTTAAGGTTCTGCCCGCGTTGTCCCAAGTAAAACTCGATTCTGCACACTTTTCGTCTAATGCAATTTTCTCAGATTTTGCACCGTTTGGGCAGAAAATGAGGATTACAGTAGCAGAAAAAGTATATTAGAAATTCAATCTAATATTTTCTTTTTAATTTTAACAGTAGCAGAATTTTGTTTTCAGATTTTTGTTAGGAAAACGAATGAAATTTAAGGTTCTGCCCGCGTTGTCCCAAGTAAAACTCGATTCTGCACACTTTTCGTCTAATGCAATTTTCTCAGATTCTGCACCGTTTGGACAAAAAACGAGGATTTCAGTAGCAGTTTTTAGAATGCTATTAGTTATGTTTAAAATGATTAAGGCAATGAATTACGAATTTTCAATCCCCGTACGCGTATTATTTCTTTAATTCTGTGAATTCCTTTATGTTTAAAGTTTGATGACATTCATGTGGAGTCAGTTGTACATGCATGGTGAGTGTTGGTAGTGTGTAAAAGAGTAATGATAGTGTGGAAAAGAGTAATGATTGTGTGGAAAGAGTATGAGTTTGAGTTGTGGTTGTGGTTGTGGTTGTGGTTGTAATTGTGGCTGTGGTTATGGTTGTGGTTGTGGATGTGATTGTGGTTGGAGTTGAAAAAGAGGATGAGGGTGTCTTTGAAATGCGAAGGTGGCAAAAATGGACACTCCCTGACGCCCATGGAAGCGTTAAAGTGTGTGAAGCCGAACTTGGACACTCACTGGCACCCATGAAAGTGCTAAAGTGTGGCCTATAGACACTCCCTGAATGACTCGAGTCTGGATACCTGTGTGGGGGTTGCCCCGGTATTTGCATGGCGGTTAGGGTATTCAAAGTGTGAGGCATTGGACACTCCCTGGTACCCCGGACCAAAGTGTGAGGCAAACTGGACACTCCCTGGCGCCCCGTTGCTAAAGTGTGGCTATCTTAGTATTTCAAAGATACCAGGAGTAGGATAGAGGGTTGTTGGGTTTTGTCGAGAGAAAAGAGTCGGTTAGATGAGATGGTGCATTGTTCTCATACACGGTCACATATGTGTGAATTTATCTTTTAATTATTGTTGTGGTTGTTTTTTTCTAACAAGCTCTTTATCATAAATATAAACTTGTGGTATTTAAATGGAAATGGGAAAAAGGTAAATGGGCATGTTTTTACATTCAAAGCTATGTTTTTAATACTCACCAGCTTCTTGAAGCTGACGGCGTTGATGCGTCCTGGACATTCGTGTCTAGGCTTTGCAGGTTATAATCAAGAAGAACCGTATGACTATGCTAATTAAGATCTGTTGCTGAGAAGAGATGTTACCCTTATATGCTTTATGTTTATGTGTTATGATTTGGTTTGTAATAAGGATGACTGTAATAGACTTTAAGTTATTGTTTTATTTCAAGGCGGTCTGTGCCTTAGTAAACCCTGTACTATAGGATGTAATAAGTTAGAAAATTTTTATAAGCCCAGGTTGCCCTACTCTGATTAATGGTTTTATGATGTTCGACGTTTTGGGACGGAATCGATCCTTCAAACTGTCGCGACCTACGGGTCCATAAAGGAAATTAAACGCTTTCCATATTTATGCTACGTCGGGGCGTGACAGGATTTGGTGGTATCAGAGCCATAGGTTTTCTAGATTGACCAGGCTCAGTTATTCACGCCATAGATTAGTGACATAGGTTACCCTTAAGTTTTACTAAGCTATACAACCAAGTTCTAGTGTTAGTTTAGTACGGATTACCCTTAGTTCAGAAACTAAAATTCTAAGTTGGTTTTATCATAGAAATGATTACCCGTTTGTCTTGTCACATCGACAAGAATGATAACAATTTTCATATACCTTCAGACATATCCATTTAGGATTAGCCGAGATAACCATAACTTATGATGCCCCTACAGACATATAGTAGCCGAGTTTCTAAGGAGTTAAAGCATACCATAGCCCTCATTAATAGCTTAGGCACTGACGAACTTCCTAAGTCAAATCTTGGAAAAGTCAGTATGGCCCACAACCAGAGTCTAGAGGATAAGAATACAACCTCTTTGCTATTAGACAGCCCTAGTTCGAATACGTGTTATATGTACTCAATATATATTTTATTGTATGCTTATGTGATAATACGAGTATGTGTTATAGTGATATATACTACTTTGAAAATTTTCGTCATAGTACTGTTGCATGCATGTTTCTCATTCTACTACCCCTATCATGCATAGAATGGCTGGAAGACCAAGGAGGAACAGAAATCTGATTGAAGGAGCGCCCGAGGCTGCCGACCCCACGGGAATATTTGAAGCTTTTATTAGACGTCTCGAGAGGGTTAGTAATGCGAATGAAAACCAACGAGACCGCCAGACGGGAGATAAGCTGCTGGAAAGATTCCGTGCGCTCAGACCCGAGCAATTTGCGGGTACCACGGATCCCTGGAAGGCGGAGCAATGGTTAAGACAGATGGATCGCATGTTCGAAGCTGTCCAATGCAACGAGATGGACAAGAGGAGATTGGCTACTTTTCAACTGACCGACGCCGCTGCAGATTGGTGGGACTCGGTCATAGCCACTATCGGAAACACAGCTGCGATGGGGATGACGTGGACAACGTTCAAAGGAAGATTTCTGGAGAAGTACTTCCCGGCTACGGAGAGGCACAGAAGAGAGAAGGAATTCATGGATCTGACGCAAGGAACCAAGACGGTGCAAGAGTATACCACACAGTTTGAGAGGCTGTCACGGTTTGCCCCGCACATGGTTGATACTGAGGAGAAGAAGATCCGGAAGTATAACCAAGGGTTGGCACCGCAGATTCGTCGCCTGACTCTCGGCCACCTAGACAAATCGTTTGAAGGACTAGTCGGCCTGGCTACCGACCTGGAAGAGGATGCTCGAGTATACCGTAAACAATTCGAATTCCGACCGCCTCAGAGGGGTAATTTTGGGAATAGACCACCAATGAATCGTACCCAAGGACAGAAGAGGAACTTTGATGGGAGCAAGAAGGCACAAGCTATTACCCATCCGACTCAACCCCGAGTAGGAGAAGGAAGTAGTGGTGTAAAGTGCTTCAACTGTGGCAACCCTGGACATGTGGCTCGGGACTGCAGGGTACCAAGGCGTGCTACTCAGCCAGGAATAGTCTGCTTCAACTGTGGTGAACCAGGTCACATCAGCAGGTTCTGCACTGCCCCTAAGCAAGCAACTTATGGACAACAGAGTCAGACCCACTTGAATGCTGTTATTCCTGATGCCGCGGGATATGATGGAGCTGAATATGAAGAAGGAGATCATGGAGAAGCTCAACCTGATCAGCAAGCAGTGGAAGGTACATTGACTCTATTTAACTCCCATGTTAGAGTATTATTTGATACGGGTGCTGCTCTATCATTCATATCTGTTAATACAATTCGGAGATTGGGTATCTTACCTCATCGCTTAGAGAAAGCTTTGAAGGCTACATCACCAATAGGAGCTGCGGTCAGTTTAGGACATGTGTGCAAGGATTGTCCCTTAAGATTATGTGACCAAGAAATCCCTGCAAGGTTGATCGTCCTATCGATGAAGGAGTTTGACATAATCCTAGGAATGGATTGGCTGTCTCAGAATCAAGTGAAGTTGGATTGTGCGAGGAAGAGAATTACATTCTCCGACAATGAGAATCAACCCTTTGATTTTCAATGTAACCCTTCGGGAGATATGTTCCTCACAAGATGTTTAGCCAACATCGAAGTCGTCAGTACAGAGGTGACAGCATCATCTATACCTGTAGTCAAGGACTTCGAAGAAGTATTTCAAGACATTTCTGGATTACCGCCCGAGAGAAGTATAGAGTTCTGTATTGAGCTTATACCGGGTACCGTACCGATTACCAAGGTTCCCTACAGAATGGCCCCCACAGAACTACTAGAATTGAAGGGACAAGTTCAAGAGCTCGAGAACCTAGGTTTTGTACGTCCAAGTACATCGCCTTGGGGAGCACCGGTGTTATTTGTGAAGAAGAAGGACGGGACGCTCAGGCTGTGTATCGACTACAGAGAATTGAATCGAGTGACGATCAAGAACAAGTATCCTTTGCCTCGGATTGACGATTTATTTGATCAACTACAAGGAGCTACGATATTTTCCAAGATAGACCTTAGGTCGGGATATCATCAGTTGAGGGTACGGAAGGAAGACATACCTAAGACTGCTTTCAGAACCCGATATGGTCATTATGAATTTCTGGTGATGCCGTTTGGATTGACGAACGCCCCGGCAGTGTTTATGGATCTGATGAACAGAGTGTTCAAGCCTTATTTAGATCAGTTTGTCATCGTCTTTATTGATGATATTTTGATCTATTCTAAGTCAAGAGAAGAACACGAGCAACATCTTCGGATTACGATGCAGACGCTTAAGGACCACCACTTGTATGCCAAGTTCAGTAAGTGTGAGTTTTGGTTGCAAGAAGTGAAATTTTTGGGACACAAGGTGTCATCTCAAGGAATTTCTGTGGATTCGTCCAAGACCGATGCTGTATCCAACTGGGTTAGGCCAAGCAACCCTACAGAAGTTCGGAGTTTTCTTGGACTCGCAGGCTATTACAGAAGATTTGTTGAAGGATTCTCTAAAATAGCCGCACCATTGACTGGATTGACGAAGAAGAATTTGAAATTCGAATGGACAGAGAAGCACGAGCGAGCCTTTCTAGAGTTGAAAGAGAGACTCACTACCGCACCAGTACTAGCAATACCCAAGCCTGGTGAGAAGTTCACTATCTTTAGTGACGCCTCATATCAAGGACTAGGGTGTGTACTTATGCAAGATGGTAAAGTTATAGCCTATGGATCTAGACAGCTGAAGCCGAATGAGTTGAACTATCCTATTCATGATTTGGAGTTGGCAGCAGTGGTATTTGCACTCAAGATTTGGAGACATTATCTCTACGGTGAGAAGTTTGATTTGTTCTCCGATCACAAGAGTCTGAAGTATTTGTTCACACAGAAAGAGTTGAACATGAGGCAGCGCAGATGGATGGAGTTGATCAAAGATTATGACTTCACCTTGGAATACCACCCTGGTAAAGCTAATGTGGTCGCTGATGCTTTGAGTCGGCAGACTCGTGAAACGATCGCCTCCTTAATGGTGAGAGAATGGCGAGCATTGGAGACGTTGGCAGAGTTTGATGTACAGAGTGCTGAAAGAGGAGAAGGACAACTTTTCGGATGTCTTATCCTACAGCCTGTTCTCATTGACCGCATTATTGGAGCTCAGAAAGAAGATGAGAAGTTTCAATCATGGTTCATAAAGATGTCAGAGAAGGACCCGACAGAATGGAAGGTGGGAATCGATAGAGGGTATCGGTGCAGGAATAGATTGTGCGTGCCCGGTGATGGAGAGTTAAGGAAGGATATCCTGGAAGAAGCACATAAATCAAGGTATACAGTTCACCCGGGAGGAACGAAGATGTACAAAGATTTGAAGAGGAATTTCTGGTGGGAAGGCATGAAGAAGGATGTGGCCGAGTTTGTATCCAAGTGTTTGACGTGTCAGCAAGTCAAGGCCGAACATCAGAGACCGTCAGGATTGTTGCAACCGCTACCTATTCCTGGTTGGAAGTGGGAGCATATAACGATGGATTTTGTAGTAGGATTGCCTCGATCACAGCAGAATCATGACGCTATTTGGGTAATTGTGGATCGATTGACGAAGTCAGCTCATTTTATTGCTTACAGTATGACATACCCGGTGGAAAAGATGAGCCGGATGTACATACAACAAGTTGTGCGACTTCACGGTGCACCTGTGTCGATTGTGTCAGACCGTGACGCACGTTTTACTTCTGGATTTTGGGAAAGTTTGCAAGAAGCTATGGGAACCTCGCTCAAGATGAGTACTGCTTTTCACCCTCAGACAGATGGACAAACTGAGCGTGTGAATCAGATCATGGAAGATATGCTTAGGGCTTGTGTGATCGATTTTGAAGAATCTTGGGAGACACACTTGCCGTTGGTTGAATTTGCCTATAACAATAGTTATCATACGAGTATCGGTATGGCTCCGTTCGAAGCACTGTACGGACGACCATGTCGTTCTCCATTATGTTGGGCAGAGGTTGGGGACACAGAATTGTTGGGACCAGATTTGGTTAGAGAAACCAACGAGAAGATTTCCTTGGTCAAAGAAAGGATGAGAACCGCTCAGAGCCGGTATAAGAGTTATGCTGATCGACGCCGAAAAGATCTGGAGTTTAGTGTGGGAGATCACGTACTTCTTAAGGTTTCACCAACACGAGGAGTAGTACGTTTTGGTCTCAAGAGAGGGAAGTTAGCTCCGCGTTTCATTGGACCGTTTGAGATTTTGGAACGTATCGGGAAAGTGGCCTATCAACTGGCGTTACCACCAAAGATGTCTGGGGTTCACAACGTGTTTCACGTGAGTATGTTGAGGAAATACATACGAGATCCCTCGCATGTGGTTAGTTATGACGACATTGAGACGAGTCACAGCGTTTCTTACAAGGAGAGACCTGCGAAGATTTTGGATCAGAGTATCAAGAAGCTGAGGAATAAGGATATTCCGTTGGTGAAGGTTCAGTGGAATCACCACGACGAGAATGAAGCCTCGTGGGAAGTTGAAGCTGATATGAGGAAGAAGTACCCGGAGTTGTTTTCATGACTAGTTAGTCTTGATTTCGGGGACGAAATCCTGTTTAAGGGGGGAAGGGTGTAATAACCTGCATTTTCCTGCATGATCATAATTAAAATTTATTTTCATTATCATTTGCATTATCATATTTAAAATTTAATATATATTGTCTGTTTATATGTTAATTTCGATTCTTATGTGAAAAGTTTAATTCTTGACTAATTGAAATTACTTTTGCGGTCAAAATGCAATTTTCATAAAAACTTGCAATACCTGTGTTAAAATTCAAAACTGTATTTCAAAACGGTGGAATTATTTCTTTTAAACTCAAACTGTATTTTTATAAAATCAGAAAACTATTTCTAACGTTAAAATGAATTCTCTGTATTTTTGTGATAAACACCGTGTCACGAAAATACCAGTGTAGGTTTAAAACTGTCCGCGCAGTGTTAAACTTCCACAGAATTTTGGAAGTAAATGATTGAACAAATTTATTTATACTCAATTATGAATGCTGATGCTTTTCCCTTAGGTCTTGTTTGGCAAATGTTGTAGTATGTGTGTTGTCCTTATGCCATAAGCTAGATTACCCAAACACACATTGACCCACCTCATCTCCACCTACCTCTTACTTTCAGTAGTGGAGAATAAAGGGGAGTGTATACACATCATATCTGCACATTCATGGTATTATATGGAGGTTAATGGAGATTGGGTGGAGGGTTAGGCCAATGTTTTCTTAGTGGGTATTTGATTATATATACACCCAACCACACTACACATTCTGCACTTCCATCACAACACATTTCAGAATTCACAGAGAGTTTAGAGAGTGCAGAGAGTTCTTCAATTTCGTAGAGAGAGAGAAGAGCTCAATCCTCCATAGCCAAAGCTTGGAATTCGGGAATTTCGTAATTATATTTCTGTCTCAACAATTTCTTCAATCTATATCACGGTGAGTATTACTAACTCACTCAAAATGTAACTCATTCCTTATTTACTGATTTAGGTAGTTAATTTTAACAGTAGCAGAATTTTGTTTTCAGATTTTTGTTAGGAAAACGAATGAAATTTAAGGTTCTGCCCGCGTTGTCCCAAGTAAAACTCGATTCTGCACACTTTTCGTCTAATGCAATTTTCTCAGATTTTGCACCGTTTGGGCAGAAAATGAGGATTACAGTAGCAGAAAAAGTATATTAGAAATTCAATCTAATATTTTCTTTTTAATTTTAACAGTAGCAGAATTTTGTTTTCAGATTTTTGTTAGGAAAACGAATGAAATTTAAGGTTCTGCCCGCGTTGTCCCAAGTAAAACTCGATTCTGCACACTTTTCGTCTAATGCAATTTTCTCAGATTCTGCACCGTTTGGACAGAAAACGAGGATTTCAGTAGCAGTTTTTAGAATGCTATTAGTTATGTTTAAAATGATTAAGGCAATGAATTACGAATTTTCAATCCCCGTACGCGTATTATTTCTTTAATTCTGTGAATTCCTTTATGTTTAAAGTTTGATGACATTCATGTGGAGTCAGTTGTACATGCATGGTGAGTGTTGGTAGTGTGTAAAAGAGTAATGATAGTGTGGAAAAGAGTAATGATTGTGTGGAAATAGTATGAGTTTGAGTTGTGGTTGTGGTTGTGGTTGTGGTTGTAATTGTGGCTGTGGTTATGGTTGTGGTTGTGGATGTTATTGTGGTTGGAGTTGAAAAAGAGGATGAGGGTGTCTTTGAAATGCGAAGGTGGCAAAAATGGACACTCCCTGACGCCCATGGAAGCGTTAAAGTGTGTGAAGCCGAACTTGGACACTCACTGGCACCCATGGAAGTGCTAAAGTGTGGCCTATAGACACTCCCTGAATGACTCGAGTCTGGATACCTGTGTGGGGGTTGCCCCGGTATTTGCATGGCGGTTAGGGTATTCAAAGTGTGAGGCATTGGACACTCCCTGGTACCCCGGACCAAAGTGTGAGGCAAACTGGACACTCCCTGGCGCCCCGTTGCTAAAGTGTGGCTATCTTAGTATTTCAAAGATACCAGGAGTAGGATAGAGGGTTGTTGGGTTTTGTCGAGAGAAAAGAGTCGGTTAGATGAGATGGTGCATTGTTCTCATACACGGTCACATATGTGTGAATTTATCTTTTAATTATTGTTGTGGTTGTTTTTTTCTAACAAGCTCTTTATCATAAATATAAACTTGTGGTATTTAAATGGAAATGGGAAAAAGGTAAATGGGCATGTTTTTACATTCAAAGCTATGTTTTTAATACTCACCAGCTTCTTGAAGCTGACGGCGTTGATGCGTCCTGGACATTCGTGTCTAGGCTTTGCAGGTTATAATCAAGAAGAACCGTATGACTATGCTAATTAAGATCTGTTGCTGAGAAGAGATGTTACCCTTATATGCTTTATGTTTATGTGTTATGATTTGGTTTGTAATAAGGATGACTGTAATAGACTTTAAGTTATTGTTTTATTTCAAGGCGGTCTGTGCCTTAGTAAACCCTGTACTATAGGATGTAATAAGTTAGAAAATTTTTATAAGCCCAGGTTGCCCTACTCTGATTAATGGTTTTATGATGTTCGACGTTTTGGGACGGAATCGATCCTTCAAACTGTCGCGACCTACGGGTCCATAAAGGAAATTAAACGCTTTCCATATTTATGCTACGTCGGGGCGTGACAGTTACACCAACCCTTCTTCACAACTTCAAGGATAATAGATTGTTTGATTACAACTGAAAAACTCCCTCTCTCTTTTAGAGTAGATGAACACAATTAATAACTCTCTTAAATAGCTCTCAAGGACTTGCAAAGAAATCTAGAGTTAGTAGAATGAATCTCATAAACTAAGGCTTGAATCTTTGATTGCAATTGATGAGTATTGAATGAATTTAATTAGATGTTCAACCACCGATTTCAAATGAGTAAAAATACTCTCTCTTTGAAAATCTAAACGTTTAAGGTAGTTAGGAGCATTTAATGCTAAGTCAAACTAGACAAAGAGCCGTTATTGTTCTGCATAGTAATCCAGTCGACTGAGATTGCGGTCCAGTCGAATGCTTTTCAAATCTTTTGAAAGGCGCCATTAAAACAATCGACTGTAAGGAAGGTCCATTCGAATGAAGATTTGAAGCAGAAACTATGTTTTCAGAAGACAAATCAGTCGACTGTTTTCACCATCGGTCAATTGAACTTTGAAGTGTCCAGTCGACAGGAGAAGAGATCTAGCAGTCGATTATTTTTGTAGTGAAAAACAGTTTTTCTGTGTTGTATGTTTTGTCAAAGTTTTAAGCCCTTGTCTTTGAGAAACATTCTAGCTAACTTTACACAGAATCTTATAAATGCAATACACGTGAAATGGTCTTCCAAGAAGCTTCCTTTTGAATATCCATTAAGATTATAAAGCTCTGTTTGGACAATATACTAAAAATAAATATAAGCCATCAATTTCATACTTTGTTAATCATCAAAATTACTTAAGGTAAAACCCTTGATGCTAACAGTTTTTTTTTTTCCTTTTCAAAATTTTTTAAAAGTTTCAAAATATGCCGCAAAATTACACAAAAAAATTCCGATATTTTTGAAAATTCAGAATGGAATAGAATATGGAGATTCTGAAAATTCTAAATCTGAATTAGAAATTTTTCTGAAAGTGTTGGGCTGCAACTTAGGCGGACTAATCCGAGCCCAACCCATAATTTACCTGGGCTTGGGCAACTTTTATTTTTATGTATCTTGGGGATGGATGGTTTAGAAAGTTTAAGTTTGAATTGAATTTGAGTTGGACTTGAGTAGAGAGGTTAATAACCCGAGCTCAAGTCCGAACTAATACGTATACATGCATTATATGTTGATATATTGTATTTGATCTACGTATTATTTTTAGTCGTTGGATCGAACTATATTTTTAGTGGCAAATATATTCAGTTAGTTTTTATTGGAAACTACATTGATAGGTGATGGTCTTTTCTCAAGTCTGAACAAAAAAAACAAAAGAAATTATCACTTTATTACAATTCGAGCCCGGACAAACTACACTAAAACTCAAATATGCCCGAGTTGCAACGCTACTTCCATCTCAAGTTGGATTGGGCCTATAAACATCAGTTTCATTTTTGTAACTAATAGTTTGGGCCTGAGCTGGAAATTCACACGCGTGGCATGGGCCACCGTGATGTGGCTTTGTGGTCCTTTGGTGGACCGCTGCACTGGCAAGTTCGGTCGCCGGAGCGGAGCCGTTTTAGTTCTCATAATTCGCCGTTATGGTTGTTCGGCGACAGAGGTGGATCGTAGTTGAAAGCTTTGGTCGTTGCAGAGCCCTGATCGCCGATCTCATAGGTAAGGATATATATATATATATATATATATGAGTAATGCTATTTGCTCACAATGATGTGGTATCCGTGTGATAGTAAGACCCATCACACCTAACTCTGCCACTGGATACTACATTGAAAGCTAAATCATTTTGTGAGCAACTCTTTGTGATTGTGTTGAGTAAACTTAGCCTAAAATTTTAAGCTAAAAAACATGTTCACTCAATCCTAACAACATGGTCCAGATCCAGGTAACTAAAAAAAAAAACCTGAGCCTCACCGCATATATATACACCTATATATGCATCATACCTTGTACATCTAAGTGTTTCACTTTGTTAAGGTGAGGATTCTATTCCAGCTATTAGATCCAGTTTCTATTAAGACTACTGAAGTTATTAAGACTACTGAAGTAATTTCACAGACTGAAAACTAAATCTAATGAAATTAGAGAGTCCAACGTGAAGACTCCATCATGAAAAGGACACTATATATATATATATAAATGAATATACACAGTCAGGCTCAGGAGAGGGCGCCCTCTCTTTATTAAAGAGAGGGCTTCTGTTTTGGCCGTCGGATCGTGCTTTCATTAAGGGCAGTTATGTTATTTCACAGTTTTTAAACACGATCTGACGGCCAAAACAGCAGCCCTCTCTTTAATAAAGAGAGGGAGCCCTTTCCTGAGAATTTTAGTGAATATATGTATATATATATATATATATATGATTGGAAGTTGATTTTGTTCTGAAATGGTTTGTTATAAAGTAAATGAAACCCTAATTTAACCATGTACGCGTGAGGTGGGATTTGCAATTTTTGTGGGCGTCTTTTTATTTGTTTTTTATTTTTATGACCTCTCTGTACTCATCATAATTTTTGAGTAGCTAATGAGTTGTTTTCCTGTTTCATCTCTTTGGATTTGTTTTATCCAAATTCCAAACTGAACTTTTGGTGGATTTGAACTTGAAGCATAGGATTGGTGCATGGGAGGCATGGGACAGTTTATACAATGGCATTTTCCCTAATTTACATGTGGTTTTAGGTTAATAGTGCTTCCAATTAATTAGTTTGGGTCTCTATTTGTAGGGATGGCAAAAAAAACTCCGCCCCGATTTGCCCCTTATGGAACAGGTTTGGAGGAGGTGTAATAGGAGTAGGGGCGGGTTTAGTAGTTGAAAATCAAAATCCTATACGAGTCGGAGTGGAGGTGGTATAATTTACAAGCACTCTGCTAAACCCACCCCACCCCGCCCCGCCCTGCCCCGCGCCGATTATACTACAAATTTATTAGGATACCCTTAAATTAATATATTTCATTATTTACTAGAATACACTACACCTCTTTATTTTATGAGTTTCCTTTTTGATTTGCTAGCTATTGTTTTTGCTTATCTTTTTTTGGGACTGTTTTTTATTTTTTATTTTTAGTTGTACTTAATTTTAAGAACAGTGACTACTTTCTTTCCTTGATTTCTAATGAATATGCTTGTCACTGTTTTTAAACTTTTTGTAGAGACTGTTCTTGAATGTTTTTTTAGTTCCAATTGATTTGTAGAAACGGTGTTGGTTTCATGATCTTAGGGATTTTTTTCCCCCCATTTAAATGGGGTGGGGCGAAGTGGAGTCGGAGTAACCTTTGGGAGTCGGAGTAGGAGTTGGTATTTGTCATTAGGCGGGGCGGAGTCGGAGTCGGAGTGCGTTAAACGGAGTAGAAGTTGGCAAAGAGGGACTCCGTACTAATTCCGCCCACCCCGTTGTCATTCGTATCTATATGAGTATTAGAAATAGATTGTGATTGTTATAGAGTCTTTGTAGTTTGTTGGGTGGTGTTAGTGGTAGTATAACTTAAGGAGCTTGAGGTAGTGGGTTATGGAAGTAATGATGGTTAGGAATGTAATCTCTTGTCTTTGGTTATTAACTTACATCTAGATATTTGTCCAACACTTTGTGTGTTCTCTTTTGGAGATTCAGGTTCTCCTGGAATTGAACCTACGGAGGTTCCACCCCCCCACCCCCTCCCCCCCCCCCCCCCTCGAAGTGGGTTGTCTTCCATAGTTCTATTTTTTCTACTGAGGTCCTATCCAAGTTGGCCGGCACCAACTCCCACTACGCCTTTGGCGCAGGTTCGAATCCCCCCTTCCCCATTGTAATAAAAATAAAAAAGAACATTTTCATTATTTTGTCGAACGCAACCAAGTTTTAAAAGGTGGCCAAGTTTCCAACAACGAAGAGGTAGTTTTAATCACGAGCTAATAACTCTTTGAGATGTCAGCTTCAAATCTCTCTCTCTCGCTCTCTCTGAAAATCTCTCTTGGAGGAAAACTGTAAGTTTGAGGAATAACTATGTGTTACAAAATAGAGGTAACATTTGGACAACACTGTTGAATGCCGAGGAAATCACCTAATTGATTAGCCCAAGATGTGGTGAGACTAGGACCTGATTATTATGTACAACGAGAGAGGTCAAAATAAGGTTGGTGCTGCAGATATCCTCATTTAAATGTTATTTTGTCGTAGCTCCGCGTGATAATTCCGTTTAACCACATGACAATGTTTGAAAGTATTATTTGCAGGTCCATGTGCTTGTTCAACACGCCTTCATATTGACGCTTACCCCCCAAAAAAAGTCTATGGGACTTTTTTCTCGGAATTCATGTACTTGGATTAGTGGTCAACCTGGCAGGATTTTCAATGCGAATTCTGATTTGCAGCTGTGGTCCCACAAGTAATATCCTCCCTCTTCTATGCGCTTGTGTTGAACATGTATTTTCGTTCTTTTTCATGTGCTAAATTGGAATGGCCTTATGCGATATTCTAACTGAAGCACTTTGCAGAAATAAATTAATATGGACCCTCGATCCAGCTAGTGGGAAGAGATTGGTATGGGGGTTGTAGCCCATTAGTAACTTTAAGAAGGAAAAAAAAAAACAAAACAAAACAAAACAAAAAAACAAAGAAAATTCGAAGAGAGCAAGTTATGCCCCAATAGGTCGAGTGAATAATCCAGTTTTAGATTAAGTAGTCCATTTTTATTTTATTTTTAGTTTATTTATGTGTGATGCATAGCTTTTATTTTTTCCTATTTTTTGCTTTCCACTCTTCAATTTTCCACTCCATAGTCGTCCCCTTTAAAAACATTAACCAGATCTTATTTTACCCTTACTTAGCCGTATCCCCTCCGTTATTCAATTGGACTTCACAAGGGGAGCAAAAAACAGTGAAGGCGCCTCTATTCCCAGGTTCTGCTCACAGTGCCGGAACAGCCATAAAATAGCCCCAGCGGGCCAGCAGCTTTCTGTTTGTGACCCAAACCCTAGACCCGGCTCATAAACATAATCATAAGCTCGCATATATGCCTATGTACGCTTAGATTCCAGTGGGCTTGTCTAGGCTAGCATTGGGTTTATTGTTGAAATGATGGCTTTAGATAAATTGGGCTCATTTAGAATCTCAACTCTAGCTCAAGTAGCCAAGCTCCAGCTCAACTAGTTCTACTTGAGCTGAGCCTGGTTGAACTTGATTCGAGGTCGAGCCGAGCTTGAACACACCCATGAAATTAAATGAGCTGAGCTTGGATACAAACTACGGCTTCGCTCAATACATCCTTGAAATAGTATTTATATTAGCATTGCACAGGATGGCTTGGTCAGATCTATTATAACAACAATAATGTGAGAAGTTGGGCTGCTTGCCTGCTTGTGATATTTCATTTACAACAATCATGTGTGGTTGGCTGCACCCTGGCATCATGTGCCTGGGGTTTTTTGTAATCTGAGAAACATCCACTCAAATTGATCCTAACCAGGGAAGTCCTCGTAAAAACTCGGAAAATTATCGTTGTAAATTTCCCTCATCTTTTCCACCGAGTTAGCCCTTGATATTTTCTTGGTACTTATCGTCGGACAATTATTATGATAACTTTTGTTCTCTCTTTGTCTTTTATTTATTTTAAGCAAATGCATGGAGTGAACTCCCTCATAGCACATATGTGTTGATTTGAAAGTGGATAGCATTGAATTTGGTGTTCATGTTCTGATCCAATGAGGTGATGAAGCTCTGTTATGGGAAACAGGTTGTGGTGCCTCTTGCAAGTGGACAATGGGATCAGCTATTTGGTGGTGGTAATTCATCAGCTTTAGCTATAGCAGCAATTGCAGCCTTTGGCAGTGAACTTTAGCTATCTTGGCTATTCCACGATCCGGGGCTGACAAGTTCAGAGATCATCGACGATAAGGTACTTTGTTGTATTCAATTGTTATGCATATTCATTTATCAATTGTGAGAATATTCAATTTTGTAAATAGATTTGTTAGTTCTATATTTCATTAAAGTCATTCCTTCCAAGATACCCTTTTTGCTGAGATTTTGTTGTTCTCTCTTGTTCGTTCGACTTTTGGGAAGGCCAACAATACAGTTTCTCTTATATGTTATTGACTTCGTATTTGAAATTCTATGCTAAGCAAATCGTGTCCATGTAGCTGATGAAGATCGTTTGTCTTAACCGATGCTAATTATACCATAATGTAATAGTACGAATCACAACAATAATTTAATAATAATAACAACTTGGACACTTAGAATCATTTGTGAAGTACACCCATGTTGGACACCAACGGAGTTGGGGTTTTCTCTTTCGGTACCCTACTAAGTACTAAGTCTGCCCTTTTCTGGATGGATCTTAGTATAACTAAATTCTCATGCCCGCGATCTATTTTTGGTAATTTTCATTGTTTTAGGTAGATTTTTTTTTTGCTGGGCCATTGTGTTAGGTAGATATGAAGCAGGTTTAGTCCCTTTTTATTTAGTCTAGGCTCTTTCTCTTAACATTTGGAAACTTGTGAATACAGAAAGTTGACATCTAGAAGAAAAACGCCTTTCCTCACACAGTCACACCGTACCCATATCAAAACCCTTTCCATATAGTTTCATCATCTTTGGAGCCTTGAAATCTATCAATACAATGATATATAGTGATTGACACTACATAGCTAAGCAACAGTGACGAAATGAGAAACTCAACAACAAAAAAGAAAAAAAGAAAAGAAATTTCCTAATTGATGCTAAAGAGGCTGTGACTAACTGTTGTGTGAAAGAAGTTATTCGCAATTAGTGGAGAATTTCTTTGATGAGGAACTAACCCATCAAGAAATGCTGCTTTATGGGGCTAATTCACCATCGTGAAGCCTCGGCTGCAGATTCCAATATCACCTTCAAAACTTCCTTATCAGCCGAAATAAGTTGTCGTCTTTTCGGTGGTTGGGATTTATTCCTCTTGAAAGTATAATTCTTCTAATTAAGCGTTTGCTAACTAGTGCTTAAATTGTCATGTTTTAGAATCTCATGCTGTCTATGCATCATATTAGTGTTTGGATATTGTGAATTGTATTTGGTTGCCAACATTTCAGTGCTCTGTGCTTATTGCACCCATGATTGAGACATGCTTGTTATCCTCTCTATTTTTGTCCTAAAAAAGGTTGGAATGTTTGGATCTTTTTCATAATATTACACAGTATTATTATTCCTTTTTTTTTTTTAAACTTTAACTTGCTTCTGAACCTTGGAATAAATTCTAGACTTGTTTTGCTATCAGCGGTATCGGCACCATTGGAATTATGAATGTGGAAAAAGTGGTAATAGCCCTTTTATTGTCTGATTCAGAACACATTCAATGCCATAACTAAAATTAGGAAGAGATCTTTTTCAAACTATGCAATGATACCCATTCATCCCCCACTTGTGTTATTCATCTGAATATGAAACCATACCTAACAAAAGAAGGTTTAGTGATAGAATTTGTGAATATGTTCTTGTTTCTGAAGACTTGTTATCTTTCTTAAGTCTTGAACCTTTGCATTTATGCTAAAATAGAGAGTTGTGTAAGATCTTTTTCATGTCTCTAGAGACTTCATATCTTTTTCAAGCATTGAACCTTTGCACTTATACTCTAAAAACAGAGTTTTGTAAGATCTGTCATGTTTGAGACTAGCATTGCATGTTAAAAGTTTCACATTTTATTGTAACAGAAATGTTCTCCATTGTTAAAAAAAATAAATAAGGTAAAATGCATTTTGCACCCTTAAACTGCATATCAATTTGCAGTTTGGTCCCTCGTTTTTTAATTGTAGTAATTTGGTCCTCTAACTTTCTAGCCAATTGCAATTTCTATCGTCCGTGTGAAAAAGTGACAACAACTCGTTAAATGGTGCCACGTGGTGCAATGGATGAGTTTCCTTCAATTTTCATGCGGAAGATGAAGGAATGTTGATATTGCAATTGGCCTAAGAGTTCATGGTCCAAACCGCTAGAAATGAAACACGAGGAACTAAACTGCAAATTGATATATAGTTAAAAGGGTGCAAAATGCACTTTATCCGAAAAGAAAAGTAAAATGGCTTGTTTTGGAACAAATTTCTGATTGGATGTTGATCCTATAATCTAATGGTATCAGCCTATGGTGAACCCCACTTCCCAGTTAAAACTTTTCCAGTTTCATGCTTGGGGTGGTTTTCTCTTCATGTATTATACTCCATTTCAATAATTTTTTTCCACCTCCAAATTTGACATTAAATGAGCAGGACAGAAACAGAGTGAGGCCATGTCCAACTCTCTCTCTCTCTCTCTCTCTCTCTCTCTCTCTCTCTCTCTCTCTCTCTCTCTCTCTCTCTCTCTATATATATATATATATATATATGCATGTGTGTGTGTGTCTATTTTCCAGCACTCAGCAGCCTCAGCTCTAAGCCGTGGTAAAAACTTGCTGAAATGGATACACATGGTATCCTGACATTGAGGATATGATTTTCAGTGAAATAATCTCTCTATATACAAGGAAACAAAGGAAAGCAGTGATTTTTTTGGAGTTGCTCAGAACTGTGGAATTTGCAAGTGGTCAATTGGTCATTGTTGTTTGGTAAGGGGAGTGATGGGTAGGTGAAATTATTGTGTGGTTCAGGACTATTGACGGAGTGATGGTAGTCTGGACGAATAGAAAAGAGCTATGTGCACGAAAAAACAAATATGATAGCTTTTTGATTTCGTTCTTTTGTGCTAATGAAGCAATAATTAACTTTTTTTTTTGTTTTTTGGTAAGTCTATTATGAGAAGCTTCTCATATGAAAATGCAGGTTTTAACCGATAGATAAAAATTTAGCCATATGATTTTCAAGAATCTAGAGATGCATTTATTGTTAGATTCTCATCTAACGGTTAAAGCTCGCCTTCTCATATGAGAAACTGCTCACTATAGACTTGCCTTTTTTTTTAACACATGACTTCTCTAACAAGTTTGAATCACCATCACATGGATGAGTGGTGGTCCCACTTCCCTGAATAACTTCTCAATAGGTAGGGTGTTTTTTCCTTGGCCAATGCAGTCACAAGCCAAGGCCAAAAAGGCCCCCCTTAGAGAAATTATTGTATGGGTCAGGGACCATGACCACGTGGTTGTCCTAACAAATAAGAGACTGACAAACGGTTGAATAGTCTACTAATGGGGATTAAAGAAACTGCGTTTAACCACATAGCAGCTCTCTGTTGGTCGGACTACCGAGTGCCATATCATCTAGAGGCGGAACTAAGTGTACAGTGGGGGGTGCCATGGCACCCCTCACATATGATAAATTGGTTTTATTAATACATATGTACGCATGTTATGTCTCATATTTGTTGTCTGTTGGCACCCCCAAATTAAAAAAATCTACTATTCCTCATATTTTGTTGTTTCTGGCACCCCCAAACAAAAAAATATGCTACTCCCCTAGTCACCTTAAACCATTTTATTGCTTTATTTTAACTCTCAACTTCAACCACATTTGAGATACAATATTTGAGCAGAAAAAAAAAAGTATACTCATGTATTAATAGAACCAAAAAAACGTCTCGGGAGCGCTACCCCTGAACCCCGTGTGTCATTGTTTGATAACATAAATAGTAACTCGGCACCTCCAAAGACAAATTCCTGATTCTGCCCCTGATTCCGCCCCTGATATCATCCATTACCATGCAATTACTTCTCCCCACTTTGAGACCATTCTCATCTTTGCTGTGAAAAAAGGAACACAAAAACTATAAATGGTTGGAATTGGAGCACGTATTAATAGTTTTGTCTTGCAGTGTGTTCCCTATCTTCCATCAGCTTGTCCTCTACACAGCCATCTTAGCTACTGTCACAACCCATTCCCAGTTGTGGGTCCCACACTTTTCCTTACAGCATCTCCCACCCTCCCCCATAAAACCCATGAAGATAACCTTTTTCTTTTATTTTTTTTTCCTTATTTTATGCAAAAGAAAATAGAAATGATTTGTTTAAAAGATCCACCAGATTTGGCACAATGGCCACTTGAATCCAATTCCAATATTCCAATTTGTTGCTAGTTAATGGGTTTAAAAGTACCAACTTGCCCACAAACAAGTGTGTGTGTATGTGTCTCTGTGTGTGTGTGTGTGTGTGTGTGAGAGAGAGAGAGAGAGAGCACTGCATGCTCCTTCTGATTACAAGTCTAAGGTTCAAGTTCTCGTAGTGTAGGATGGAAGGGATGGGAAGGGGGAGAATTAACAAAGCCGTGCAGCCGTGACATTAGAAGAGAGACGAGTGTATATGTACACGTTCGCACATGAACAAACGCATTCATCGATGGAGAGAGAAAGAGAGAGAACGATTTTTGTCATTTAGGTGACATTTCATGCTAAGGTTCAAGTTCTCGTAATCAGAGGTGGGATGGAAGAGAGAGATTGAATGAAGTCGTATAATTCATGCCAGTGGAAGTTAGACGTGATGTTTATGCGCACACCTGAACCCACACGGCACACACTCAGAGAGGGAGAGAGACATTTAGAGAGAGAGAGAGAGATCTTGATACCTAATCATGAAATGGGGAAAAGATTTATTACTCCATTAGGAAATTTTGAATGTCCAAAATCTTGCAATGTTTAAAACCAACTACCCCAGTGATTGAAGAAGATTTCAAGAGAGTAGGGCCCTTGAAGATTATTAGGACTTGCGACCTAACAAAGCCCACATCAAAGGCCCACCAGAACCGACCATATAGATTTGTTTGAACTGTCATTTGGAGTATAGGATCTCTTAAAGTAGCACAAATCTCATTACCCATTCTTTTCCACTTCTTATCTTAAATAGAAAAAGAAGAAAAGCTGCAGTTTTTTTTTCCATTATTTGGTGAGTAATGCTAAACTTCCCAAATTTAAATTCCAAGGTTGAATTTTAAATGTTTTGTCAGTTGTACCGTATAAGTGAAACATGACATCATCGATCATTGTTACAGCATGTGTTATAATTGTTAAAGTATTATAGAATCAAATTTAAGAAGCACAACATTATTCTTATTTGCTACATACTCAAAATTTCACTTTGTTGACCAATCAGATAAGTGAAACAAAACAGAAAGACAAACCAAATGGGGCCTAAAAATATATCTACACAAGTAGGCTTAGTAGGGCGGTGTTTGGCTGATTCATTTGGTTGAAGGAAACAAAAGTCATCCTTGGACCCTGTAGCTCATCACATGGGTTGGAGAGGAATGGAACATGAAATATCAAATGCATTGGTTGCCTTAGAACATGCCCATATTTATATATATGGCCACAGTTCCTTTCCTTGTCAAACAATATGCCAATATGCCAAACTTCATTTCTACAACTAGAGGGAATTCAATTGGAATTCTCTTGTCAACCATTTCCACTTGCCAATCCATAGATCATCTATTTATTATTCTTTTTATTACTTTCCTTTTTTGACTTTCTTTTTTAATTTATTTTTTTTATTTATTATTGGGTTACATCCTTTACGTGATTTAAACCTACTAAAAAGAGATCGGGGGTTTAAAAGATGACTAATGTCATACTTTCTAAATATGAATTTCAAATGTTTTGTTAGTTGTACCACATGCAGGGACTTACTACCCATGGGATACAACTGTCAAAAGTATTTAATGACTAAATTGAGATTCAAATTTGAAAGCATGGAATTATTATTTTGAGTAATGCTTTAGCCACACTCAAGTCACAATCAAATGCTCACACCCTGAGTTGGCAGCTGATGTGACGAGTGAGGTCCACACAAATTTAATACCTACTTAACCCATCCATGTTAGACCAAACTCACCCAACTCTCTCTCTCTCTCTCTCTCTCTCTCTCTCTCTCTCTCTCTCTCTCTCTCTCTCCGGTCACCACCACTAGCCATCATCGGCCACCACCAGTCATCACTGGTCACCATAACCACTATCCATCACCGATCATCCTAAACACCACCACGACCACCACCACACCACCATTGCCTTACCAAACCACCAGTGTTCGACCAACTAATCATCAACTTCGATCACCACTCACCATCTCTTCCCTTGGCCACCACTTCCCCCCTTCGGTGCGGTAATGGTGATTTGGTGGTACGGTAACAGAGAGAGAGAGAGAGAGAGAGAGAGAGAGAGAGATCTGATTTGGGGTCTCTAACCTGGTTTGAGTGCAAGGGAGTGGGTATAAATTTGTGTGGACCCTATCCACCACATCAACTACCAACTCAAGGTGTGATTATTTGGTTATATGACTTGGGTGTGGCTAAAGCATTACTCTATTATTCTTATTCTTATTCTTAAAAGATTGCAAATGCTAGCACACCAAATTTTAGTTACCTCACTGGCAAATTTGAAATTAAATGTGAAACTATCCTTTTATTTTGTAATTAAAGAAGAGTTTAATTTATTCACATCCTAGCAAAATTCTAAAGGTTGATTAAATTAGAGCAAACCAACCATTAACAATATATCAGGGACACCATTATTAACTATAACCAAGAAGGTTGATTAAATTAGAGCAAACCAATCACTAATAGATCAAGGACACCATATTAATGAAAAGACAATACTTTCATATTTTTGCTTATGTCCTCCTGATACTGTTCTCTCTCATAAAATTACATCACAGGGTGTAAAATTGATTTTTCAAAAATTTGCCTTTTAAGTTTTGGAGCCCCACTTATATAAGAGTGAACAACACCAACAAAATATAAAGATATGTAGGAAGTGTTGTACAGCTAAAACCAAATTTTTTCTTCAACTTCAACCGATTATGGAATTGAAGCTAAAGGGAATTACACCCACCAATCATTTTTGGACTTCACTTTCTTATATAAACTACATGAGATAAGATCAGAATTTCTTTTTTGGTACTCCACCCAAAAACGCATCCATCTCTCCTGACATATGTTCAAACACGAATGAGAATCATGTAATTATATATATATATATATATATATGAGACAAGGTCAAGTACGGATTTAAAGGGACGGACTATTTTTAGGGACGAAAATGTCTTTATTAGCGATGAAAATTTTCGTCGCTAAAACAATGATTTTTAGCGACAAAAATTTTCGTTGCTAAAAGTGGTCTGTTTTTTAGTCCGCTTAAGATCTGGACTGCATATATATATATATATAGGGAACTACTATTTGCAGCCCACGTATTACTAAATGCACTCCATAGAGTGCATACTGTGAATGATACAACATGCTTTGAAAGTGGTACCATAAAGTGCATTTAGTAATTTTTGGAGTGCGAATCACATTTTTCCTATATATATATATATATATCTGTATATAATTTTAATTATATATAATATGGGTGTATTCATATACTCCATTTGCCCCATACTAAGAGTCTTGTTTGCGAATTCCAACTTATTAAAGGGACACTCTTGATTTTGGTGAGATTTTTTAATTTTTTAATGTCACCCTTTTTGAAATTCAAAATTCTAATGTTACATTAAAAATAGAGAGGGAAGAGTTATATATAATAAGTGACAAAATTTAAAAGTGTGTATATTGACTTTTTAATGAAGACTGATATAATAAAATATCAAAAAATGACATCATAAACTCTTAATATCACAGATATAGTGTGTGAGAGAGAAGTGAAAAGATAGGCGCCCCCACCAAAACTTGAAACATTTACAAAAACTGGTTTCCGCTTTTTGATATATTAACACGTTTGTAAGGAAAACAACAACAGGGCCCAACCCTCTATGTATATATATACACCCATCTTGCATCAATAGTTCCCAATTCAAGCCCCCCAAAACCAACCCAACAAAACAAGCACAAAAAAGGGGTAATCATTATTTTCTATTAGTATCATTTCTTAGTTGTTTTGACAAGAAAATAGCCATGTGTAACCCAAACTCTTCTTCTTCTCCCTCATTAATTTCTACCAAGAAACCCCATCCCATAAACCCCAAGAAGTTGACGAATCTTCACACTAATGATGATGAAGAACTCCATAGATGGCCAACTCTTTCTGAGGTAAAAGAGAACATACCCAAAACATTAATCCTTTGACATGAACTACATTAATTATACTATATAACATTTATGTATATATATTTAGTCGCGCTAACTGACAGCCAGCGTAAAACTTAATTTGTCACCTCTCTTATGAACATGAATCATTGTGTCCGGCCGTATAGTTGTAATTAATATATACCAAACATTTGTTTCTTGCATGTTTTTTATATTAACATGCATGTATAGGTGTGGTATTGTTTACATCCGGCGTTGTACATGTATAATAAACACGCGTTTCTTGCATGTTTTTAGGCCATGGAAGAAATCAAAGCCATAGGGAAGATCTCAGGACCAACGGCTATAACAGGACTAGTACTATACTCAAGAGCTATGATCTCCATGCTTTTTCTCGGATATCTCGGTGAGCTTGAGCTAGCCGGCGGCTCTCTCTCCATCGGCTTCGCGAACATCACCGGCTACTCGGTCATCTCTGGCTTGGCCATGGGCATGGAACCCATCTGTGGACAAGCTTTCGGAGCGAAACAATGGAAGGTTCTTGGCCTAACCTTACAAAGAACAGTACTTTTACTTCTCTCTACCTCCATACCAATCTCTTTCATGTGGCTCAACATGAATAGAATTCTCTTATGGTGTGGCCAAGATAAAGAAATCTCATCTATGGCCCATACTTTCATCGTTTTCGCCATTCCAGACCTCTTCCTTCTCTCTCTCCTCCACCCACTACGCATCTATCTAAGAACTCAGAGCATTACATTGCCATCAGCTTATTGCTCATTGATCTCTGTTCTTCTTCACATACCTCTCAATTTCCTTCTAGTGGTGTACTTCAAGATTGGCATTAAAGGGGTGGCCATAGCTATGGTTTTAACTAACCTCAACCTCTTTCTCTTCTTGTCATTATTCATATACTTTTCTGGGGTGTATAAGGACTCGTGGGTCCCACCAGGGGCCGATTGCCTCCGTGGGTGGTCATCGTTGCTTGCGCTGGCCGTGCCGACCTGCATATCTGTCTGCCTCGAGTGGTGGTGGTATGAGTTCATGATTGTGCTTTGTGGACTCCTTTTCAATCCAAAGGCAACAATTGCTTCAATGGGCATTCTGATCCAAACAACCTCTCTAGTCTATGTGTTCCCATCATCCTTGAGCCTCGGGGTCTCGACCCGAGTCGGGAACGAGCTCGGGGCGAACCGGCCAGCAAGGGCCCGTATCTCGACGATTGTGTCGCTCATATGCGCGGTGGGGTTGGGACTCGCCGCCATGTCATTTACGGCCCTAATGAGGCACCGGTGGGGCCGGTTCTTCACCGCGGACCCGGATATCCTCGAGCTCACCGCAGCGGCCTTGCCGATCGCTGGGCTCTGCGAGCTCGGGAACTGCCCTCAGACCACCGGCTGTGGGGTGCTAAGGGGCAGTGCAAGGCCAACCATTGGAGCAAATATCAACCTTGGGTCATTTTACTTGGTGGGTATGCCAGTGGCCATTTTCTTGGGATTTGTGGCCAAAGTGGGGTTCTCTGGGCTTTGGATTGGCTTGTTTGCAGCTCAGGCCTCATGTGCTTTTCTCATGCTCTATGTGCTTAGCAAAACAGATTGGGTTCTACAAGTAGAGAGAGCAAAAGAGCTAACACAAACAAGTTCATTATCAACATCATCAAGGTCGACAGAGTCTATCATTGGTACTAAGGAAGCTAAGAAAATGGCTAATCTTGAAGAGATCATTTTGTGTGGTGATGGTGATTTTGTGAAGTCAGTTTCACTTGAAACAGACCCTCTCATATCCACTACACGCAGCGTGCATTAATTTGACTAATTTCCACTTTTAATTTTTTATTTTATTTTTTTATTTCTCTCACTGATGTATGAAAATTGTTGATTGGATTTCACTCTCATTTGTATTATTGTAAAGGAGAGTTTTTAATTGTTTCTTTATATTGCTGGCTTTCTTTTTGAATTTTAAATTTGATTCTCAAATATTTTTGACAATTGTGCTACATATTGGCACTACAGACCATTGCATGTGATACCACTCTCTTAACATTTGGATATCTGAAGTTTGAAAATATTTACTTCTACATTCTCTAGTTCTCCATACTAATTAATTTAATAAAGTACCCCGTATATATCACTGCATGTGATACTACTCCAACCGTATTTTCTCTAGTTCTCCATACTAATTAATTTAATAAAGTACCCCATATATATCACTGCATATGATACTACTCCAACTGCATTTAAGATATCCGAAGTTTGGTTAACAATTGCATTACTCAATACATTCTCTAGTTATGTGACGGATTCATCTGAACTGTTGATCAAAATAGGGCCCACATGGGATCCATAAATCCAACAACTCACATGAATCCGTCACACATACGATGGGCTCATGGAATAACTTCTCGTTTAAGTTGTCGGTTGGTTTACAGGCGTGAGAGTAAGGATCCGCCTACCTTATTTTTTGTTCCCAAGCTATTTAAGGCCACAGCATTGACTGCCTAAAAAGGAAAATTAGCATAATGCCCTATCAAATCTGCCAAAACCACCCACTTTATTATCATCCCACACCTTTCCTTTTTTTCATTTTTCTTTCTTACCATTTTAAATTCTCTAATCTCTCTCTCTCTCTCTCTCTCTCTCTCTCTCCACCAAGCAAAGCAACTTTCACCTAAAAAAATATCATAACAATGGGAACACTGAGGACACTTTTTCAAAGACAAATAAAGTGGCCTTGTTTATACAAATCAAAGTTGTGGGAGCCAATTAAACTGAATTAATGCTAGAGGCACATGGCTACATCTTACACTTCCCCATGCTCCACACTAACAGGAGCCTCAAATTTGAGGTTTCTAAACTTAGGCTTAGGTGGGTTTCCAAAATGACTAGGGTTTTATATAGGATATATATACAAGTATGTGCGTATATTTGTATTTTGTATGGGAATTCTAAATGCATCAACAATAGTTTTCTTTTTTCTTTTTCTTTACAAACTATCTTGCGTTGTCCAAGAGAAATATATGCAGCATCTATTGTTGTTTAAGTGGCCGTTATAAATATTCAGTTTCGCCATCCAAAAGGTGAGACATTTGAAACCTTAATATATGTCAATTCTCACAGGCACGGGCAATTATTAATGTAAAAATAAGAATACAAATACATTACAAAACTTCTAAATTTCCCCACAAAAAAAAATGTAAAAAAGAAAAACCCTAATTTTATTTATTTATTTATAAATATCCATTGTCCTGCATTGAAGAGGAATATACGCAATATCCCCGGTAATTTAAGTAGTGTAAAAAGAAATTTTGTGGGTGCATTAAGAAGCTCCCATCCATCCAAGTGATATTTATTTCCAGAGTAATGTCATGGTTCCCAAATTTGAAATGATACGGGAGTTGTACCAGGTGCAGTGATATGCAGTACCACAACCATTGCCATAGCATATATGTTACAACAAATGTCAAAGCATTTGGGACGTGAGTTTGAAATTCAAATTTAAGAACCATAACAATACTCTCATTTTAATTCAATTACAATAATAGTACGAGCACTAAGGGCTCGCATGGTAACATTGTAGTTTATGGTTTTCATTTTTTTTGGATTGAATAAGAGGCAAACATCAATACAAAAAATTGAACAGAAAAATTCAAAACCCAAAAACCACAATAAGTTACCATGCGATCCCTAAATTTGTCATTATTGTCCTCCAACTTTTATCAAGCAACAATAACACCATTTGGAAGAGTAAACATACCTGCCAAAATTTCCAACAAAAAAATAAATGGAATCCTTAGGACCAGAGAGAGAGAGAGAGAGGTACCTGTTGAAGAAGAGGCTTTGGATGGGGGTGGGGGGGTCCTCCCCTGCTACAAACTGAAGAAACAAAATCCAGCTATTATAGACTGTGTCTACTTCTCAGATGACAAAAATGGGAGCAGTGCCTCTGCACAGCAGTTCCTAGCCCCCCCACCCCCATCACTAACTCTTTCAACGCCCACCACCTCAAGCTCTATTGGGTCTACAAAACTAGCACAAATTAATTAACCAACACAAAACACCACCCATGAGACAGAAACATCAGCAAAAAGTGCATATATTATACACACATATAACCCAAGCAACCCACCCACATTGGCTATAGGTACATCCGCATGTCATGTGGTACCTTCAAGGTACCTAAAAATTTCTCCACATACAGGAGCTTCCTATCCTAATAGAAGACAGTAGGATAAGAAATTATGTCTGATTTTGAAATGGACAAGAAATGTCATTATCACGTAATTAAGATTAGAGTAGTTAAGTAAGTTTACGACACTAGATAATTTATGGAGTTACTAAATACACTCACACATGTTCTTCTCTCTAATGCATAACGGAAGTGTAGTGTGAAATTTGGAATGTATTTAGAAGCTCTCTAATTTACTTCAAGTCATTTCTAACTTACTTTACTGATCTCATTTTAGTGAGGTGATGATTACGTTTCGTTCATTTAAAAATGAGTAATTTTAGGTCTTATTTTCTTTTTCCCTTAATTAATAAAATTTCCCTCGGTCGAGGTTAATTTCCCAAAAAAAATGTAGTAATTAGTCTTTCCCATAAATCGATAGGAACATATATTTATATTGGCCTTGGGTGTGGTAGAATAGCATAATGCCCATTCTTTTAATGGACAACAAAAGTTTGTCACCTCTTTAAAATGAATCCATTAACGTAATTTTATAGTGAGGGTATTTGAGTAATTTAACATTAGGCCCTCTGTAAAATTACTTTGACGCCTTTATTTTTACGAGAGTATGATACGTTTTGTAGATAGTAGTTTAGCATTTTCTATATATATATATATATATATATGCATAAACACATTGATATACAAGTAAATATAGAGAGAAAAGATGACAAACAGGGGAACCATCACATTTTTTAGTGAGGACACCTAAGGCAATAAGATATTATTTCTTTCATTTCCTTTTCTATTTTTTTGGCTAGTCTTCTAAACCACCTCTCATCTCAACTTTCCTTATCTCCTTTTATCAATTTATATATCTCTATCCCTATCTAGCAATCCTAGTAATTAATTCCTCCATGACCTTTCACTTGTGGCAATAAAGTGATTTTGAAATGTGTGGTATATAGTAGGAGCTTTACATCATCAACTGGATACATATTATATCTACCTGCTAGAAATTAACTTTATGAAATTAATGACTACTTTTCTGTTATTTTATTTAGGGTGATGCTATTGCCACTCCATCATTAAATTAAGGCACTCTATGGTACCATTCTTAAAGCATGTGGTACATGCACGTCATGCATTACATACATGGTACCACATGCTCTGATAGTAGTACCATGGAGTGCATTGGTTCAATGATGGAGTGGAAATAACAATTCTCTTTTATTTATTTATTTATTATAATTATTTTTTTAGGAGGACTTCCTTTCCATTATTGAAGTCGAAAGAATAAGAGAAAATAATTTTTTTCCCCTCTTTATTTTAAGGGCGTGTCTCTATTTACACCCTAATTTGGATTTTCCAAGGCACATGACAATCACGTGGCCTGATGACATCATCATAGGAGCAGGTAAGCAAATGAGCAGCTGATAAGACCGATGACGGAGGAAAGAATGATGTCAGAGATAGGTGCCGGCAAGGTCAATACGTCCAATACGTGAACATCGGTGTTAAAACTAAGTAGGTTGACGCCAAGATATAAATGACACCTCGGTGTCAACAACTAAGACCGATGTTGCAAAACAGGATATGATAGCTATGGCATCGGTAAAGACACCTCGGCCTCGGTAAGAAAGGCTGAAAACCATCAAGATGGTTCTGTAAGACCCATAAGCAGTGATCAACGGAGTAGAGAAGTGAAGAGCGTAAGATCGGGTTTGGATAATGACTCAGGATTCAGAGGGCGGCTGCTTTAAAGTATCGGTCATACAAGACCGATGACCCCAATGACCAACCAATGAAGGTCCTAAAGTAATAGGATTAGAAGAGGTATAAAAGGAGATGTGATATTGGACTTGGGAAATAATGGGTAGGAAATCTATAAAACATCGGTCAAACGAGACCGATGGGCATTGTTAGACTTTCTACAGAGAATAAGACCGAGCCAACATGAATCAGGCCACTCAGAAAGATGCTATCGGTCAACTGGAATATGCTCACAAAGTGGTAAGGTAGTTAAACATGGGTGAGAACGTGTGCTTTAAGAGATGCTGAGCTGGAAGGAAAGCAGTTACATGAAAGGAACATGGCAAAAGGGGGATCATCACACAGATCATGGGAGATCATGGGACAAAGTGGGAGCAGTAACCTGTACACGTCTAGAAATCAGGGGCCACTAACCCCACTAATCCCATTAGTATGAATGGTTATGTACTCAAGTCTATAAATAGAGCAAAAGGGGAAACATTAGAAGGTGGGCTAACACACACGCCACTTCTGCGCTAGCAGACTTTAGTTTCTCCTCATAACAATATTGCTTTTGTTCTTGAGTGATTTGCGAGTTTTCTCCATGAGTGTTTGTTATTGTTCTTTGAACGTTTGTAGTCACTGTTTATTCAATCAATGAAGATGGTGAGGACTGTGGAGGCATTCTGAATCTTAGTCTGATTTGTTTTTTTTTTGTTTTTTTTATTTGTTATTTGTAATTACTTACTTGCATCAGAGTAGAGTAAAAACCCACGTACATTTTTGTAATAAGTCGCCTAAATTAGAAGTTAGATTGGGTTATCACAACCCCTATTGAGTCCACATAGACTCTGGCACGCCCAACGCACACAACACCAGAAATTATTGTAAACAATTTTTGGCACGCCCGGTGGGACCAGTGTCAAATGGCAGGAAAGGGAACACGATCTAAGGTGATTTCCCAGGAGATAGGCTCACGCAATCCTGTATCAGAACCCGTCATAGAACCTGTCATCAGCTCAGTAGCCAGTCAGGCAGACTTGTCAAACATGAGCAATCACTTTATGGAAATGTTCAACCAACGCTTGGCTGAGATGTCTATTAGGCAGGATCAGACTTTTACCCAAGTGAGGGAAATGTTCCGTGAGATAAGGGAGTGGAAGGAACACCAAACGGGTGACCTTTCACAGCCAACTATCCCACCAACCTCCTTGTCTCAGGTTGGGTTAGGGGGCAAGTCAAAATGCCCCTTCTTCCTCCCAGACCAAAAAATACATTACCCCACCAAAGAGGGATGGTAAGGAAATCTTAGGAGAAATCGGAAACCCATCCCGGGTTGTGGTCCGACAAAGCACCCCCATTAGGGAACCATTGATCGGTCTAAACGGGCAAGATTCAGACCGTCAGTGGGGAAGAATCAATCCGTTGTTTGGAGATAACCCAATCACCGAAGACGAACCCATGGGGAATGATAGAATCTTTCCAGAACATGAGACCGACATGGGAAGGGGGGCCCCTGCCCAAACAGCTAGGGTAGATTGAGAGCAGATCGTCGTGGTCATTCGCTAAGACTTTGGTGGCCTATTCAGCAGAACCCAAAGGCCCGTTTATCGGAGGCCACATACCGATGCCATTGAAAGAGTGCCTTTTTCCCGAGGATATAAGGTGCCCAATTTCACAACATTTTCTGGTGAGGGAGACCAATCGACCGTGGAACACATCGGTCGATTCCTGCTTCAGAGCGGAGAGGTGAGTCACCAAGGTGATATGCTACTAAAGTTGTTCCCTAATTCCTTGACCGGGGTAGCTTTTAGTAGGTACGTCAACTTACCTTCGAACTCATTCCACACATGGAACCAAATGGAGGAAGCGTTTCATGCCCAATTTTATCAAACTGAGCCCGAAGTTTCTATGGCCGATTTGACTAGGCTGTATCATTTGCCAAGTGAATCGACTGAAGTATACATTGCCAGGTTCAAACGGGCTAAGCATCGTTGCAGGGTTATGTTACCCGAAGAAGAATTTGTCAATATAGCCCTTGGGGGACTTACCTTCGAACTAAGGAAAAGTTTGAGGGCATGGGTTTCCGCGATCTCTTTGAGTTAGGAACTCGAGCAGCCCGATATGAGCGCATGCTCGAGGAAGAACAAGAAAGGAAAATTCATCCAAAGGAACCTATTACAGGGATCCCAATTATGATATTCATGCTACTGAGTGCGAAATCAGCACCGAAGTGAACGTGGCCGATTGTATCAAAAAGGCCGTATCTATGCCAACCGTTGCCTAAACCAACTAATGCGCAATTGTCCTCAATCATAAAATAGCCTTTTGAGCCCGGCAAGCAATATTCATTTAACATTGCTATGGCTGACCAGATTTTTGACTGTATGATGGCCGATAGGCAAATTCGGCTTCCACACGACGTGAAATTACCTTCGGCTAATGAGCTGAAAGGAAAAGAGTACTGCAAATGGCATAACTCTTGGCATCAAAATGTCTTGCAGGATATGACCGATAAGGGGAATATGAAGTTTGCTGAAAAAGAGAAGAAAATAATGGGAGTTGATAGCAATCCATTTCCGGAGATAGTGGGGGCAAACATGGTGGCTCCTGATTTTACCATCTTGGGCAGGCCAAGAGAAAAGATCGGCCTCAAAGAAGCTGAAGTTGCTGAAACAAGCACGAGAGTAAACCAAATGGCGAAGTCAAGATTGGCCTCTAGTATGGTGTCGGACGTGGCCGATCAAGGGGAGAGTAAGGTCCCAACTCTGCAATGGATGGTTGATTTGATCGGACAAGGGCTATGTCCTAAATGCAAGGCAGAGGTAATCAAACCTCCAGAGCCAAAGAAGGAAAAGGTGTCTCGGCCACCAAGTCTGAGAAGGCCGATTCAAAGTCACCTCACATATCCAAACCAAGAGTACCGCCGGAAGCCCAATTTTTAGGAGCGTGAGAATTTTCGTGATGGACTAAGGCAGGAAAACAGGGACGTGAGAAGGAAAATGTACCAACGCCAAGACTGATCCCCACGCATGGTTGTTCCACCACAGACCAAAGTGAACTGCTGGAAAATGGTAGAGCACCCAAAATTCCCAAAGTATGCATACTTTAGCAAGACGCAAAAATGGAGAATGTAGAGGCTGAGGCAGTCAGCTCGAGACTGGGAGGCTAGATACTACTTGGAGAAGAAGCGGGCAGATCAACAAAAGGACATGGTGCCAAGGGTGATCCTAAGCCGTAAAGGAAAGGATAAAATCAAGGTAGAAAACCGAGATACAAAACTTTAGAAGCTTGAAATACCATCAGTTCCGGAGGTGAACGAATCGGACTTAGACATGGCCGATACTGATTCGGATGACGAAGAATCATTGGACAAATACATCCAGTTTGGAACTATTCCAAAAGATTTCTCGGTGAACATGGTTTATATATTATCTATGTCTTTTGGAGCGATGCCCAACCAAGGAAGCAAGATGGAGGGTGATGTGCATGAGGACAAGAGTCCATCAACTCCAATATTTGTCAACTAGGAAGTAAAAACAGAGAAGCCGAAGGTATCGATAATCAGACCAAAGACCGAAGATGAAAAAGGAAAGAAACCTGCTAAAGTAGTCTTGTAATACCCCGTATTTTATTTTCGCTTTTTAATTAAAAAAAAATATACCATATTTAAAATTTATACAGTGTAATATTTACCTGCATGTGTGTATCATCGCGTGAGCTCAACACACATGAGAATCTTCCTTGTTAAACTTGGAGATCACACAAAAATATTAGTGCACAGTGTGTGCGTGTGTTTTTGTTTGTGCAGTGTGTGTAGGAGTGTATTGTGTGTGTGTGTGTGTTCTACAAGCCTCTTGGAGGCCAAGTAAACCAATCTTATAAATACACACATCACCCCCCCAACTATTCACTCAACAACTCTCTGCTCCTCTCTCTATCTCTCGGCATATATATATATATATATATTTATGGTCATTTTACACACCCACATATTATTACATACACACAGATTACATGTATTGAAACACACACATACCGTAATATATACAGTCACACAACCATATATATTCAGAGAGTGGAGAAATTGATCAACATTATTTTTAAGGTACGGGGTTGTGTACAATATGCTCTTAAATCTCCGGAGTATTTTCCTTGTCATCCCTATTTGTACTCTCTTTGATTTAAGTTGTCTTTTTATTGAAATCCATATCTTTTTGGTTAAATAATATTAATATATTATTTTGGTTAATACTATGGAACTAAAGGGTACATGAGCAATGAGCACCTACCAAGATCCAACAGGCCTCAGGGACCGAGGAATGGTGACGGGTGAGGTGAGGTTGGTGTCTCTTATTGCTATGTTACCAAGAGGAACCTGGTATAATGCTCTTGTGGGTGAGCGGGTAAATTGTGTGAACGGGTGGGTTGAGTGATTGGTCTATTTTATTGATCCGTCGTGGTTGTTCATTGTACTTTTGAGCCCTTATTATTCCTGTCATATTGTATACTTCCCCGTGTGTTATTTTAGATGCAGGTACCATTGGTAGCAGTCAAATTGGAGCACATTAGAGTACCGTGTGGGTTGGAGTTATTTGGGTCCTAGCCGTGTAAACGAATTAAATTGTAATTTTTGGACACTCAAGTGTAAATATTTTTGTTGTTTTAAAATACACTTGGCTATTTACAATTTTAATGTAAATATTTCTTTTATTTTTGGTAGTGAAAATCGGGGCGTGACAAATGGTATCAGAGCCTGTACCCAGCCGGAAATGTAGGACTTAGTTCCACATCGCCTGGGGGAATCAATGAGGGTAGTACTATTTATTTGTACTACTTGGATTTTTTGTCTCTACAAAAAAAAAAAAAAAAATCTTTTGAAATTTCAAGTTGTTTGTCAAAATATTTATACTTTAATTTCGCGGACGAAATTCTTTTAAGGAAGGTAGAGTGTAATACCCCGTATTTTATTTTCGCTTTTTAATTAAAAAAAATATACCATATTTAAAATTTATACAGTGTAATATTTACCTGCATGTGTGTATCATCGCGTGAGCTCAACACACATGAGAATCTTCCTTGTTAAACTTGGAGATCACACAAAAATATTAGTGCACAGTGTGTGCGTGTGTTTTTGTTTGTGCAGTGTGTGTAGGAGTGTATTGTGTGTGTGTGTGTTCTACAAGCCTCTTGGAGGCCAAGTAAACCAATCTTATAAATACACACATCACCCCCCCAACTATTCACTCAACAACTCTCTGCTCCTCTCTCTATCTCTCGGCATATATATATATATATATATTTATGGTCATTTTACACACCCACATATTATTACATACACACAGATTACATGTATTGAAACACACACATACCGTAATATATACAGTCACACAACCATATATATTCAGAGAGTGGAGAAATTGATCAACATTATTTTTAAGGTACGGGGTTGTGTACAATATGCTCTTAAATCTCCGGAGTATTTTCCTTGTCATCCCTATTTGTACTCTCTTTGATTTAAGTTGTCTTTTTATTGAAATCCATATCTTTTTGGTTAAATAATATTAATATATTATTTTGGTTAATACTATGGAACTAAAGGGTACATGAGCAATGAGCACCTACCAAGATCCAACAGGCCTCAGGGACCGAGGAATGGTGACGGGTGAGGTGAGGTTGGTGTCTCTTATTGCTATGTTACCAAGAGGAACCTGGTATAATGCTCTTGTGGGTGAGCGGGTAAATTGTGTGAACGGGTGGGTTGAGTGATTGGTCTATTTTATTGATCCGTCGTGGTTGTTCATTGTACTTTTGAGCCCTTATTATTCCTGTCATATTGTATACTTCCCCGTGTGTTATTTTAGATGCAGGTACCATTGGTAGCAGTCAAATTGGAGCACATTAGAGTACCGTGTGGGTTGGAGTTATTTGGGTCCTAGCCGTGTAAACGAATTAAATTGTAATTTTTGGACACTCAAGTGTAAATATTTTTGTTGTTTTAAAATACACTTGGCTATTTACAATTTTAATGTAAATATTTCTTTTATTTTTGGTAGTGAAAATCGGGGCGTGACATGTCTTTGAGAAGCCGGCAGAAGGAATGTCGCAACATCTGAAGTTGTTATACATCAATGCGACTATTGATGAAGTGCCATATTCGAGGGTGCTGATCGATAATGGAGTTACGGTAAACATCCTACCATCCATTATGTTGCTAAAGTTGCAGCGTGACGAGAAAGAATTGATCCCAACTGAGCTCACAGTCTGTGGGTTCACAGGGACACCGGTGAAGACAAAAGGAATCCTCCTAGTAGAGCTTACTATAGGAAAGAAGACCACCATGACAGCTTTCTTTGTTGTGGATTCTAGAGCCTCATATAATGCCTTGCTCGGTAGAGACTGGATCCATACCAGTTGGTGCATACCTTCAACTTTGCATCAGTTCCTGATTTTCTGGAACGGTGACGAAGTGGAAGTGGTCTGGACGGATCACAAGCCTTTCGTTGCCAGAGTACATTGCTCTAAGGCCATTTTGTATGAAGACGATATCGGCCCTGTCAAATTCATCGGAACAGATATAAACGGTAGGCCGAGATCGGCCACCATGGTGAAGGATCAAAGGAATCAATTGATCCAGGTGTACAAACAACTCGATCGGCCATCAATCGTGATTACGCCGATAGACAACGATGCAGAACTTAGTATCCCCAATGGATCAGAACCCATCATCAGTGAAGCATAGAAGGGCACTGGCCGTGCAGGCCAATGTTGCTAGAATGCAGGCATTCCTGGCAGACAGGCAAGCATAGATCTCATCGGTCGATACCGTCGATATTATTGAAGATTTCTAGGGAGAAATGACGAAAGATTGCATAAAGCTAGAGGAGTTATCATTGGCCCCGGTAAAGCTCGATGACTTAAAAGCCGATGTACAAGATCCTCTCCTTGAGGTTGATTTGGGGGCAAACGGAGAATACCAACCCACTTTCATAAATCAGTTACTCGAGCCTGATTTCCAGGCATCATTGATATCTCTACTTAGAGAATTTAAAGATTGATTTGCCTGGGACTACCATGAAATGCCTGGGTTGGCAAGGGAACTCGTGGAACACCGATTACCGATCAAGGAAGGGTATAGGCCATCTGAGGTCATTCTTAAAGTCAAAGAAGAAATCGAACGGCTGCTGAAGGCCGGTTTTATCAGAACAACCAGGTACGACGATTGGATTTCCAATATTGTACCAGTAGTCAAGAAAAAAGGCAAGATAAGGGTCTGCATAGACTTTAGAAATCTGAATATGGCAACCCCTAAAGATGAATACCCAATACCGATGGCCGATCAACTCATTTACGCCGTGGCCAAGCATAAAATTTTATCCTTTATAGATGGGCATTCAGGATATAACCAGATCTATATAGCTGAAGAAGACGTCCCCAAGATCGCATTCAGATGTCCTGGCGCAATTGGAACATTTGAATGGGTAGTTATGTCGTTCGGGTTGAAAAAAGCTGGAGCAACATATCAGCGAGCCATGAACGCGATCTTCTATGACATGATTGGGAAAATCATGGAAGTTTACATTGATGATGTTGTCATAAAATCGGCCACACAGGAGAAGAATTTGGCCGATTTAAGAAGATCTTTTGAAAGAATGAGGATCCATAGGCTTAAGATGAACCCCTTAAAGTGTGCTTTTGGGGGTATCAGCAGGGAACTTTCTTGGTTTCCTGGTGCACCAAAGAGGCATTGAGATCGATTAAAACAAGGCCCAATCCATTCAATCAGCAGAACCCCCAAAAAACAAGAAAGAGCTCCAAAGACTGCTCGGGTAAATCAACTTTCTGCGAAGGTTCATCTCAAATTGCGCAGGATGGACACATGTTTGGTCCCTGTTACTCAAGCTGAAGGCCGAGGAAGAATTCAAGTGGGAAAATCAGCATCAAAAGGCCTTTGATGCTATCAAACAACATTTATCTGAACCACCGGTGATCATGCCTCCAAGGAAGAAGAGGCCGTTAAAGTTGTATTTATCGGCCTCAGATGAATCAATAGGATGCATGCTAGCACAGGACAACAAATGGGGGAAGGAACAGGCAGTGTATTATCTTAGTAGAGTTCTTACTTCTATCGAGCGTAGATACACGCAGAAAGAAAAACTATGTTTAGCCTTGTATTTTGCTTCACAAAAATTAAGGGTATATATGCTTCCTGTTTTGGTTTATTTGATTTGCCAAACTGATGTCATTAAATACATGCTATCAAGACCGATAATCCGTGGACGTATAGGAAAGTGGACTCTCGCTATAATGGAGTTCACATTTTAATTCGTTCCACAGAGATCGGTGAAAGGACAAGCCCTCACTGATTTCTTGGCTGATCACCCTTGTTTGGATGTCGGCCCAGAATTAAATGAAGCAATTGATTCCACTTTATTATCAACGATTTCTTTGTCCTCTTGGACGTTGATATTTGATGGATCAAGAAATGTTGACAGAGCAGGGGCGGGAATAATCGTGATATCACCGAGAAAACGAAAGACCGTTTTCTCATTCAAACTAGAATTTGAGTGTTCTAGTAATCAAGCGGAATATGAAGCATTAATCATCGGCTTGGAAATAATGGGCGAGTGTGGATATCGCAGGTTGACTTACCCACAGCTTTTCAAAATCAAATTCAAAAATAAAACGAGTCGCCACTTAATTTTTAAAAGGAAAATTAAGAAACCATTTTGAAAGGAAACTGATCTTTTACGAAACCAAAGATTAACTAGGTCCGGGGATTATGGAATGAGAGAGGAAGGAGCCCGTCGGACTAAAACACCCTCTCTCATCCTATCTTGCGATAGGCCTCTACTCAACATCCTTTTAATCAAATTTATTAATCTAAGCATGCCCTCAACTAATACATATATACATATACATCACAAAAGCATGTCCAAAGGGTGTAAAATTGCAATTGACAAAATATCATTCAAAAGCCACGTAATTCAGGTAACAAGCGATATGATATGCAATAGAGAACAAGTGAACTTACCCGAGATCCAGCAGCGATAATAAACGTGCAATGCATGCGAATAAAAGAAAATCCTAAAAAGAGTCTCTAATCATATATACACATAAGGCAAAACCTAATTCTAAGGTGTCGCGCATTAAGTCGAAAAAATCAATAAAAACAAGAAATTAAGATAAACTAAAGAGGAGTTCTAGAAATCGTACCTTAATAGCGCTACAAAACAAAGGGTTAGTCCACATGATATGCAAAACACAATGTTAAAAAATGACAATCCTAAATTTCTAGCTTACATCTATCTAATGTAATTAAATCCAAAGCAAATAAGTCTTAATTACAAGTGTCGAATCATATAGATGAATATGTACATGGACAAGGATAAACTATGAAATACTCTTAAACTTTGAATTCAAGCTCAACTAATCATTATTAAAGCATGGTTTAAGCCCTAGATCATAGAAAAGTCATTTAGACCCTTATTTACAAAGTAAGTCAAATGTGTCATAAAACTCTGAAAATTGCAGAGAGCAGACCAGAACTTAAAAGAAATAAAAAGCATATCTCCCATGGTTGGCTCTTGATGATTTTTGGACTCAATATGCCTCTGTGAGTCTAGTTTTCAAATCAAAAAGAAAATCAAAGTTCCAACGGTCGGATCTCCGGGAATATGAAAAATACTAGACATCACTAAGCACTTTACAACCTTTTGTCCAGAATTCTTGCACGATTTATTAAAAATAGCAAACAAATCCGAATTGCTTTGTTCTTTTTAGGGTGACTTCCTAACACATTAATCTTCATAGAAAAAATTATTTGGAGTCACAAACACTTTATTAGAACTCTGATTTAATTGTTTCAAAAGAGTGTCACTATTCTGAAACTATTCTGAAATTCTGGACAGATTGTATTTGTGTCACAAAACTCATGATCAAACCATGCTAAACATGAAACCATATTAAAACAAAAATCACAGTTGTAGAATATTGTGTTATTGACACTTTCCCGTTGGTTTCACTTGATTTCAACGGTTAGATTTCGAACTAAAAATCTTTGATCAAAAACAGTTTGTGGATTCACTGTTTTTACTTTGCTAGTTCAATTTTTATTTGGTAACTCCAACTATTAAACCATGAAGTTGAGTTGAACCAAACCCCTTCTCTTACCATTTGATGGCCATTAGAGACTATAAACCTTTATTCTTCATAGATTTCAAATGAAATATGGATAGACTTCATGAAATCTATAAGATAAGGAATCTAAACCATGGAGATGGGTTTAGACTCAAAACTACCTTCTCCTACCATTTGATGGTCATTGGAGAAGGAGACATGACTATGGCTCATGAGTCCTAAAGGAATATAGAAGGGATTCCTCAAGACATCAAGTTTAGAAGATCCAAATCATGAGTATGGACTTGGATCCTCTTATGAAGTGGTGATCAAACTTTGACTCCTATGTGAAGCACAAGCCTACATGGGATTCAAAAGATCATGCTCAAGAGATCAAAAGAGATATTGAAGATCTCCAAGACCTTCAAGAGAAAAATATAAACCAAAGAAAGTGGAAGAAAGTAATATGGAAACAAAAGAAACTCCTAAGTTTACTTGATAAACAAAGAAGATAGTGAAAGATTTTTAGGATTAGAGATTTTAAAAGAAGAAAGAATAAGCCAATAATCTATGGTTAGAGGATCACCTCCAAATTATCCTCAAAGTTTTCTTTTCTTTGAAGATCTTCCAAGCTCTTCTCTCTAATTCTCTAAACACTCTCTTTTCTCTCTAAAAATGTTGGTGTAATGGAAGTATTTTTTTGTATGTGACCTCTCTCTCAAGGTGTTTCTTGGTGTTCTTCTTGGTCTCCCCTCTTTTAGGAAGATCCCTTCTCTTTTATAAGCAAAATTACCAGGTATTTTTGGTGAATTTCGGAGCAAAAAACAGGTGTAATTCCCTCATTTGTTGGTACAATGTGTACTTTCTGAAATTATGCAGACTGCTGTCCAGCGCGGCAGTCCAGACACTGACGCGGCAGTTCGTGATTGCCGCTGCGGCATTCATCAAATGCCGTTGCGGCACTTCATGACTGCCGCGCGGCATTCACCAAATGCCGCGGCAATTAATGGATTGCCATATTTTTGTCAGTCTTACTTTATCAGTTTTTGTTCTTATTCGCATGCGCATACGTATTGCTCTGCAAAATACAGACTTTAAAAGAGAACGGCAGTCAGAAATCTGTGGCGGCATTCGGTGAACGCCGGAACGGCATTCTCTGACTGTCGCGCGGCACTCAGGGAGTGCCGCGGCAGTCTTCCGTGTGCCGTTTCTGGCTAAGGTTCCCCTTTTAGGTCTTTTCTCTTTTTGAAACAAATTATTTTTTAAGATCCTTTCCAAAAGTTGTGTTTTATATCTGAATTCTCCTAAATACCTGGTATTTCCCTCTTTCTGTGAAATTTTATCGCGTTTTGGAGAACTTTCTGAAGAGCTTGGAATACTTCGGATTTTTCGGTCATTGTCATCATTGGACGTGGAGGTGACGCTCTCCTAAATTCGACGGCCGGTCAAAATTGGGGTGTCTACAGTTTGCCCCTCTTTGACAGAGCTTGTGGAGCAACGCGTCCCATAAGTGAATGTCAAAGCCTGTGTGAAGACAAGCCTTTGACCCGACTGTCGAATTTAGGTAAAAACAAAATGCGTTGCAAAAACGGGCGTGCAGTGGAATTCTAATTGGTCGTGCTCCATAACGAGCTGCCTACGTATCCCTGTCAGGAATCAGACCAAAGCGTAGTTCAGGCATGGGTTGAACATTCACAGACGCAAATAGTCACACGGATGGATGTACCTATCCTGTCGTGATGCACGTGCTATGCAACGGTGTTGTCTAAATTAACCTGGTTATGTAAATGTCATGCTTATCACATTTTCCCTATGTATGACGTGCATTTCGTGGCGTGTTAGTCAGGGAAGATTATCTATGCGAGAATCTGTCACAGGAGTCATGAGAGTGCTTTTGATTTGATCACGGAGGTCAATGCAAGTCCGTTGCGAAAACCGGGAATATAAGTCCGTTGTATTCTCAAAACAAAGGTTGACGCAAGTCCGTTGCGAAAACCGGGAATATAAGTCCGTTATATTCTCAAAACGAGGGTTGACGCAAGTCCGTTGCGAAAACCGGGAATATAAGTCCGTTATATTCTCAAAACGAGGGTTGACGCAAGTCCGTTGCGAAAACCGGGAATATAAGTCCGTTATATTCTCAAAACGAGGGTTGACGCAAGTCCGTTGCGAAAACCGGGAATATAAGTCCGTTATATTCTCAAAACGAGGGTTGACGCAAGTCCGTTGCGAAAACCGGGAATATAAGTCCGTTATATTCTCAAAACGAGGGTTGACGCAAGTCCGTTGCGAAAACCGGGAATATAAGTCCGTTATATTCTCAAAACGAGGGTTGACGCAAGTCCGTTGAGAAAACCGGGACTATAAGTCTGTTATATTCTCAAAACGAGGGTTGACGCAAGTTCGTTGCGAAAACCGGGAATATAAGTCCGTTATATTCTCAAAACGAGGGTTGACGCAAGTCCGTTGCGAAAACCGGGAATATAAGTCCGTTATATTCTCAAAACGAGGGTTGACGCAAGTCCGTTGCGAAAACCGGGAATATAAGTCCGTTATATTCTCAAAACGAGGGTTGACGCAAGTCCTGCCTTGCCCGAGTGGGACTGGACTATGTCGACCGTCTCATTCGGAGAGCCCCACTCGACGACGATTCCTCGACTTTCACATGGTGCTCCCACCATACCTCTACATTATGACGTCGTCCCGCGTGCTTATGCGGAGGAGGGCCTAGCGTATGCCCATAGCGTGCGACAAGTGGGTTCTCGGGCGGGAGTGGATGGTAAGAAATTTATCCCCATTCTTACTTTTGAACGGGATTGTATCTCTTTTTACTGATCTTTATTCCTGGCTCTTGTTTTCAGGCTGAGGGAGCTCGGGCGACTGCTGCGGTTCAGTTGAGGGCCCAGGTATGATCTTCTACCCTTTCCATATTCTTAGTATTCCAAATGTCCTTTCAACACTTTTCTTGACTCATCCCCTCTCTTCCAGATGGAAGAGAACAGAGTCCTATCTCAGCAGGTGGGACAGCTCTAGCATCGGCTTCAGCAGTTTGGCATCTCTCTCAGCGATGCCCCCGGAGGTAGCGGTGCTGGGCGTGGAGGAGGCGTCGGCGAGGGCACTAGCGGTGGCAGAGGCCGAGGCAGCGGGCGTGGAGAGAGTGGTGGAGGCAGCGGGACTGAGTCAGAGGAGGAGCCTCTTAGGCGCACGACCCGTCAGACTCGCGGCCGGGGTCGGGGTCGGAGCTGATCCTGCTTATATATTTTTTGTTTTCTTTTGAGAGGATTTTTTTATTTCTGGATGACTGTATATATATACACATATGCTTTATTTTGATGGTTGCTTCCTTATAGTTGGTAGGATAGATGCTTTGCACATTTATGTTTTCTTTGCTTACTCACCGTATGTGTGACCATAGCTTGGTCCAACTCTTGCCGTATGTGGGACCATGGCTTGGTCCCGACTTTATTTTGAATGCTCTTGCTTCTTTTATCTTTTGAAAATAAATGAAATGAACGAATGAATGTATTTGTACGTGCTGCATGATGCGCACGTTTTTTATTGCTTCTCAATTAGTTTTCTGTTTGCAGGTGGGCTGATCGTGTTATAAACAGATTCTGGCCAATGAAAAACTCAGAACGGCACTCGGTTAAGCCTCCGCGGCACTCAGTGAGAGCCGCTACGGCAGTCTGTAAATGCCGCAACGGCAATCGCTGACTGCCGCGCGGCACTTCATCGAGTGCCGCTGCACTTTATCGAGTGCCGCGGGTAGGTAGACAGCCTTATTCTTCTATTTATATCCCTTCATTCTCAAAGTTCCGCAAGACACCTCTCATTTCTCCTCATTTCCCCTTCAAATGGCCCCCATTAGTTCTCAAATCCTCTTCCCATGGATGGATACTCTCTCCGGCATTGATAAGCTCAATTTTGAGTGCTTCAGACTAAACGATCTCTTCTCTTTCCAACAGATGAATCTAAATGAGGGTCTACTTCGCGCCTCCGTCCAATGTTGGGATCCCGCTCTCAATGTCTTTCGTTTCGACTCTCAGGAGATTTGTCCCCTATTTGAGGAGTTTAGCGCCATTCTCCACACGGATCCTTCTGCTGAATTGATGGTTCCTCAGATTCAGGCCGGGTATGTTCAGGACTTAGCCAGCCTTCTCCACACGTCTCGGAATGCGGCGGGCTCTTTTGTTCATGACAGGCAAATCGACTTTGAGCGCCTTTCTTCTGTTTACGCTCCCATAGGGGACCCTTACAATGGTGAGTATCAGATCATTCGACGTAGTGCCTTGTCGATTGCTATGCTCTCTTACTTCATCTTTCGGTCATCTTCGGACACTCTCATACCCATCGCCTGCGGTTTACGGGAGATGAAGAGTGCTGTTATGCTAGTCCTTGGTGAAACTCTGATTGGATTGGGCCATGCTCATGCCACTGGGGTCATGTTATCTGCTGGAGCACCTTTTGTCTTGCAGGTTTGGCTCATGGAGCGTTTGGACCTCTTCATTCATGCTTCCCATCTCCGTGGGTCACTTCCTTATGATCGCATGGAGATTCACAGCTTGTTTCAGTCCGCCGACGCGTGGCTTGATTGGCTTCAGGGTCTTTCTCCTAGTGACATCTGCTGGGTTTGTCCGTCGTGGATCCATCGCTCTGTTGCTGTACGCCTCCCAGGGCGACCTGGCATCTGGCTGCCGGGTTTGCACGCTACAACTTTCTACATTCCTGACCGAGTCGTCCGTCAGTTCGGACTTTTGCAAGATGTCACTGACTCTGTGACTGCTGATTTCACCAGGGGGTTCTCTTTGCGTCCTTCTATCGCGAAGGCTTTCATGGAGGCTTGGCCCAATAGAATGGCTGCTCCGTTCCCGAGGATTCCTGCTCTGACTGTGCGCACTACTGAGTATCTTCTAGAGATCCAAACCTTGGCTGCGAGGCGAGCTTGACAGACACATGCATAATAAAGTAGACAAAAACAGGGAAAACGCCTGACATTTTACGAAACTCTTCTGACAGACCCTGCCCACCCTTTGTTTGCGCTTTTGAATGTGATTTTTCTTATTTTTCCTTTTCAAAAAGTGTTGTCATGCTAAATCTAAAGTGTCCACCCTTTCGATTAACCTTTTATGAAGAATTATCCTTTTAATGTCTTAACTTGGCTCTTTACTTTGCTTCTTTGCTTTAAACTTTAATCCTTCTACGAATTCTCATTTGCCTTTTTTATAGTACTTATCTCGACAGCCAGATGATCCAAGGGAGGGTTTTGTATCTGGGTTCTTCGGCTTAGCAAACGAAGTTTGCCCCTGGTTTATGGCTTTGAAGCGGCTTTGGGCAAACGCTAGTTTGCCCCTAGTTTAGCACCGTTTTTTTTTCTCTCTCTCTTTGAAATGACCGAACCAAGTTGGTTGCTTACGTATCCCCTAGCGGGAATCAGGTCAAGCGTAGTTCATCAAGGTAGGAGGCTTCGAAAGAAATGGTTTCAAGCAAAGTATTTCTTGAGGCGATCGAGGTTAATTGGTTGTTTAAATTCAACCCCGTCCAGGTCCATGAGATAGGCCGCCCCTCCAGAAAGGAGCGTCTTAATGATGTACGGCCCGACCCAGTTGGGTTTGAACTTTCCTCTGGGGTCATAAACAGGCACCTTCAGTTCTTTGAGGACCAGGTCACCCTCAGCAAGCTTCCTTGGGCGGACCTTTTTGTTGAAAGCACGAGCTATTCTCTTCTGGTACCCCCGAGTATGGTTTATCGCGGTCAGCCTCTTTTCATCGAGCAGCATCAATTCCTCATACCTTCCCTGTATCCATTCTGATTCTGTCACTTCACATTCTGTTAAGACTCTGAGGGAGGGTATTTCCACCTCGACTGGAAGGACTGCTTCCATTCAGTAGACCAACGAGTATGGCGTAGCACCCGTTGAAGTCCTTACTGACGTCCGATACCCCCATAAAGCAAATGGCAGCTTCTCATGCCAATCCTTATACGTATCTGTCGTTTTCCCCAAGATTGCTTTAACATTCTTATTCGCTGCCTCTACTGCTCCATTCGTCTGGGGCCTATACGGGGATGACTGATGGCGAGTGATCTTATACTTTTCTAAGAGCGGGATGACTTCCCCCTGGAAATGACTGCCATGATCGGAGATAAACTCGTTCGGGACTCCATATCTGCAGATTATGTTCTTCTCAATGAAACTCACCACATCTTTGGCTTTCAAAGTCGCATATGAGGCCGCTTCTACCCATTTTGTAAAATAATCGATCGCCACGATTATATACCGGTGCCCATTGGAAGCCTTTGGAACTATCTCACCGATGATATCAATCCCCCATACGGAAAATGGCCAAGGGGTGGTCATGCTATAGAGCTGCGACGGTGGGGTGTGCATCAGATTTGCATGAATCTGACACTTGTGACACCTTCTAACATATTCACAACAGTCTTTGTCCAAGGTCGTCCAATAGTACCCTTGTCGGATGATCTTCTTCGCCAGCATGTGCCCGTTCATGTGGGGCCCGCATACTCCCTCATGTATTTCCTCCATCATTCTCTTAGCTTCCCTTCCATATAAACACTCCAAATTATACCCGGTGTAGGACTTCTTCCATAGTTTATCCGCGTAGATCACAAATTGAACAGCAAATCGTCGTATCGCCTTCTTGTCCTTTTCTGAGGCTCCTTCGGGGTATTCTCCTTCTTTAATGAACTTCCACACGTCCACATACCAAGGCGCTTCATCTTCTCTCTCTATGGCTGCGATCATTTCGAATGACGGTTGATTCCTTACTTCTATGGACAGCGGGATCATGGCAATTTTGGAAGGGATTTGGATCATCGAGGCTAAGGTAGCCAAAGAGTCGGCTAGTTAGTTTTCTTCACGAGGGAGGTAGTAAAAGGAAATCTTTCGGAATTGCGCTTTCAGGCTTTCTAGATAGTCATGGTAAGGTCTCAATTTCTCATGCTTTACCCTCCAATCTCCTCGGACCTGGGATATGATCAAGTTGGAATCTCCGAAGACATCAATCCGTCCGACTTTCAAAGCCAAGGCCGCTTCCATCCCAATTATGCAGGCTTCGTACTCCGCGGTATTGTTGGTTGAGTTGTATTTGAGTTTGACAGCTAATGGGGTAGGGACTCCATCTGGTGCTACGAGAATGATTCCGACCCCGTAACCTAACTGGTTGGCTGCTCCATCAAAGTACATTCTCCACAACTCCTCCTTGACTTCCATTATTCCTTCATCTGGGAACTTGAAGTCTCCCTTGTCCTCAGATTCTACAGCGAGGTCGGCTAAAAATTCGGCGACAGCCCTTCCTTTTACGGACTTGGCGGTGATATATCTGATGTCGAACTCAGCCAGCATCATGGTCCAACGGGAAATCCTACTGGTCAAGACGGGTTTTTCGAACAGGTATTTTAATGGGTCCATTCGGGATATCAGGATTACAGGGAAGGCTAGCATGTAGTGGCGGAGGCGACGGGTACACCAAACCAAGGCCCAACAGGCCTTCTCCAAGGGCGAATACTTTAACTCATATCCTACCATTCTCTTACTTAAGTAGTAAATGGCCTTCTCCACGCGCCCCTCTTCTCCTTCTTGGGCCAGCATACATCCCATCGAATCTTCGGATACAGAGAGATAAAGTAACAAAGGTCTCCCGGGTGAAGGTGGTGACAAGACAGGTGGGTTCTGGAGGTAGGTTTTGATTTTGTCGAAGGCTTGTTGACACGGGGTGTCCCAATTGAATCTCTCTCCCTTTCTGAGTAGCTTGAACAGCGGGTCGCAGGTCATGGTGAGCTTTGAAATGAAACGACTTATAAATTGTATTCTACCCAGGAACCCTCTCAGTTCTTTCTCATTTTTTGGTGGGTTCATCTCGATTAAGGCCTTTATTTTGGTAGGGTCCACTTCTATTCCCCTTTGGGTAATGAGAAATCCTAGCAGCTTGCCAGTAGTGACTCCGAACGTGCATTTTTGCGGGTTCAGCCTCATCTTGAACTCCCTCAATCTCCCAAAGAACTTTCTCAAAGCCTCTAGGTGCCCTCTCCTCTCCTTGGATTTCACAATCATACCGTCCACATACACTTCTACCTCTTTGTGGATCATGTCATGCAGTAAAGTGGTGGCAGCCCTTTGATAGGTTGCGCTTGCATTCTTGAGTCCGAATGGCATGACCCTATAGCAATATGTCCCCCACGGAGTGATGAATGTGGTTTTCTCTCTATCCTCGGGAGCCATGAGGATTTGATTATACCCGGAGAACCCATCCATGAAAGATAGAAGTTCATGTCCCGCAGTGTTATCAACCAACACGTCGATGTGGGGTAATGGGAAATCGTCTTTAGGGCTTGCTTTGTTCAAATCCCAAAAATCCACGCAAACCCTAACACGACCATCCTTCTTTGGGACATGCACAATGTTGGCAATCCACTCGGGATACTCGGTGACCATCAAGAATCCAGCTCTTAATTGCTTTTCAACCTCCTCTTTTACCTTGAGTGCCCATTCTGGCCTCATTCGCCTCAATTTTTGTTTTATGGGTTTCGAATTGGGAAAGAGGGGGATGTGGTGTTGGACTATTTTTGGATCGATACCTGGCATATCATTGTAAGACCATGCAAAAACATCTTTGAATTCATTTAATAGACTGATTAGTTCTTTACTTTCTTTATTGCTAAGTGTAGAGCCGATGAAGACATTTTGAGGATTGTTCTCATTTCCAAGATTAATTGTTAGGGTGTCCTTAATGATTTTACATGCAGATTCTTTTTCTTTTTCAATTAGTTTTTGCAGTTCAATAGGTATTTCATGATCATCACATTCATCACATTCGTTAAGCGCGTTCGAGTAGGCAGAATCAGTCATACTTTCATTGATTTTCTTTGGAGTGATTACAACAGACATAGAAATTGAAAGACGCCTCATTTGGGCCATTACAGACTCTGGGTGTGGGGGGAACCTATCACTAGACTCAAAAACCCACTCCTTCTTGTGCTCTCCTCCCAGGCCAGTAATAAAGCATTCTTCCGGACCTCCTGTCTTGGTGATTTTCTCCATCTCTTCTTCCTCAGCCTTCCCTTCCTCACTTTCTTCACTCTCGACAGCTTCCTCCACTATGCCCTCGACGTATTCACCTTTGGTCTTTCCGGGATCTTCCTTCATGACCTCTGCGTTCCCTTCGCCTAGCAGATCTTTCATGGCAGAACCGTCTAGCGTACCAATCCAGTCCTTGGCAGCAACAAACTTTTCAGGCATTTGTAAAAATGGGTCTTTGTACCCAGAAAATTCATGGGAGAAGAAAATCTCGAACCCCAGCTTCATGCATTTGTCTTTTTGGTCCATCCATGGTTCTGGAAAACCACAGAAGGGGAAATCCTCTCCTTCCTTCACGAAGTATCCATTGAGCGTCTTTAAGTAAGGGTCTAGTGGTGCATCGAAAGCCTTCTTCTTTGCCCTTAGTTCCTTCTTTGTTGGCTGATACCCCAAACCGTGAGTGTGAGTCTGAGTAGGAATTTTTGGAAGCTCCGGCAGGCCCTGAAGGTTCTTTCCCAATCCTAATCCTGGAAAGAAGCCCATTTTCTTCATGATTCCCGCGACCACTGGACTAGCATACTGATCGAAATGGGGTGGTAGGGACTCTCCCGACTTTCCTTCTTCTATCACGCTGATGAACTCGAATCCTCCCATTTTCGCTTCTTCTTCTTGTAGCTGTAATTCTAGGACCGGTGCACTTGACGACGCTTTGGATGAACGAACCCAACTGTCTCCGAGGATATCACAGACTTTGTTTTCCCAGACATACTTAACCTTTTGATGGATCGTCGATGGTATAGCGCCCAAACTGTCCAACCAAGGCCTTCCCAGCAGCAGATTGAAAGAAGCGGGGATATCGATGATTTGGAACTCAGCTTCTTTGTCCATCGGCCCGATAGCGAGATTAAGAAAGATAATGCCCATGACTGCTCTTTGGGTGTTGTCATATGCCCGGACTTTCTATTGAGACGGCACAAAGGAAGATTCATCTAGGCCCATTCGCTTAGCTGTGCGGAAGGGACATACATTAAGAGCAGACCCGTTGTCAACGAGACAAGCGGGCACGGTGTTCCCCAAACATTCAACGGTGATATACAGTGGCTTGTTGAGCGTGGGTCCTCCCGGAGGTAAGTCATTTGATGAAAAGGTGATAGCTGAAGTCGGAATCCTGCCGATCAATCCTATGAGGTCTTCCGGGGTGGTGTCGATAGACACGTCAGCCTGATTCAGAGCGTCTAGGATCGCCTGCCTATGGCGTTTGGAGGCAATCAGCAACCCCCAGACAGTGATGTTAGCATGAGTCTTCTTCATTTGCTTTAGGACCCGATCCTCTTCTTCTTCCTCGTTCATTTTTCCTTTTCCTTTCTCCAGCTCTCTCCCCGGGTGATCTTCCTCTAATTCATGCGGCTTGAAGTGCCTACCAGATCGAGTCAAATGGTCGATCTCTTCTTTTGCCCAAATGTTGTCGGTTTCTGAAACGGTCTTTGAGCCTTCTTTTGCCTCTTCGTCGCTTTGATACCATAGATCATCCTCCCCTACCTGGCCTATGTTCCGATCATTACTTTCTTGGACCCACCAATCTGACTGCCTTGTCACTTCGTTTTCCCATATCCCTGGCTGGCTTCCAAGCATGCAGATCCCCGAATTTTCTGGCAACTGGTAGAACTTCTTTGGTTCTCCGACCTTTGTGATTAGCTTGGATACTTCTCCGACCCCCGCTTCTACCCCTAAGAAATAAAGACCCCGCGGCGGTGGTACAGCACGATGGTTCGGCAGAGGATTCTTGGTGACATTGGGGGCTTTGACAGGTGGCTCGGATATCACTTTATTGTCAATGAGGTCCTGGATTTTGTGCCTTAATCTCATGCACCGATCCGTCGAGTGGCCCTTTTGTTGATGATACTTGCAGTAGAGATCTCCCTTGAAGTGTGGTGGGAGTGGACTCGGCGGGGGTCGAGGTTCTAGCTGACGGAGATGCCCTTTTGCTAACAGCCTGTCGAGGGCGGTTGATAATGATACTCCCAAGTCTGAAAACTTCCTCAGTGGCTTATTCTCCCCTCCTCTTGGATGGTTTCTGGTGATATCGAATTTTTCTCCGGCTCGCTAAGTGCATTAACATCGGTGGGGCCAGAGTGACCCCCCGAGTGCCCTCCATTTGATCCATAACTGGGCCTTCGATATCGGTTCTGCGGCTCCTCCTTCTTGATTGTTCCTTCTTGAATTGCATCCTCGATTCTCGTCCCTACATCGAATACCTCGGCAAAGGTGTTGATTGACTGAAATCTCATCTTTTCTTGATAAACTGGTTGCAGATTTTTCATTAGCATTCGGATCTGGTCTTTCTCAGGCGGCCTTTGTACCATTTTAGCTGCCTTTCCCCTCCATCGACTCAAATACTCGGCGAATGATTCTTTGTTCCCCTGCCTGGTCGTTTCCAAATCTCGGACAGTAACATCCAAATCCTGATTGTACTCGTATTGTGCCACAAACGCCTTAATCACTTCTTCCCATACTCTGGTTTTGCTTGGCTCAAGTGTAAGGTACCACGACAGAGTAGCTCCTGTTAAGGTTTGTTGAAATAGAACAGCCATCATGGTAGTGCTCAGTCCACTAGGCTGAAAAGCTCCTATGCACATTCGGACATGACTGCGGGGATTGCCTGTGCCATCAAACTTATCGAAAACTGGCATTTTGAAACCAGCTGGCAGCGTTTCGTGGACTCCGTCATACAATCCTTCCAGTTCCATCAGATAGGTATCCACTCCCTGAGCCTTGCGCATTACCCTTTCCAACTTTTCTATCTTCTCGGTCAACAGTTTCTCCTTCTCATCTTTCTCTCTGTCCCTGTTGGCTCTTAGTGCATCGTTCCAATGTGCCTCTTGATCGTCGAACCAATCTCCGTCTCCTCCTCCCAAAGGCGGGTCTATAATGGGTGGAATTACATGCGGCGGTGGTCGGCGATTCAGCTCCTCTATCATTCCCATCATGCGGTTCATGTTCTCGGCCTGTCTCCTCATTTGTTCCGCTTGCTGTTCGACTAGTACCCTTAATCCGGTCATCTCTTCGTTGTTCCTTTCTTCGGCCATGTTAGCGTATCCTCTCCTTACAAGTCTTGCCGTAGGACCCCTGAACCACGCTTGATTGGCTATCTTTGCTCCTACAGCAGATTTTAAGTTTTATTATTTTTTTAGAATACCTTTTTACCTTTATTTTAGCAAAACTTTTATTTTGTATGTCATGCGGACGCAATGCATGTGTGCGTGTGTGCCTACTCTATATGCCAAAGAAAACGAAAAATCTAACCCTAACACATAAACACATAAGCACATAAAACCCTTACCCATGTCAAGTATGATGATTTCTCCATTCATTATGGCCCTCTTTTCCCATCCTTCGAAGTTTTGAAAAATTTTGGGGATTCTTGAAATCCATTTTTGGGAAGCAACTTTAGAAAAGCAGTTTTCAAGAATTTTGGATCATAAGGTGATTGGGTCAAAATTTCCGTTTTTGAAAAGCATGAATTTTTCGAAATCTTGATTTTGAAATCCCCGAAGTCCTTTGAAAGAGCGGTTTTGAATAAAAGCCGCGGAAATCTTATTCTTCGAAGGCTGATTTTAAAATTCTCAGGGTAGAAGGGTCATGTGATAAGATCATCATCGTACTTTTCATGGGTTTGGATACATACAAGGTCAATGATGCTTAGCTAACGTGATATAAGAAGTGTAATCTTATAATCAAGGTTTGGCATGTTCTCCAAATGTCGTGGAACATGAGGAGAAATTGCTAAAAGGTGATTAAAAGATTATACATCTTTTATCAAGCAAGTGTCGTCATCATCTTAAGTAATCCCCTCCGGGCATACAAAACTTCCTAGCACATAAACCTAATCAAGAACTGATTTCCTAAAATTGAAAGGTTCTATAGAAACTACTATGCACAGGCTGGGTTTTGGTCAAATAAGGGACCCTTGACACACACCCGATAGGATGCTTCATATACCAAATCATGGTACGAGATCAAGGGTGATCAAACAGTCCCATGATGACTTGACCGACCCGGGTTGCCCCGAGCCTCCAAGGTCATAGTTCCGTGCAATCGACTGGCTGGACATGCAAGTGAAATGCAGCAGGCACACAAAGATTGATTAATTCGATTAAAAGGATGTTTTTCAAGTCGAATCCTCAAGTGAACCCAAAATCAGAATTCTGGTCTGCGAAACCAGAGATTCTGGGTTCGATCCCCAGCAGAGTCGCCAGATTGTGGATATCGCAGGTTGACTTACCCACAGCTTTTCAAAATCAAATTCAAAAATAAAACGAGTCGCCACTTAATTTTTAAAAGGAAAATTAAGAAACCATTTTGAAAGGAAACTGATCTTTTGCGAAACCAAAGATTAACTAGGTCCGGGGATTATGGAATGAGAGAGGAAGGAGCCCGTCGAACTAAAACACCCTCTCTCATCCTATCTTGCGATAGGCCTCTACTCAACATCCTTTTAATCAAATTTATTAATCTAAGCATGCCCTCAACTAATACATATATACATATACATCACAAAAAGCATGTCCAAAGGGTGTAAAATTGCAATTGACAAAATATCATTCAAAAGCCACGTAATTCAGGTAACAAGCGATATGATATGCAATAGAGAACAAGTGAACTTACCCGAGATCCAGCAGCGATAATAAACGTGCAATGCATGCGAATAAAAGAAAATCCTAAAAGAGTCTCTAATCATATATACACATAAGGCAAAAACCTAATTCTAAGGTGTCGCGCATTAAGTCGAAAAAATCAATAAAAACAAGAAATTAAGATAAACTAAAGAGGAGTTCTAGAAATCGTACCTTAATAGCGCTACAAAACAAAGGGTTAGTCCACATGATATGCAAAACACAATGTTAAAAAATGACAATCCTAAATTTCTAGCTTACATCTATCTAATGTAATTAAATCCAAAGCAAATAAGTCTTAATTACAAGTGTCGAATCATATAGATGAATATGTACATGGACAAGGATAAACTATGAAATACTCTTAAACTTTGAATTCAAGCTCAACTAATCATTATTAAAGCATGGTTTAAGCCCTAGATCATAGAAAAGTCATTTAGACCCTTATTTACAAAGTAAGTCAAATGTGTCATAAAACTCTGAAAATTGCAGAGAGCAGACCAGAACTTAAAAGAAATAAAAAGCATATCTCCCATGGTTGGCTCTTGATGATTTTTGGACTCAATATGCCTCTGTGAGTCTAGTTTTCAAATCAAAAAGAAAATCAAAGTTCCAACGGTCGGATCTCCTGGAATATGAAAAATACTAGACATCACTAAGCACTTTACAACCTTTTGTCCAGAATTCTTGCACGATTTATTAAAAATAGCAAACAAATCCGAATTGCTTTGTTCTTTTTAGGGTGACTTCCTAACACATTAATCTTCATAGAAAAAATTATTTGGAGTCACAAACACTTTATTAGAACTCTGATTTAATTGTTTCAAAAGAGTGTCACTATTCTGAAACTATTCTGAAATTCTGGACAGATTGTATTTGTGTCACAAAACTCATGATCAAACCATGCTAAACATGAAACCATATTAAAACAAAAATCACAGTTGTAGAATATTGTGTTATTGACACTTTCCCGTTGGTTTCACTTGATTTCAACGGTTAGATTTCGAACTAAAAATCTTTGATCAAAAACAGTTTGTGGATTCACTGTTTTTACTTTGCTAGTTCAATTTTTATTTGGTAACTCCAACTATTAAACCATGAAGTTGAGTTGAACCAAACCCCTTCTCTTACCATTTGATGGCCATTAGAGACTATAAACCTTTATTCTTCATAGATTTCAAATGAAATATGGATAGACTTCATGAAATCTATAAGATAAGGAATCTAAACCATGGAGATGGGTTTAGACTCAAAAATACCTTCTCCTACCATTTGATGGTCATTGGAGAAGGAGACATGACTATGGCTCATGAGTCCTAAAGGAATATAGAAGGGATTCCTCAAGACATCAAGTTTAGAAGATCCAAATCATGAGTATGGACTTGGATCCTCTTATGAAGTGGTGATCAAACTTTGACTCCTATGTGAAGCACAAGCCTACATGGGATTCAAAAGATCATGCTCAAGAGATCAAAAGAGATATTGAAGATCTCCAAGACCTTCAAGAGAAAAATATAAACCAAAGAAAGTGGAAGAAAGTAATATGGAAACAAAAGAAACTCCTAAGTTTACTTGATAAACAAAGAAGATAGTGAAAGATTTTTAGGATTAGAGATTTTAAAAGAAGAAAGAATAAGCCAATAATCTATGGTTAGAGGATCACCTCCAAATTATCCTCAAAGTTTTCTTTTCTTTGAAGATCTTCCAAGCTCTTCTCTCTAATTCTCTAAACACTCTCTTTTCTCTCTAAAAATGTTGGTGTAATGGAAGTATTTTTTTGTATGTGACCTCTCTCCCAAGGTGTTTCTTGGTGTTCTTCTTGGTCTCCCCTCTTTTAGGAAGATCCCTTCTCTTTTATAAGCAAAATTACCAGGTATTTTTGGTGAATTTCGGAGCAAAAAACAGGTGTAATTCCCTCATTTGTTGGTACAATGTGTACTTTCTGAAATTATGCAGACTGTTGTCCAGCGCGGCAGTCCAGACACTGACGCGGCAGTTCGTGACTGCCGCTGCGGCATTCATCAAATGCCGTTGCGGCACTTCATGACTGCCGCGCGGCATTCACCAAATGCCGCGGCAATTAATGGATTGCCATATTTTTGTCAGTCTTACTTTATCAATTTTTGTTCTTATTCGCATGCGCATACGTATTGCTCTGCAAAATACAGACTTTAAAAGAGAACGGCAGTCAGAAATCTGTGGCGGCATTCGGTGAACGCCGGAACGGCATTCTCTGACTGCCGCGCGGCACTCAGGGAGTGCCGCGGCAGTCTTCCGTGTGCCGTTTCTGGCTAAGGTTCCCCTTTTAGGTCTTTTCTCTTTTTGAAACAAATTATTTTTGAAGATCCTTTCCAAAAGTTGTGTTTTATATCTGAATTCTCCTAAATACCTGGTATTTCCCTCTTTCTGTGAAATTTTATCGCGTTTTGGAGAACTTTCTGAAGAGCTTGGAATTCTTCGGATTTTTCGGTCATTGTCATCATTGGACGTGGAGGTGACGCTCTCCTAAATTCGACGGCCGGTCAAAATTGGGGTGTCTACAGCGAGCTGGATGTATTAGCGATTCACATTATCGGTGACTCAAACCTTGTCATTAGCCAGTTCAGTGGTGAGTTCAGGTGCAAGAGCTGGGAGTTACTGACCTTCAACTCGATTGCTCTCCAATTACTACGGGAATTCGATGACATTAGAGTCCAACATGTTGCTCGAGCCTATAATTCTGAGGCCGACAATTTAGCACAAGTCGCATCAGGAACCAAATTGGAAGTAAATGATAACAAAAAGTTGATAAGAATACAAAGAAGAATCTTACCATCGGTAAGACAACGAGAAATGGCGGCAGATGCGTTCTCGGTAGTCATGGACGATCAGGACTGGAGAGTCCCGATAATCAGATGCCTCTTACATCCAAGCAATTTGGCCGAGAGGAAAACAAAGTTATCTTCGGTCAATTATGTTTTACTTGATGGAGAATTATTTAAGAAAAGCATTAAGGATGAAGTTTTACTGAGATGCCTGGACAAGCTCGAGGCCATAAAAGTAATGGTCGAGGTACACTAAGGTATTTGTGGTGCACATCAGGCAGGTATAAAGATGAAATGGCTTCTTAGAAGATACAATTATTATTGGCTGAGTATGCTAAAAGACTGCATTGATTACGCAAAAGGATGTCAGGCGTGCCAAAAGCATGGGCCAATAAAACGAGTACTTGCTACCGAGATGCTGGTGATCGTAAGACTGTGGCCATTTCGAGGCTGGGCCATGGACCTAATTGGGAAAATATACCCACCATCCTCAGGACAACACTGCTTCATAGTGGTGGCAACTGACTACTTTATGAAATGGGTGGAGGCAGTACCAACCAAATCGGTGAATCAAGAATATGTGATCAAATTCATTAACGAACACATAATTCACCGATTCGGGCTTCCAGAAACCATTACAGTAGATCAAGGATCAGTCTTCATGGGAGACGAAGTTAAGGCATTTGCTGAAAGCCGAGGTATCAAAATCCTTAATTCAACTCCATATTTTGCCCAGGGAAATGGACAAGCAGAGTCATCAAACAAAACAATCAAAGGGATAATAGAAAATATGGTGGAAGGTAATCCTAGGGTATGGCATGATTTATTGTCTGAGGCATTGTAGGCATATAGGACATCAAGGAGGTCGGCCACAAACATCACTCTATTCATGTTTACCTACGATCATGACGCAATGTTGCCCATGGAAGTTACAGTCCGGTCAGTGAAATGAGCATTCCAACTCGGCCTTGAATCAGCTAATTATACCGAAGCATTGTTGGCCGAGTTGGAAGAACTTGATGACGTTCGTCTTAAAGCATTGGATTGTATTAAGGCATAGAAGAACAAAGTTACTCGGGCATACAACAAGAGGGTCAAACACAAGTCATTCGGTGAAGGAGACCTAGTTTGGAAAGCTGTATTGCCGTTGGGTGAGAAAGATGGCCGATATGGAAAATGGTCAGCTAAATGGGAAGGACCATATCAGGTAATATTGGTCATTACGGGGGGAGCCTATCGGCTAATGGATCTAGATGGTGAAATGCATGCAAGGACGATAAACGGAAAACATTTAAAGCAATATACACCATCACTTTGGGAAACAGCAAAATTAGATTAAATCCAAGAAAAAGGCTTCATTAATACTTTGGGAATTATACAAGGAATGGCCGTTAGTTGAAACAAACGGCTACAAAAAAAAGTAAATAAATACACTATTTCTTTACGAACTTCAGTCTTAGTTCCTCCCAGGCCTGATCCAGATATTCTAGTTCCCTCTCGGCATTGGTCTTGTCAGCTTCCCACTTACTCGCTTCAGCCGCTGTCCCAGTCAAGGCTTTGACGTACCCCTACGCCATACGCCTGACATCAAGTATGGCTTTCTCAGAGAGAGTAAGGCCAGCATCAGTATTCTTGAGATCGGCGTTGATTTTTGCCAACTCGTTCTCAAGCCTAGCCTTCTCCTGCAGAAGGCGCTCCTTCAAGGCCTTTGAAGCTTCATACTGCTTCTTGCAGACCCCCAGATTATCCACTTGTACTTTGAGCACCCTTGATTTCTCCTCAATTTTGGACACACGCTTGGTGGCGGCACGATGTTTGTTCAGATAATCTGGGAGTCTTACTTGCAAATCCCTGAGATGGGCCTTCATCTCATTAGTTATATCCAGGCAGGAAAGCAGTAGGCCCATGGCCGAGTGGAACTCCTCAAAGTCAGGGAGTTGGGAGAGTTTACGTTGGAGCATAGTCCTAAACCACTCCTCGACTGATACCCAGCAGCGGAAGGAGCAGCACTGGCTTGGGCCACCATCGGTTCGGCTTGAAGGAGCTGCTCGGGATTCAGGAGAGCGAAGAAGGCCTCGATGGAAGAGACTGAGGAAAAGTCGAGAATGGGGATAGAGCTAGATACCTGCAAAGAAGACACATTAGGCATACAAAAAAGGGGGAAAGAGATCTACAAAAGCTGATGAACAAGTTGGGTTACCTGGACTGAGGGAGAGCAGGTTGAGGAAGTCGCCGGTGGTGGTGGTGGAGCCGATGGTGCTTGCGTCGGAATCGGCGGTGAGACCGATATCTCGGTATGAGAACCACTGGTAGAAAGAGGCAGATCAGGGGCTTCTTTCTCACCCATTATCTCAGTATCCCGAGGGGATCCAGGGTCACTGAGGTCAATGGGATCATTGTGATCCAAATCAAAGGGCCTCTCGTCCTCAGCAGTTCCCAAGGTGTCACCGGTACCGGTACTGTTAGTGGTAGGTGACAATACCTCGGTCGTACCTTTCAGGATGGCCTGACTGGCTTCATCCAGCCCTCTTAACCGATGAAGCTCGGCCATCAGTTGTTCGTAAGTCATCTGGGGAGCGGCCTCGGTAGGAGCAGCTGGAGAGGGAGCAGAGGCAGGAGGTTGCAAAGGAGATTTTGGGGGCGTCGTCTTTGCCCGAGAAGATGGAGGCTTCATCGTGGTTTGTCCGGTCTTCTTGGAAGCAGCACCGCCAATCCCCTATTTTCAAATAAATAAGAAGTCAGCCTTAAAACCTTATGTTTTTGCAAAGAGAAAATAAGGGAAACCAATACCTTGCCCGATTTGGTGGTGGCTGTAGCAACATTGCGACGTTGACGAGTAGATAGAGAGACGTCTTCGTCTGACTCTATATCGGTCACGCCAGATAGCTTCTCTCTTGGAAGGGCCTCTGAACAAGAAGAGGAAGTAAAATCAATTAAGTGCAGTGGAAGGCATAATTAAACATAAAGAAGGAAATACCTAAAACTGGTGCTCCAATTTCTATAATCCAGATGATCGATGAATGATCGGCCATGCCGAGATCATGCAACCCAGTATAAGTAACTCTTTCCCAAGGTTCCAGTGATAATGATGCCTGCTTATTCACCATTGGAATTGCAATTGCAAAATCGGCCTCGGGTAGTGGAGGAGGCCGACATTCGAAGGGCTTGAGGAACTGCTTGAAAGAAATGACGGATGAATAATCAGCCGTCTGCAGATACTTTCTATACGCTCTTGATGTTTTCTCCTTGTGTTCTTGTTCAAGCATCATCAAGTGCCACTTCATATCGGACTACATGACCTCGGGCTGTCTAGGATCGAATTTGAATTTAAAAAACTTTTCAAAGGCAAGAACTGTCACACCCGTTCCAGAAATTTATGATTTTGAAAATGCATCATTTGAGACTTTGAAATTATTAATGTTATTAATAATTTGAGTTGAGGTTGACTGTGAGTCAACGGTGAGGTGTCAGTGAAGACACGAGAACATGGAATTTCACGGTTGCATTGGCATGATTAAATGACATTTATATTATTTAAATGTTATTTGATATATCTGGTATTTCGTGAATAGTAATTATACATGTGTAGTATAATTCTGGTATTTGGATACTTTAGTATATCATTTTGAAAATTGTGGTGAGAACGTGAGTGCCACGTTAAATAAAAAGGTAGGTTGTGTAGAGATTTCACATAATTTAGTTTTCGGACGTTAATTTTTGGACCCAAACGAAACCTAGTCGAAAACTTTTGAAATTTATAGTTTTCATTTGTAAAGTTGTAAAATGGACGTGTGCAAAGTTTCGAGAGCTAATTAGAAGTTTGAGGAACTTGCGGGGAGGTAAACGTAATTTCCAGAACGTTTGTCTATATATAGAAGTGGATGAGATTTCATTCTCATCCAAACTTCCAAAATATCTAGAGAGAGGAGAGAGAAGGGAGATTGGAGCCACGGGCTTTGCGACGCCGATCGACGACCGTTAGTCCATAAGATTTTCTCCAGATTTCATATTTGAACTCGTGGAGGTGAGACCTACGTTTTGATACTACTTAGGTCGTGTTTGGCCAATTTTTGTAAAAATCTAATTTCTAGACTTTTGGGGAAAACCCAGTAAAACTTGTAGGAATCGTCTCAAATTCAAAATCTGACGTTTATTTTGCCCCCTAGACGATCCTTCAAAGTTTGAAGAGAATCGCACGAGGTATGAATTCTAGATCTATGAAATATATGGATTTTCATGTTTTGAACATCAGTTTTGATATTTTTGGATCCGGGCGAAATTCATGTATTAATTAGGCCCGTTAATTATGCACGTGAAATTATGTGAAAAGCACGTAGAACTGTTTATGTGAGCATGTTATGTGTCTACTTGGGTCAAAGGGGAGTTTAGTGCAAATTCATCCGGGGTAAGCTCCTCGAACCTTGAGGATTAGAAATTTTGATTGTGATTGTGATGGAATTGGAATTTTGGTTGTGTCTGGATTGGAGGTGGGCCCAACCAAGACACGGTACCTGGTATGGAAGAAGGCCCAACCAGTGTACGAGATGCGTGGGAGAGGTGGGCCTCCTACGGCATCGACCGGATGAATGCGTACCACTCACCCTAGAGACCATTTCTATGTGTTTTAGATGCTTAAACCATGAACTGTCATATAAGCATACATTTAGAATTGTACGCTAAGCATATAGCTGAGCAGTGGAGATGTACTCCATTGCAGATAAGAAGAAAGACAAGAAGAAGCGTGATGAGTGAGGCCGTTAAAGAACGCCGGGGGAATCATTTGTATATGTTTTTGTTTTAATCCGAATCTTGTGTAAGGATTTGTAATTATAATAAGTTGTAATAGATCTTTGGATTAGTCCCGTAGTATGGAAATCTGTAATTGAACGTCTGTGGTTATGTTTAAATGTTGGAATTTGTGTTGGTAGTGGTTGTTTTTGGATAGTGGAGAAGCATGTGTTAGTTTTATCATCACAGGGCTGCCCAGCAGGGGAGCAGTCGACTGGACCCTATGTCAGTCGACTGGATCTCGTGGGATTGAGACACTGAAAGTGAATAGTAAGAGATGCAGTCGACTGGACCCATTTATCAGTCGACTGAACACTGTTGATTTTTGGCTACTGCTTCTATTAATGGCAAAACCAGTCGACTGTACCATAACTCAGTCGACTGGACCCCTTTTGAAAATTGATGAATTTTGGTACTGCATAACACAGTCGACTGGGGTCCCCTGATCAGTCGACTGGACCTCTGTTAAGAATCTAGGGTTTTGGTTTCTGCTAGGCACAGTCGTCTGGACCCTAGGCACAGTCGACTGAACCTCTGTTTTCAAACCTGATTTTTTTTAATGTGTTTCCACTTGGCCAAAACTTTTTATAACTCTGATTTCAAGGGAATTTCAATTCAAGGGTAATGTTTCCTAAAGTTTTAAATTACTCAGGGTTGTTTTAAAGTTCTTTCCGCTGCGTATAGTTATTTGATGTTTGGATGAGCCTTGGTGGCGTGCCACGTGTCCTATTTCCACGCGTAGTGAGATGGGTCGTGACAAGAACTGCTTGATAGGCAGTTTTACCTTTGGTTGCTTGGGGTTTCGTTTTCTGACCTGCAGCCTGAACCAAAGAGGGGTTAGTGGAACGAGAAGGTTTCTCGGTGACAGGAGGAGAAACACGTTTAAGTACAGAAAAAAGGGGCTCAGAACGCAAGCCCGATAGTATTTTGGACCACCAAGTTTCAAACTCGGTGGATGTTGAAGGAAGCTCTTTAAAAGGGAAAAACTCAAGTCCTGCTCGGGCAGTTCTGCTGAAGGATCGGCACTTCTCGACCTTGGCTAGATCAGAAAGAAGAGACCGCCCGGACATGGAACGGTTAAAGGTTCGGAAAGGGGGAATCGGGATGAGTTGCTTTAGCTCGAGCTGTCGGGCTAAAGCCGGAGCATTATAATACTCCACCCCACACTTGTTATTGTGTTGAGGTAAAACAGGGCTGTACAAGAGATCTTGGCCAACTAAGAAGCTGGCCCAGATTGCTTCGTGTTTTTCCTGCTCGGCTTCAGGAGCTTGGCCAGGAGTGTGGAGAAGCCAGCTCGGATATCGAAGTCGAGGATGAAAGGGGAGGAACTGCTGGGGCGATCGGTTGCCCATATGTTCGTAAAAGAAAGAAAAAAGATGGTCAAAAGAAAGACCCTTTGGGCCGAAACCAGCGAAATAGAAAGCGAAGGCCGAGGCATGCTCGGGTAGAGTGGTGGGGTCGAAGTTATCAACTAAGCATTTCTCGGGGAAATAAGATTGGAGCCAACACTGGAGGAGCCAAAGGGGTCCTCCTGAGGTTTTGAAGTTGGAAAAAACAAGCTCAAGGATGCCGCGATAGAGATGGGAGAGGACGAGAGGAGCAAGAGCAAGTTTCTGGCCCGAGGCCAGAGCAAGGGCGATGTGGGTACTTTGGTAACACCGTAAGAGGCCGAACAAAAGACAAAGTGATTCAGCGAGTAGACCAAGAAAGCAACGTGCTCTTGGTCAGAAACATCTCCTTCACCCTTGCAGGCCGAGATAAATTGCCCAAAGGCAGTAATAACCCTTGACCCTTTGCCCTTATCGGTCTTTGGATGTTCAAAGTCGATAAAAGAGGAAAGGTTGGGAGTAATTTCCTCACCATGAGCAGTCAGACCAGCGAGAAAACAAATGTCTTGGATGGTTGGGCTCATAAGGCCGCATCGGAAGAAAAAAGCATTGGCTGAGGTTGACCAGAAGAAAAGAGAAAAAAAGAAGAGAGGCTTATCAAGGAAGAATCTCTCTCGGCTAAGCATGATAACGTCATAGATGTCAAGACCCTTCCATAGGTCCTTTTTCACCTCTACTAATTGGTCTACCCAGGAAATCCAGTCAGGGAAAGGAATAGGCCAATTTCTTAAAGGATTAGAAGGAGCGTACTGTGATCCCCAATCAAAATCAAGAGATTTATAGAGTAATTCGTTGTCCTCTACCACCAGAGGAAAGTAGGGATCTAAAGATGAGGGAGGAAAAGCATCAAAGGCAAGACCAAGTCCTGTTGAACCAGAAGAAAAAGGAATCAGTACTTGCGGATTTATCAGCCCCGGAATGGTTTCAAGGGCTTGTTTAACAGTAGTGGAGTTCGTTTTCGTCACCGGCACGGTACTAGTGGCAGCGGGGGAAGAAGAGGTAGCACCGGAAGATTGGGAAGCACTAGCTGCAGAGGAGGAAGCCATGGAAATTTGGGAAGGAATTTTTTGGGAAAGTTAAGAGAGGGAAAGTAAAAGAGTGAAAAGAGGGGTGATTGATTTGGTTAATATAGGAAGAAAAAAGGGGGTCATCATGATTTGGGAACGGATTCCCAAGAGGTACGCCTCGTTTCTGGAAACGAGGTAGGATGAGCTACTAGGGAGATGCCATGTGGAGCCGTACGCCGCCAGTTGCAGTTTGGCATTAAATTTAAAATTCAAACGTCTCATCAAACTAATAGCGCGACGTTTGACAAGACGTTTGGGGGGCATTGTTTACACCCTAATTTGGGTTTTCCAAGGCACATGACAATCACGTGGCCTGATGACATCATCATAGGAGCAGATAAGTAGATGAACAGCTGATAAGGCCGATGACGGAGGAAAGAATGATGTCAGAGATAGGTGCCGGCAAGGTCAATACGTCCAATCCGTGAATATCGGTGTTAAAACTAAGCAGGTTGACGCCAAGATATAAATGACACCTCGGTGTCAACAACTAAGACCGATGTTGCAAAATAGGAAAAGATCGCTATGGCATCGATAAAGACACCTCGGCCTCGGTAAGAAAGGCCGAAGACCATCAAGATGGTTCTATAAGACCCAGGAGCAGTGATCAACGGAGTAGAGAAGTGAAGAGCGTAAGATCGGGTTTGGATAATGACTCAGGATTCAGAGGGCGGCTGCTTTAAAGTATCGGTCATACAAGACCGATGACCCCGATGACCAACCAATGAAGGTCCTAAAGTGATAGGATTAGAAGAGGTATAAAAGGAGATGTGATATTGGACTTGGGAAATAATGGGTAGGAAATCTATAAAACATCGGTCAAACGAGACCGATGGGCATTGTTAGACTTTCTACAGAGAATAAGACCAAGCCAACATGAATTATGCCACTCAGAAGGATGCTATCGGTCAATTGGAATATGCTCACAAAGTGGTAAGGCAGTTAAACATGGGTGAAAACGTGTGCTTTAGGAGATGCTGAGCTGGAAGGAAAGCAGTTACATGAAAGGAACATGGCAAAAGGGGGATCATCACACAGATCATGGGAGATCCTGGGACAAAGTGGGAGCAGTAACCTGTACACGCCTAGAAATCAGGGGCCACTAACCTCACTAATCCCACTAGTATGAACGGTTATGTACTCAAGTCTATAAATAGAGCAGAAGGGGCAACATTAGAAGAGGGGCTAACACACACGCCACTTCTGCGCTAGCAAACTTTAGTTTCTCCTCATAACAATATTGCTTTTGTTCTTGAGTGATTTGCTTGTTCTTTGAACGTTTGTAATCACTGTTTATTCAATCAATGAAGATGGTGAGGACTGTGGAGGTATTCTGAATCTCAGTCTGATTTGTTTTTTTTTTATTTGTTATTTGTAATTACTTCCTTGCATCAAAGTAGAGTAAAAATCCACATTTTTGTAATAAGTCGTCTAAATTAGAAGTTAGATTGGGTTATCACAACCCCTTTTGAGTCCACACGGACTCTGACACGCCCGA